>CM060395.1:62189505-63461078 GCA_030545235.1 Helianthus tuberosus
TATAATATGAAAATTGGCTAAGCTCCTATTAAGCATATCCTGTGTATGGGCATCTGACTCTCGCTTAGTGGCTGCTAGGACTCTCTGCTGTTGCAACTTTCGCATTCTTTTCCTACGCTCGAATGCTCTCTTACTGAACAATCCTCTCTTTTTCTGAGGGAATGGCTCTTCAGACTGAGCCTTAAAGACAAACATCACTTCTTCATTATCGGCGGCATACCCAGAGAGGGCAGGCTGTGAAGAGGTACCTTCACTCCTAGGTGAATCGGACAACTGATGATACGCGTCTGAGGGTCCTTGATCACTCATACTGTAAACTAACAAATAGTCAAATAACACACAACAGTAAAATACAGATATGCAGGTATTTTCATAATTAATTTCCTAACAATTTGAATAATATTGGTGTCAGCAGAACACTTCTGTGGCTGAATCAGTGGCTTAGCTCTGATACCACCTTCTGTCGCAACCCCCGCCCCCTATCTGTCCCGGGAACGGGCGGCCACGAGACCAGTTTTGGTGGTATCATTATTTATCAATTTGGCAGCGGAAATTTCATCAGGACCGTAGTTAGGAAATATTTATCAGAGTAAAACCACCATATTTTATATTAATAATCACATGGGTAAAACCCAAGTTTCTTATTACAACATATTTATAGGGATAAACCCTATTTTATTTAAAACATCGTCTTTTAGGTAACTTTTATAGCCACATTTTTTTCCAAGCCGTCAGTGCTCTCCAGCTGGCTTTCTTCTAATTTGGTTTTTACATTTTGTTACCTGAAACGCGTTTTAAAAACATTTGTCAGTGGGAAATACTGGTGAGTGAATCCTAGTTTAATCAAGAAGGGTTTCATCCATTAACATTATTGAGAGCAATCACATTGTTTATTTCTACCCAATTACTCATTCAGTATTGTCAATCCTGACTGGTGGGTCATATTACACATTGGCTAACTTTTTGTCCAATGATAACGTGTTCCACATTTTGTATACAAAACCCCAACATACCGGCAGTAATTGAAGAACTATAAAGACTCAAAAACTGCTTAATCACATTGTAACACATTTAAGGTTTTGTAAAAACAATTTACAAAAAGGAGATTACTCACATTGCTGACTTAGGTTTCTTCTAAGATTTCCTGGTGATTATCAATAAGTTATTTTTTAAAAAGTGTTTGGCTTAGCTTATTGATGTAAAATGACTAAAAATGTTTGAAAAGTTATAAGATTCTCAAAAAGTCACAACATCCTAATTTCTCAAAAATAAATTTTTTCTCTTATACAAAAAGTCATTTTGTAAAGTACTTTTAAGTTTGCCAAATACTAAATATCCTTATTAGCTTTGTGTAAAAGTCAATAAATTACCAAGTTTTACCATCTTTGAAAGAACTTAATCACTAGAAACCAAGTTTCATCTTTTAATGGTTTATACAGCTTATGTTCGAATCAATCTTCCTTAGCTTTATTTTTAAACTAAAATATTTTCCCTTTGAAAAGATTCCCCTAAATCATTATTTGTCTCAGTATTGAACCCTTCTATAAGATCTCTAGAGGTTTTATAAATTAATTAAGCAAATCATGAATTTTTTTCTTTGCCTCCGTGTGAGCAGTGGCGAAGCTTGAGACTTACGACCGAGGGGTCGAAAACGTATATAGCAAACATTTCTGTAAAATCGGGGGATCAAAAACGTATATACCCAAAAATTTCTATACGAAAACTACATACTCTCCACTAACGAGCGAAAAGTTCGGGGGGTCGGCCGCCCCCTCCCGCCCCAACAAAGCTACGCCCATGCGTGTGAGGAAAGAATCTCACTTTAACTTTTGGCACCATATATATATATATATATATATATATATATATATAAAGATTTAACAATTTTCATTGTTGATCATTTTGTCAAGATTTTTCTTCGGAATGGATACGGTCCATCCATGGTCGTACATGCACCAACACGTAATATTAATATATTTATTAATTTTTTTCTTCTGATTTATAAAACAAAAGATAAAAGTAATTAATGTATTCATTGTTGATCATTTTGTCAAGATTTTTCTTCGGAATGGATACGGTCCATCCATGGTCGTACATGCACCAACACGTAATATTAATATATTTATTAATTATTTTTCTTCTGATTTATAAAACAAAAGATAAAAGTAATTAATGTAAAATCATAAATTGTTATTACTTTAATATTTACATGCATATTTAATAAGTGGAGACTTTAAATAAGAAGACAATCTTTATAAGATGAAAAAAGAAAAAATAATTCAACTAATAAGAATGCTTCATTTTGTTTAATTTAATATTTGTATTTAACGAGTTGATGTTAACCCGCGCGTTGCAGCGGGTTGTTGATTATGTAACACCCCAACCTGGACAGGCTGATGTGTCACTCATACAGACAGTGGCGGACTCAGGATTTTTGGACAATGGGGTCCCATTTTTCCGGTGTTCAAATTTTTTGGATCGGTTGTTGTTCGGGTCGGGTCGAGAAACATAATAGAAAACAATATCATAACTAAATTACAAGTTTCATTTACTACACTTTCAGCTAAATATAGGTGAGAAAAAATTGAAATAGAAAAAAAAATAGAGTGATTAATTTAAAATCAGGTTTAAAAAAACATAAAAAAACAAAACAAACATGTATCGAACTAGGGACCTTTTGTGTGTAAACAAGGGGCTTTACCACTGCACCAGTCTCACTCTCATTGTTATGAGGTCCAACTAAATTATTTTATGGGGTCCATATAAAATTTTATATACCGTTTCTACTACTTTAAAAAAAATTGGGTCCGGGGACCCCGTTCCGCTTAACGTGAGTCCGCCCCTGCATACAGATATCAAAACTAAAACCAATCCATCACGTTGAAAACAAAAGATCCTAGTTACATTTTCATTACATTACCGAAATAAAAATAAATATTTATCTTCACGACACTCTTTACTTATTCCCCACGTTTCCCAAATTACCTGTCAAACAAATAAGACAAACACAAGAAAGAAACTAAGGCTAAGCCAAAAAGTTGCTCAGTAACGGATAAATCAACAGTACATGTAAAGACGAACAAATGGGAACGAAACACCACATAACGGAAGCTGAACCGAGATTGATATTGAACCATATTTGAAACCAAAACAGTTTTCCTTCTCTGAAATAGTTTTATATATTATATAATATTGTTTAAAAAAAGAAAACAATTCCTTTAAAAAAGAAAATTATCGAAATTACTATATTATGAATAAACATTTAGATTTAAATCAAAATCTAATGATAACTCAAATTTTGTAACAAATCATTATTTAGTCAAAACAACTATATTTCTAATTTGAAAATATATATATTTAATTAACAAAATAGTTTAGATAACCTGAGTTTTGAAAACATAGTAATCTAATACTTGTAAAGATTATGCAACCCGATACTGGAAACAAAACAGTTCTAAAACAAATACTGAGGCGGACACCGGACAAATGCTGAAAACAGAGACTGAAATCCTAGCACTGAAACAAATACCTTTATAACTTGAATCCCAAACCTTATACTGAACAGATAACAGATACTGAACATAATCTGATGCATATAAACATATCATAATAGAGACAAGACATACGTGACGACATATAACAGTAAAACAAGTCACGTAATATAGAAGCACCCACGAGCCTAAACAGAGGCATACATGGCTATAGTCCATGCGCCGAGATGGTGCGTGTAGGCGTACACACATTATTCCATCTCAACAGGAGTCAGGAGTCAGAGCTAAGATCGATCTATTCGCCTCTAGGGGCCAGGTGCTACACAAGCACAAGCTAGAAACGCCGTGAACTTTAGTTACGCACCGTCACGATGAGTGCCATGTCGTTGACGCCCCAACGACAAGTCTAACATATAATTGCTCGGGTGACAGAGTACAAAGCCGTATAAGAAATAAATGTATTTTGACGTAAGTTTAAAGGGAACATGCAATAACGAGCACAAGGTATAAGGTCTATTGCATGCTACAATACATACTAGTCATATAACAATATGAAATAGAAACTACCGACGAAAGCATCCGTACAACAAAGTAACGGACTTGAATAAAGATACTATGATGTCAAGAAAAAGAATCCGTACCTTTTAGCAAACAAAGCAATACCAATTAATCAAGTTTTTCTCACAGTCACAAGCGCCTTAAACGCCAAACGGAATCAGATGGAGACTAATGGAGTAGCAACAACAGGTAGTCAAACGGAACAGAACTGAAATGAATGGCATCGGTGATTCATGGTTTGCGTTCGACTACTGGTCGGGAGTCGGAATGACTCGAACGGAATGCGAAACACACGAGATGGTCACGGGCGAACCGACACTGGTTCGGTGGCTATCGGTGGTGCTACGGGTTGTGCGGCGGTGCGGTCACGACAGAGTGCGAGGACTGAATAGCGGCTGCTGTACGCCGCGGTGAGTCGTGGTCGTGTGGAAGATTGTTGCAGATCAGAGGCTTCAGATGACGGAGTTTACGGTGACGAACGAACGTGTGACGATCGTGGCTAATGAAATTGAGGTTTCATGGGCAATGAAATATAAGGCCTCCTAATCCAAGATCTCACTCAGCTAAAGCAACCAATAGGTGTGCGAAATCCACCTGATGATCAACCACTGCAGATGAAACACTAGTATAGAAAGATTTGTGAGAGAAATTAAGAATACACTGAGTATTCTTGATGAGGAAGATGAATGACGTCACTCACACAAAGCAGCCGCCAGACAAAACACTCACAATGATTAGGGTTAGGTGCACAAAATTTCACACAGAATCGCCACCTTGTCTATTCCACATGAAGGTATAAATACAAGGCAAAACCCGGACTTTCAAGACAAACTAGAAAGCCCGGACAAACAAACTACACAAAACAAAACAAAACTCTGACTTTTGTCCTATACAAAACTCAGACAAAAGTCTATGCTAAAACTTGGACAAAATGTCCAAGGATAAAGCTAGGACTAACTTTCAATGAATGTACAATAAAGACCCTATAGAATGGGAGACATGCACTTATCACCTAAAGTTCATTAACAAACTCCCCCTTGATCAGTGCATGGTCTTCATTGGACTTGAGATCTTCATCCTTTCTTCGAGTACTCGCTGCCTGGTTTTTCACACAGAACTGCACGACTTTGATGTATTGATCAGCTAACGGTTGATCTTCTTCAAAGGAATGCAACGGCAGACGTCTTAGCTTCTTCAAATCTTCCATCTTGAGATGAACGATCCAGACGCACACAGCTTCTTCAAATCTTCCATCTTGAGATGAATGATCCAGATGCACACAGCTTCTTCAAATCTTCCATCTTGAGATGAATGATCCAGATGCACACAGCTTCTTCAAATCTTCCATCTTGTGATGAACGATCCAGACCTGAAACACTTAACACCGGATTAAGAATCTTAACCCCGGAGATACTCAGCCCAAACCTGGATCCAAAAATAATTCCAATACCCCGGAATCAACAATAGAAATATTAAACAACCAATATTTAATAATTTGTATTTCAAGACACGATCATTCAGAACAATTTACTTCAAAACTTATACTTTTGGAAAAATATCACAACTTGGAAGCAGATTTACCGAAACACCTTAAAATGACGTGATTACCCACACACTTAGATGGATCTTGCACGACCGATTTTTATACAAAAAGACTTATTTTAAGATTACCTAACTTGATGTTTAACACCTTATTAAAGAATGTTCACAACCCTTAGAGTATTTTTCAGAATGATAACTCGCACATAGAAACAAGAAAGCAAAATCTTTTTGTTGGTTTTTGAATTTTTGACAGAATTAAAGGAATTAAACCTAAGAACGTATTTACACTAATTAACTTTTTGTGAAATCGGAGCAAAGGGATCATATCGGTTTTTCTGTCAATATCCAACACAAGAACATAGTTTATCAGTTTAAGCTCTTAGAATGATATTAACAGTTCAAGACGTTCAACGGTATTGTGGTCCACTTAAGTTTTAGCACGCTTTCGAACACTGTTTTCGAGATATGTGATTAAGTGTATTAATAACTGATTGTAACTATGTTTACCCACCTCAGAATATACTCCCGTATCAAGGTATGCCCGAGAGTTCATCTTACTGGTGAGTATACCATTTATCATCTGTTTTGACGTATAAGCTAATGTGAGATACTCACTTATTTGGTATTGAAAACAAGTCCTTTGTGATAGAATCACTTATTGAGGAGGAACTTGAATTTCAGATGCAAAGGGCACAGGAGCAAGTCCGTGAACAGGTTAGTACCATCGTACGGACAAAGAGACGAACTTGACTCCCGCATAATTTTGTGGGACATGTGATTGTTTATCACTTATTTGGGTCGAATGCATCATGAATTAAGGATATTTACACGTATGTATGGTATCATGGAAGATCTAGACTTGCGTCCCCGTTATTTTCCGGTAAAAGAAACAACCATGATACCCAGATGATAAACAGCAAAAAGACCACGTATCTCAGAACCTCGGCAATCTATCAAACGAAATTACGGTACCAAGACCATATATCCGAGAGATGTGCCACACAAGTTACGCAGTTCATTATGTTTATATACCAAAGACAGGTTCTTATTTACGCGTAAAACCTACCGAAGCAACGTATGATGAAGCTGTCACAGTTAACGGTTAATTGATTATATAACCATAGTCCTGCATTGGATACGACTAACCGATGTACTATCATTTCCCTTATATCTCAACACGACTTCATTTTAAAATTTTCAAATGTTTTTGTATTTTTCTTAAAGTTTATCCTACAACTAAGTAAAATATTTTTGGAGTTTTTCATTTTTTTTTTGAAAAGCGGTAAGAACTGTACATAAACATAAAATAAAGTTTCTATGCGAGTTTTGAAAAGCATTTTACTCGGGGTTGATCATGCCAATCATTCGGACCAGATTTTCAAATCTAGCCCGATCGAATGTCTTCGTAAACAGGTCGGCAAGATTATCCAAGGTGTCTACCCTAACCACTTCTATTAAACCCTTCTCAGCACAGTCGCGAATGAAATGATGCCTAACATCTATGTGCTTAGTGCGTGAGTGATTAACTGGATTGTTAGTTATGGAAATGGCAGAGTTGTTATCGACAAGAATAGGAGTTCGAGTAAAATTCAAACCGTAGTCCCTCATTTGCTGCTGAATTCACAAGACCTGAGCACAACAGCTTGATGCAGCAATGTACTCGGCCTCGCACGTGGATAGAGAAACAGCAACTTGCTTTTTGCATTGCCAAGAGACAAGACGGTTCCCAAGAAGTTGTGCGCCGCCAGAGGTTGACTTTCTGTTCATCGGGCACCCTCCAAAATCTGCGTCAGCATATGCCATCAAGTCCAGACCACCTTCAGCTGGATACCACAATCCAAGCTTAGGCGTCCCTTTTAGATATCTGAAAATACGCTTGACTGCTTTCAAGTGAGACTCCTTCGGAGTTGATTGGTACCTAGCACACAAACAAACAGAGAACATAATATCTGGCTGTGAAGCAGTAAGATACATTAGTGAACCTATCATTGCTCGATATAGAGTCGGATCCACTTCAGGATCTTTCTCCTTATCGGGTGAAAGCTTGTGATTTGTCGGGAGAGGCGTGTCATAGGGTAAGCTATCTTCCAATCCAAATCTTTTGAGAATCTCGTGGACATACTTCGTCTGATGCACGTACGTCCCGGTTTTTTCTTTATTCACTTGAAGACCTAGAAAGAACGATAACTCGCCCATCGCGCTCATTTCAAATTTTGACTTCATCACCGCCTCGAACTCACGACACAATTCTTCATTTGAAGAACCAAAAATTATGTCATCAACGTAAATTTGCACGATCAGAAAATCTCCCCCTTTCTTCAAAATGAACAGTGTGGAGTCAATCGCGCCACGCGAGAACCCGTGCTCCAATAGATGTCTTGATAAAGTCTTGTACCACGCCCGAGGAGCCTGATGGAGACCGTAGAGAGCTTTGTCCAACAGATAGACTTTGTTGTCAGACCCTGGAGCTTTGAAACCCGGTGGTTGGGATACATACACAGTTTCATGCAATTTCTCGTAAAGGAACGCGCTTTTCACATCCAACTGATAGACTTTGAAACGCATGTGTGCAGCAAAAGCTAGAAACAAACGGATGGCTTCCAGTCTTGCCACCGGTGCATAAACTTCTGTATAATCAATCCCTTCCTCTTGATTGAAGCCTTGAACAACCAACCGTGCTTTGTTTCTGACGACAACACCCTTATCGTCTTTCTTGCACTTGAAAACCCACTTCGTGTTGATTGCATGTTGGCCCTTTGGAAGATCGACCAAATTCCACACCTTTAACTTGTCGAACTGAGCTAACTCCTCTTGCATCGCCTCACACCAAGAATTATCCTTCAGAGCCATTTGATAGTTCTTCGGCTCTATCTGAGAGATAAAACATTCATGTAGGCTAAGGTTGTAGATTTCTTCATTCTTGATAGCAGAGAACAGACACTGCATCTCTGAAATACTCCTTCGCGTTTGCACTCCCGCATTTGGATTCCCAATAATATTATCAACAGGATGATGAATATTTGTTTTTGGAACTAGGATTGCCGGAGCTTGAAGATTGTTTCCCAAATTCGATTGAATCTCCCCCTCAACATTTGCATTACTACTAGAAGCTTGATCATTTCCAGAAGACGCATTAACATTTGGATATGCTGAGAAATCAACGTAAAGATCACCACTTGTAGATTGAGCAGTTGCATTGGGGATCTGCTCAGCAACAACTTCGTTTACAATCGAAGAATCAGCGACTGGAACATTCGAAGACACATTAGTAGGAATACTTGCTCTCCAGCTCGCATCCACTTCATCTTTGTTCACAATATGTGTGTATACAACCTCCGAATCTTCTTCTGAAACATCAGGACGATCAAATGAATCAAATAATTTATCATAA
This sequence comes from Helianthus tuberosus, assembly GCA_030545235.1. Lineage (NCBI taxonomy): Eukaryota > Viridiplantae > Streptophyta > Magnoliopsida > Asterales > Asteraceae > Helianthus > Helianthus tuberosus. Next base: position 62,198,488 of record CM060395.1, read on the forward strand.
TCATAACCGCTTTTGGGACCGAATTCTGACGGTGGAGGATCGTAACTCAAAGGAGTTATATCAAGCACGATCTCCACTGTACGCTTCTTAACATTATAAACGCGTTTGTTGGGAGTTCCATTGGCATAACCCAAAAAGAACCCAACTTCACCAACTTCCCCCATTTTAGGAGTATCTTTGGTGCGTTTGATAACACACTTGATCCCAAAAGGTTGAAACCCAGATAGTTCGGTTTCTTGTTTTCAAGCAATTCATAACACGTTTTATCTTCTCTTTTGACCGTAAGCACATGATTTAACACATAACATGCAGTGTTTATCGCCTCGGCCCAGAAGAAAATTGGCAATTTAGATTCAGAAAGCATAGTTCGGGCCGCCTCAATCAGGGTACGATTCTTCCGTTCTGCAACTCCGTTCTGTTGAGGAACATATGGAGCGCTGAACTGATGAACTATTCCCATTTCCCGACATAACTCATCCATATAATGATTTTTAAATTCAGTGCCGTTGTCACTTCGGATTTTCTTAATAGGAAGTGAATAATTTTCTCAAGTTGTTTGAATAAGTCTCTTAAAATACCAGCAGTTTGGTCCTTTGTTTTTAAGAAAAATACCCAAGAGTATCGTGAGAAATCGTCAGTGACAACTAAGCAATAAGACATCCCACCAATGCTAGCAACATGGATCGGGCCGAAAAGATCCATGTGAAGCAATTCAAGTGGTTTTTGGATTGAGTTAACTGTTTTCGGTTTATGAGGCTTTCGTTTGATTTTTCCTTTTTCACATGATTCACATTTGTTGTGCATATTGAAACTACGTAAAGGAACCCCCAACACCAAGTTGTTTTTCACTAAGTGGTTCATTTTTCGCAGATGCACGTGGCCCATTCTCCTATGCCAGAGATACGATTGATCTTCAGTCGCCTTCGAAAGTAGACATGTCACAGGAGCAGACGAGTTAACCAACGGGCGCATGTCCATGACATATGTGTTATTCACCCTTGGAGCCCTCATAACAATCCAATCTTCAGGAACGAGAAATCCCGGACGCAAAACGAAGCAAGCTTTATCGGTGAACAACATCGTGTACTTGTTATCACAAATTTGAGAAACCGACATCAAGTTATGCTTCAGTTCTTCAACGTAGTTCACTTTATGCAGCGTAATTTTTCCATTTGACACCGAACCTTCATCGGTGATGTATCCACCCTTCTCACCGGCAAAATTCACATAACCACCACGAATTTGTTTAAAATTGTTCAATAACTCTTTATTTCCTGTCATGTGTCTGGAACAGCCACTATCGATAAACCAAATATAGATAGCCCTCTTCAGCTGCTCCTACACTCCCCAACAAGAAAATTTAGTTAGAATGTGGGACCCAAGCCATGATGGTCTTGGGTCATCCCGATTCGTCAACATAAGAAAACTCTTTGAAATAACCATCATCGCCTCTTTGTCCTCCATTTCCATTTCGGAAATTGTTGGAATGACTCCCCGTAAACCGTGGATTATACGGAGTTGGTGATCTGTTGGTATAACCAGAGTTTCCATAATCTCGGCTTCCATAGTTTTGGTATCCGTAATTTTAATTCCTGGGTGGCTCAAAATTCCTACCAAATCTAGGAACATCATCGTGTCTTGAGAATGATCGTGGATGATTATCCGAATGTTGTCTTTGATTTGGAAATCGGGGGGGGGGGGGGGTGACGCATTTCGGTCATTCACGAATCTGTTCTGTGCATGAGGTCTAACATTGTTGTTGCTCGAACCTCCAGAACGTTGGTCATTCTCATGTGTTTGGAAAGTAACATGATTTTGTCGTCTGTGAGGGGTTTTCTCACGAGTATCATGTTTTTGAGATGAACTTTCCGGTCCTTTACCATGATTTATAACAACTGGTTTCTCCCCATGATCCTGATTTTGTTGTGATTTAACATTTGTTTTGACAACTGGTTTTCCTTCTTGTTTAATCACTTTGTTTTTCTCAACCTTCTGATTTTTACCGTTTTTCTTATCAACATTAACTGTTTCATTTTGTGGTTTTTCAACAAAAGGTTTCTTCTGATCAGGATCAACAAGTGATTTACCCTTGTCATCTGGACAATCTGCTGCTAAGTGTCCTTTCCCACGACACTTATAACATTTGCGAACTTTCTCAGCATTCTTTGGACGGTCCTCATGACTGGTCGAAGATGATGAGGTGTTAGTGGGATTTTTCAAAATTTGGTTGACAAACTGAGAGTTTGAACCTGTTTCGATTTTCTCTTCTTCTTTGATAAAATCTTCCCCTTTAACAAACTCAGTTTTAGGGATATTTTTCAAATTCTTTTTGGGTTTCCCACGTGACTTTGGTTTTGACTTCGCATTTTGAACTTGATTAAAAATTTCCAAAATTTTATTGCTTATCAAATTCTCAATGTTATCAAAAGTTAGCTCATTTTTCTTAGTAACTTCACTCACCTTCGACTGTTCTGAGTCAGAAGCCTCATCAGGCTCAGATTCTGACTCACTTTGCGGTTCAACCGTCAGAGGGGTCTTTGGCACAAAATTTGCCAATTCAGGATCAATGCTTGACATCGATGTATAATTATGGTTTACCGGAGGAGGCACTTTCTTATAGCCGATGCCGAACATTTCTTCCTCAGATTCTTTGAGACGTTGGCTCTTAATACAGAAATTCATCACTTCAGATGAATCCCTGAACTTTTCAATTTTTCGTTGCAAATCTAAAATCAGATTTATATTTTCCAAAATGATTTTGTTCTTTTCCAAAACACAATTTTGGTTCATTTCAAGTTCAGATCTTAATTCCTGATTTTTAACAGTTCCCTGAGCCACAAGTCTCTCAAATTCAGAGATATCATTTTCAGCCCTTTTATCTTAATTCGGTGTTCTTTATCCGAATTAGACAAAACAGCAATGAGTTCTCTGGATTTTTCTAAATCTGCAATTAAGTTTGTGTTATGAAGTGCATATCTATCAATCTTGGCGACAAACTCAACACATCTAGCACATCGCTTATCTACAGAAGATGATTTTACCTCAATGCCAGCCATGAATGCACACGCTTCATTTTCTCCGGATTTTTCTTCCAACCTTTTAGCTTCTGCATCCGCAAATTGCTGCATTTCAGCTGTGGAGATGTTGAACTCAAAGCATTCTCCTTTTTCATCATCTTCTGTTTTGTTAGACTTCTCAACAGACTCTTCATTCGAGTTATCTTCATTATCAACAACATGGCCCGAATCCAATTCTTCCCCAAGAACCTCAGCTACAACCGCAAGTTCCTCAATGCTAGTCTCTTCGACAATCTCTTCACACACTTCTTCAGCTATAACCGCAAGTTCCTCAATGCTAGTCTCTTCGACAATCTCTTCACACACTTCTTCGTTGACAATTTCAGCTATAAAGGCTTGTGACACAATAGCTCCTGAAATGTCTTCCAATGCACAACCCCAGTCGTAAGGCTCAATCACTTTTTGTAAAGATTGGGCCACCATAGCATTGTTTGTTGAAGGTGTAAGAATTTCAGAACCACTTGGACGAGCACTTGAGTTTGAAGTAGTTGCTGAATTGTTGTGAGGTCTTGAGTTGTTTCCTTGAGAGTAGTTTTCTCTGTTCGATCTTTCCATCTTCGGCTTCCGACAATCACGTGCGAAATGCCCGTAGATGCCGCAGTTGTGACATTTCACCTTTGACATGTCGACTCCCATTCGAGTCTTTGTCTGACCTCCTATGAACTTCCTACCCGTTCTCAATAGAAATTTCTTCGCTCTACGTACTAAGAGTGCCATATTGAGTTGTAGATCAAGTTCTTCCATTTCGTCTTGGTCTATCTGGTCAAAGTCCTCATCGAGACTTGATGGTTCAACGAGCTTTCCAAGACAGAAGTTCTCGTAGGCAGTCATGAAGGACGCCAAAAGACTCATGTTTTCTTCAATCAACTTCAAACAGCTTGCATCTACCTCTGGAATGTTCAAGCTTGTTCCTTGAGATTTCTGAGCTCCACCAGAAGAGTACATTCCTTGATTGGAATTTGTTGTTCCACTTGAATTGACATTGTTGCTTATAAAGGCGTGCTCAATTGCAGGGACTTCATTCTCTGAATATAGGGCAACACCGACTCCACCATTACTATCTTTATCCGTTGGTTTTGAAGCTTTATATAACTGAGGATCTTGGATCTTCTCGAAATCGGATGCTTGATCTTCCATATTCCAAGCATAACCCTTCAGTTTTTGTACAACTTCTTCCAATGAGAGCTCCTCATAGAGAACACCTTCTCTAATCAAAGCGGTGTACATATTGCATTCTTTGGGAAGGCAATTCAGAAACTTCTCAACCTTCTCAAATTCAGTGTAGATACCCTCTTGACTTCTATCAAGTTCACTCAGCAGATGATAAAATCGGTTCACTATGTCATCAAATGATTCATTCCTTAACGCTTTAAACACAACGAATTGAGTCTTCAAACGTTCGAGTCGTCGTTTCTTGTAAATTGCATTTCCTTCATATCGCTCGATCATGCTATCCCACAACTCCTTCGAGTTACTTCTTTTACGGAACGTATGAAGTATAGATTGTGTCATAGCCATCGTTATCATTGACATAGCTTTCTCTTCACAATCAAAAAATTTCTTTTGGTCGTCAGTGAGAGCCAAGTTCGTATCAATCGTCAACGTACGTACTGGAGTAGCTCCACTTCCTTTAACAATACACAACCAGATTTTGATGTCTTTTGCTCGTACATACCTTTCAAAACGCTCCTTCCACTCAGGAAAATCAAGCTCGTTTATCAACAAAGGAGGTTTGTCGTTACTCCCTACCTCAGCATTGTGCTTGAGGTTTTGCACCATTGCAGTCAGATTGTTGTTTGCCATTTCAGAAAACAACAGTAGGTTACCAAGCAAGAACTGTGTCACTGAAAGGATTTTCTAAGTCCAAACTCGGAGAGAAAACACGGAGTGAAATGTCTGAGAGATTAACAGAGTGTAGAACCCGGATCAAAACCTGAAATGAAACACAAACCACAGACACAACACTAAAGTTTTAAAAATCGGACAAGTTGAACTTTATAAGAAACTCGGATAAGTTGATATATAAACTAGGATAATTAAAAACTCGGACACCTTAAACAAAGTGAAATGTGTGAATAAAAGTCGGACTCACAATAGTGTAATGTGTGAATAAACTACTGTTGATAAAACTCGGACTCAATAGAAAAGTCGGACAATTTAAAAGTCGGACTCAATAGTGTGAATAAAACTAGGACAATTAAAAGTCGGACTCACAATAGTGTAATGTGTGAATAAAATTCGGACTAATGAGAAAGAGAAAATGAAACTCGGACTCACAAGTAGACTTAAAAACTCTGACTCAAAAGAAAAAACAATGTAAAACTCAGACTACTAATCCTAGTTACTTAACAAAAGTTCGGACACAAGTAAAAACTCAGACTATTATAAAATTCGGACAGGACCTAATATATTCTAAAATTTGGACCTAGCAAACCTAAAACTCAGACTCAAAGTAACTAAGTAAAAAAAACTCAGAACAATCAAAACTCAGACCCAAAAACCAATCTCCGGACTATCTCCCCAATGTGACTTCACACTGGTTCAAAAATACCTCGGAGACACAAACACAAAAGTTAAACCACGGACAATGCTTCCAAGGATCAAACTTAGGAATCTTTTTCAACCTTCAACACTGTATGAACAAGAACCAAAAACCCTTGTAAAAACCCAGATGAAGAACACCACTAAAAATCACCAAACTACTCAAAATCCATCATCAAATCACTAGAGATGAATGAAGAATCATGAATAAAACACAAAAACTCACTAAACACTCACTAAACCCTATCAAAGTTTGAACTTTTCTCACAAAAACCTTCAAACTAAGAAACACCTACAGTAGTATGAGCACATTGCTCTGATACCACTTGTAAGGCCTCCTAATCCAAGATCTCACTCAGCTAAAGCAACCAACAGGTGTGCGGAATCCACCTGATGATCAACCACTGCAGATGAAACACTAGTATGCAAAGATTTGTGAGAGAAATCAAGAATACACTGAGTATTCTTGATGAGGAAGATGAATGACGTCACTCACACAAAGCAGCCGCCAGACAAAACACTCACAATGATTAGGGTAAGGTGCACAGAATTTCACACAGAATCGCCACCTTTTCTATTCCACATGAAGGTATAAATACAAGGCAAAACCCGGACTTTCAAGACAAACTAGAAAGCCCGGACAAACAAACTACACAAAACAAAACTCTGACTTTTGTCCTATACAAAACTCAGACAAAAGTCTATGCTAAAACTTGGACAAAATGTCCAAGGATAAAGCTAGGACTAACTTTCAATGAATGTACAATAAAGACCCTATAGAATGGGAGACATGCACTTATCACCTAAAGTGCATTAACATGAAAGAATCTGAATTGGTATAAATTGTTGTCGATCGAAGGGTCATCCCAACATATCGGTGGGTTAGTTTGAATGTGATAGTGTTTTCAATTCTAAAGGAAAATGTAGCCAAAGAGATAAGGAACATATATTGCCGCAATGTGATGAATTTCAAAATATGCTTACTTATAATTATATGTATATTTTATTTTCCTTCTTTTTTTTCATTTACGTAACACACACATGCATATGTAAACATATAGATTTTTTTTCTTTTTTTTTCTCTTTCATTATGTGACACCCAGCTTTTCAGGCCGCACCGTACAATTGTAACACGTGTTGTGAATATGTAACAGGGCTGTATTTGACTGGTTAAGATGTTTATATGTGAAATTTAATGAGTTGGTAAAATTAAACTTTAATAAAAATTATGTTGGCAACGGTAAGATAAACGCTTATCGCGTAACGGTTAAAATGCGAAACGAACGTCGGTGACCACCCGATCAGTGTTAAAATCCTAAAAAATAGACTGTTATGATTAGAATAGTAATTTTAATCCTATTCGTGAGGAAAAATAAATTAAAACGTTAAGAAACTCTATTTTTCGAGTTTAAGCGCGTACTGCGCGATGCAGCGCGTGTACCGACAAAATACTGTCAACACAGCCTGAGAAGGCAACTGATAATCATTTTAGTAATAATTTGATGAGTTTATTAGTTTAGAATGATAAAAAGAAATAAAAACGCTTAAATCCCTATTTTTGCGATTTTAAGCGCGTACCGCGCAACACAGCGCACATACTGCCAAATACCGGCAACGTAGCCAGTCCCAAGAAACAAAATATTAATCAATAATATTTTGGTGAGTTTATTTTTATAGAGCGTTAAAAATAATTTAGAACGCCATAAACCGGGATTAAAACGCTAGATAAAATACCCGGTATCCAGTTAAATACCTGTTTTAACTTATACATGTTTAAAAATATTTATGTGTGCATATACATATGTGTGTTGGCGTGCATATAGGAGAGAGATGTGCCACCTTTTTTCCTTCCATTGACAAGTGTTGTGCATGCAATCTTTTGAAAACCTCCATGTCTTCTCATTCCAACACAATCTTTCACAAACCAAGAAAGCAAGTCCCTCCTCTCTCTCTCTCTCTCTCTAAACCATAACACACACACACCCACTAAGGTGTTTCCTTTCCCTTTTGAAGATCCTAAGGTGTTTTCAAGTGATTCCAAGCAAGAACCAAGCTCCATATCATCACACCTTGTCAAAAACCCATCAAAAATATTGAAGGTATAAAATTTATGTTTAAATCCTTGTTCTTGATATAATTCCATATGAAACGATGATAATATGATATATGTGCTTTAGATACTTGTACACAAGCTTGCATGATGAAAGATGAACATGAAATGATGATTTGAACACGATTTGATAAAGATAAAGTATGACCATAATCTAAACACTAAAAATATGAATATTTGAAGTGTTAATATGGTATAAAACCTTGTCATAAAGTTTGCTAGCTTTGCATGTTGTACTTGGTGCTTTATGTGTTGTAAAAGATGTGAAATCGCATGATTTATGTGACGTACACAAAAACTGCACTAATCTGATTATAACACTATTTTAATCAGTAAATAACATATATTGTGTTAAAATATCAAGTCATTTCGAGTTGGGATGATTATAGTAACGTTTAACGCAAAACTATGCGTTAAAACGGTCAAAAATCGGCTTTTCGAGTGATTTTTATAAAACTGATTTAGATCAGTAAGTAAACTGATATTTTTAGTTTAACAATGAGTATTTTAACTAATTTTAAGTTTACTTGGTGTTTGTTGTCATACGTGACTTCCGACGCCCGAAAACGTTACCGAATCGCTAAAATACGAATTTTCCAGTATACACAAGTATGGGTAAAATTTTGGGTAAATCGTATGTATTAAAAAGTGTTATGTGGCTTAAGCATGAGAATATGAAAGTATGTTAAGTTATTAACATAATTCTGGAAATTTAGATAATGCATGTATATTTGTGCGTTTTGTGCGGTAGAAACGGTAAAAATCGCGTTAAATTTGTAATTTGTTTGTCGAGCATGAAATTTGATACTTATGAGATGTTCTGTGTATGTTTGCTTTAAAAATGGCAAAATAGATAAGTTAACAAGATTTCGCGTGTTTCGGTGTTAAATTATGTAAACATTTATGTATGTATATATTACGACGCGCAAATCGTAGATATATTGCGTATAAACGGGAAAGTTAACGGATTTACACAATAATGGTCACCAATAAAATCGTTCAAGTCGCAAAATCATAAATATATATATATATATATATATATATAGGATAAGGATCATGTGAGAAGTAGTAGGCTATTTGAGAAACTTGAGAAGCATTCTGGACCACACATTTTCCCTAAGCAAAAAAAATGCAAAAAAAGGTAAAAAATGCATTTTTTTTTTTGGAAAAAATCGCAGCTTTTTCTTTAAGGATTTAATTTTTTAATTTAAAATTTTTTTTTGAATTTATACACATGTGTATATTGTTAATCTTTTAACTATACATATATGTATATTGTCAATTATACATATATGTATATACATGTTTAAAATTGAAAAATAAGTGTTATTTAGGGTTTAGCATTAGTATTTATGGTTTAGCATTAGGGTTTAGGGTTTAGCTTTATGGTTTAGGGTTTAGCTTTAGAGTTTAGCATTAGGGTTTAGCAATAGTATTCAGGGTTTAGCATTAGGGTTTAGCTTTTGGGTTTAGCATTAGGGTTTAGCTTTGACTTTTGGGGTTAGCTTTATCTTTAGGGTTTGCATTAGGATTTAGCATTAAGGGTTTAGCTTTAGGGTTTAGCATTAGGGTTTACCTTTAGGGTTTAGAATTAGGTTTAGCTTTAGGGTTTAGCATTAGGGGTTTAGAATTAGGGTTTAGCTTTAGGGTTTAGCATTAAGGTTTAGCTTTAGTGTTTATGGTATAAGGTTTAGGATTTATAACACATATTTTTTCAATTTTAAACATGTATATACATATATGTATAATTGACAATATACATATATGTATAGTTAAAAGATTAACAATATACACTTGTGTATAAATCCAAAATTTTTTTTTTTAAAAAAATAAAAAATAAAAAAATTAATCCTTAAAGAAAAAGCTGCGCTTTTTCCAAAAAAAGAAAAAAATTGCATTTTTTCACTTTTTTTTTGCATTTTTTTTGCTTTGGGAAAATGTGTGGTCCAGATTGCTTCTCAAGTTTCTCAAATAGGGTGAACTTCTCTTAGGATCCCTACCATATATATATGGACTCATATATATATTAACGTGCCAACATAATAAAAAATAATAACTTTTCGAGAAAATCTCAAACTTATGTGATAATTCTAAGAAACGGAGAAACTTAGGATTTTAGTGATGTTATATTGATTTAAAATCATTCCTATATATATATATATATATATATATAATAATAATAAGACATGTAGAAATCAATCTCTGGGACTGCGCTATTTAAAATACGCACCCAAAGGTGAGTGTCACTAAACCCCTCTTTTTACTGCTTTGTATATATTTTGGGGGTAGAACACGTCAATAAAAGGGTTTAATAATGTTTTTGAAATAAAACATACCTTTTAATATAAAATATATATTTTCGTTGAAAATATATGAAATTTGATAAGTCTTACGTTTCAAAGTAAAACGTTTTTGATGAATGAATGATGAAAGTACGGTATTTCCTAAGCGAAACATGACCGTACGGTTGGGGACGAATTCTGGACTGGGTCTCCAATGATGGAGTGGCAGGGGAATTCGTACAACGTCGTGTATTAAATTGTCATATTAGTAGGATATATACATTGTACGTGAGGCAGACATCATATTGTCCTTCAAGAGGACCCTGTGCCCATGATGTCGTTTAATAATTTAAGTATTGCACACGAGAAATTGTTGGTAGATCTATCGGGTTGACAGCCCCGTCGTGACTGGTCGCCCCGTGTCAAGTCAAACGACGAATTTAAATTATGTTTATTGTCTAGCTTTGATTATCCCTGCATGGTTAATATATTGTTCGTATCGTCTAGCTAACATATGAGTCTGAACATTGACGCTATAATTTAATATACAAAACCTGGGCAATATATATTACAGTTGTCGGATTGATGAACCGACGGAAGACCCATGGATTTTATTAAGGAAGTAAAATGGACTTTCTAAAAATTATATGGATGTTTTCAAATAAACACCTAATCAGAAAGTTTTCCTTTGGAATAATTTGTTTGTATGTGAATATGTGAACTCACCTTCCTTTGTGTTGACACTTGATTTTAACGTGTTCTACAGGTACTTGAGTTCAGCTTCGGGAATTATGGCGTATCTTATGTTTGTTGATGCATGTTTTGTCACTTAAAATGTTGGACTGACTTTTAAATTTTCTGGGACAAATGCAATAAGATCCGTGAGGATGAAAGACAACTTTATCTTGTCATGGTTATGTCGTGTTTTGGGACGTTAAGTTTAAAATCTATGTTTTAAATAAGTAATATTGTCCAACACTATAATGCATCAAACATCAAGATAGAAATGGGCACCAGCTTCCGTCACCACTACGTTTTATATTCCGCTGCGACGTATTTTGGGTGTGACAGAAGTTGGTATCAGAGCCATTGGTTGCTAGCGAACTAGATGTTTTCGGAGGAAAACACTAGACTTCAAACGGAGAATTTTGAAATATAAGTCCAAAATTCTCGAAGCCAAGAATTTTAAATAAGCATAGAAAATTTTTATCATGTATGAAAACCCTTATGTGTTTACGTGTATACGTGAATTTCTGTTTATTTAGGCCTTATGTGTTACTATTCATGTTGATCACACACACTTACTTTGTACGGTTACGATATGTCACGTCTCGGCCTATAGAGCCATTAGTAGACCTGCTCATTGATACTGTCGAGCCTGCACTTGAGATTGTTTTGCCCGTCATTACAGAATCGTCTATTCCGTTACTTGAGTCACGTGTTTTGCTACACCTCTTTTAAGTCTACACTCGCCGTAGGAAGAGGACTCGACTCGTTGGAGAGATCGCATTCGACTTCGAGAGCTGAGACAGCATCCGCATTGAAGAAGCAGAAGGAGATTTGGGCCAATCGCTCTCACTGTGATCATCAGTTCGCCACGTTACGCGGAGGCATGGAGACGATGAAGGACTTAGAGGGACCGATGGACTGTTATGATGAGTTAGAAGAGCTTGTGAGGAAGATGTTGGACTTCCAGGGATTGAAGCGTTAGTTGTTGGTTGTTTCTGTTGTTTGTTTTGTATGTCTCATTTGATGAACCCCATTTATAGCTTGCATGCCAAATTTTCAGATATTTAGGAGGAAATTTCATATAGACTTGTTGCGGGTGTTGATGTAGACACGCCGAATTTTGATTAGTCTTAGTACTAAAAACAAGCTTTGTAAATTTCTGGCATAAGTATCAAATGGGTTTCTTTTGGTTTAAGAATTTTTCTCATTAATATGTGGATATTATACATGCGCAATGTTTGGTCCACTACCATTTAATGATTGAATTATTTTTGGTTATCATCTTATGTGATTATTATTGTTGTAAATAATAGAAACGATGAAATGCCGCCAAAAGCGAGACAGGGTTCTGGATTCCCTATTACCCCAAAAGAGTTGGCACAACTCATAGCCCAACACATTAATACTACCATGGAACAGCGCGATGCTAACCAAAATATTGGCCAGGAATGTGGAGTGATACTCATGGGCATGGTTTTAGTGGGACACATAGTCGGAAACCCTTCAGGTGATATAATGATCGAAAAGTTTTAGTAGTTCCTGTGTTATGATGTAATCGGAGCGTAATTCTGATTTTTCATTAACTTTGTGAACAGTACCTAGATGTACACATGAAACAATCCAGGGTTGTAACCCAAGATGATTTACTGGTACCCTATGCAATGACGTGGCAACGGTATGCGTGATGTCGAACCGTCACAACAGATTGACCATTCAAATAATTCCGCATTCTGAGCCTAGATCTGGGGATTCGCGAAAGCGAAAGTCTAGGAGTTCGAGAAAGGAAACCGATGAGAAGCATGATAGGAAACGCAGTTTGAGGAAGGCGTATGTAGCCAGTTCTAGCCGATCTAGAAAGGATAATGCCAGGGATGGCAGGAGCAGTTTTGAGAAGAAGACTCATGAGGATGAGCGGAGAAAGTGCGCCAGATGTGGTCGGACTGGACATGTGACCCCCAAGTGTTATGCTAGGAGTACATTGGATGGAGTTACGCTCGAGGGATGCTACGTGTGTGGTGAACGAGGACACTACAAAAGAGATTGCCCGAAAACGAAGGGACAGGATGCTGTGGGTAAAGCCGTTGAGGCAAGTGCTGGGAAGGCACGTGAGAATCCTGCTGACTTGAGTTTTGTTCGAAAAACTTTGAACCATTTTTGTGTTCACCTACAAGTAAGCTGAGTATAAAGTGCCCGATAAAACTAGCAATTGGTAAGTTGATGGAAACTAGTGAGGTCACTTGCGGTTGTAGTATTTAGTTAGGAGATCGTAGTTCTAGTATTGGTTTATTTCCAGTGGAGCTGGGGAGCCTTGACATAGATGCGAGGATGGATTGATTATCCAAGAATGAAGCAGGAATTATTGCTCGGGGAAGCAAGCTAGGATATCTCGTCTTGGTGACGGTAGAGAGGTGGTAGTTGTTCGCGAAGACCGACCGAGTCGAGAGTCGAGTTTTGAGTGTCGAGTGTGGATGGTTGAGAGTCGTCGGTGTCTTGAGGATGCTCAAGTTGTTGCGAAAAGGCTGTCCTGCGTTCTTTGTTAACGTGGTGGATACGAAATCCGAATGTAGGAATACCGAAGAGATTCCTATTGTTCTCAATTATCCAGAAGTTTTCCTAAAAAGACTTACCTGGATTGCCCCCTGCAAGACAGATCGAATTTCGAATCGATCTGGTACCCGGTGCTGCACCAATTTCAAAATCTCCTTATAGATTAAGCACCGTTTGGGATGAGAGAAATATCGAGTCAGTTTCAAGAGCTACTGGACAAGGGTTTCACTCGATCAAGCTTTTCGTTTGAGGTGCATCTGTTTTATTGAAGAGGAAGAAGGATGGATCCTTCAGGATGTGAGAGGATTTTAGAGAGCTGAACAAGATTGACTATCAGGAATCGGTACTCTTTTACCGAGGATTAACGATTTGTTCGATCAAGCTACCGGGATCCAGCTGCTACACGAAGATCGATCTACGATTGGGATATTATCAGTTGAAGGTTGCTGACGAAGATATGCTGAGGACTGCTTTTCGAACACGATATGGCCATTACGAGTTATTAGGCATGCCTTTTGACTAAATTAATGCGCCATTTATATTCATAAATCTCATAAACAAGGTATGGAAACCCTAATCGGATGAATTCGCGATAATATTCATCGACGACATACTTTCCTATGTGCGAACTAAGGGGATATCATGAGTAACGTTTGAAGTTGACTATGGAGTTGTTGAGAAATAAGGAAGGCATGCATGTAGATCAGTCTAAGATTAGAGCGATCGAATGATGAGGAGCACCAAGGACCTCATCAGGAGTATGATGATCCATATGACTAGCTAGGTGCTACCAGAGATTTATTAAGAATTTCTTTAAATTAGTGCAACCTTCGACACTAATAACCCCAAAAGGAAAAGGGAAATGGATTGGACAGCAAGATAGTGGGAAGCTTTTCGGACCGTTGAAAGAAAAGTTGGGAGCGTGTATGATGGACTCCGAAGGAAGTTAAGATACTCACATGCCCTTGGCAGAGTTATCTTACAATAATAATCAACACACTAGTATTTAGGTTGCTTGGTTTGAAGCCTTGTATGGATGGAAGTATCGATTATCACTTTGTCGAGCTAACGTGACAAAGGACAATTAACCAGACCTTAGTTTATCTAGGAAATCAGTGACAGGATTTGCCTGGATCAAGGGAAGGTTAAAAGTCGCCAATTGATCAACTGAAGGATTACATGGACAATTGAAGGAACTATTGCGATTCCAGATTGAAGATTTGGTTCTGTTAAAGGAGTTATCTTGCAGAGATGCTGTTAGGTTTAGCGGAGAAAAGAAGAGCTGAGCCACAATGATTAGGTCCTTTCAAGAGCCCATCTTGAGTTGGATCAGTCGCTTATAGGCTCAAGCTACCATAAGGATGGAGTAGTGTACATGATGTATTGTTTGGGTTCAGTTAAGAAAGTGTATAATGGATAATACACTGATTTTGCTCTTTGTAGAGATTTATCTGGAAAATAAATAGAAGTTTATCGAAGCACCGTAGAAGTAGTACGTACAACTAGAAGAGTTATGCTAATAATCGGACAGGTGATTACAACATTCTGATCGTGTATGCGACTTATTGATTTGGCGATTTGTGGATATCTGAAATGAATGCAAGAAGGAAGGAAGACGAGTTTATGAGATTTGATTCTTTCGGGAGCCCATCTCGAGTTGGATCAATTGGGTGTAAACTCAGACTATCTTAGGTACGGGGTAATGTATACGTAAATATACGTATGTTGAACCTTGGAAAGGGTGGAGAGCGTTGAGACGTGAGATTAGGAATTGAGAGAGTATGTAATATAGGTCTACGAAGATTCTTTGTAAGAATCAAAGTTTCTTGCGGAAACTATAAGACTATATTCATTAAACCTATTTTTGCTATTTCCACCCAGTTCGAAAACAAAACCTGTAGAGTAAAAATTTCGGGGACGAAATTTCCTAAACAGGGGGAGACTGTGACACCCGGCTTTTCAGGCCGCACCGTACAATTGTAACACGTGTTGTGAATAGGTAACAGGGCTGTATTTGACTGGTTAAGATGTTTATATGTGAAATTTAATGAGTTGGTAAAATTAAACTTTAATAAAAATTATGTTGGCAACGGTAAGATAAACGCTTATCGCGTAACGGTTAAAATGCGAAACGAACGTCGGTGACCACCCGATCATTGTTAAAATCCTAAAAATAGACTGTTATGATGAGAATAGTAATTTTAATCCTATGCGTGAGGAAAAATAAATTAAAACGCTAAGAAACTCTATTTTTCGAGTTTAAGCGCGTACTGCGCGATGCAGCGCGTGTACCGACAAAATACTGTCAACACAGCCTGAAAAGGCAACTGATAATCATTTTAGTAATAATTTGATGAGTTTATTAGTTTAGAATGATAAAAAGAAATAAAAACGCTTAAATCCCTATTTTTGCGATTTTAAGCGCGTACCGCGCAACACAGCGCGCATACTGCCAAATACCGGCAACGTAGCCAGTCCCGGCAAACAAAATATTGATCAATAATATTTTGGTGAGTTTATTTTTATAGAGCATTGAAAATAATTTAGAACGCCATAAACCGGGATTAAAACGCTAGATAAAATACCCGGTATCCAGTTAAATACCTGTTTTAACTTATACATGTTTAAAAATATGTATGTATGCATATACATATGTGTGTTGGCGTGCATATAGGAGAGAGATGTGCCACCTTTTTTCCTTCCATTGACAAGTGTTGTGCATGCAATCTTTTGAAAACCTCCATGTCTTCTCATTCCAACACAATCTTTCACAAACCAAGAAAGCAAGTCCCTCCTCTCTCTCTCTCTCTCTCTCTCTCTAAACCATAACACACACACACACACCCACTCATTTTCGTTTTTCATCATCTTCATCAAGATCCAAGTCTCTTCCAAGGTGTTTCCTTTCACTTTTGAAGATCCTAAGGTGTTTTCAAGTGATTCCAAGCAAGAACCAAGCTCCATATCATCACACCTTGTCAAAAACCCATCAAAATCTTGAAGGTATAAAATTTATGTTTAAATCCTTGTTCTTGATATTTGGTGTTGTTGATGATGATAGAAATTTCTCAAGGTTCTTGGATTTTTCACAAACTTGAAAACTAAAAGGAAATGGGTTCTTACACAAAATAAAAATGCAAGCATATATGTGTATATATATAACCGTATGTATGTGTGTATATATATGAGATTGAGTTTGATTTATGATGGGTACTTGTTTGGTTAATTCTTCTAAAATGACATGCATGCAGTTTTCTTTTCATATGTTCATTTATGAAAGATTGTTGTATGAAATTATGTCTAGATGATTAGATGATGAACATGTCTTGGATTTGCATGAATTAACTTCAGGTTTGATGCATATAATTTCATATGAAATGATGATAATATGATATATGTGCTTTAGATGCTTGTACACAAGTATGCATGATGAAAGATGAACATGAAATGATGATTTGAATATGATTTGATAAAAATAAAGTATGACCAGAATCTAAACACTAAAAATATGAATATTTGAAGTGTTAAAATGGTATAAAACCTTGTCATAAAGTTTGCTAGCTTTGCATGTTGTACTTGGTGCTTTATGTGTTGTAAAAGATGTGAAATCGCATGATTTATGTGATGTACACAAAAACTGCACTACTCTGATTATAACCACTATTTTAATCAGTAAATAACATGTATTGTGCTAAAATATCAAGTCATTTCGAGTTGGGATGATTATAGTAACATTTAACGCAAAACTATGCGTTAAAACGGTTAAAAATCGGCTTTTCGAGTGATTTTTATAAAACTGATTTAGATCAGTAAGTAAACTGATATTTTTAGTTTAATAATGAGTATTTTAACTAATTTTAAGTTTACTTGGTGTTTGGTTGGTCATACGTGACTTTCGACGCCCGAAAACGTTACCGAATCGCTAAAATACACATTTTTCAGTATACACAAGTATGGGTAAAATTTTGGGTAAATCATATGTTTTAAAAAGTGTTATGTGGTTTAAGCATGAGAATGTGAAAGTATGTTAAGTAATTAACATAATTCTGGAAATTTAGATTATGCATGTGTATTTGTGCGTTTTGTGCGGTAGAAACGGTAAAAATCGCGTTAAATGTGTAATTTGTTTGTCGAGCATGAAATTTGATACTTATGAGATGTTCTATGTATGTTTGCTTTAAAAATGGAAAAATAGATAAGTTAACAAGATTTCACATGTTTCGGTGTTAAATTATGTAAACATTTATGTATGTATATATTACGACGCGCAAATCGTAGATATATTGCGTATAAACGGGAAAGTTAACGGATTTACACAATAATGGTCACCAATAAAATCGTTCAAGTCGCAAAATCATATATATATATATATATATATATATATGGACTCATATATATATTAGCGTGCCAACATAATAAAAATAATAACTTTTCGAGAAAATCTCAAAGTTATGTGATAATTCTAAGAAACGGAGAAACTTAGGATTTTAGTGATGTTATACTGATTTAAAATCATTCCTATATATATATATATATATATATATATATATAATAGGACATGTCGAAATCAATCTCTGGGACTGCGCTATTTAAAATACGCACCCAAAGGTGAGTGTCACTAAACACCTCTTTTTACTGCTTTGTATATATTTTGGGGGTAGAACACGTCAATAAAAGAGTTTAATAATGTTTTCGAAATAAAACATACATTTTAATATAAAATATATATTTTCGTTAAAAATATATGAAATTTGATAAGTCATATGTTTTAAAGTAAAACGTTTTTGATGAATGAATATTGAAAGTACGGTATTTCCTAAGCGAAACATGATCGTACGGTTGGGGACGAATTCTGGACTGGGTCTCAAATGATGGAGGGTCATGGGAATTCGTACAACGTCGTGTATTAACTTGTCATATTAGTAGGATATATACATTGTACGAGAGGCAAACATCATATTGTCCTTCAAGAGGACCTTGCGCCATGATATCGTTTAATCATTTAAGTATTGCACGCGAGGAATTGTTGGTAGATCTATCGGGTTGACAATCCCGTCGTGACCGGTCGCCCCGTGTCAAGTCAAACGACGAATTTAAATTCTGTTTATTGTCTAGCTTTGATTATCCCTGCATGGTTAATATATAGTTCGTATCGTCTAGCTAACATACGAGTCTGAAAATTGACGCTATAATTTAATATACAAAACCTGGGCAATATATATTACAGTTGTCGGATTGATGAACCGACGGAAGGCCCATGGATTTTATTAAGGAAGTAAAATGGACTTTCTAAAAATTATATGGATGTTTTCAAATAAACACCTAATCAGAAAGTTTTCCTTTGGAATAATTTGTTTGTATGTGAATATGTGAACTCACCTTCCTTTGTGTTGACACTTGATCTTAACGTGTTCTACAAGTACCTGAGTTCAGCTTCGGGAATTATGGCGTATCTTGTGTTTGTTGATGCATGTTTTGTCACTTAAAATGTTGGACTGACTTTTAAATTTTCTGGGACAAATGTAATAAGATCTGTGAGGATCAAAGACAAATTTATCTTGTCATGGTTATGTCTTGTTTTGGGACGTTAAGTTTAAAATCTATGTTTTAAATAAGTAATATTGTCCAACACTATAATGCATCAAACATCAAGATAGAAATGGGCACCAGCTTCCGTCACCACTACGTTTTATATTCCGCTGCGACGTATTTTGGGGTGTGACACATTATTGTTATTTCTATTATTAGTGAATTTTATATTGGTATGAATGTTACAATTCTACTCCACTAAAAAAAATTTGTCCTCAAAATTGCTAAGCATGAATGACACACATATATCAACATAACGGATATATAACAAGCATAATAGATTCAGATACAAAATATGGTACTTTATTAATACTGAACTTTTAAGGTGACAAGTAAACGAGGACTAAATTGGATCAAAATTCATATGAGATCCGACAAAGATATCAAACATATGAAACCGAAGAGTAGTAAGACTTAAGTAGATTCGGATAGACATCAATCTACATAACATGAATCTAAAAGCGCACATATGTACCTATAATTCACGATTACGTTCATGACCGTAATTATCAATTATCTTACAAATGTGCCCTAATTGTCCTCCCGCCATGCATCTCAATGACCTGTTCAAATTGTAAGGAAAGGAATACTAACGATAAAGGAACCATGGTCAATTGTTATAATTTTAAGACATAACGAAAAGATAACAATCGTAGAAGTGTTTATTTTGATAAAACATAAAACTGATGTGGAACAGGAGACAAAACCAAACCAAACAAAACTAATACTGATACAGACACTTAAAATATGTGACGATAGATATAAACCAAACACAACATCTAAATCTACATCGAAAACTAAAACTAACACTGAGACAAATTTTGATATAAAAACGATGCAGATACTACATCAAAGAGATACAACAGATACTAAAACATATTCTGATACTGAACATGATCATAAACAGATTTAGTAGAGATTGACAAAAGGAATGCCCTCAGCAAAAAGACCTAAAGATGACGAACTCAAGAGTATGAAGGTTGACGAAAGTTTAAATCCTAACCCAACGTCTACCCATTAACTCACGCGTTTAATTATTAATGTTTAAGTTTTCTACAAGAAAGACCCTGGGCTCTGATACCATAACTGTAACACCCCAACCTGGACAGGCTGACGTGTCACTCATACAGATATCAAAACTAAAACCAATCCATCACGTTGAAAACAAAAGATCCTAGTTACATTTCATTACATTACCAAAATAAAAATAAATATTTATCTTCACGACACTCTTCACTTATTCCCCACGTTTCCCAAATTATCTGTCAAACAAATAAGACAAACACAAGAAAGAAACTACGGCTGAGCCAAAAAGTTGCTCAATAACGGAGAAATCAATAGTACATGTAAAGACGAACAAATGGGAACGAAACACCACATAACGGAAGCTGAACTAAGACTAATATTGAACCATATTTGAAACTAAAACAGTTTTCCTTCTCTCAAATAGTTTTACATATAATATAATATAATATTGTTTAAAAAAAGAAAACAATTCCTTTAAAACAAGAAAATTATCAAAATTAGTATTTTATGAATAAACATTTAGATTTAAATCAAAATCTAATGATAACTCGAATTTCGTAACAAATCATTATTTAGTCAAAACAACTATATTTCTAATTTGAAAATATATATATTTAATTAACAAAATAGTTTAGATAACCTGAGTTTTGAAAACATAGTAATCTAATACTTGTAAAGATTATACAACCCGATACTTGAAACAAAACAGTTCTAAAACAAATGCTGAGGCGGACACCGGACAAATGCTGAAAACAGAGACTGAAATCCTAGCACTGAAACAAATACCTTTATAACTTGAATCCTAAACCTTATACTGAATAGATAACAGATACTAAACATAATCTGATGCATATAAACATATCAAACATATCATAACAGAGAAAAGACATACATGACAACATATAACAGTAAAACAAGTCACGTAATATAGAAGCACCCACGATCCTAAACAGAGGCATACATGGCTATAGTCCATGCGCCGAGATGGTGCGTGTAGGCGTACACACATTATTCCATCTCAACAGGAGTTGGGAGTCAGGTGTCTGGAGTCAGAGCTAAGATCGATCTATTCGCCTCTAAGGGACAAGTGCTACACAAGCACAAGCTAGAGACGCCGTGAACTTTAGTTACGCACCGTCATGATGAGTGCCATGTTGTTGACGCCCCAACGACAAGTCTAACATATAATTGCTTGGGTGACAGAGTACAAAGCCGTATAAGAAATAAATGTATTTTGACATAAGTTTAAGGGGAACATGCAGTAACGAGCACAAGGTATAAGGTCTATTGCATGCTACAATATATACTAGTCATATAACAATACGAAACAGAAACTACCGATGAAAGTATCCGTACAACAAAGTAACGAACTTGAATAAAGATACTATGATGTCAAGAAAAAGAATCCGTACATTTTAGCAAACAAAGCAAGACAAATTAATCAAGTTTTTCTCAACAGTCACAAGCGCCTTAAACACCAAACGGAATCAGACGGAGACTAATGGAGTAGCAACAACAGGTAGTCAAACGAAACAGAACTGAGATGAACGGCAACGGTGATTCACGGTTTGCGTTTGGCTACTGGTCGGGAGTCAGAATGACTCGAACGGAATGCGATACACACGAGATGGTCACGGGCGAACCGACGCTGGTTCGGTGGCTATCGGTGGTGCTATGGGTTATGCGGCGGTGCGGTCACGGCAGAGTGCGAGGACTGAATAGCGGTTGTTGTACCCCGCGGCGATTCGTGGTCGTGTGGAAGTTTGTTGCAGATCAGAGGCTTCAGATGACGGAGTTTACGGTGACGGACGTGTGACGATCGTGGCTAATGAAATTGAGGCTTCGTGGGCAATGAAAGAATCTGAATTGGTATAAATTGTTGTCGATCGAAGAGTCATACCAACATATCGGTGCGTTAGTTTGAATGTGATAGTGTTTTCAATTCTAAAGGGAAATGTAGCCAAAGAGATAAGGAACAGATATTGTCGCAATGTGATGAATTTCAAAATATGCTTACTTATAATTATATGTATATTTTATTTTCCTTCTTTTTTTTCATTTACGTAACACACACATGCATATGTAAAGATATAAATTTTTTTTTCTCTTTCATTATTGTTATTTCTATTATTAGTGAATTCTATATAGGTATGAATGTTACAATTCTATTCCCCTAAAAGACAATTTGTCCTCAAAATTGCTAAGCATGAATGACACACATATATCAACATAACGGATATATAACAAGCATAATAGATTCAGATACAAAATATGGTACTTTATTAATACTAGACTTTTAAGGTGACAAGTAAACGAGGACTAAATTGGATCAAAATTCATATGAGATCCGACAAAGATATCAAACATATGAAACCGAAGAGTAGTAAGACTTAATGTTAGTGTATATGTCTGTAGCTTCCGTCAGCATTTAGTCATATTTTGTATATTTGTGTCCTTTGTAAACAATTATGTAATGTATATATGTTAGATAGAATGACAACTCAGGAAACGAGACTGTTTTGTAAAGTGTTGACTTTGTTGACCAGTGTCACCCGATCGGATGAACCATCCGATCGGATAGCACTCATCCTCTCGGACAACATGTCATCCGTTCGGACAGCATGCCATCCGTTCGGACAGCATGTCATCCGTGCGGTCAGCACTAACCTTGTTCCTGAGTTTCCTATAAATAACCCGTCCGGGTATCTCATTTAGAACTTTTGACTCTGGAGAGAACTCTGTCATTGTCTGACTTCTGCAGGCGCTTTTGTACTTTCATAACAGTTGAATAGAAAGATCAGGCTGTGTTTAATAGTTGAATACTCTGTCGTAGATCTATGATTTGATTATATGGATTCCGCACATTAGTCAAAGTCGATTCATCTAAGTTCCTGACGAACAAATCCTGTACAAGGGACCAACAAGTGGTATCAGAGCATCCAGGGAGCTGAATCATGATCTACGACAACGAATTCACCGGAATTTCGAGCTTTTTTTGCTGATCAGAGTCAAATTTCACCGGAAATTTGACATTTTCTCTCACTTTCTACTCATTTCTTACATTGTTTTTCAGTTTGTCACCATAAAATAAAAAAAAACACAAAATTAGACATGAATCTACGGTTAAAATTTGATAAAAGTGATATAAATCGATTCGCAATCAATCAAAGTATAATCCTACCAAGTTTCATAATCAAATCCAATAAAAAACTAGATCAAATTCATCAAAAACCATGTTGAACTGTTCATGTTTGCTGACGTCATCCACTCGCTCGGACAGCTGTCTGAACGGATTGGACTAGACAGTACATGTTAGTTGCTTGCTGACATCATCAGTGTTACTCGCTCGGATTACTATCCGAGTGGTGTGATTTTGATTGTTCAAGTTTAATTGTCTACTTCATCATCCCACCCGGTCGGACAACAATCCAATCGGATAGGATTTGGAAGTTCTTGTTTTCAGTTACAAAAATTAACCTGTCATCCGGTCGGATTACCATCCGAGCGGTGAAAGGTTGAAAGTCAAACTTTTCAAAGTTTAAGTGAGTCACTCGAACGAACGACCACCCGATCGGATCACTATCCGGTCGGATAGCCTTTTTCACAACAGTACAGTTGATTACTTGTGTACTCTTTCGGATTGTGACTCGACCGAATCACCATCCAATCCAGGTGCTTTCGTTTGAAATCTTTAAAATTTGTGAAAATTTGTCTAAGTGTTTGTAAATTGTTTCAGGCACACTAAAATGGGGGACGATTTTCTCAATCCTTTCAGTGACATCTTTGCTTGCACCTGCAACACAGGAGACGCTACGTCAAGCAACACAAACACTACTGCTCCTAACCCGAATCCAAAGAAAGCCATTATCGACTCATTGAGCATGGATAACGCATATGGCACATACAACAAACCGCCCAAGCTAATGGCTATCGAGGAATACAGTAGGTGGGCAGGGAGGTTTGAAGACTGGTTGAAGGCTTTCGCCTACCAGAGCTGGAAATGTTTGAAGAACGGGTTTGACATTGGTAGAAGTGACTATGAGAACTTAGTTGAAAATGAACAAGAAAGTTTTATCGCTGAGCAAAAATGTATCGCATTACTACATCAATCAGTGAGGGATGATATCATATCTCTAATCGATTACAAAAGTTCCAAAGATTTATGGGCAAAATTAGAGAAAAAGTGTGTGGGTGGAGAAGAAATTGTTAGAAACAAGAAAAAATTGTTGAAAAAGGAATTTGATTTATTCGTATGTATGAAAATGAATCGGTTTCAAAGATGATTGAATGGTTTTGTCATTTGAAGATCGAGCTGACTAGACATGGGTTTACGTTCACAGAGGAAGAATTGGTTGATAAGCTAATGGATTCACTACCTGATGAAAAGAACTGGATGTACTTTGCTTTGTTGTTGAAAGACACTGTGGAGAAGAAGAATCTGACAGTTGATTTTCTGATTGAGAGGCTTGAAAGTCACGAGTTGGAAATCAGGAAAACAAACAAAGTCAACAGTACTCAGTATCAGCAGAATGTTGATTTGTATTATCGAGGAAGTATGATTCTAAAAACGGTATCACCAAAGACTGCGTTCTCAGCAGAAAATCCAAGTGTGCCAAATCAAGAAAATCAAAATAGCAGTCCTGCTCCAAGCAGTGGATAACATGGAGGATCGTCTTCATCGACTCCAAGTCAACAGCAACAAGAATCTGTTCCGAAAAACATTTTCCAGTGCAACTTTGCTGTAAATCTCAACAACGCACAAAATTTCAGTGAAGAAGCAGCCAAACAGCAGATGGTATTTCTAGCATCCATCTTGGAGTCTTACGGAAGTCTCGTAGCAGGAAAAATCAGAAACACAAACCTCACCAAGGAGGACTATGATCAAATTGACCCTGAGGAAATGGAGTTGATTGACATTAGATGGTGCATGGCAAGTGCGGTTAGTAGGGCTCAGAGGTTCATGGAGATAACAGGCAGACACTCCATTGGTGGACCATCAACTAAATTAGGGTTTGACAAATCAAAAGTTACATGTTTTAAGTGCAAGCAAAATGGGCACTTTAAACGAGAATGTCGAAATGCACCTGCTGATGAAACGGCCAATCCATTCCGTGAGGACTATTATAAAAGGGCCATCTATCCTCAAAACAAAGCAGAATCTCCCAGAATGAAGCAGTTAGAAGATGCTCCCAAAGAAAAGTCAAGAGCATTAGCCGTTATGCATGATGATGAGGGCTATGACTGGAGTGATGTGCTACCAGAAGAAGATGCCGTGGGTTTTGCATTCATGGCAAAGATTGTTCCTTTCAAAGATACCCGAACAGAAGAAGAAAAATATGTCAACAGGAAGATGTTAGCCCAAAACATGAAAGATAAAATTTATCGAACATGGAAAGAGGCAAAGAGTGCAAAAAGATGGGATGCAACTCGGGAATGCTATTTGGATCCTAAAGGAAACATAATTGTTGAACCTTCATCAATCAGTGTTGAAACCCTAATAGAACAAATAGCAGAAGAAGAGGAAGCAAGACAGAGAATGTGGGCAAGAGAAGCTGAAGAAAGAGAAGCTGAGGAGAAAAAGCTACAGTCAAAGAAGGTCGATGATGGGATTATTGACACGACCAAAGAGTTCACTGCAGATAACCTGAAGAAAATGGCTGATAAAGTTCTTGCAGCGAAGGAATTAGAGGTAGATTCTAAATCCGGAACCGAGTCAAAGAGCAAGGTCAGTTCTAATGAATCAACAAATGGGTCAGGTAAGACTGATAAAGCCAAGATTGACAGTGACTGCAAAAATTGCATGAAAGACTGCAAGATTTGTAGTACACATGCTTATCTCAGTACCAAAAAAACTGAAGAACTGACTGAAAGAGTCAGAGAAGTTGAAAATCAAATCTTAAGTCGTGACAAATTGGTAAAAGCTTCAAATGATTGAATCAAAGAATTAACTGAGAAAATTGAAAATGATAAAATTGACGTAGAACGAATCAGGAAAGAAAACGAAAAGTTAATTCATGAAAACCGTCAACTTTCTGAAAATCACAAGAAGCTAAAAAGAACGATAAAAGATTCTGATGAGAGAAACAGTAAAACAAGCAAAGAAAATTTTCAATTATCAGGAGTCCTTCAGTCGAAAGAAAAGCAAATCAACCAACAGTTGGATGAGATTGCTAATCTGAAGCTTCAGTTTTAGGAAGCTAAGATAGAAAATGAACGCATCAATCTGAAACTTAACAGTTAAAACTCCGCAAGTTTTGTTCTTCAACACATAGTTCCCAAACCCATTGGGAAGAACAAAGCTGGCGAAGATGTATATGCTGATGGAATAGGGGTTGGGTATCATCAAGTACCACCGCCTGTGTTGAATAATTTTTCAAAGGAAAAGTCTGGGTTGGTTAACAATGATGAAACAAATGAGATTAAACTTCCAGAAACAATTGACATCACATTCACTTCATCATCTGATGAAGACAGTGTTCAGTCTGAAGTTGTTAAAAATGTAGTTGAAAATGTTTTGAAATCTGACGGTGATTCAACTGAGGACGAAGAATGCTTCTAAAACAATTACATTCCGAAATCAACTTCCAAAAACAACTTAAGTGAAAAACCTACTCTTGTGATGTACAAGATGTCGGGTTCGGATAAGTTGTACTCGGATCTTGAGTTTCCATTAGAGAATGTGAATGTTGAAAAATTAAAAAAATGTGTTTAAACTGGTTAAGATTGATGTTTGTGAAATCGAAGGTTTGAAACGTTCCGAGAGACAACTAAACTTTGAAAATGATAAATCTTACTACAAAAAACCTGTTGTACCACCACGTTTTTCTCACAACAACCAAAACAGGTGGTCGCGTGGTTATCAGGGTGGTAAGAATAATCAAAGAAGGAACTTTCAAAACAAGAAATTTATTGAGAAAAAGGTGTTTGTGAAAAGCTCGAGTCACACTCCGAGCAAGAATCTGAGATTTTTTCGAAAACCAATGAAGAATTTTTTGAGAAGAAAGCCTCGCAACCTCAGATCGAAGGCACAAGTCGGGTAGTTGACACCCGAACATGCTTTAAATGCAGTCAAGTTGGACATATTGCACGAAAGTGCACCAACTCGAAGCCTAAGTCTGTGGTTGTCGAGAATCCATAAAGAAAAGACGATGTAAAGGGAAAAGCTCCAATGTTTGTTGAGAAAAAGTTTTTAAAGAAGGAAAATGCCAAAGTTGAAACTAAATCTGTAAAAGAGTTAGTTATGAAAACCGAACCCGTAAAGAAGTTGGTAACTAAAAATGACAAATTTTACAAGCGGGTTGCATCATCTCAACAAGCATGGAAGCCAAAACCAAAGGTTTCAGAGTCTGCAAAACAATCATCTTCTACCACACCGGTAAAGATGAATGTTCCTTTGGATCATTATGAGAAACTGGTGAAATAAACTTCTACCCCACTAGGGAAGAAGTATGTTCCGAAGAAAGAACAACCATCTGGTCAACCTCAAAAAGACGAATCTTTCTTACACAAAGAGGTTGAGGTTGGGACTGGGACTGAAGAAAGTTTAAAGATGAATGACAAAAATTTCCCGCCATTATACACCAAAACCACGATTCTGAACGTCAAGCTACCTGAGTCGAAAGAGGCTTGGGTTGCTTCAAAATCTCACTAAATATTTTTGAAATGTGCAGGAGCTTCCGAGATCCATCTCACGTTGGATAATGGATAGTGGAGCTTCTCGGCACATGACGGGAATGAAAACCCTACTGTATGATGTTCGAGGGTTTAATGGAGGATATGTGGGATTTGCAGGCAATCAAGGTGGTCGTATAGTTGGTGAGGGTACTTTATCGAATGGAATTGTCACGTTTGAAAGAGTGAATTATATCGCCGAGCTGGAAAACAATCTTCTGAGCATCTCCCAGATTTGTGATCGTATGTATTCGACGCACTTCACAGACAAAGAATGTTTGATATTGAAGCCAGGGTTTGTTGTCCCCGAAGAGTGGGTTATCATGAGAGCACCAAGAGTCGACGATCTGTACGTGTTGGACATGAGTGTAGCAACTACTACCACGGGTCAGGCTCACTGCTTCATGTCAAGAGCCACTGAGAAGGAGTCACAATTATGGCATAGAAAGATGGGCCATATTCATCTGCGAAAAATGAACTACCTGGTACACAACGAATTAGTAGATGGAGTTCATCTGAAAGGTTTTCATCTTGAGGGGGAGTGCATTAGTTGTATCAAAGGTAAGCAGTGAAAGAAATCTCACCCTGGAAAGAAGATGAATTCAGTCTCGAGGCCGTTAGAGAGACTTCACATGGATCTCTTTGGTCCAGTGAATGTTAAAAGCATAACTGGTGATCTCTACTGCTTAGTTATCACAGACGACTATTCGAGATTTTCGTGGGTAACGTTTCTGATGACAAAAGATGAAACATATTGGAGTTTGATAACACTGTTCAAAAAGATTGAAAACCTTTACCAAACTCGTATTAGAAGAATAAGAAGTGACAACGGTACAGAGTTTAAGAACAGCAAAATGGAAGAATATTGTAATGAAAGAGGTATACTGCATGAATTCTGCGCGCCATACACTACGCAGCAAAATGGGGTAGCAGAAAGAAATAATAGGACGCTGATTGAAACGGCCAGGACGATGCTTGTTGATTCAAAACTACCTGTCAATTTCTGGGCAGAAGCAGTGTCAGCCACTTGCTATACGCTCAACAGGGTTCTTACAATGAAAAGGCTCCGCAAACCTAACCTGAAGTATTTGGAACCGTTTGGGTCTCCCTACACAGTTCTAGAACCTTTTGGTAAATTTGATCCAAAGTGCATGGAAGGTATATTTGTGGGATATGCAAGCCCATTGAAAAGTGTCTTTGTTCCAAGCATGAAGCAGATCATCGAAGCACAAAATGTTGAGTGTCAAGGTTATACAATGCCACCTCAGAATCCCGGTGACTCATGGCGTTTCAATTACGATACTCTGTGGGATTCATTCGGTATAGAAGAAGAACCAGATTTCTATGACGAATGGATATTCTAAGAGATTATGAAGAATCACAAGAAAGATTCCAAGCAGAACCTTATAGTCGTCAGCGACAAGCTTCGAATAATGATGAAGCTGGTCCAAGCAATGCTGGAGAGAATGATGATGTTATGCAATCTCCGATATCTTTAGAATGTGTACAAGCTCCTATCAATCAAACAGGAATCAATGATAATTCAGATTCTGATGAAAGGCCAACATTCGATCGTGGTGATTCAGAGTCTGAGGGGGAGCAAATCCAGTCTCAAGATCAAACTATTCCAGTTATTGAACAAGTCGCAAACCAGAACATTACGAAATTTGGAAAGTGAGGTAGATGTTCCAGGCGAGGTGATGCCAAGAACTCTTTCATACCATCCAGAAGAGTTAATCATTGGAGAGTTGCAATCAGGCGTCCGCACCAGACGACAAATTGACCAAGGCCTTACTTGTTTTTATTCTGCAGTTGCTCCTTTACAAATAGAGTTTTCACTTAGTTGTTTTATTTCGCAGATTGAGCCGCGAACGTACAAGGAAGCACTAACTGAAGATTCTTGGGTCAACGCGGTGCAAGAGGAGCTGAGTCAGTTTGAGAAGTTGGGAGTCTGGAAACTGGTGGACCTTCCTGATGGTCATGGGAAGATAAACACCAAGTGGGTGTTCAAGTGTAAGAGGGATGATCGTGGGGTTATTATTCGCAATAAAGCTCGACTCGTTGTCCAAGGTTTCAGTCAGCAGGAGGGGATAGATTTCACTAAAGTTTATGCTCCAGTTGCTAGACTTGAAGCGATCAGAATCCTCCTAGCATTTGCATCTTGGAAAGGATTTAAAGTTTTTCAGCTAGATGTGAAGTCGGCATTTCTCTTTGGTAAGGTGAAAGAGGAGGTATATGTCGGACAGCCACCGGGCTTCACCGACCCAATCCACAAAGATAAAGTTTATCTCTTGGATAAGGCGTTATACGGCTTACATCAGGCCCCGAGAGCCTGGTATGAGACCCTGTCTCAACATCTGTTAGCCAACAACTTTATCCGAGGAAAGGTAGACGCCACTCTGTTCACAAAAGAAGTCGACGGCCATCTTCTGATAGTCCAGATTTACCTGGATGACATAATTTTCGAGTCAACAAATGAACAACTCTGCAAAGATTTTGAAAACGTTATGAAGCAGAAGTTTGAAATGTCATCAATGGGTGAGATGAAGTTCTTCTTGGGGCTTCAGGTTGATCAACTACCCGAGGGAACATTCATACATCAAACAAAGTATGTTCATGATGTTCTGGAGAAATTCGGGATGTCAGGAATGTCACCAATGTCCACTCCGTTAGCGACAAACCATGGGATAAACCCTGATCTCACCGGAGAGAAGGTGGATGAAACGTTGTATCACTCCATGATCGGATCGCTGATGTATTTGACGGCATCAAGACCGGATATTATGTATCCAACATGCCTCGCAGCACGGTTTCAGTCAAGCCCCAGAGCCTCGCATATGGTAATTGTTAAAAGGATATTACGCTACCTGAAAGGAACTCCATCACTGGGGTTGTGGTATCCAAAAGAAGGCGATTTCACGCTTGAGGGATATTCTGATTCCGATTTCGGATGCTGCAAAGTGAACGCTAAGTCAACAACAGCAGGGTGCCAGTTTTTCGGACCACGTTTGGTCACCTGGCAATGTAAGAAGCAGACCTCTGTCGCTTTATCCACATGTGAAGCCGAATATGTATCTGCTAGCAGCTGCTGCTCTCAGATCTTGTGGATCCAGCAACAAATGCGAGACTACGGTTTGCAATTTCTTAACTCCCCTATCTTTGTTGATAACGAGGCAGCTATAAACATAACAAAAAATCTTGTTCATCACGCTAAAATGAAACACATTGAAATTCGTCATCATTTCATCCGAGACTGTTTCGAGAAGAAGTTGATACGAATAGAAAAAATCCACACCGATGGACAAAAAGCTGACTTACATACCAAAGCATTTGATAAAACTCGTTTTCAATATCTTTTGAAACTTAATGGTATGAAGTTACTATCGGTTACGGAGGGGATCATTGGCGTAGATGAAGGTACCACTATAGATGATGTTGAAAAGCAATCTGCAATGGTTTGTCGATTTTTTACTTGTTTTGGTATTTAGGGGGAGATAGGTTATATTTTTTCAGAAAATATTTTTCAGAAAATACAAAAACAATAAAAAATTTTCAAAACCCCAAAAACATGAGATATTTCAAGATCCAAAAACAATAGAAAACCGAAAAAGAGCTTGTGTAAAAAGGGAAAATGATAGTACATCAGCTAGACAGTTGCAGTATGCTAAAGAAATGTAAAGTTTAAAAGTGTTAAGCAGTCTCGCTGATGATATGCCGGTAGGTTTTTTACACATTTAGTAAGTTTGTTCGGGATATAAACCTAAATCACAACTTGCTTTTACGTGGGGAACATCTCTCAGATATATAGGTAACCCCTGAAATCCTATTTGAAAGGCTCTATTTCTGACATACTAGGTCTTTGTACGTGGTGATATCTGGGGTATTATACCTGGATTTCTGATTTTGCGGGAGCAATAGCCTAGTCCTCGTATAATACTCTGCACAGCTTTATTCATAAAGCCCCCCCCCCCCATCAGCATAAAAAATGATGAAACATTGAAGAATGCTAATCATGTGCTGTTGTAAAAGAAGATCCCCAAAGGGGACCCACCTAAAGTTGTGCCATCATCTCTCTGATTTTGCGGAAGCAATAGCCTGAGCTCTCATGGCCTCAACACTTAACCCCTTACAGATATCACTAGTGTGCACTCACCTGTAAGACTGAATATAGTAGTCTGGATACGGGAGTATATTCTGAGGTGGTACACGTGTAAAAGTTATGATCTTAGAACACTAAATTCGTATCCTGAACAGATTGAAATTTGTGTGAGAACTTAAGTGGATCGTATATCGGCAATCTAAGCAAATTGTTTAATTCTGAGTATGAAATCAAAGCTTAACGGTACTTGTAGCTTGTCGGTAGCTGATATGATTCCCTAACACGCTCACCAAAAATATGTTTGTAAATAGTTTACATTTACTGCATTTCATTTCTGTTTAACATTCAAAACTCAAAAAGATTTCATAGCTTTCTAGTCTAGAAACTTTCTTAAATCCAAAAAGATTTTACATTTCTGTTTTGTTTTATCGACAATCCAAAGCGGAAAGCTGATCTTCAGACTCGTAGTTTGAGGCAGATGCAGGAGGTTTCTGAGCTGGTCAGTTGAGTTGGGAGCTTATCATATTTAACCTGTGAAAATGAAAAGTTAAAACAAGTTCATTAAGTTGAAACTTGTAATTTTCAGAAAAATGTTTGAAAAAGAATGAACAAAACGTTAGTGTGCTTTGTTTCAGGTCAACCAAGGTCATTAAGTTGGACTTGGTCGGCAAATTAAGTGCCTAGGGTCATTAACTTGGACCTAGATACTTAAATGGATTTCTAAATGTCAAAAGGTCAAAATGTCAAAGACTTGAAAGTCATTTGTGTGCCTCGCTCGGATAGCAATCCGACCGGATGGCAATCCGCTCGGACAGCCATCCTACTCGTGTGTCACTATATATAGAGGGTCAATTGTTCAGTCAAAGGGTTACTCGCTCGGACTGCCATCCTACTCTCTCACACTTTTGATTTTCTGATCTGGTTTTCTTCATACTTCTTTGAACAAATCGTTGGATCGTTGGTTAGCACAACTTTTACAATGGCAAAGGTAAGTTTTCCTTGCTCAAATCTGATAAAAAATTGATGATTGTTGTTTGTTCTTGACCGATGACGTCACTGTCGGAGCTTCTAGGTTAGATCTAGGAAGTTTTAGTCAGTTTTGATGAGATTCAAGCATAGGGTTTTGTTCACAATGATCAGATATACAAGTCTACCGTTTCAATTTGTGCCAAATCTTGTTAGAATTTATAGATCTAAGATCTTAGTCGAGTCGGCTTTCGGTAAGGTTTTTCACAAATTAAACCATGATTAGGACGAGTTAGAAATTTATGAACAAAGGGTTTTGATCGCGCTGAAATTTTCTACGTAGATCTGTGCTCAATTTGAAGTTTAGACTTAGAAAATTTTGATGTTGTGTTCATGGTTGTTCTTCATATCTCTTTGACTCGAGTGGCAACCCGGTCGGATGGCAATCCGACCAGGTGACCATCTGACCCACTACATGATCACTTGTTAAAGTTGTTAAGTAAGTAATGTCTTGAAATTTGTGCGATTGGCAATCCGATCGGATAGCAATCCGACCGAGTGGCAACTCGTTTCAAAATACACTCCTTCAATTGTTCATCTCTTGTCATGACTCGGATGACAATCCGGTCGGATGGAAATCCGACCGGATAACCAATTCATTCTCATGACTCGGATGACAATCCGGTCGGATGGCAATCCAACCGGACAACCAATTCATTCTCATGACTCGGATGACAATCCGGTCAGATGGCAATCCGACCGGACAACCAATTCATTCACATAACTCAAGTGATGATCCGATCGGATAGCAATCCGACCGGATAACAAAGTCATTCATATTACTATATTTTGAAATTTGTGCATTCATGTCATGGAAATCCGGTCGGATGACAATCTGGTCGGACAACCATCAGACTATTGACTTGTGTGGTCTAAACATTTCAAAAGGCAATTCGGTCGGATGACAATCCGGTCGGACGGCCATCAGATTGTTGACTTATGAGGACTTAATTTTCAAAAGGCAATCCAGTCGGATGACAATCCGGTCGGATAGCCATCCGAGTCATTGTACTATGTATAGAGAGATCTTCAGAGTTAGAAAAATTTTGAGAAATTTCAAGATTTTCCTTATCGGTCAATTTTTTTTTCTGCAGGACTGGGAGAAAACGCATAACATCTACTGTTTGTTAGAAAAGGAATATACAGAAAAAACTATAGTTGAAGATTTCGCAATATTCTTGAGGGAAAGCAGGATTGCTAAGGCGCTAACTGACAAAACCATAGTTTACGAATCACATGTCAGACGATTTTGGAGCCTGGTATGAAACTCTTTCCACCTTTTTACTCTCTAATGGCTTCAAAAGAGGTACAATTGATAAAACATTGTTTTTAGAATGGAGAGGGAAGGATTTAATGATTATCCAGATTTATATGGATGATATCATCTTTGGAAGCACATGTAATAAAATGTGTGAAGAGTTTAGGCAACTCGTGACAGCTAAGTTTGAAATGAGTGCAATGGGTGAACTGCAATGCTTTCTTGGTCTCCAAGTTCGGCAAATGCAAAATGGAACATTCATTCATCAAAGCAAATATGCTAAAGAACTTTTAAACAAATTTGATATGAATGATTGTAAACCATGCAGTACACCCATGGCAACCACAAAGCTAGTCTTGTCTGATGAAAAGGATGAGTTGATTGACCAAACCTTATATAGAAGCATGATTGGGTCTTTATTGTACCTAACTGCATCTAGGCCAGATATTATGTTTGCAACATGTGTCTGTGCTAGGAGTCAATCAGCTCCTAGAAAATCCAACCTTATTGCTGTAAAAAGGATATTCAGATACATAAAAGGTGCTCCCACACTTGGTATCTAGTATCCAGCTAATGGGAATATCAAGCTTTCAGGATTTTCAGACAGTGACTTTGCTGGATGTAACACTACTAGGAAGTCCACTTCAGGAGGGTGCCAATTCCTAGGCAATTATTTGGTGTCATGGCAAAGCAAAAAGCAAGCAGCTGTTTCAACATCCACTTCCGAAGCTGAATATATTGCTGCTGCAAGCTGTACAGCCCAACTCCTGTGGCTTCAAAATCAATTGCTGGATTTTGGTATCACTGCTTTGAAAACACCACTCATGCTGGACAGTCAAGCAGCAGAAAACATCATCAAAAATCCAGTTTCTCATTCAACCACCAAGCACATTGATATCAGACATCACTTTGTGAGGGATTGCTATGAAAAGGTTTGATTTCTCTGCATCATGTTCCAACTAAAGATCAGCTGACAGATGTGCTAACAAAAGCACTTGATACATCTACCTTTGAAAGCTTGGTCTCTAGGATTGGCATGCTAAACATGGAATAACAAGTAAAATCTTGTTTTTCTATGTAAAAGCATTAAAATGTTTTCAGAAAATCAAAAATTCATCCTTACATATAGCTAAAAATGAAAATTTTCATTAAATCCTTAAAAGTCTGCCATAACCCCTGTTTGGTTCAAACATCTGTTTTTTAATTACTACCCACTGCTGAAAGTCAACCTCTGTTCCTTCATTATCATGGTTAAATACTGTTGACAAACTTCAGTGTTTTAAACCACTGATACAGGCTATCCACTGATAGCTAAAGTCACCCACTGTTTACATTTGTCCTTTTAGAAACCACTGATACTTGTTTCATCAGTGGTTTCCTAAACAACTGTCTTCCAATTTTCATCTTTTCATCAGAGGTTGGCACGTGGTCAGTACTTATCCATCAGATCTTTGTAACCGCTGCCACGTCAGCATTCGCTTTTTCTCTTTATAAAACCCTGATCAAAACCCCAAACAGGGTTTTCACTGTCGAATCGAATTCAAAATTTCTTTCTAAAACAATTTTCCCCAAATATTCTCACAACCCTCATCATCTTCATTTCATCTTCATCATCTCCGATTCAATCATGGTGAAAAAATCCAGTAAAACCTCACAAAATGATTCAACCACGATTGAGATTCCGTTCAAATTCTCACACAATTACTTTGGCATATTTGACAAACCTAGTGAAACCACAACCTTTGATTCCATCATCGACACACTTTCATCCACAAAGTACAAAACTTTGCTAACCTGCGATGCAACCGTCTACCTTGCTACTCAAAGGGAATTTGGGAAAAATGCAACCCTTGAAACGGTGGATAAAATGGTTGTAGCTATAAATTCCTCAATAAAGGGTGTCAAATTATCTATCACACCTCAAACTATTTCTGAAGTTTTTGAACTCAACGATATTCAAGGTAAAAATTCTTTTCCAAAAACAGAGTATCAAAATGATTTTCAGGAATGAGGTTATGAGGAACAAATGAAGAAAGATACTCTGCAGAAAGGCAGCTTTCCTCCTGCCATGAGATTTTTCTTTCACACTCTTCTTATGTGTGTTTCTAATAAGACCACAGCGTTCAATGAAATTCCATTAAAAATCCAATACTTGGGGTATGCTATTTTGCAAGAAGAAAATTTTAATTACTCCCAAGAGATTTTTAAAGATTTGGCCAAAAATGTTGATAAAAAGGCTTTCTTGTTATTTCCTAGATTTTTGAGTTATTATTTTAAGAAAAAGTTTTCAAAAGATAATACCCATGTGCTCATACAGGGTGCTCCTATTCACATAAACAGTTTAACTGCTGAAACATTCACAAGAATGTTAAAACCTTCCAAAACACAAGCCGAGGTACCTGAGCAGACTTTAGCATCTACCATCGCTCCTCAGGTATCTGTTCCTGAGCCCACTGCTCTAAGTGATCATAGCAGCACAACCACTGCTATGAAACCCACACCTACCATTACCAAAAAGCCTAAAAAGAAATCATCCAAAAAGCCCCCCAAACCCACAAAAAAGGTAACTCTGGAAGATGAGATCCCAGAGCAAATACCTGTGACAACACCAAAGTCACCAATAACCACTGCTGCTACTTCCTCACAGCAGATGGAAGAAAGATCTCCACCCTTGCCTCAAACTCCTCCTGCATCTTCACAAAAAGATCAGGTTGTAAGCACAGGGACACCAAATTATGATGCTCTAGAATCACTTGATTCTATCATCCACAGCCCACTTCCCAAGGCAAATTCGCTTTCTACACCCAACCTCACAGCTCAAATTCCACCACAAATATTACCTTTGTTGGATGCAGTTGATATTGCCCAGACACAAATCAGTTCTTCTCAATCACCTGTCAATGAGAACATACCTCAACAAATGACTGAGTCTGGTGTCTTTACCACTGTTAACCCACCAACATCTGAGGAGGTTACACTGCAGGAATTACCTGTAATTCCTGTCAGTAGTTCAAGTGGAGCAGCAACTACAAGTGTTGGATCAACATATCTACATTTGGCCAGTTGTTTCATCAATCAGGCTCCCTTGAAGGCAATTCCTTCTATAGCACCTCTGATATCCACTAGTGAGTTTATTATGACCACTGGTACCATCAAAAGGTTATCAAGTGCTGAAGGAAGAAGACCCCAGTACCAAGAACAAGGGGCATCAATGGATGACTTTTGGAACTCGTTCCCTAAGTCAAACATTGATACAACCACTACAGGTGGGGAATCAGATGATCCCATTAAATTGGGTGATGTTTTAAAATATCAGGAATTGACGGAAAGGGTAGACATAATTGATTTATCTGTTACAGACATCAAGACAATGCTGCAACAGTTGTTAAATTCTCAAAAGTCCACACCCACTGCTGCACCACCACATGTACCATCTGCATCCACTGCTCCATCCCCTGATGCTCTTTGGGAGTTGTTTCAACCACTGCTCTACAAACAAAGAGAGTATGCTGATTTACAACATGAGATTCACATCCAGGAAATCAGAAATATCATGGATGCAGGATTCAAAGATACTCAAGCAGACATCAAGGCAATAAAGGCCCATTTGTTACAAACCACTGGCTCTGCTCCTCCAATAGTACTCTTTCTTGACACTCCTCCTACCAATGATGCCAAAAAGGGGGAGAAAATGAAACAATGGAAAACGATAGGGTATGATGATGGTCTGTACATTGCACCAGATAAATCAACAATGCTTACAGATATCCCCAGGCCAGATGGGACTAAAAAGGTTGATGTAACCCTTAATGCTTTTGCTGATGAAAACGAAAAGTTGAAAAAGGACATGGAGGCAAAGGGCAAGTCCAGGTTTGATGAAGAAAAGAAAATTTTGATGGAATTGGTAGAACAGGGTACTTCTAGGCCAAAGGATGATCAAGAAAGCCCTAAGCCAAAAAGAAGGCCTGTTAGAAAAACAAGGCAACCCAAAAACACACCTCTCAAATCCACAAAAGAAACTTCTAAACCTCCCAAAAGCCTTCCTCATAAACCTTCAAAGCCAACAGATGTTGAAACACCTGTTGTATTAACAACTGTTGATACTTCAGTGGTTTCAACAGTTGTTAACCCTACAACCATCACTTCAACACACACCATATCCACTGCCATTCCCACTTCAATCACTGCCACACCAAAAACTTCCTCACCATCTCAAACACCACCTGCTAAAAAGCAGAAGACTTCTACTGACACATAAGTAGTAGTAATGACAACAGTGGTTGAAACACCAGTTGTTTCAACAGCTGTTAGTCAATCACCTGCCACTTCAATCACAACCACTGATCCCACAAATCCATTACCAGCCTCTCCAAAACCAAAAAGGAGAAGGATAATTTTGCAAGATGATGACCCTTCACCACCTCCAACAACATCACAATCTTTACCTCTTATCACCATACCAAATCCTATTCCATTATCATCTGTTAAAGCTTCTTCTTCAAGCACTGCCATTGTATCTGCAAGTGTTCAATACCCTCTTGATCTTCCAGCTGTAAGAGAAGAGATAAAATCTTTCTATGCTGAAGATGACCCTGCCAAGAGAAACTTGCCATCTCTTGAAGGGTACCCCAGACCAAACAACATAGAAGAATACTTGAAATTGAAAGCTAAACAAGCAGAAGATATCTCCAATAGAGACACACAAGGAAAATCTGACAAAGAGATCCAAAGACACTATCAATACCTGCTCATACAAGTCAGAAACTTAGAGCAGTTTTCAAAAGACTTGTGTCAAAAGCTGTCAGAAAAAGGAGATGAAACCCTAAGGAAAGACTATCTTGACCATATCATGAAGTACAAGAAGTATAAAGGAGAAAAATATATGTACAAAGAATGGTCTGTCAAAGAGCTTGAAGAAGAGTTGGAGAGAATTCAGAAAATGATCAAAGATAAAGTGAAACATACTCCACCTGTATGGACAAAATACAAGAGGAATGTGTTTGAAAGAAGTTTGATGTTGAAGAGAATGAAGGAAGAGCTGATAACAGCAGATTTTGGTTCAAGGAACCAAGTGACAAGATGGAAAGAAGAGAAAGGCATTGATTCATATAAAAGGTTGGAGGAATTGAGAAAGATGGATCCAAAAATTCCCCAAATGCCTGCTTACCCTGAAACAGTGGTTCCAACAAAACCACAAAAGCTACAAATCAGGAAACCCACTGTTCCACTTGCTGCTCACTTTTATCAAAGAAATACACAAAAGCAGATGGAAAAGGAAACAACAGAGGATATAGCAGCAGGGAATGATATTATTAAGATGGTTTTCAAATAAATGATAGCTGACAATCCTGAACTTGCAAAAACTCAAGGTACTGCTTAATCAGTTATCACCAGGCCACAATCTCCAAACTCATCATCAATAAAACCTCTCCCAAGAAACCCAATGGATTCAAAAGTACTAAAGTGGAAAACTGACAAACAGACCCACGTACTGACTCTAATCAAATCCAGTGGTGAAGTGAAGAAAATAACAAGGGAATAAGCACTGGGCCTAAGTCTTGAAGATCTGCAAGATCTCCTTGATCTTACACTATGCAGGGATGAGGATGATACAGATCCCCTAAACTTTGAGCTACAACTTAAAAGACAAATTAGGGAACTTTTGATGAGGCAATAAAGATCCAAGAATAATGAAGGATTTTGGAATCATCTGTTCCAGGGGGAGATTGTTGGGATTGAACCCTATCAAAGGAACAGATGATTAAAGCCAAAACTAGATCAGAGCAGTGGATCCAGCATAAGCAGTCGTTTGCATTAAGTCTTCTCCCTTTGATTATGATTCTAACAACTGCTGCCCCAAAGTACTGATCTCTTATAACTACCGGTGGTCTACAACAACTGCTGTTACCAAAAGACTGTTGAAGACAAAGTGCTGCTTAGTCAATCTACTGATCTGGTTCAAGTGCTGCTGAAGACCAAAGCACTGCTAGGGCTGAAGCAGTGGAATGAAGAATCAGTTGTTTGTTTTCCTTTTGTATTGTAATCAGTTGTTAGCATAAACAGTAGTTAGATAACAGTGTTTGTATAGATCAGTAGTTTCAGGTTGTTAGGAAGTTAGTTATCACTATCAATGGTGACGTCAGCAAAGATACCACAGTGGTTTGCTTCGCAGTATAAATAGAACAGTACCCTGTACTGTTCTATCAGCTCTTTCATCTCTGTCATTCTGTACAAGCAATCTTGTGAGCTCAGGCTGAGGGGGAGACTTTTG
Source organism: Helianthus tuberosus (assembly GCA_030545235.1). NCBI lineage: Eukaryota > Viridiplantae > Streptophyta > Magnoliopsida > Asterales > Asteraceae > Helianthus > Helianthus tuberosus. The sequence goes on from CM060395.1 coordinate 62,238,714, forward strand.
CATGCATGCATATTTTAATCGTTGATTGTAATAAATATAATCATTCGGTTTGATGTTAAACATGTGTTCTTAGAATTGTTCTCTCGTTTGATTGTGTGCAAAGTTTGTTTCCATTTTAATTCCGCTGCATTTACATGTTCATCTTCTTAATTTTCAAACGAAAACACAATCAAAAAGAATCTCAGACCCTAACAACAGTTAACATTGAATGATTCAAACATGAAAGTGCACTTGGATCGAATGGTCATCCGATCAGAGGGTCCTCCAATCGAATGATCATTCGATCAACAATGATGAACATATAAACACATTCAAACATGAGAGAGTGTTATGGATCGGATGGCCCTTCGATCGGAAGCTCCACCGATCGAATGGTCATTCGATGAGCAATTAAGCAAAGAACATTCAAACATGTGTGTGTAAAATAGAACATATGAACAATTATCAACATATACACAAACCAACACTTAGACAATATTCAATCAAAGAAGTATAATGGATCGAAGGTCAATCCGATCGGAGGGTCCTTCGATCAACATGTCAAGAACAGATTGAATGACAAACAAATCAGATAAAAAATTATCAACATATTTCAGAATTGATCACAATATCTATCAAAGAATTGGCCGATAATCAAAACCCTATGATTAATTTTTCTCAAAACTTCCTAGATTGGGTTTAATTTGGCATTTTGTACCTCGATAGCCGAACATCCATAATCAACCTATGTTCAATTCTAAGATGTTTTTGGACAAATTGGAATGGTGAATCTCTAGATCTAAGGCCGATGAACAAATCCCTATGTTTAATTTGTATAAACAAAGCCTAAACAAGCCTAGATCTAAGGTTTTGTATAATAGTCACCGCCGACACACATAAACATCAAATTCATGCAATTTTAACGGTGAAAATCAGGAAACTTACCTTTCCCATAGTGAAGGTTGAGTGTGCCAACAATCCTATGTGCTTGGAATAGCAAGAATGTGAGATCAAATCAAGAACAGGTTCAGAGAGAATGTGTTTGTGTCGAAAAGTCTTTCAATCGAATGACTTTGACCAACATGCTGACCCTTTATATAATCATGACACCAATCGAAGCGTCTTCCGATCAGAGGGTCCTTCGATTCAAACAACCTTTTCAAAAATTTTAACTTTTTCATATTTTCTCGAATTTTATCAATTTTTGATCAGTTTTTGATATCCACTCAAGTATCCAGGTCCAAGCTAATGACCCTGTTTACTCAATTTTGTCTACCAAGTCCAAATTAATGACCTTGGTTGACCCGATTCGAACCAACTGATGTGTTGTTCAAACTTTTCGACTTTTTCTGAAAATGTACAAGTGTCAAATTAATGATCTTATTTAACTTTGAAATTCTCAATCATTTTGATGAGCTCCCAACCCAGTCGTTCAGCAAAAATTTCCTCTGCATCGCATATCAGATTCTGAAGATCAGCTTTCCACATTGGTTTGTCGAAAATAATGCAGAAATTAAATCTTTTTGTATTTTAAGAAAGTTTATGCTAAAACATACTAAAATCTTTTTCGGTTAAGTGTTGAAATGAAATAACAAGAATAACAATAAACTATTTACAGAAAAAAATTTGTGAGTTGTGTTAGAAGATCATATCAGCCGCCAACGTATCACAAGCACCGTTGAGCTTATATTTCACACTAGGTTTTAAGTAATTCACATAGATTGACGATATTGTTATCCACTTAAACTCAATCTAACAACTTTCAAAATGCTTACCTATACGTTTAAGTATATTAATTTGCACTAAATTCTTATGGACCCCACGAGCTCAGCATATCCCCTCATCATGTAATACACTAACTCAATTAACGCTTTTAAACTTTCATCAATTGTGATATGTGTAAAAACAATGCAGAATGTTTAAACATTAACGATCAGGTCGATCATTCGATATGCAGAGAAAGTCCAATGTTTAAACAAAATAAAGAAACTAAAAACAAGTTGACTGTCTTTAAACCTTAACCACCAGTTCGATATTCACATATACGCAGAGGTGATCCAATATTTAAACAAAACACCAAGAAAATAAAGCAGAATGTTTTGGCATTAACATCCAGTTCGATTGTCACACCCCAACCGATGGCGGAAACATCGGGATGAGTCGAAAACTAGATTGCAAGAGACATCATAACAATCTGGTGACAATATAGATTAAATCAAATTTCATAAATGACTAAATTCCAATACATTGTTTCAAATAAAGACAAATTGCAACAAACATTGTTTATTATTAAAATGGGTATCAAGTTCATCCTAACTTGATTCCCTCATCATCTTGACTATCAACCTGCAACATGTATTAAAATAAAATCAACAAAAAATGTTGGCGAGTATACAAGTTTGATACATAGCATAGTAGAATAAAATGTTTAAATGTGCTCATATCCAACATGAATAAGATGATACAAGTTAACAGTTATGCCGAAACGATGTTACTCTACATGCTCAAACCAAAAGCTTCTTTATTTCCGGCGGCACTTCTGAACTCCGTTCATCTCTAGAGATGACTGGTCTTTTCGGAAAGGGTGTAAGGTCGTGTGAAGATGTTGTGAGGTTGTGAGGGAATGAGGGTGTCGAGGTATGTGGTTTCAGTTTTATAGCCTTTCTTCGTTTCGCAAAAACGGTAACGATTTATAATTTGGTTTGTACGTGATGATGAAATGGGTCTAAGTTCATGATTTATATTAAAAAGGAAACGCGGCAAGATTATAGTAAATCCCGAACAATCAGCTCAATCATCCAAGAAAATAAGAAAGAGAAGAAAAGGAAACATATTGCTGTTACTCGTTTCTTGGTTTGGCGGTAATTATGGAAGAGGTTTCAAACGTACCGCATTTATAAAATTTAAATATTAACAAATCATTTCGATCTCAAGACCTGGCTCAGTGGTGCGCGTGTTGTTGTTGGACCGGGTGGACGCAGGTTCGAATCCTGCTCTCCAAGTTTTTATTGTTTTTAGTTCTTAACAAATCTCCCTTTATTGCAAGATTTGCCCCTTAACTTGGAAAGGTTTAATAAATTAACTAACTTTAAAACTTAACAAGTCTAACTAGATTGGCCCCTTAACTTGGTTTAAGTTATATAACTTAGTTAGTTTGTAAAACCTCAACTAACTTGAAAACAAGTCTAACTTGATTATTGTTATAAAAATAAAAAGAATAAAACTTTAATTAATTTAATTTACTAGACTAATAAATAAATAACCATATTAATAAATAATAAATAAAAAAAATCTTTCAAGGGTTATTTAATTCGCGAAAAATATCCGAGGTTTAAAGTTTAGGATCCCTATTTTTAAGACGGGTCGGATTTTGAAACGGGTCGATTTTGACGAGGGTTACATCGATACTCACGTATACGCAGAGGATGTCCAATACTTAAACAAAATAAGGAAAAAAAACAAGTTTAAATCTTTTCCAAAAGAATACACAATCACAATGACTTTTCCAGTAAGTTGTGAAATTTCACAAACTGGCCTGTTTTTATGCTTTTCAGCATTCAGCTATTACTGAGTAGGTCCACAATCAAGAAGGACAAAACTAAGTACTATGCTTTCAACCACGTTTTCCACTAGAACTAGACCTTTTCATTTAAGTTTGTATCGTTATCGCAAATCTACTAGTATAGTTGAGTCTACCGTCACATCTTTAGTGAGATTATTTATCACCTTTTAACTTTCCAAATCCTTAGCGTACTGAGACAGTCTAGCTAATGTACTATCATTTCCTCTTTAAACACCAACTCATTTTGGGTTTTCTATTGTTTTTTACATTTTGAAATTTCTATTTTTTTTTTTGTATTTTTATCATTTTTCAATGTTTTTGGATTTTTCTGTATAACCTATCTCCCCCTAAAGCCCAAAACATTTAAAAATGTGACAAACCAAAGCAGATTGCTTCTCAACATCCTCCACTTTTGATTCATCAACGCCAACTATTTCTCCCCATGACGACAAAAGCTTCATCCCATTTAATTTTAACAGATAAAGAAAATGTTTCTTATCAAACGGTTTTGTGTGTAAATCAGCATTTTGTTCGTCGGTGTGGATTTTGTCTATTCGAATCAACTTCTTCTCGTAACAGTCACGGATGAAATGATGTCGAATTTCTATATGTTTAGTTTTAGCGTGATGTACCGGGTTTTTTGTTATGTTGATTGCTGCCTCGTTATCAACAAAAATAGGAGTAGTAAGAAATTGCAAACCGTAATCCCGCATCTGTTGTTGTATCCACAGAATTTGAGAGCAGCAGCTGCTTGCTGATACGTATTTTGCTTCACAAGTTGAGAGTGCAACGGTGGTCTGCTTCTTACATTGCCAAGTAACCAAGCGTGGTCCAAAGAATTGGCATCCTGCTGTTGTTGATTTTGAATTCAGCTTGCAGCATCCGAAATTTGAGTCTGAAAATTCTTGTAGATTGAAATCACCATCTTTGGGATACCCCAACCCCAAACTTAGGGTTCCTCTCAGGTAGCGTAGAATCCTTTTGACGATGATCATATGTGAAGATCTTGGACTCGACTGATAACGGGTTGCGAGGCAAGTCGGCTACATAATATCGGGACGAGATGTAGTGAGGTACATCAACGAACTAATCATCGAATGGTAAAGAGTCTCGTCAACCTTCTCTCTAATGAGATCAGGGTTTATACCATGATTAGTCACTAATGGGGTGGCCATAGGAGCAGTTTCAGACATTCCAAATTTCTCTAGAACATCATGGACATATTTCGTCTGATGTATGAAGATCCCCTCTGGCAGTTGATCGACCTGCAGGCCGAGGAAGAACTTCATCTCACCCATAGATGACATCTCGAACTTCTGCTTCATCACTTTTTCAAATTGTTTGCAGAGTTCCTCATTTGTGGACCAGAAAATTATGTCATCAACATATATTTGAATGATCAGCAGATAACTAGCAACCTCCTTCGTGAATAGAGTGGCGTCCACCTTTCCTCGAATAAAGCCGTTGGAGAGCAGATGTTGAGAGTGCGTCTCATACCAAGCTCTCGGGGCCTGGTGCAATCCATAAAGCGCTTTTTCCAAGAGGTAGAATTTGTTCTTGTGATTCGGATCGGTAAATCCCGGTGGCTAACCGACATAGACCTCCTCTTTCACTTTGCCATAGAGAAATGTTGATTTGACATCAAGCTGATAAACTTTAAACCCTTTCCAAGAAGTGAATGCAAGAAATATTCGAATAGCATCAAGTCTAGCAACTGGGGCGTATACTTCAGTGAAATCGATCCCCTCCTGTTGACTAAAACCCTGAACGACTAAGCGAGCTTTGTTGCGCACAATCACTCCTGTGACACCTGTGTCACTACAACCATCAAACGAATACCAAACCAATGAAATATCGTACTTCATACTTGGGATTGGTATAAATATGTGTATCATTTGCACATATCAATTCTTGTCCGATTTCGAGCTTTAAATCGCTTTCTGGAAGATTATACGCGATCTGATGCATAAATATAATCAGTTTAATGCAACAAACACTCCGAAATAGTGAAATAGGCTTAACATACCTTAAATAACCTTTACATAACTTAGAAATAAGATTTGGAAGGTTTGGTGTGTCGAAATCAAGTTTATTCGCTTATAGGGACTAATTTCGACAAACTGCGAAAGTATGCCGATTTGTACTGTAAAGAAAATTCCAGAACATGGTCATAAGTTAAACATGCCCTAAATATCCTTTACATAGCTTAGAAATAGGCTTTGAGGTGTTTGGTGCCCAAAAATAAACTTTTGATCAATAGGGACTAAAAGCGCCAAAAAGTGCATAAGTTTGCATTTTCGCGCATATCTTACGTTCTGAATATATCCGGACATCCAAAAATTTATGTAATCATTAAAATATTTTATTTTAGTGATTGGCATGATAAAATTCCATTCGTCGCGTAATTTGGATCATTTTTCGCGTCCGTTCGTGTTTCGTCGTAATTAACCGAATAACGCAATCGTACTGCCAAACGAACCGACATCCGAGATGTTTTTGAGAAAGTTTCATGTTCCCTACACTTTAACTTCATTTTGGAGCATTGAAATGGGGTTAACGGAGCTTAAAAGTGCCAAAAATCAAGTTTTGGTCATGTAGGGACCAAAACTGCCATTCTGCCAAAGTATAGGTCGCGGGCCGCGTAAGAGAGGGCCTCCACTCTCGCGGGCACGACAGGCTTCAGCACAGAAACTCCATTTTCAGCTATTTGGTCGAATTTCAGGGGCTTTTATGTAAAATTCTCAATACCTTGGGTTGGTATTTGATTGTTTTTCATGGCCCATGGTATTAGAAAACCTTGTGCCCACTTGGAGGGACAAGATCGAAGCTCGTTTATCGATGAACGATCCTAACGGTTCTTGTCTTTCTATAAATACCCACCCCCACTTCCATTTTCATTCACACATGATCTGATTTCTCTAAGTTGAAGCCTAAAAACCTTCATACCTGAGAAATTTTAGATCATATCTTCCTAGCTTGGACCCTTTGTAAGTATTCTTTCGTGCTTTTATGCGTTTTTAGCACGAAAGTCAAACAGTGTTTGACTTTCTGCTTTGACCGGTCAATGGTCAACACGAAGTTCGTTTGAACTTCGTAACGTGAGCGTAATCACGATGGTTATAGTCTCTTGTGACTATACCTACTGATTACCACGTTATTTAGGCTTAGTGACGAGTCATAGTTTCGGTCAAAATACGCGTTTATGCATATTTTGCAACCAAACTATTATTGGGTATCAAAACCCTTCGTTTTGATATCAAACTTGTTTTCAAACCTTGTTAAACATGTTTTAACATGTTTAGCTCATCACTTTTAGTTTAGTGCTTGTTTAGAGTTGTAAGTCAAGCGGTCTAAACACCCGCTTAGACTTTCGAACCTGACCCGTTTGGTCGATCATTAGGATCCGACCAAACATGTTTTGTGACCATAGTTGTACAGGAAATAACCTTCCGAGGTTATACCTTATGGTCACTTCGTCTAAGTAGTTGTATAATAGGTAGTTTATATGCCTTATGTAAATGACCAAAATGCCCTTTTTACGCATAAATTCATTTTAAGCATATGTAACCTAAATTTTTACATCTAAACTGATTAGGCAACATTATTAGACTTGTTAAGGCATATAATACTTGTCATAGGACTAGTTAGGCGGTTCGAACGCATTTTACGCGAACGACGCGTTAAAGTAGCGTAAGCTACCTAAACGAGTCGTAATTGGTCGTAAGCACTTAGGATTGGTTTTGATTTTGGATGTAGGCTTTGTTAAACCATATTACATGAGTTCCTATACTCATTTGGTTTACGAAACCTCATTCTATCCGATCTTCCGATTTAGGTCCGGTTCATTTACTTAGTTACCTATATTAGGTGCCGTTTGATTCCGTGATCCCTCTAGCTTTGCTTGGTTGTTATTCAAGACTTCTAAGCATCCTCAATGTGAGTACATAGTCCCCTTTTTTTACTGTTTTCAAATGTTTTGGGGTGAAACATGTGTACCTATTTGTTATTTTCATGATTTCAAAGTATAAATTGATTATACATGCTAGTACTTATCTTTTGACAACTGAATGATTATCTATGGTTTAAACTCTATTTTTTCAAAGATTATAAAATTAATTGTTGGGTTATACTTATTTTATACATTCACCAAACCGATTGGTAGTATGATATAGCGCTATAGGACTAGACACCCCATTCCTGTTGTATGGAATGTCAGAAACCAAATTTTATCCAAATAGGAATTGCCTTCGTGGTATTTCTATAGTCTCTAAGGTGTAGTTTGATACACTAAGGTTTGAATGAATTCTAAATCACATTTTCTTTTGTATATTTTGATATACTTCCAAAGTATAGTTTGATATGCTTCCATATGTGATATTGTTTACCAAAGTATAATTTGATATACTATGTACAAATTCAACATATATTTTAATATACTATTGGCCTTATTATTAACCAAAAAATAGTTGATATGTTATTTTCAAACCAAAACATAGTTGATATGTTATTTTACAACCAAAGCATAATATGATATGTTATTTACAAAACCAAAGTATACTTATGATATACTACTGAAAACTATTATTTTAACAACTAAAGTATATTTGATACACTATCTGTTTAACTGTTTTGAATCTAAATATATTTTAATATATATTACTTATCCGATTTTCTCAAAACCAAGGTATATTTTCATATATACTACAAACCTTTTTATCAAAACATTATTTTACAAACAACATATTTTATAACAAACTCATTTTTACTCGATTATTTATTTAATCATGCATTATTCTTTTATATCATCTGTTTTCTTATCAATTTTCGTATGACTTCTAAAAGAAAATATTTTACAAGGTTCATGACTAATTTTTGTTAAACATATTTTCTTTAAACTTACAAGTCTTGAATCCTATTTTAATAAAATCTATGTATCTCACATGCATTTTTATGCTGACGTACCTATTTTTTACATATGTTTCAGGTGCTGCTATGTGATGATTGTTGATACATGCTATACATAGGATGGACTCGTGCCTTAGCGACTTTAAAACTTGAAAGACAATATTTATATTATCTGATTTGTAATAAAACAATGAGTTCAATAATTGAATAAAACAAAACTATTTAATCCATGGTTGTGAAACAATGATTCTGTTACGACACTCCCCGACGTTTCCGCTACGATTTGTTGTTTTACGTGGTCGGGGTGTGTCATCATGGTGGTTTGTACAAACTGCTATATGAGGTCATTCTTGGTAAGATCTAGCCGAGATCTAAGGGATTCCATGTAACTATCACTAAATCTAAGCTAAACCTAAGTATTTTCATAATAAAAACTTAAGCTTCTTCATCTTTTCTTCAAATTTCTGATTTACTTTGGTGATAAACGTGACTAAACGGACTGTAGACTTGATCGGTGGTCTAGTGTTAGTTTAAGAAACGGGTTGTTCACTGATTTAAGACGATCACGGAATGGATTCCAGCATAAACCCGTCGCTAACAGACAACTGATTGAATTGGGGTGGTTCCCGACCGATCAGAACGGTTGTTAAAATATAGGTTACTATTGCCTCAGTACGTGCCGTGACGTCACCATTAATTTTCAAAACTTAGAAATTTTACGAAAATGGTAAACAAGAACAAGAGGCCAGCCGATTGGACAGCCGTCCGATCGGGTAGCCTTTCTTCACAAGAGGCCAGCCGATCGGACAGTCGTCCGATCGGGCAACCTTTCTTCACAAGAGGCCAGCCGATCGGACAGTCGTCCGATCGGGCAGCCTTTCTGCACTAAGGGGCCAACCGATCGGATAGTCATCCGATCGGACAGCCTCTACTACTATTCTTTTGCACCAAGTGGCAACCCGATCGGATGGCCATCCGATCGGGCAACTGTTTCCTCCTTACATCACATGTCAGCCGACCGACCGGCCAGCCGATCGGACAGCCGTCCGATCGGACAGCCCTTCTACCCGGTGACTGTTAGACACTTTATTCTATCTCGATACTTCGCCCGACTCTTACCATATTGCAATCTAATCAGGCTAAACTCAAAAGAGCTCCCTTGATCCAATAACAGTTGCGACTGTTAAGCAATCACTGTGAGTATACTTAATCCCCTTTTTACTTTAAACTTTTGGGGTGTAACATGTATTCTATCAAACTTAAACCTGAATCTTTGAAACTTATACTCAATCCTATGTGTTTGTGAAACTTATGATACTTGATTATTGATTCTTTGTGCTAAGTGACGTTTAATCCAGAGTGTGTAGTTCCGCCTTAACAATAGTAGCGCTATAGGAGATGCACCTCTCCCATTATTCTCGGGGGGGGGGGGGGGTATTGTTAGGAGGATTCTAGTTTACCTTGAGTCTTGGGTAAACACCAAAGCATCGGGATACTTGGGCTATCACTGCGTGGACTGCGACACTAGCACGGCTGAAACTATCTTTATTACTTACATTGTGGATATGAGTTGTTTTAAAACTATTATTCTAATTATCAAACTTGTATATTCGCCAATACTTTTGTATTGATATTTTAATACATGTTGCAGGCTAATAGGACGCTATGGAACTTTGGGAAATCAAGATAGGAGATGCCTAGAAACGTCGCCTTAATAATTTAGACTTTTGAACAATTTCATTTGGTGATGTTAGCTTGATGATGCTTGATTTTGTTGTTAGACAATTGGTATGAAATCTATTTAATGATTATCGAAACATTTTAGTGTTATAGAAAATCTCATGAGCAATCTGAACGCTTAGTGCTCGCACCCCGATGTTTCCGCCATCGGTTGGGGTGTGATAGATTGGTATCAGAGCCATAACTATAGGGAATTAGGATAAGTAGGAATACTTACCCTAGTATATAGTCCTAGGAACTTAGATTCTTATCTGTTGTTTAAAGACTTATGCATTCTATCGTACATGCTTCCTAGCACACTATTCCTGTTAAACTTACATGCCTTTCCTAAGGCTGATACGATGTACACTTTATACTATGAAAACACTGTTATACGGTGTTTATACTTTGCACGAGATTTGCCCACAGGATAGGAGTGACATCCGAACCTTGATGGGAAATCTCCATATTATTCTGGTAGGCCTTGTCGGCGGATAAGTGCCCACAACGTTTAGGGTACGATGTTGTCAAGTTAGAGGTGAGACTCAAACCTAGATAACTAGTCCCATTCTTTGATAATTTTTATGTCTCGCCAAGGTCTCGCAACTTCCGATCAATTGAGTACGCGAAGTGACCAAAAGGACGAATATCGTAGGCCTAACATCGATGACGTATTTGTCTAAGTAAGTCAAGACGCGTTACCTCAATTCGAAAGGGGTTCGAATCACTTTGGTTAGTCGTCGTTCCTCTACCCGGAACAATCCTGTGTTTTATAAGCCTGTCTCGTTTTTATGTTACCTCGATTTTATAAAGGTGGTTTTATCTTTGAAGTTTTGAACATTAATCTTTATTCATTTCTAAAATGCTTTACACAAGATCTGCACGTGGTCCTCAATCCAAAACATTAATTCTTAATCCCAGATCAAACTAAATTTACGAAGCTTTATACGATGTGTAATCTATGTGGTAATCTCGAATCGACAAACTATGATATTATGTGTTGTGGTGGTATGAAACACTAAGATGGCATGGAAGTACGAGACAGAAGTGGCATGTCCTAAGCATGGTGGATACGCCGTTGGTACTTCCTATATATAAGTGCTTCCGGTATGTTGCCAACTTTCGTATCAAACTGCCATACGAGATTTAGTGTTTGCGGACCCGGAACGGAATGCCTATGTAATCTACGGAATGCCTATGTAATCTACGGAATGCCTATGTAATCTATGGAATGCCTAAGTAATCTATGGAAAGTCTATGCAATCTATGGAAAGTCTATGCAGCCTATGAACAGACTATGTAATCTATGGAAATTCTACTCGTGAAATCTATGGAAGCCTATGAAATCTATGAGAATTCTAGCATGACCTATGGTTAATCTATTCGTGCTAATCTAAGATAATCTAGCGCGATAATCTATTTTGAGCTAAACTATGTTAAGCTGCCTTGAATTGTGGTTTAATCTATGATCATTTACTTGGTTAGTCTATGTTAAGCTATCTACTTGAGCAAGCTATGATAATCTATCAATATTATCTATGTCAATCTATGAGATGATCTATGTTAATCTATCTGGGTATTCTACGATGATCTATTGTGAGTATTCTATGTGATGTAATTGAGTGATCTATGAGTAACCTACAGCAATCTATTAATCTATGTGAAACTATTTGGCAATATATGATGATGATGATGATGATGTTATTGGGTAATTGGTTATGTGTGGTGATTGTGACACGTAGCATGACACCGAGTACGAGGCCAGGCGACGTGTCCGAAGCATGGTGGATACGCCGCTGGTACTTCCTATATATAAGCATTTTTGGCATGTTGACCAAACTTCGTACAAACGTGCCATGTGAAGGTCGTGAATTTTGAGTTGATTCAATCTAGATTCTTAAGTCTATCGTGTGAGTAGTCTATGTTGTGAGGAATTCGTAATTTAGACTTATACAATCCCATTTTTTAGATCTGTAGATGTCTACTCGTAGAACATCTGACGCTCTCAGGAGATCCAGAGAGAAGTCTCAAAAGAAGATGATGTCTTTCATGGCCGATCAGATCGCTCGGGTCATGCCAAGAATCTTCACTGAGCTTCAAGGATCAAACACTCCGCCATCCTCTGCGGACTCCAAGGCTGAGAAGCAGAAGCCTACTAAGTTTAACTACAAACATTTCATCTCTTGCAGCCCTAAGTCTTTCACGGGCAGTGATGGGGTGACTGCTATGTTCGAGTGGTTCGACAGCATCGAAGTTACCTTCATTAACAGCGAGTGCCCAGACCATCTAAAAACTAGGAGTGCGACTGGAATGTTTCAGGGAAGAGCATTGGAGTGGTGGACGAATGAGAGAAACATCCGTTCAAATGAAGAAGCCTATGCTCTACCATGGGCTGAGGTGCGAGAACTAATGATGCTTGAGTTCTGCCCTCCCCATGAGCAGTTGAAGCTTGAAGAAGAATTTTGGCATCTGAGACAAGTTGGTGATGACAACCTGGCATATACTACTCGTTTTAAGCAGCTGAGTCTCATCGTTCCTCATTTGGTTTCAACTCCTAAGAGAATGATAACCAAGTACATCAACGGCTTACCGTCTGCAATGCGTGATTCTATCGAAGCAGCTCAGTTAGGAACTATCAAAGAAGTCTATCGTTTGGCAGCAAGTTTGAACAACAATCGTGTGCGTGATAAGCCGTTTGCTACCCCTGCACCTTCAAAGCCTGTTAACCAAGTGACCCAGCAGCCTAGTGGCAGCAAGAACAAAAAAAGGAAGGCTCAGGGCTCAGGATGTAATGCTATTGTCCCTGCTGCTAAACCTGCTCCTACTCCTGCTGCTGCTAACCCTGCTGCCCCTGAAGCCAAGAAGCAATACACCGGGCCTCATCCCAAGTGCGCAACTTGTAACTACCATCATCCTGCTGCTTCTGCATGTCGTCTGTACACCAACTGTAATCGTTATGGTCACACGACTCCCTACTGTCGTCAAACTAACCCGGCCCCACAAGCCCAGTAAGCCCCAGCTCAAGCAGCTCTTCCAGCACCTCCGCAGAACCCAAGGCCAGTCAATGCTGTTCGTGCATGCTACAAGTGTGGAGATACTACCCACCTCCGTAACCAGTGTCCTCAGCTGAACCAGGACCAGCAACCAGCCGCTCGTGGACGAGCATTCAACCTTAACGCAAATCAGGCTCGTAATGACAATAACGTTGTCAATGGTATGTTCCTTGTTAATAACCTTTATGCTTCGATTCTATTTGATACTGGCGCCGATAGAAGCTTTGTGTCCGTGGAATTTGAGTCTTTGATAAATTGTACACGCTCTAAGTTACCAGAGTCATTCTCGGTTGAGGTCGCCAATGGTAAGTCGATTCTTGTAAATTCTATCATGCGTGATTGTTCCTTGATACTTAACGATCACGTATTCGCTATTGATCTTATACCCATACGGTTGGGTAGTTTTGATGTCATTATCGGTATGGATTGGTTGCATAAGAACCATACCGAAATTGTGTGTCACGAAAAGCTTGTCCCTCTTCCCCTTCCGTCTGGTGATCTTTTACACGTCTATGGAGACCGACCTTCAAAAGGATTAAGGTTAATGTCATGCACACAAGCGAGCAGAAGCTTACGTAAACAGAACCCTACCTTCTTGGCCCACGTGGTGGAACAAAAAGGCAAGGGGAAGAACATAAGCGACGTTCCGGTGGTGTGTAACTTCATCGATGTCTTTCCTGAAGATCTTCCTGGTCTTCCCCCTCCCAGATCTGTTGACTTTCGTATTGATCTCGTACCTGGTGCGACTCCTGTCGCAAGGGCTCCTTACTGTCTTGCACCTTCTGAGATGCAAGAGTTATCCAGTCAGCTACAAGAATTGCTTGGCAAAGTTTTTATTCGTCCAAGTACCTCCCCGTGGGGTGCTCCCGTTTTATTCATCAAAAAGAAGGATGGTTCCTTCCGTATGTGTATCGATTATCGTGAACTTAATAAGCTTACCGGAAGAATCGTTATCTGTTACCCCGTATTGATGATCTGTTTGACCAACTACAAGGCGCTTCCTGTTTCTCGAAGATTGACCTACGTTCTGGATATCATCAACTACGTGTCCTCGAAGATGATATTCCTAAAATAGCGTTTCGTACTCGATATGGGCACTACGAGTTCGTAGTCATGCCTTTTGGCTTGACCAACGCACCTGCAGTGTTCATGGACCTTATGAACCGTGTGTGTAAACCCTATTTGGATCGTTTTGTGATAGTCTTCATTGATGATATTCTCATTTATTCTATATCTAAGGCTGATCATGCTCGCCACCTACGTCTTATGCTGGAACTTTTACGTGGTGAACATCTATATGCTAAATTTTCTAAGTGTGAATTTTGGATTGACGAAGTGCAGTTTCTTGGTCATATTGTTAGTAGTCAGGGTATTCATGTTGACCCTTCGAAAATTGAGACCGTGAAGAATTGGTGTATGCCCAAATCCGTGTCTGAGATTCGTTCTTTTCTAGGATTGGCGGGTTATTACCGCCGGTTCATCACGGATTTCTCTAAGATCGTTGTTCCTCTTACTACGCTAACCCAAAAGGAGAGGCCTTTTGTTTGGGGTCCCGAGCAAGAGAACTCCTTCCAAACCCTTAAGAATCTTTTGTGTAATGCCCCTGTGTTAACTCTACCTGATGGAAACGACGATTTTGTGGTATATTGTGATGCCTCGAACCGTGGGTTGGGCTGTGTGCTCATGCAATGGGACAAGGTTATTGCTTATGCCTCTCGTCAGCTCAAGGTGCATGAGAGAAACTATACTACTCACGATCTGGAGCTTGGTGCAGTTGTTTTTGCGTTAAAGATCTGGCGACACTACCGTTATGGTACTAAGTGTGGTTTTCACCGACCATAGGAGCCTTCAACATATCTTTGACCAGAAAGAACTAAACATGCGACAGAGGCGATGGGTGGAATTGCTAAATGACTACGACTGCGAAATTCGCTACCATCCTGGTAAGGCGAACGTAGTGGCCGACGCTCTTAGTCGTAAAACTCATGTTAAGTCTATCCGTATCTCCAATGACCTCCATGCTTGTATCCGAGAGGCCCAATATTCATCAGTCAACGAAGGTAGTATAATTGAGGAAGTCCATGGTGCCCGTATTGACCAATTGGTAACAAAACCCGATGGACTCCAGTACTACCTCAATCGCATCTGGGTGCCAGATCGCGATAATCTCCGTGAGCTCATTATGACCGAGGCTCACAAATCCCATTACTTTATCCATCCAGGTGCCGACAAGATGTACCAGTATCTGCGTACAACTTATTGGTGGCCTGGAATGAAGAGGGACATTGCTATCTATGTGTCTAAGTGCCTTACCTGCTTGAAGGTAAAGGCTGAACACCAACGTCCTTCAGGACTCTTGGAGCAACCTAAAATCCCTGTCTGGAAATGGGATAGCATTGCTATGGACTTTATTACCAAACTACCCCGTACCTCTAAAGGTTACGATAGTATCTGGGTGATTATTAATCGTCTGACCAAATCTGCTCACTTTCTTCCTATTCGAGAAGACTTTAGAGTGAAGAGACTTGCTCGAATTTATACCGACGAAATCATAAGCCGTCATGGCGTACCCCTTGACATAATCTCGGACCGTGATGGTCGTTTTACTTCACGTCTTTGGCAAACGTTTCAATCCGCTATGGGTACGCACTTGAATCTTAGCACGGCCTTTCATCCTCAGACGGATGGTCAGACCGAGCGTACTATTCAGACCCTCGAGGATATGCTTCATTCTTGTGTCAATGACTTTGGTGGTAACCGGGATGTACATTTACCATTGATAGAATTCTCCTACAACAATAGCTATCATTCCAGTATTCAGATGGCTCCTTTCGAAGCTTTATATGGGCGAAAATGCCGATCTCCTCTCAGCTGGCATGAGGTTAGGGAAAAGCAGTTCACCGGCCCTGAGATTGTTCAAGAGACAACGGATAAAATTCTTCAGATCCGTGATAACTTGATCAAGGCAAGGAACAGACGAAAGGGCTATGCTGATAATAGGCGGAAGCCTCTGGAATTTGCTATTGGTGACCGAGTTCTACTCAAGGTATCTCCCTGGAAGGGAGTAGTTCGTTTCGAAAAGAAGGGAAATCTTGCGCCTCACTATGTGGGTCCTTTCGTGATACTTGAAAGGATCGGCAAGGTAGCATACCGACTCGACTTGCCACAAGAGCTAAACAACGTGCATCCAGTGTTCCACGTGTCCAATCTGCGAAAATGTCTAGCCGATGAGGGACTGCAAGTTCCTCTGGAAGACTTGCAAATAAACAAAGTTGTTCAGTTTGTGGAGAAACCGGTCGAAATCATGGATCAGACTGTCAAGCTTTTGAGGCGCAGCAAAATCCCCATTGTTAAGGTTCGATGGGAAGGAAAGCGTGGCGCTGAATTTACTTGGGAGTTGAAAAGTGACATGAAGGCCAAGTACCCGCATCTCTTTGAACAGTCTTCTTCTAAGATTTCGGGGACGAAATCTCCTAATGGAGGGGAGACTGTAACGCCCAGCGTTCCTGAACTTTAGGATCTTGTCAAGTTTAGTCCCTGAAGTTTAAAATTTTGATTATATTAACCCTAATCTATGTTGGATTGTCAAATTCTTTGGAATGTCTAAGTCTATGTTTGCAATGCCTAATTCTATATGATTCGAATGTCTAAATCTAAGCTGGAATGTCTAATGATGGAATGTCTATTTGGAATGCCTAATGATGGAATGTCTATTTGGAATGCCTAATGGTGGAATGTCTATTTGGAATGCCTAAATCTATTTGGTGCTTGACTCCTTAGACATGTGAAACTTGATTCTTGGTGAAACGAGAGACTGGAGCCTTGTCACTGGCGGAATCTATTAATCTTTGGAACTTATATCATGTGATCTATTTATTCTATTGCTCAATAATACGCAACGCTTGATCTAACTCGCAAATCAATCATAAACCGGAACGCGAGAAAGCTGGGATTGGCAAGAGTGACCAGCCGATCGGCTAGCCACCCGATCGGACAGTCACCCTATAGGCTGACCAGCCGATCGAACAGCTGGCCGATCGGACAACCAGCTGATCGGACTGCCAGCCGAACCAAACCACTCTCTCTCCTCTCCCCGTTCACCTATAAATAGGCTGTCACATCACCATTTCAAGTGATGTGACAGCTCTGACCGAACCAGACGCACGCGCATGCTATTTCTTCATTTTCTCATCGATTTCGGTACGTTTCAAGCTAGATTCTTGTACTTTCTTACTCTACACATCATTCTCTACATGATTCTCACTTAAAATCACACTTTTCACCGTGAAATCTCTCAGATATAAGATCTTAAGGATGATGTCATCATGGTGGTTTGTACAAACTGCTATATGAGGTCATTCTTGGTAAGATCTAGCCGAGATCTAAGGGATTCCATGTAACTATCACTAAATCTAAGCTAAACCTAAGTGTTTTCATAATAAAAACTTAAGTTTCTTCATCTTTTCTTCAAATTTCTGATTTACTTTGGTGATAAACGTGACTAAACGGACTGTAGACTTGATCGGTGGTCTAGTGTTAGTTTAAGAAACGGGTTGTTCACTGATTTAAGACGATCACGGAATGGATTCCGGCATAAACCCGTCGCTAACAGACAACTGGTTGAATTGGGGTGGTTCCCGACCGATCAGAACGGCTGTTAAACGATAGGTTACTATTGCCTCAGTACGTGCCGTGATGTCACCATTAATTTTCAAAACTTAGAAATTTTACGAAAATGGTAAACAAGAACAAGAGGCCAGCCGATCGGACAGTCGTCCGATCGGGCAGCCTTTCTGCACTAAGGGGCCAACCGATCGGACAGTCATCCGATCGGACAGCCTCTACTATTCTTTTGCACCAAGTGGCAACCCGATCGGATGGCCATCCGATCGGGCAAATGTTGCCTCCTTACATCACATGTCAGCCGACCGACCGGCCAGCCGTCCGATCGGACAACCCTTTGACCCGGTGACTGTTAGACACTTTATTCTATCTCGATACTTCACCCGACTCTTACCATATTGCAATCTAATCAGGCTAAACTCAAAAGAGCTCCCTTGATCCAATAACAGTTACGACTGTTAAGCAATCAATGTGAGTATACTCGATCCCCTTTTTACTTTAAACTTTTGGGGTGTAACATGTATTCTATGAAACTTAAACATGAATCTTTGAAACTTATACTCAATCCTATGTGTTTGTGAAACTTATGATACTTGATTCTTGATTCTTTGTGCTAAGTGGCGTTGAATCCAGAGTGTGTAGTTCCGCCTTAACAATAGCAGCGCTATAGGAGATGCACCTCTCCCATTATTCTCGGGGGGTATTGTTAGGAGGATTCTAGTTTACCTTGAGTCTTGGGTAAACACCAAAGCATCGGGATACTTGGGCTATCACTGCGTGGACTGCGACACTAGCACGGCTGAAACTATCTTTATTACTTACATTGTGGATATAAGTTGTTTTAAAACTATTATTCTAATTATCAAACTTGTATACTCACCAATACTTTTGTAATGATATTTTAATACATGTTGCAGGCTAATAGGACGCTATGGAACTTTGGGAAAATCAAGGTAGGAGATGCCTAGAAACGTTGCCTTAGTAATTTAGACTTTTGAACAATTTCATTTGGTGATGTAATCTTGATGATGCTTGATTTTGTTGTTAGACAATTGGTATGAAATCTATTTAATGATTATCGAAACATTTTAGTGTTATGGAAAATCTCATGAGCAATCTGAACGCTTAGTGCTCGCACCCCGATGTTTCCGCCATCGGTTGGGGTGTGATATAATCTACCAGAAAATATTGATGTTACGTTTACATCATCTGACACTGATCAACAATCTCAATTAATGAAGAAAGTAGTGGATCATGTGTTAGATAACGATGAAACTGAGGAGTCAAAGTCGGAGTTAAACTCAGAGTCAAAGTCTGACAAGTCAAAGTCGGAGTCAAACTCAGAGTCAAAGTCTGACAAGTCAAAATCAATAGTCAAACAGGGCAAAAGAGTTTATAATAAAGAATGCATGCTATCAAAATCTAATTTGAATGACGAAACATTCAAAGTTGCATATACATTGAATGATTCTGACAAATTATATTTTGATAAGGAATTTCCAATAAGAGGTGTCAAAACTCAAAACTGAATTGATCAAGAAGGTTTTCAAAATAACAGAAATTAATATTTCTGAAATAAAAGATGTAAATCTTTCTGAAAAACCTAAAAAGTACACCTCAAGAGTTCAACAAAGAGAAAACAAGAAAAAGGGTTACAATTATGATTCTGGTTTTCAAAAGAAACCAAACCATATCGATAATTTCAAAAAGAAAGGTCTTGGTTTCATTATACCAGAAAATTATAAAAATGAAAAATATGTTCGAGATTTTAAATCAAAGATGGTATTTGTTTCAGGAGGTAGTGCTGAGGAAGAACAAAATAGCCCATTCTGGAAGCAATCTAACAAAGAATTCCTTGCAAAGAAGCAAGAAGAAAGGAAGTTTGCTGATCAGTTGAAAGAAACAAGAACCTGTTTCCAATGCAACACTGTTGGTCATATTGCCAAGAATTGTTCCAAGGCAATACAATCAAAACAGGGAGTTTCTCGTAAACTGAAAGATAAAGAAGTTGTTTTTGAACCATCAATTGAGAGAACAAAACTTTTCAAAAATTCAAAATTTGAAATTGGTGAATGTTCAAACAGGTTTTATAAGAGAAGAGGAAATCTTGACAACCAGAAATGGATTGTTAAGAAGTCTGATGATAGTTCTAGCGATGATTCTGATAGGTTAAAATCAGAGGAGCTCTCTTCTGGCGATGAATCTGATTCCACAAAGTCAGAGGAGCCACAGGTTGAGGAAAAAGGTGAAAACTCAGTGCCGACTGTGGATGATGTGAATTTTCCACCACTTCGGGCTGAAAATTTTAAGAAAAATGTTGGTAAAATTGAGATTTCAAATCATTTTTTTTTTCAGAAAAGAAAGATTTTGATATGGAAAAAGCCTTTAACTCCAATGTGAAACACATTTTTGGAAAAATGGTTGATAAGAAAGTAAAGGGGGTTAAAGAATTTTATGAGAAAAAATTGAAGAAACCAGGTAAGGGTGTTTCATCCCAGGTTTGTGACTGGGATGGTACCTATTATGAACAGTAAAAATCTGGACTTGCCGGAGCTCCCAGGTTGGTAAGCGAGGAACAGGAATCGGCATCTTTCACAAGATTAATCAGGGACATTAGGTTGTACTTGATTTATCTTTTTCTTACAAGTGGTTGTTTGTTGATAAAATTGAAAATGTTAAATATTTCAATTGGTAAAGATGAACAATGTGATGAACCCCTAACCTACAAGAGGTTTTCTAAAATCAACTAAACTAATTTTCCAGAAAAACCATTTGATTAAAACAAACTTAAGTGTTTTGAAATCTAAATGGGAAAATAGTTTGTTGTGAGGGGGAGTTCTGATTGTTTATGTCAAGGGGATGGCGAATTGAGGCGATTTGATATCAGTTGTCATATTTTTGTACAGTTTGTTTTCATATTTCTTTAATGTGTTTGAATTTTAGGGGGAGTATACATTTCTGAAAATCCAAAAACATTTGAAAATTTGAAAAATACAAAAACATGATAAAATCTATAAAAGTCAAAAACATTTTAAAATCTAAAATGAGTTTTGTTGTAGAAAAGAGGAAATGATATTACATCGGTGGATTATCACAACATGCTAAAGATATGGAATGTTTAAAATGTGATAAACGGTCTCACTGATGATATGCCAGTAGGTTTTCGTACATTTAGTAGATTGTGACGAGATATAAACCTAAAATTTCAAACTTACTTATATCGTGGGGAACATTTCTTGGATATATGGGTAACCCCCGAAATCTTGTTTGAAAGGTCCCTCTTTCTGAGATACTAGGTCTTTATACTCAGTGATATCTGGGGTATTATCCTGGGACTTCTGATTTTACGGAAGCAATGGCCTAGTCCCCGGAGAATACTTTCTGCTTGCTTGAAACATAGCGCTGCCCTCAGCATAAAAAAATGATGAAACATTGAAAAATGCAAATCATGTGCTGTTATAAAAAAGATCCTCTAAAGGGGAAACACCAAAAGTCGAGCCGTCATCTCTTTGCTGAACGGAAGTTCTGACCAGAGCTCTCACGGTTTCGCAATTTAACCCCTTACAGATATCATCTAGGTATAATCACCTGTAAGACTGGATATTGGGATTTGGATACGAGAGTATATTCAAGTGGTGGAACACGCGAATAAGTTTAAGTAGTTAAAACATTAATCTCATATCTCGATGCAGTTGAACTTTGTGTGAAAATTTAAGTGGATCGGTATACTGACAGTCTAAGTGAATCGTTTAGAACTGAAAATGTTTAAAGCTTAACGGTGTTGGTGATTTGTCTCAGAAACTGATATGATCATCTTACACAAACTCACAAAAATATTGTCTGTAAATATTTCTTTATTGCATTTTATTTCATTCAAAAATCCAAAAATATTTTCTGAGTATTTTAGCATAAAATTTTGAAAAATTCAAAAAGATTTTTGACAACTGATGTTGAAGAACTGATTTTCAAAATTCCAAGTGCTAAACATGATGAACAAAAGGTTTGGGAAAATGTGTTTGAAATGAAAAATTGTTTGAAAAATTGATAATTCCTGCAAGAGGTTCATCAGAAATTTAAATGTTAAATCATTTTGAAATTGTTTTTTACAAGAGGTAAGCAAAATATAAATTTGTAAAATCTTTAATTTGTGAAATTTATTTTTGGGTAGAGATTTGTGCAGGTAATGATAGAGCCAGGATTTGGTCATAAACCTGTGGAAAGAGTGTGAGCCAGCTCTCGATCCTATGATTCTTTGAAAGCCAGATTACGATCCCAGCTTACTGAGAGGGGGAGTCTGAATGACAAAGAATCATGTTCTGATCTTGAGTGTCTGTTGCTGATAAAGAGAGAAGAGAAGATTTGAGGATGCTTTACAGTGTCAGATACTTCGAAGAGTTTGAGATGACTGATAAAGATTGAAGATGCGAAGACTCGACAATTAAGACTCGTCAACATTCGAGGGGGAGTTTGTTGGTGCATGCGTTTGTCGACTTTGTCTTGTATCGAGTCTTGTACTAAGAATGTTAGATCAGGGCACGTAGTTCGAGATAATGTAATTCCGATTGAATGGGGTTATTTCTCTTGAAAGAAACATGTGCAGTTTCAAGCGAAATTAACATTGTTAATTTCGCTTGAACTGACATCTTGCCACTTTCAAGCGAAATCTCAACACTATATATAGACCTCCAAGCGAAATCATTTGTAATTTTTCCTGTCAGTGTAACGAAGTGCTGCCGAAGTGTCGTCTCACTGTATTTTGCATTCAAATCAATAATACGACAGTTTAAAGTGATATCCTAGCTGAATTGACCTTACTATGTCTGTTTCCGCCTTTCATTCTGAGTAAAACTCTTCTGATCGACTCGTTCGGGTCTGAAAACGATCCTACAAAAGCAAACATGTATTTTAATATACTATTGGCCTTATTATTAACCAAAACATAGTTGATATGTTATTTTCAAACCAAAACATAGTTGATATGTTATTTTCAAACCAAAACCTAGTTGATATGTTATTTTCAAACCAAAACATAGTTGATATGTTATTTTTAAAACCAAAGCATAATATGATATGTTATTTACAAAACCAAAGTGTACTTATGATATACTACTGAAAACTATTATTTTAACAACTAAAGTATATTTGGTATGCTATTTGTTTAACTGTTTTGAATCTAAATATATTTTAATATATATTACTTATCTAATTTTCTCAAAACCAAGATATATTTTCATATATACTACAAACCTTTTTATCAAAACATTGTTTTACAAACAACATATTTTATAACAAACTCATTTTTACTCTATTATTTATTTAATCATGCATTATTCTTTTATATCATCTGTTTTCTTATCAATTTTCGTATGATTTCTAAAAGAAAATATTTTACAAGGTTCATGATAAATTTTTGTTAAACATTTTTTCTTTAAACTTACAAGTCATGAATCCTGTCTTAATAAAACCTATGTATCTCACATGTATTTTTATGCTGACGTACCTATTTTTTACATATGTTTCAGGTGCTGCTATGTGATGATTGTTGATACATGCTATACACAGGATGGACTCGTGCCTTAGCAACTTTAAAACTTGAAAGACAATATTTTTATTATCTGATTTGTAATAAAACAGTGAGTTCAATAATTGAATAAAACAAAACTATTTAATCCATGGTTGTGAAACAATGATTCTGTTACGACACTCCCCGACGTTTCCGCCATGATTTGTTGTTTTACGTGGTCGGGATGTGACAACTCCTCTATCGTCTCTCTTGCACTTGAACACCCACTTGGTGTTTATCTTTCGGTGACCATCAGGAAGATCCACCAACTTCCATACACCTAGCTTCTCGAACTGGCTTAGCTCTTCTTGCATCGCATTCACCCACGACTCCTCTGTTAGTGCTTCTTTATACCTTCGTGGTTCAATCTGCGAAATAAAGCAACTGAATGAAAAATCGTTTTGTAACGGATCAATTTTAGTATAAGAACATGTTAAGCCCTGATAAATCTGATGTCGAGTTCGGACTCCAGATTGTAATTCTCCAATTATCTGTTCCTCGGGGTTGTAGGATAGAGTCCTCGGCATAACTTCATCGGGAACGTTCACCTCGCTTTCCAAATTCGTGATATTCTGGTCAGCAACTTGTTCATCAATAGGAACTGTGTGATCTGAAGATTGGATTTGCTCCCTCTCAGATTCTGAATCACCTCTATCAAAGGTTGGGCTATCCAAGTCAGACTCCGAGCTATCAAAGACTGCCGTCTGATTTTCTGGAGGAGGCTCTTGTTCTGAAGTAGTCTGAGTTTGCTGCAAATAATCATTTTGACTACTGTGACTAGGACCAGCTTCATGATCATTAGAAGTTTGTTGACGTTTTGAAGACTTAACTGGCGATCTACTCTGGGAAGCTTCATATTCCTGAAATATGTCAAGTTGATCAAAATACTCTGGCTCTTATGGTAAATTGAATGAATCCCATAAAGAATCATAGTTGAATCTCCATGAGTCTGCTGGTTTCTATGAAGGCATAGTGTAACCTTGACATTCCACGTGCTAAGCTTCAATAATTCTACCAAGACTTGGAACAAAAACACGTCTAAGTGACCTAGAATAGCCCATAAAGATTCCTTCCAAACTTTTTGCACCAAACTTTCCATCAGGATCTAGAACTATGCAGGGAGACCCGAACGGCTCTAGGTATTCCAGGTTGGGCTTACGTTTGTTGATCAGCTCGAAACACGTTTTGTTTTGCTTCGTCACAGTAAGTACCTAGTTGAGAGTATAGCAAGCGGCAGATACTACTTCTCCCCAAAAGTTGATAGGAAGCTTTGAATCAGCTAGCATTGTTCGTGCCGTCTCGATCAGCGTTCGATTTTTCCTTTCTGCTGTGGAGTGTATGGCGCGCTGAACTCTTGCAAAATACCCTTCTTGTCACAGAATTCTTCCATTCTACTGTTTTTGAACTCCGTGCCATTATCACTTCGTAGTCGGCAAATGCGTGCTTGGTACAAGTTTTCTATCTTTCTGAACAATCTAAGCAAACTCTCGAATGTTTCATCTTTCGACTTCAGGAACATCACCCATGAAAATCTCGAGTAATCATCGGTTACCACTAGACAGTAAAGATCTCCTGTAATGCTCTTGACATTCATAGGACCGGAAAGATCCATGTGAAGTCTTTCTAGTGGTCTCGAGATTGAGTTTTCCAATTTTCTGGAGTGGGATTTCTTATGTTGCTTTCCTTTCAGACAGCTAATACATTCTCCCTCTAAATGGAAACTCTTCAGATTCACACCTTTAACAAGATCGTTGTGCACCAGGTGATTCATCTTACGTAGGTGAATGTGGCCCATTTTTCGATGCCACAACACTGGCTCCTTCTCGTTAACTTTCGATACAAAACACTGAGGATGACATGTAGTAGTTGTAGCAATGCTCATGTCTAGCACGTATAAGTCGTTTATCCTCGGCGCTCGCATGATAATCCAATCCTCGGGTATAACAAACCCCGGCTTCAGAATCAGACACTGTTTGTCAGTAAAATGCGTTGTGTACATCTTGTCACAAATTTGAGAAATACTGAGCAGATTGTTCTCCAATCCGGTATGTAGTTGACTATTTCGAATGTAACGACACCGTTAGATAACGTGCCCTCCCCGATAATTCTGCCGCCTTGATTTCCGGTGAAACCGACATATCCACCATTGAATCCTCTCACATCATACAGAAGGGTCTTTCGCCCTGTCATGTGCCGAGAAGCTCCGCTATCCATAATCCACTTTGAAATAGATCTTGGGAGCTCCTACACATTTCACATGCAATTTAGTTAGTCATTGAAGCAACCCAAGCCTACTTTGACTCGGGTAGCTTGACGTTAATTTTAGTTTTTGCTGTGTAGAGTGGTGGAAAATTTTTGTCATTCATTTTCAAATTTTCTTCAGTTCCAACTTCAACTTCTTTATGTAAAAAGAATTCATCGTTTTTAGGTTGAGAAGTTGATTGAACCTTCTTTGGAACATACTTCTTTCCCAGTGGGATCGAAGAAGTTTGTTTTTCAAATTTCTCATACAAATCCAAAGGTACATCCATCTTAACCGGTTTGGTTGAAGACGGTTGTTTTGACTGAAGCTTTTGTTTTGTTTCAGTCAATGTCTTGACTTGTGATTTTGGCTTCCATGTTTGTTGTGGAGGAGCAACCCGTTTGTAAAATTTATCATTTTCTTTTACCGGTTGTTTAACAGGTTTAGATTTGGTTTTAACTGTTTCAGATTTTGAAATCTTTCTTTCCACAAACATGGGCGCTTTGCCTTTGAGATCATTTTTGTTCTTTGGATTCTCAACAACTACAGACTTAGGTTTCAAATTGGTACACTTTCGTGCAATGTGACCAATTTGGTTGCATTTGAAGCAAGTACGGGTGTCAACATCCCGACTTTTGCCCTCAGTCTGCGGCTGTGAGGCCTTCCTAGCAAAGAATTCTTCATTTGTTTTCGAAAAAAATTCCGATTCTTGTTCGGAAATTGAGCTTGAGCTCTTCACAAAGGTTTTCTTTTCAACAAACTTTTGTCTCTGAAAGTTCTTTTTCGGGGAATTCTTACCACCCTGATGTCCACCTAACTATCTGTTTTGATTGTTTTTATGAAAATGTGGTGGCACAATCGGTTTGTTGTAGTAAGATTTATCGCATTGAAAATTCAAGAACTTTTTAGAACTTGCCAAACCTTTGACTTCAGACACATCAATTTCAACTAGCTTGAAAACCTTTTTCAGTTTATCCACATTCATGTTTTCGATCGGAAACTCAGTATCCGAGTACAACTTATCAGACCCGTTCATCTTGTATATGACAAGAGTCGGTTCATCACTTAAGTTGTCCTGGGACTTAAACTTCGGGATGCAATTGTTTAGAAAACATTCATCATCCTCTATAGTGGAATCACTGTCAGATTTTAGCACATTCTCAACAACATTTTTCACAACCTTGGATTGAATACTATCTTCATCAGTTTGTGAAAATGTGACATCAATGTTTTCTGGAAGTTTTTCAATATCAGTTTTATCACTTGATTCAGATTCATTTACCAACCTAGATTGTTTCTTTGTGAAATTATTGCACATGGGTGGTGGAACTTTATGATAACCCACCCCAGTTCCATCTGAATAAACATCTTCACCGGCTTTGTTCTTCCCGATTAGTTTGGGAACTATATGCTGAAGAACAAAGCTAGCAGACGAATAGTTGTTTAGCTTCAGATTGATTCTCTCATTTTCGATTTTAGCTGCTTGAAATTGAAGCTTGAGATTCGCAATCTCATCCAGTTGCTGATTTATTAGCTTTTTTTGCTTGAAGAACTCTTGATAAATGAGTATTTTCTTTGTGAGTTTTTCCGTTGCGTTCATCTGAATCTTTTACCGTTCTTTTCTGCTTGTCAAAATTTTCTGAAATTTTTTGGTTTTCAAGAATCAATTTCTCATTTTCTTTTTGAAAACGTTCAACATTACTTTTATCATTTTCAATCTTTTCGTTTAATTCTTTTATTCTTTCATTTGAAGCTTTAACCAGTTTATCTCGACCTAGAACTTGTCTATCGATTATACCATTTTTTTCTATCAGCTCCTGGATTCTCTAATTTGAGAGAAATGCATGTGTGTTGCAGACTTTGCACTCTTTTGTGCAACCTCTGTAAACACTTTCTATTTTATCACAATCAGCCTTACCTGATTCATTTTCCGAAACACTACTACTGACCTTTCCTGATGACTCAGAACTAGAAGTGGACTTGGAATCTACCTCAAGTGCTTTCTCCATTAGAACTTGGTCTGCCATCTTCGTCAGATTCTCGGCTGTCATCTCCTTTTCAGTGTCGATGATTCCTTTGTCCACTTTCTTTGGTTCCAGGGACTTTAACCATCTCTCACGACTTTCCTGTTTGAGCCTTTCTTTCTCGGCTCTCTTTGCTGCGTTTATCTTGATTTGTTCTTCAACTGGCGGGATTGATTTCATGAGAGTTTCGACATCAATTGTTGATGGATCAATGCAAATGTTGCCCTTTGGATCCAAGTAACATTCACGATCCGAATCCCATATTTTTGCCCTTTTGGCTTCTTTGTAGGCATCGTAAACCTTTTTCTTCTTTCTTTGTGCCAAAATCCTTTGTCAGTTGAATGTTGACTCTGGTGCTGCTGGTTCAGTAGTTGCCATAAATGCATAACCAACAGCGTCCTCTTCTGGCAAAAATTCACTCCAGTCATGTCACACCCCGATATTTCCACGTATTACCGGTGGGCCCGGTGGGGAGTATCGTGACGTAGTTGATATCATCATAGTCAATATACACAATGTAATAGCACAGTGGAAGGCTTAGATAGATAATTACTATTACAAACCATAATGTCCGAAATGTCCAAATGAAAGAATATACAGACTGGTTGTAATAGGGATCCACAGGCGGATCTTTACAGAATGTATAACGTGAAGTTTAGCAGACTTTAAGGCATCTTTAAGGATTTTGCAAGATCCTTTATTTCGACACCGAGCAGCTCCCAGCCTATTATGTGTAGTACCTGTCACTTAGTCTTTTGAAAATACGTCAGTTTT
Source organism: Helianthus tuberosus (assembly GCA_030545235.1). Lineage (NCBI taxonomy): Eukaryota > Viridiplantae > Streptophyta > Magnoliopsida > Asterales > Asteraceae > Helianthus > Helianthus tuberosus. The sequence goes on from CM060395.1 coordinate 62,267,158, forward strand.
CACTGGTAGATACAACTAACCGACTCTTTTGAAAAGAGTTTATGAAAATTTGATTTAAGCGCACAAGGCACAAACCTTTTATAACTTGGGACAATCTTTAATAAAATCTTGTATACAGTTTTACATGTCTGTCATACATATGGGGCCGGTTTGGAAGCCGGTCATGATTAACCGACTCACCACTTATAAAACCCACAAAGGAGTTATCCCCAACGTGTGGGTTATATTAGCATTTGCATCTGTCAGGTGTATACCTACACCCCATGCCTAAGTCGTGGCCATTTTCAAATGAAATGAGCCGAGGATATCCAGGACACGGTCGTATTAACCCACAATTCTTATGTTATCAAACAAGACAGATTAAAACGGGCAATGTAAATTTATTAATCACAATCCGATTAAATGATTTCATACCCGACCAAGCGGTATTATTATAATACCGTATCCCAAGCCCGTATAACGGAAAATAGTTAAAAGTATTTACCTGAGCTAATACTTGATTCACAGCAAAATAATTCAGTCGTATCCAATCTATCTAAATGCAGGTAGCTTTTACCGGGTGGCTCTAGTCTGGAGTGATGGTAATATATAACCAATTCAGAATGCTAACGGTCTTATTTAAGTCGTAGACTTAGACCGGCTAGCTTAAAGTATCTAAAGCGGTACGATACGCTAGATTAAGCGATGACCTGAATAGAATGTAATTTAGACCCAACAAGTACGAGGACTTGTATAATATGGGTAAACTAAGTACATTCTGGATTTTGAGATAAAAACGATAAGGTTAAACCCATTTCGTCAAACTTACGTAAACTAGTTACAAAAACCGATCCGAACGCGTAAATGCGTAACGGGCAACCAAATGAATCATATACAAGTTCCATATGTTATTATGCTTAAAAAATGATAATACATCAGTAGGATATTAACATATATGCCCATAAAGTATTAAAAACCAAATTAAGTCCCGTAGGGGCATTTTGGTCATTTTACCTTTTATAAAAGAGATTTTATAGTAAACTGAGGTTCTGGTCTAAAACATTCAGTAAAAGTATTTATTTTATCAAATTATATAAGTAAGATATCATACATATGTGAGGTTTACCTTTTATGGCCAAACTATGCCCCGAAAGGGTATTTTGGTCATTTCACATATGCTTTTAAGGACAATTTTGGAAGTCTGAGTTCATGAATTATACTTACTGTAATAATATTAAAAATTACTTAAAATTTCAGTAGGTAATAAGTCTTAGGTGTTAAATATGGTTTAAAACCATACTATGCACCTAATTAGCGTAAAATCGCTAATTGACGATAATTAAGAATGTTTATGTAAATCTGAGATTTTGATCACTCTTAAATGTTCAAAATAATTTTTTTAATATATAAGGTCAGTAGAAAAAGGTTTGGCATTCAAATTATTTGTTAATCTCATTTTATGCATAAAAAGGGTATTATCATCATTTACCGAATTATACAAGAACTCCATGATATGATCAGATTATAATCTGATCAAAAATTCCAAAAATCCTTAAAAATAATATCTTAACAGTAGGTAATGAGTTTTTGGGTCAAAACCTATGCTTAAACATGACTTATGTAAGATATCGTAATTTAATTAATAAAAGCTTTCAATTTACGATATCGAGCATAACTTCTGTTTGAGACCAGAATATGATGTCAAATTTTCGGGACATACTAATATATCAGTAACAAAGGTTTTTGTCCACTCACATTTCTAAAAATCTCGTTTATATGCTATAAGGGAAAAATGGCATTTATAAGCATAATAACGAACATGAGCATATAATTCACACTACTAGGGACCAGGTAATATAACTCCAAGGGGTTATACTACAATATAAAGTGGTCCTAATGGAAGCTTAAAACATGGAAGGATTAAGCTTAATCCGGTCAGAACTGAAAGTCAAAGAAAAAGTCAAGCGTTTGCGACTTTCGGTTGTGAACCGACCCTAAACTCAGAATTGTCGGGTTGAATATGCTTAGACATGTTCTAATAATAATTACCAGGTTATTAGAGTGTTAAAATATAATTTATAACCTCTGTATTATTGGTTTTAATTATTATTTACAATTCTGCCAAGTTTGACTTTTTAACTACATAGTTTGACCCGACAATTAACTAAGCAAACTAAATAATTAGGAGGTGCCCTTTTAAGGGTTAATCACCTACCTAATTATGGTCACATAACCACTTTCAATTCGGGCAGTGGCTGGACCAATTGAGTTTAAACCGAAAGTCAAAGCTAATTTACGATAACTTGACTTTTCGGTTTTTAAATTATAAAACTGAACTAAAAAGGGGGCTAAGACACTCACAAAGGGTTCTAGCAATCTTTTCTACTAGAATAAGCTTCCTTTATAGTCAGGAACCTCCAGAATTTGAGAGAAGAAGGAATGAAGAGGAATGGTGCAAGTTGAAATGATTGAACTTATGGCCTTTATTTAGTTTTTGTGAAGTGCTTGGATCATGACAAGTGTTAGTGTGTTCCCCAAGGATTAACTAGGATTACTACATGTGTAAACTAGGATTTAAAACCATCTAATAGTTCATGGTATTGAATTATGTGAGTGTGGAGTGGTGTGTGGGCTGCAAGTAACAAAACAAGAGCTGAAAGCTATTTTCTGCGCTGGGGACTCTTTCGCGCCCCGCGTAAGAGAGAGAGATATCTTACGCGGTCCGCGGAAACTCACAAAGTCAGCAAACATATTTTCAAACATGGCAAGTTCAGTCCCTGTACCTTTTAAATGTATTTTAACTTTCATTTTAGGCACTTTTAACCCCTTTAGTCAGTATGGAGATGATCTTGAGAGTATAACCAAACACCGTTTGGTTCGGTTTCGTTAAACGATCCCCGAAAACACTAGTTTCGTCTCGTTGACGCTTTTAACCCTTATTTTTGGGAATTTGCGTAAACAACAGATAACGGTATTGAAACCTCATGAAATTGTTATCACTTATTCTTGAGAGTATAATCGAACATTAAGAAGCTCTTGGTTTGTTAAAAGGTCACTCAGAGGTAAGAATTAACATGTTGACACTTTTAACCCTTCGTCGCGCAAACATTCAAATAATTACGCAAACGGCTCCTCTCGTCCAACAAGTGGCTCATTTGAGAATACGGACACCGTATAAGGTCACTCAGAGTCCTAGTTTAGGCATGTTGACACTTTCAGTCTATCTACATTCAAAGTTTTCGATTTTGACAAAATTAGTCCTTCATAGTCAACGCTTGACTTTATTAGGGTTTATTACACGTGTCAACACATCATTGGACACGATTTTACTAGGTGTTACTGTTAGGGGAGGATTTTCTAACAATTAGTGATCCTTATTTGTTATCCTAACTGGTGATCCTTACTTCTGTGACAGGTGGTGATCCTCAAAAGAGCTTCAGGATCAGGATCATGGATCACTTTAAGGATCCTCGTACTGACGATTGTTTATTTATGTATTGTACTATCTCGCAGGTATAACGAGCTTGACCAAGTCTAGGCGATATTCCTGGAGAATATTCCTAAACTATTCTGCACGTGCTTGACCAAAAATAGACGTTGTGGAGAACGTGGAGGCTTGGCACGAAAGTCGGATAATTAGTTTAGGTGGTTATTTCTATTTTAAAAAGGGGTAACGAGCTAGTAGAACACACTTAGTCATTTTTTTGCAGTCACACACACTCGTACAAACACTCATACAAGCTCTCGTTCAAATACCAAGCAATTACATACACTTTTTACACATTCCACCGTAGTGATCCTTGTACCTAGCTCGTTACTATCCGAAGTTGTAAACATTTAACCATTTATTTCAGCTTGGTGATCGGTAGTTTCCATCACCCGGGGTTTTTTGTGCCGGAGATCAACTCTTGATCAAGGGCTTTTTCCCCGTATAAATCCTTGTGTTGTTTGTGCACTTTACATTGAAGTGATCCTCATCGCTGTTACATATTTAAAGCATCATTCCCCTAAACAAAGAGTTTGGTTGCAATATACTCATCAGATTTTTTGACCAAAACAGTTTGGCGCCCACCGTGGGGCAATTGGTGCTTCATTCTTAGAAAAAATTCGTATTGCTGTGTTCATTGCAATTCACTACAGCCAAGCAAATGGCTTCCTCGCCGAAGAATACTTCAAACTTGATGCCTTCATTCACTTCTTCACAAGGCGTCCCTCCTTTGCCTCCACCACCTTCTGGATCCCAGAAGAACACTGAGAATCCTCCGAAGAAACCAACTCCCATTTTCTCAAAACCACCTACTTCTTCTGTTTCAACTAATCCTACTACTAATGATCTCTATGCCTTGATTTTGCAGATGAGGAATCATGCACAAGAACAGGATAAGACCAACGAAAGGATCCTCCGGGAGATTGACGAAATTAAGAAACAGAAGAAAACGGCAGAGGATCGTTCCCCACTGATGCCCAGATCTTTGAATTTTGATACTCCGGTGATTACTTCTCAACCGTCAGTGGTTCCAGACATTCAATATGTGGGTGGACCAAAAGGAGTGCACTACGGAACAACAGCTATGACCCAGGCATTAGGTTCATATTTCCAGCCAGCGGGATCCTATCCTCAGCATATGGGATCCCTCACGAGTACAGGAGGATATTCAGGAATGCAGCAGTTTCAAGGATCCTCCTTCGTTCCAGGATCATCCCAGGTTCAAGGATCCTCCTTCGTTCCAGGATCATCCCAGGTTCAAGGATCCTCTTTCGTTCCAGGATCATCCCAGGTTCAAGGATCCTCCTTCGTTCTAGGATCATCCCAGGTTCAAGGATCCTCCTTCTTTCCAGGATCATCCCAGGTTCAAGGATCCTCCTTTGTTCCAGGATCATCCCAGTTTCAGGGATCCTTCCAGATGCCAGGATCCTTGAGGAGTTTGCAAACAGGAAGTTCAGATGTCCATCAAGGAGATTTTATTCCAATGCAGACCAATGCCTCTACTGGTCCCTCGATCATTCCAGAGTCTCAACAATATGGATTAACATCCATTCTTCCTAACTTGAATCCAATGGGAGGTAACACTTTTAATAATTCTCATACTACTAACCATGGTCTTATGCAGGATCCAGGTATCAATCATGCCATGGCCAGAGAATTGCAAAAGCTAAAGGATATGATATCGAGTGTTCCGGGAGTAGTCAAACCTATTCCAGAGATTGCAGATGGGAGCCACAAGATATCTCGTTTTGCACCACCAATCTGTGATGCTGAGATACCCAAGAGGTTCCATGTGCCTACAATGAAACTGTACGATGGTTCGACGGATCCTGAAGAACACATAGCACAATACAGGGAGAGGATGGAGATCAATCCAATCCCAGAAAGGTTAAAGGAAGCATGCTTGTGCAAAGGATTCGGATCCACTCTTACTGGATCAGCTCTCAAATGGCTGCTAAGTCTTCCTCCCTATTCTATTACCTCATTTGCTAACCTAGTTAACTTGTTTAATAATCAGTTTTCTTGTAGTAGAAAATTTGAACGATTAACTAGTGATTTATATAGGATAAACCAGGGTCATAATGAATCATTAAGGGATTACATTACCAAATTCAGTAAAGAATCCTTAGACATTCCCAACTTAGATATAGCTACGGCTGTTGAGGCCTTCAAAATGGGATTGCTTAGGGATTCGTCTTTCTATGATGATCTTGTTATGACACCATGCAGGAACTTAGATGAGGTAAGAACCCGAGCACTTAGGTTCATTCGGCTAGAGGATGACAAGAGAATCCAGGAGAGGTTAGCAGGATCCTCAAAGCCGGATAAGCAAGGATCCTCATTCAGGAACAACAAATTCAGATCCTACAACAGATCTGATAATCAGAACGTGCATTCTGTTGATCAAGAAGAGGATGATGAGGATTATCCTCCAATTTCTGAATATTGCTTTAGTGTTGATAACAATGAACTAATCCTTGCTATGCAGAACCTAGGTGATAAAGCTAGATGGCCGAGAAAGAATGACAGGCCGACTGCAACTAAGGATAAATCAAAGTGGTGTGCATATCATGAAGATTTTGGGCACCTTACAGAAGAATGCATTGCATTAAGAAAGGAAATTGGATACTTGTTGAGCAAAGGGCATCTAAAAGAGTTGTTGGGAAGAAAAAAGTCAAGGACTCAGGATCCTGAAAGGATCCCTGAGAAGGCTCCAGCTCCTCCAGCAGATGCACAAGTGATAAACTTTATTTCTGGAGGATCCGACATTTGTGGCACATCCTTCTCAGCAGCTAAAAGGCATGCGAAGGAAGCTAAGATGGATAATGGAGAAATACCAGTTCGAACATCAAGTGTCTCCGAAGGAAAAGTCAGAACCTTTGATGAAGAGGATCGTGTTGATATCCAGGATCCTCATCACGATGGTTTAGTTATTACTCTTTTCATATCTAACCATTTTGTCCGCAAGATCCTAATAGACGGAGGAAGTTCCGTGAACATTATCCAGCTTGATGTTCTAAAGAAGATGGGTATCCCTGAATCAGAGATCATACCAAGATCCTCCGTGCTCGTGGGATTTAGTGGCGAAACTAAGAACACCCGGGGGGACATTAAACTCCCAATATATATTGAAGGCCTACACTCTTATCAAAAATTTTGTGTTATTGACTGTTTATCTTGTTGTAATGTTATCCTTGGCAGGCCCTGGATACACGATATGAAAGCAGTCCCATCCACTTACCATCAATGTGTGAAGCTCCCTAGTCCTTGGGGGATAGTAAAGATTGATAGTGATCAGCAGGAGGCTAAGAATTGCTATACTTCATCGATGAAACCAGCCTCGAAATCCAGGGAGCAATAGCAATCAAAGTATCCTCCAAGGGATGTCTTGGAGGCAAAAGAGCAGGATGTGGTAGAAATCCTCATGGATCCTGATGATCCTGAATCCAAAATCTATATCGGATCAGGGATCCTTGGCGAAATGAAAGAAGACCTCATATCCTTCCTCAAAAGGAGAAAGACTACCTTTGCATGGAAACACGAAGATATGACTGGTATATCCAAAGATGTTATCACTCACAAGCTCGGCATCGACAGATCCTTCAAACCAATCCATCAAAGGAGAAGGAAGTTTGCACCAGAAAGGAATGCCATTATCCAGGAAGAGGTAGAGAAATTGCTCCGGGCAGGTATGATTAGAGAGGTCAAGTATCCAAGATGGTTGGCCAATGTGGTTGTTGTTCAAAAGAAAAACGGAAAGTGGAGGGTATGTGTCGATTTTACCGATTTAAATAAGGCATGTCCCAAGGATCCTTTCCCTTTACCCCACATTGACTCCATGGTGGATGCAACCGCGGGTCATGAACTGTTAACTTTTATGGATGCTTCATCTGGATTTCAACAAATCCAAATGGAACCATCCGACCAAGAGGATACAGCCTTCATGACTCCAACTGGTATATACTGCTATATTGATATGCCGTTCGGATTAAGAAATGCAGGTGCAACATACCAAAGGCTGGTGAATATGATGTTCAAGGATCAGATTGGACAAACTATGGAGGTTTACATAGATGATATGGTGGTAAAATCCTTAAAAGCTGAGGATCACCTAAGAGACTTGGAGGAAGCATTCGATATCCTTGACAAATATAACATGAAACTTAATCCTTCAAAATGTCACTTTGGTGTTAAAGCAGGTAAATTCTTAGGATATATGGTGACAAAGAGAGGCATTGAAGCTAGCCCGGAACAGATCAAAGCAATAGTGAATATCAAATCTCCGGTCAATGCTAAGGATGTTCAAAGGCTAACAGGAAGGATAGCAGCCTTGAACAGATTTATATCCAAGTCCTCCGAGAGGTGTAAAGAATTCTATGATATCCTAAGGAAGAACAAGAAATTTGAGTGGACGGAGAAGCATGAAAATGCTTTAAAAGCCCTCAAAGATTACCTATCCTCGGCCCCGGCTTTGATGAAACCAGAAAAAGGCGATGTGTTATCCTTGTATCTTGCAGTATCCTCAAAAGCGGTAAGTGCGGTCCTTGTTAAGGATCATCAAGGTACACAACATCCTGTCTATTATGTAAGTAAAAGTTTACTTGATGCCGAATCCAGGTACTCACACCTTGAAAAGCTTATTCTTGCATTAATTATGGCATCTACAAAGTTAAGACATTATTTTGAAACTCATGTTATCATTGTTAAAACTAATTTCCCAATTAAGAATGTCCTCAGGAAACCAGAGATGTCAGGAAGGATGGCTAAGTGGGCAGTGAAGCTAAGTGCATATGATATAAGATATGAGCCTAGGACAGCCATCAAATCCCAAGCATTAGCTGACTTTGTGGCTGATTTCAGTATTGATTTACAAGAAGAAGCTGAGTTAGAAGTCCAGCAGCTAGAAGAGACCAAGGATCCTTGGATACTTCATACTGATGGATCCTCAAATGTCAAAGGCACAGGGCTTGGAATACTACTAAAATCGCCACAGGGGGACATAATACCCCATTCTATAGCTTGTGAGTTCCAAACCACTAACAATGAGGCTGAATATGAAGCCTTAATTGCTGGTTTGCAAATCGCTAAGCATATGGGAATCAGGTATCTTGAGGTACATGTAGATTCTTTGTTAATTACAAACCACTTTAATGGATCCTATGCTGTTAAAGGTGAAAAGCTAACCAAATATTTGGAGATAGTCAAAAGTTTGGCACTCTCTTTTGTTTCCTTTAGTTTGTCACAGGTACCAAGGGAAGAAAATACAGAAGCTGATGCATTGGCTAACTTAGGATCATCTTTGAAAATCCCAGAGGATATCAAGATTCCTATTATCCATATCCTGACCCCGGCTATCGAGGATCACCAGACTATGGAGATAGGAAATGATTCTGCAGTTATCCCTAGTGAGGATACTCAATCCTATTCAGGATCAGGATCATGGATCTCACCAATTATGAGATACTTACAACATGGAGAGATTCCTACAGGAGAAAACCCTAGGGCTTTCAAATCTAAGGTATCTCAATTCACAATTATAAATAATATGTTGTGTAGACGATCTCTTGCAGGACCATACTTGAGATGCATTGAGGATCCTGAAGTTCAAGAAGTTTTAAAAGACTTCCATGAAGGAGATTGTGGAAACCACACTGGGGGTAGGGCTTTATTCTCAAGGATCCTGAGGATAGGATACTACTGGCCAACCATGAAGAAAGATGCTGTGGAGTATGCCAGAAGATGTGATCCTTGCCAGAGACACAGCAATATCCTTCATCAACCAGCTGAATTATTGCATCCTATATCCTCCTCTTGGCCATTTATGAGATGGGGTATGGATATAGTTGGAAAGCTCCCTAAGGCACCTGGTGGGAAAGTATTCATGTTAGCTATGACTGATTACTTCTCCAAGTGGATAGAGGCTGAAGCTTTTGCCCAAGTCAGAGAAAAGGAAGTTATATCCTTCATTAAAAGAAATATTATAACTAGATTTGGAATTCCTTCCGAGATTATATGTGATAATGGTTCCCAATTTATTGGGGGCAGAACCACTAACTTTTGTGACAGCTGGGGGATTAAGATGATAACTTCAACACCAGTCCACCCACAAGCTAATGGCCAAGCAGAATCATCCAACAAGATCATCATCAACAATTTGAAGAAAAAGCTTGGATCCAAGAAAGGGAAATGGGCAGAAGAACTACCCTATGTGCTTTGGGCTGATAGGACAACCCCCAAGAATGCTACTGGTCAAACACCATTCTCTTTGGTGTTTGGGGCAGAATCAGTGATCCCAACAGAAATGGTGGTTCCTACTGCTAGAACAACTACCCGTGATCCTGAGGAAAATGATGAAAACTTGGCTCAAGACCTGGATACTATTGAAGAAATCAGGGATATGGCTAGGATAAGGATGGCCAGTTATCAACAAAGAATGGCTGGTGCTTACAACAAAAATGTCAGGATCAGGAGGTTTCAAGTTGGAGATATGGTGTTAAGGAAAGCATTTCAGAATACCACCAATCCTGCTGATGGAAAATTGGCTCCAAAATGGGAAGGCCCTTATTTGATTGAAGCTGAAGCAGGAAAGGGGGCATATAGATTGCTAACCATGGAAGGTGATTTGCTACCAAGAGCTTGGAATGCTATCCACTTGAAGAAATATTTCATGTAAGCAGGATCCTTATGGCATAGGTGATCCTCACGATAGGGATATCCTTAAAGGATCCTCAAAGTATCGGTGATCCTTACTCAGGTAATATCCTAATCTTGAACTATTTCATTTCTTTATTTTCTCATATAAGGATAAGGATCATGTATCCTTTATCCATCTCTCACGTGAGTTCAAGTTTTGAAAGTTCAGGTATCTTCAGCACAACGTTGGTTATCCACAGAAGCAATCCGTCTTTTGGGTTTAACCCCAGTTATTTGGGCTTGTCCCCAGATTCCGCCTGTAGCGCACGATGATCCTGGTGTAGTTCAAGGCTTTGGGACCAGTACTCGTTCTAGGGGCTGATAATTCCATTGTTCTGGCTATGCTTAGGATCCTACGTATAATGGTAGACGTACCATACATCCGTTCATAAGGTTTCTAACGTTTTCACGTTAGCTAAGGTTTCTAACGTTTTCACGTTAGCTAAGGTTTTGGCATCTTCATGTCACCAAGTTTGGATAGTCGCCAGTTAGGGCCATACTCCAGTTTACATACGATCCTTGGGCTTGTCCCCAGTTATCCTTGGGCTTGTCCCCAGTTATCCTTGGGCTTGTCCCCAGTTGCTAACTCTTTTCTTATATCGGCTTAGTCCCAAGTTATCCTTGGGCTTGTCCCCAGTTATCCTTGGGCTTGTCCCCAGTTATCCTTGGGCTTGTCCCCAGTTATCCTTGGGCTTGTCCCCAGTTGCTAACTCTTTTCTTATATCGGCTTAGTCCCAAGTTATGCTCTATTTCAGGTCCTTGAAGATAGGCATCTAGGGATCCTTGATCCTTATTTCACTCTAAGGTTTATCTTATAGTTATCCTTATTATGGTTAGGATTCTAACTTGGATCCTCAGGTATGATCCTTAACTCTTTTGATTTTATTCATTATTCTTCTAAATAACCCCTATACTTGACAACTGAACTTGTGTTTCTTAAACTATATCACTTTTTAGAACTTATCGGTTATGGGATATGTGATCCTTGATCATATCCTAAACTTTCTGGATATCTTTTCTAATTTTTCAAGGCTTGATAAATATAAACAGAATGAACATTACAACAGTTGGAAAGTAACATACTAAAAAGGATAACAACACAAGATAAGCGACAAAAGGTTAAGTTTTTATTTATTAACATAAGGCTAACCCTTTAAAGGTTGTCAAAATTACCTACCCGAGCTTCTACCAGCAAAACGTGGCCCGTCCGCTGGGGTAGGTAAAGGGTGTCCATGATAATGAGTTCAAAAGTAGTGCAGGAATATAAAGGCGGCAGGATCACAATGGCTTCATCCCCCAAACAGAGGATCCCTCCACCGATTGCAATCCTGCCTATTGTCCAAAGGATCATACATGATCCTTAATCCTAGAAACCTATTGTTCAGTACCATACATCATTGTTCAACAAAAAACACCATCACCAAAACAAACTATCACACTTAAAAAAAATTGGGCTCCGGCTATGTCTAGAAGTTTCCATCATCGCCCAATCATGCAGCCTAAGCCTTCGCTGCATCATCATCTCCTCCAGCTGCGGTATCCTTCGTAAGATCCTTCCCACTGCCACTTGCTTCAATCGCCAAGACCTCAGTAGCCTCCTCTTCATCATCCTCAAGATCAGCCAACCTTGCCTTCCAACCCTCAACATCCCAGCTGTTTTTATCAAAGCTAGGATCTTGAGCTTCCTGGGCCATCTTCAATTTTGTCTGGTACATCGTAATGGCGGCAGAGACCTTAGCATTTTCAATAAGGTCATGCTTTTCATAGTCAAGGTCGATCAGAAGTTTGGCTGTCTTAGTCTTCTCATCTAGGAGTTCCTTCCGAGCATCAGCAAGTGCAAGATCCTTGAGCACGGCAACCTGTTGGAGGTCGGCAATCTTTTTATCTTGATCCTCAACGTGGCCCATATAATCCTCAATCTCAGCAAATTTCTGCAAAAGAAAAGGATAAAAGCAGTTCAAGACCAAGTGATCCTCATACGAGTAGGATACATAGGCAGAATAAAGGATCCTTACATCATTGAAGTATTCAAGGAACTGGTGGCGGATCAGTGGTAGACCCTGAAGATCCTCAGCATCAGAAGTTTTCCTCTTCTTGACACCCTTTCCTTTAGTGGGTGCCTTTGGAATGGAAATGCTAGGACTGGTGGTGGATCTCTTCTTCCTGGATCGTACGACATCAAGGTCAGCCGTGTTGAATTGGGATACAGGCTTGGCAGATTTTCCAGCACCTACACAATTAAAACAAGATAAGTATCTTTTCCTAGTTCATATTTCACTATATATTTAAATTTTAAACAAGGATACTTACTTGACATTGTGACAGAGCCTGAGGATACCTCCTGTGAATCTTGGGTTGTTGTCTTAAAAGTTCTTGTCTCAGGATCAAGTCTCTTGAAAGCGAGGAGCCTTTCCTTAGCAGCAGGGGACAGTTTGAGGTGTGAAATGGTGATAGCTGCATAACAAGAAAGCAAAAATATCAGTTATCCTTACATCAAAAGAAAGTTCCTGGTGATCCTTCTCAGGATCCTCCATCCTACCATGGGTAGCCCATTTTTTAGGAAGATCCTTTCCATCCTGGATGGAATCTCTCTTGATAAAAAAGAAGCGCCGCTTCCAATTAGCATCATTCTTGGTGGCTTTGAAGATCGGGTGTTCTTCACCAGGTTTACGTTTGAACAAATAATGGTGAGAGCCAAAGGTGGTAAGATCATACAGTTCTCCCAGCTCTGCCATTCCTAGATCTATTCCCTCCTGATCGATGATCCTTTCAAGGGTGTGCAAAACCCTCCAAATCATCGGCATGGCTTGGATATAAGAGATGCCGGTTAGGGAGAAGAAAGATTGGGTGAAGGCTGGAAAAGGATATGTATAGCCTATGGTGAAAGGAGTGACGGGGAAAGCAACCCACTTATCGGAGATATGATCGCTCAAGGCATTGGGGTCAAAAGGCCTGAATTCGGTGTTCGCCGGAAAGCAGTGGCGAATCCTATCTATCTGAGCATCATTGAAGCAGCAGCGTTCTTTAATGGAATCTTCAATGATCCCCTGGCTTTTCGGAGGACTGTTCTTTGGGTGATCCTTGCCCGGTGAACTTCGGAGCAACATTTTCGAAGTGACGGGGATAAAGATAGAGAAACAGAGTAAGAAGGAAGGAAGAGGAGAAAGAATTACCTGGTTGTTCGTCGACTGAGAATTTAAAGGGAGTCTCTTTCGAATTTGAATGCATAATGATCCTATCTATATCTCTATTTATAATTATGATTCTGCAGGATTGTCACTTCCGTGACATCATCATCGCAACGGCTAGTTCTATTTTAACGGCTATATATCCGTTAGTTTGTTACGGATAAGATCAAGAAAACATAACTCGCTAATTTTACAATTTCACTCCTTATATTTTGGGGGCAATTGTTAGGGGAGGATTTTCTAACAATTAGTGATCCTTATTTGTTATCCTAACTGGTGATCCTTACTTCTGTGACAGGTGGTGATCCTCAGAAGAGCTTCAGGATCAGGATCATGGATCACTTTAAGGATCCTCGTACTGACGATTGTTTATTTATGTATTGTACTATCTCGCAGGTATAACGAGCTTGACCAAGTCTAGGCGATATTCCTGGAGAATATTCCTAAACTATTCTGCACGTGCTTGACCAAAAATAGACGTTGTGGAGAACGTGGAGGCTTGGCACGAAAGTCGGATAATTAGTTTAGGTGGTTATTTCTATTTTAAAAAGGGGGTAACGAGCTAGTAGAACACACTTAGTCATTTTTTTGCAGTCACACACACTCGTACAAACACTCATACAAGCTCTCGTTCAAATACCAAGCAATTACATACACTTTTTACACATTCCACCGTAGTGATCCTTGTACCTAGCTCGTTACTATCCGAAGTTGTAAACATTTAACCATTTATTTCAGCTTGGTGATCGGTAGTTTCCATCACCCGGGGTTTTTTGTGCCGGAGATCAACTCTTGATCAAGGGCTTTTTCCCCGTATAAATCCTTGTGTTGTTTGTGCACTTTACATTGAAGTGATCCTCATCGCTGTTACATATTTAAAGCATCATTCCCCTAAACAAAGAGTTTGGTTGCAATATCCTCATCAGATTTTTTGACCAAAACAGTTACATCCTCACCCCCTTAAAAGAAATCTCAACCCCGATATTTACCAAAACAAGTGAGGGTGCTATTGTCGCATAGTGGACTCAACCTCTCACGTATATTCAGGGCCTCCATGGGCATTCCATTTAACTTTTACAATTGGTACATGCTTCCTTCGGAGCTTTTTAACCTATCGATCCTTGATCGATATAGGTCTTCAATAACCCTCAGGCTTTCATCAATCTGTACATCTTTATGAGACATTGCTAGTGATTTATTAGCTAGACATATCTTTAAGTTAAAGATGTGGAACACATTGTGAATTCCACTAAGCTCCTTAGGCAAATTTAGCTTATAAGCTATACTGCCGACACATTCGATGATCTCGAATGGTCCTAAATATCCAGGGCTTGACTTGCCCTTTATACTGAAACGTATCGTACCCTCCATGTTGGTATTTTCAATAGAGTCTTATTCTCTATTTGGAACTTTAAGAGACCTGCGCCTTTCTTTCGCATTGCTCTATTGCCAATTACTGGCAGATTTTAGACGATTACGGATTCATAATATCCTATCTGTCGTCTTTTAGGACGAATCTCAAATCCTGACATTAGGGTTTTCCCAACTCCTACCCAATAAATGGGCGTTTGACATTTTCTCACATACAAGGTCTCTAATGGAGCAGCCTCGTTGCTTATATAATGCTATTGGTTATAGGAGGACTTATTCAGGGTGAGATGATCATTCCAATTACTATCCGAATAAATCTTAAGAAATTAACTACCCTCATGGTTAGTCGAACAAATCGACGATCCTGGGCAGCTAATATCGATTCTTAATCGTTTCCTAGTTAGGTTACAGTTAATCAATGCACAAGCGTATTGCATCGTGCTTTCCTTTATCAACAATAATCGGAGCTCCTAAGACGATGAGCTAGGTTGTACAAGCCTTTCTTTAAAAACTCATCTGGTTAGCTCCCTGTTCTTCCATTTCCGTTGATGCTAACCGATCTAGAGCTTCTGTAACAGATACAGCTCCTAATAGGATGTCAATCCTAATTCCACTTTGCCTCTCAAGAGGTAAAACAGGGTAGCTCCTAATAGGATGTCAATCCTAATTCCACTTCAATCTTCGACCTTGGTCCACTTACCGTCGCTTGTGCCATGCAAATGACACATCTGTTTTACGAGTGCATGGATGCCTTAAGTAGAGACGCCTACTTAGGCATTTCTATTATGGATATCTTCTTTGAATACCACTAGTTGACTTTAGTACAATATGACCATTGGTATATCTTAGTGGTTCCATGCATTAAACCTCCATACTGATCAGGCATGGAAGCAATCTATGGGACACACTAGGTTAAGCCAATCCTCATATGGCACGTTTATCAAACATAGTTGGCACTCGCAGTTGATAAAATCAATGAGGAAAATAATTAAAATAACATATATTGTCGTACTCTATTCATAGAAAGAGTACTCTTAGATTTTACAGAAGGATCATTGCCGAGAAAGAGAAGAAACGGTCTCTAAGGTTTCATTGGTAGGTTCTACCTTACTTAGAATCTGGAGTTCTTATGAATATCATTAAAAGTTTGCTAAGCTTATGGTCTATGAAAGACTTATTATTGCCTGTATTAAAAACAGGACACTTAGCAGAAATTATCATTGTTAAATGATAAGGAATGTACCTTATGATATTATTAATATGTACTGCCTCTGGCATTCATCAGGTAGTTTAAGCATTTCCCTTCTTAGCTTCTCCAGGCTTAGCTGCACCTTCTTTGGCAGCTTTATGGCATCTAGTTCTAATGTGGCCTTTCTCACCACAACCGTAACAGATTGCATTCTTTATGTCCCTACATTCATGGGACTTTTGACCAGTTCCTTTGCAGATGCCACACTCTTTGGTCTTTGTTCTATTTGACACTGTCCCTAGTGTCTTTTATAGCAGATTTTGCATACAGGTTTCTTATTGGGATTTTGTTGGTTCTTATTGAACCCAAACTTGCTCTTTTTCTTAGATTTCTGGAAGTTATCCTCCTCCCTTTTCCTTTTTCTGTCGGTCTCAATTTTGACAGACTCACTTCTCAACCTATCCTGAGGGAGTGGCAGAGATAGATCCATAATGGATCTATAAGAAACGGGCTTTGAAGCTTTATCATGCTCCTTTATCTCTGGTGCTAAATCACCACTATATTGTGCATTACGCTTAGATCCTGGGTTAACCGAATAGGGTATTATCCCAGATAATGAATTAAAGTCGGTGACATACTGTCGACAGTCCGGATTTTTCATTTTGAGAGTCAGAAGATCTGATTCCACCTTTTCCATTTCATGTTGTAGACAGTAAGTTTTTCTGATAAGGTCTATAAATTGAGACCATTCCATATTGTATGGGAGTATTTTCCCCATGGACTTTATTAATGTTTTCCACCACATAAGGGCATCTCCCTTGAATGACTATGATATATACTTCACAGTGTCTTCCTTAGCACAACCGCTGGTCTCCACAACAGTTTCCATTTCGTCCAACCATTTTATGCAATCAATGGCTCGTTTCTCGCCATTGAAGTCTCTTGGCTTGCAAGAGACAAAGTACTCGTAAGTACATCCCTTAGGGGAACGAAGCTCTTCGTTATACATTATCTCTTTCGGTTCACCCTTCACATTTGAAGTGTGAACAAGGCTCTCTTCATGAGCAATTGAATGTGGTTTTGAATAGGATTTGGAGCGAGTAGCACTCGGCTCCTTGAAATTTTTCATGACCTTTTCCATGGCCTTTCCAACTGCTGCGTCAACCACAGCTTGGAGATTAACTTCCTTAATATTGAGGTTTATGCTGGTAGCATCATTAGCTTTTGTCGTATCATTAGCATTGCGACTGTTGTCTACCTCATCCGAGTTTGCCATGCTCGAAGCTGGGTACTAACCACCAAATTAAACAATTGTTAGTCATCATCCTGATGACCTGACATAGATTAGCCACAGCATCCATAAACCATATAGGCTATTATGTTCCGAACATTCCTAATGATTGTTATTTGAAGGAATATCAATTATTGTTTTTGCCTAGGTCACAAGAGAACCATCAATGGCATTTAAGTTTTGGACCGAGTCCATTGCCTGTTTGACAGAGGATCACAATGTCACATCTATCCTTGTCACAAGGACGATTATGAATAGCTAAAGGCTAGCCTTACAGGACTTTTATTATATATATTTATGTATATGGCACAGAGGCCCGCCAAGAGTGACATAGAAGGATATGGCATAAAGCCTAGCCATGAAGGACATAATAATCATATGTCACAAAAGCCTTGTCACAAAGGACATTTAGATATGGCACAATTGGCCTCATCACAAGGACGTTAACAATTTTAAGGCACGAAGGCCTTATCGCAAAGGATGTTAACATTTAGTATGTTAACTTGTCACGAACGACAAATTATAGCACATCGGCTTGTCATGAATGACTTTAAAATGTAGCTCGTTGTTTCATCGTGAAGGGCATTAATTTATAAGCCGCAATCTTATTGGATCAGGGGCTTCAAGGTTTGAACATAGTTCTTCACCTTTGGACAGGGAGTCATAGACTACAACTGTCATCGTCTTGGAAGACAATCTTTTTTTGGCGCAAGGTAATTCAATTGCCATTACTAAAGGATATTTAGTATGACTGAGATGATGATGAGGTTAGTCGTGATCACATTGATCATATTGACTATTAGGTTTGGGTATAACCCACCATTTTGAATAGGGAATCATAAAGATCACCACTATCTTTGTCTTATCGACAATAGAGTAAAGTATAGCCCGTAGGCACTTCATCACTAGGGATGTTAATATTATGATTATCATACTGATGATATTAGTCAGGATCGCAATTATCACATAGACTATGGGATTTGAGCATAGCTCACCCCCTTGAGCAAGGAATCATAAAAGATTACAGTTGCCTTGTCACAATTGGATAATAGAATATAGCCCGTAGGCAAAACATCATTAAGGATGTTAAATATAATCATCATATCGATGATTTTAGTCACGATCGCATTGATCATATAGACTATTAGGCTTAAGCATAGCTCATTACCTTGGACAGGGGATCATAAAGATCACAATGTCAATGTCTCTATTGGACAATTTATTATAGCCCATAGGCGAAACATCACTAAAGGATGTTAAATAATATGATCATCGTATTAGATGATATTAGTCATGATCGCATTGATCATATAGACTATTATGCTTGGACATAGTCCAATATCTTTAGACAGGGGGGTCATAGACCACAGCTGTCGTTGTCTTAAGGGATAACAAGTTTAGCCCGTAGGCACTTCATCACTAATGAATGTTTATAATATGATCGTCACACTGAAGATACTTGCCATGATTTACTTTAATCATATAGGCTTTAAGGCTTGGACGTAATCCAAAACCTTGACGGCTGGTGTGGTTTCTCAAGCCACACTGCCAGGAGTGTTAACATGTTCTTAGATGTTAACAAAGATTAATTTTCTTAAGAGGGTTTTACCATCATAGCCATGTTCATAGACATATAGGCTAGGTTATACCATTAAGAGGATCTTTTGAGATTTTTAGCTGATCGATAAAGTTCGAGTAAAAATTCGGAACTATCGTTGGATAAAGGACGAAATGAATACCTACATAAAATTTTCGAAACTTTTCATAAATCATTAGGAATCTACAGTAGTGCCTTTATCAGGACTTTCAGTATCTTATTTGTCCACAGAGGACTAAGAAGAAAAACATAAGTCTGTATAAGGACTATAAAATATTATAAGTCCATATAGGGGTTATAGTGAAATGTCATGTCCTCAAAGGGACTATTTCAAAATAGCGTATTCCCAAAGGGATTTTAATGAAGTAACATGTCCATAAAAGGACTATATTGGTACAGCGTGCACAAAAAAAGGGCTTTGCTGTACAGATGTCCTCACAAGGACTTCAAGCAACTCTAGTCCACGCAGGGACTAAAAGGAAATATAAGTCCGTAAAGGGACTATAAGATATTTCCGCATTGGGATTATTATGATATCTCATGTCCACGAAGGGACGTTATTAAACAATTGTCCTCACAAGGACTTTAAATCGAAAGATACGTCCTCATTGGGACTTTTAATGAAACAATATGTCCTTGAAAGGACTATAATGGAGTATAATGTCCATGAAAGGACTATTTTGAAGTAGTATGCCCACCGAGGGACTTTATTGAAATATAATGTCCTTGAAGGGACTTTATTGAAATATAATGTCCACGAAGGGACTATAATGAAATATCAGGTCCACGAAGGGACTATAATGAAATATAATGTTCACGAAGGGACTATAATGAAATATAATGTCCACGAAGGGACTAAATAGCAAATGTCCATACAGGGTCTTAAATTGAAAGATATATATCCTCACAGGGACTGTATAGAAGAGATAGGTTCATATATGGACCTAAAGGGTACTGAATATTATGAAAGAAGGATTCTCTAACGCCTTCCTTGCTTTATTTTGATTACTTCTCTTCTTTGTTTACCATATACGGTAGGGACGCTGAAGACCTCAGTGAATAAGGTAAGTATTCCAATCAGGATCCGTTATAAAAGTAGAATTCAAGGATTCTATGGTTAAGGAATGATATGGATCACGAATTGGGTTTTGACTGATACAATCCAAGTCTGGGATTCTAGAACTTGGAGGTAAAAATTTGGGATCATTAGGATCTTCTGATATTATTTTCAATATGGGAGCCTCAGGGACCACCTGGTATGGACTCCACTGGTACAGACTTCAAAATTTGAGCCTCAGGGACCTCCGGTATAGACTCTGAAGTCTGATTGAAAGCTTCAATAAATTTGGTTTTTGGGAATAGGTTCATAAAGGTCTTTCCTCCAAACCATTCGCACGCTTATCTTAGCCGCAGTACGAAGCTTAGCATTTCTTGGCTTCGGATGAGGATAATCTCCATCAACAGCTTACTTGCTTGGCGACATATTCAAAATACATAAAATCGAAAACAATGTTTACTTAATAGGGATGAGAGCATTCCTATGTTAAGTCTAGACTCAAAAGGTATAAGGAATATGCTACTGTGTCATTTGAGATTAAACACTAAGGGCTAGTGTTTAATTCACTCAAACCTTGGCTCTGATACCAACCTGTCACACCCCGATATTTCCACGTATTACCGGTGGGCCCAGTGGGAAGTATCGTGACGTAGTTGATATCATCATAGTCAATATACACAATGTAATAGCACAGCGGAAGGCTTAGATAGATAATTACTATTACAAACCATAATGTCCGAAATGTCCAAATGAAAGAATATACAGACTGGTTGTAATAGGGATCCACAGGTGGATCTTTACAGAATGTATAACGTGAAGTTTAGCAGACTTTAAGGCATCTTTAAGGATTTTGCAAGATCCTTTATTTCGACACCGAGCAGCTCCCAGCCTATTATGTGTAGTTGTCACTTAGTCTTTTGAAAATACGTCAGTTTTCACTGGTAAATACAACTAACCGACTCTTTTGAAAAGAGTTTATGAAAATTTGATTTAAGCGCACAAGGCACAAACCTTTTATAACTTGGGACAATCTTTAATAAAATCTTGTATACAGTTTTACATATTTGTCATACATATAGGGCTGGTTTGGAAGCCGGTCATGATTAACCGACTCACCACTTATAAAACCCACAAAGGAGTTATCCCCAACGTATGGGTTATATTAGCATTTGCATCTGTCAGGTGTATGCCTACACCCCGTGCATAAGTCGTGGCCATTTTCAAATGAAATGAGCCGAGGATATCCAGGACACGGTCGTATTAACCCCCAATGCTTATGTTATCAAATAAGACAAATTAAAACGGGTTATGTAAATTTATTAATCACAATCCGATTAAATGATTTCATACCCGACCAAGCGGTATTATTATAATACCGTATCCCAAGCCCGTATAACGGAAAATAAGTTAAAAGTATTTACCTGAGCTATTACTTGATTCACAGCAAAATAACTCAGTCGTATCCAATCTATCTAAATGCAGGTAGCTTTTACCGGGTGGCTCTAGTCTGGAGTGATGGTAATATATAACCAATTCAGAATGCTAACGGTCTTATTTAAGTCGTAGACTTAGACCGGCTAGCTTAAAGTATCTAAAGCGGTACGATACGCTAGATTAAGCGATGACCGGAATAGAATATAATTTAGACCCAACAAGTACGAGGACTTGTATAATATGGGTAAACTAAGTACATTCTGGATTTGAGATAAAAACGATAAGGTTAAACTCGTTTCAGCAAACTTACGTAAACTAGTTACATAAACCGATCCGAACGCGTAAATGCGTAACGGGCAACCAAATGAATCATATATAAGTTCCATATGTTATTATGCTTAAAATATGATAATACATCAGTAGGATGTTAACATATATGCCCGTAAAGTATTTAAAACCAAATTAAGTCCTGTAGGGGCATTTTGGTCATTTTACCTTTTATAAAAGAGATTTTATAGTAAACTGAGGTTCTGGTCTAAAACATTCAGTAAAAATATTTATTTTATTAAGTTATATCAGTAAGATATCATACATATGTGAGGTTTACCTTTTATGGCCAAACTATGCCCCGAAAGGGTATTTTGGTCATTTCACATATGCTTTTAAGGACAATTTTGGAAGTCTGAGTTCATGACTTATACTTACTGTAATAATATTAAAATTTACTTAAAATTTTAGTAGGTAATAAGTCTTAGGTGTTAAATATGGTTTAAAACCATACTATGCACCTAATTAGCGTAAAATCGCTAATTGACGATAATTAAGAATGTTTATGTAAATCTGAGATTTTGATCACTCTTAAATGCTCAAAATAATTTATTTAATATATAAGATCAGTAGAAAAAGGTTTGGCATTCAAATTATTTGTTAATCTCATTTTATGCATAAAAAGGGTACTATCGTCATTTACCGAATTATACAAGAACTCCATAATATGATTAGATTATAATCTGATCAAAAATTCCAAAAATCCTTAAAAATAATATCTTAACAGTATGTAATGAGTTTTTGGGTCAAAACCTATGCTTAAACATGACTTATGTAAGATATCGTAATTTAATTAGTAAAAGCTTTCAATTTACGATATCGAGCATAACTTCTGTTTGAGACTAGAATCTGATGTCAAATTTTTGGGACATACTTATATATCAGTAACAAAAGTTTTTGTCCACTCACATTTCTAAAAATCTCGTTTATATGCCAAAAGGGCAAAAATGGCATTTATAAGCATAATAACGAACATGAGCATATAATTCAAACTACTAGGGACCAGGTAATATAACTCCAGGGGATTATACTACAACATAAAGTGGTCCTAATGGAAGCTTAAAACATGGAAGGATTAAGCTTAATCGGGGCAGAACTGAAAGTCAAAGCAAAAGTCAAGCTTTTGCGACTTTCGGTTGTGAACCGACCCTAAACTCAGAATTGTCAGGTTGAACATGCTTAGACATGTTCTAATAATAATTACCAAGTTATTAGAGTGTTAAAATATAGTTTATAACCCCTGTATTATTGGTTTTAATTATTATTTACAATTCTGCCAAGTTTGACTTTTTAACTACATAGTTTGACCCGACAATTAACTAACCAAACGAAATAATTAGGAGGTGCCCTTTTAAGGGTTAATCACCTACCTAATTATGGTCACATAACCACTTTCAATTCGGACAGTGGCTGGACCAATTGAGTTTAAACCGAAAGTCAAAGCTAATTCACGATAACTTGACTTTTCGATTTTTAAATTATAAAACTGAACTAAAAAGGGGGCTAAGACACTCACAAAAGGTCCTAGCAATCTTTTCTACTAGAATAAGCTTCCTTTATAGTCAGGAACCTCCAGAATTTGAGAGAAGAAGGAATGAAGAGGAATGGTGCAAGTTGAAATGAATGAACTTATGGCCTTTATATAGTTTTTATGAAGTGCTTGGATCATGACAAGTGTTAGTGTGTTCCCCAAGGATTAACTAGGATTACTACATGTGTAAACTAGGATTTAAAACCATCTAATAGTTCATGGTATTGAATTATGTGAGTGTGGAGTGGTGTGTGGGTTGCAAGTAACAAAACAAGAGCTGAAAACTGTTTTCTGCGCTGGGGACTCTTTCGCGCCCCGCGTAAGAGAGAGAGATATCTTACGCGGCCCGCGGAAACTCACAAAGTCAGCAAACATATTTTCAAACATGGCAAGTTCAGTCCCTGTACCTTTTAAAGGTATTTTAACTTTCATTTTAGGCACTTTTAACCCCTCTAGTCAGTATGTAGATGATCTTGAGAGTACAACCAAACACCGTTAGGTCCGGTTTCGTTAAACGATCCCCAAAAACACTAGTTTCATCTCGTTGACGCTTTTAACCCTTATTCTGGGGAATTTGCGTAAACAACACATAACGGTGTCGAAACCTCGTGAAATTGTTATCACTTATTCTTGAGAGTATAATCGAACATTACGAAGCTCTTGGTTTGTTAAAAGGTCACTCAGAGGTAAGAATTAATATGTTGACGCTTTTAACCCTTCGTCGCCTAAACTTTCAAATAATTACGCAAACGGCTCCTCTCGTCCAACAAGTGGCTCATTTGAGAATACGGACACCGTATAAGGTCAGTCAGAGGCCTAGTTTAGGCATGTTGACACTTTCAGTCCTTCTAAGTCAACGCTTGACTTTATTAGGGTTTATTACACGTGTCAACACATCATTGGACACGATTTTACGAGGTGTTACAAATTAAATCCCTCGTCATCCTGGATAACCACCAAAGCCCTTGATTTTTCTATTGGGGTTTCCTCAACCTGTTTCATCTTTGGTGGCTCCTCATGGTTTCTATGATAAACCGCTTTCCTGTAATAATCATCGCGAAAGGGATTTGTTGTCTCATCAGCTGCAGAGTTTTGACATTCTCGTTTGAAGTGTCCCTTCTGCTTGCACTTAAAGCAAGTCACCTTTGATTTGTCAAAGCCGAGCTTCGTTGAAGGACCTCCAATAGAATTTCTCCCAGTAATTTCCATAAACCTCTGTGCTCTGCGAATCACACTCGCCATGCACCAGCGAATATCGATCAACTCCATCTCCTCTGGATCTATTTGGTCGTAGTCCTCTTTGGTGAGATTGGTGTTCCCAATATTTCCTGCAACTAAGCTTTCGTACGACTCCAGAATCGATGCCAGGAATACCATCTGCTGCTTTGTTGTTTCTTCGTTGAAATTCTGTGCGTTGTTCAGATTAACAGCAATGTTGCACTGGAATACATTCTTTGAAGCATTTTGTGACTGCTGATTGTTTGATGCGGATGAAGAAGATGTATTAGAACCAATTCCATGATAACCACTGCTTGATGAAGAACCGCTGCTGGGCTTTTCTTGTGTCACAACATTTGAACTTTCAGCACTAAATGCAGTTTTTGGTGAAGTAACTTTGGGAATCATACTGCCCCGATAATATAGATTAACGTTTTGTTGATATGGCGTGTTATTCACCTTGTTCATCTTCTTTATCTCCAGCTCGTGACCTTCAAGTCGCTCAATCAACCAGTCTACTGTCATTTCTGCCATTGGCTTGGTGTTTTTGAGCACTAGACCGAAATATTACCAGTCTTGCTCATTTGGAAAAGCCTCAAAAATTTTATCAACCATCTCATTGTCACACCCTGATATTTCCACGTATTACCGGTGGGCCCGGTGGGGAGTATCGTGACGTAGTTGATATCATCATAGTCAAATAATCACAGTTTAATGCACCACGGAAGTCTTGAAAGTAAAATATTAATACAAACCGAAACATAAAGTATAATGAAATATTATACAAGCGGTTGTGAGTGGATCTACAGGATGATCTTAAAACATAAAGTAAATATTGTTCAACAGACTTAAAGTATTAAGAGCTTGCAAGACTCTTTAGCTAACACTCAGGAGCTTCCAGCCCATTACGCGTAGTACCTGCACTTAATCTTTTTGAAAAATACGTCTGTTTTCACTGGTAAATAAAATTAACTGACTCTTTGGAAAAGTGTTTATAAAATTAGTTTGGATTCACAAGGTATAAAATCTTTTATAACTTGGGACAATTATATAAAATAATCTTGTATATAGATTTACTTGTTTGGCGTACGTTCAGGGCCCAGAATAGAAGAGCCGAATCATGATTAATTAACACACCACTAATATAGTCCACAAGGAGTTATCCCCACGTTTGGTTATATTTTGTATCTTAATTCCCTTTTTGGGGAAAAGAATCTGTATCACAACTGTCAGGTGTATGCCTACACCCCGTGCTTAGGTCGTGGTCATTTGCATTTAAATGATGCCAAGGATATCCAGGACACGGTCATTAACCCCCAAAGGCTTTGTATCGAACAAGACAGATTAAAACAGGTTATCTCAATTATTTAACCACTAATCGATTAAATATTCAATACCCGACCAAGCGATAATAATTTACCGTATCCCAAGCCCGTATAAGGGAAAATAAGTTAAAAGTATTTAACTGAGCTAAAATGTAATTTATTCTCAGACGTATATTCTAATCAGCAAGTACCAGTAGCTTTTACTGGGCTCCTAATCTGGAATGAAGGTTTTAATAACCTATTAGATTCCTAACGGGTCTTATTTAAGTTTTAACTTAGACCGGTTAGTTATAAAGAAAGGTTTACGGTACAAAACGCAAGATTAAGCGGTGACCGGATTGGAATGTAATTTAGACCCGACAAGTATGGAGACTTGTATAAAATGGGTAGACTAACTACATTCTGGATTTTGAAGTAAAAACGATAAGGTTTGACCCATTTCGGCTAATTTATGCAAACTAGTTACATAAACCGTACCGAATGCGTATAAGCTTAACGGGTAACCGGATGAGTCATGTACAAGTTCCACAAGTTATTATGCTTTAATTATGATATGATATCAGTAGGATATCAACAATTATGCCCAACAAGGATTTAAAACCAAATTAGGTCCTGTAAGGGCAATTTGGTCATTTTAAGATTTATAAAAGAGGTTTAAACATAAACTGAGGTTCTGGCTAAAACATTCTGTAAAAACATTTATTTTATAGTTTTATAATAGTAGGATATCATACATATGTGTGGTTTACCATTTATGGCCAAACTATGCACCGTAGGAGCATTTTGGTCATTTCACATATGCTTTTAAGGTCAAATTTGGAGGTCTGAGTTCAAGACTTATACTTACTGTTAAAGTATCAAAATTTATTTTTTAAAATCAGTAGGTATCAAGTCTTAGGCGTCAAATATGGTTTTGAACCATACTATGCGCCTAATTAGCGTAAAAATCGGTAATTGACGATATTTGTGATGTTTATGGAAATCTGAGATTTTGATCAGCCTCAATTATTTAAAATATTTTATTTAACATATAACATCAGTAGAAAAAGGTTTGGTACGATAATCATATGCAAAACTCATTTTATTAGCAAAAAGGGCATTATCGTCATTATCGAACTTTTACAA
Organism: Helianthus tuberosus; assembly: GCA_030545235.1. Taxonomy (NCBI): domain Eukaryota; kingdom Viridiplantae; phylum Streptophyta; class Magnoliopsida; order Asterales; family Asteraceae; genus Helianthus; species Helianthus tuberosus. The sequence goes on from CM060395.1 coordinate 62,293,970, forward strand.
GAACTCAATGATATGGTCAGTTTATAATCTGACCAAATATTCCAAAAATCCCTAAAAATAATATCATAACAGTAGGTAACAAGTTTGGTGTCAAAATTTGGTTTTAAATGTCTTTTATGCTAAAAAGCGCAATTTAATTAATAAAAAGTTAAGTTTTACGATATCGTGCATAACTTTAGTTTGAGACCAGAAATGGATGTCAAATTTTTGTGACATGCTTATATATCAGTAATCAAGATATTTGTATACTCATATATCCAAAAATCTCATTTTTACATTACAAGGGCATAATAGTCAAATTTAAGCAAATAACGGAAACATGCAAATAACTTAGATTACTAAGGGACCACGTAGTATAACCTCAGGGTTATACTAACATATAATATGGTCCTAAAGGAACCCTAAGGCATAACTAAACCAAGCTAAATCGGGTCAGAACTGAAAGTCAAAGCAAAAGTCTACCTTTGCGACTTTCGGTTGCGAACCGAGCCTATACTCAGAATTGTCGGGTTGAACATGCCTAAACATGTTCTTATATTATTTACCAAGTTATTAAAGTGATAAAATGTATTTTATAACATTTACATTATCAGTTATGAATTATTTTATAAAAACTGACTCGTTTGACTTTTTGGTTAAGTAGTTTAACCCGACAATTGACTGAGATAACGTGATAATTAGAAGGTGTCCTTTTAAGGGATTATCACCTACTTAATTACCAACACATAGCCACTTTCAAAATGAAAAATGGTTGGACCGTTAGTGATTAATCACAAAGTCAAAGCGTAATTACGATATCTTTGACTTTCGGTCATTAAACTAATAAGACCTTAACTATAGAGGCTAAGAACACTTACAGTAGTCCTTAGCACGAAATTTCAACTAGAGAAAGCTTCCTTGAACACCAAGATGCTTCAGAGAAAGATTTGAGAAGTGAAAATGAAAGTGCAAGTTCATATGTCCAAAATATGGAGCTATTTATAGGAGTTTGATGGTTGCTAAGATCATTCCAGCTATTTAGGGAGTTAACCAGATGATCCCAAGTGTCCCCATGGCAGTAAAAACCATTAACCTGCCCCTGGTATTGCTCATAAGCCATGCAATTGCGGTGGACAGGCTGCAACATGCAGCTGTCCTGTTTTTGGTCTCTGGCACCTTCTTCGCGGCCCTCGAAGACTCTAGGGGGTGGCCTTCACGGCCCGCGACAACCCCTAGTTCCGGTAAAGAGTTTGCAAAATTTGAATTTTCAGTCCCTGGTCCATTTTAAGTTTAATTAACTTTCATTTATTGCACTTGTGACCCCCATAGTTAACTTTTAAGAGTTTTGGGTCTTAAAACAAACACCGTTAAGCTACCGGTTAGTTACGAGATCACCCGAAATGTACTTATTTGCATCGAAACTTTACGTATTCAATATCCATCATTCTTGAGAGTAAAATAAAATATTACAGAGTCTCGGAATCGATAAAAGGTCACTCAGAGGTAACATTTAACATGTTGACACGTTCAACCCCTGTGCCTTGTAAATTTTCACTTTCTTTCACAAACGGCTTCAGACGTTTTATAATTTATTCGTTTAAGAATTTAAACGTCATGTAGGGTTGTTGAGAGGCAAAAATTTTCATATGTTAACACTTTGGATCTTTCTACATACCTGCTTTCTTTGTTTGCCAACTTTAGTCCCTCGAATTCAATTCATTACGCGTTTAGAGTTCATGACACGTGTCTTCATTATATTGGGCATGATTTTGCGAGGTGTTACACTCATCCTCGTCTTTCTTGATTCCATATCTGACTAATTCTGCCTTCAGATGACAGAATCTTTCAATCATTTGACGCACGCTTTCTTTTTCATACGTGTATTCAAATCAAATTCCTTTTTCAACAGGGATTTCTTATTTTTTTTACTATTTCCTCACCCCCTGTACACTTCTTTTCAAGTTTACCCCATAAATCTTTCGAATCGTTATAATCAATCAATGATATGATGTCATCTCAAACGGACTGATGTAATAAAGCAATACATTTCTGTTCAGCTACGAACTCTTCCTGTTCACTATCATCCAAATTCTCATAATCTTCCCTTGAAGCTTTGTAACCATGTTTCATACATTTCCAGCTATCGTAGGCGAATGCCTTTAACCACCCATCGAACCGCTTTGCCCATCTATTATAATCCTCAATTGCCATTAGCTTTGGAGGTTTGTTGTATGTGCCGTACGCATTATCGACACTGAGTGAATCAGATATCACCTTAGTACCTGTTTTTGGATTTGCACTAGATGATGTCTCTCAAGTGTTGTATGCAAAAATATCACCAAATGGATTCAAAAATTCTTCTCCCATGATTATCGTTCCAGTAAAGTCAAACTTGGTCAAATTTCAAAACACAAACAAGTAACAGTTGAGTCAAGCAACAAATGGTCCTTCGGTCGGAGGGTCCTCCGATCGAACGGTCATTCGATAAATTGACTAAGTGACAAAGGATGTCAAATAACGAATGGTCCTTCGATCGAATGATAATCCGATCGAATGGTCCTTCGTTAAGTTTCACTAAATGACAAAAAGTGTCAAATGACGAATGGTCCTTCGATCGAATGATAATCCGATCGAATGGTCCTTAGTTGATAAGATTTGAACTTTTTCAAGGAACAATACTGATCTGGTCGAAGGGTCCTCCGATCGAATGAGTATGGCGTCAGCAAATGATTCTAGATCAATAACAAAGCTAATCCGATCGGATGACTATCCGATCGGAAGAGTGACGTCAGCAATGTTCTTCGAAAAGTTCATGGTTTTTGATCGATTTTGATGTGTTTTAGCTTGAATTTTGTTGTGAAAATTTGTAGGAATGATCTTTAACAGATTACGAACCGGATTAGATCAATTTTAGTCCATTTTATCCGTGAATTCCATTTTAACTTTGAATTTTTCGGTATTTAAGATGTAAAAGTCTGAATATAGAAGAAATAGAGATGAAATCAGAGAAATAGATAATGAATCTGGCAAAATCTCCGGTGAGATTTGCTGAAATTGGCTGAAAATGACTGTAATCAGCTGAATTCTCTGTGAATACGTTGTAATCCTCTCCGTATCCGACCTCCTGTGGCTCTGATACCACTTGTGAGTGCGCAGGAGTCGGTTCTCTCGAATGAAGAACGCAGGTCGGATCGATCACTGAACGAGTGCGGAATCCTTGTGCAGTGTTAAAGAGTAATCAACAACATATTCAACGTTTAACATGTCCAATCTTATTCGTAAAGTGTGAAAGTACAAAATCCTGACAAGAATTGGACAGGGCTTCGCCAGAGACAACTGCCAAAAAGTTCTTACAAATGAAACCCTATGCCTCTATTTATAGGCGAACTACAGACATAAGTGCATCTACCGATGCGTCTAACAGAGAAAATTAGATTAACAATAAAAATAATAGAGGAATGAAACTAAAAACATACCTTCTATTAGATGATTGTAGAGCCTAAATCATTGAACAATGAAGACGAAGAAGAGCAGAGCATCGAGAGAGTAGGGGAACGATCGTGAAAGAAAAATAGGGTTTGCAAACTTATATAGTGGATCCGTTTTCATGAGATGGTGACCCGAATTCACATTCCAACCTGAAAATATAAACGGATCCCGCATCAAGAGTTGGTATTATGGTTTCCCGCCAAAAATGGATTTAGGAGGCTCTAATCTATTGCCACATCAGCCCAAATCTTCTCATTTATTATATATAATAGAAATAGATAATAGATAATAGATTATATATAATAGATAATAGATTAGAAAAAAACTCTAAAAAGTAAAAGTGTAGGGGAATATAATATGTACATCTTTTTGTTATATCATTTTCATATTTCTATTGAGATAAAATAATAACAATTATGGTATATTTTACAGCTTTATGCAATCTTTGCTAGCTTTAATTAGTTTACTAGTGAATTGCTTTCAATTATTGATGGATAGATTAAGGAATTTGGATTGGATAAGATCATAGTCATGTGAGAATAGATTAATATTTACCTTAAATTTATATAAGCCAGACACGGTTTCTTTACAATGCTTGCATACAACTATACTTTTGTATTATTTGGATGAAACTATATTATCCAATTTTATCTTTACAACACATGCTCCTATAACAATTAACAGTACAAATTCCAAACAATCTCTCTTTACAACACATGCTCCTATAACAATTAACGCTACAAATTCCAAACAATCTCATGATTTTATTAGCATTGCTTATATATACTCGACTATTCAATACAATATATAATTTAAACAGATAATGGTGTCATAAACAGTAATACTTTAAACGTGATACATCAGTTATACTTTATAATAAGTATATTTTGTGTATTGTCCATGACATTACAGCCTAGTGGCATTTTGAGGTGAGAAAAGGTTTAAAGACCATTGTGTCTTGGGTTCGATTCTCACAAGGGGGTTTATCCCAGTTTTATTGGGTTTTCTTCTGAATTGATGTATAGACATTATAGCCTAATGGAGATGAGTATGATCGGATAGCTCCGTTGGTAGCACGATGATACTCCTGTGATCTCTTAGTGATCTAAATACTATTCAATACAATATATAATTTAAACAGATAATGGTGTCATAAACAGTAATACTTTAAACGTGATACATAAGTTATTCTTTATAATAAGTTTATTTTGTGTATTGTCCATGACATTACAGCCTAGTGGCATTTTGAGGTGAGAAAAGGTTTAAAGACCATTGTGTCTTGGGTTCGATTCTCACAAGGGGGTTTATCCCAGTTTTATTGGGTTTTCTTCTGAATTGATGTATAGACATTATAGCCTAATGGAGATGAGTATGATCGGATAGCTCCGTTGGTAGCACGATGATACTCCTGTGATCTCTTAGTAATCTAAATTTTCCGTTCAAAAAGAAAAGGTTTATTTTGTGTATCCTAATATTATTATAAGGAGCAAATTAGTTAAGTTGTTTGAAATGTAAGGACTATATAACTACAAGTTTAATAGTATGTTATGTGGTGTGAGTGTTACCAAAAGTAGTCCCCATTTGATTTTTTGAGTGTAGGCGTTGAAGGGAAAAAGGGATTACTAGCCAACCAGGTTTTGTGACCAACTAGGTGTTGCCCTGCCAAGTTGCGGGGCGATGGTCGAATAATTCTTAACCAATTAACAAAACAGTACCATAGTTTTGTTAGAAAGAAAAAGTAAAAAGAGTGTTAGGTAGCTCTTTGACACGATTTTTAGCTGTGGGTAAAATCATATTTTTATTTTTACTTGCTAGAAAAATCAATTTTTTTCCCGAGGGTAAAATCATAATTTTTAGCTAGGGGAAAACTATATTTTAATTTTGCACTGGGGGCAAAAAACGTAATTTTGAATTGAGGGTGATATCGTAATTTTGAACCGAGTGGAAAATCGTAAATTTTAGCTTGGAGCAAAAGCATAATTTTATTTTGAACAGGGAGCAAAGACTTAATTTTAAACTGGGGGCAAAACCGCAATTTTAAAGTGGGTATAAAATAATAAACCGGTGTAAAATCGTAATTTTGAGCCGGGGGAAAACAAAATTTTATTTTGAACCGGGGCGAAAACGTAATTTTGGCTGAGGGTAAAAGCGTAATTTTTTTACCGAGGGCGAAATCGTATTTTCGGTTTAGCCAGGTGTAAAGTCATATTTTTATTTTGAACTGGGGGAAAATCATAATTTTGAGGTAGGGGAAAACCATAATTTTATTTTTAGTTGGGGGCAAAAAAGTAATTTTAAACTGAGGGTGAAATCATAATTTTGAATAGAGGGAAAAATCGTAATTTTGAGCTGGGGGCAAAAACATAATTTTATTTTGAAACGGGGGCGAAGACGTAATTTTAAACTGGGGGCACAACCGTAATTTTAAAACGGATATAAAAGAAAAAGCTGAGGGTAAAATCGTATTTTTTAACCCATGGCAAAATCGTAATTTTGAGCTGCTGGCAAAAGGGTTGTTATATTTTTAAGTTGGGAGGAAAGCGTAATTTTAAAATGGGGGCAAAACCGTAATTTTAAAGTGGATATAAAATAATAAACTGGTTGGTCCAATGGTGAAGTGCCGGTCGCCCATTTCGACCATTGGCAGGGAAACACTATTCACTGCCATGGTTTTTGTAGATGTTGAAAATCCCCACCACCTTGTCACCTGCTTCGTTATATACAAACGCCGTTATACCAACACACTCCTCTTCAATTATTGCAATCCACTAAAAGTAGGGGTGTGCACGGTTCGGTTCGGTTATTAGCATTATCTGTAACCGTAACCGAAGTCATCGGTTAATCGATTCGGTTAATTTGTTGGTTTTCGGTTCGGTTAATAACCAATTCAAACAAGGCTAATTCTTTTTGCTTAGAAATACATGTAATAAAGGTATAAATACATGAAATAGATGTATAAATACATGAAATTGATGTATGAATAAATGAAATGGAGGTATAAATACATGAATAGATATTTGAATACATAAAATTGAGGTATAAATAAATGAAATGAATGTATAAATAAATGGAAGGAAGGCATAAATAAATGAAATAGAGGTATTATTACATGAAATGAAAATATAAAACATGAAATAGAGGTATAAAAACTAAAAATATAAAAAAAAAACAAATGATTCGGTTCGGTTCGGTTAAAAAAAAATATTCGTTAACTGACTTTCGGTTAATTCGGTTTCGGTTAATTTCGGTTCGGTTTTGTCGGTTTTCAGTTCGGTTTTGGTTAACGGTTCGGTCATTGCACACCCCGTCTAAAAGTCAAGAAAAATATTTGTTTTTTTTTTAAATCTTTTGCGTTAATATTTGAAGTATTCATTTTATAAATGAAGTTGTTTTCAGGTATTTAGGGGATACGGTGTGGGCGGCAAACTGGTTCGGCAAAAGGAGTTTGCCGCTCGGGAACACCACCGCCAACCATGTTTGCTGCGCGGTGAAGGTGGAGGTGCGGTAACAGGTTGCCAATCGGGGAGAAGGGGATAGAAGAGAGAGGGGGTGTGTGGGGTGGGGTCCATGCCATCTTAACCAATCACACATTTTTCCTTTTTCTTTAAATAGTTTACAATTCATGAAGTGTCTAACCATTGCCAACACTTTTGAGCATAGTTTAAACACTTTTCATTGAATGACATGGTACACTCTCATTGGTTGATTTTGGCGTTTACCACTTTCAAGTGTCTAACCACTCCATACACCCTTAGGTAGTGTTTGGTATGCAGGGATGAGAGGTGGAATGGAATGGATGATTACGAGGGAATTAGGTAAAGGGTGTTTGGTTGGTCAATGGAATGGAATCACCCATTCCAAAAGGCATTTCATTCCCTCAAAATCATTCCTTCCACCCCCCATGTTTTTTTTCCATTCCATCCTCTCTTGCACCATTCATCAACACCACAACCCACCACCTTCGTCACAACCCACCACCACCACCACACACCACCGACGCCATCGCCGCCACCCGCCACCACCTCACCACGACGGCCACCGTCGCCGCCGCCACCCACTCGCCACCGTTATCACCCACAGCCGCGATCAACCGCCAACGCCACTCGCCACCGCCGCCCACCACGATCATCGACGCCGCCACCATCACTACCACCACCACCACCACCAACCGCCGCTGCCGCCGCCACCCGCCGCCACCCACCGCCACCTCTACTGCCACCCACCACCAAAGGCCACCTTGCCACCACCACCAACCGCCGCCACCGCGCACCACCACTCTCCGCCACCACCACCACCCATCACCGTCGCTGACACACACCGTCGCCACCTATAACCACCACAATCACTACCACCGACCACCACCACCACTCACCGCTGATTTTATTACTCCGTTTTTCTTGCCTACCGAACAATACACAATAATAATTAATTCCATTCATACATGGTAACCAAAAAGACATGGAATGGTAATGATCCATTGCATTCATTCGTTCATTCCATTACCTCGTCCATTCCATTTCTTCATCCATTCCATTACCACATACCAAACAGAACTTTAGATGCTAAGCAAAGTACTAATTTTAGTATTTTACCCCAACGTTGAAAAGTTTAGGTAAAGTCTTATACAAGGAAAAAAATGAATAGAGGCTATGATATAAATATATTCGTTCAAGCCTTCCGGAATTTATCTTTTCTTCGAGTTCTTTTTGGAATTTCCTTTTCACTTTAAAGTTTTTGTACCTTGGGTACCCAAGACGGCAAGAAATTCCCTCTGTTCCACTTTAATAGATTTAATCCAAAAACAAAAGAAAAAAATACAGTAAATCTAAAAAACCTCATTAGGAGTTTGTAAGTTATTTCTATATAATAAAGACTGAATACAAAATACAAAATTCAGTTCTACTTTGTCATTTTAATTCTTACAAATTAACAATTTTGAAGACTACATGGATTCGTCACAACGAAGTTTAAGAGACAATTTTCATTACACATTTACACTAGCTAGTGACAAATTTTAAGACAACAAATAGAGTCTCATTATGTCGTTAATCAGTGACGACTTCATATATGGTCTCTAACCAGATAGTTATTAAATTCAACCACCCGAGTTTTAGTCGCTAATTTAATTCTAAAGCTGGTTTTTGTTTTTGAAAGGCAAATGATACCCATACTATATTTTACACCAATTAATCCAAATTCCAATGTTGTCACTAAGCCCGATTTATGCTTAAGGGTAGGTTGAAGGGTGTGGGGGCACCAGCTGTTGCAAAAGCATGATTAACATGTGTATGTGGGTGATTAATTTTTTTTTTGAACGGCTGATTATATTAAAAAAGCTAGCAAGAAGCTAGACCAAAAGAAAGAAGATTACAAAAAATTGAAGCTATTCCAATCCGACCAATCTAACATATGCATTTTAGCTCTATGTTTAACCCAAAGAAAGCTAGTAGATTTGATTCCTGCCAAGAGTCCTGTGATGTCCACTCGAATGCCGGAGAAGATGAAATCATTGCGAAGTTTCCATATGCTCCAACAAGAGATGAGGACAATAGCGTGAACAAGCTGTAAGATTAAATATATTATGTATTAATATTTAATCTAGTAGCCATATAATCATTTACATTATATAGATCAAAATATATAACAATCCTATTAAATAATTAGTTGGTAATTGTTGATGGACCATATTACCCTTATTAACTAATTAGGGTTTCCTCCTGGGTGCTTATATAAGGAGAATTATGTGGAGGTTAGAGGGTTACTCAGTTACACAACTAGACACACCCCATAAGCCTAACATCAATTTCGTCCTCCCTCTCCTATACCGATTCCCTTATCGGTTTTACTTAGCCACCATCATCAGTCAGCACCCTAAGGAGGAACCAGACCAAGATGACAATCATGTCAACCTTAATGGCTGCGTCTCCATTGCTGGATTCTCTGCTAACCTGTGCTGATGCAATCAAAGGTATGTTTTCATGTTTTCCTTTATGTTCAAAACAGAACTGAACCAACATGTGGTATCAGAGCATATGTTGATTAGTCAGTTCTGTTTTCGTATCCATAATTCTGGGATTGAAACTTGGAAAACGGATTATTTTCTTTATAATTTTCAAAACCGTCACAGCCGGTTTCGAGTCATGAAGATCGACTCGAAATCATGATTTTCGGAAAAAGATTAATGATATGTTCATTCGGAATTAACTTGTTTATGTTTAGCCGAAATCTGTTTAGAAAAAACTATTAAAATTCAGGTTTCGGGTTCCAGAATTTATGTTTTATGTTTTAGGGTTCATCATGTTCTTGAGAAAATTCGAAGTATTCTGTTATGATTCGGATTATTAAGTGTTTTTCCTGGTTTTGATCTATTTTGTCCTCTAAAGTTTTAGAAAACTGTTAAAAAGATAAAGAGATTGCAATTTCGAAATCTGTTGACAAAATTAGATCAGCTTGAAACAGGAAAGAATATCTCTTAATCCCTTAGATTTCGAATTTTCGGTTATGATATCACAATTAACAGCTGTTAGCGAGGTTGCTACTCGCAACCATGAGGTTGCTACTCGCAACCATAACGTCATCACTCGCAACCATGAGGTTGCTACTCGCAACCATAACGTCATCACTCGCAACCATGAGGTTGCTACTCGCAACCATTACGTCATTAGTCGAGACCATAGTTGCGACTCGCAACCATAACGTGATTAGTCGAGACCGTAGTTGCGACTCGCAACCATAACGTCATTAGTCGAGATCGTGGTTGCGACACGCAATCTCATTATTTTAAGCTATTTAAATGTGAACTAAAGAAAATTTTTTTACAAATGGTTTTGTAATTTACTTAGTTAATTAATAAGGATCAAATAATGTTTTACAAAACCAAAATGGCTTTACTTGAATGAGCTTTTGATATATCATTTCTGGCCAAAGCTGACTTGATACATCTACTTATTATTCAAGTATTACGAAAGCTATGTTGTGTATGCATCATAAGCATGAATGTCTTAATTTCTGGCCAAAGCTGATTTAATTCATTCATAGATGGCATACTCAACAAGTGCATAACTAAAGTGATTGTTTCAATTTCTGGCCAAAGCTGATTTGTTACAACCATTTTGCACATATGCTTAAATGATTACACTTCTGCCCAAAGCTGTTTTGTTTTCGTTTAAGTAGAATTTTTTAGCTATAGTCTATTATTTTGATGTTAGTAATAGACATATCACAATCTCTTCACATAATGATCCTTAGCTTAATGATCCTTAATTAGTTTTTTATGATCATTTCGTCTACCTTATTCTTAGTACCCATAATGTCACTCACTATAATTTTTCTTCTTTATATCAATATCTCATCCACTCTAAATTTTTAAACCTAAAATGTTTGCTTTATTTAAAGTATTTAAAGTTTCTATAAGAATTAGCTCTTAAATTAAATCCTTGATTATTTCCTAAGACACGATAATCCTATTGCTCTCTTCTAATAAAGATTATAAAGAAGAAAGTTAGAGCATGATGAATAGGAAAAATCGAATATGATGTCTATTATGATAATCAAGAACTCTCTAACGTAAATGCTATCACTAAAGTTATTCCAGATTACGTCTTTCCTGAGACTAATCTTTATTTATGGAATAATCACTAGAACTCCTAAGATGCATGCCTTAATTTGAAACTCTAAACTATAAAGTTAAGTGGTATATGTGAATACATTATAATGTACAAAACCATGACCCATAAAGCAAAGGGCTTACGCATGGAAATAAGTACATTTTTTCCAGTACATTACATACTAAGATTTTCACTTGTACAATCTGATGCATTATAAATCAACTACAACACTCAAGAAATACCAAAGTATAACGAGTGTGTTGATAAGCAACATATGTACAAAGAAATACATGTTTAAAGCTGGAAAATAAGTTGTTATTCACCTTACAACCACTAATAGTTTAAAAGAGGATTGTTCTAAGGTCCATAGACAAATTACAAGTGCTAATTCCAACTTTAAGGTTCTTCAAGGGAAAATCTCACTACATAATTATGTTGTTAGACTAGACATAAGCAACGAGACTATCCATTATTCTAAAGAACAGTTGGGTAAATTAATTAGATAGTCACTTATTAATGATATTTAAGTCTGGTAATTTCAATATTCCAATTAACACATGATTAGTTGACTCTAGTTCCATACGTTTCCTTCCCAGAACTTGACAAATAACTAATATGAGAGTTAGTGACAAAATTAATTGTTAAGGCTATAAGAACCATAATAAGCAGTCTTCTAACAAAGCTTTTCGATACATTACATGTTCTGATTATTAATCAGAATACAGTATCATTACTTAGGCTATGTCATGAAGGTTGTGAGGTTTGCATAGTCAACATAACGTCACACTTATCTTTAACTCTCATCTTATTTGTTCTAACTATCTGGATTGAAACATTATTAAAATGAAACTAGATGATACCTTACATTTTCACAACTTTTGTTATCATGCAAATGAGAACTTGACAAAAGGAAAATGAGAATTATAAATTTTCATCCATTATAACCGAAATTCATGAGACATTATGACTTTCTTAATGAGGATGATTTTTCAACTAATCTCATTCTAAGTGATTTTAAATCATGACGTTAAAGCCCTAAATATGACTTGGCTTAAGGAATAAGTATGGGTCCATCATAAGTCATTCTTTGACATTCGTGGAACTTATTCCAAATGGAATATTCAGACATAATTCATTTATCATTTAAAAGACTATCAACTTGTATCTAAATTTTGTCGCATATGGCACACGTTCTTAGAAGAAATCTATTCATATATATATACTTAATAAGATTTCTATTAGATATGTCCCTAAACTTTCTTAGGATATTTGGACATTAAAGAAATCAAATAAAGTCTAACGTATATATGATAGGTTCCCACGTCATGTAGCTCATTGAAACTTCTCTTATAGCATTCTAGAGACATTAAAGATCAGTGGGAGCATTAAGTGTTTTAATAATAACTTGCAATAGTTGCAAGAGGTGGGGAGTGAAAATTTTACATTACCTCAGTTTGCACCTCTTGTACAAGACACCGCTCCATCACGACACTGTTCTATCAATATTTGTCTCCTTAAAATCTAATGCTACTCTTACAAAAGTTTCATAGTTGCTTAATTGTGGGCACACTTAGATTTCTTACCTAAACTAACATAATCCTCAACAAGAGAAATCACAACGACTAACGTCATTAATTTGTTTTCTCTATTAGAATTTGTTGGTCGTTAAGCATTGACCCTAAGCATGCTGAGTTCCTAAAGATTCCTAAGGTCAGTGGGAGCAGTAAAAGTCCTTATTATGATTTGCAAGGAATACAAGAGGCGGGGGGAAGAATGTCATTAAATTTCATTCCAAATTTAACTCCGATTACACCTCTTGTACACCATACTGCACCAACTATTATAAACTTAGAATGAAAATGATAGCAACCTAATCAAGAGCTAATCCATAAAACTGAAACTTCTAATGAACCCAATAATCAACTCAGGAGGTCATCTAGGTTTAAAAGCCTACTAATTTTGATGATTACATAACCTCCCTAATTGAAGTTGAAATGGATTTTGGAAATGTTTACTGATCCTATCTCTTCAAATTAAGCCATTAGTGTCAATCAATATTCTTAATGGAATAAAACAGTTTTCTAGTAAAACTGATTTTATGTGTTCGTATAACGTTTGGGATTTGATTGAATTACCTAAGAGTGTTCATAACTAAACCAAATCCTAATATAAACGTTAAGACACTAAGAAGCATGGTTGATTGTCAAAGGTTATACTCAGGAAGAGAAAAAAAAAATTATGAAAGAGTCTTTCTTACCTATCTTACAAGAAGATTTCTTTGAGGATCATCACTGTTCTAGTAGCTTATAATAGTTTAAGGCTACATTAGATGAACATTATAAACAATTTTCCATAACAAATGGCTGACACATTTATATGTTCATTAGATAACAACCTAAAGTTTCAAACTGAAGGTTAAAGAACACTTTATTTGTAAACCAATAAAATCCATGTATGGGTTAATGCAAACATCATAATGTGATGAAATCTTAACGTAATTATTTTCATCAAGAACCAAGTGGATTAATGTACCTACCTCAAGATGAGTGGGAGCAACTAAGATAAACTTGTCTATATAGATGACATTCTTTTGACAAGTATGTGTTACATAAGTCAAAGTATTGTTAACACAAACTTTGATATAATAAATCTCAGAGATATCTCTTACGTAATTGATATCATAACATACTGAGATAGACCCAATGGGATATTAGTTCTGTTCCATAAGTTTAACCTTAAATGGGTCCTAACATATGTAACAAACAATACTGCTCTCCTTTAGAGGATAATAGGATAAATGAGATTATTTATTTACGCTTCATTAATTAGAAGCCTTATGTAAGTTTAAGTCTATACTCGTTTAGATATTACTCACATTGCAACACACTAGATATGTCTAGATTATTGTGAAGCATCTAATGGAGTATTACAATATCTTTAAAGAAACGAGAGGCTATTATTTGAAGAAGAAGTGAGAATTAAAAACCGGTTTATTACTATAACTTTGTGATATTCAAAGATGATAAAATGTAATTTCGGGTATATTCTTATGTCAGCAGACAAAACATATTTCATGGAGGAGTCAAAATGCACTGATATTAACAACCTAAGTTATAACGACATAATATAGTCACTAAATGTTGTTGGAAGTTTATCAGTGGACTCATAAGTTTATTAACTCCATATAATTAATGTTTTGAAGACTTAGTGTGATAAAGTCAGCTACCATGACTCCTTGAACAGTAACAGTTCAAGAGGTGCTGCATTAAGTTTCGATACGCAATTAATTATTCGTTTATGAACGAATTGAGGAAACTAAGTTTGTATCGAAATCATTCATGATATGCTTAAGGATCCTATAACTGAAGGTCTATTACCCATAAGTCTTATTAAGAGAGCTCAGAGACGGGTATTAGTTACTGGCCATGCGCAACTGCATATCGTATTATGAATGACTAAGTATTAGTTAATTTTTCCTCATCAGTTTGATTTTGTACGTCTCTAAGAATATGTCAAGTCGACATAATGGCATATAAGACAAATAAAGTTACAAATCAAACAAAGGGCTTACGCGTATTTTGATCATGATGATTAGGTTTTAAATTAAGGCTATAGTATGATTAATGGGGGTCCTGAGTCGCATAATGATTCAACGGCTGTATTTTTCTGCTATAGTACTTGTTTAAGGCTAAAATGAGTGTTAACTCCTGATCAGGCTTATCTAATACTCATAGTAAATGATTACTCGGCTAAGTGGGAGAATGTAAGATTAAATATATTATGTATTAATATTTAATCTAGTAGCCATATAATCATTTACATTATATAGATCAAAATATATAACAATCCTATTAAATAATTAGTTGGTAATTGTTGATGGACCATATTACCCTTATTAACTAATTAGGGTTTCCTCCTGGGTGCTTATATAAGGAGAATTATGTGGAGGTTAGAGGGTTACTCAGTTACACAACTAGACACACCCCATAAGCCTAACATCAATTTCGTCCTCCCTCTCCTATACCGATTCCCTTATCGGTTTTACTTAGCCACCATCATCAGTCAGCACCCTAAGGAGGAACCAGACCAAGATGACAATCATGTCAACCTTAATGGCTGCGTCTCCATTGCTGGATTCTCTGCTAACCTGTGCTGATGCAATCAAAGGTATGTTTTCATGTTTTCCTTTATGTTCAAAACAGAACTGAACCAACACAAGCTTTCTCATAATCTCCGATGCGTTAATATTCTTGTGAATCTGAAGGAGGTCCCCGATGGTGAAAGCATAAATTGGCGGGATCTTCAACCAACTCGATAACATTTGCCAAACTATGGAGCTCACGAGACATTCCGTGAAGAGGTGAGAGGTTGATTCCTCATTTTCACCGCAAAGAGGGCAACATGTGGTCGCAATACTTATATTGCGTCTGGCTAATGCAGTCCTCGTGGGTAGACGATCCAAGCCCAACCGCCAACTAAAAATGTTAACTTTTCGAGGAACCCAGTTATTCCAAGCGAAACAGTTATCTTCAGCCGGATTCAAGTCACGAGACAGGAGTTTTTTGATTGATTTAACGGAAAACGAACCTGAGGGATCAGGAGCCCACCGCCATATATCTTTAGATTGTGTAAGAGGAATGCAGGAGACAATATTGACAAGGTTGCCAAATTCTGCACATTCCGCTGCCGATTCAGGTGCCCGAAGCCAGCACCAACTCATGTTGTTTACAGAGTTTTCAGCCGTATGTTGAATCCTATCCCGGACGCTGCATGCTTTGAATTTCTCAAGAGCATACAAGGCTGGGAAACGCGTCTTGAGTGGTGAGTCCGATGCCCAGCAGTCGGTCCAAAATTGGACCTCCATCCCAAGCCCAACTTTGCATTTAAAGAGGTTGTTAAGGCAGACGTCTTTTTCCCGAAGGGATGCTTCCTTTTTTATGATATTGTTCCAGACACTCGTTAGTCCTTTTTTTGATGGTAAAAAATTGCCATATGTGGGTGATTAATTAATATCTAAATATGGAAAAAAGTGGTGTATATGCAGTTTGTAACCAAGATGTGTTATGGTTCGTGTTTCTTGTAAACTAAATACACTCGTGTTTTCCTTCCCTTTTCCTAAAGTTTGACCGGCCACCTAGTTTGCTTTCTGGTATCGTGGGTAAAGTCTTGCCCCGCATGATGAATATTATTAATCAATCGATGCATGAACACGTTCGCGTTTCTTAAAGTGTTTGTTATAAATCATAGTCAATTAATTAATCCTGGAAGACGTAGAGAAAATGTATATAGACAACGTTCTGCTTTATAAAGTGCTAGTATTTGTTATTTACTACAGGCGATTTTGTTAATTACGTAAATGATTGTCCAGCATTTGCTTTTAGTAATGCATTTTCTGTGTTAAATATATGTGTTTAATCCTAAAGTTGCAATCCCCGTAAGAGCAAAAATTCTCTCTCCCCAGAAACCCTATCGTCGCCGCTATACCCAGCCCGTCGCCGGAAGGCTCGACGGAGTGGAGATCTCCGGTTTAGCGTTCGAGGTCGCCGCTGCTGGCTGGACCTCTATCTCTAAACCGTATTTCGAAGCTCCCATTCGCTAACCGGGATTGGCATCTTCGTTTCTGTGTTGGTTATTGTTGCTGGATACAATACGCCGGTTGCTCGACGAAGAGGTGGCAGATTGGATAGCGTGTGAGGTAAGACTAGGGAGCATATTGGTTGCGGCTCTTATGTTACCTTCTTTTCTATCTGGTTTCCCAGCGATTCCATTCGCTCCGGGTGTTGTGTCGGCGCTCTTTCTGCCTCAGCTTTCATGGACGTGGGGGATGATGGAGGTAGCTGGACTGAGGTGCCGTGCAAGAAGGATTCCAGGAACAAAGGACGGGAAGGCGAAAGGAGGAACAACGGAATTATTTCGAATTTTTTTGTCACGAATCTTCCTCAAGGATGCAGACCTTGGGACGTTGCTGATTTTGTGAAAGTTTTCGGTGACGTTTCAGGTGTCTATATTGCCAGAAAGTCGGATAAAAAAGGTAGGAAGTTTGGCTTCGTGAGTTTTAGAAACGTTGTGGACGTTAAAGAGATGGAACGGGCCTTGAATGGCACCAAAATGGGGGGGGGTCGAAACTCATCGCTAATATCGCAAGATTCGCGAAAGAGAACGAAGCTGTTGCAGAAACAAAGACAGGAAATATGGACGGTCCTAGAAAGGATGTTTTCGGTCCTCCTACGGATACAAAGAGTCATCATCATGTGTCAAGGTTTCAAGAAGGCGGGAAGCGTTTTTGTGATCTTTTAAAAAATAATAATGGTGCTTCTTACGACGGAAAGACTAAATCGGCAGTGGAGGCTGGTATTACCATTGATTTAGCGGATGAAACCCTGGCTTTCAGTGATTTGATTGGCAGAGCCTTAGTGGGGAGGTGCAAGGACCTTAGCACCTTGAGAAACCTAAACTCTGTTTTAGCTGATAATAACTATTATGGGATCAATCTTAGTTATTTGGGAGGGCTTACAATGCTTTTGAAGTTTGGGGAAGAGGAGTCGTGTATTAATTTCATGCTGGAGTATCTTAAGTGGAAGGATTGGTTCAGTAGTCTAGAACTCTGGGAAGGCCAGTCACTTCCTTTCGAAAGGCTGGCTTGGGTAAAAATTCTCGGTGTTCCTTTACATCTTTCGGACAACGATGTTATGAACAATATTGCCGAACATTTCGGAAAGGTTGTGCACGGTTCAGACTTGGAAGCTGAGGACGACAACTTATCGGCTGGTTGGATAGGTTTGTTAGTTGGGGAAGGTGAAAGGATCCACGAGCAGATTTCTTTGAGATGGAAGGGAAAGTTGTTCAGAACTTGGATAGTGGAGGAAGTGAGTGACTGGTCTCCGGATTCTGTGGGGTTGGTGGCCATGCCCGGGGCGGAACGGGAGAAGCCGGATGTCCAGGATGAACCAGTGTTGTCGGAGGAAGTTGGAGGGTCGGTTCCGATCGGTCACGAGGCAGATGCTCCGGTGCTCGAGAAAGAAGAGGGGGTGCACGTGCAGACTCATTCTGGTGGAATTAAGTTACTTGGTGTTCCCATGCAGAAGGAGGGAGTTTTTCAAGATGGGGGCAAACCCGATGCTAATTATGTGATAGGGGGGGTCCCATCTACTGCTGATCAGAAACTTGGGGGAAGTGGGCCTGGAAATGTTGGGGCCCAAGCTGATGGGGTGGTTTCTATTCTTAAAGGCCCTAGTAAACGAAGAAGATTCAGAAGGCCCAAATGTCAAGCCCATAACCGAAGAGGGGGAGCTCTCTCTTCTCCCCTTAGTGACAATAGGCCCAAAAAACGACTTAGAGAGTTGGAGGAGGAGCCCTTTTGTTTCCCTTTGGATGTTTCGAACGCTGGTTCGGGAAGCGGCGGGTCATCTCATGGACCTGCAACTTCTCCGGTTGTAGGGGCAGACACCGGGACGAAGGAAACATTGACAGGTGCTAATTCCGATCCGTCTCCAGCTCAGTTTATTCAGGATAGTCCGGTGGATAAAGGAGGTTCGGAAGCGGCTTTGGAGAAGGAGATAGAAGCTTTGGTTAAGGTCGGTTCTCAGGTGGGAGTGGACCTAAGGGACCACTCTGAGCTGATTAATAGCATTTTTGGTTGCCCAGGTAATAATGAAGTGGATCAATGAATTTCTTATCTTTCAACATTCGAGGTATTGGGGGTCTGGAGAAACAAGGGTGGGTGAAGAGATTGAAATTAGAGTATAGTATCGGTTTTATGGCTATTCAGGAGACGAAAAAGGAGTCACTTTGTAATTCGGATTTGGTGGGTTTTTGGGGAAACAGGTCTTTTGGTTTTGATTGGGTGGAGGCGGTGGGTCTTTCGGGAGGTCTGGCTTGTATATGGGATACGTCGGTGTTTCAATTGATGGGGGTGTCTAAAAACAGGAATTATTTGCATGTTAGAGGGAAACTAGTGGGTGATGGCTCTATTCTAAACGTCTTGAACGTTTATGCTCCCCAAGGTATCCCAGCTAAAAAATTTCTTTGGGATCAGCTAACTCAGGTCATTGCTGAAAACGACGGTCAGTGGGTTGTCTCAGGAGATTTTAACGCGGTTCGATGCAGAGAGGAGAAAAGGAATTGTGCCTTCAAACAGGCCTGCTCGAACAACTTCAATGCTTTCATTTTTGATGCTAGCCTGCTGGAATATAATATGAGAGGGAGGAAATTCACGTGTATTTCGGGTAATGGCAGAAAACTCAGTAAGCTCGACAGATTTCTTGTTAATCCAGATTTTTTCAACTGTTGGCCAGAAGCGAAGGTTGAAGCAGTTTCATGTGTGTTGTCGGACCACTATCCGATAATCCTGTCTACCGTTTCTTGCAATTTCGGGGCAAAGCCATTTAGGATTTTTGACTCGTGGTTGGGTAAGCCAGGTTTTGAAGAAGTGGTCAAGGAGGCCTTGAATAGTTCCAGTGAGCATAGCGGTCCGGCCGACACCGTTCTTTTGAGGAAGCTGGGTAAAGTTAGGCATAAAGTGAAAGAATGGAGAGATGAGATGCTGAGAAAGAGCTCAGCGGAGGCTGCGGCGGCCTTGGCCGACCTTGAAACGGTGGAGATGGCAATGGAAGCCAGGGATTTAAGTGAAGAAGAACAGTGGATTTTATTGGAAAGTAGGAAGATTCTGCTGGAAGAGGAAAATCGGAAGTGTAGTGACCTTAAACAAAGGTCAAGGCTCCGGTGGGTGAAGGATGGAGATGAAAACTCGAGGTTCTTCCATGCGATGATTAATGGGAGGAAAGCCTCTAATGTTATTCATGGGCTTGTCATTAATGGGGATTGGGTTTCCAAGCCGTCATTGGTTAAAAAGGAGGTCTTGTGTTTTTTCAGAAAAAAATTTGTTGAACCGTGTGAGAGGCGGCCATCTTTGTTGTGTCAGGATATAAACAAGATATCGCCAGCTGATGGTATTGCTTTGGAAGCTCGGTTTTCTGCTGCGGAGATAAAGTCGGCCGTGTTCGAATGCGGCGATGATAGGGCCCCGGGCCCAGACGGTATAAATTTCCGCTTCGTTAAACATTTTTGGTCAAGTCTCGAGGCTGATTTTTGTAATATTTTGGCTGAATTTTTTGAGTTTGGTAAGATTAATATGGGCTGTGGTTCGTCCTTCATCGCTTTAATCCCGAAAACTAACGATCCGCTCGGTTTGAAGGATTACCGACCGATCAGTTTGGTTGGTATTATTAACAAAGTTATCTCAAAGATTTTGGCTAATCGGCTCAAGAAGGTTATGGATTCTATTATTTCTCCCTCTCAGTCAGCTTTTATTAGCGGAAGGTATATTTTGGACGGGCCGCTCATTGTGAATGAAATCCTGAGGTGGTCAAAGAAAGCGAAAAAGAAGGTTTTTTTCCTAAAGATAGATTTCGAGAAGGCGTATGATAACGTTAACTGGCTTTTTGTGATTGACATTTTGAGACAAATGGGCTTCGCGAGTAGATGGTGCAAGTGGATAAAGGGTATTATTTCTTCGGCAAGGGCATCGGTCCTGGTCAACGGCACTCCTACTTTTGAGTTTGAATGCCATAAAGGGATGCGTCAAGGGGATCCGATTTCTCCGTTCCTTTTTGTTGTAGTAATGGAGGCTCTGTCTTATTTGATCAACAAGGCGTGTGGTCTTGGTAATGTTCGCGGCGTTGATCTTCCTGAAGACGGCCCTTCGGTTTCTCATCTTTTTTTTGCGGATGACGCTATCATAATGGGGGAGTGGGATGCGGAGAATATAAAAAACGTGGTTAGGAGATTGAATTGTTTCCACCTATGTTCGGGGTTGAGTATAAACTTTGGTAAGTCCAATCTCTTTGGAGTTGGAGTGGGTCGGGTAGAAATGGAGGAAATGGCGGCTTTGATTGGGTGCAAAACAGATTCGTTCCCCTGTAAGTATCTCGGTCTTACTATCGGAGCCAACATGAACCGGGTCGTTAATTGGAGACCGGTTTTTGATGTCTTCGAGAAAAGGCTCTCGAGGTGGAAAGCCTCGTGTCTTTCTTTTGGAGGTAGAGTTACTCTAATCAGGTCGGTTTTTGAATCCCTCCCAACGTATTTTTTTCTCTCTATCGTGCACCGGTGAAAGTAGTAGAGGATTTGGAAAGATTGATTAGGAGGTTTTTGTGGGGAGGGTCGTCCTTGGATAAAAAGCTCCATTGGGTAGCTTGGGAGAGGATTGCTTCGCCTAGAGATATGGGAGGGTTGGGCCTTCATAGCCTGAAGGATATAAATACGGCTTTACTTTCGAAGTGGGGTTGGAGATTCAAGACGGAAGTTGACAATCTTTGGGTTAAGGTGATAAAGGCTATCCATATGGGAGGGTCCGGTTGGGATTTTTTACCCTCCAAAAAGTCTATCGGTGGTTCATGGAATAGTATCGTTTCTGTTCTTAAGAAACCGATTGCGGGGGGGTGTCAGCTGAGAAGTTTGCTTAGAGGAGTGGTGGGAAAAGGTGATAATATTTTATTCTGGCTCGACTCATGGTTATTCGACGTTCCGTTGCGTGAGAAGTTTCCGGCCCTCTTCCAGCTTGAAATTGTAAAGACTTGCAGTGTTCGAGATAGATTATATGGAGAAGGCTTGTGGATGTGGAAACACGACTTAGATTCAGCAGCGGAAATAGAGGAGTGGGGTTTACTCGAGTCGGCTTTAGGTTCGGTCTCTTTATCGGATGCTAGTGACAAGTGGAAATGGGTTGGTAATGGCTCAGATACATTTTCGGTGGCTGCAGTTAAAAGGCATATCACTCTTGAAAAAGACTTCAGCAGTAGGTACGTTATAAAATGGTGTAAATGGGTCCCGCTTAAATGTAGTTTTTTCGCTTGGCGGGCAGAAATGAATAAGATTCCTACGGTCGAAGCCTTAGCTTGGAGGGGGGTTCAGGTTGAAGATGATGGCTGCAGTTTCTGCAACGAAGGCCCGGACTCGGTTTCTCATATTTTCACGGCTTGTCCGTTGGCTTTGGGGTTGTGGGAAAAAATAAGCTTTTGGTGTCGCGTCAGGAATTTTTTCGTGTTCTCCTTTCGGGATTTGTTGGAGCTGTATTCGATCGGAGACAGAAGCAAGTCGGAAAGAGACGTGTTACACGGGATCATCATCTCGGCTTGCTGGATTTTATGGAAGGCTAGGAACAATCGGCGTTTTAATGGGATAAATCGGAATGTCGAAGATATTTTTAGCGAGGTTCGGGCCACTAGCTTTCTCTGGTGTAATCATAGGCTGAAAAAAGGGATGTTAAAATGGGCGGATTGGTGTAAATTTGTGAATATGTAGTTTGGTTGTGTGTTTTGGTCGGCCCGGTTTTCGGGTTCGGCGGTTTCTATTGAAGTTCACCTTTCAAAAAAAAAAAAAATCTTAAAGTTGCGACCATATTATTAGTAAGTATTTTAGGAGTAGTGTTGAAATTTGAATGGATATAAAACAATCAAAGGCAAATTATGTCTATAAAATTTTATTATCAAAAAGTAAAAGTGCTTCCCCTTTATCAAATGTGTTTCTTTAGATCCTTGAGTGTAAAGCGAGAGTTTCGCAAAGGATTGAAACCAAGAAAGAACTCTAAGAAACTAAAGTGGTAATAATATCAGTATCTCCTAGAAGGTAGCATTTGTGTATCTCTCGAATAGATTTTTTTTTTTAAAGGCAAACTTCATTAAGAAAAACACGAGCGCACTATCTCCAAGGAAGAGATAGCCGCAAAAAACAAACGACAATTACATTACATTAAAATTAAACGATTGCCATCCCTTCCAATCCACCCTATCACTTTTGCCCCTACTATTATACCAAAGGAAACTCAAGGACTTAACATCCGAAATAACTTGAATAATCTTCACATTTGTCGCCTTGAAAACCTTCTCATCTCTCGCCTTCCACACTCGCCAACACGTTAGCACCAATATTCCGAATATAATCTCTTTCTTGCGACTTGAACACCCCAGCTGAACTACTATGTCTTGGACATCCTGAACCGAGAATAAGAAAATTGGGGGAAGATGACACCACCGAGCAATCCCACTCCAAACTCCATCAGCAAATCGGCACTCAGTGAACACATGATCAACAGTCTCTTCAGCGTCTTCACAAAGAACACATTTGCAATCTCCAACGACTATATTTCTTCTTCTAAGGGCCACCTTCGTAGGAATCCGATCTAAACAACTCCTCCACATAAAAATGTTACACTTAGCCGGCAACCACTTACACCATCGAACCGGCTTATAAACCTCCTCAAGATTGCAATTGCTGATCCACACTTTAGTATCCTGCACCGAAAGTTGTTGCAGCTCAATATTGTTCCAAATCCATACGTATTTTTGCGGGTTAAGGATAGTTCCAGCCACCATCCGAAAACAGTTAACCAATTCAGCCGTTTCCTGCATAGTGGCCAGATGTTTCTTCCAATCCCAAGACATAACACCCGCAAAACCATTTTGTCCAAGTCTATCCGCAACCGTGCACCACTTATTCTTTTCGAGACGAAACAAATCTGGAAACAAACTCTTTAAAGGGAGCCGATTTATCCATGGGTCTATCCAAAATTTAATAGTCAAGCCGTTTCCCACCTTTCCTTGAATTAAGCTACTAAAATTCGATCCATTTATTAAAAGCCGAGACCCACTACTCACAATCTTAGACCAAACACCCGTCACGTTCGTGTTGCACGGAACCGATTGCCAACGCCGTTTAGAACCATGAACGGCATCAATAACTTTCCTCCACATAGCATCGCCTTCCATTCTATATCTCCATATCCATTTGAGTAAAAGTGCATTGTTACTAACATCCAGTTTAGTCAACCCAAGACCGCCATTTTTTTCGATCGAGTAACAATATCCCAACCGACCCAATGGGCTTTATTTACTTCCAAGTCCCCCCCCCCCCCAATAAAAACTTCTTAATCATTACCTCAAGTTTATTTATTACCGCAACTGGGGCTTTAAATAAAGAAAAGTAATATGCCGGGAGACTCTCCAAGACAGATTTGATCAGGACAACCCTTCCACCAATAGAAAGAACCCTAGATTTCCACTTCGAAAGCCTTTTCTTGAACACTTGCACTACCGGGTCCCAATTATTTATTCTACTCATATTAGCGCCAACTTGAATCCCAAGATACTTAAAAGGTAAAACTCCCGGACAACAACCCAACTCTTCGGCCTTCACTCTAACCTCTTCCACATTCTTCCCAACACCAAATAAAGTCGACTTGGTGATGTTAATCTTTAATCCCGAACACAAGTATAAAATACGCAAGACTCTTTTAAGAGTCTTGAAATTGAAGTCCGACCACTCACCCATAATCATGGCATCGTCCGCATACAAAAAATGAGATATACAAGGGTCGTTATTAGGAAGCTTAACACCCTTAAAAACCCCATAATCACACGCCTTTTTAACTAGACCTGAAAGAGCTTCCATAGCAATAATAAACAAAAAAGGGGAAATAGGATCTCCTTGGCGCACACCTTTTCCGCAAGAGAATTCAAAAGTGGGGGAGCCATTAACGAGAATAGAAGACCTAGCCGAAGACAACACCCCATGGATCCACGTACACCAAGCCTCGAGGAACCTCATTTGCCGCATAACCATCAACAAAAAGCCCCAATTAACATTGTCATAAGCTTTTTCGAAATCAATTTTGAACATAAAAACTCTTTACCACTTCGTCTAGCCCACGCCAACACCTCACTGGTAATTAATGGCCCATCAAGAATATATCTCCCCGCAATAAACGCCGATTGTGTTTCATTAATCAATGAACCCATGACCTTCTTTAATCTATTAGCTAGAACTTTGGATATAACTTTACTAACTATCCCAATCAAGTTAATAGGCCGATATTCCCCCAACTTCACTGGGTCACTCACTTTAGGAATCAACGTTATAAAAGACGACCCAACTCCACGACTTATCCGCCCATTATCAAAAAAAAAAAATATTGAAAAATACTATTAAAATCTTGTGAAAAAGAAGACCAAATTTTTTTTGACATACCGAAAATTGAAGCCGTCTGGGCCTGGTGCTTTATCACTCCCACAACTAAACACTGCGTCTTTAATCTCTATATCAGAAAATGGCACCACCAACTGGCACCACCAACTGGTTAGCTTCAACCGAATTCAACTGTTTCAACCCGTAGCATTCCAGAACCGGCCTATCAACCATATCCTCCCTAAACTTCTTGCGGAAAAAACAAAGAATCTCTCTCTTAATAATACTCGGCTTTGTCTCCCAAATCCCATTAATCATGAGGCCGGGAATTGCATTAATCGTCTTCCTACTATTAACTGAACCGTGAAAGAATGAGGTATTTTCATCTCCCTCCTTCGCCCACTTGACTCGAGACTTTTGTTTCAAATCTTTGGTTTTAAAAGACTCAATTTCCTTCAAACGATTTGTACCCTCCTCAAATATCCAAAGCTCTTCCACTGTCAATTCTCTACTCTCCAAAATGACCTCTAACTCATTAATCTCTTTTTTCAAACAAGTCTCCTCATCCTCTTCTTTAAACTTGACATCTTTTATCCACCTTTGAAGACCGATTCTTATATTTTTTAGTTTAGCCATAAAAATCTCATCAGGTTTACCCTCCGTCTCTTCGACCATCAACAGAGCCCTTGAAACCACCTCGTCAATACCTTCCCTATGAAGCCAAGAGTTGAAAAAACGGAACGGTTTCGCACCAAAGTTTCGAGACACTAACTTTAGGATTAGCGGCCAATGATCCGATTTTTCCCGAGGTAACGCCTGATACTCCGCATTGGGCCAATCATTAAAAAAATTCGACGACACAAAGATACGATCGATACGACTTAACTTGTCATCCGCACAAAAAGTGAACCTACGGCCTCTCAAGCTATATCCACATAAACCAAGCTTTTCAATAAGATCATTGAATTCTGCCGATGCCACCGCATTGAACTTCGAATTCCTTCGCTCATCTTGGTATCGCACACAATTGAAATCACCACCCATAATCCAATAATTATCATCCATCTCAACCACATTTTTTAAGTCGTTCCAAACCATTCTTTTATCGATCAACCTTGTGAGGCACATACACGTTAACAAATGTAACTCCCTTACCACTATCCTTTAGAACACCAGAAACCGCTAGAAAATTTGCATGTTTGACCACCACCGAGTTCACTAACATCTTCGGATCCCAAAAAGAAATTAAAACCCCTGAACGGCCTGATGAAGCCACCCATTCGAACTGGAAATCGGTATTCCCCCAGAATCTACCAATATCTACACCATCAATGGACGTAAATTGAGTTTCCTGTAACATAACAAACCCCACTTCATTAGCTCCTCGAAGATTCCTAACCCAATTACTTTTATCTCTCGAATAGATATCTATACATATCGCGTAAATCCAAATATATATACGAGTATTCATGGAAAACTCGAAAATCAAGCTGTTAGGAATTAGGAAAGAATTTGATTAAGGTGACAAGTATGGTGTTTGGATTGAGTGTGACTTCACGATAAGATGGTCGTGACACAGGAGGAGGCGATGACGTAGTTATAGACAGATTAATATCAAAATGGGATGGGATAAATTGAAGAATACAAGGAAGTGTGACTCATTTGAAATGACGTTGGGCTACATGTCTTAAGGCTACAATGAAACTCCAGCATATGATGTCTTTACAGAAACTTTAATATGCAAATACTATAAGCTTATAGTGGTTTGCTATAAGTTTAGGCGGTCCTAAAATTTGTTCTTCAGGGTTCGAATTTAATATTTCGTGCCATTATAATTGTGTAGATTATTCTCTTCACTTGTAGTTTGTATTGCCGACTACTTTTCCTCATGGTCTAGACTAGTAACAAGCATATTATGTAGCGAAAAAATGAAAAGCAATCATCATTTATATCATTTTACATTTATGTCAAACCAACTTCATATATATAGTCATGATCGACTTATCGTCAACAAGTTCGCGAATTAAGTATTACTTTCGTATTATACCATATATCATGCAATATTGGAAGAAGAAAAGACATCTCATTTGCTTGGAACATGAAAAGGTATTGTTAAATGGTCATGTGGAAGACAAAATGATTAGTCTTGCATTTGACCTTTTAATATATATAAATTACAACTTAATTGTTTTCGTGAGATAAACTGTACTATTTCATTTGCTTGGTATGCCTCAAGAGTTGTTAAGAGCATAGGTAATGATTAATGCCCACTAAGGGGCATTTTTCACCACATCATCATCATCATAAGACCATGCGTAGTGGTAAGGGTGAATAATGCCCCAACTCTTGGGCGTTTTCTGTCATGTGGCAGTACAGTCAGCAAGAGGTATTATTGGGCGTTTTTCTAAAATGGGTGTAGTGGGGATGTGGACATTATGTTAAAAGGGTGTAAAGAATTAAATAAAATTAAAAAACAACTAACCAAAAAAAGATATTGGTCTAACCAAAAGAAAGATACCTATGATTGATGGGTTTCAAATTGTTCCAGCATGGTTTCAAACATGTCAAAACGAAAAAATTGACGAATAACGCTGGAAAACGCCTAGGGGGTGGGCCTTGGGCGTGGTTGGGTGTAAAAGTGATTATAAGTAAGAATAAATAAAAGATTTTTCCATGTTCTTGCTAGGGGTGTACCAAACTATCCAAGCCGATTACTTGAGACCGACTCATGAAAAAGCTCGAATCGAGGTGAACATGAATGAATTTGAGCCTAAAAATAAATTTATTTGATAAATGAGTCCAAACCCCAATTTTACTTATCGAACTCAAGTCGACTCACGAACCAAAACTATTATATAATTTATGTAATTTTAATTTATATTTTGTATTATAATTAGAATAATTAAATAAAATATAATATGTTGTTGAGCCAAACTTGAGTTTGTTAACTACTCATGTGCTAAGCTCGAGTTAGTAAAGCAAAGCTTAAGCCTTGTTTACACCACCACTAGTTAGTAGGGCTTAAGGTCGCGCTTGGGTTGGCTCTTATACACCACTAGTTCTAGCCTCTTAACATCAAATAGCTTGAACAACATAATCATTGTGTCATTATAATTACAATTAGTTGGTAACACCCACGCTTCGCGGCGGGGACGACCCGATTATTATATATATCAAATGACGTCGAATTACGTTAAGAGCTGGAAACCCATTGATAAAGCTAATGTGACCACATCATGGGAAGTTATTCCCCCACTAATAAATAAAATAACATAAATAAATTAACATGTGTTCCGTCATACATTTGGTAAGTATTCGTTTCTTTGATCCGAATTCAGCATCATTCGTAGTTTACAACTGGAGATTTTAAACATCATTGAAATTATACTCTAAGGCTAGAGGGTATGGTGATGGTCCTCCAAGGGAGGATGATCCGCCACATAGGCGCCACGTCATAGTCCTCCCAAGGATGGTCCATCCCACAAAAGTAGAGGGTATGGAGGATGGTCCTAGATGATCCTACCCCACCACTTTTATGTTTTTTATTTTTTTAATCTTCTACTTTTTTTTAAACATTTAACAAATAACTAACAAAATATTTTCATTAATATTAAAACCACATTACATAATTGTATGTTTGACGTTTTGTTTGTGAATTAATTTAGAGTTAAATGCCATTTTAGTCCCTGTGGTTTGGGTCATTTTGCCAGTTTAGTCTAAATGTTTCATTTTTAACCTGTGGGTCCAAAAAGGTTTCACGGTTGTCATTTTAGTCCACTTGGTTAACTTCATCCATTTTATCTGTTAACGAGAAGGCCAATTCGGTCATTTTGTATGTAATTCTGTTAACTAAAAGGGCAATTCTGTCATATAAAATGACCGAATTGGCCTTCTCGTTAACATAAAAAATGGATGAATTCAACCCAGTGGACTAAAATGGCAACTGTGAAAACTTTTTGGACCCACAGGTTAAAAATGAAACCTTTGGACTAAACTGACAAAATGGCACAAACCACAGGAACCAAAATGGCATTTAACTCATTAATTTATACATAGTTGTATTTCTCAAACATTTTTGCAGTTTCATATATTTGACTTTAAATTTCCATATGTTTAATATAATAACAAAGCTTTTTTTTATAGCTTATGCACGTTAATAATCTTTTGGAGATAGGCCCATACTGAAGTCCAAAGCAAAAGCCCAACTTTTGGAGATAGCTATGCATGTTATTGCAAACCCTAACTTTAACCATCTTCATCACTACTGCACAACCTTTCTTCCTCCGGCGCCTACACAACGACTCCGAAAATGGTAAACTCAATTTCCATCATTTTTTTTATTAAACGGTGATAAAGTTGCGAATGGTCCCCACAATTTTTGTCATTTACTGCCAATCGCCAACAACTCGACGGTGAGGACGGGGACGAGGGGGGGGGGGGGGGGGGGATGGTAAGCCGGCGTCGCCGGTCCTCGACGGGGGTGGGGACGAACCCCATACCCTCTAGCCTAAGATCATACATTATGAAATTAAAACATAATTGGAAATAGATTTAACAAAAAAAAAAGGTTGGCATTGTAAAACCAATTTGTTTTACGTGAACCAGTACATGTTTGGGATTAAACGTTGAAAAATAAATCTGATTGTAAAAGTTGTGTTATTAATTATCATGACTTGAAGTTTAAACTTTTGAATATAATTGTGAGTTTTGTGTTTTATCTACGGTTAAACTAGTAATTATCTATATATATTAATTCGTAACATTGGGATGAATAGTGATTCTTTTGCCTTATTATGGTTTTGTCTTTTGTGTGTGTGTGTTTTTGTAATAAAACTTTGATTTTTTATAATTTTGTCACAAAAATTAAATGAGTTTAATTTTTTGTTACTTTTGTTTTATGTTTTTTTTCCGGATTTGGTCGAAGTTCGGTTGGTACTTAGCACTGTGTTTGGTGGTCACATTTGGCCCCTTACGTTTTTTTACCCTCTCGACTTCTAATACATTTTGGTATCAATTCTATTTTGACTACATTTATGTCATGTGAGTCACTTGGTGCTAGAAACTCGTGTTTTTATTTTATTTTTTCTTGGTTTTGATCGTCGTTTGATTACTACTTAACATGGTTTTATATCTCCCTACAACGTTGGTAGCATGGTTTTACACCCTTCACCGCAACGCGGGAGAGCTAAGACTAGTTTGAATTAATGCACAGTTACTAATCACAACAGAAGCAGAATATGAATATCAAAATTGTTTTAACAAGCTGGATTTATTGGGCCGGCCCATGTAACATGGGTATCTCACTGACCTATTAAATTAAATGTCATATATATATATATATAGAGAGAGAGAGAGAGAGAGGAGGTGAAGGTTGTGGGTGGTCTCGGATAAAAAGAGCCGCCGCTGCTCTTTTCACTGCGTCAGTAAATCGTCCGGAACCACGAAAACTGAACCTTTTCCGGTAACGTTTCTTTCCTCTTCTTCCGGCTAACTTCACACAATCTGTTCTTCCGGTAACAAATCTGTTCGTAATTAAGCGATAAACAACCTTGAGGAATCATCAATTTTAAAGTTTTCTAATTTATATCTCGAAAACTCTAAAATTGATGATTCCTTCAACATTCCTGACACAGAAATTAGATCCTCACTATTTTTAACTTAAATTTTGTACTTAATTTGAAATTGAGTGCTCAAAAGTCAAAACCCTAACTTTTTGGGTACACCTTAATTTGTTTACTTTAATTTGCTGAAACCCTATTTTTTTACTCGTTACGTATAATTTGAAATTGAGTAGTTCTGAATCTGGAAACCTTAAGGGAGTACAAGAATATGTTTTAAAGTCTAAATTTTTTACTTGTTACGTATAATTTGAAATTGAGTAATTCTGAATCTGGAAACCCTAAGGGATTAAAAGAATATGTTTTAAAGCCTAATTTTTTACTTGTAATTAATTTTGATTGTTGGTAACGTACACTAGAGATGATTTGTTGTTTAAGGTGTACATATTTTTTATTTATGTGATTGGATTGAATAGTATTGATGTCGGATACAATTAATAAACTCGGTGTGCGTGGTGATAGAAAAGGGCTTGAATGAAAAGATTGTATGTTAATAAGTATTGTACGTTAACCAACCCCCCCCCCCCCCCCCCCTCTCTATATATATATAGGAAAAGTGTAAAATACATTACGGCTTAACGTACATCACGTACGACAACGTGCGTGATTATGTGTATAACATGCGTGATTAATGTTTTCCAACATGCGTGATTTGTGTTTTTTAGTTTATAACGTGCGTGATTTTTAAATGAACGTGTGTAATTATCTGTCGTACGTGATGTACGTTAAGCCGTATTGTACGTTAACTGGCCCTTCTCTCTCTCTCTCTCTATATATATATATATATATAGGGTGAGGATCCTGTAAAAAGGACTTTTTTTTGTGAGAAGTGTGAGAAGGCATAGAAATTGACATGTAGGCATCATGTTTTGAACTTAGGCATGATGTTTTGGGTTGTTCTGGCAAGAAAAACACCAAACATAACAATTTAAAATACAATGCAACGTATTATGGGCGTGAAATTTAAAACACACTACTTAACACTTAAAACACACTACTTAACGTTCTTGGCATGGTGTTTTAAGTTTTAAGCCTAGAATTCACTGCATTGTGTCTTAAATTGTTATGTTTGGTGTTTTTCTTGCCAAAACAACATAAAACATTATGCCCAAGTCCAAAACATGATGTCTACATATGAATTTTTATGTCTTCTCACACTTCTCACGAAAAATGTCTTTTTTATAGGATCCTAAGACTATATATATATATATATATATATATATAAACTTTTCAGGCTAGACCCATGTTTTTAACTTTCTCTTCATATATACTAGGTTAGAACCCCGTGTACTACACGAGTTGACTAAATATAATTTTTTATACTAAATAATAAAAAATATATTTTTAAAAACCTCGTTTATTACACGGTTTAAATAAATATAATTTTATATAATTAAAAAATAAAAAAAAGTTATATCTTTAAAAACCTTGTGTATTGTACGTGTTGAATAAATGTAATTATAAATACAAAATAATAAAAAAAAGTTGAATAAATATAATTTTGTATACTAAATACTAAAAATCTTCTCCTACTTAATTATAGATAATTATTATTTAGTTATAATTATTATTTAGTTTAAATTTATGGATAATTATTATTTAGTGATAATTATTATTTAGTTTAAAATAAAATTAATACACTATTTATAAAACTAAAATGTATTTGTAAACATAAAGTGCAGATAAGAAAAGCATATAGCTAATATTCACGCATAAATTAAGAAAAAGAAAACAAAAATAGGCTAGGCTTGTGCATTCTAACATGTACAAACATAAGGTAAATGCACAAAATAATTTCAAATATAACATATTTCATAAATGGTGGCATTAGATAAAATGTTATCTGTCTATTTTTTTTCATTCAATAAGCATACTATATGTTTAAAGACATATAGTTGACTTAACATTCATCAATAAATATAAAAAGTTAATATATGGTTGAGAAAAAAATAAATATGTTTTAAAATTAACTTAACAGGATTTATAAATGTCACATCAAAGTTCATTTTTAAAGACATGTATTGACGACTCAATGTGTTAATAGATAACATAAATTTATTTAACCCGTATAATAAATGGTTTTATTTAGTTGATGCAATACATATCTTTTTTAAAGCATAATTTCTTTTTTATAACCTAGTAAATATTAAAGAAATATAGGGGAGGAGTTCGGTGACTTCAAGAGAAAAAGAAGGATAAAAGATCTAAATTTTAGGATGGTTTATTTACATTAGTCTAGGAGATATAATAAAAGATATGTCTATTAGTTTTAAAAAAATTAAAATAATATATATGAGATTGCTCCATAGAATGACACGTGTCCCTCATATGGTTTCTTTTATTATATGTATAGAGAAGGATGATTCGAATGGCAAAGCAGCTTGTGCCTGATGATGTGGTTGAGCAGATACTGGTACGATTGGATGTGGAAGATCTAATTCGATGCAAGAGCGTGTGTCGCTCATGGCAATCTGTTATATCCAGTCCTTTTTTTGTTAAAGCTCACTTGAAGCATGCTTACATGACTGATCATAACAATCCTCAACTTGGACACAGAAGGGTCTGTCTTTGCACAGTTGTCGGTGAAGACATGATGTATGCGTTGGACGCAGTTCATATTGTTGGTTCTTGTAACGGCCTGTTATGCGTTTCTCCTAGAGGATTTAAGTTAGTAGTTACCAATCCTTCGACCAGGGAACATAAGAAACTACCAACGCCACCATATCGGCTTCGTTATATTCGCAATTATCCTTTGGTCAGGGAAGTAGTATCTTGGGGTTTTGGTTATGATTCATCTGCAGATGATTACAAGGTTATAGCGGGGTTCACGAAAAGAAAGCGGACGGGAAGTAAAGTGACGGTTTTTCATTTGTTAACATTGAAATCAAATACTTGGAAATTTATTGGACAAGTAAAGTATTGGAGATTTTGGGGCGGTGTTTCTGGTATCTTATGTGGCGGGGCACTTCACTGGATCATGACCGGTAAAAAGAAGAACGAGAAGAAAAAGATGAACGTAATTATTTCTTTGGATTTATCCACAGAGGAGTTTAAAGAAATCCCCCTACCAGGTGCTAGTCTGTTATTTGAATATGATTACAATCATATACTAGGGTTTATAGAAGAATGTCTATGCATATATAAAAGTGCTTCCCCTCCATCTAGTAAGAGATGGGTAATGAGAAACAACAAGTGGGAACTGTTTATTGATGATCATTGTCAGAGCAAGTATGATATTGCACACTACTTACCATATACGTCGGATGCGCAAATGAATAGTAGTGATTGTGTTGATGATGGTAACCTTTTTCCCGCCAATGGGGCCCATGCTCGTGCTAGTATATTTGTCAAGAGCCTCGTATCTCTCAATCCCCATGTTAATGATAACAATAATTATCATTATGAGGGACAAAAGAGGATTGCCAAGGTTCGATCTAAATGTCTTTTCTTTAAATACATAGATAGGGTACAGTTATCTTGAGAGCTTTTAATATTGTGAGAAAGCAATCAAAATTATTAATTATCATGAAAGTTATATAAAATATAAGACATTGAATCGTTTCTCTTTAATTAATTCACCTTTTTCGATTTATAGGTTTTCAATGTTGTATTTTAAGTTTTAACTATAATGGTAGTTTAGTTTTATATGAGTTCCCACAAAGCTCTCACGAAAAATATGAGCTTTCATTTGATCCTTCCCCAGATGTCCTAATTTTCTGTTTGTTTACACATGCAATCCATCAGGGGCAAGAAGATTCGAAGTGTGCTGAAAGAGGTGCCAAGGGCAACATTAGAAAGAGGAAAAGGAACAAGTGGTCGTGTAAGCTTTTTAAGCCTCTTGTATGAACTATGAAGCATAAAACGCCTCTCATATGGATGCAATGGGGACTTGTTAGTTTTAATCTATTTTATATAGTAGAGTACTTGCTGCTGGTGGTTATTTTATATTTTGTTATCCAGTTCTAATAAACTGTACGAAGATGTTTTAATTTTATTATGAAATAACACTCACGCCCATATTATAAATTTGCTGGTCTTGATTTATACGAATCAGTTCTGCTATCTTATTGATCGTGTGTATCTTGATTTCGTTTATTATTATGTTAATCGATCCTTTTAAAAGAGCCATCAATAGCGACTTGTACAGAAGCATTGCATAGGGTTTAAAAACTTTCATTTCTCATAGCTATATTCCAGGTATTTGTTGAATCTTGAAGGTACAGTCTCCACAGTTCTGTTTTATTTACCTGGTGTTCTTATGACATACAATGACTGAATTACCTATTACCTATCACATAGATAAGCCAAAATGCTAAATAGTTTATAAATAGTAAAATTGAACTGTTAAATATTGCCATCTTTATTCAAGTGTGGTAAAAACATTATATGTTTTATATGGTCCTCACGATTATCTGTAATCCTAGTTTTTAGGGCTGGTATATCGTGTAGTGTACACCATAATACACGAACACCATTGAAGAAACACTAGATAAATGGTCGGAACCGAGATATCTAGGGGGTTTGAATCCGCATAAAAAGGTTAGCTCTCTCTCGATTGATTCAGTTGCAGCTGATCTTCTTCTCCGAAAGCTCTGCAAAAAAGAGCACCGTTAGCCTCGCCAAGGGGAGAAGAGGGTTCTCTCCTTGACCCGACTCCGGTGTGAGAATAAGTATTGGTAATGAAGAAGAAGGTGTATTTGAGAAGTGTGAGTGATCTGAATTCATACATGGGTTGTTTCTCATATTTATAGCCGGGAGTCGTTTGGGCGGGAAAACCCGTTAATGAAAAGTTAACGGAAGATGCTAACCCCGTAAGCGGTTACATTTCCTTCCGTTTAAGTTCTTTGATCCGACGTGAGAGCACACGGATCGTGGTCTTGATCGAAGGCTGGGGACTTGCCACGTGTAATGTGATCAAGTGGAGATTACTCTCTAATTGCATGCCTTTGCTGTGATTTCAGGGGTGCCTGTGGTAATGACACGTGTCCAGACGGTTATAACCGTCTGGGTAGTGCACGATTGTATTCCTTCTGGAAGATTACTGCTGTAATCTGGTGCGACACCTTACCATGTGGAAACAGATGAATAAATCCCAAGTCTGGGTAAAATAATATCCAAGTCTGGATATTTGGGCGGAAGTATTAATCTCAGGATTTTCATCCTTTGCTAATGGGAGAAGGCGCAAGAATTTATGTTCTCCTTTGGGGGCGCGATTATAGATTGCTGATTACTTTCCTCCTTTTGCAAGACCAGTGCGCGGCCGCGCAAGGTTAAAAGGTGAAAAGACAAAGTTATGGTATGGTCCCAAATACTTATTACGAGGTTTTTGGGACCTTACCCCTTTAAGTCCCCCCCAGTCTAGTGTTGTACTTATGCAAATAAGTGGAGCACTGGACTTATGAGAGGGAAATGCTTTTGGGCGCGAGAAATAAGGAACCTTTTCTGAGAAGCTTTAGTTTGTTGAAAAAAGTGAAAAAATGTGACTTTGTAAACATGCTCTGACGTGTAATGACGTCAGCTGGCAGTAAGAGTGGGTATTTTTCTCCTTTGTCTTGAGATTTGTAGTGGCGCTTGTCAGACTTCATTAATGAGGAAATGACCCTGGTTCCTGTAGTGCCGTTTGGATGTGATATAGTTCTGACAATTAATGATGAGTAGGTTTCTCCTTTCCCGAGGTTGAGTTCTTTTATATATGTGCATTGGGGTGCTTGTTTATCTCTTTAATTTGGAAAACATGAAGGGAAAACGTACCGTTCGTTCCCGACGACTCTCAGATATCCTGAGGATTCGAGAAGCTGCTGAAGCTCTCTTGCTACTCGCTGATTCTCCGCCTTTGACGGCTACCGGAGAGGACTCTATCCTTGTTGGTCCTTCTACGATGGCTTGTTCTGATGATAAAGTTCTCCGGCAAGGGAGGGTTGCTGATAATAGTATTGCTGTGCTGGATGTGGATGGTTTGATTGCTCGTTTTCCGACGATCCGGGGAGGAGGGTGTCGGTTGGTGTATCGACGTCGGAAAAAACCTCTGGGGAAAGTGGATGTTGAAGATGAACTTGCTGTTGATTAGGTTTGGGAGTTGTATATCCCTTCTTTTGATGTTTATGTTAGTCTGTTAGCACAAACCTCTTTTTGAAGATCACCGGTGTGATTATTGTAAATATTCTTAGCTTTTGGTACTAAAAATTTCCAAAGATCATTGTCATGATCTTTGTTAAGAAGTGTTTTTATGTTACACTGGGTAATGTATATTTTGATGCACTGCCGTGCTTGTAAATTGCTGTTTAGATTACAATATGTTGCATGTTCTTAATTGCTTTTGGATAGGTAAGGCGAATGAAAGATGGTATTGTGCTCATGTGTGAACGTTTGTCCAAAAGGCATGATCGTTTGCCTGGTTTAGACTGTTCATGAGGTGTACAATGTTTGACCATATTGTTTTCGCGCGAACCAAAGAAATTACATGCAATTTGTAATAAATAGTGACATAAGTAAAGATGATGTTTGTATTGATAAGAGCGCAAGGCTTGTAATACAAGACATAATAAAGAAATACATTGCCTGTATGTTCTTTCCGCTTTTGTAGACTTGGTTTATATGTAACACCTGCGCAGCTGCTGCGCGTTCCAGGTGCGTGGAACTAGAGTTCCGTCGAGTCTTTTTAGGGTATACGCCCCCTTGCCGAGGACCTCGTTAATGACGTATAGTCCCTCCCATCTTGGCGCTAATTTGCCTGGTTTTTCAGCGTTTGAAGCTTCATTGTCGCGCAAGACAAAATCACCGGGGACAAAGGTACATACGCGGACGCGCGCGTTGTAATATTTTTCGAGTTTGGATTTGTACCTTGCCTCTATTATGGCGGCGTTCTCGCGCCTTTCTTCCAGGAGGTCTAAATCCATTCTTCGCTCTTGTTCGTTGTTCTGTTTTTCCATGGCTATCATGCGCGGTGATGGTAAGCCGATCTCAGCTGGGATGACAGCTTTAGACCCATAGACTAGACTGTACGGAGTTTCGCCTGTGCTAGTCTTTGGCATTGTTCGATGCGCCTAGAGGATGCTGGGGAGTTCGTCGACCCACCCTCTGCGTGCTGTCCCTAGTCGCGCTTTTATACCGTCAACGATCTGTTTGTTTACACTTTCTACTTGACCGTTCGCTTGTGGATGCGCGACTGAGGCGAAATTATGTTCGATCTTCATTTCTTTGAACCATTTTTGAAGATCTTCTGAGGCGAAGTTTGTGCCGTTGTCAGAAATAATGCGCAATGGTAATCCAAACTTGCAAATGATATATTCCCATATGAATTTGCGGATTACCATTGCTGTGATTGAAGCCAAGGCTTTAGCTTCTACCCATTTAGTGAAGTAATCGAACTCCACAATGATGAACTTTACTGCGCCTGGTGCGTCAGGGAATGGGCCCACAAGATCGATGCCCCATTGCTGGAATGGCCAAGCAGACGTGACGGGTATCAGTGGATTCTTTGGTCGGAGCGTCTTTGGAGCATGGCGTTGACAAGCTGCGCATCTCCTTAATAAATCAACTGCATCCATGTGCATTCCTGGCCAGTAGTATCCGACGTTCATTATTTTTGCCACGACCATGCGCGGTCCCGCGTGTATTCCACATAAGCCCTCATGGATTTCTCTGACCAGGTATTGGGCATCGGTTTTATCGACACAGCGCAATAACGGTCCCAAGAATGTCTTTCGGTAAAGGACGCCATCCGCCATTTCGTAATTTATCGCTTTGTGTTGTATTTTTCGAGCTTCTGCCTTTCCTTCCGGGAGTTTTCCGTGTTGAAGGTACAAGATAATTGGAGACATCCAGGATGGATTTCCCATTTCTATGACGCTTACTTGTTTGAGATGAATAGAAGGGTTGGATAGTACCTCTATGCGTACTTCCTTTGCTAAGTGCTTGAAGCTGGTAGTGGCTAACTTGCTCAGTGCATCTGCGTGCTTGTTCTCGCTTCTGTTTATGTGGTTAACTTTGAACGTTTGGAATTGGCTGATTAGTATCCGCGCTTGTTCAAGGTATAATGCCATAGCTTCTTTTGCATCATAGTTGCCATTAACTTGCTCGGCTACTAGTTTTGAATCGACGTTAGCTTCAAGATTTCTTGCCCCCATTTTTAGCGCTAAGCGAAGGCCAGCTAGAAACGCTTCGTATTCTGCTTCGTTGTTAGTGCTTCGGAAATCTAAGCGTATGGCATATGTGAGTTCGTGATTATCTGGGCTGATTAGTCGGAGACCTGCACCTGCTCCATCGTCATTGGAAGCGCCATCTGTGTGTAAAGTCCAGACTCTATCGTCGAAAACGGGTATAGGGTTCTGGATTGCTTCGCACTCTTGAACTTTGTCGATGGGAACTTCGGTGGAAAAATCTGCTAGAACTTGCCCTTTGATTGCTGGTCTTGGCCTATAGAAGATATTGTATCCTCCCAGCTCAATGGCCCATTTCGCCAACCTTCCTGCGACGTCGGGTTTGGATAAAATCTGACCCAAATGATAGTTGGTGAGAACTGTGATGACGTGGCCCGAGAAATATCTGCGCAGGCGCCGTGATGCGTGTACTAGTGCAAGGACCAGTTTTTCTATCATCGAGTAACGAGTTTCCGGACCGGTGAGCATTTTGCTTATATAGTAGATTGGAGTCTGAATGTTTTCGCGTTCTACCATCAGTACTGCACCAACCGCTACTCCTGCAGCAGATAGATATAAAATCAGTGGTTCTTTTTCTTTTGGCACGGTCAGCGTTGGTAGCTGGATTAAATATTCTTTCATTTGCTTAAATGCTGCTTCCGCTTCAGATGTCCATTGAAAGTCGGTTTTCTTTGCGCAATTTCGTAGCGTGCTGATGAATGGATAAGACTTTGCTGCATGATTAGCCAAGAATCTGTTCAAGGCTGCCAAACGCCCGGCGAGCCTTTGCATTTCTTTAACTGTTGCGGGTGACGGCATTAGCTGGATAGCCTGTACTTTTTCTGGATTTACTTTAAAGCCATCTCTTCTCACGATGAAACCCAAAAATTTTCCTTCTTCCATGCCGAAGGAGCATTTAGTTGGGTTGAGCTTTAAATTCACGCTGCGCAGAGAGTCGAATGTGCGCTGAATATTGTCGAGCATTGTGTCTTCCTCATGGCTCATGATGACGAGGTCATCCATGTATACTTCGACAGTCTTGCCAATATCCCCGCTGAAGACTGTGTCCATTAAGCGTTGATAAGTTGCGCCTGCATTGCGCAAACCAAAGGGCATTTTAGTGTAGCAAAAAATGCCTTTGTCTGTACGTAACGCGGTTTTATCTTCGTCTTCTTCCTTCATCTGGACCTGATGATAACCTTTGTAACAGTCGAGAAAACACTTCCATCTGAACGATGCTAGAGAATCGACTTTTTTTGTCTATTTCTGGAAGTGCGTAGCAATCTTTTGGGCATGCTTTATTCAGGTCCTTGAAGTCGACGCACATTCTCCATCCACCACTATGTTTTTGTACCATGACTGGGTTGGCAACCCATGTATGGTATTTTACTTCGCGTAAGATTCCCGCATTAAGTAATTCTGCCACTTGCTCGTCCATGGCTTTTGCTTTTTCTTCACTAAAGCTGCGCTTCCCCTGAGCAACAGGTTCCGCGGATGGTTTGATGTTCAGACAATGTTGCGCGATGTCGCGTGGGACTCCAGTCATGTCTGCTGGGCACCAAGAAAATATATCTTTGTTGTTAGACAAAAATTCTTTCAGTTGTATGCGTGTTGCCGGTGAAATGGCTTCTCCTAGCAGAATGGTCTGCTCTGGGTATTCGTTGTTCAGGACCCATTTCTCTGGCTCGTTTGGTGCCGAAGGTTTGACTACCTTTGCTGGTGGTTCGTCATCCACGTACATGACTTCTTTGCTTGAGTATAAAATTGCAACTCCGGTTTCTGTTGGAAATCCGCAAGCAGCATGTGGGATGGAAGTGATCATGCTGAATTCTCTTTGTGACCTTCTCCCGAGCAGGACATCATGACGTGATGTTGCCGGCATGACCATGAAATTGACTGTAACTGTTCGTGAATGTTCGCCGTCTGACAAAGTCACAGGGAAAGCGATTTGCCCTAATGGGAATACAGCTTCATTGCAGAATCCGGTGAGGGGAAAATCGACCGATTCTAGACGTGCTTTATCATCTGGGTCGAGTTGTTTAAAACACTGCTCGTATATGATGTCCATCGAACTTCCCGGATCTATAAACATATAGTCCGTCCGGTAATGTCCGAAGATACCGGTAATAATCACTGGTCGTTCTTCCTGAGGGCCCCCAGGAACAACAGGAAACACAACTTGCTGTTCCCTCCAATGTTGATCATAGTTTCGTTTATTTGGTCTTCGTGACGGGCCTCCTTGAACCATGTGTATTTGTTCAGATTTCTGATAACTGCTAGATCTGGATTGACTGGATTGGATGTCCCCCCAACGTGGTGTTGGTGGGTCAAATACTGTAGTGTTGATTTTTCCTCCAGATCTGATGTTTGGGAAATCAGATCTGGCAATTTGTATAACGATTTTGTCTAAAGCAGCTTGGCGTTTGTTAAACCAATGTTCTGGGGATCCTTCTATTTGTAAATTGTTTCCGACGTTTGGTTGAGGACCAGGTTGCCGGTGAGATGATGAATTTTCTGCCATGTACAAAACAGAAAATAAAAAGAACTGAATCGAGACGAGATGAAAACTAGAAAACAGAGAAATCGGTGGGCGCCAATGAAGAAACACTAGATAAATGGTCGGAACCGAGTTATCTAGGGGGTTTGAATCCGCATAAAAAGGTTAGCTCTCTCTCGATTGATTCAGTTGCAACTGATCTTCTTCTCCGAAAGTTCTGCAAAAAAGAGCACCGTTAGCCTCGCCAAGGGGAGAAGAGGGTTCTCTCCTTGACCCGACTCCGGTGTGAGAATAAGTATTGGTAATGAAGAAGAAGGTGTATTTGAGAAGTGTGAGTGATCTGAATTCATACCTGGGTTGTTTCTCATATTTATAGCCGGGAGTCGTTTGGGCGGGAAAACCCGTTAATGAAAAGTTAACGGAAGATGCTAACCCCGTAAGCGGTTACATTTCCTTCCGTTTAAGTTCTTTGATCCGACGTGAGAGCACACGGATCGTGGTCTTGATCGAAGGCTGGGGACTTGCCACGTGTAATGTGATCAAGTGGAGATTACTCTCTAATTGCATGCCTTTGCTGTGATTTCAGGGGTGCCTGTGGTAATGACATGTGTCCAGACGGTTATAACCGTCTGGGTAGTGCACGATTGTATTCCTTCTGGAAGATTACTGCTGTAATCTGGTGCGACACCTTACCATGTGGAAACAGATGAATAAATCTCAAGTCTGGGTAAAATAATATCCAAATCTGGATATTTGGGCGGAAGTATTAATCTCAGGATTTTCATCCTTTGCTAATGGGAGAAGGCGCAAGGATTTATGTTCTCCTTTGGGCGCGCGATTATAGATTGCTGATTACTTTCCTCCTTTTGCAAGACCAGTGCGCGGCCGCGCAAGGTTAAAAGGTGAAAATGCAAAGTTATGGAATGGTCCCAAATACTTATTACGAGGTTTTTGGGACCTTACCCCTTCAACCATAATACACGATACTCGAAATCCCATACACGATAAATAATGCATAAACGCATAATGCGTAACAAGTTTGAAACAAAATCCATAAATGACAAATCACAATACGTTTAAATAATTCAT
Organism: Helianthus tuberosus; assembly: GCA_030545235.1. Lineage (NCBI taxonomy): Eukaryota > Viridiplantae > Streptophyta > Magnoliopsida > Asterales > Asteraceae > Helianthus > Helianthus tuberosus. The sequence goes on from CM060395.1 coordinate 62,336,346, forward strand.
AACATCCATTCAAAACACCGTAAAGTTCACATGAGCCTTTCTTCTCAACTCTTCAATTCAAAGTTCATGCGGGTCTTTCTAGAAAGATAAGTGATAAGATTAGGTTTTCAAATCACATGGTCCCACTAAATTATATTTTTTTATCATATTAACATGTACTAAACAGGTAAACATGTATTTTACCTGTTTAGACACCAAAATAACAGGTATTTTCGTGTCTATCTGCTTAGTACCTGTTACCTGTTAAGGCCATACACGATACCTGTTAACTTCGTACAAGTTCATGTCGTGTATTTTTGTACGTGTTTAAAATTGCCAGCCCTACTTGTTTTGTATTCTTCATGTTAAAAAAGTATATGTTTTTTTCAAGTTGTTATTAGATAGATTGAGGTACATATCAGCAGCATTTTTTATTTAAAAAGTAATAAATAATAAACATCTTTTAAGTAACCTTCACTATTTTAACTAACTTTATTAGATTGCCTTACACCTAGCAAAATTGAAAAATAAGGAGGAAGAGTATTTGTAGTCAATCTCCTTTCATCTATTCTAATTCTCTTTCTCTGTATCTTCAAAATTCACCATCATCAACATCTCCTTCACGATCTCTCTGGAATTACTAAATCATAGTGCAAATTTCTTAATCAATAAATGGTTTAAGCACACAATCAACGTATTCTTCGATTTCTTTGAAGAAACCCAGTTAAATTTCATATAATTTCTCATTTTTTTCAGTTTATGTAGGTCCACTTGGAGGATCAAGATTAAACCTACTCCCTTGTTTGTTAACACACTAACGAGTGCGGAATCCACAAAAGTATGCAAACCAAAGCAAAATGGAACAAACACAAAGTAACCAAAGATTCACAACTTTGATTAAGTGAAGAGAATCTGTAACACATACACACAGTGTTTACAAAGTTTCACACAGAACTCTCAAAATCTCTTCGTCTGAACTGTGAAACAAACTGTCTTTATATAGGCCTAAAACCCAGTACACTACGAAGACTTAAAACTGTGCAACGAATAGTCTATAAATCCACGAATACTAGGAGTCTTCGTGTATACATCGACGAACCTTCAATGATCCCACGAACAATACAAGTCATCGTTGAAGACTAATTTAATGAGCCTTCATCACAACGAACAGTCAAGGTCCACGAACCCTAAAGTCTTCTTGGTGAACCCTTATTGGACTACGTATAGTTCCACGAAGACTAGCCTTTGTAGTGGACAGTGTAAGTCAAATTCAAAGTTCATGGTGAACACTAAAAGTCTTCATGGTGAACATTAGTCTTCGTTGGTATTCATGCAAAAGAATTTCCATTATACACATGTGACATCATCATGACATCATGATGATGATGTCATGGTGATGTTAGCTCGCGGCTCTTCGTGTTTCGTGTGTTTCGAATAAATGCACAAAAACAAGGTATTGAAGTAAAACATGGTTTAAATCAAAGTTATGTTTTGTGGAATAAATGCATGCTATACTGATACAAACATCTATGCGGTATTGTAAAAATGCATACATTCAAGCCTTGAGACTGTGGCGATAAACCCTTAAACAAATTAAAGGTTTATCTGAGTTATGTGTATCGAATTCGGTCATTCCTTCCATCCAAACAAACCTAGGATTTCAGGAACGGGAGTTGTCAATTCCTATGGTACCACTACCTACTAACGAACGTCGTGATCAATGTTAATGAATGTATTTTTGTCCCATTTAAACAAACCAAATGTCATACCAAAATGTAAGCATGTGATGTAAAACAAATGTACTAAGTATGCAACAAGTGGACATACATAGCATGTGATGTGAAACAAATGTACTAAGTATGCAACAAATGGACATACATAGCATGTGATGTAAATCAGATGTACTAAGTATGCAACAAAGAACATACATAGCATAAAATGTAATGTAAAATAATGCACTAGGTATGCACTAAATGGACATATGTAGCGTAAAATGTAATGTAAAACGATGTACTAAGTATGCACTAATTGGACATACACAGTAAAAACATAATGAAATCATGTACTATAAGTGTACTAATGAACATAACAAGCATATGTTATGAAAACATGGAAAGCACGAAAGTAACAAGTAGGCACATGTGTTTCACCCCAAAATGTTTGAAAAACAGTAAAAGAGGGGACTATGTACTCACTTGAGGGTGCTTAGAAGTCTTGAACAACAACCAAGCAAAGATAGAGGGATCACGGAATCAAACGACACCTATTATAGTTAACTATGTAAATAAACGGACCTAAATCAGAAGATCGGATAAAATGAGGTTTCGTAACCAAATGAGTATAGGGACTCATGTAATATGGTTTAACAAAGCCTGTATTCTAAATCGGAACCTATCCTAAGTGCTTACGACCCATTACGACCCGTCTAGATAGCTTACGCTACTTTAACTCGTCGTTCGCGTAAAACGCGTTCGGAACGCCTAACTAGTCCTATGACAAGTATTATATGCCTTAATATGTCTAATAATGTTACCTAATCAGTTTAGATGTCAAAATTTAGGTTACATATGCTTAAAATGAATTTATGTGTAAAAAAGACATTTTGGTCATTTTCCTAAGGCATATAAACTACCTATCATACAACTAACTAAACGAAGTGACCATAAGGTATAACCTCGGAAGGTTATTCGCTATACAACTATGGTCACCTAATGTGTTTGGACGGATCCTAATGATCGACCAAACGAGTCGGGTTCGAAAGTCTAAGCGGTTGTTTAGACCGCTTACCTTTACGACCCTATATAAGCACTAAACCTAAAGTGACGAGTTAAACATGTTAAAACATGGTTAACGAAGTTTGAAAACAGGTTTGGTATCAAAACAAAGGGTTTTGATACCTAACAATAGTTTGATTTCTCATCACAATCTTCAACTATGACTTTATCATAGTTTGTGACATCGTCACTTATTGGAACTGAATTAATAGGTTTTGGACAGGGAATAGCTGAAGTATTTACAAACACCTTCAACTTTTCTTCCCATTCCTTGATTTTAATTTGAGCACATTCTGCCTCCTTTTCAAGTCAAACAATCTTTTCAAGATGAGAATTGATTGCAATCTGTTTTTCAAGATTGTTTTTACCAAACATATCTCTCTCATCTTCTAAATTTTTTATTTGACTTTGAAAATCTTTTTCAATCTTTACTTTTTCATTTTTTAAATTTTGTATTTGATTTTTGTTTTTTAATGACAAACTCTCAACATCCTTCAAGAGTTTGTCATTTTCAGATGTCAATTTCTAACAATTTTCTTGCAAAACAAAAATCTGTTTAACATCAGTTTGCTTCTCATCTTTCAACTTTTTGACTTCCAATGCCAAACTTTCCGCATCCTTTAAGAGTTTTCCATTGTCAGTCTCAAGTTTATCACATTTAGAGCATGCTGATTTAAAACTTGATGATCTAAGCTTCACAGATTCTTCATTCTTTTGAACTTCTTCTGTTTCCATTTTGTATGTTCCTGCACAAAAGAATTTAACGAAATCAAAAGGATTCAAATTTTCATCAAAATAACATTTCCTTTTAATATCATATTTCAAAATGCTCTTTGTTCCAAGACACACACGAACTCTTTTATCAATTTCTGCAATTTCGTCCAGTTCCAATTTTTGTAAATTCTTTTCCATCTCATTCATCAATTCTTTCCTTATCTTATATTCTTTACGAATTTCTGCATTAACCTCATTAAAGAATTGTTTTGGATAAAGTTCTTGAAAAAAAAATTTCTTTTTTAATTCAACCAAGAATTCATCCCATTTAGTAGGTAATGCAGCTGCCAATTTTGATATCTGTTCATCTCTTGATATTCTAATACCATTTTTTCTCAAATTGTCTGTTAAAATTTCAACCCGTCTTTCCAACTCATCCAAAGTTTCATTCTTTTGGCACATGAAATGTTCATAACTTCTTACCCAAACATCCACATCTACATTTCCGTACCTACTATCCACAGTTCTCATATACCAACGATTTAAATTTTCAAGATAATCATTTTCTTTCTCGTCAAACATTTCTGCCATATTTCAAACAGTTCCGACAAATTTCTAACAAAATCAACTTTCAAGCGAAATAAGGGTTTCCAAGTAGAATACCCTTTGAAGCGAAATCACCTTTGAACAAAAATAATTGATTTCGTTTGAAATCGTTTCAGGCAGAATGGTAAGTCTCGAGCGGAATCAAGATGATTCACTCGAGCGAAATCAAAATCCAAACTGATTCAAGCGGAATCAGTTAACTTCCTCAAGCGGAATCACTGAATCAAGCTAAACTCTGATTTCGCTCCAAATGCTCGAGCGAAATAAGAACTTTTCAAGTAATATACCTGATTTCGCTCGAAATTCATGCAAAATCTCAAACTAGCTTGTTCAAGCGGAATCAGTTTATCAGTCCATTTTTGCTAGTTTTAGGCCGAATTTTAAGCTCAAACTTTCAAGGGTTTATCAAAACTGTATTTTACACGTTCTGTGAGAAATTGAATCGATTTTAACCATGAAAACAAATTCAATTTAGAAAAGAAGGTGTAGAAATCAGAATTTTCCAGCGAAAACGAACTAAACAATAAGAACTCTTCCTCCTGAGCTCTTATACCACATGTAGGATCGTGAAACGACCTAACGAGTCGATCAGAAGAGTGATCAGACTGAATCAGAGGCGGAATTCATTGATTCAGTCTTTGTTTAGTTTGTAAAACACTAGAAATACTATTTACTGTCTCTTGTATTGATCTGGAAGCAATTACAGACTCGGAGACACCTCGACAGCACCTCGGTGTAGGAAAACAGAACTGAACCACTACTTAACTTCTTGATTTCGCTCGGACTGACCTATTTATAGACCTTCTGATTCCCCACGAAAGTGCAATGTTCATTTCGTGGGAAATCAACATTTTGAGCGGAATCAGGACTTATACATTTGGAGCGGAATCAGAAATTTATATGATTTAGCTTGAAAATGACTAGGTGTCATTTCAAGCGGAATCAGCCCTAATTCTCACTTTCTCTATTTCCGTGCACTATACAATCAGTTCTACACTAAGACTCGAATGAAGATGAAGTCGACAGACAACTGCACCAACACATCTTTTATGCTATTTGCACGTATCCATGCCTTTTACAGCATACCTATTACTTCCGCTAGACGGCTCAACCCTCACGTCCATTTCTATTTCAACACCATCCATATTTTGGATCGTTACCTGTAGAGTAACATCAGCTCCACATGGCAGAAAACGCCCCTAAAAGGCTTGAACCATTACACATGGTCTTACAAATTTGAACCGAATGAATAATGCACGACCAATCCTTGCATGACACATATACTTTCTTTTTGAACTACTAAATTTGCTTATATGATGATATAACTACTTTTATATTATTTTCTTGTAATTTAGAAATATAATGTCTTACAACCGCGTAGCATGGAATTAAGCCGAGTATACTTTTTTTTTGGCTTTCTTCTTTCGCTTGCTACAATGAGTATTGTTGTTTCCGATGCGTAGCGCGGAGACCAAGCCTACTCAAATATAATAATATATACATGATGAACTATCATATACAATAGATAGAACAAACGTCATAGCCATATTGCTAGATATGGTTGCCGGTGCCATAGACACTTCCAATTATTAAACACCCTGGAGTGATTAAGGAACTCCAAGAGGAATTGAAAACTATAGTAGGAGATAAACCAATGGTTGAAGAAACTGATTTGACAAAGTTAAAGTACTTACACATGGTAGTCAAGGAAACCATTCAGCTATATCCCTTAGCTCTACTCTTGGTTCCTCATCAATCTATGGTGGATGTAGTGATTAACGGTTACAAAATACCGAACAAAAACATGAGTTCTTTTAAATTATTGGCCATTTGGATGTGACTCCAAAGTTTGGTTGGACAATTGGGAGGAATTTCGTCCTAAGAGGAAGAAATCACCTCTTGTGGTCATTATTTTAAGCTTATACAATTCGGCATCAGAAGAAAGGGTGTCCCGAAATGAACCTGATGACGGGGGTAGCCCAAGACCAAATATAAACGACTTAAATACATAAATGCTCATAAGGCCAAATGGTTCAAAGGCTAAAAACCTGGGAAGTCGAGAATAAAGTAACACGGAACAGTAAGTAGTCATGTCTCTGGATTACTTCATCAACTCGCCAGCCGCAAAAGCAATGCAGGTCCACAGAACACACTCTATTATCCAGGGGTCAAAAGGCTTCAACCCCCGAAAGGGTAAGCCCCTCACTGCACGCATCGTCACTAGTCAAATGCATTCCTCTTTGGGAGATGTCCTCTCCTATATATTAGACACTTCATTTACTAAGTAGGACATTCTTGGCCAGTCCTGATTCCTGAAATCTCTGGTCATCCACCTCGAGTACTTGCTTCATGCGAGTTACTCCCTTTCACATCCAACACACACATTCTGTTTGCTGCTTCATCCGAATCTGAACACACTTCAGTGGAGGATCTTTAGCAAACAACAAAAATAAACTAGTGAACCTCCTTCCACGTCTTGCAAACGTGGGGGGACCCCACGACCTGCGTTAGGCAAAGTTAAACCCTCCAGCCCTTTTGCCTAACCAGCCCAGCTACTATCCTTGGTCCTTTATTTGTTGCATCAACAAGTTGGCGCCCACCGTGGGGCTACGCCATTGATTTCTTACCAGAGACCTAGTAGTGTAGCTTCATTTCATTTCAGGAACCAACATGTCGGAAGGAGAGTCTTTGTGGGAGGTAAACCAAATTCCACGTACCTCCGCCCCTAACGTCAGCCAGGCACATACGGCTGTACACACTCCTGTCTCGACATCAAGAGGCACACCCGAGTACCTCACCTTCGAAACGCCAACCCCTTCCAGATCAGGGGTTCCATCCCCCAATGTTGGTGTTTCTAACACTCCCTCACGTGTTGACCTCACTCCCGAAGGGGTTGCCAATAACTTCCTAGAGCTGAGGTCTCTCCTCAATCAATACGTGAGTAGAGAAATGGACAAAGGGGTAAGGATCCGGTTGGATTATGATGAGGTCTCTCCTCATTATCTCCGGGACCTCCTAATCTCCCGTTTGCAAGCTCACAACCTGGAGTGTCAAGGAACGAGGCTGGTCCTAGTAATCCTCCCCCAAATCCTAACCCATACTTGTACACGAGGCCGGATCTAATATCTTTCCCCCTATTCTCTTCCCAACCGGTTGCAACTGGTGCTCCTCTGGGACATGAGCTGACCCTAGACCAGCTCCTACAATCCCCAGTGACAAGCCTTCCAACTTCTACAACAACTTCATGGGAACAAGCTTTGTCCGTGCTCCCCTTGGCACGAAGTGCTGTTATGAGCACCCCCTTTGGAGTCAGTTGCCCAGTTGCACCCGGAAACCTTCAAGGCTTTAACCCTATGCCCCTGATGATGGCCCAGATGATGGCCAGCTTCCCGTGGCAGCACTTCATTAATCAGGTGTTGGCCACTTAGGGGAACAGCAACGATGGCAATAACACGGGTGCAAGGGCTGAAGAGGATTTGGCCAAACCTTACAAGCCGAACAACCTCTCATGCTTCTCATAGCAAATAGCCGATTATGACTTTCAAACAAAGATCAAGATGCCGTCCCACATCAAAACATATGATGGGACTGAAGATCCTGAGGACCACCTTCAGGTCTTCACTAGTGCAGCAAGGATTGAGAAATGGTCAAACGCTGAATGTTGTCTAATGTTCATGCAAACCCTTGTCGGATCAGCCAGGATTTGGTTCAATGATTTACCTGCTCGAAGCATTCGAAGCTTCGATGACCTCAGCAAGGGATTCTTGGCCAATTTCTCCCAACAAAGGCGATATGTCAAAGATGCAACAGTAATCTTTCAGATAAAACAAAGAGACAACGAAAGTCTTCGAGAGTTTATCGAACGATACAAGAAGGAAGGTCTAACATATGTGGGGGCAGACGAAAAAATGAGGGTGGCTGGTTTTATGAATGCTATCACCTCAAAATATCTCACAAGAGATTTCAACAAATCCCTGCCCAAGACCTTGGAAGAAGCTCTCGAAAGAGCTGAAGCCCATATCCGGGGAGAGGAGGCAGTAGACATAAAAGAGCAAAGGAAAAGAGGATCCAGTTGGCGAAGTAACAGCCCAGCCAGAAAAAAGGGGAAACTTTAACTCCTATGATAGACGCCAAAAGGGTTCAGACCATCGAAGGCTTGAAGGTCGGAACCCTTCCACCAGAGAGAAAGGTATAAGTTTCACACCCCTCACAAAGACTCCTCAAGAAATCCTTGCAACGGAAGAAGTCAAGCAGAACTTTCGGCCTCCTAGGCCTCTCCCCAAAAGCAGGAAGAACGAAAATTCCACCCAATATTGTGAATTTCATGAAGAAAAGGGGCACCATACCAATGATTGCTTCCAACTTAAAAAGAGAATCGAAGAAGCTGTCAAGTCCGGGGAACTTGCTCACTTGGTAAAAGGAGTAAGGGATAAAATGGCTGAAGGAAAAGGCAAGGAAGTCAATATGGTGGATTTTGATGGAAGGGCTCCATACAAGAAGCAACGGTTAGAGGCTTGGGAGCTTCAGTGTGTTTGTTTCCCCCCAACCGAGAAGGACCCTCTTTCAAACCCTCTTGTGGTTGAGGCTACTGTGGGGACATTGCAAACAAGTAGAGCATACATAGACACTGGTGCGGCCACTGAAATCATGTTTGAAAAGTTCTTCAACCGTCTAAGCAATGAATAACGTTCAAGGATCCAACCCTCCGGGACCTCCATAAAGGGTATTGCCGACATACCCCTCAAGCCTTTAGGGCAGCTAACACTCGACGTTCGTTTCAGTGAAGGTCAGAAGAAGAGAGTCCAACCACTCACCTTTGTGGTTATCAATATTCCTTCAAACTATGACGTGGTCATCGGGAGGCCGGGACAGTGTGCATTTTACATGGCCGTGTCCGTCGGTCATGGCACTGTCAAGTTTCTCACCGAAAGGGGAATAGCAACCCTTCAACCTTCCCAGGAAGCCTACATGGTTGAGGGTGAAAGCTCCAAAAGTGAAGAAGACAGGCAAAGGCTAATTGTAAATCCCAAGTACCCCGAGCAGAAGATAAGGGTCAATCCTAGCCTTTCACAAGAAACCCTATTGTACCTTAAAAAGCTGTTGGAAACTTGGAACATTATAGTGATGTCTTCGCTTGGTGCCCGGAAGATATGACAGGCATCCCTCGAAGCATTGCCGAGCACGAGTTGAAAATACCATATCATGTCAAGCCCGTCGTCCAGAAAAAAAGAAGTCTAGCACCCGAAAGAAGTTTGGCTGCATGCCTGGAGGTCGAAAAGCTTGTGTCAGCCGGCATTCTCCGCGAGGTAAAGTATCAATCCTGGGTTGCAAACCCGGTGATGGTCCGAAAACCAAACAATTCGTGGAGAATGTGCATAGATTTCAAGGATCTTAACAAGGCTTGTCCCAAAGACTGCTATCCGTTGCCTGAAATTGATCTCAAGGTGGACTCCCTCACCGGGTACCCGTTCAAATATTTTCTTGATGCCCACAAGGGCTATCATCAAATCCTCATGAAGGAAGAAGATGAGGAAAAAACAGCCTTTCATACGGACAAAGGGATATTCTGTTACCAAAAGATGCCTTTTGGCCTCAAGAACGCGGGAGCAACCTATCAACGCCTAGTTGACAAGGCCTTTGCAAGTCAAATCGGTAAAAACATGGAGGCATATGTAGACGACTTGGTGATCAAAAGCAGGACGGAGTATCAAATGCTCGATGACATTCAAGAAACCTTCAAGAACATAAGGAAGGTCAACATGAAGCTCAACCCAGAAAAATGCTCTTTTGGGTTTGAGGAAGGTAAATTCCTTGGGCACATTGTAGGAAAACAAAGCATTAAAGCCAACCCAAACAAGGTGAAAGCTATTCTGGAAACCAAACCACCAAGAAGCAAGAAAGAGGTGGAGAGCTTAAATGGGAAGCTTGCAGCCTTGAAGCGTTTCACCTCCAAGTTGGCTGAAAGATCTTTGCCCTTCTACAAAACGCTCAAGAACTGCTTTGATAAGAAAGACTTCAAATGGACTGAGGAGGCTGAAGAAGCCTTCAACCAGATGAAACAACATCTTGCTTCCTTACCGGACATTGCAGCTCTGGAAATGGGGGAGTTAATCTCGGTGTACCTTTCAGTCGCTGAGGAGGCCATAAGCGCGGTCCTCACCATTGAGCGAGAAAAGGCACAGGTACCCGTTTATTTCTTCAGCAAAACTCTAAAATTGGCTGAAACCAAATACCCTCCTCTTGAAAAACTTGCCTTAGCCCTAGTTCAAACAACTCGAAGGCTTCGAAGGTATTTTCAAGCACACCCTATACAAGTGGTCACTGACCAGCCTATTAAGAGTGTGCTTGAAAAACCAGAAAACTCGGGACGACTAGCCAAATGGGCCGTAGAACTAGGTGAGCATAACATCACCTACGTCCTAAGAAAAGCTACCAAAGCCCAAGTCTTGGCCGATTTCATTGTAGAAGTCCCAAACCAAGCAATCACTGAAGTAAACACTGCCACCACTGAACCCTCCAACCTTGAAGCCTGGAAGCTTTTCACCGATGGGGCTTCAAGCGTTGAAGGGTCAGGGGCTGGACTCATTTTAATCAACCCGGAAGGGTTGGAATTCACGTATGCTCTCCGTTTTGATTTTCAGACCACAAACAACGAGGCTGAATATGAGGCACTGATCGCCGGCTTAAGGCTGGCTAAAGAAATGAAGGTCCAAAAGCTTGAAGTGTTCACAGATTCACTGCTGGTCTCGAGCCAAGTGAATGATAGCTACGTGGCAAAAGAGCCCAACATGAAAAGATACAAAGAAAAATCCAAGGAGCTAATGAGTACCTTCCAAGCATGCAATATCAAGCAAATTCCTAGATCCTAAAACAAAAAGGCGGATGCCCTAAGTAAGCTTGCATCTCTCACTTTCGCCCACCTGACCAAGAAGGTGTTGGTAGAAGTGTTAAAGGCTCCATCAATTGATGAATTGGAAGTTCAAGACGTAATCACTGAAGAAGATCCAAATTGGATGACTCCAATCAAGAAATTCCTTAAAAACGGTGAATTGCCTGGTGATCAAACAGAAGCTGAAAGGGTTAAGATCAAGGCAAGGCAGTATATACTACAAGGAGAAACTCTCTACAAAAAGGGTTATCTTTCACCTTTGCTAAGATGTGTTGGTCTCGAGCAAAGTCAGTATTTGATTAAGGAGATTCACGAAGGTATATGCGGAGCTCATTTTGGAGCTAGGTCGGTGGTTGCCAAACTTATGAATCTTGGGTATTTTTGGCCCTCAATGCACCGAGACATAACTAAGCAACTAAGAAAGTGTGATGCCTGCCAAATTCATGCACCAGTCCCGAAAAGTCCCAAACATGATCTGGTCCCAATAACCTCAGCTTGGCCGTTCTATAAATGGGGGATGGACATTGTTGGTCCATTTCCCCCAAGCAAAGGTGGAGTAAAATTCTTGTTGGTGGCCGTAGATTATTTCACCAAGTGTCCTGAGGTTAAACCACTTGCAAAAATTACGGGCAAACATGTCATTGACTTTGTTTGGAAAAACATTATTTGCTGTTATGGATTGCCGGGAGTGCTTGTCACTGACAATGGAAAACAATTTGCTGAAAAGCCTTTCAGCGTTTGGTGCAAAGAATACAGAATCAACCAGGTTTTTAGCTCAGTGGCTTATCCTCAATCAAATGGCCAGGTTGAAAGAACAAATCGAAGCATAGTGGAAGGTATCAAAACAAGATTAGGAAGATACGAAAGCAACTGGCTTGAAGAATAGCCCAGTGTTCTATGGGCCATAAGAACAACCGAAAAAACAAGCCATAAAAGAACACCCTATAGCTTGGTATTTGGGTCCGAAGCTGTGATCCCTGCTGAGTAGGAGTTGTAACACAACGAATTGTCAACATGGATCCCGAAACAAACCAAACAGAGACCATGTTGAACTTACAACTCCTAGAGGAAGCACGAGACCAAGCTGCAATTCAAGAAGCCAAGTACAAGCAACGAATGGAAGCCTACTACAACAAGAAAGTCAAGAATGAACGCTTCAAGCCAGGAGACCTGGTACTTAGAAACAATGAAGCTAGCAAAAAAAAGAATCAAGGAAAGCTCGGCCCAAAATGGGAAGGCCTGTATACCATCCTTGAAGCACATAAGGGTGGATCTTACAAGCTAGCAGACTCAGAGGGTAAAAGGCTTCCAAGGCATTGGAACGGAAAGACCTTGAAAAGGTTCCATGTCTAAACAGGAAAGATTGGTTTGTATTTCACAAATTGTAATTCAAGAACGGCACTACCAACACCTTTTGTAAAAGCAAGTATCTCTTAAATGAATGAAATTGTTTTATCAAATTTATCTTTCTATCCTAAGATCAGGTTGAGAACCTAGCAAAAAACTCCATGGCAAGGGCCATGTAAGGGGATGAGCTCCCAGGACACATCGCTCAATAGGTTCAAGGGTTGAATGAACCTATATAAGGGGTGAGTTCCTAAATCAATACAACTCCATGAGACGTGTTATTAAAAACAAAGTCGTCTCATAGACAGGTTTGAACAACCTACACCAAATGTTCCTTTTGCCCCAAAAGAACAATCAATGAATAGGCTTACGAAATCAAACGAAAATAGGAAAATAAATAGGATAGGTGTTACGTATTCTTGTTAAAAATGCCAAGGATAAGTGTCTGCAGCACTGAACCCTTTAAGGTATAAAAAACATAAAGACAACACAAACTTGACAAAGACAAAGTCACAAGAAACAGGAATAACCTAAGAAACAATACAACAACAGGTTATGAAAAACTTGAAGATACAAACCAAGCCAAGTCACTAAACTAAGAAGCCTTCAAGGCTTCAAGCCACATATGTGACAACTCAAAACCATTAAAGGCTTCAACCTACGGATAAGCCAAAAAGCTCAAAAGCTTAAAGCCAACCAAACTGCCCTAACGAAATAAGCACAAGTATAAAAACACAACACAAAGAAAATAGTTAAACATAGTTTCATAGCAAAGAAAGCCTTGAAAGACTTCCAACCATCCAAACGCAAGATAAAACAAGTCCTAGTGACTTGTAAGTTCGGAAATTGTTCAAACGGCCATACAGGCATAAAACACAACCACATAACAGGAACCTTAAGGGTTCCTGCAAAACCTAATATTGTTTGAAGTTAACACTATGAACCACAAATTGTTTTAAAGTGCTAAGAAAGCTACGAATATCATGCATCAGCAGAAGGCTTAGAGGCCCCAGAACTGTTACCTTTAGCCTTCTTAGTCCTCTTAACCTTCTTAGCCTTTGGGCCCTCATCACCAACAGCTGAACCCTCCAAGCTGGCACCCTTAGGAGCATCAAGTTCTCCAGGAAAGGTATCTTCGCTATCTCCTGAGTAGGAAAGTTTCCTTGAAAGAGAACTAAGCACTTCAACACATACCTTCTCATTCAGACCATCCGGCTTCAGTTCCTGCAAGACGGAAAGAGGCTTACCATAACAAGAGGAAACCTGGCTCACATACGGGTATGTTAACCTCTCCATTTGCTCAACGGAACTCTTGAAGATATCGGAAGCCTCGGGATGGTATAAGGCAGAATTTTCTAAAGGATGGCCAGATTCGTGAAGCTTATAACCCGCAATAAGACCTTGATGTTTTCCCAGATTGACAACAAAGGCCTCTCTATCAAAGTCTTCAAACCATCACTTTCCTCATCAAAAGCCTTCTGTTGAACAACAAAGGCCTCTCTATCAGATTTCAGCTTCAATCGGTCAGCCTCAAAACTCTTTTTGAGATCACCCATCTCAATCTCGTGTCTTTTTGTCAACTCACCCACTTTCTTGGCCCAAGCCAGCTCTTTCTCAGTAAAACCATCAATCTCCTTCTTCATTGCAGCAATTGAAGCCTTCATTTTTTCCTTCTTCTTGGAGGCTTCCTCGTATTCCTGCATACCTTTGGCAAACCGAGTAACACCTTCAGCCAACAGGGCTGAAAGGTTGCAGAAACTGAGCATCATCCTAGAAATAAGATGATCAGCCTCCATCTCTGAAATGGCGTCCCGAACACCAGGAGGAGCAAAATGAGCTAAGGCTTCAGCACAAACAGCTGGATCTTTAAAACTATCTCCAACTTTAACCCCCCAGTTGGGTACATAAACCTCTTCACCCTCTGAACCTTCGAAGCTCTCAACGTTTTTGACTGACGGACCCTGAATGACAGGAGGGGTACCTTTCTTAACTAACTTCTTCTTTTTGCTTGAAACACTTAACTCCTTCTCCTTACCCTTGCCAACATCAATGGTCTGCTCTACCGATACTTCAATATCATCACTAATATCAACAGCCTCCGAACCAGATAGCTGGTCAACACCTTTCAGATAGCGTTGGGAACGACGAGTGGAAACCTTGGAAGCAGTAGTCTTGGTAAAGCCTTTAACATTTGGGACATTTACATAACCAGAACCCTCGAACCTATAAGCAGAACCCCTAACAACCGCATCCTCACCCGGAGTAGTAGCAGCATCATCAAAAGCAACGTAAGAGGTGTCATCACTTTTGATAAAGTCAAGTGCAGACATAATTGCAAAACAAAACAAAAAACACATAAGCAAACACAGAAATAGGAACACAAAAGCACGAGAAGAACAAATGCATACCCTTCCCATCTCTCAAGAGCACCGGGTCTCGATCACGTTTCTCCCACAATTTACTAAGACCCAATAACACCAATAAATGCTCTGGAAAGGGACGAAGCCTTGAAGAGCACTCCCTAAGAGTTTCTAAAAATCGAGTATTTATATCAGACGCAGAAGGCTCAGGTTCGTTCAGAACGGCATCCGGGTGTCTCCAAACAAGTTTGAAAGGAACAATCTCCTCGGACACCCAGAAAAACCGGTCCTTCCAGACCCCAAGTGTAGAAACCATAGACGAAATCAAACAGGTATCAACTTGAGTGGTCTCGAAGGTAAACCAATCACCATTCTTAGCAAGCCGGAAGAAGCGGCAGAAGGACAACAGAGATGGGTCATACCCGGAGGACCGACACAAAATTTCAAAATGTAAAACCCTAGCCATGCCAAGGGGGTGAATCTGACCAAAAGACACTCGATAATATTCCAGAATATTCAAAACAAA
Organism: Helianthus tuberosus; assembly: GCA_030545235.1. Classification (NCBI taxonomy): domain Eukaryota; kingdom Viridiplantae; phylum Streptophyta; class Magnoliopsida; order Asterales; family Asteraceae; genus Helianthus; species Helianthus tuberosus. The sequence continues at coordinate 62,351,541 of CM060395.1, forward strand.
GTTTGAAAACGGGTGACGAAGATTGGAAAACTCAAAATGCCGACAATATAAAGCAATCGAACCAGGAGGACATTCATTGACAGATTTATCACAAGCAGGTGCAACCGATTTAAACTTTGTCCCTATCCCCCATTCCATACAAAACAAATCAACTTCCTCTTGAGTCATTCGAGAAAAGGCCTTCGCCATATCCTTACGAGCACCCATGATATGAGAAATTAAACAGAAAATAAGCAAAGGAAACTAACCTGATTTGATAAAGGGGAAAAACTTGAAGAAAAAGAGGGCAAGTGATGATCTTCTGATAAAAATATGTGTAAATAAATGAGATAAAAAGTAATAATGAAGAGATAGAATTAAAAACCGCCGCCTGACAAACTGCCACAAGTCTTGTCAACTCCAAAATTCAAAAACCTCAACCGTTTTCAACCTTCCAACCTTTGAACCCTTGATGCCTTTGGGCAGTAAAATACACGTATAAAAGTCAGAAGTCTTTGAGCTCATTTCCCAAAAACCTCTGACTTGGGGGGCTGATGACGGGGGTAGCCCAAGACCAAATATAAACGACTTAAATACGTAAATGCTCATAAGGCAAAATGGTTCAAAGGTTAAAAACCTGGGAAGTCGAGAATAAAGTAACACGGAACAGTAAGTAGTCATGTCTCTGGATTACTTCACCAACTCGCCAGCCGCAAAAGCAATGCAGGTCCACAGAACACACTCTATTATCCAGGAGTCAAAAGGCTTCAACCCCCGAAAGGGTAAGCCCCTCACTGCAAGCATGGTCACTAGTCAAATGCATTCCTCTTTGGGAGATGTCCTCTCCTATATATTAGACACTTCATTTACTAAGCAGGACATTCTTGGCCAGTCCTGATTCCTGAAATCTCTGGTCATCCACCTCGAGTACTTGCTTCATGCGAGTTACTCCCTTTCACATCCAACACACACATTTTTTTTGCTCATTTATCCGAATCTGAACACACTTCAGTGGAGGATCTTTAGCAAACAACAAAAATAAACTAGTGAACCTCCTTCCACGTCTTGCAAACGTGGGGGGACCCCACGACCTGCGTTAGGCAAAGTTAAACCCTCCAGCCCTTTTGCCTAACCAGCCCAGCTACTATCCTTGGTCCTTTATTTGTTGCATCAACAGAACCTGTCCCGAAATGAACCTGGGATTACTAAACATTGGCTTGGTGGTTTCGAACATGGTTGGGAGCGGCCGTCCCCGAGAATAACAATAAGCTTTTGGGCCTCGTGCGAGACAAAATAATTGGGCCCTCCCTATAATATGAACTTTGTCTTTTAAACTATGCTGAATGTTGTTTAAAAGATATATGTTGCATTAATATTGCTTCAACCTGCAAAAAAAAATTGAATGGCTGCTACATGCTACTTCAGTATTACTTATGTGTGCAAAACCTTTGAACGTGCTTATCCTCGTTGCTAAAAGTGACCTCCAACACTTATAGCAGATATTACAATCTCGGGATGTACGTCGTTTTTTGATCGTAGTGAAATTAAATTTCAAATAGTATTAGAATTATTTTCAAGACACATCAAATCTAGTATTCATCTAATCCAACTTAGCAAATGTGAAAGTAAGTAGAAAACAAAAAGTATAACAAACAACAAAGAACATACGTGCAACAAAAAATATTCGCAGTTAGTTATGGGTCGGCATTTTGTGGATTCTTAACATTTATTTATTATTTTGAATTATCTAAGTATTTTGATCGTAGTGAAATTAAATTTCATATAGTATTAGAATTATTTTCAAGCATTTAACTTATGCTCCTTGAAAAGAAACTAACACTAAATAGTAAACCAACTTTTTTTCATGGTTAGATTAAAAAATAATAGCAAAGTAATTGTATTAAAGAATGGTTAGATTAAAGAAATATTCAAACGGAATGAACAGTAAATCAAGGATTATCCACTAAAGGAAATAAGATACCAAATTTATCAAACCGAGTATATTTTCGGTACCAAATCGGTATCGGTTTTTGACTTTTTCGGTATCGGTTCGACACCGGTATTCAGCGGTTTTTACCCTCAAATACCGGTACCGTACCGGTACCGAACCGTACCGTACCAGGTATATTCGGTACCGGTACCCACTTTTGGGGATTTTCATATTAAAATTCAAACGGAATGAACAGTAAATCAAACATTATCCACTAGAGGAAATAAGGTACCAAATTTATCAAACCGATTATATTTTCGGTACCAAATCGGTATCGGTTTTTGACTTTTTCGGTATCGGTTCGACACCGGTATTCAACGGTTTTTACCCTCAAATACCTGTACCGACCGATACCGAACTGTACCGTACCAGGTATATTCGGTACCGAGTACCGAGCTCATCAAATCCTGTAGCAACGCAAGTAATTGCACCGGTTTAGAATATTTGTCATACACAATCCAGTGAATAGTAACATCATCAAGGGGATGAGCAAATGGTATCGGGTACCGGTACTGGTATCAAATTTACCAAACCGGGCATATTTTCGGTATTGAATCGGTACCGACTTTTGACATTTTCGGTATCGGTTCGGCACCGGTATTCACCGGTTTTTACACTCAAATACCGGTAACATACCAGTACCGACTGGTACCGAACCGTACCGTACCAGGTATAATCGGTACCTGTATCCACTTTTGGGGATTTTCGGTAACGGTATTTTCGGTACCGGTTGGTACCGAGCTTATCAAATCCTGTAGCAACACAAATAATTGCACCGTGTAGATTACTTTTCATACAAACTGTAAGTAAATTGTACGTATTTCGTTTAATTGAGGTTTTATATACACAACAACTTATTTTGTTTTCTTTTTTGTCTTTTTCTATAATGAATGAATTGTAGCATATAAAATTAACTTGGATATTTAGATTATTGATGAGTAAATCGTATCAAATCCTGTAATCAAACCGGTATCGTATCGGTACCAACTTTACTATACCAATCATTTTCGGTACCAATTTGGTACCCACATTTTGGTGTTTTCAGAATCGTTACTTTCGGTTCGACACCGGTCTAGCACCATACCTGTATTTACTGATTTTTAACTTCAAATACCATATCATACCATACCGTATCATACCGAGCATTTTCGGTGCAGGTACCTAATTTTGATGATTTTCCGGATCGGTACTCTCGGTGCCGTTACCGGTACCGAGCTCATCCATATTTTAACATGTTAGCACCGTAATAACTAAACTGAAAACAACTGAATTTCCAACGTGTAGGACGTGTGGGGTCCTATTATTATATATTAGTTTATTTAAAATCATTTTTTTAGGACGGAGTGGCTATCGTTACCACGTCATTGTTATTTATGTTTTGATTTTTGTTATATGCTTGCCGTTGCCGACACGCGTTTTGCAGACATTAGGTCCCCGCCGCAACGCGTGGGCGGAAAATCAACTAGTTGTATTAAAGAATATAATAACTTTTATTAAAATAAATAATTCGGATCAATCTAACAAAGTAATTGTATTAAAGAAATTAAAATAAAATAAAATTAATTATTTGGATCAATTGTGGAGGTGGGATGCCTTGTGAAGGCTTGTATAGGTATTAAAGTTTGCTAAAAGAAGTGGAAGAAAAAATAAAGTTTGCTAAAAGAAGTGGAAGAAAAAGGTAGAAATCAACATGAGTGGGTTGGGCCTAGCCCCCCAAGAGAGATCGACAATCAACATAAAGAAAAAGAAAAATATGATACGGAGCAGTGTTGTAAAAGTCGGATTCCAAGGCCGAGTACTCGGCGACTACTCGGTACTCGGAACCATACCTTGGAGAGTTACTACAAGTCGGCCTTATAAGTCGGAGGCGGTCAGACTCGGCCTACTTGGCGACTACTCGGAATACTCGGCCAACTACTCGGAATACTCGGTCAAATACTTGGTGGGAACCTTGGAATACTGAACGACTACTCGGATTACTCGGCCGACTACTCGGCCTACTCGGCAACTACTCGGGATTATGCTAATTTTGACATGAGCTATGCTAATTTTGACATGAATAATGATAGTTTTGACATGAATTACGCTTATTTTAACACATAAAATATCCAATAATTAATTTCTTTATATTTAACATGTCCGAGTACTCCCCGAGTACTCCGAGTACTCCCAACTCCCCACTCGGCCGACTAGAGAGCGCCTAGCGACTTCTGCAACACTGATACGGAGGATGTTAAGATCGAACTTGGGAGGAAGATTTCATGAAAAATACACAGAAGCCACTGAACCACTTTTTACTTTTGTTTTAACTGCTCTGTTATATGTAGTTAATATATCATTTATTTAAAAAAAATGTGGGCCCTTTGGCAATTTGGGCCTTGTGCCGTTGCCCGACTTGCACAGGCCCAAAACCGGCCATGGACCAAATGGCATGTCACCAAGTGATCTGGACATGAATGAAAAGTTTGGATTAACTACACCAAGATCTAGCCCCTTATTTGGCATTCCGACGTACTGGACCTAAGGATCACCAGGGTACAATATTTGGTGAAAACATACACTTAACACAAATTGAAGAACTATCGTTGGATGTTAGTATGAATTTTAATGTTATATATTGCTATTGTGTTATTGAACTTTGTTAGTTTTGGTTACAAATAAAAAGGGTTTATAGCGACCTTAAATGTCATTTAGCTAGTTTGATATTTGTCTCACTGATATTTTCTTTGCATAGACTATTTATCAGGACAATTAGTAAAATGAAATGCATCCAGCTAGCTAGTCGCTATTTTAATAATTGATTTTATACTCTTCACATATTGGTTAGTGTAGCTAACAAAATCTGAAAAAAAAATGTTTGATCACTAATTCATACTTTCGGTGAAAAATGACGTCAAATTAAAACAAATAAATGTTTGAGTCTATTCCGTTTATCTTCCATGACTCCATGTACTTTTTAAAACTAACATAAGTTATCTTCTGTGTACTTTTTAAAACTAACATAAGAGATCTATTATTTTTTTTTAAATCCATACTTTCATGTTTCATAAAGTTTAATTCTCCGTGTACCTTGTACTAATGGCGTTTACTGTTCTAGTTCAGACACTTTTAGCAAAAGTTATGGCGGACCAATTCACAACCACGGTCACTTTAACATTTCTACTTGATGCACATACTTAGGGCTTGGCTAAACGCTCTAAGTCGTTATCTGAGAAGCTAGATGAAATGTTCGAGATTTTAATAGATGAACATGAAAAGCGTAACCAAACATCCAAGCGTCAAAACCGTGATCAAATGGACCTTCTCCGAAATATTGTTATCACTAAAAAAGAGTATTCAAACACCCATGTTGAACTATCATATAGAATAGTTAGACAAACATGAAAGCCATATTGCTAGATATGGTTGCCGGTGCCATTTAGCAAAAGTTATGGCGAACCATTAATTATGGTTTCAACAAAAGACAAACCACATTAACCGGTTAGGTTTTGAAGGTTTAAACCTATTTTTTTTCTGGTATTCATAGTTTGAATTAAAAAAAGGGTTAATATGATGAAGATGACTGATATTTCGTAACTATATTTTTTTTTTTCTAAATGAAACAAAAATGTACATATAAAGCTTAAGTTTGGATTAACCTGATCTAACGTAATTGTGAATCGTAATTGTTAGTAAAAGTGAATCGCGATTGTTAACACTTAAACGAATCATTTAACAAAGAGACTTTGGCCTAGTTGTACCAATACGTTGGACTAACTTTTGCCTTTCTAATGGTTGGTCGTTCAAGTCCCATGGATGTTAAAAACGATGTAATTGAGAAGCTTAGGAGTAGATTTAAAGCGTGTCAATGTTATCATATTAGATAACCCAAAATAAAATTTAGTAAACTAATCAACTAGACATCTCAAACAACAAAACCTTTTGGTTTTGAGGTAAAACTGTAGAAACTTATGGTTACCAATCACACAGATCAAAGACAAAGTAATAGCGACAAAAACGGTGACCAAAATCTATTATTAAACCAAACCAAAAAAACACCCACCAATACCAAGATCTTACCAATAGTAAGATCAGATGAACAACAATGTTCAGATCAACTGATTTAATCAGTTGATCAACACAATACAGAAGATATACAGAAAAATAGGAAAGATACAACCTGATCTACAAGGCAAGATCTCACAGGCGAGATTCCTTCAAGAACAAGAGCAAACAAGTAGATCGATACAATACAAAAAACCAGAGGAAACAAAGAGAAGATAATAGATTGCGAAGAAGAGTCTCAAAACCCTAATGACTCATCAGGAGAATAATAACCCTGAGGTAGACTCATATACACATCTTCATTAATAGTGCCATACAAGAAGGCATTATTAATGTCAAGTTGAAACAAAGGCCATTCATTCTGAACAACAAGTGTAATAATACACCTAACTGTTACCATTTTCACAACAGGTGAAAATGTCTCCCCAAAATCCAGGCCTTCACTTTGATTAAACCCCTTGGCCACAAGTCTAGCTTTAAACCTTTCTATCTCTCCACTAGATTTGTATTTAACTTTATAAACCCACTTGCAGCCTATGGGCTTTCTACCAGGAGGTAGATCAACAAGAGTCCAAGTATTGTTTCTGAATAAGGCCTCCATCTCCTTATTCAATGCCTCAACCCACCTAGGGTCCTTAGCTGCTTCATTGTAATTAGAGGGTTCAAGTGTTTTATTTAACAAATTAACAAAGCTAAAATTTTCACTTGAAAGACATGCATAATTCACAGTTTTATCTATACCATACTTAACTTTTCCACCTAACACATAATCCTCAAATTTTTTGGAGCAACTGAAGTTCTAGTGGATCTTCTAAGACTTAAACCAGCACCCTCAGATAGGTTGGTCTCATCACTTGGTATTCCAGTGTCTTCTGCCTCGCCATATAACCCAAGCTCACTACTATATTCATAACCAGTTGAAAACTGTTGATTTTGACCAACAATACTGGTTGTGGTAGATGTGGAGGGTCCTAATGGCTGCTGATCATCACTAGAAGTACCATGAGAGCCATTATTACCCTCTTCATCATTGGGCGTTTGAGAAACTTCAAATGTTTCAGTTTCATAACAATCAAAAAAGGTTATATGATTTAAATTTTTATCAACAAATTCTTGATTAACAACTTCTTTATTCTTGAAAGGGTAAACATTTTCATAAAATTTTACATCTCTAGAAAATAAGATTTTCTTATTACCTAAACTCCACAATTTATACCCCTTCTTAACATTAGAATAACCAATCAAAACACACTTATCAACATGATAAGTAAATTTAGCAGACTCATTTAACACTGTGCTAAAACACAAACATCCGACGTTTCTAAGATGAGTCAAAGAGGGATTAAAACCAAAAACTACTTCATAAGGACTTTTACCTAATAACACAGAAGAGGGTAACCTGTTAATCAGGTAAACAGTAGTCAGAATGCGACCAGACCAAAAACTCAAAGGTAGGCAGTAACACTCCGTGTTTCGAAAGTCAAAGTCAAAGTAAAGATTGAAGTCAAAGAAAGACAAGATTGCTAATTGCGATCTGTCTCTCCTTGCTCAATTCCTGTTTTGACTTCTTTGACTCGTAATTAGCCTATTTTATTATCACTTTAGTTGTATTATGTGGAGTATCTATTAATAATCGCATACTAATCGCTATTTATCGCATGTTTAATCGCTTTACCGCTATCACAATCGCACTCGCAACTCGAATTACGCATTTTGATTATTGTTTTACGTATGTGTTACTTGTGCATGTTTATTTATGTTATGATAATCAATCGAAACGCAATCGAAACTCAATCGCAATCGAATTGCAAACGCTAAACGCAGGAAAAGTAGGATGCTTGTATGTTGATATAGTAGTTGGGATTAAAAGTAATTTGATAAGCAACTCTATCGCATCACTTGCTCAAATCGCATCGCAACGCGCTACACGCAAATCGAAACGACAAAACTCGTCGCGTCAAGCACTCGAACCAGGTGCCACTCGACCGGACTGCCATCCGGGCGAGTTGCCACCTGAGCGACCAATCACTCTTCCCTTTCCACTTTGGGTAACCCTATAAATACCCCTTGTCACTTTCAAACCTCCTACTTTTGGCAACTGACGTCCTACTAGTGCTCCTACTCGCTTTTTCCTTCGATTTCTCGCAATTTCGGTAAGATCTCGTCCTAAATCTTGTACTTCCTTACTCTACACGCACTCCTACACCTTTCTATCTTTTGAATCTTAACTTTTAACCGTGAAATCATCAAGATTCAAGGTGTTCTAGGATGACGTCATCATGTGTTCTTGAAGAACTTCATGTTTTGGCCTCAATCCACCAAGAACAACTTGGATCTAACCGATTCCCACAAAAAACAAACAGAGATCCTTCATAGATCTAAACATATTCACAAGAAAAAGGATTGAAAGATGGTTTTCCAACTTTCTTTCAACTCTTTTACACTCAATGCATTCAAAACCGATAGAATCGGAGCTTGTGCTGATTTACTACTCATTCTAGTGGTTGTGTTGGTTCAAGATCTAGATTCTATCCATGAGACTATCGATTTCAGGTTAAACATAAACAACCGTCTCGGACCGTGCACCGTCGGACTAGGGTGATTCCTGTTTGGTCAGGTCATTGGGACGAGATGGGGTTCCCATTGTTTAAATCAGTCATCACAACGTCTCGCTCAAGTTACAACACTTCAAGCCGGATCAAGTAACAGCACGATCAGATCGTTGGGACGAATTGCCGTCCGATCGGACTGCTGTCCGACCGGGTTGCCATCTGCTCGACCTACTGTCCGATCGTGATGCATCTTGACTCAAGGCTTAAATTTTTTTTAACTCGTTCAATAACAGGGTTGCCACCCGATCGGATGGACATCCGACCGAGTGACCGTCCTGCTGTGAACTTGTTCTCACTGAGAAGCCTCGCCATTCGAGTCGCCGCCCGATCGAACGACCGTTCGATCGACCGACCTGAAAGATAGAGATACTTCTCTGTTTTCAAAATACTACAACGAAAACTTCAAAAGTCAAGCCATCATACACAAACACATCCTTCCTAAAGGAAGGAACAATCCACTCGAACAGTCGTCCGACCGGATGACCGTCCGAACGGACTACAACCTGCACGACTGGCCGTCCGATCGGATTACCATCCGATCGAACTGCCATCCGACTCACTGGTACCTTGCATCGTTTTACGCGTCGCTTATCGTTATGCTATCAATCTGTTCAGGCTAACCCTACTCTCTAGCGCTCCCTTCAATCCATTCAATCGCTGTGAGTATACTCGATCCCTTTTTGCTTTACGTACTTTTGGGTGTTACATACGTTACTTATACAAAATCACATCGAACACACTACGCAATACTTTAAACGCTAACCGTTATCACATGTATACGTGACTAAATGAATGCTTGTTTGTTATGTTTACACATGGAATGATGTCTACCTGCCTTAGAAATGGTAGTACTATTAGTTTGGACTCAGCACCCGTTCACTCGGGGGTTGTTAAGGACAATTACCTACATGGCTCACAGTGGTGAGTATGTATCGCGAACTGCCTTGGGCAGTCAACCCGCAGTCATTGGTATCGATAGGTTCATGTCGATAACTAACATGCCTCATTTCACTTTGTGTACGTGCTGGTTATGCGTAATGCTTTCGAACTCTATATGCTATTATCAAACTTGTATGCTCACCTTTACACTATGTGTATTGACTGTTATTTTAACGTATGTGACAGGTGATTAAGTTGTTTATATGCTTAGCTTGCTGTGAACTTGAGGCAAGGAAAGGTCTAGGATGCTCTCTGTGCTGTGATGAAATCGAAGCTAGGAAAAGAGGTCCTAGAAACCAATAAATAAACTATATATGTATAAATCTGAGTTGTCGGAACAGAACTACTTGACTAGATTTTGTCTGTAATAATTATATTATCACTTATGACATGGTATGGGACATGTTGCTTTAAATATTTGGTAAATATAGTTGTTATGCAAACTTCTGGACAATCTGTTTCGCTCAGTGCCATGCCCCGATGTTTCCGCCATCGGTTGGGGTGTGACATAGGCCACTTTAAAACATTAAGGCTCTAGCTATATTTAAAAGGTGCCCATGTTTACGCTTAACCACACCATTTTGTTGTGGTGTGTAACCACAAGTTGTTTGATGTAAAACACCTTTATTTTTAAAAAAAGTTACTCATTTGATTATTTACAAATTCGGTTCCATTATCACTTCTAAAAATTTGAACTTTCTTTTTAAACTGGGTCAAGATTAGTTCATAAAAACTAGTTAGATTCTCAAAAACTTCCGTTTTACTCTTTAACAGGTAACATCATACAGATCTTGAAAAATCATCAACAACAGTTAGGAAATATTTAAACCCTTCATTACTAGACACACTGTATGGACCCCAAAGATCTAAATGAACTAAATCACCTATTTCTTTTGTTTTATGATCACTTAAAGGAAATGGAACCCTCACTTGTTTAGCCTTATGGCAAATCTCATAAGGACCATAGTCTATAGATTTAATGTCTAAGCAACCATTTAAAACAGCTAGAACCTGATCTGAAGGGTGACCTAACCTATTATGCCACATATTTGACTTTAACACACTATTAAAACACATGTTAGCAGAATTACCATTTTTTCCAACAAAGTATAAACCATTGTCCTGATTACCAGTCACGAGGAATTTCTTTGACCTCAAATCTTGTAGCAAGCAATTAGTTTCATTAAACAAAACAACTATCTTATTATCTTTGGCTAACCTAAAGACAGATAACAGATTTACACTATACTCAGGGACATAGAAAACATCTTCTAGAATGAAATTATTAACAAGTCTTATTTTCCCAATTTTAAACACCTTAACACTAGTACCATTCGGATGACTAACTTTTAGATTATAATCAGACACATCAACCCAATCAAACATACCCTTATCAGACTTAACCATGTGCTGATTAGCACTGGAATCAACAATCCAATTATACTCAAACTCAAACATATTAGAACTAGAACAGCTAACAAAACCAGTGGCAAAACTACAAGTAACTGAAGACTCACCTCCCATATTAGACTTAGCCTGCTCACCACCAGAATTCTCACCAACGAGACTCAACAATTTAGAAATCTGTTCAGAAGTGAAAGGCATAGCAGTACCAACAGAATTTGAAGACCCAACAGTGGTATTACTTTTACTATTATTATTAGACACATTAGACCTAGCCACCTGTCCTCCTGGTCTTCTTCTAACACCAGGAGGATATCCAATAATCTCAAAACGCCGGTCAACCGTATGACCAAGCATATTACAATGAGAACACTTTAGATTAGGATTAGGACCTCTAACATTTTTCCTCCTAGAGTCAAAAGACTGGCCAGACTTAGTTACAAAAGATACATTTTGACCTTTAGACCCATTCGAAGACATCCTATGAGACTCTTCTCTGGACACAATAGAAAAGGCAACCTTAACTGAAGGGAATGGTTCTCTTGTTAGTAGATTAGTCCTTACAGGTTGATAGACATCATCAAGCCCCATAAGGAACTGCATTAGTTCAATGAGGGTAGAAAAATCGTTATAATCTTTAGCAGCCTGACAAGAACAGGAAGGAAGATGCACCATTGCATCAAACTGTTTCCACATAGTTGTCAATTTGTTATAGTATTCAGCAACAGTGCTACCATTTTGAGAGATACCATTTATTTTTTATACAAATCCTACACAATAGAACCATCCACCTTATCAAAAGACTCTTTTAAATTAGTCCAGACCTCTAAGGCAAGTTTAGAAAACACTTGCCCTAGAAATAACTCCTCAGAAATAGAATTCAACAACCAAGTAATAACAACTGAGTTAAACCTATCCCAATGATTGGCTAAGACCTCATCATCTTTTGGTTTTTCACACTTACCATCAATAAACACAAATTTATTTTTTGCCTCTAAGGCAAGTCTCATAGCATTAGACCAGACATGATAATTCTCAGCTCCTTTTAGTTTTATACTAATAATAGTTAAGGTGCTAGAGTCACTAGGATGAAGGTACAATGGATCTCCTATATCAAGTTTACTAATCAAAGTAGCATAAGTACTAGTGTCTCCTATGACCACAAGAAACAATAACAAGCAATCAACAGTCAAACAATAAAAAAACAATCACAAAACAGCTAACTGTGACAGAGGCCAGATTCCAGGTTCGTCACTCTATAGGTGCCTGGACAAGCGTATCATAGAAGCAACAACTAAACAAGACAATGCAAAAGATAAGCAAATAAGACTCGATCAAGTGCCGACCCGACTAGTCCGGTAAACAGGGGATGCCTAGACACACAAGAAATGATGACAGGTATAATAAGAGAAGAAAGTTAGAACACCCTTACAGAAGCGTTTAACTCCCTCCTATAGCAGATCTAATCCGTAACCTTCTAGGGTTACAAGATTAAGATCGGAAGACAAGTACAAGAAATTTGGTTAGTTTGCTTTGTGGAAATAACCACAAAGACCAACACAGACCTTCACACCACAGATCTCGAAGTATAGTGATACAGAAAACCTCCGATTAGGGTTTCTTAAACCCTAATTTGATACCACGCCCAACATCGTCCAACAAGGGTTTCTTGAGTCCAGAAACCCTAAGATAGCCTACAAAAAACACAACAACATAGATAAAACCAGCGGAAGAACAATCAATTAAGAGCTATACAAGCTCTGATACCATGTAGAAACTTATGGTACCAATCACACAGATCAAAGACAAAGTAATAGCGACAAAAACGGTGACCAAAATCTATTATTAAACCAAACCAAAAAAGCACCCACCAATACCCAAGATCTTACCAATAGTAAGATCAGATGAACAACAATGTTCAGATCAACTGATTTAATCAGTTGATCAACACAATACAGAAGATATACAGAAAAATAGGAAAGATACAACCTGATCTACAAGGCAAGATCTCACAGGCGAGATTCCTTCAAGAACAAGAGCAAACAAGTAGATCGATACAATACAAAAAACCAGAGGAAACAAAGAGAAGATAATAGACTGCGAAGAAGAGTCTCAAAACCCTAATGACTAATCTGCACTTTATAAATCAGCAACAAATGATACTTACACTCTACCTCTTCTAACTGTCTTTAATTACACCGACTTCACAGAAAATACAATATGAACCCCCAAGTTACATCCAGGCCCTTTAAGTTGTTGTACCTGTTATAACAATATAACAACTTAACCAAACAAAGGTTAGAACAATAAAAACCGTAACATATGCAATATTTGAATGAATTATATATTTACTCTTTCAACAAAAACCAAACAACGTTGGGTATACAAGCAAATATACTAGCATTGACGGATCCGTGATTTTTTTCGTTGGGTTCTTTTTGGCATATTCTCACTATTTATTTTATTTTTTTACAAATCATACAAGGTTCTCAATATTTTTTCTTCATTTTTACCAAAACGAGTGGATTCCAGAAAAACCACAAAACATGGTTGGACGATCCGTCCTTGTTTACGAGGGAGTAAAAGTTCCAACGTAGGCATACTAAAACATTACTGTACTTTTCTTTGTATCATTCATTGATTAAAATGTAAAAATGGAGTTACACGAATGGTCTTTTTTCATGGGTTTTAATAAATTTGAATAGTAGTTATTAAAATAATGTTTAGGTTTTATGGTTGATATTGAGAACATGTTGATTTCAAGGTTCCGGGTGCGCCTTCTGACTCCGGGTGCGCCTTCTGACTCATTACCATGGTAAACAATGCGACATGAAAAACTTGATGTCGCTGCAAGTTTAAAACTTATTTAACCAAAACTCATTATATGAAAACCCATTATTTACCCCATTGGACTATGGGGTGTAGTGGGGCAGGGTTGGGGGCTTGGGTTGACATGTGGCGTAACTGGGCTCCACCCGGGAGGAGATTGGCTGGCATGGGTTATTTGGGGTGTGAGGTGGCGTGACTTGGGCTAGCGTGGCCAATCATGTGTATTATTATTATTATTACTATTATTTTTTAACTAAATAAAATTTCATTCAATTATTGTAATAAACTAAATAAAAAAAACTACATAAAATTAAAAAAAAACCTACAACAAAATATAAAAAAATACATCAATTATTCATGTTATACTTTCGCAAGATCTCGTTTTTCATTGTAGAGGATTAAAAGTTGGAAGAATGAGTAAACTTTCGTTTTGCTCCCTGTAGTTTGGTCACTTTAACGGTTTTGTCCAAACCTTTAAAAATAGCCATTTCACTCCCTGATCTATAAAGTTTATCTCTATTTCACTCCCCACCCCTAACGTCATCCATTTTCCCTGTTAAAACCTGGTCATGTGCCCCTTACATGAGGGGCATTTCAGTCTTTTCCCATCCTCCTTTATAAAGAAAAAATGGCTTGTAATTTTTCCACACCCTTCTCTCTCTCTTCCTTCTCTACCACCACTCCGGCGTTAATATCCCCCGAACAACGGTACCGGAAACCTAACCGTTTCCGGCGTTAATATCCCCCGACTTACGTCTTCACATCTGTGGTCGGAGACTGTTCGTCTCACATCTGACCTCCGACCATTAGATCTTCACTTCACGACGCCTCTGTTTTTCGTTCAGATTTGCAACGACGGTGAGTAGTTCAGATCTGTAAGTCAATTTTGAAGTTTGGATTTGGTAGGTGTGTTGGTGGTCGATTTATGAAATTACGGTTTCTTGGTGGCACTTGCAAGGAGGGGTGTATGGCGGTGATTATATTGTGTGTGAATCTGGCCAGGAAACATTTAGGGATGGAAGGTTGGTGGGTGTGGTGTGGTGATGACGGTGGTTGTTATAGATGATGAAGGGGCGGTGGAGGGTGGTGGCAGGTAGGGGTAACGGGGAATGATGCTGGAGGTGGTAAAGAGATAGAGAGAGGGGGTCAGTGGGGTTGTTGTTCGGTGGGTTATAGTATAGGGAGAGATGCAAGGGAATGGTGTAGAGAGAGAGAGAGAGAAATAGGGAAATGAATGAGTTTGAGTGCGAAAACACTAAAATGCCCCTCATGTGAGGGGCACATGACCAGGTTTTACAGAGAAAATGGATGGCGTTCAGGGCGGGGAGTGAAATAGAGATAAGCTTTATAGATCAGGGAGTAAAATGGTTATTTTTACAGGTTTGGAGCAAAACCGTTAAAGTGACCAAACCATAGGGAGCAAAACGAAAGTTTACTCTGGACGAATTTATAAAAATATGGAGATTAAAGAAGGTGAAAGGTAGAGATGTGGTAAAATTTTAAAAAAGATGGTTAGTATTTATAGGGTGAAAAAGTGTTTTTTTTAACTAGCCTTTAGGGTAACGGCTTGTCGCAACCCCCGATCCCTTATCTGTCCCGGGAACGGGCGGACGCGAACTCAGTAGTGGTGGTATCAGTTATTTAATCTTGCAGCGGAAATTTCATCAGGACCGTAGTTAGGAAATGTTTATCAGAGTAAAACCACCTCATTTAATATTAATAATCACATGGATAAAATCTCAGTTTCTTATTACAATACAATTTATAGGGATAAACCCTATTTTATTGAATTTAAAACATCGTTTATTAGGTAACTTTTATAGCCACATTTTCCCAAGCCTTCAGTGCTCTCCTGCTGGCTTTTTACTAATTGGTTGTCACATTGGGTTACCTGAAACGCGTTTTAAAAACATTTGTCAGTGGGAAATACTGGTGAGTGAATCCCAGTTTAATCAAGTTTAAATAAAAAGTCACAGTGAACAGTACTGAGAGTGATCACATTGTTTATTTCTACACAATTACTCCATTAGTACTGTCAATCCTGACTTGTGGGTCATATTACCCATTGGCTAACTCATTGTCCAATGGTAACGTATTGTCATCCCGACTTACTACTCACAGTGTAGTAAATTTTGTATACAAAACCCCAACATACCGGCAGTAATTGAAGAACTACAAAGACTCAATCACCGCTTAATCACATTGTAAAACAATTAAGGTTTTGTAAAACATTCCAAAAAGGTTAACAAAAAGAGGATAAACTCACAAAAAGGTTTACACAAAAAGAAGGATTACTCACATTGCTATCTTAGACTTCGCGTAAGGGTTTCCTGGGAAAAATCTATAATTTATACAAATGTACATTGGTTAGTATCATAACCCTTTGAAAATATTAATGATACCCTCCCCGAGACGGTATTCCAACAACTACGTCGGGCAGAACCACGACAGTTATTACGGAACCCTAAATCAATCGGGCAGCGTATCTACTTATGAAACCGGGGTTATAATACTTACAACGGAGCAGAACCTCGCTAATTAGGGGTATAATACCCAACTATTATAACTCTTCTACAGAAATTGAGATTGAGAATCAAATTGTGAACGACGAAAAGTGAAACCCGATGGCCTTCTTATATAGTGCTGAAACTTGGTCTCCACGCGGCCCGCGTAAAGAACAGACAAGGGTTACGCGGCCCGCGTCAACCCTGGTCAACTAACTAGCTTAGCTGGGTCAGCTTGTAGGTCCGCCACGATGTCGACACGTGTCGGCCTCTGGTGTCTCCGCGTTTGATGATCTCACACGGCCCGCGTAAGAGTTAAGGTGAGCTTACGCGGCCCGCCTTAACTTATAATTTCACCGGAGTCAAGGTTCAGCCTTGATACCGCCCGCGTGAGCTTGAGGTGAGGTCCTACACGGCCCGCCTGAACTTAAACATCAGATTTTATATTTTATTTTTAATGTTATAACGTATCTCTGGCTTGGTTTTTACATACGGGGTGTATTTAGAGACATATAAGGGCATTTTAAAATATACTAGAGTGTCGGAAATATTTATGAGGGTGTTGGTTTTACCGAGGGTTGTTACATTCTCTCCACCTTGTTTTAGAGCTCGTCCTCGAGATCTACTGAAATAAATACGGATATTTCTTTTGCATTTCCGATTCAAGCTCCCATGTGTACTCTGGTCCTCTTTTGGAGTCCCACTTCACTTTGACTAAAACTAGTCTCTTGTGCTTGAGATTCATGACTTTCCTGTCTTCAATTTGTAGAGGCCTTTCTACAAACTTGAGTTGTTCATTTACCTCTATATCATTAAGAGGTATTATTAGGGATTCATCAGCTAAACACTTTTTGAGATTAGATACATGAAACACGTCATGTATACCTGCCATTTCCTCCGGCAGTTGTAGCTGATAGGCTACAGGTCCTATTCTTCTAATAATCTCAAAAGGTCCATTATACCTGGGACTTAGCTTTCCCCTTTTGATGAATCTTACCACTCCTTTCCAAGGAGAGACTTTCAATAATACTTTATCCCCTACTTGGAATTCCAATGGCTTGCGTCGGTTATCGGCATAACTCTTTTATCGATCACGTGCTGCTTTCAGTCGTTCCTTGACTTGAATAATCTTGTCGGTTGTTTCCTGCACTATCTTAGGTCCAGATAGTTGTTTTTCCCCAATTTCTGCCCAATAGACTGGGGTTCGACACTTTCGTCCATAAAGTGCTTCGAATGGTGCAGCATTGATACTTGTGTGATAACTATTATTATAAGAAAATTCTATTAAAGGTAAGTGATCGTCCCAATTACCTCCAAAATCAATTACACAAGCTCTAAGCATATCTTCCATTGTTTGAATTGTTCTTTCGCTTTGTCCGTCCGTTTGAGGATGATAAGCTGTGCTTAGTTTTAACTTGGTTCCCATTGCCTTTTGGAAACTTGACCAAAATGAGAGGTAAATCGACTATCCCTATCAGAAACAATTGATAAAGGAATGCCATGTAAAGAAACAATTTCATTTACATATAACTTAGCTAACTGTTCCATACTGAAAGTTTCTTTCATTGGTAGGAAATGAGCGGACTTGGTTAGCCTATCTACAATCACCCAGATTGTATCATTTCCTTTCTTAGTTTTGGGTAATTTAGTAACAAAATCCATTGTTATCAATTCCCATTTCCACACTGGCATTTCTAATTGTTGTAGAAATCCTGAGGGTTTCTGGTGTTTAGCTCTGACTTGTGAACAGGTTAAACATTTAGAAATATAGGCTGCTATGTCTTTCTTCATTCCTATCCACCAGAAATTTTTCCTTAAATCCTGGTACATTTTATCACTTCCTGGATGCATCGTATATTTAGACTTATGGGCCTCTTCTAAAATACGATGACGTAGGTTTCCTAATTTAGGTATCCACATTCTCTTTTCATGGAATCTCCAAATTCCATCTGTTCCTTGTTTTAATTCCTTCAGCATACCTTTTAATTTTTCAAAATCATCCTTGATTACTGATTCTTGTGCTTCTCTTATTTGATCATTTAAATCTACTTGCAGATTTAATTTAAGAGAACGTACCCTTTTTTGGTTTTTCATGATACTTTCGGCTTAAAGCATCTGCCACTACATTTGCTTTTCCTTCATGATATTGGATATCACAATCATAATCACTGAGCATCTCCATCCAACGTCTTTGTCTCATATTCAATTCCTTTTGCTTTATGATATATCTTAGACTCTTATGATCAGTGAATATGGTAAACTTACTACCATAAAGGTAATGTCTCCAAATCTTAAGAGTAAAAATTATAGCTCTAATTCTAAATCATGGGTGGAATAATTCTCTTCATGATTCTTAAGTTGTCTAGATGTGTAAGCTATAACCTTTTGTCGTTGCATCAATACACATCCATAACCTAATTTGGAAGCGTCACAATAAATAACAAAGTCTTCAGCTCCTTCTGGTAACGCTAATATGGGTGTATGGGTTAATCTTTGCTTAAGGATTCTAAAGGCTTCTTCTTGTTTTAATCCCCATTCAAACTTAACAGATTTACAGGTTAGCTTGGTTAAGGGAATGGCTATTCTAGAAAAATCTTGAATAAATCTTCTATAATAACCGGCCAATCCTAAGAAACTTCTAACCTCGGTTGGTGACTCAGGGGTTTTCCATTTAGTAATTGCCTCGATCTTTGTTGGATCTACATGAATTCCTTCATGATTGACTAGGTGTCCAAGAAATTGTACTTGTTCTAACCAAAACTCGCACTTTGAAAATTTAGCGTAAAGCTTTTCCTTTCTTAATAAACTTAAAAGTGCGTGCAAATGCTTTGCATGATCTTCTTTACTCTTAGAGTAAATTAGAATATCATCTATAAAGACAATTATGAATTTATCTAAATATGGCTTACATATTCGGTTCATCATGTCCATAAATGCAGCTGGGGCATTGGTTAAACCAAATGGCATGACAGTAAATTCATAATGGCCATACCTAGTTCTGAAAGCGGTTTTAGGAATATCCTCTTCATGTACCTTTAACTGATGATATCCTGACCTTAAATCGATTTTAGAGAAAAATCGAGCTCCTTGCAGTTGATCAAACAGATCATCGATTCTCGGTAATGGGTACCGATTCTTAATCGTGACTTTGTTTAATTCACGGTAATCAATGCACATACGCATTGATCCGTCCTTCTTTTTAACAAACAGTATCGGCGCTCCCCATGGCGACGAACTTGGTTGTATAAATCCTTTTCCTAACAATTCGTCTAATTGTTTCTTCAATTCTTGCATTTATGCAGGTGCCAAACGATAAGGTGCTTTGGCAATTTGTGCTGTTCCTGGTAGCAGGTGAATTCTGAATTCAACTTCTCTGTCTGGAGGTAGTCCTGGTAATTCTTCTGGAAAGACATCTGAAAACTGAGATACTACTGGAATATCTTTTAGATCCTTTCCTTTAGTGTTAGTGATTATAGAAATCAAATACACTAATGATCCTTTTCTTATATAACTTGCAGTTTTCATCACAGAGATAAATTTTGTGGATCTAGATGGTTTATCTCCTTTAATTGTGATCATTTTACCTTTTGGTGAATTTACTTGAATTGACTTTTGATCACATAATATACTGGCTTTATTGGTTATTAACCAATCCATTCCTAAAACAACATCGAATCCTGCCAGATTCATAGGATATAGGTTTGCCACAAATTTTTGATTTAAAATTTCTATTCTTGCTCCCTGCAAGATTTCAGAAATCCTAACAGTTTCTCCATTAGCGGTCTCTACTAGACATTCTTGTGGTAGTTTAGTTAATGAATGATTTAGAAATTTGCAAAATGATATATTAATAAAACTTTGGTTTGCACCAGAGTCAAATAATACTTTAGCAAAAATTCATTAACTAAAAACGTACCAGCTATGACATCTGGAATCATCTTGGCTTCATCTGCAGTTAGAACAAATGCTCTAGCATTTTTAGTATTCTTGTTGTTTGCAGCTGGGGTTAGTTTTGGACAGTTTGGCCTGATATAATCAGAAAAAATACTTAATTTACTAAGTTATAACAGTAGGGTATTGCATATATGTGGAATTTATCAAATATAAACTATGCACCGTAGGGGCATTTTGGTAATTTCACATAAGCCGAAAAGCTCAAAACTGAAGTCTGAGTTAAACAACTTTTGCTTACTATTAAAATATAATAATTTACCTAAAATATCAGTAGGTATCAACCCTTGTATGCTTAAAATAGTTTTAGTACATACTATGCGTTAAAAACGCTTAAAAAGGCGATTAGGAGCCATTTCCGGGTTCTATATAGAAAGCTGATATTTTTATTATTCTAGAAGATTTAAAATAATGTATTTATCATAAAAAATCAGTAGCAAAAGGTTTGGGGTCAAAAAGATATGTAAAACTCATTTTATAGCCCGAAAGGGCAAAACCGACAATTACCGGGTCAAGCTTATAACTCTAAGTTATGCTCAGCCTAAAATTAATTAAAAATCTTCAAAAATCCCAAAATAATATATTACATCAGTGGGTAAGAAGTTTGATATCAAAAAGTAGGTTTAAATAGGCTATATGCTAATTATGCCGTTAAATCGCTAAAAAGCTTTCTAATTACGCTAATGAGCATAACTCTCAATATACACCTCAAACTGATGTCAAATTTTGGGTGCAAGTTTATAAATCAGTAACTAAGGTTTCTACTCTTTTACATTATTAAAAATCACGTTTTATGGTGAAAAGGGCATAATGGTCAACATACAGGCAATTAACGGAATCATGCATATTAATTGGATAACTAATGAACCAAGGTGTATAATCACAGAGGGTTATACTAGCATGTAACCTGGTCCTAAGGAAGCTCTAAGGCATTTCCAAATCATACTAAAACGGGTCAGAACTGAAGTCAAAGCAAAAGTCAAAGTTTTGCGACTTTCGGTTCCGAACCGGGTCTAAACAGAAAATTGTCGGATCAAACAAGCTTAGACCAGTTCTTATACTTATTACCAAGTTATATGAGTGATAAAATAGGTTACACGCCTTCTATATTGTTAATTATGTGTTAATTAGAATATTAGCATTCTGTTGACTTTTTCTAATCAACTTTGACCCGACAAATGGTCTAGATAGAGTGGGAATCAGAGGGTGCCCTTTTAAGGGTTTAATGCCCACATAATTACCAACTTATAACTACCTTCAATTCGACTAATCACTGGACCATTAATGATTAATCTCTAAGTCAAACGGTAATTACGACGGTTTGACTTTTAAGCTAAAACTAAGTAAAAACTCAACTAAGAAAGGTTAAGCATACTTACTGAAGTCCTATGCACGACCAGAGATGCTTAGAGAAGGCTCTTGAACTCCAGAGATGCTCCACAAATGCAGATGGAAGGTGTGATCAATTGTTGCAACATAAGGGCCTTTATATAGTGTTTAATCTCACTTAGATCATTGACACATGTTGGGATCGAACCCTATAAGAGGAACAGATAATTAAAGCCAGAACTGGATCAGAGCAGTGGATCCAGAATAAGCAGATGTTTACATACAAGTCTCTCCCCTTGAAAGTGATTTCAATATCTGCTGACCTCCTATCTGCTGATCTTGCAAACTACTGACCTACAACTGCTGCTCAAGTAAAGATCTGATGAAAGACTAAAGCCCTGCTGATTCAATCTACTGCCTTGAGTCAAGCATTGCTGATCCGGACAAGTACTGCTGGATTCACAGCAGTGGAAGGTTGCAGCAGCTGATCTATAGTCTGTTTTGTAATGTAATGTAATAGCAGTAGTTAACATAGCAGTGGTTGTATAGATCAGAGGTTAGAGTTTGTTAGGAGGTTAGATGTCACTTTCATGGTGACGTCAGCTAAGATGCTCAGTGGTTTGCTAGTGCCTATAAATAGTTCAGTACTTTGTACTGTTCTATCAGCTCTTTTGCATCATCGTCTTCTTTGCACGAACAAACAACTGAGCTCTGGCTGAGGGGGAGTTTGCATTCATTCATCAATCATTGTAATCGTTATTGAAATAAATTCAATCTTCCAATTCATTGTGAAAAGATGTTTGATCAAAGTATTACTCTCGTTTTATTGTATGCAAAGTTTGTTTTCATCATAATTCCGCTGCACACTCATCCATTTTCGTCTTAATTACAAACATAAAATACAATCAGAATCAAACTCAGATCCAACAATTGGTATTAGAGCCTGGACAGTCAAATTTGATTTAACAATCATTTTGATGTAAATAGTTCGGCTCATAACAGTTGATACTGATCGTTTGTTCGTTCGTTGAAAAACAGAGCAAGGATTAATCACCATTAAAGTTGATTTATCAGTGTCTGTAAAACAACAAGAATGAGGTCACAATCTCAGGATGATAAAAACAACATCGGCTCGCTTTTTAAACCACCTATGCTAAAAAGAAATGAGTACAACATCTGGCAGAGGAGGATGGGTCACATCCTCGCTCAACAAAGCACAGGTTGTTGGAGGTCTGTTGTCTTTGGTCCCCATGTTCCCACAGTGCCAAGCACTGAAGATGCTAAAAAGTTCGTTCCAAAACCAGTTGAAAATTATACCGAAACCGACTATCAAAAGTTCGAACTAGATGCTAAAGCGTTTAGCATCATAGCATCAGCGCTGCCCAATGAGATATATGTTGGACTGTTACACTGTAACAGTGCCAAAGAGTTATGGGACACACTTAAGGAACAGTTTGGGGGAACCGAAGAAGTCATAGAAAACAATAGGGAAATCCTGAACCAACAGTATGAAACATTTTGTCATGTTAGAGGTGAATCACTGACGCAACAATTTGAGCGTTTCAGTTGTCTCATCAGTGAACTGAGGCTTGTTAATACCACTTTTACAAACTCAACTCAAAATAGCAGGTTCCTCAGGTCACTGCCAGAAAAATGGGACACCATAGCTTTTGTCACCCGAAACTCACCAGAGTTCAAGGATCTGACCTTGACCCAACTCCATGGTCGACTCCTGACCTACGAAAGGGAGTTGAACCAGAAAAGGAAGTTACAAGAATCAGGAAAAACCGTTGATGATTATACATTCGGTATCACTGCTCTTCTGGGTCAAGAAGAATCTGGGAGTAGTGGTAAGGATCAGGGTTTTGATCACTTCATTGACATAACTGCTGGTGCAAATTTTAACAACCCTGATCCTCACTCTGCAAGTTTTGCATTCACTGCAAACGAAAACCAGATGTCAGACAATCTAAGTTTTGAACTAAATGACTTACAACATTTTGATCCCACTGACTTAGAGGAAATGGACATCCTACACCAACTGGCTTTGCTAAGTGTTAGAACTAGCAAATTTTACAAAAGAACAGGGCGAAAATTCCCAGGTTTGCATGGGAATCTAAGGGTTGGGTTGGATAAATCGAAAATCAAGTGCTACAAGTGTAATAGGTTGGGAGACTTTGCTAGGGAATGCAGGAGTCAAACTAATGGTCCCATAATAACTCACCCTAGCTCAAATCCTAGACCTCAAAATCAAGGCACTCTGCACTATGCCCAGTATGCCCCAGCAGCTCAAGTGAACACTGCTCACTATGCTGCTGCCCCTGTGCCAGTGCACTATGTCCAAACTACTGTTCCACAGATCCAATATGTTCAAACCCCTGTTCCCCAGGCACAAGTGCAGCCTGCACCTCAAACCACTGCTCCAGCAGCAGTACAACCAGATCAACAAAGTTTTTTCACTCAAGGGTTTGTTGACTGGAGCAGTATGCCTGAAGACCTTAGTGATGAAAATTTTGCACTCTATGCTTCTAATGATTCTTCTCATAATGAATTTTGCTTGATGGCATTAAAGTCAATACAGGAGGGGGTTGAAACTGAAGAGGAACAGCTGAGTATTGAAACAGTGGATGAGGTGACTGAAGCAGTGGTTACTGCTATGGCTGGTGAACTACTGTTGGAAGAAAGTTCAGGTACCCTGATTGAACCAATGACAGATCCATGGTCCGAAGAGGACAAATAAGAAGAGAAGGAAGAAAAGGCTGGTGAAAAGAAGGTGAGAGCTGATGATGAAGAGAATCATCAATGTGATTGTGCAATGATGGCTGCTGCCAAGGTATCTCCTCAAGTTCTAGAAAAACTGTGTTCTGACAATTGCATTATTGCTTTTGCTAACATCAAAGAGGTGAATGAAAACCTTCGGGATAAAATCTTAACTGATGAAGTCAACTTTGAAAGATCTTTAAAAGAACTTAAAAACAAATTGACTGAAAAGGAAAAAGAGATCAGCAGTCTGAAAGAAGAACAAAGCATAACCAAAACTCAACTCCAAACTATGGTAGAAAAATACCAAGTTTGCAAAAAGGAGTTAGAGTCCACCAAGATCACATGTGAGAGATGGGTGGAATCATGCAAAGGGTATGAAGTTATGCTTGAAAAACAGATAAAAAGTAATGTGAAATTTAGGGTTGGTTATAGAAAACATGATGATGAAAACACTGCTTTTGGAAAATCTGTTCAAACCACTGATGTAACCACTGAGTTCATACCCACAAACAAGAATGGCCAAGAAGTGAAAATCACTGACAAACTTGGTAACAAAATCACACTTGACAGACCAATGGGATCCTCTACTTTTGAGGAACTTGAAGATTATCAGTTTAAACCAAAATGGTCTGATGAGTGTGATATTCTTGAAAATTTCAAGCCAATGGACTTTACATCAACTGATGGTGTTAAAGCTCCAAAAGCTAAAGTCATACCTCTCAAGAACATCCCAGCAGTGGTTAAAACCTCTGCTGCAAAGGAGTCTGAAAAGAGAAAGAAGAAAGAAAAAAATGATAACTTGTTTTGTGAATTCTGTGAGAAAAGGAACCATCTAACAAAAGATTGTTTCCACTTAAAAGCTTATGATTTAAACAGAACAAGTGTCAGTGTTTCAGCTGAAAGTTGCATTGTTTGTGGTAAAACAAACCACAAAACTCAAGCATGTGTGTATCTCAAAAACTTTGATGTGAAAAAGAATGAGTACATTGCTAAAACATCCTTGAGTCCATCATCATCATCATCAACATCTGTTAAATTCACCAAGAAACAACCACTGTTTGTGCCAGTTCAAACAGCTGTCACAAAACAGCTAAACCAAACATCTGTCAAAAGAGATGTTCAGGTTACTGATGCACCCCCTGCCAATCAATTCAGAAAAGGCAAGGAAAAACAACCTTACCAAAGGATTCCACACGTTTATAAGACCTACAAAAGGCCCTCTAAACCCAGAGTGAACAGGCATCCTTTTGGTTACCAGCAGGTGATTGGTCAGGACCCACAACAGTGGTTAAAGAAACACTGTCCTAAAACAGTCCAAACCCCTGACCTAACCACTGTCCATCATTCTGCATCCATCCCAGACACTGTTGAGACCCCATCCAAAGCCCTGCTGGCTTTGGAGACCCTAATGAACTAATCCTTTTACTTCATGTGCAGGGAGCTTCTGCATGCTTTGATAGTCTTTGGTATGTAGATAGTGGAGGCTCCAGGCACATGACAGGATGTAAAGCCCTCCTTAAAGACTTTAAAATCCATGGAGGGGGTGATATATCCTTTGGAAATAATAGTAAAGGGAAAGTTCTGGGGTCTGGTATAGTGCAGTCTGGAAATGTAAAATTTGAAAATGTCAATCTGATAGACAATCTAAAATTCAACCTTCTGAGTGTGTCCCAAATGAGTGACAAAGGGTTTGGGTCATTCTTCACAAAAGATTGTTGTAGGATTGTTGGACCAGAAATGGTCAAAAAGATTGAAGCAATAATCAAAACTGGTCAAACAAAACTTTTTGCTCAAAGAAGTGGCAATGTTTATGTTGTTGATATGTCAAAAGAGTGTCCCAGAGCTGATGCCTGTCTGTTCTCAGCTGCCTCTAACAAAGAGACAGAACTTTGGCACAGAAGGCTGGGGTACACAAATCTTAAGACAATCACTGAAATTTCAAAAAATGGTTTGGTGAGAGGCCTACCACAAAAATTGTTTTCATGTCCTGAACATTGCATTTCCTGTTTAAAAGGAAAACATCATAAAAGTTCTTACAAGTCCATTGAAGAGTCCAAAACAACCCAGTGTTTGCAAATGCTACACATGGATTTGTTTGGCCCAGTTCAAGTCATGAGCCTCAAGAAGAAAAGATATTGTTTGGTTATTGTTGATGACTTTTCTAGGTTTACATGGACTTTCTTTTTACACTCAAAAGATGAGACTGCAGGCATTTTGCAAGACTTTGTGACACATGTTGAAAAGCAATTTGACCTTCCAGTGAAAAGCTTCAGGAGTGACAATGGCACAGAATTCAAAAATAAGGAGTTGGATGCTTTCTGTGTGAAGAAAGGGATTGTAAGGCAGTACAGCATCCCTAGAACACCAGAGCAAAATGGGGTTGTTGAAAGAAAGAACAGAACTTTAATTGAGGCTGCCAGAACTATGCTTGCAGATTCAGGTTTGCCATTAACTTTCTGGGCAGAGGCAGTAAACACTGCTTGCTATGTCCAGAACAGAGTTTTAATAAACCCCAGGCACAAAAAGACTGCTTATGAAATTCTGTATAAAATCAAACCACTGATCTCATATTTCAAGGTGTTTGGCTGCCCATGCTTTATTTTGAACTTAAAGGATTCCATTTCAAAATTTGCAGCCAAAATTGATTGTGGTTATCATCTGGGATACTCAACCACTACCAAGGCCTACAAAGTGTTCAATACACGGACCAAGGCAGTGGAGGAGACTTTGAATGTTAAGTTCAATGAACTTTCATCAATGAAAATCCCAGCAAATCCTGCAGATCTGTTTGATCTTGAAAAATTTACTTTTGAAAATACTGCTGTCAAGACTAACAGTGCAGGTCCTTCAGAGGATACAACACCAGACTATGGGTATGAAATCATCATCCCTCAAAGGTCTGCCACAAAGGGAAAAGCATCAGCTGTTCAAAACAGTTGTCAAAGCTCAACAACTGCTACCTCAACAGTTGTTGACCAAAGTAGCCCATCAACCACTGCTTCCACATCCTCAAACACTGCTGACAAAATTCCTCAAACAGTGGATAAAAGTCAGCAGTTGTCCACTTCATTACCTCCTATTCCACCACCTTTTGAAGCCACTGCTGGATCATCAAAGTCCCCAGCAGTGGTTAGCTCAGATGAAACACATTTGCAGCCTTCACCAACAAATGCCATCATACCATACCAAGGAGATTTAATCTTCTTGAGATCTCATCCACCTGATCAAATCATTGGCAACATCAATGAAGGGGTGTTCACAAGAAGCCAAACCCAAAACATTTGTCTTTTTGCTGGTTTTCTATCACTCCATCAGCCAGTCAAGTACCAAGAGGCACTGAAAGACAATAGCTGGGTAGAAGCCATGCAAGAGGAGCTCCAACAGTTTAAAAGACAACAAGTATGGGAGCTTGTACCACTGCCAGAAGAGGTTAGTCCCATTGGCACAAAGTGGGTCTTCAAGAACAAAACTGATGAAAGGGGTATTGTTGTCAAGAATAAAGCCAGGCTTGTGGTTCAAGGTTACAGACAGGAAGAGGGGATTGATTATGATGAAACATTCGCCCCTGTTGCAAGATTGGAAGCCATTAGACTGTTCCTGGCTTTTGCTGTCAACCACAGTATGAAGGTGTTTCAGATGGATATCAAAAGTGCTTTCCTCTATGGTACAATTCAAGAAGAGGTATATGTTTGTCAACCTCCAGGTTTTGAGGATCCATTTTATCCAGATCATGTCTACAGGCTAAACAAAGCCTTGTATGGCCTGAAACAAGCACCAAGGGCCTGGTATGAAACTCTTTCCAACTTCCTTCTCTCAAATGGTTTCAAAAGAGGTACCATTGATAAAACACTGTTTCTAAAATGGAGAGGGAAGGATTTAATGATTGTCCAGATTTATGTGGATGACATTATTTTTGGAAGCACATGTAACTCAATGTGTGAAGAGTTTAGAGAACTCATGACAGCTGAGTTTGAAATGAGTGCAATGGGTGAGCTGCAATGCTTTCTTGGTCTCCAAGTTCAGCAAATGCAAAATGGAACTTTCATTCATCAAAGCAAATATGCCAAAGAACTTTTGACAAAATTTGATATGAATGATTGTAAACCATGCAGCACACCCATGGCAACAAATAAGCTTGTCATGTCTGATGAAAAGGATGAGCTAATTGACCAAACTTTATATAGAAGCATGATTGGGTCTTTATTGTACCTAACTGCATCTAGACCAAACATCATGTTTGCAACATGTGTTTGTGCAAGAAGTCAATCAGCTCCCAGAAAATCAAATATCATTGCTGTAAAAAGGATATTCAGATACATAAAAGGTGCTCCCACACTTTGTATCTGGTATCCAGCTAATGGGAATATCAAGCTTTCAGGCTTTTCAGACAGTGACTTTGCTGGATGTAACACCACAAGGAAGTCCACATCAGGAGGGTGCCAGTTTCTAGGTGATTGCTTGGTTTCTTGGCAAAACAAAAAGCAAGCAGCAGTTTCAACATCCACTGCTGAGGCTGAATACATTGCTGCTGCAAGCTGTACAGCCCAACTCCTGTGGCTTCAAAATCAGTTGCTGGATTTTGGTATCACTGCCTTAAAGACACCACTCATGTTGGACAGCCAGGCAGCAGAAAATATCATCAAAAATCCAGTTTCCCATTCAACCACCAAACACATCGACATCAGACATCACTTTGTGAGGGATTGCTATGAAAAAGGTTTGATTTCTCTGCATCATGTCCCAACTAAAGACCAGCTGGCAGATGTGCTCACAAAAGCACTTGATACAGCCACTTTTGAAAGCTTGGTCTCTAGAATTGGGATGCTAAACATGGAATAACAAGCAAAATCTTGTTTTTCTATGCATAAAAGCATCAAAATGTTTTCAGAAAATCAAAAATCCATCCTTAAAAATAGCTAAAAATGAAATTTTCATTAAAATCCTTAAAAGTCTGCCATTAATCACTGATTGTTCAAAAGTCTGCTCTACTTCAAAAGCCTGTCCACTGCTGAAAGTCAACCCCTGTTCTCTCATTCCTTTGATAAACTCTGTTGTTCAAAAGCAGTGTCTTATCCACTGATATGCTATCCACTGATAGTGAAAATCATCCACTACTCTACTACCACTGCTTTCATCAGTCACTTTCATAAAAGTACTGTCCTTCACTTTCACCAGGGGTTGTCACGTGGGCAGTACATAGTGGTCAGACCTTTTGTAACGGCTGCTACGTCAGCATTCACTTTCTTCCCTATAAAAATCCCCCACTCACCACCAAAACAGGGTTTTACTGTCGAATTGAATTCTTAAAAATTCTCTTCTCAAAGCAGTTTTTCATCTCATCTTTCACAAATTTCTTCGATCATTCTCTTAAAAATGACAAAATCGAAGCCATCCACAAAACCCACTTCCAAATCATCATCGAAAACAGTCTATCAAAAGGCAATCTCCACTGAAATCCCATATAAGCCATCTCACAATCTCCTGGGTCTTCTCACAAAACCAGGAACCACCAATGTTTTCGATTCCATCATTGATACCATGGCAAAATCAAAGTACAAAACTTTGTTCACCGCCGATGCACCAATTTATTTGGAGACCCAAAGGGAGTTTTGGAAGAATGCAACCCTTGAAAAACAAGGAGACATTGCAACCACCATACACTCTTCTATAAAGGGTAAAGCTGTCCAAATCACGCCACAATCCATTTCAGAGGTCTTTCAACTCGATGATCAGGAAGGTAAAATTTCTTTCACTAAAAACGAGTTACAAACTGACTTCATTGAAAGAGGGTATGAAGCCACAATGATGAAGAAACTTACCTTACAAAAAGGTTATTTTCCTTCTGCAACCAGATTTTTATTTCATACCCTCCTACTATGTGTTTCAAACAAAACCACCTCTTTCAATAAAATCCCTTTAAAGATTCAAAATCTGGGATATGCAATTCTTCAAGAAGAAAATTTTAACTATTCTCGGGAAATCTTTAAAGATTTGGTTAATAATGTTGAAACAAAATCATTCTTACTGTTTCCAAGGTTTTTAAGTTACTATTTTGAAAAGAAATTCAGTAAGGATGATTTAGCATCAATAATTCAAGGTGATTCTACTCAAATAAACAGTTTAACAACTGAAACTTTTTCAAGAATGTTAGCACCTTGCAAAACACAAGCAGAGATGCCTGAGCAGATTTTAGCAGCTACCACTGCTCCTCAGGTATCTGCTGCTGAGCCCACTGCTCAAGGTGATCAAAGCAGCAGCACAACTGCTTTGAAACCCACACCTAAAATCACCAAAAAGCCAAAAAGAAAATCTCAAAAACCCCTAAAACCCATCAAAAAGGCAACTCTGGAGGATGAGATACCAGAGATACTGCCTGTGACAGCACAAATGTCACAAGAAACCACTGCTGCTACTTCCTCACAACAGTTGGTACAAATATCTCAACCCATAACCGAAACTCCTCCTGTTTCTTCACAAAAAGAACAGGTTGTACACATAGGGCCACCACATCATGATGCTCTGAAACCACTTGATTTCATCATCCACAGCTCAATGCCCGGAGCAAATCCTATTTCTACACCAAACCTCACCTCCAAAATTCCACCAGAAACTAAACTGCTGTTGGATGCAATTGATTTGAACCAGGCCCTGAACAGTCCTTCTCAATCACCCATCAATGAGAATCAAACTCAACAAATGACTGTGCCTGATGTATCATTCCTTGCTAACCCACCAACACAACCTGAGGAGGTTACACCCCTTGAGTTACAAGTAACTCTTGGTGGTAATCTAAGTGAAGCAGCCACTACAACTGTTGAACCCACTGGTTTACAGTTGGACAGTGGTTACATCAATAAGACTTCCTTGGAGGCAATTCCTTATATAGCACCTCTGCCAACCACCAGTGGATTTATTTATCCTACTGGCAACATCAAAAGGTTGTCAAGTGTTGAAGGGAGAAGACCCCAGTACCAAGAAAAAGGGGCATCAGTGGTTAATGTTTGGAGTATACTCCCTACCTCTACCACTGATAAAACCACTGTTAGTGGGAAATCAGATGATCCCATTAAATTGGGTGATGGTTTAAAGTACCAGAAATTGACGGATCGTGTTGAAAAGCTTGATAACTCTGTTGCAGAACTCAAAGATATGCTACAACAGTTGTTACAAGTACAAAAGGTACAATCAACTGCTATTCCATCTCAAGCACCTGCTCCACAACAGGCATCTGCTACAAATGAGCTCTGGGATTTATTTCAACCTTTTCTCCATCAACAAGCACAAATAGCAGATCAGCAACATGAAAAACATGTTCAACAGCTGAGAATTGCAATGGAGTCCAGGTTCAAGAACACTCAGGCTGATCTAAAGGCTCTCAAAACTCAGATCCTGCACACCACTGGCACTGCTCCTCCAACAGTTCTATTCATTGATCAACTTCCCCCAGATAATGCCAAAAAGGGGGAGAAAATTCAGGAGTGGAAAAAGAAGGGAATAGAGGATGGTCTTTACATTGAACCAGAAAATGCAAACATGACCAAACAGATCCCTTTGCCAGATGGAAGCAAGAAGATTGATGTGACCACAAATGCACTGGCAGAAGCAGTTGCAAGTGTAAAAAGGGATAGAGAGGCCAAAAAGAAAGCCAGGGTTGATTATCCAGATTAGGGTACTTCAGGATCAAAAGATGATGAAAATCTTCTTAATGAAAAGAAGAAGCCTACAGGAAGAGTAAGGCTACCCAAATCCATTCCAATCAGACGTTCAAAGTCTGCTCCAAAGCCACCACCTAAAACAGCTGCTGTAACTCCTGTTGTATCAACTACTGTTGGTACTTCAGTGGTTTCAACATCTGCTCCCACTTCAACACACACCACTTCAACACACACCAAATCCACTGCTTTACCACCATTACCACCAAAAACAAAATCACCTCCTGCCAAAAGGCAGAAGACAATAGTTGTTACAACATCTGCTGTAATGACAACAGTGGTTGGAACACCAGTTGTTTCAACAACTGTTAGTCAAACACAAACCACTGCCACTACATCCACCACCACTGTTCCATCCAAAACATCATCAGCCCCTCCTCAAACAAAGAGGAGAAGGCTAATTCTCAAAGATGATGACACTTCACCACCACAAACATCTTCAAAATCTTTAGCTCTTGTCACAATACCAAAACCTGTTCCTCTCTCTTCAGTTCAAATGTACAAGCCCTTACCTCCTGCAGGTGTTCAATTTCCTCTTGAACTAGCAGCTGTTAAAGAAGAAATAAAATCTTTTTACTATGAGGATGACCCTGCCAAAAGGAGTTTGCCATCAATAAAAGGATATCCCTGGCCTAAAAATGTTGATGAATATTTGGAAATCAAGGCCAAGCAAGCAGAGGATATCTCAAAAAGAAACACACAAGGGAAATCTGACAAAGAAATTTCAAGAAACTATCAATATCTGCTCACACAGGTCAGATTCCTAGAACAATTTGTAAAAAATGTCAGTCAACAAATTTCAGAAAGAGCAGCTGAAACTTTGAAGAAAGACTACATTGAAAGCATCATGGCTCACAAGAAGTACAAAGGAGAGAAATACATGTACAAAGAATGGACTGTTCCTGAGCTTGAAAATGAAGCAGCAAGAATTCAAGACATGATAAAAAGGAAAGTCACTCACACTCCTCCTGTCTAGGCAAAGTTTAGAAAGAATGTACCTGACAAATAGGTAGAACTGAAAAGAATGAAAGAAGAACTGGTTGCTGCTGAATATGTAAACAAAAGACAAGTTGCTAGATGGAAAGAAGATGTGGTCAGGATCACCTACAAAAGGTTGGAGGAACTAAGAAAGAAAGATCCAAATGTTCCTCAAAAGCCTGACTATCCTGAAGCAGAGGTTTCAAAAAGACCAACAAAGCTGCAACTCAGGAGAGCCACTGCCCCAACTGGTGCTGCCATCTATAAAAGAAGGAGCCAAAACCAGTCAAGTGCTGAAACCATTCAAGATCTAAAAGCTGGAAATGCTATTGTAAAAGCAGGCCTTAAATTGATGATAAAAGAAGATCTTGAATTGGAACAATCTGCAAGTACTGCTCAGCCAGTCATGGTTAGGCCAGCCTCACCAAATACCTCTGCAAATAAACATCTCCCAAGAAACCCACCAGGCTCAAAAATACAAAAGTGGGAAACTGACAAACAGACCTGCGTATTGACTTTGCTCGGGTCTGGTGGATAATGTGACAACTCGAGTTTCCGACTTTCTTTTTTTCGCATTTAGTGCACGTTGACTTTGACTGTGTAGTTGTTTGACTTGTTTAACTTGTAACTGTATACGTTAATTTATAATGAACAATTGTGGTTGCATGATTTTGTGTTTGGCTGTATATCATGAAACACCTGTTGAAAACTTAAACTGTTTAAAACATGGAAGGACCTGACGAAACAGACTGTTTCGCCATATACATTCCGACGAAACTGGTGTGTTTCGCCATCAAGCAACTCGACGAAACAGTGTGTTTCGCCATATCACCTCACGACGAAACTGATGTGTTTCGTCGGCCCATTGATTCGCAAAGCCCATTAAGGGCCCAGAACGGTAATTCGTGGATATTAAGTGAAACCGACTTCCTGTTTCACACTTTTATCAAAAAATAGAAACCCTAGAACTCTCTCTTTTGAAAAGGCGATACCCATCATCAACCATCATCTTTCTCTCTCGAATCCTCCCTTGTTCATCCCGAATATCTCGGTTAGTGCGTGCTTGTCTAAATCGGTTTCTTTGTCCCTTGATTTCTTTATACATGTTGTGTTTATGCTTGATTTCTGGATTATAGGAGTGTATGTGTATGATGAATACTTAGGGTTTCATGAACCTCTCAATGATTATGCATGTTAGCGGGTATGCATAGAGTATGGATTTTATGAGTGTTGTTTTGTGATGATTACATGATTTTATTGATGAAGATGATGATATGATCCCTGGTTCATTGATGTTTCGGTTGTGATGCATAGATTAATGGTTGGTAACATAAGACTCATTATATTGAGCGAGGATTGAATGATTTCTGTGTTGAACGATTTCTGTATGATGAGGAATTGCTGTTTTACGGCTGTTAGGGTTTATGTGTTTTTCGCTCTGCTGTAACTGATGTCTGCGAAACTGAACTGTTCGACGAAACAGAACTCTCGGCGAAACAGAATGTGTTTCGCCAAGAGTAGTCGACGAATCAGAAGTTCTGTTTCGCCAGGGGACACCTCGACGAAACAGAATGTGTTTCGCCATTATATGTGTTTCGTCATTATCTGTGTTTCGCCAACATGCGTGTTTCGCCGAATAGCTGATCTGTGCAGTAACTTGAGTTAATTATGTTAAGTGTTAACTGGAATATTTGACTGCTGTTAAGTGTAGCCATCTTGTATATGATTGTGATTACGTGCTACATGTTTATACGTGCATAACTTGGACGCAAACTGATTTCACATACGTGCATACTTTAGGACGTGATTGACTTACTTTGAGCACATACCTAGCATACCGAGCAAACAAGGTGAGTTCACACTTCTACCAAGGCATGGGATTCCCAGGGCTTGGGAATGGGATTTAAGGAATAAGGTTGAATGGATTCATGCGGACATTATTACTAGACTACCATACCATCGTCCTCGGTTGTGAAGGATACTTACGTAAAACCTACGTATACTTATGCTATTTACTATCCTCGGTTGTGAAGGATACTTACGTAAAACCTACGTATACTTATGCTATTTACTATCCTCGGTTGTGAAGGATACTTACGTAAAACCTACGTATACTTATGCTATTTACTATCCTCGGTTGTGAAGGATACTTACGTAAAACCTACGTATACTTATGCTATTTACTATCCTCGGTTGTGAAGGATACTTACGTAAAACCTACGTAACACTGGTACGTATTACTGTTCTCGGTTGTGAAGAACACATAGTGGTTACAAATAGTCTAGTGGTTATACAACACGGGAAGCCCCCACCAATAGAACTTACTACCGGCCCAGTAGAGCCACATGTTACAAACAAACTTACTATTACGCATTACTTTCTGTGAGCTCGCTCAACTTTTTGTTGACCCTCTGTTACATGCCTTGCAGGACCATAGGTACTTTTGGAGCTTGCACGGGAGGCACAGTCGTTGTGGACATGGATCGTGATTGTGTTGTTAAACATTATAACATTTTGTACTTAAACTTTTGTTGGGTTTACATTAAATGCTTCCGCTACACACTTGTTTATATTTGGTTTTGTAAACACCTATCGTATTGATGAATGACTTTTGAGATACATACTTATGTTCAATATGATTGGTGGCTTGATCCTGGTCATGTCACGCCTCCAAGCGGTAGTACTCCGCGTGTGGAATTTGGGGGTGTGACAGATTGGTATCAGAGCCATTGGTTATAGAGAACTCGGTTTTAATAAGGGAAAAACGTTTTTATTAAAACCAGACTATAACCAGAACAGTGCTCAACGATCCACAACGACGCCTCGCTCCACGTGCAAGACTCATCACTCTAGGTAATATGGTACATGTCTTATTGCCTACTTGCTAGAATTGCATAGAACTTTGCTCCGGGTATGCTTAGGTTAACTTGACACTATTGCATGAGAACACTTGTGTGATTACTCCCTTTTGTTATCGCACTACTCGCGAACCTCTCTCACTTATGTCATATTTACTATGAAGATCATGTCTGGACGTATCAACATGACGCAAGCCCAACTGACGGCTCTTATTAACGAGCGAGTTGCTGAGGCACTTACAGCCGCACAAGCAGGAGGTATACCCTGCAGTTGTAACTCACACTAGGATCTTTAGATCCTACACTCCTAAACCAACTCTTGTGTTTTAATCTTGTACTGGATTCTTATATACAACAGGTCAGCATGCTCAGCCACCTGTTTGTACCTTCAAAACTTTCATGGACTGTCGTCCTACTACTTTTAGTGGCACGGAAGGAGCGGTTGGACTCCTCCATTGGTTTGAAAAGCTCGAGTCCGTATTCGAAATGTGCGAATGCCCTGAGGCTCGCAGGGTGAAGTACGCCACTGGTACACTAGAAGGCATTGCGCTGACTTGGTGGAATGCGCAAGTGCAGATGTTAGGATTGGCTGTTGCTAACGCCACACCTTGGAATGATTTCAAGGATTTGATTAAAGAGGAATACTGTAGCCGTGATGATATTCATAAGCTGGAGGTAGAGTTTTATCACTTGAAAATGACTGGGTCAGAAATTGAAGCGTACACCAGAAGATCGAATGAGTTGGCTATTCTGTGTCCTACTATGGTGGACCCTCCCATTAAGCGTATCGAATTGTATCTCAATGGCCTGGTGCCGGAAATTCAAAGCCACGTAACCTCAGCGAATCTTGGCACTATTCAACAGATCGTCAAGCTAGCTCATCGCCTCACCGATCAGGCAGTGGAACAGAACAAGCTGCCTAAACGCATCAACGCTACTACTACTGCTACTGTTTCAGCAACTACTCCTGCTACCCCCAGTGATAACAAGAGAAAATGGGAGGGGGATTCCAGCAAAGGTTCAGCTTTAGTACAGTCTCAAGTTCAGCAGCGAAAGACTGACAACTATCAGAGCCCAAGTCAGCAATCTTCGGGCAGTCACAGGCAGGGTGGTTATCAAGGGAACCTCCCAAAGTGTAACAACTGTAACAGGCATCACAGTGGCCAGTGCAACAAGGGTCGTTGTCGGAGGTGCCTCAGGATGGGCCATGAGGCCAAGGATTGTAGGAGCCCACGGCCTGTAACTCAGAATCAACAGCAGCAGCAAACGCAGCAGAACCAACAACAGGGTAACAAGGGATGTTTTCATTGTGGTGCTGAAGGTCACTTCAAAAGACACTGCCCCCAGTTAAACCGAAACCAGAACAACAACAGCAATAATCAGGGCACTGGGAACAACAATGGGGGAAACAACAACAACAATGGTGCAAAGGGTCGTATGTTTGTGATTGGTCAGAGTGACGCAAGGAACGATCTTAATGTGGTTTCGGGTAAGTTTCTTCTCGACGACTTTTATGTTACGGTATTATTTGATTCGGGTGCGGATATCAGTTATATGTCTCTGAAAGTTAGTAAAATGCTTAAACGCGCACCAACACTGTTAAGCACCAAACATGTAGTAGAGTTAGCTAACGGTAAAAGTCTAGAGGCCACACACATAGTTCAGGGTTGTAATCTTATCCTCGCTGGTCAGACTTTCTCTATCAATCTCATTCCTATAACTCTGAGTAGTTTCGACATTGTCATCGGTATGGATTGGTTATCCCAACAGCAAGCAGAGATCCTATGCAAGGAGAAGATCATTCGTATTCCTCGTTCTGGCAAAGAACCTCTCGAAGTTCAAGGTGACAAGAGTGGTGTCGTGAGTGGCATCATCTCCTTCTTGAAGGCTCAGAAGTGTCTGCGAAAGGGCCACGTAGCTATTTTAGCACTCGTTACTGATACATCGACGACAGAGAAAAAGATTGGGGATATTCCTGTAGTACGCGACTTTCCTCAGGTGTTTCCTGAAGAGTTACCTGGGTTACCGCCTCATCGCCAAGTCGAATTTCAGATCGAGCTAGCTCCAGGAGCAGCACCTATAGCTCGAGCGCCTTACCGCTTAGCTCCAACTGAACTGGAAGAACTGTCTAAGCAATTGCAAGAACTCTTGGAAAAGGGTTTCATACGTCCTAGCTCTTCGCCCTGGGGAGCTCCAGTATTATTTGTAAAGAAGAAAGACGGTACCTTTCGTATGTGCATAGATTACCGTGAACTGAACAAGGTGACGGTGAAGAACCGTTATCCACTTCCACGTATCGACGACTTATTCGACCAGTTGCAAGGGTCGAGCTATTACTCAAAGAATGATCTAAGGTCGGGTTACCATCAACTGAGAGTCCGGGATGAGGACGTCTCCAAAACAGCATTCAGAACTCGCTACGGCCATTACGAGTTTTTAGTCATGCCTTTCGGGCTAACGAACGCGCCTGCGGTTTTCATGGATCTTATGAACAGGGTGTGCAAACCTTATCTTGACAAGTTTGTTATTGTTTTCATTGACGACATCCTGATTTACTCAAAGAATCGGGAGGAACACGAACAGCATTTACGACTTATTCTGGAACTCCTTCGAACGGAACAACTGTACGCTAAGTTTTCAAAATGCGACTTCTGGCTTCGTGAAGTCCACTTTCTAGGCCACGTGGTAAACAAGGATGGGATACATGTTGATCCATCCAAGGTAGATTCGATCAAGAATTGGCCTGCGCCTCGTACACCTACAGAAATACGCCAATTCTTGGGTTTGGCGGGTTATTACAGACGGTTTATCAAAGACTTCTCAAAGATTGCACAGCCGCTTACATTACTGACACAGAAAGGTATTGCTTACCGTTGGAGTGATACACAGGATACAGCGTTTCAGCACTTAAAGGATAGACTTTGTAGCGCACCTATCCTCTCATTGCCTGAAGGCACGGACGACTTTGTAGTCTACTGCGATGCATCTATCCAAGGTCTTGGATGTGTGTTGATGCAGCGGGATAAAGTTATTGCCTATGCTTCACGCCAACTTAAGATTCACGAACGGAATTACACTACACACGATTTAGAGCTTGGAGCTGTTGTTTTTGCGCTCAAGATATGGCGACATTATCTGTATGGCACCAAGTGCACCATTTACACCGATCACAGGAGTCTTGAGTATATTTTCAAGCAGAAAGACCTGAACATGCGACAGCGTCGATGGGTCGAGCTACTGAACGATTACGAATGTGCTATAAAGTACCATCCAGGCAAGGCCAATGTGGTGGCCGACGCCCTCAGTCGAAAGGATACTATACCTAGACGTGTACGAGCGTTGCAA
The DNA here is from genome assembly GCA_030545235.1 of Helianthus tuberosus. NCBI lineage: Eukaryota > Viridiplantae > Streptophyta > Magnoliopsida > Asterales > Asteraceae > Helianthus > Helianthus tuberosus. Next base: position 62,390,778 of record CM060395.1, read on the forward strand.
CTCACTATTCAGTCTAGTCTTCCTTCACAGATACGAGATGCTCAGGTAGAAGCATTGAAACCGGAAAATGTCAGGGCTGAAGCTCTACGCGGCTCAAGACAACGGTTAGAACAAAGGGCAGACGACGCCTATTATGTAACCGGACGCATCTGGGTCCCACTCTATGGCAACCTACGCGAGCTTGTAATGGATGAAGCTCATAAGTCTCGCTACTCAGTACATCCTGGTTCAGATAAGATGTACCACGACCTCAGAACTACATATTGGTGGCCTAGCATGAAGGCCCACATAACAACTTACGTTAGAAAGTGTTTGACTTGTGCGAGAGTCAAGGCAGAATATCAGAAACCATCAGGCCCACTCCAGCAACCTGAGATACCACAATGGAAATGGGAGCAAATTTCCATGGATTTTGTTACTGGTCTACCCAGATCTCAACGTGGGAATGATACTATTTGGGTGATCGTGGATCGACTCACAAAGTCTGCTCACTTCTTGGCTATCAAGGAAACGGATAAGTTCTCCACTCTAGCAGACATATACCTTAAGGAAGTTGTTTCGAGGCACGGGGTGCCCACATCTATTATCTCTGATCGTGATGCACGTTTTACTTCAGAACTGTGGCAAGCAATGCACAAATCTTTTGGCTCTCGTTTAGACATGAGCACAGCTTATCATCCTCAGACCGATGGGCAATCTGAGCGCACTATTCAAACTCTAGAAGACATGCTTCGGGCGTGCGTAATTGACTTTGGCAAGGGCTGGGAAAAGCATCTGCCACTTGTGGAATTTTCATACAACAACAGTTACCACACCAGCATTAGAGCTGCTCCATTTGAGGCATTGTACGGGCGTAAATGCCGATCACCTCTTTGTTGGGCAGAGGTGGGTGACAGTCAGATCACAGGTCCAGAAATGGTAGTTGATACTACTGAAAAGATTGCTCAAATACGACAACGCATGGCGGCAGCACGTGACCGTCAGAAAGTATACGCCGATAAAGACAGGAAAATACTCGAATTCCAAGTTGGGGATCGAGCACTACTCAAAGTTTCGCCCTGGAAGGGTGTGGTTCGTTTTGGCAAACGAGGCAAGCTCAATCCGCGTTATGTCGGACCTTTCGAAGTTATAGAGAAAATAGGCAAAGTGGCCTACAGACTGAACTTACCTGCTGAACTCAGTGCAGTTCACAACGTCTTTCACGTGTCGAATCTGAAGAAGTTTCAGTCAGATGAGACCCACATAGTTCCTCTGAAGGAGCTCACTATCGACGAACGATTGCATTTCGTCGAGGAACCAGTTGAAATCACGGACCGGGATGTTAAGGTCCTCAAGAACACTAGAATACCTCTTGTACGAGTTCGTTGGAACTCCCGTCGCGGCCCAGAGTTCACCTGGGAGCGCGAAGATCAAATGGAACTCAAATATCCCCAGTTGTTCGAAAACAATGCAACTACTACTGAGGCTGAAGCTACTACAGAAGTTCGGGATGAAATCCCAACTCAACGGGGGGATGATGTGACACCCCAGGAAAACCAGTAAATGATAACTTACCTAGCTTCCTCAGTAACCGCATGCTAAATTTCGGGACGAAATTTCTTTCAAGTTGGGGATAATGTGACAACTCGAGTTTCCGACTTTCTTTTTTTCGCATTTAGTGCACGTTGACTTTGACTGTGTAGTTGTTTGACTTGTTTAACTTGTAACTGTATACGTTAATTTATAATGAACAATTGTGGTTGCATGATTTTGTGTTTGGCTGTATATCATGAAACACCTGTTGAAAACTTAAACTGTTTAAAACATGGAAGGACCTGACGAAACAGACTGTTTCGCCATATACATTCCGACGAAACTGGTGTGTTTCGCCATCAAGCAACTCGACGAAACAGTGTGTTTCGCCATATCACCTCACGACGAAACTGATGTGTTTCGTCGGCCCATTGATTCGCAAAGCCCATTAAGGGCCCAGAACGGTAATTCGTGGATATTAAGTGAAACCGACTTCCTGTTTCACACTTTTATCAAAAAATAGAAACCCTAGAACTCTCTCTTTTGAAAAGGCGATACCCATCATCAACCATCATCTTTCTCTCTCGAATCCTCCCTTGTTCATCCCGAATATCTCGGTTAGTGCGTGCTTGTCTAAATCGGTTTCTTTGTCCCTTGATTTCTTTATACATGTTGTGTTTATGCTTGATTTCTGGATTATAGGAGTGTATGTGTATGATGAATACTTAGGGTTTCATGAACCTCTCAATGATTATGCATGTTAGCGGGTATGCATAGAGTATGGATTTTATGAGTGTTGTTTTGTGATGATTACATGATTTTATTGATGAAGATGATGATATGATCCCTGGTTCATTGATGTTTCGGTTGTGATGCATAGATTAATGGTTGGTAACATAAGACTCATTATATTGAGCGAGGATTGAATGATTTCTGTGTTGAACGATTTCTGTATGATGAGGAATTGCTGTTTTACGGCTGTTAGGGTTTATGTGTTTTTCGCTCTGCTGTAACTGATGTCTGCGAAACTGAACTGTTCGACGAAACAGAACTCTCGGCGAAACAGAATGTGTTTCGCCAAGAGTAGTCGACGAATCAGAAGTTCTGTTTCGCCAGGGGACACCTCGACGAAACAGAATGTGTTTCGCCATTATATGTGTTTCGTCATTATCTGTGTTTCGCCAACATGCGTGTTTCGCCGAATAGCTGATCTGTGCAGTAACTTGAGTTAATTATGTTAAGTGTTAACTGGAATATTTGACTGCTGTTAAGTGTAGCCATCTTGTATATGATTGTGATTACGTGCTACATGTTTATACGTGCATAACTTGGACGCAAACTGATTTCACATACGTGCATACTTTAGGACGTGATTGACTTACTTTGAGCACATACCTAGCATACCGAGCAAACAAGGTGAGTTCACACTTCTACCAAGGCATGGGATTCCCAGGGCTTGGGAATGGGATTTAAGGAATAAGGTTGAATGGATTCATGCGGACATTATTACTAGACTACCATACCATCGTCCTCGGTTGTGAAGGATACTTACGTAAAACCTACGTATACTTATGCTATTTACTATCCTCGGTTGTGAAGGATACTTACGTAAAACCTACGTATACTTATGCTATTTACTATCCTCGGTTGTGAAGGATACTTACGTAAAACCTACGTATACTTATGCTATTTACTATCCTCGGTTGTGAAGGATACTTACGTAAAACCTACGTAACACTGGTACGTATTACTGTTCTCGGTTGTGAAGAACACATAGTGGTTACAAATAGTCTAGTGGTTATACAACACGGGAAGCCCCCACCAATAGAACTTACTACCGGCCCAGTAGAGCCACATGTTACAAACAAACTTACTATTACGCATTACTCTCTGTGAGCTCGCTCAACTTTTTGTTGACCCTCTGTTACATGCCTTGCAGGACCATAGGTACTTTTGGAGCTTGCACGGGAGGCACAGTCGTTGTGGACATGGATCGTGATTGTGTTGTTAAACATTATAACATTTTGTACTTAAACTTTTGTTGGGTTTACATTAAATGCTTCCGCTACACACTTGTTTATATTTGGTTTTGTAAACACCTATCGTATTGAGGGGTCATCCAAAGGTGTCCCCTAGGTCTAAAATGTATGTAGGGGTCATCCAAAGAAGTGGAAAATCGATTTTAAGTCGGTTGCAAGGTCATAACAGGCTGCAGCATGGTGTTTCTGCATCTGGGGACCTGACGCGGCCCGCATAAGGCTTTGACAAAGCCTACGCGGCCCGTTTGAAGCCTGTCTTCAGGTTAAAAGCCTTTTTGCTTTTTGCACTTGACTCTTGGCCCTTCGAAAGGTCAACCGAACATTAATTCTTGCATTTTGAGCCCCTCATCTTGACTTATAAGGGGTTCATGACTTATACCCACTTTGTTAAGTTCTTGGTCACTTTATGTTACCCGAAAAGTCATAATTTTCAACGTTGACGCTTTAACTCCTCGTATACGAATTTGATCATAACTTTCTCATACGATAACGAAACTTTATGAAAATTTTATCGTGCATTCTAGTGAGCATAATTAATCGTTACAAAGCTTCGGGTTTGCTAAAAGGTCACTCAGAGGTATAACTTAAACATGTTGACACATTTAACCCCTGTAGTTTGTAATCTCTCACTTTCTTTCATGTTTAGCTTCGTATGATCCATGATTTATTCGTTTAAAGGTATGAGCATCATGTCGGGTTACCGTAAAGTATATTTATTCACTGTTGACATTTTGAACCCTTATATTCACATACTTTCCATGTTTGTCAACTTTAGTCCTTCTAGAACATTCTTTTACACGTTCAAACCTCTGACACGTGTCAATACATTATAGGACGTGAATTTTCGAGGTGTTACATCCTCACCCCCTTAAAAGAAATCTCGACCTCGAGATTTACTGAAATAAATAAGGGTACTTTTCTTTCATTGTGGACTCTACCTCCCACGTGTACTCGGGACCTCTACGGGCATCCCATTTTACCTTTACAATAGGCACATGCTTCCTTCGAAGCTTCTTAACCTGTCGATCCTCGATCGACATAGGTTTTTCAACAAACTTCAAGCCCTCTTCTATGTGCACATCTGTATGTGGTATGACCAGTGATTCATCAGCGAAACACTTCTTCAGATTGCAGATGTGGAATACATTGTGAATACCACTGAGCTCTTCATGTAAGTTTAACTTATAGGCAACTGATCCGACACGTTCGATAACCTCGAAAGGTCCTATGTATCTCGGGCTTAACTTGCCTTTCTTACCAAATCGCATCACTCCCTTCCAGGGTGATACTTTAAGCAACACTTTGAAACCTACCTCGAAGTTTAGAGGTTTACGGTTTAAATCTGCGTAGCTTTTCTGCCTATCCCTGGCAGCTTTCAGTCGGTCACGAATCTGGACAATCTTGTCCGTCGTTTCAAAGACTATTTCCGGTCCTGACAGTTGGACATCTCCAACTTCCGCCCAACAAATGGGCGTTCTGCACTTTCTATCGTATAATGCCTCAAAAGGCGCAGCCTTAATGCTGGTATGGTAGCTATTGTTATACGAGAACTCGATTAATGGCAGGTGGTTATCCCAACTACCACCTAGATCGATCACACATGCACGAAGCATGTCCTCCAACGTTTGGATTGTACGCTCACTCTGTCCGTCTGTCTGAGGATGGTAAGCCGTACTGAAATTTAAACGCGTGCCCAAAGATTGTTGGAAACTTTTCCAAAAGTGTGACGTGTATCTAGTATCTCTGTCAGAGATAATAGCCACAGGTACGCCATGTAGAGATACAATCTTATCTATGTACAATTGGGCTAACATGTCGGAGCTATAGGTCTCCTTAATGGGTAGGAAATGTGCTGACTTAGTCAGTCTATCCACTATCACCCATATCGTATCATTTCCTTTCCTGGTCTTGGGCAACTTGGTGATGAAATCCATTGTCACCATTTCCCACTTCCATGTGGGAAGTTCAGGTTGTTGTAGCAAACCTGACGGCTTCTGATGTTCAGCTTTGACTTGCGCACACGTCAGACATTTAGCTACATAGGTGGCTATAGACTTCTTCAAGCCTATCCGCCAAAAGTTTGCTTTCAGATCCTGGTACATCTTATCCGTTCCAGGATGAACGTAATATTTAGAGCTGTGGGCTTCATGGAAGATAACATCTCGAAGTCCCCCATAAATTGGAACCCATATTCGTCCATTTAATCTCAGGATTCCATCCTTGCCCTGAGATAATTGCCCTTCGGTTACTCCTAGCTTTTCATTAGGATAGTTAGCTTCCAGCACAGCTTCCTTCTGCGCAGCTAACAACCTTTCATTCAAACCGTTCTTTATCTCAATGCTCTTGGCATTGATTCGGATGGGTTTCACCCTTTCCTTTCCACTCAAGGCATCACCGACTACATTCGTCTTTCCAGGATGGTATCTTATAAATGATGTTTTAAATTCAATAAAATAGGGTTTATCCCTATAAATTGTATTGTAATAAGAAACTGGTATTTTATCCATGTGATTATTAATATTAAATGAGGTGGTTTTACTCTGATAAACATTTCCTAACTACGGTCCTGATGAAATTTCCGCTGCAAGATTAAATAACTGATACCACCACTACTGAGTTCACGTCCGCCCGTTCCCGGGACAGATAAGGGATCGGGGGTTGTGACAGGAGGTGGTATCAGAGCCTAGCCACTGGTCTGAGCCAAAGAAGTGTTCTGCTGACACTTAAAAATTCTAAAGTTTGTGTTAGGAAATAAATTACTGAAATACGTGCATAGCTGTATTTATTTGTTATGTGTTATTTGACTATTTGTTAGTTTACAGTATGAGTGATCAAGGACCCTCAGACATAAATCGTCAGTTGTCTGAATCACCTAGGAATGAAGGTACCTCTTCACAGTCTGCCCTCTCTGGGTATACTGCTGATCAGGAAGAAGGAATGTTTGCTTTTAAAGCACAGTCAGAAGAGCCATTCCCTCATAAGAAACGAGGATGGTTCAGTAAGGAAGCCTTTGCACGTAGGAAAATAATGCGAAAGTTGCAACAGAAAAGAGTTTTAGCAGCTGCTAAGCGAAAGACTGATGCCCATTCACAGGATATGCTTAATAGAAGCCTAGCCAATTTCCATATCCTAGCTACAACTGCTGCTGACCCGAGTCTGGAACAACTAGTAGCCCCACAACCACAAAACCCAGACCAACCCATGGAGATAGAAAATCCTGACAACCAAGTGGAGATGCATGACTTTAGCCCAGAAGAAATACTTAGGGTACCTGCACCAAACCCCCTAGACCCAAATTACGACCCCTGGTGGGACGACAATAAGAACTTTGTGCAACGTTACCCGATACATGAAGACACACCCATAGAAGCCTACCCAGGTATGGACCCTTTAGATCCCTATTACCACGATGAATATATTAGGGAAATCTTAGAAGATCCTTACCGATTCCAGGCACTTTCACCCCCATATCAGGAACCCGCACTTTAGATTCCAAACCCAGTCCTAGAACCTGCACCCCCAATGAGTGCAAAAAAGGTGCAAGAACTTAGGACTTTTGGAGAAGAGATTTTAGAAAGCAGTGAGAGAATGCGTCAGGTGGGAGAGCGTCTCGTATGGAAATACGATGAGCGCAATATGGATTTTTGGATAAATCCATACCCGTGAATGTTGATGGAGGTTGTGAAATCTGAGTGTTAATGTGTTTAATTTGTGTGATTTATTTCCGTTTATGTGATTGTACGTTTGGAATATGTTCACTACGTGTGTTTGTGATTTTACAGGTTAAACGCTTAATTTGGTTAAATTAGAATTCTTAGTGACGAACGGAACAAGCACGGAATCATAATCAAGTAAATCACATCATTCGGTAGAGGTTTCGGGTCAAAGAGTTAGCATGGAAGCATATGAAACACGATACAATGAAGTTGAGGGGCCTTAATGTCATTAATTGAAAGTTGATATGTATGTGAGAAAAAGGTTTCATGCATGAAGAGATTGTAAGCTACGGGTTGGAGCCGTACCCTACGGTAGCGAGGTTCTGTCTCTTTCAGATTGTAAGAAACGTAGCTTACGGTTTAAAAACGTAAGTTACGTTGTATGTAAGGAAGCGCGTGGACATGCAGGGAATAGTTCTAAATGGGTTTAAAAACCCCACACGAATTTGGCAGCACAACCCTAACTCACAGCACATGTGGGATGAGACTTGGACTTTTTGATTGGGCTGATACAAGGCAGCACATGGGGGACTTTCGATGGCAGCACACAAAAACAAAAGCCAATAACATTAAATCACATTATCATTTTTTGGGGGAATTAATTATTTGGGTATCAATTCTCTAGAATCAACACAAGGAAGCAGCTGCCACTTGAGGTTCTGTTGTCAACATCACATCAAATAGAAGGAAGTGGCAGCCAACATACATGTCACGCATACATATGTTGGATGGTTGTTTTGACTTGGAGAGGAGAGAATCATCATCATCATGCATTGACTAGACTGTTGGAGGCCATGTTCACGTGAGTTTGGGAGTGGAGAAAAGGAATTTTAACATTATTATTATTGTTGCCCATCAATCTACGTATGCAGCCATAAGGGGCAATATTGGAAGTTGTGGCGCATTATTATAATATAACTCATATATCGTTATTTTTAAGAGTGGGCCGAGATCATCACATGTGGGACGATTTCAGAGGGTTTTGACTGAACATACTCATCAACAATATGGATTGACATTAATTCGAGAGAGAACATCATCATCAGATCGTCGTCCATCATCTTAGACGGCAGAGAAGAGGGGCACGCAATCTTGCACCATGAGCGGCTAGTCCTTTTAGTGGTTTCCTCCGGATGGAAGGTTTTTGTAAGTTAGACAATTTTATGTGTTTGTGACAATCGTTTAACTTGGTGATCTAAGCATTCGATGCTTTTCACCTTTGTTTTGATTTCTTGATTGTAAACAGTTATGTTTATTTAAACCTTAATTTCTAAGCATTCAGTTCCCGAGAGTTCTAGTAATTGGGATATATTTGACATGGGGTTAGGGTTTGTAAATTGTAATTGATAATCATTCGATAACCTCCCGTTATGTATTGACCGGAGTACTTAGTCGTTGGTTATCACAATTGATGAATTAAGTTAAACACTTATGTCTATGTGAGTGTTTCGATTAAACACATAATTGAATCTAGCTGTAAAACCTGAAATCTGGAGGAACCATTGTCTTTCTATTGATTTAAATCTCACTTTTAGTTCGTAATTTTTAGATAATCAATCAAATCCAACAACTGAGTTTTACTTTTTCAATAGTAGTTAATCAAAACTGAGCATTACACACTTTCCACAATCCTCCTCTGGTTCGATATCCGACTTATCCTATCTACATAGTTTAGTTGGTTTTTGCATGTCCTTAACGACAGACATCAAATGTGATAGTAGAAACGGTAATAGTAATAATAATAAAATAAAATAAAAATAAAATTTTGTGTGTACGGATGCATAGTACTATTAGTGTAATTTTCTTTCTGTTGGTATTGTAATCTTTATTTCAGTACTAGTGTGTAATAGACGCATAGTATATGAAAATAGAGTACCAGTCGCAATGATCGACGTTTCTGGCTAGATTGCGTGTCATGTGAATTACGGTATTACCTATTATCTTGTGATATTAATATGGGATAAATGTTTAAAATTCAGATGGCCGATGAAGGAAATCAAGGAAATTTGAATAATGATAACCAGAGTAACATTAACGTGGTTAATGAGAATCCGAGCATCAATAACAATGGAAACCAAATGGATAATAGTGCCGTTCAACACATAGTGGCACAAGGAATCATAGATGCCATGCCATTTATTATTCAAACTATTCAAGGAGCGAATAATAAAAGTAAACATAGCAGTAAGCAACCAATCGAACCAGAAAACAGCGTGAACAATGGACCTGTACTTCAAGTGCCCATTCCCAAAAGAAGAAGAACCATGCCTTATGGTTGTTCTTATAAGGAATTCTGGTCTTGTAAACCAGTGGAATTCTAGGGCAACGAAGGGGCTATTGCAGCTCTACGCTGGATAGAGAAGACTGAGGCAGTCTTAAGAATAAGCAAGTGTGCTGAAGAAGATAAAATATTGTTTGCTTCTAATCTATTTAAGAATTCAGCGCTAGAATGGTGGAACACTATCCTCCAATCAAAAGGAAGTGATAGAACTTACAATATGGAATGGGAAGAATTTAAGAACATGGTAGAAAGGAAATTATGCCCACCCAATGAAAAAGAAGAGATATCAAACAAATTCCTAAACCTTAGGATGACTGGTGTGGATAGTAAAGGGTATACTAAATTATTCTTCGAATATGCTAGAATAGTGCCAACTCTTGCTTCACCAGAACCAGTGTTAATCTCCCGTTATATTTGGGATCGGAATAGATCACACACTTGATACCGTATAGATAGTGCATCCATAGCTTTAGTGCAAATACAACGGCACCCAACTCCAAGTCATGGGTGGTGTAATTCTTTTCATGCACCTTTAACTGTCGTGAAGCATAGGCAATAACCTTGCCTTTCTGCATAAGCACACATCCCATCCCGGTGTGTGATGCATCACAATATACAACAAAATCTTCTATTCCATCAGGCAACGTCAATACAGGAGCGTTGCTCAACTTTTTCTTCAGGATATCAAAGGATTCTTGCTGCTTGGGTCCCCAGTCGAACTTTATTTTCTTCCTAGTCAAGGAAGTTAGGGGTGCAGCAATCCTTGAAAAATTTTCGATGAAACGCCTATAATATCCTGCCAAACCCAGGAAGCTACGAATCTCTGTAGGCGTCTTTGGCTCTTGCCAATTCATAACAGCTTCCACCTTAGCGGGATCAACTTGGATTCCACGCTCACTTACAACATGTCCAAGGAATTGGACTTCTCGAAGCCAGAATTCACACTTCGAGAATTTGGCATAAAGCTTCTCCTGTTGAAGTAGTGAAAGAATACATCGAAGATGCTTCTCATGATCAGCTTGGTTCTTCGAGTAGATGAGGATGTCGTCAATGAAGACGATGACAAATTTGTCCAAGTATGGTTTGCAGACGCGATTCATGAGATCCATGAATGCGGCATGTGCATTAGTGAGCCCAAAAGGCATCACTAGGAACTCGTAATGACCGTAACGAGTCCTAAATGCAGTTTTGTGTACATCTTCATTTTTAACCTTCAGTTGATGATAGCCTGACCTTAAGTCAATCTTAGAGAAGTAACTTGCCCCTTGCAATTGATCAAACAGATCATCTATTCTGGGCAATGGATACCTATTCTTGATAGTGACCTTGTTAAGCTCACGGTAATCGATGCACAGACGCATCGATCCATCCTTCTTCTTGACAAATAAAATCGGTGCTCCCCAAGGAGACGAACTAGGTCTAATGAAACCTTTGGCTAGCAATTCATCTAGTTGTGTCCTTAATTCCTTCATCTCTGTTGGTGCCAACCTATAAGGTGCTCTAGCAACAGGTGCGGCTCCAGGGATGATGTCAATCCTGAATTCCACTTGCCTATCTGGTGGTAAACCAGGTAGTTCTTCAGGAAAAACTTCAGGGTATTCAGAAATGACGGGGATGTCTTCTATCTTTGGTTTCGGCTCATCAATAGTCACTTGTGCCATGTAGATGACACATCCCTTCTTCAAACACTTAGAGGCCTTGAGCATAGTCACTTGCTCAGGCAGTCCATACTGGGTATCTCCCTGAATGGTAAGTGATTCACCAGACGGAGTCTTGATCACCACTTGCTTCTTATTGCAGACAATCTGGGCCTGGTTATGAGATAACCAGTCCATGCCTAATACGATGTCAAAACCGGCTAACTTCAAAGGAAGTAGGGACAAAGGAAAAGAGTGGTTCTTAATGGATATAACACATCCATCTAATATGGTTGAGGCGGTTTCTAAGGTGCCATCTGCTAACTCCACCTCATATTTCACACTTAAGGTTTTAATAGGTAAATTCAGCGATTTGCAAAACTTATTATCTACAAATGATTTATCAGCGCCTGAATCAAAAAGTACTCTCGCATAGACATCATTTATGAGGAAAGTACCTGTGATCACATTGTAGTCCTGGACGGCTTCCTTTGCATCCATCCTGAAGACCCTCGCATTGCTCTTCTTTCCTTCATCAGCTTTCTTTGCAAGTTTTGGGCAGTTGGACTTGATATGCCCTTTTTCGTTGCAACTGTAGCACGTTGCGTCCTTCAACTTTTTGCAATCCAAGGTCTTGTGTTCCTTGGACTTGCATATCCCACATGCAAAAGTTCTCGACTGTGTCTGCGAGTTCGATTTATATCTGCACTTCCCGAAGTGCTGTCTCTTGCAGATCTTACACTTGGGCTTATCACCAGATTGATGCCCATCCTTCTTAGACTCAGACCCTTTCTTGTGGTCATTGCTTCCTCGGTGTTTCTTCTTTGACCTTCGTGAATTGTCATCTTCACGTTTCCTTTTCTCGGCGTCTGTGTTCCTCAGCGACCTCTGTCTGACCGCGTCCAGTGTGAGGGACAAAGATATATCAGCTACAGATCTGAAAGTATCTGGCCGAGAGGCCTTCACGCTTGCCTTAATTTCTGGGGCTAAACCCCCAATGAAACGAGCTATTCTTTTGGGTTCCGGGGTCACCAGATACGGAACCAATCTTGACATGGTATTAAAGCTCGTAAGGTAAGCTTGGCAATCCAGGTTCTTCATAACCAAGGATAAGAAATCAGATTCGATCTTTTCTACCTCATGTTGAGGACAGTAATTTTCCCTGATGAGGGCAACAAATTCCTCCCATGTCATATTGTACAATGGGATCTTCCCAGTAGCTTTAATCAACGATCTCCACTAGGCTAAGGCCTCACCTTTGAACGATTGAGACACAAACTTTACCACATCCTTCTCAGCGCACCTGCTGATATCAACCACGGTATCCATCTCATCCAACCAGGTCATGCAGTCTATAGCTCCTTTCTCCCCAGCGAAATCCCTGGGTTTACATGAAACAAAGTATTTGTAGGAGCAACCCTTATCACGGGGTCCTTGATTCATCATGATCTTTTGAGATGGATCACTCTGATGATTTGAAGAGTGACGATCGTCATCTTCTTTCTTGGGTTCATCCTTCTTGGAGGGTGGCTTTGAATGCGGTGTAGATAGGGTCCTACTTTGAGTCCCGCTATATTCTTCATACTGTCGCTCTAAGGCTTTTGTAACCACGTTGTCTATTAACGCTTGAAGTTCTGCACCCGTTATATTAATTCGGGCGTTATCATTATTCTCCCTTGGGTGACTATTAATTTCATCCGAGTCAGCCATTTTAATTTGAACTGTTACATAAGACAATGACAATAGTTTACTTGGGAGTTTATTATGGAATTGTCTTTTATGGCAATTCATTAACCACGGTAAACATAGACCAGATTTGGTTAATTTACTAATCATATTTATTTAGGATTTTATTATAATCTATCCTAATCATAAAAACAATAACAGTTTTATTAGTGGCACAAAAGGCCTAGTCACAAGGACATTTTTAAATCATAAGCCATGATTTCAGAGAATCAAGGCATGAAGGTTTGAACATAGTTCATTACCTTTTTCTGACAGAGAGTCGTAGACTACTATTGTCTTTTGTCTTATATGGAAATGAGGAGGGCCCGTAGGCATTATATTACCAATGTATGGTCAAAATATGATCATCTTAATTGATGATTTAAACCCATGATTCATAGATCATTAAGTTGGGTTAGGAATCTTTTGAAGAATCCTTATATAAGAATGACGTGTGTGATTTTAACGAATCACGTCTGCCAGGAGCGTTAACATGTTTTCAGATGTTAACTGGGATTTGAATCTTTTTAACAGGTTTTACCATCTTGGCCAGGTCTTATAATGACATGCAGGCTAGGTTATACCTTTAAGATCCTTAGTTAATATTTAAATAGGCAGATTATTTTTAAATAGAATGATTTTGATTTATTTATTTCATGTATAATATATTTATGCTTATAATAACAAGAATGAAATTTATAAACTTAACATTCCATTAATATTTGAGAAGTACACCTTGCCCTAAACGAGACTTTTAACATACAACTTGCCCACGCAGGGGCTTAACCAAACAAACATACCCACGCAGGGGTTAACAGAAAGACATGCCCACGCAGGGGCAGAATACAAGAAGTCATACCCACGCAGGGGCTAAAAAATAAGTCCATGCAGGGACTAAATACACAAATAATTGTCCACGCAGGGACTTGCTTGAAATAGAAAGTACAACAACACATGTAGGGATTTAATGATCCCTCTTCTTCTTCCCCTTTAGCAAGCCTGCTAGGCCCTTGAGGAAACCTTGTCGCTCCATGCGTTCTCTGTGAAATTCTCGCTCGACTTGGTCCAACCTTTGAAGAATTTCTTCACGTTCTGGCGGGGAAAATCGTGGCGGCTGTGGCTGCATCGGAGGTTGAGCAGATACTTGGTAGCCATGAGTTGGGTATCCAACTCCCCATGGGGCTCCATATGACCCTTCTGGGTGGAGGGCATTGTAGTTCGCTGCTACAAGGTACGGGTCAGCTTCAGCGTAGTTGTAGGTTGCGTGAGCCGGCTGCTCAAACGGATTGTACCTTGCTGATCCTGTATACGTAGGGATCGGGTTACCCATTCCTGGTGGCGGTGGTGCAACTTGTGCAGAATTCACCTCTGCAGCTGGGTTTGAAGGCCCACCCATTTGCGGCTCTTCATGCAGTGGCGGGTAATGACTGCCACTGGAGTGTCGAGGGGTGCTGAAATGAAAATCCCCTATTCGCGCGGATATTAGCGCGCCTGTTCTCCTACGCCTTGGCGGTTCCGGAGGTGCTTGATGAACTGGCGGCGGTGGAGGCGGTGGCGTGACTGCCACAAAACGTGAATCCTCAAAGGGATCCTGCTGCTGCTGCTGTGAGTTATGAGGTGGTGTAAAATACCACTCATGTTGATTAAACCTCATCTGGTAACTGTCTGGACCACGATAGGGTGATCCGTGGAAAGATGAACCATCGGAGATCTCAATAGGATGGTTGGGGGTACCACTTGCAGGTTCGCCGGGATCCGTGTCCTCGTCCATGTCCATAGCATTGTCTTCCGATAAGTGGTCCTCTGGTCCCAATGGGTTAAAACCCACTGGTTCTTGAATATAATTTGCTGGGTTGAACCGGCCCTGAAAAACAGGAGTGGGGTTACCAAAGGAATTGTGCGAAAGGGATCACTGAAGAGGTATATAAGAAGATTGTGGGTTATCGGGCTCGTTTTCCGACTGTGGCCCATAGGAGTTACGATAGGGAGGCGTTGAGCTGTGCGAGACAGATCGTCTGGCGGGCTCGGTGTAGGTCCTCCAGGCTCCTTGCGGATCGGCACTCGCAGTAGTAGAAGTGCGAAGGCCCGACTTCGTGATCGTTGGGGGCGCCCATCGGCCCCTTTCCTCGTCCTCCTTTTCTCATTCTTGGTGGCATAATTCCTGTCAATATAACAAAGATAGCAACAAGAATATAAAATAAAAGACAAAGTAAAAATTTAAAACAAATTTGGATTGTTCCTATGTCCTTTGTCTAGACTCGAAAATTTTAGAAATGTGCAATTGTGTAACTGAGATTAAACACAAAAGGCTAGTGTTTAATTCACTCAGCGTTGGCTCTGATACCAACCTGTCACACCCCGATATTTCCACGTTTGACCGGTGGGCCCGGTGGGGGAGTATCGTGACGTGGTTGGCAACATTACAGTCAAACAACACAATTTTTAAATGCACAGCGGAAGCAAATGAAAGATATATTTCAACCGAATATAATTGTAATATCAAGTATCACAAACAGTTGAAAAATAATCCACAGAAGGATAAAAAATAAATAGGAAACATTGTTCAACAGTTTGACGTCCAAGCTTGCGAGACTTATTGTGGACGCTAGGAGAAAGCCAGCCTAGTTCGCATAGTACCTGCACTTAACCTTTTTGAAAAAATACGTTAGTTTACACTGGTAAATACAATTTAACTGACTCATTTTAAAAATGGTTAAAAATTGATTTGAATGCACGTGGCACAAACTTTTTATAACTTGGGATAATTATTTAAATATATAATCTTGTAAAAGAATTACATGTTCCTTATGCGTTCAGTAGCCCGGTTCGTTCCGGGTTAAAGATCAATAGACACACCACATTATTTATTTTGGCACTGACGGGTGTACGCCTACACCCCGCGCTTAGGTCGTGGCCATTTCGTAAAATGATGCCAAGGATATCCGGGACATGGTCATTAACCCCCCAAAGGCGTTAAGCAAACAAAACATAATTTAAACGGGTCATCTCGATAATACTTAACCACCAAACGATTAAGGTCGAATGCCCGACCAAGCGGTATTCTATATACCGTACCCCAAGCCCGTATAAGGGAAAATAAGTTAAAAGTATTTACCTGAGCTAAATATAATATTCAATCCCAGCCGTATCAAATCAGCAAGTACAGATAGCTTTTACTGGGCTCCTATTCTAGAACGAAGGTTTATAATAACCTATTAGAATCCTAACGGTCTTTGGTTAAGCTTAAGCTTAGACCGGTTAGTTTTAAAGGAAGATACGGTTCGAACGCGTAATTAAGCGAAGACCGTAATAGAATGTGATTTAGACCCGACAAGTTTGAAGACTTGCCTTATATGGGTAATCTAAGCACATTCTGAATTTTGAGATAAAACCGATAAGGTTTGACCCGTTTCGGCTAATTTATGCAAACTAGTTACATAAACCGAACCGAACGCGCAAGAGGCGTAACGGGTAATCATGAGAGTCATTTATAGGTTTCCCTAAGTTAATATGCCTTAAATATGTTGTGATATCAGTAAGATATCTTTTATTATGCCCGGAACGAATTTAAACACAAACTATGCCCTGTAGGGGTAGTTTGGTCATTTACAAGGTTATAAAAGAGTTTAAGTATTAACCTGAGTTACAGGTCTGATATAATCAGCAAAAATACTTAATTTACTAAGTTATAACAGTAGGGTATTGCATATATGTGGAATTTATCAAATATAACCAAACTATGCACCGAAGGGGCATTTTGGTAATTTCACATAAGCCGAAAAGCTCAAAACTGAAGTCTGAGTTAAAAAACTTTTGCTTACTGTTAAAATATCATAATTTACCTAAAATATCAGTAGGTATCAACCCTTGTATGCTTAAAATAGGTTTAGTACATACTATGCGTTAAAAACGCTTAAAAAGGCGATTAGGAGCCATTTCCGGGTTCTATATAGAAAGCTGATATTTTTATTATTCCAGAAGGTTTAAAATAATGTATTTATCATATAAAATCAGTAGCAAAAGGTTTGGGGTCAAAAAGATATGTAAAACTCATTTTATAGCCCGAAAGGGCAAAACCGACAATTACCGGGTCAAGCTTATAACTCTAAGTTATGCTCAGCCTAAAATTAATTAAAAATCTTCAAAAATCCCAAAATAATATATTACATCAGTGGGTAAGAAGTTTGATATCAAAAAGTAGGTTTAAATAGGCTATATGCTAATTATGCCGTTAAATCGCTAAAAAGCTTTCTAATTACGCTAATGAGCATAACTCTCAATCTACACCTCAAACTGATGTCAAATTTTGGGTGCAAGTTTATAAATCAGTAACTAAGGTTTCTATTCTTTTACATTATTAAAAATCACGTTTTATGGTGAAAAGGGCATAATGGTCAACATATAGACAATTAACGGAATCATGCATATTAATTGGATAACTAATGAACCAAGGTGTATAATCACAGAGGGTTATACTAGCATGTAACCTGGTCCTAAGGAAGCTCTAAGGCATTTCCAAATCATACTAAAATGGGTCAGAACTGAAGTCAAAGAAAAAGTCAAAGTTTTGCGACTTTCGGTTCCGAACCGGGTCTAAACAGAAAATTGTCGGATCAAACAAGCTTAGACCAGTTCTTATACTTATTACCAAGTTATATGAGTGATAAAATAGGTTACACGCCTTCTACATTGTTAATTATGCGTTAATTAGAATATTAGCATTCTGTTGACTTTTTCTAATCAACTTTGACACGACAAATGGTCTAGATAGAGTGGGAATCAGAGGGTGCCCTTTTAAGGGTTTAATGCCCACATAATTACCAATTTATAACTACCTTCAATTCGACTAATCACTGGACCATTAATGATTAATCGCTAAGTCAAACGGTAATTACGACGGTTTGACTTTTAAGCTAAAACTAAGTAAAAACTCAACTAAGAAAGGTTAAGCATACTTACTGAAGTCCTATGCACGACTAGAGATGCTTAGAGAAGGCTCTTGAGCTCCATAGATGCTCCACAAATGCAGATGGAAGGTGTGATCAATTGTTGCAACATAAGGGCCTTTATATAGTGTTTAATCTCACTTTGATCATTGACACACAAGCCTAGCAATGGCCATGGATCATCCACAAATGTCCCCTAGGTCTAAAAAGTATGTAGGGGTCATCCAAAGAAGTGGGAAATCGATTTTCAGTCGGTTGCAAGGTCATAACAGGCTGCAGCCTGGTGTTTCTGCATCTGGGGACCTGACGCGGCCCGCATAAGGATTTGGCAAAGCCTACGCGGCCCGCTTGAAGCCTGTCTTCTGGTTAAAAGCCTTTTTGCTTTTTGCACTTGACTCTTGGCCCTTCGAAAGGTCAACCGAACATTAATTCTTGCATTTTGAGCCCCTCATCTTGACTTATAAGGGGTTCATGACTTATACCCACTTTGTTAAGTTCTTGGTCACTTTATGTTACCCGAAAAGTCATAATTTTCAACGTTGACGCTTTAACTCCTCGTATACGAATTTGATCATAACTTTCTCATACGATAACGAAACTTTATGAAATTTTTATCGTGCATTCTAGTGAGCATATTTAATCGTTACAAAGCTTCGGGTTTGCTAAAAGGTCAATCAGAGGTATAACTTAAATATGTTGACACATTTAACCCCTGTAGTTTGTAATCTCTCACTTTCTTTCATATTTAGCTTCGTATGATCCATGATTTATTCGTTTAAAGGTATGAGCATCATGTCGGGTTACCGTAAAGTATATTTATTCACTGTTGACATTTTGAACCCTTATATTCACATACTTTCCATGTTTGTCAACTTTAGTCCTTCTAGAACATTCTTTTACACGTTCAAACCTATGACACGTGTCAATACATTATAGGACGTGAATTTTCGAGGTGTTACAAACTATTATTCCCGAACGTCTAGCTAAAGGATTGTGGTGCAGAATGGGATTTGTTAGGAAACTTTATGTGTAAGTATTGAAGAAAATCACAATCAACTGTATCTATGAAGAGATCACAGTCCTGAAGATCACGAACTAGAAAAAGAAGATCAGATGGGACAACCGGAATACATAACCTCTACTTCAAAGAATTACAAGTTGATCAAGAGCTGAATTGGATTATCAGAAGAGGTCATTTCTGATGGATCTGATGATATTTCTGATGAAATATCATCAGTATCTGACGATTCTGATCATCAAGGATTTTCTGATGATTTGTTCATCAGAATTTCTGATGAAGTGGTTTATCAGAATTTCTGATGAAACAACCCACTTGTCTGAAATTGGCTCTGTCCTGCCACACTTACCGAAGCAAGTTGACATTAAATGAAATCATGATGAAAAAGCCAACTTGAACGTTGGAATCAATGAATATGTCAATTGGCTACTTTTTGCAGGAATTATTTATTCATACAAGCCGTCTATAAATAGAAGGCTCAACCAAGAGAAGCAAAGTGAGTTTGAAGCTTAGCATTCACACATACATCTAAACTCCATTGCTCTCTCCCCCACAGAATTCAAGATTCGTTTGTATTAGATAATAATCTTACAATCACCTTGTAAACCATTTTTGTTTCAAAGTGATATAAACTTGATAATTCTGTAGGTCTTGTTTCTTGAAAGTCTGATTTCCATTTCCGCAGATCTTTTTCACATCTACTGAAATCACTTGCCATATTACGTGAAAAGAAGTTGTTTTGAGCCTGAACTGGGTCTAACAATTGGTATCAGAGCAGATTGAATAAACTATTTTCAAACGATCAATCGCTCATCTTCTTTTCTCTAAATATGGCCAGCTTTCAATCCTGGAATAATGCTTTTAACATTGGTTCTATGTCTAAACCTCCGACTCTAGTCAGAGAGGAATACCCCCAGTGGAAAATCAGGATGGTCAATTTCCTTAATGGTCATGACCGAGCTCTGTTTCAATCCATTGAAAGGGGTCCACATATACCAATGACTGCTATACCAGCTATTCCAGCAACTCACCAATCACCTGCTATCCCTGCCTCCCAAGCTCCCAAAAGTGAAATACTTTGGAGTGAGGAAGACAAGGAAAAGGTGGCTGGGGATGAAAGGGCTAAGTCACTTTTAATTATGGCCATCCCCAATGACATATTTTCACAAGTTGATGCTTGTGCATCAGCTAAGGAAATATGGGATCAGTTGGAAAACCTTTGTGAAGGAGGAGAAAGGATGAGAAAAAACAAGAGAACAAATAATGTCTCATCTTATGAAAGGTTTAAAAGTTTGCCAAATGAAAGGTTAAATGATACATATCAAAGATTTACAAAACTTTTAAACGAGCTAAAGAAATTTGGTATAACAAAATCAAACGATGAAAGAAACATAAAATTTCTTGATGCCCTTCCTAGAGAATGGAGAAGTCTAACCATGACTTTATCATCAACCTTAGAACTAGGAAACATGAGTCTTCATGACTTATACAACATCTTGATCCCCAGAGAGGAAGAAATATTTGAAGAAACCATTCAAAGAGGGGGATCTTTAGCTCTAATCTCCAACTCACAAAGATCAACAACAACAAATGATCCACAACCATCAACCAGTCAAAATCTTGAAACTTCTGATGCATCATCAGACTTTTCAGCTTTAGCTGAAGCAATAGCACTGCTCACCAAAATATTTGAGCAGAGGTTGAGGGGAGGTAACCAGAGATACCAGAGGAGTGACAAAGGAAGGATGGATGGAAGATCTAAAGAAGAGTTTAGATCTAAGGATAAAGGGAAGGCTGAAGTTGTGTGTTACAAGTGCAAGCAGAGAGGTCATTATGCATCAGAATGCAAGACCAAAAAGCTGAAGGATGTTGCCTATTATGAGAAAAAGCTTGAAGAAGCAAAGAAGCAGCAACAAGTAAGCTTAATTGCTGGAACAGACACATGGTTATCTGATGATTCTTCTGATGATGAAGAAGAAGAGTTGGCAAATTTTTGCCTCATGGCACTCTCTGAAGGACTACAAGAAACTTCAGAACAAAAGGTAAATTTAGACAATCTTGATCTTGAACACAAGCTAAACAAGCTCATGTCAGATTTTCTAAATCTGCAAGAAAAACATAAATCAGATATTAGAAAATCTGATGAGTTGCAAAGGACTTTGAATAAAATCATTCTTGAAAACCAACATCTTATAGAGGACAGTTTAGATCAAAGAGCAAAAATTGAGTTTTATGAAAATGAAAGAAAAGATCTTTACAAGAAAATCAATGATAAAGAAATCAACGTAAGAGGTTTTCAACAGGCTAAAGATTTCATAAATTTTATTGAGTCCACACCAAAGAACAAAGGAGAGGGTTTAGGCTATACAAGTACTACAAGGTCAAATAGAAATAAACCCACTATCTTTGTAAAAGCAACTTATCAAATTTCTGATAATTTAGTATCAGAATCTGAATCTGAATCTTGCAAATCAATCTGTTCTGAATATTCTTTTGAAAAACCAAACTTCAAAACAAACAAGAGTGAATGCAGTCAAGAATCTGTAAAAATTCCAGAAGCAGTTCACTCATCTTTTCAAAATTATCCAATCATTCCATCACAAGAGGAAATATCAGAAAATTCTGATAACTCTTGTATGTGTGTTGATATACTAAAGCTTGTCCAACACCATCTTCAAAAGAAAAATGTAAAATCTGTTAATGGCTCAGCATATAACAGAGTTTCTGATGCAAAACCAAGAAGAAATAAAAATAAAATGTTTCAAATCTCATCAAAACAGTACCCAAGCATGCCTGGGTACCAAAAACCCTCTAATCATTTCATTTCAGGACCATCATGTGCAGCAGATCTGGTACTGCGACTCAGGAAGCTCCAAGCACATGACTGGGGACAGGAGCTTACTCAGCAACTTTGTTTCAAAGCTGGGTAGAATGGTAAATTTTGGAAATGAAGTCAAAGGAAGAATTATGGGATATGGATGCATTAAATGTATGGATGTCTAACCATAAAAGAGAGTAGTCTTTGTTAAAAGGCTTATCACATAATTTGCTTTGGTCTGATAAATCACCAGAAAATCTGTCAAATTCTGACAACTTCATCAGAATTTCTGATGAGTTATCAGAATTCTGGTGAACCATAAGTAAAATGTTGATAATCAGAAGTATTATAGTTCATTAAAACAAAGTACTGCATGAAAACATCCACATTCATATTTCTTGTTTAATTTTTTTTGTTTTTGTGTGTGTTTGAATTTTTTATATTTTTCCCCATGTTAGTGCTGATAACGTCATTCAAACAGAAAATTTCTGGGAACTCGTTAAAATAGATATTTCTCTCTCCTTCATTTATTACACCCCATCATGCTTAAGAAAGTTGAAGTGACACATTGGTAGGCTACACTGATACATTATCAGAAATTAGCCACCTAGATAAATCAATGCATATGTAGTGAAGAAGGAACATATCTCTGTTTTTTTCTGTTCTCTGATAATCATATTCATAAGTAGGTAGCTTCCATTTATAGCAAATATTATATTTACTATAAATATTCACCACTTTGAGTTAAAAATCGGTCATCCTCACTTCTCTTCTTCATCACATAATCACACACACTCACAAAATGAACACCATCAAAGATAAATATTTTCCACTTGTTCTTTACCCATATCATAATCTAAGATTGAGGACAAATCTGGAAGGTCCTCAATGGGAAGGGTGTCAAGTTGTATTCAAGATGCTCATGAATAGCAACTTGAGCTATGCCCTCACTGCTCACATATGTGTTCATCCAGAAATTCTTCAAATCTTCTGGAAAAATGCAACACTATCTGAGTTTCATAACAAGGAGTAGATGGTCATCAAGAGTGAGGTGCTAAATCAGCAAATTCTGTTAAATGAAGCCACCATCAGGACTGCTCTTCAACTAAATGATGATAATGATGTTCTGATGTTCACAAGGTATCAAAAGGAAAATGTCTTGAGGGAAATGGGTTATCACACACCAAACCAACAACGGGCAATCATCAAAAATGGCTTTAAAAAGCCATGGCAATATCTGGTCACCCAGATGGGTGCATGTTTCTCAAAGAAGGTCATCAATCATCATGAAATATCTCTGAAATTGATGGAGCCTATACTTGCACTGGTACTTAAGGTACCTTACAACTTCTCTCATTATCTGATGAGTGATTTTGTAAGTAATATGTGGGTTGCCAAGCCATTCTTGATGTATCCTCGTTTTCTAACAAAGATAATTACAAGTCAGTTAGACTTTGCAGGCATTCCTGCAAGTTATCCAAGGGCTGACATGAGACTTCAAGAAAACATGGGTCTCAGTGTGCTTGTACCCACTAACAATAACTCTGGGATGATAACTGATCTATTGTTACTTTTGGAAATGGAACATGGTGAAGGAGTAGATATTAATTAGGTTTTATTTGTTTTGTTTGTACAAAGTTTCTTTTGTTAATATGTTTGCTTACTAGTCTTCTGATTTGTGATTTTGGGAAATAGGTAAAGATAAAATGAACATCAGAAATCAAACTCAAAATTTTCTGATAAAATGGGACTAAATCTGATCATTCAAAATTTTCTGATAAAACTTCAATGATAACAAAATGTTTTTAGAAAATATCAGAAAAGTCAAAGAAACTTGGATGCTACCAGACATACAAATGTAAGTCTTCTGATCTTTCCTTATTCCCTCTCATCTCAAAAAAAAAGGCACTCATAAGTTTAGGGGGAAATCTCAGAGATTCTGTTAAAAAGACTGATTATTTCTGTTGACTACATCATAAAAAGTCAACAGAAGTCAAAACAAAAGAAAGATACATTTGGTCAACAGAATTTCTGATGATTTTATCAGAATGGGACTTTCTGACTTATGAAGAAAAGAGGGTACATATGAAGAAAGATAATTGGACCTTTTATCTAAGGGGGTCCACAGAGAAGAAAAGGTGTCATAGAACCGATAGCTTTCTCCAATAAAAAATCAGTGCAACACTTTCAAGAAAAGATTGAAGAAACTACAAATTGAAAAGTCAAGTTGAAAGGGCATAACCACGATTCCATGATTAACAATTTCATTAAAGTCTTAACACCCACGATCCAACGGTTATTTTTTGAACCAAAATCTCAGCATCCACGATCTAACGGTTATATAGACAATTAATGATTCCTTTATCACCATCTCATACCACGATTTATACCCCTTCAATATCTTCTACTTCATACAACCACAATATTCTCAATTTCCTTAAATCCTAAAATCCCCTGTTTTTCACTCGTAAATAAAAAATCCCTAAATCTCAAACCCTAACTCCATAAATGGCAGTAGTTAACCTCAATATTCCAATTGATCAACATGAAGTATCTTTTGTCGAGGAAGCAGAATTTTTACCAATGAAGGAAAACAATCTGCTGCTGAATACAGAGTATTCAGAGTATGATAAAAGATGTCAACTTCTGGTAGAATATCTTACAAAATGCCCAATCTCAGGTGCACTAACAAAAGAAAGAGAAATACCAGAAAGGATGCTACAGCAATTTGTTTACACCTTTAAAGAAGATGAAGAAAATAGGGTGTCTGCTCATGTTTGGGGAAATGTCTATGTAACATTAACTCCAGCAAGAGTAAGAGAATGGCTTGGACTGCCTATTCTTGGCAGTTACACTGAAGCCCCAAGCAAAGAAGATTTATTAGATTTTGTCATTAGGCTTGGTTACAAGAAAAGAGATGTCAACAAAATTGGAGCAATAAGAAGAAGTGAATTGCTAGCTATCTGGCAAGTGATGATGGAAGTGTTAAACAAATGTCTCACCTAAAAAATAAGAGGAACTGATCAAATCAATCAAGCTATTCTGACAATCATGTTTGGACTCATAAATGGGTTCAAAATCGATTATGGATCAGAAATCTTTAATCTTCTCAAAAGATCAATCATCACCAGAAATGGAAAAATAACCTCTCATCTGCCATATCCAAGGTTAATCTCAATTTTCATTTCTGAAGCATTTGCTGAAAGAAACATGGAGATTCCAATCTTAGAAGACATCTGGAGATAAAAAACAATGAAGGCCTGGAGTTCAAATCATGGATGGGGATCAGACAAAGATATTCCTGTGTTACCAGAAAGCATGTTATGCTTCATTGCACCAGACTCACAATACAGAATACAACATGAAAAACTTCTAATAAAATCAACCTCTCCCATAGAAGAACCAAGCAGAGAAATTGTGAACTGTTCTTCATCAACAGAAAAAGGAGACAATGAGAAGTCCTCACCATCAGAAAATGAGGGTGTAGAAGAAAGAAGAATTCTGGAAAAAGCTAACTTGGAGATAGCCAAATTACCAGAAAATGAAGAAAAGCATGCTGAAAGTCAACAGATTCATGAAGCAGGAATTCATCATGAATTTGAAATCCATCAAACACATGATGCAAGATCACACATTGCTGGAGAAACACACAATGTTGACATTGAAGCCACTGAAGTCATTCATCATGATGAATCTCACATTGCTGGTACATCCCTTTTAAACACTGTTCTAGTAGAAACTCACAGAGAAGAAACAAACTCAGAAAGTTCTGTTAACGTTTCTTACAAAATAGAATACAGAACAACGAATGTTGATCAAGAGGTTACTAGTTCCATAAATCTCAACTCTGAATCAAAAAATGAGGAAGAGGATGAGATCCCAACAGATGGAGATCAGGAAACTGATCAAGGAAATCTGGCTAAAGGTAATTTGTTTACCTCAAAAACTTATGGAGGATCATATATTGATATGATTCAAGGAAATAAGGAAATCCAGAATGAGAATGAGTTTTTCATCACTGGTGGAGATAATTCTGGTAAATTCGAAGCTGCACCAAGTGTGTTGGCCAAGAATGACCCTATCATCTCTAAAACAGCAGCAAATGTGTTTGCAGCTGGAATGTTAGAAGGAACATCTGTTGTTCCAAATATCCCTGAGAAACCCATGAACCAAGAAAATGTAGAAGCAATACTGGAAAATGTTTACAAAATCTGCAAAAGAAATCCAGTAGAAGAAAAACTTGATATGTTGCTGTCAGAAATACAAGGTCAAAAGGCTGATATGAAGACTTTGTCAGAATCAGTGAAGGAAATAAAGAAACAAACTGAAGAAAACACTGAAGCACTAAAGTCTCTTCAAAAGATGAAAGAAAAGGCACCAGATTCCAACATCTCTGCATCAGAAATCCAAACGATTCTCACAGAAATAGAAAAAATCAAAGCACAAGTTGCAAAAGTGATTGAATCAAGGCAGTCAAGTAGTTCAAACAGAGTTTTGGAAGAAGTTACCATACTAAGGGCAAGCAATAATAGTATCACAGATGCCCTTGAGAAGCTGTCAAAAGAATGGGCTGAAATTCAAACAAAAGCTCAAACAGAATTCACAAATATTCTGAAAAACATACACAGCAACTCAAAACAGGTGAAAGATGTGCAACAACTGGTAGAGAAGATGCAATTCAATATTGCAAAACTAGCCAAAGTGAATCCACAAGAACTCATGAAAGAAATTCCTGCTGAAAGCTCAAGTCAAGAAGCTCCAAAGTCAACTCCTCAACAATCATCAATTTCACCAATCACAAAAGCTGGAACCACAGTGATGGGTCCTCCTCCGAATGTTCCAAAAGAAGAAATACTGAAAAGGTTAGCAACTGCAAAACCTCAAGTTATTACAAATTTGAAATTGCTAGCATCTGTTCCAAATCTAATAATATCTGATGACTCAACAATAAGTAAGTATATAAATAAACAAATAATGAATGAATGGGAACAAGAAGGAGAGTCAGCAACAAAATCAAAGACTGTTAAGAGAAAGATCTCTGAAACAAAGTCTATCATGGTTAAAGAGATTGCACGAGATGTAATGATATTTCCTGAAATCAATCTGGTGAGGTACTATCTAACAAAAGAAGATAAAGCACCAAGATCACTATCTCCTACCAGACTGAACTTAAGAGAAGAAAGAATAAAAAGAGGGCCAAGCAGCATTCACAAACAAAATTGGAATCCAGTAAAAAGAATTCTAAACGTGAGTGAAGTAAAAAGTGCAATTGATGATATTGGAGGAACTTATGTGTAAAACAGATACACACTTCAGAGGGAGAATGGAGAAGAACAGAAGGTGACTGATGAAGAAATAGCTGACCAGTTGCATCCTGTAGACATTCTGTTTATGAAGGATCATTTTGAAAAGGAAAAGAAAAATAATCAAGAAGTCAGAAGAGCATTAAATGGCATATCAAAGGCTGGAAACATGTTGTTTGAAATAATAGCTTTTTCAGACTTTGATTTATGCATAAATTTTGAGCATGTACACAACAAAAAGGTATATGTCAGATCACCAAAGACAAAAGTTCCTTCAGACATAGTGGAAGATGCAAGATCTGGAGACATCATCATGCTGACAAACGCAAATAAAGAACAAGATTATGGTGTAATCTTCAGAGATCAGGAAGAAAACAAAGCTATGTTCAGAAGTGTTGACATCTGCAAATACTCAAATCAAACACTGAGGTACATCTTAAAAACCATGAACAAAAGACAAGAACATCTTCAGAAGATAGAAAAGAACATGGAGGAAAGCAGAAAAGAAATAGAGCAGATGATTGAAGAATGGATTCAAGCAAGAGAATGGTATAAAGACATGTATGTCAGCTGCAACAAATATATCTCCTACAAAAAGAAGCTAAAGACAGGAGATACGCATAAGAGAGTGAAACTTAACTGAAAGAACTATTTATTTAACTTCTCATCTTTTATGTAATTTGTTTTAACTTCAGTAACTGGTTTATATTTTCAAGTATTATATTTCCACTGTTTGGAAATTTTTCTGTTTATGAGGTAGTTCTTTTTCTTACAATACTTAGGGGGAAACTGTTAGGAAACTTTATGTGTAAGTATTGAAGAAAATCACAATCAACTGTATCTATGAAGAGATCACAGTCCTGAAGATCACGAACTAGAAAAAGAAGATCAGATGGGGCAACCAGAATACATAGCATCTACCTCAAAGAATTACATGTTGATCAAGAGCTGAATTGGATTATCAGAAGAGGTCATTTCTGATGGATCTGATGATATTTCTGATGAAATATCATCAGTATCTGACGATTCTGATCATCAAGGATTTTCTGATGATTTGTTCATCAGAATTTCTGATGAAGTGGTTTATCAGAATTTCTGATGAAACAACCCACTTGTCTGAAATTGGCTCTGTCCTGCCACACTTACCGAAGCAAGTTGACATTAAATGAAATCATGATGAAAAAGCCAACTTGAACGTTGGAATCAATGAATATGTCAATTGGCCACTTTTTGCAGGAATTATTGTATGAATAAACTATTGTTTATTCATACAAGCCGTCTATAAATAGAAGGCTCAACCAAGAGAAGCAAAGTGAGTTTGAAGCTTAGCATTCACACATACATCTAAACTCCATTGCTCTCTCCCCCACAGAATTCAAGATTCGTTTGTATTAGATAATAATCTTACAATCACCTTGTAAACCATTTTTGTTTCAAAGTGATATAAACTTGATAATTCTGTAGGTCTTGTTTCTTGAAAGTCTGATTTCCATTTCCGCACATCTTTTTCACATCTACTGAAATCACTTGCCATATTACGTGAAAAAAAGTTGTTTTGAGCCTGAACTGGGTCTAACATGATTCTCAAGGCACATAAATGGAAGAATCTTAAAAACAAGCTTCAGTCATGCTTACAAGTTTTTAGTACATTGTGTTGTTCATGCTTTATCACACAGGAAGGGTGCATATGATGAAACATCGGACTACATCATGAACATTATCACCTGCCTCATTTTGAATAGGCCATATAATGTTTCTCAAGTGATATTTGATTACATGGCTGAGAATACAAAAGCTGGAAACAAGAAGTACATCATGTATCCTCGCTTTGTACAAATGTTGATTGATAATCAGTTCAAGGACCTTGGGAAGAATTATAATGATATTTTAGGTCTGAGGCACATGACAGCAGAAACCTTAAGTAGACTAATTAAGGGTCCTAATCCAGGAGCAAAAGGGATGATATGCAGAATCAGCAGACCAGCATATGTTGCCCCAGAGAACGATGCTTGGAGACACCAAAATAGTGATTCTGATAATGATGACGAGAAGATGAGTGAGATGGTTGAGAAGAAAACCAGATGGTGGTTCGTAAGAGATGGGAAGAGAAAGAGAACTCTCAAGACACCCCCTGCAGTTCCTATTCCAAAGGAACCAGTTCCTAAGATTGTGATAAAGGGTACAGTGAGAGGGGGAGTCATAAGAAAAGTTAGAACGTTAATCTGTTATATTATTCTAATGATAACTTCAATGTCTATTTTGCAGAGACATCTGCAGAACCACAACAGAGGTTAACAGATGAAACAGTGCTGGAACCATAAGAAGTTATTCAACAAGGAGCTGGATTATTGAAACATTCTCTTGAAAGCTATCTCAAAAGGAATGAGGAAGTTGCTGCACAGAAAGATCAAAGCTCACGTGTTCAAGCTGAAGGTACCAAAGTTACAGAGCCTGAGGGTGTGGTTCAGGATGATTCAAGTGAAGATGATTCTGAAGCTACTGAGTCAGAGTCAGAGCTCGATCTAACAACACTTGGTAGAGGTAAAGCACAGCTGAAGAAAAATCCTACAAAGAAACAGAAAGCATCGGATGAAGAAGACTCTACCTATAAACCTGATGAGCCAAAGAAACAAAGGGCAAAGCGTAAAGCTGTTCAAGCCGGGGTAATTCCGAGGAGAGAAAGAAATCTGGTGCTGAATTATCAAAAGACAAAGATGGAAAGAAAGAAAAGCACATTGAAACATCAAAGGTTCAGGAACCAGAGGTGCAACGTGTTAAAGTACCTGAAGTTGTGGTTCAAAAGAAGAAAGGTGATGATGATTACGTTGAAATCACAGGGTTTAGAGCTGCTACACCTCCACCACCACCTCCACAAGATCAACCTGGATCCTCTCTACCCAAGAATGAAGCCTTTGATAATCTGTTTGGAAGTCTTCCACCTGCAACTGGAGTATTTAGCGAAGATATTCCAGAAGATGATTAGGACATGTTCAATAATAAAGCTGTGAAAGAGTTACTGAAGAAAGTTGCTGATCTTGAAAAAGCTAAGGCTAAAGCTGAAATAGAGCGTAATGTTTTTAAAGGGCAGATTGAACAGCTGATGAAAGCTCATGATCAAGTTAGAATGGTGTTGATAGATCAAGAGGAGACAATAAAGAATATGAAGGATGATGTTAATGATAATTCTAAAGTGTTCGAACTCTTGACAGCAGAGATTGCTTCATTGAATATGAAGATAAAGAATTTGCAAGATGTAAATCAAACACTGAATCAGCTTCTCAATGAAATGAGTGAAGCTTCATCGAACGAAATGAAGGTGATGAAGTTAGAAATGGAAGCAATCAAAGCCGATAAAGTGATGAAAGACAATCAGCTCAGCATGTTATATTCTGTAATGGAAAGTCACTTGAAGATTGATGTTCATGTTGTTTTCAATGATCTTGAAGTTAAAAGAGTTGAGGAAAGAAGAATCGAAAGAGAAAGGAGACTAGCTGAAGAAGCCACACAAAAGAACAAAAGTGTTATTGAGGAAAGTCAAGAAGCTGGTGGGCCTTCAAGCCAAGTCGACGTGGAAATGGTTGAAGCTGAAGCAGATCCTCTAGGATTCGTGCTAGTTGGTAATTCTTCTGAATCATTTGATCCTTATGAAATTATTCGCCGAGTTAGTGCTATTCAGAAGAAAAAGAAGGCAAAAGAAATGTTGATGTTAGAATGGAAGACACAACAGTTTGTTCTTGTTGGTCAACCATCCACAGTGCCTTACAGCGTAAAAGAGATTGTTCGCCAAGTCAAAATTGAAGAAAGGCGAAAGGAGGCAAAGAGATCTCGTGGAGAAGTTGTTGATAGTGATTCTGATCTGGAGATTCTTGATAATGAAGAAGAAGACGAAGTTGAAAATAACGATGATGACAAGTCTGGTTAGAAAGATGATAAGAAAGATGATGATGATGATGATAAGAAGAATGATGATGACGATCAAGGTGCATCGGGATTGCTGGTTGAGAATCCTAATATTTAGCAGAAAATTGAAGAGTTTCTGAATGATCAGATCAATGAACAAGAAGATATTGATCAGCAAGAAACTTCCTCATCTGGAAAACAGCACGTTGATCAGGTATTCCTTACAAATCCTACTGTGATTTATCTGAATGCTCAAAATGAGGGAGAGATACAGATTCGGAGATCAAGGGAAGAAATGTTAGAAGAACTAGGTTTGAATGATGGAAAATTCAAGTTTGATATTGAAGATGAGATACCTCAATCATCTGAAGATGTATTTGAGCCTAGGTATGTGTTTTGGTCAAAAATTACCTAAGCAATTAAGTGATCAAATTAGTTAAGTGAGGTAGTGTGCTAAAATTATGTGTGAAAAATGTGTTAACCAAATTAGATATGAAAACAGTTTCAGGATACGGCTCGGGATATAGAGCTGTATCGATGATCAAACAATGAGCAAAAAAGTAAAGGTTGACACGTGATGTACGAGGAAAGCCATTGATCAATCTAGATCGCCGGCATAAAACCTCGGGAGCTGACAATCGCAGCTGCCTTGTTCTTCTATTGCTTCAAATATCAGGATACAGTGCAGGATGTGGTGCGGATCGACTATGTGTTACAATGTATTTCGAATACAAGTGTTGTGTGTAGTGTTTGCGATGAGCTAGAGAGAAAGTGTTTGAAAATGTGTAAGTTGAGTGCCTTAATATGATCCGCCCCCATCTATTTATAGTAAAACAAATGTAACTAACTATCCTACATAACCGGGATCCAACGAATATTCCTTAGTCGAACGTTGTAGACCTGGTCTTTCGGGTTCAACGTCTCTCCTTTAACAAATACGTCCGAGTCTTGAGGAGATGAAGTCCATTCGACCGTTGGCAAGTCCCAGTCTTTAACTTGCACGTGATTAATTCGATATACCTCAGGATATCACCCAGGATGTTAGCAATATCCCCGTCCAGTATCCTGATCACAGATAAACTATTAAAAGCGGGATATTAGTCAGGATATGTATACTCAGAAAATGACCCATAACAATTGTCCCCAAATATATCTGTTGGTATACCAATCCAACGGATATATTTTAAAAGTTCCACCTCATAACTTAAGGCAATCAATACGACTAGACCCTTGAAATGATAGTGGTGCAACTTTCAAAGCGTTATTTACTCTTTACCCCCTTATATTCAGCCTATATTAACCGAGGGACTCCTCATTATGGTTACCCTTATCTTCAACCGGATATCAGGTACTTCTCTTCTCTATCCTTTCTATTTTCCTTGTTTATATCTCCCTTTCTCCGATTGTGATCTTCCATGGCGACCCGTACCAGATCGCAAATGGCGGACTCTGTTTCCACCTTCCACAAACAGAATCTGCTTCAGAAACCTTCAAAAGAGGTGTGTTCTTTCGATGATTCCGACATCGCAGCCCTACGAGCTTCCTGTGCCTTTCCCGCCAGTACAATCTTCCCTCCATTCGACCGAGAGGTCCGATCGGATTTTTGTTCCGACGAATGGGTTTGCTTTTTTGCATATCCCTTTTCATTAGGGCTTCAATATCCATTTTCTCCCTTCATATCTCGCTTCTTTGAGCTTACCGGTCTTAGTTTCGCCCAAATCATGCCTATGGTTTGGCGCGTGTTAGTCACCCTGGAGCAGATTAAGGCTCGTCATATGCCTGATCTATGCATCGAAGACCTTCCGATGGCCTACCATCTAAGGTCACATGGTTCCAGCCGGTTTCTCTTTTTTTCTATTTCCAGCGATCCTCTCATTCTTAAGGCCACCAAGAATGAGGATAAATGGACAAGAAAATTCTTCTTTGTGAAAAGAGACTCCATTGATAAGGGTTTTGACCTCCCTAAAAGATGGTTGACTTCTGGTAGGACTTAGGGTTTTAGGAATATCCCCAATCATATCCCGAACCTCCATCCTGAACCAATATCCTGATGCGTTTATTTCCTTTCTTGTAGCAAACTTCAAGGAACTAGCTCCCCCTAGTGCTGAATCAGAAGGAAGAATAAAAGAAATCTACAAGCTTCCGGAGGGTGAAAGAACCTTTAACCTGCTACTCACAAGATCAAGTCAAAGATCAAGTTCCAACATGTCTGGTAAGCATATTTTCAGGAATTATTTTTATTTATTAATCCGATTATTTTTCAGAAGTATAATAAGCCTAAAACATCTTCCCTTGTGCAGTGCCAGTTATCAACCTCGAAGGCTTCCAACTCGATGAGCTGGACAGTTATTCCAGCCTTGAACCTGTCAAGCAAGAATCTAACCCGAAGTCATCCGTTACACCAAAACTTACCAGTTCAAAGACCGCCACTGCTCCCAAAGCTCCCCAGCATCCAGGACCCGAGCCTCCAGCTCCCGGAAAAGAAAGGAAGTTGAGCCCTCTACTCCACCCCACGTGTTCCCATTCGAGAACCACGGGTTCACAGAATCCAACACATTTATGACCGGCTTCCTTAACTAGGTTAGTATCCTGACCTATATCCTGTACCATACGCTAAATAGAAATGTTCATTTAGAATAATGCATGTTTCTTTACCTTGCAGGGCCTTGAACACCTGGTTTTCCTTTATGAAGACGCATGTGGCTCCAACGTCATGCTTGAAAGCCAGCTAAAAAAGGCCAGGGCCACCATTGCAGATCAAGCAGCAATTGCCACCGCTAAATCGGAACACTACAAAGCTAAGTATAAGGCTATGACTCAAGATCACCAGTCCGTCATCCAGAAGATCACCCAGGAGGCTCAAGCTAAGTTTGATGCGGCCCAGGTTCAACACGAGCAGGCCATGGCTTCATACCGAGAGAGCCTCAAGAATTCCATCGTGATCTCCCTTCTTCAGGCCAGGCTGAAAATGGCTTACGAGGCGATGGCTTTGGGTTTACAATGCCCTTCTTGGAACATCAAGGCCTGGGAGGCGAAGTTAAAAGATCTTGGGGGAAAAATCTGCTATGGAAGAGTCCGCCAAGGTAATGGATGCTAGCGCTTCAAAGGATGTTTCCGAGAATGCTGGGGCAAATGCTGGAAAGAATGCTGGTGGAGAGGATGCTGCTGCAGATGCTGAGAAGAATCCCGAGGATGATGCTGGTACGGATGTCGGGAAAGAGGTTGCTGTTCAAGAAGGTGCTGCCCCTTAGGCAGTGGAGTGGGCGATGATGGATATACGTGCTGAGGCCGGAGCCCACTTTTTTTTTTAAATTTCATGGTTGTCGTTGTGAAAAACAATTTACATTTCCTGTCCTTGAACAATTTATATTTCCTGCATTAGAACAATACGATGACCAAAGGTGGATGGGTCCTAGGTTTTAGGATGAAACACTTGGTCATCAGTTAGTATAATCTGTTTTGAATTTCGTAGCGGTTGAAGCTGGACAGGTTTCGTTTTGAGATAAAACCTTCAACCGTTACGTAGGTGTGGTAAAAACTAATCGTGCTTTTAGCGGATGGGCCTTGGTTTAAGGTGAAACCAAAAGCACAACTTTTGACTTGTTAATAATATAACTATCTTTTGACTTATTTGTTATTGCCTTGCATTACTTAATGTAACTCTCAGCTTTGTAAAAATTTTGTATTGTTATCTTTCAAAAATATCCTGATCAATATGCTCAGCGATATATTATAAAAACTGTTATTAGATAGGACTTCCAAATATTCGTTCAACTTTGTAGAAAGCTTTTTAAAGAGTGAAAAACAATCCACCTGTTTTGATAATACTTAAATGATCAAAGTTTCAAACTAGTATTAGTTTCAAATATTTTAATCAAATATTTTGAGAAGTATCTTGAAAATATATTTTGAGAATATATCAGGATATTTAACCTTTTACCAAACATAGTATCATCAAAAACTTAAACGATGTTTACAAAGGAAAGATCATACCAGGAATAGGGTATAACCCTATTATCAAACCTCAATCCCTTTGCAACTTTTCCAATGAAGATGTCCCCTGTCTAAGACACTTAGTGCACTAGTTTCGAGCCTTATCCTTTTAGCTTTACACCATTGCTTTAGTAGGAATGTCCCTTGTGTATAATGTCTTCAAATACTTAGAAATCTTCTGGATATCAATCCCCGTTGTATAGACAATTTTTCATGTTACAGGGGTAAAACCCAAGAATGTACTGGAAATAAATCCCTTGAATTCTGGGGGAAATCCCAAATTTTCGTGCGCTACAGGCGGGAGTGTATAAACTCCAAGACTTAGAAAGGTGAAAACCTTTAAACCTTAGAGAGTATGAAAATACCTTTTCGTGAGAGAGGGTGATCAATCCTCATATACCTTTAGGATTCAGGATATAGCCAACAGTAACGAAATTGTCAGCCACTTTTACATGGACTGGTCCTGCCACCTTGAACTATCCCTGAATAACTTGCGCTCCAGGCGGGGTGTTTAAACCCAATTCGGAAGAAAAGTGAATACCTTTAAACCTGTGAAGGGATCAGGATCCCTTATACGTGAGAGAGGGGGCCAATCCTCTAATCTTCCGAAGTATCCTGAGTGAACATCCTGGAGCTATATCCTGGAGCATATTCTGCAAAACATCCTTAGACTAAGGTGGGTGTTAGCTTGGCTAACACCCCTCCGATGCTTAAGTTAGTATTGGGTTCAAAGCAATAAATAATATTAAACATATTAAAAGAGATAATATTCATACCATCCTCAGTTAGAAATTAAATTCCTAACTCACTTGAAATAGAGCTTCAAATGTATAGCATTCCAGGATCTCGGTAACATATCCCCTTTCATATTCTTGAGTCTATATGCTCATTTCCCTGCTTCTGATTCAACTTCATATGGTCCTTCCCATTTTGGAGCTAGCTTGCCATCAGCAGGATTAGTAGTATTCTGAAAAGCCTTTCTTAACACCCAATCTCCAACCTTAAATCTTCTGGTCCTAATATTCTTGTTATATGCCCTGGATATTCTTTGTTGATATGCTGCCATCCTTAGCCTTGCTGCATCCCTTTTTTCCTCTATAGTATCCAAATCCTGATACAAGGCTTCAGGATTCTGTTCAGGATCCTGTAGGGTAGATATTGCAGTAGGTATTGCCATTTCCGTTGGAATCATTGCTTCTGCTCCAAATACCAAGGAAAATGGGGTTTGGCCTGTTGCATTCTTTACCGTTATCCTATCAGCCCACAAAACAAAGGGTAACTCTTCTGCCCATCTTCCTTTTTTGGCTCCAAGTCTCTTCTTTAAGTTATTGACAATTATCTTGTTTGAGGATTCTGCTTGTCCATTCGCTTGAGGATGTACCGGAGTAGATGTTATCATTTTGATTCCCCAACTCTTGCAAAAGTCAGTAGTTCTCTTGCTTATAAACTGAGAACCATTGTCACAGATTATCTCGGCTGGTACTCCGAATCTGGTCAGGATATTTCTCTTTATGAAGGATACTACTTCTTGATCCCTGACTTGGACAAATGCCTCGGCTTCAACCCATTTGGAGAAATAATCTGTCATTGCTAACATAAAAACCTTCCCTCCTGGAGCCTTTGGAAGCTTTCCCACTATATCCATACCCCACTTCATAAATGGCCAAGGGGAAACAATAGGATATACTGGTTCAACAGGCTGATGCAGTATGTTACTATGTCTTTGACATGCATCACATATTCGAGCATATTCTGCGGCATCTTTTCTCATTGTCGGCCAATAATATCCTGTCCTTAATACTTTTGAGAATAATGACCTGCCCCCAGTATGGTTACCACAATCCCCTTCATGTATATCCTGAAGTACTTCTTTGGCTTCAGGATCCTCTAAGCACCTCAAATACGGTCTTGCAAGAGATTTCTTGTATAAAACATTATTTATAATAGTGAATCGTGATACCTTCATCCTAAATGCCTTAGAATTTTCATTTCCAGGGATGTGTCCTTCTTTGAGATATCTCATGATTGGAGCCATCCAGGATTTAGGATCCTCTTCAGGATGCTCTGCTCCAGGATCCTGAATACCCGCTACTTCTTTATCCCGAGGATTCGTTGCAGGATACAAGACATGTAATATTGGTATTTGGGTTCCTTCTGGTATCCTGATCGATGATCCCAGATTTGCTAAGGCATCTGCTTCTGCATTATCCTCCCTTGGTACCTGTTCAAGTGTAAAAACATCGAAATATCCTGCTAATTTTTTGAGAATATCGAGGTATTCAATTAATATTTCACCCTTGACTGCATAGGATCCATTAAAATGGTTAGTAATTAACAAGGAGTCAACATATACTTGCAAATTCTTGATACTCATATCCTTAGCCAATTCTAATCCTGCAATTAAAGCTTCATATTCTGCCTCATTATTAGTAGCAGGAAATTCACACCTAATAGCCTGGGGTAATATGTCCCCCTGTGGCGATTTTAGTAGTATACCTAAACCTACACCTCTTATATTGGATGCACCATCAGTATATAATGTCCAGGATCTTGAAGATTCTCCTAACTGTTGAACTTCTAGGTCTACCTCGTCCTGAATGTCACTACTGAAATCAGCCACAAAGTCAGCTAAAGCCTGAGACTTTATGGCATTTCTAGGTTCATATACTAAATCATAAGCACTTAACTTTACTGATCACTTGGCCATCCTGCCTGACATCTCTGGTTTCCTAAGCACATTTTTGACAGGATAATTTGTTTTAACATGAATCCTATGTGTCTCAAAGTAATGTCTAAGCTTCGTTGATGCCATAACTAATGCTAGTATCAACTTTTCTAAATGAGAATATCTAGTTTCAGCATCTAACAAACTTTTACTAACATAATAAACAGGATATTGCTGACCTTCATGGTCTTTTATAAGAACGGCACTTACAGCATTCCCTGATACAGCGAGGTATGGGGATAGTGGTTCACCATTTTCAGGCTTCATCAATAGAGGTGCAGTTGAGAGATATCGCTTCAAATCCTGCAAGGCTGCTTCATGCTTTGCTCCCCATTCAAATTTCTTATTCTTCTTGAGGATATCATAGAATTCCTTGCATTTTTCCGAGGATCTTGAAATAAATCTATTCAAAGCTGCTACTCGGCCTGTTAACCGTTGTACGTCCTTCATATTCGAGGGTGATTTTATATCCAGGATAGCTTTAATCTGCTCTGGGCTTGCCTCTATCCCCCTTTTCGTCACCATATATCCAAGAAACTTTCCTGCCCCCACTCCGAAATGGCACTTAGCAGGATTCAGCTTCATGTTATATTGATCCAGGATATCAAATGCTCCCTTGATATCCTGGAGGTGATCCTCAACCTTTTTAGATTTCACCACCATATCATCAATATATACCTCCATGGTGTCCCCCAGCTTATCTTTGAACATAATGTTCACTAATCTCTGGTATGTTGCACCTGCATTTTTTCAAACCGAAAGGCATGGCAGTATAGCAATATATACCTGTTGGTGTCATGAAAGCAGTATCCTCCTGGTCCGAAGGCTCCATTTGAATCTGCTGAAATCCTGAGGATGCGTCCATGAACGTTAACATTTCATGTCCAGCGGTAGCATCCACCATTGCATCGATATGAGGGAGAGGAAATGGGTCTTTAGGACAAGCCTTGTTCAAGTCCGTGTAGTCTACACAGACTCTCGATTTCCCGTTTTTCTTCTGTACCACAACTACGTTTGCTAGCCATCTTGGAAACTTGACTTCTCTGATCATCCTGGACTTCAACAATCTTTCAACTTCCTCTTGGATAATCGCATTCCGCTCAGGAGCAAATTTTCTTCTTTTTTGCTGAACAGGCTTGAATGATTTGTCAATTCCAAGCTTGTGAGTGATAATGTCTTTGGATATGCCTGTCATATCCTCATGTTTCCATGCAAACGTCGACATCCTGCATTTCAAAAAGTTAGTTAACTGCTCTTCAATATCCTGAGGGATATTGGTTCCTATGAGCACCGAGATATCAGGATTATCCTGATCCAGGATAATTTTCTTCACATCCTGCTCCGACTCCTCCACGATATCCTGGACCCGCATCTTTAATTGATATGTTGTACTAGGCTTAGTTGAGGATTTCATTGAGGACGAGTAGCATTCTTTCGCTTCCTGCTGATCACTTTCAACTTTGACAACTCCCCAAGGGGTAGGGATCTTGATGCATTGGTGATATGTTGACGGCACTGTTTTGGTCAAAAATCAAGCAATGACAATGTAACCAAACTTTCTGTTGTTAGGTATGATGCTTGAATTGATGAACAATAATAAGGATCACTATGAAGTATGATGAACCAATGACACGAAGATTTATACGGGGAAAAAGCCCTTGATCAAGAGTTGATCTCCGGCACAAAAAACCCCGGGTGATGGAAACTACCGATCACCAGCTTAAATTAAACAAACAATCTGTTACAACTTCGGATGATAGCGAGCTAAGTACAAGGATCACTATAGTGTATCGTGTAGAAATGTATGAAAAATGCTAAGTGTTTTGTCGAGAGCTGATGAGAGCGGTTGTATGAGTGTGTGTGTAGCCAAAAATAGCCAAGTGTTTCTAAATTAGCTCGCCACCCCCTTTAAATTAGAAAATATCTAGCCTAACTAACATTCCGCAAATGGTGCAAGTCCTCCACGACTCCACAACGTCCATTTCTGACCAAGCACGTGCGGAATAGACTGAGAATATTCTCCAGGAATGTCGCCAAGACTAAGTCCAAGTTGATATTCCTGCAAAACATTTATGAATTCAAAGTAGACAATCGTTAGTACAGGGATCCTTGAAGTGATCCATGATCCTGATCCTGCAACACTTCTGAGGATCACTGCTTCAGACAGAATTGAGGATCACTAAATCCAACAGTAAATAAGGATCACTGGTCATTTAGAAATCCACCCCTAACAATTGCCCCCAAAATATAAGGAGTAAATATGTAAATAAATGAGTTATATTTTGTCGATCTTATCCGCAACAAACTAACGGATATATAGCCGTTAAGATCGAACTAGCTGTTACGATCATGACGTCAGTGAGATGACTACCCTGCAGAATCATCATTATAAATAAGAGTTAGAGATAGGGATCATTTCACATTTAAGTTCAAGAGAACTCCCTTTAAATTCTGCTCCGACGATCAAGCAGGTAACTCTTTTCCTTTCTCCTTTCTCATATTCTGCCCTTCTTTCTTTATCATCATCTCGTTCAAAAATGATGCTCCGAAGCTCACCGGGCAAGGATCACAAAAAGAACAGCCCCTTAAAGAGTCAAGGGATCATCAAAGATTCCGCAAATGAATGCTATTGTTTCACCGATGCACAAATTGATAGAATCCGCCACTGTTTTCCAGCAAATACTGTTATCAAATCCTTTGACCCCACTGCTCTTAGTGACTACATCTCTGAAACTTGGGTAGCTTTCCCAGTTACACCTTTCACCATAGGATATACCTATCCTTTTCCAGACCTTACCCAATCCTTTTTCTCCCTTACCGGCATCTGCTACATCCAAGCTATGCCGATGATCTGGAGGGTCCTATATACCCTTGAAAGGATCATTGAGCAGGAAGGGATTGACCTAGGAATGTCGGAGTTGGCTGAGATGTATGATCTCACAACGTTTGGATCCCACCGATATCTATTCAAGCGTAAACCCGGAGTAGAACATCCCATCTTTAAGGCTACTAAAAACGATACCAACTGGAAACGGTGGTTCTTCTTCGTCAGAAGGGATTCTATCCCGGATGGAAAGGATTTGCCGAAG
Source organism: Helianthus tuberosus (assembly GCA_030545235.1). Lineage (NCBI taxonomy): Eukaryota > Viridiplantae > Streptophyta > Magnoliopsida > Asterales > Asteraceae > Helianthus > Helianthus tuberosus. The sequence goes on from CM060395.1 coordinate 62,431,480, forward strand.
AAATGGAGCACTCATGGTAGGATAGGAGGATCCTTAGAAGGATCACTAAGTAAGCTCATTCTGATAATGATTACTAATATGCTTTTGTTTCTTTTTGTACAGCTATCACATTCTCGCATATTATTCCTTCAGCTGCCACCAAGGGGAGACTTGCTGCCTTTAGAAAGCTTGATCCTGAAACAATATCATTCAAGACAATCACCCAGGATTCACAAGAGGTATCCTCAGGCTCTGTCACCATGTCAAGTAAGTATCCTGTTCTTTTTATATTCAAATGTCTAAATAAATAGTTATATATAAATAGAATAAGGACACTTATCTGTTTTGGGTGTGTAGGCGCTGGAAAATCATCAAGATCCGCTCCCAAATTTAGTGTTACTGAGCTTGACACCGTTCGATCCAAGAAAAAATCTGCTGCTAGCCCCTCCGCTGTAATCCCCAAAGCTACCACTTCAAAGGGAAGAGGTGGCAAGAAAAGAAAAGCCTCTGAAGCTGAGGATCTGCAAGGTCTGCCCCTGATCCGCCACCAGTTCCTTGAATACTTCAACAAGGTAAGGATCCTTGTCCCTGCTTTAGGTATCCAGCTTATTTGAGGATCACCTGTTCTTGAACTGCTCTTTATCTTCTTTGCTGAGATTGAAGACTATGTTGGGCATGTCGAGGAGCAGGACAAGAAGATTGCTGACCTCCAAGAAGTCGCATTGCTCAAGGATCTCAAGATTGCTGACCTCCAAAAGGATCTCAAAGATGCCAAAGCTCAGATAGCTACAATCCTGATCAATTTTGATTATGAGAAGAGCGAGATCACGGAGGATGCTAAGGTCTCCGCTGCCATTGCCATGTACAAGACTAAACTCCAGATGGCTCAAGAAGCTCAGGATCCTGCCTTCGATAGGAGCAGCTGGGATGTGGAAGGCTGGAAGGCTAGGCTGGCTGAATTGGAGGATGAAGATGAGGCGGATGAGGTTCTGGCAATTGAGGCTAGTGGTAGTGGCAAGGATCATGGTGGTGAAGCTAGTGGAGCGGGAGATGGTGATGCAGCAAAGGTGTAGGCTGCTACAATGGGCAATGATGGACATTTCTAGACGTAGCCGGAGCCCATTTTTTTAGTTTGGTTATGGTTTTTTTGTTTTGATGATGTTTTGATAAACAATGGTTGGTCTGTACTTGAACAATAGTAATTAGGGTTGAGGATCATGGATGATCCTTTGAACAATAGGTACGATTACAAATGGTGGAGGGATCCTCTGTTTGGGGGATGAAGCCATTGTGATCCTGCCGTCTTTAATTTCCTGCACTTGTTAGACCTACGAACAATGGACACCCTTTGCCAACCCATGTGGACGGGCCACGTTTTGCTGGTAGAAACATGGTTTGGCAATTTTGACAACCTTAAAAGGGTTTAAGCTTTTGTGAATAAAATGACTTTAACTTTTTGGCTATATCCTGTGTTGATATCCTTATTGTTATTTTATTTTTCAATCTATTGTGATGTTCATGTCGTTTAAACTCATCAAGTAAGGAAAAATTTTAGAAATATCCCTTAAGAGTTAAGGATATGATCAAGGATCACATAAAAAATTATTTAAGGATCATAATCTCAGTTGTCAAAGGATAAGTGTCACTTAAATACATAATGAATAAAATCAAAACAGTTAAGGATCATACCTGAGAATCCAAGTTAGGATCCTATCCTTCAACACTTAAAATTAGGATAACCCAAGATACAAACCTTAGTTGAAAGTGAGAGTCAAGAATCTTTGGTCATTTATCTTCACAAACCTGAAATAAGATATTACTTGGGACTGAGCCAATAAAAGATGAATGTTAGTGACTGGGGACAAGCCCAACAATTATGGGGACAAGCCCAAAGGATAACTGGGGACAAGCCCAAAGGATAACTGGGGACAAGCCCAAAGGATCGTATGTAAACTGGAGTATGGCCCTTACTGGCGACTATCCAAACTTAGTGACATGAAAATGTCAAAACCTTAGCTAACGTGATAACGTTAGAAACCTTAGGAATGGATGTATGGTACGTCTACCATTATACGTAGGATCCTGAATATAGCCAGTACAACGAAATTGTCAGCCCCTAAAGCGGGTACTGGTCCCATTGCCATGAACTATACCAGGATCACCGTGCGCTACTGGCGAAACTGGGGACATGCCCAAACTGGGGACTAGCCCAAACAACTGGATACTTCTATGGATACTCAACGCTTAGTTAAGGATGCCTGAACCTTCAAAACTCAAAATCAAGTAAAAGGAGGATAAATGACTCAGGATCCTTATCCTTGTAAGAGAATAAAAAGAATGAAATAGTTTAAGATTGGAATGTTACCAGAAAGAGGATCATCTGTCAGTGGGGATCCTTCAAGGATACTTGTCGGGTAAGGATCATGGATCACGATCACATGAAATATTTCTTCAAATGGATAGCATTCCAAGCTCTAGGTAGCAAATCACCCTCCATTGTTAGCAATCGATATGCCCCTTTTCCTGCTTCAGCTTCAATCAAATAGGGGCCTTCCCATTTAGGTGCTAGCTTTCCATCGGCAGGATTGGTGGTGTTTTGAAATGCTTTCCTTAATACCATATCTCCAATTTGGAATTTCCTGAGCCTGACATTTTTGTTGTAAGCTCCAGCCATTCTTTGTTGATAACTGGCCATCCTTATCCTTGCTAAATCCCTTATTTCTTCTATAGTATCCAAGTCTTGAATCAAGTTTTTAGCATTTTCTTCAGGATCACGAATGCTTGTTCTTGCAGTTGGAACCACCATCTCTGTAGGGATCACTGACTCTGCCCCAAATACCAAAGAAAATGGAGTTTGGCCTGTAGCATTCTTGGGAGTTGTCCTATCAGCCCAAAGCACATAAGGTAGTTCTTCTGCCCATTTTCCTTTCTTGGATCCAAGCTTCTTCTTCAGATTGTTGATGATGATCTTGTTGGATGACTCTGCCTGACCATTAGCTTGTGGATGGACTGGTGTTGATGTTATCATCTTAATCCCCCAACTGTCACAAAAGTTAGTGGTTCTACTCCCAATAAATTGGGATCCATTATCACAAATAATCTCAGAAGGGATGCCAAATCTAGTAATAATATTTCTTTTAATAAAGGATATAACTTCCTTTTCTCTGACTTGAGCAAAGGCTTCAGCCTCTATCCACTTAGAGAAGTAATCAGTCATAGCAAGCATGAATACTTTTCCACCAGGTGCCTTAGGAAGCTTTCCAACTATATCCATTCCCCATCTCATGAATGGCCAAGAAGAGGATATAGGATGCAAGAGCTCTGCTGGTTGGTGAAGGATATTACTATGCCTCTGACAAGGATCAAACTTCTTGGCATACTCCACAGCATCCTTCTTCATAGTGGGCCAATAGTATCCTGTCCTCAGGATCCTTGAAAATAATGCCCTGCCCCCAGTGTGGTTTCCACAATCTCCTTCATGGAAATCCTTTAGGACTTCTTGAATTTCAGGATCCTCAATGCATCTTAAATATGGTCCTGCAAGAGATCGTTTATACAATATATTATTTAATATTGTAAATTGAGATACCTTAATTTTGAAAGCCCTTGGGTTTTCTCCTGTAGGAATTTCTCCATATTTTATGTATTTCATGATTGGGAGTATCCATGATCTTGAATGAGATTGGGTATCATCACTAGGGATGATTGCAGAATCTTCTCCTATCTCCATAGCTACATGATCCTGATAGCAGGGGTCAGGATATGGATAATAGGGATCTCAATATCCTCAGGAATCTTCAAAGATGATCCTAGATTGGCTAATGCATCAGCTTCTGCATTCTCTTCCCTTGGTACCTGTGTCAAACTAAAGGATACAAAAGAGAGTGCCAATTCTTTGACTATCTCCAAATATTTGATTAGCTTTTCACCTTTAACAGCATAGGATCCATTAAAGTGATTAGTGATCAATAAAGAATCTACATGTACCTCAAGATACCTGATGCTCATGTGCTTTGCAATTTGCAAACCAGCTATCAAGGCTTCATACTCAGCCTCATTGTTGGTAGTTTGAAATTCACAAGCTATGGAGTGGGGTATTATGTCCCCCTGTGGCGATTTTAGTAGTATTCCAAGCCCTGTTCCATTTACATTGGAGGATCCATCAGTAAACAGTATCCAAGGATCCTTGGTTTCTTCAAGCTGTTGGACTTCTAGTTCAGCTTCCTTTTGCAAATCACTACTGAAATCTGCCACAAAGTCAGCTAATGCTTGGGATTTAATGGCTGTCCTAGGCTCATATCTTATATCATATGCACTCAACTTCACTGCCCACGTAGCCATCCTTCCTGACATTTTAGGTTTCCTAAGAACATTCTTAATTGGGAAATTAGTTTTAACAATAATGGCATGAGTCTCAAAATAATGTCTCAATTTAGTAGATGCCATAATTAATGTAAGGATAAGTTTTTCTAAATGTGAATACCTGGATTCAGCATCAAGTAAGCTCTTACTTACATAATAAACAGGATGTTGTGTACCTTGGTGATCCTTAACAAGGACCGCACTTACTGCTTTTGAGGATACCGCCAAGTATAAGGATAACACATCTCCCTTTTCTGGTTTCATCAAGGCTGGGGCTGAGGATAGGTAATCCTTAAGAGCTTTAAGGGCACTTTCATGCTTCTCAGTCCATTCAAATTTCTTGTTCTTTCTCAGGATGTCATAGAACTCCTTGCACTTTTCTGAGGATTTGGATATGAATCTGTTCAAGGCTGCGATCCTGCCAGTCAACCTTTGCACATCCTTAGCATTGGCAGGAGATTTGATATTCACAATAGCCTTAATTTGCTCTAGACTTGCTTCAATGCCCCTCTTTGTCACCATATATCCTAAGAATTTACCTGCCTTTACACCAAAATGACACTTAGAAGGATTAAGTTTCATATTATACTTATCAAGGATATTGAATGCTTCCTCCAAGTCTTTAAGGTGATCCTCAGCTCTTTTGGACTTAACCACCATGTCATCAATATAGACTTCCATAGTGTGTCCAATTTGGTCCTTGAACATCATATTGACTAGCCTTTGATAAGTAGCACCTGCATTCCTTAATCCAAATGGCATAGCAATATAACAGTATATACCAGTTGGGGTCATGAAGGCTGTATCCTCTTGATCGGATGGTTCCATCTGAATTTGTTGAAATCCAGATGAAGCATCCATAAAAGTTAACAACTCATGAACCGCGGTAGCATCCACCATGGAGTCAATGTGGGGTAATGGGAAATGATCCTTGGGACATGCCTTGTTTAAATCCGTAAAATCGACACATACTCTCCACTTTCCATTTTTCTTTTGAACAACAACCACATTGGCTAACCATCTTGGATACTTAACCTCTCTAATCATACCTGCTCGAAGTAGCTTATCTACCTCTTCCTGGATAATAGCATTTCTTTCAGGTGCAAACTTCCTCCTCTTTTGATGAATTGGCTTGAATGACATGTCAATGCCAAGTTTGTGAGTAATTATATCCTTAGATATACCTGTCATGTCTTCATGTTTCCAGGAAAAGGTGGTTTTCCTTCTTTTGAGAAAGGATACTAGCTCCCGTTCAATATCGCTAAGGATCACTGACCCTATGAAGATCTTGGATTCAGGATCATCAGGATCCATAAGGATTTCTTTCAAATCTTGTTCTCTTGCCTCCAAGACATCTCTTGAAGGATACTTTAATTGCTATTGCTCCCTTGGTCTTGAGGCTGGTTTCATTGATGAGGTATACCAGTTCTTAGCCTCCTATTGATCACTCTCAATTTTCACCACTCCCCATGGACTTGGAAGCTTTACACACTGATGATAGGTGGATGGGACTGCCTTCATATCATGTATCCATGGCCTGCCAAGGATAACGTTACAACACGATAAGCAATCAATAACACAAAACTTTTGATAAGAATGCAATCCTTCAATATAGATTGGGAGTTTGATGTCCCCCAATGTATTCTTTGTTTCCCCACGGAATCCCACAAGTACTGAGGATCTTGGGATAATATCGGACTCTGGGATATTCATTTTCTTGAGAACATCCAGCTGAATGATGTTCACAGAGCTTCCTCCATCTATAAGGATCCTGCGAACAAAGTGGTTAGAAATAAACAATGTAATTACAAGACCGTCATGATGAGGATCCTGGATGTCAACACGATCACTCTCATCAAAAGTAATGACTTTATCCTGGGTGACAACGGAGGTCCGGATGGGTCTGTCTCCATTATCCATCTTGGTTTCCTTAGCGTGTCTTTTTGCTGCTGAGAAGGATGTACCACAGATGTCTGATCCACCGGATATGAAATTTATGACTTGTGCATCTGCTGGAGGGGCAGGAGCCCTTTCCAGGATCCTTTCAGGATCCTGGGTCCTTGACTTCTTTCATCCCAAGAGTTCCTTTAAATGCCCCTTGCTTAACAAGTAACCAATTTCCTTTCTAAGTGCAATACACTCTTCAGTGAGATGCCCAAAATCCTCATGATATGCACACCACTTGGATTTATCCTTTGTAGCAGCTGGTTTATCACTTTTCCTCGGCCACCTAGCTTTCTCACCTAGATTCTGCATTGCAAGGATTAGTTCATTGTTATCAACAGAAAAACAATATTCAGAAATAGGAGGATAATCCTCATCATCCTCTTCTTGTTCCACTGCATGCACATTCTGGTTATCAGATCTATTGTAGGACTTGGATTTGTTGTTCCTGAAGTAGGATCCTTGTTTATCCTGTTTTGAGGATCCTGCCAACCTGTCCTGGATCCTTTTGTCATCCTCTAGGCGGATGAACCTAAGGGCCCTAGTCCTTACTTCATCAAGATTCCTGCAAGGTGTCATAACAAGATCATCATAGAATAATGAATCCCTAAGCAATCCCATTTTAAAGGCTTCTACAGCCGTAGCAATATCCAAATTAGGAATATCTAAGGATTCTTTACTAAACTTAGTGATATAATCTCTAAGTGATTCATTTTGGCCTTGTGTTACCCTATATAGATCACTAGTTAATCGTTCAAATTTTCAGCTACAAGAGAATTGACTATTGAACAAGTTAACTAAATTAGCAAATGAAGTAATAGAGTAAGGGGGAAGACTTAGCAGCCATTTAAGAGCAGATCCTGTAAGTGTGGATCCAAATCCCTTGCATAGACATGCTTCTTTCAACCTTTCAGGAATTGGATTGATCTCCATCCTCTCCCTGTATTGAGCTACATGCTCTTCTGGATCCATTGAACCATCATATAGCTTCATTGATGGTATTTGGAATCTTTTAGGTATCTCAGCATCACACAAAGGCGGTGCAAAACGAGATATCCTATGGCTACCATCCGCAATCTCTGGAATGGGTTTAACCACTCCTGGTACACTGGATATCATATCCTTAAGCTTCTGTAGCTCTCTAGCCATGGCATGATTGATACATGTATCCTGCATAAAGCCATGGTTAGTGTTATATAAATTATTAAAAGTGTTACCTCCCACAGGATTCGAGTTTGGAATTGCGGATGTGAATCCATCTTGTCGAGACTCTGGCATGATTGAAGGACCAGAGGAGGCAATGGTTTGCATTGGTATGAAGTCTCCTTGATGGACGTCTGAGTTCTGAGGTTGCATATTTCTCGAGGATCCTTGATTTTGAAGGGGGTTGGATCCTTGGAATTGAGATGATCCTTGAACCTGAAAGGATCCTGGGACCAGGGAGGATCCTTGAACAAGGGGGAATCCTGGGACCAAAGAGGATCCTGGGACCAAGGAGGATCCTGGGATCTGGGAGGATCCTCGGACTTGTGAGGATCCTTGGACCTGGGAGGATCCTTGGACCTGGGAGGATCCTTGGACCTGGGAGGATCCTTGGACCTGGGAGGATCCTTGTACTGCGTGCATTCCCACATATCCTCCTGTCGTGAAGTATCCCTGATGCTGAGAGGAGGATCCTAATGGTTGAGAAGAGGATCCCTGAGACTGGAAGTAAGAGCCAAATGCCTGACTCATTGTTGTTGTCCCGTAACGCCTTCCTGATAGTTCACCCAAGTATTGCACGCCCGGAACTGCTGAGTATTGTGAAGTTATGACCGGAGTGTCGAAGTTCAGCGACCTCGGCATCAGAGGGGAGTGATCCTCCACTGATTTCTTCTGTTTCTTGATTTCATCGATCTCCCGGAGGATCCTTTCGTTGGTCTTATCCTGCTCTTGTGCATGATTCCTCATCTGCAAAATCAGGGTATAAAGATCATTAGTAGTAGGATTAGTTGAAACAGAAGAAGTAGGTGGTTTTTGGAAAATAGGAGTTGGTTTCTTCGCAGCATTCTCAGCATTCTCAGCATTCTTCTGGGATCCAGAAGGTGGTGGAGGCAAAGGAGGAACGCCTTGTGAGGAACTGAATGAGGGCATCAAACTTGAAGTATTCTTCACTGAGGAAGCCATCTGTTTGGTTGTAGCGAACCGAAATAACCACAAAAACACGAATCTTTCAAAGAATGAAGCACCAATTGCCCCACGGTGGGTGCCAAACTGTTTTGGTCAAAAAACAAGCAATGACAATGTAACCAAACTTTCTGTTGTGAGGTATGATGCTTGAATTGATGAACAATAATAAGGATCACTATGAAGTATGATGAACCAATGACACGAAGATTTATACGGGGAAAAAGCCCTTGATCAAGAGTTGATCTCCGGCACAAAAAACCCCGGGTGATGGAAACTACCGATCACCAGCTTAAATTAAACAAACAATCTGTTACAACTTCGGATGATAGCGAGCTAAGTACAAGGATCACTATAGTGTATCGTGTAGAAATGTATGAAAAATGCTAAGTGTTTTGTCGAGAGCTGATGAGAGCGGTTGTATGAGTGTGTGTGTAGCCAAAAATAGCCAAGTGTTTCTAAATTAGCTCGCCACCCCCTTTAAATTAGAAAATATATATCCTAACTAACATTCCGCAAATGGTGCAAGTCCTCCACGACTCCTCAACATCCATTTCTGACCAAGCACGTGCGGAATAGACTGAGAATATTCTCCAGGAATGTCGCCAAGACTAAGTCCAAGTTGATATTCCTGCAAAACATTTATGAATTCAAAGTAGACAATCGTTAGTACAGGGATCCTTGAAATGATCCATGATCCTGATCTTGCAACACTTCTGAGGATCACTGCTTCAGACAGAATTGAGGATCACTAAATCCAACAGTAAATAAGGATCACTGGTCATTTAGAAATCCACCCCTAACAGGCACAGCCTTCATATCGTGAATCCATGGTCTTCCCAGTATGATGTTATAGCAGGATAAGGAGTCCATCACACAGAAGCGTTGTATCGAGTTGACCCCTTCAACATATACTGGTAACTTTATCTCCCCTACGGTATTCCTAGCTTCTCTACTGAAACCAACGAGCACAGTGGACTTCGAAGTAATGTCCATTGGAGATACATTCATCATCTTCAATGTTTCCAGCTGAATTATATTGACAGAACTACCGTTGTCTACCAGTATCCTGCTTACAAAATGGTTAGCTACATATAATGTTATTACCAAAGCGTCATGGTGAGGATCCTGAACAGTATCCCTGTCATCACCATCGAAAGTGATCTTTTTATCAGTTGTGAGGGTAGTCATCCTGACTGGTCTGTCTCCCCTCTCACTCTTAGCTTCCTTTGCATGTCTCTTGGCCGCCGAATACGAAGTTCCATAAATATCGGATCCTCCTAAAATAAAGTTAATTATCTTGGCATCTGCTGGGGGTGATGCTGCTCGTTCAGGATCCTTCTCGGGATCCTGACCTTTATTCTTCTTTTTTCCCAGCAAGTCCTTCAGATACCCTTTGCTTAACAGGTAACTTATTTCTTTCCTTAAAGCAATGCAATCCTCGGTCATATGTCTGAAGTCTTCGTGGAAGGCACACCATTTGGATTTATCCTTCCAATCAGCTTTCTGCTGGTTCTTTCGAGGCCACCTAGCTTTTTCCCCTAAACCCTGCATAGCATACATTAACTCAGGCATATTAACAGAAAAGCAGTATTCAGATAAGTCAGGATATTCTTCAGAAAAGATCACTAGTTAGTTTCTCAAAACTCCGACTACAAGAAAATTGACTGTTAAATAAATTAACCAAATGAGCAAACGAAGTAATTGAGTGAGGAGGGACGTTCAGCAGCCATTTTAAGGCTGATCCTGTCAGGGTAGAACCAAATCCCTTGCATAAGCATGCTTCCTTGAGATCTGGGGGGATATGATTGATTTCCATCCGTTCCCTATACTTCGACATTCTTTGAATATGCTAGAGTGGTACCAACACTGGCTTCGCCAGAACCGGTACTCATTTCTCGCTATATGTGGGGATTGATTGGTGAAATCCGCAATGTCGTTAAAGCTGCGAGACCTCGCACTATTGACGATGCAGTGGAATTAGCCAACACCCTAACGGATGAATTGGTGCGCACAAGAGATGAAAATAAGAAAAAGGAATTAGCTCAAAAAATTACCCAAGGCTTTCGTACGGGTAATAATAATAGCTTCAAAAGAAGAGGAACAGGGCAATCTTCAACTTCGCCATTCTGCAAGAATTGCAAAAAGAAACATTACGGAAGATGTAATGTAACCTGCAATTTTTGCAAAGTGGTAGGACATCGGGAAGAAAACTGCAGAAGGAAAACCATAGTCTGCTTTAACTGTGGTGAAACAGGACATTTCAAAACAGAATGTCCTAAATTGGTCAAACCAGCAGACAACAAAGCCAAGACAGCTGACGGAGCTACCAAGAAGAATGTTTGAGCCTTTCAGTTAACTACTCAGTGTTTTGGTAAAAAATTACCTAAGCAATTAAGTGATCAAATTAGTTAAGTGAGGTAGTGTGCTAAAATTATGTGTGAAAAATGTGTTAACCAAATTAGATATGAAAACAGTTTCAGGGTACGGCTCGGGATATAGAGCTGTATCGATGATCAAACAATGAGCAAAAAAGTAAAGGTTGACACGTGATGTACGAGGAAAGCCCTTGATCAATCTAGATCGCCGGCATAAAACCTCGGGAGGTGACAATCGCAGCTGCCTTGTTCTTCTATTGCTTCAAATATCAGGATACAGTGCAGGATGTGGTGCGGATCGACTATGTGTTACAATGTAATTCGAATACAAGTGTTGTGTGTAGTGTTTGCGATGAGCTAGAGAGAAAGTGTTTGAAAATGTGTAAGTTGAGTGCCTTAATCTGATCCGCCCCCATCTATTTATAGTAAAACAAATGTAACTAACTATCCTACATAACCGGGATCCAACGAATATTCCTTAGTCGAACGTTGTAGACCTGGTCTTTCGGGTTCAACGTCTCTCCTTTAACAAATACGTCCGAGTCTTGAGGAGATGAAGTCTATTCGACCGTTGGCAAGTCCCAGTCTTTAACCTGCACGTGATTAATTCGATATACCTCAGGATATCACCCAGGATGTTAGCAATATCCCCGTCCAGTATCCTGATCACAGATAAACAATTAAAAACAGGATATTAGTCAGGATATGTATACTCAGAAAATGACCCATAACAGTATGCTCATGAAGCTGATCACTACAATGATGTAATTGTTGAAGATGCTTCAGATTCATCAGATGAAGATTCTGACTTTCACTACTCTGTAGTTGATGAGACATTTCCTTCTTTTGCGGAAATGTTCAAAGATCGTAATGAAGATGAAATCAGGAGAAAGATTGTGGAAAAGGTCTCAAGTGAAGGTGTTCCAGAAACCATCCCAAGAGAGAGATTAGCTGAAGAAGGGAAAAAATGGTTTAAAGTTATGCCTAAAGAGCGAAAGACACTTAGGGCACTTCAGTACTTCACTCATAACAAAGACCTCTCATGGGGTGATATCTTATCATGGGGTTATCTGGAAGATTAACAGGTCTACGCCATCAGACGGGAACAGGGGGTACAGTACTTCGAGTTTTTGGCAGATATCAAAACCCTTCCGTGGTGGGATGTAGATGAGCTGGTGAAGACAAAGAATATAAAGCAATTTTATCATGGTCTGGATGTGAAAGTACATGACCAACATTTGTGGGATTACATAAAACAGCAGGCCAAGGCTGGATATCCTGACTGGGAGCCTCAAAGACCAAAGCAAATTGTCACAATACTGGAGAACGGAAAGAAAGACATAACGTTAGATGTCAAGCCTCCGAGATGTTTGAAGAATATGCATCTCAGAGCTATTGAGCAAGACTTTTATGATCTATTCGAAGGATGGCTTTACAACGAAACGACGGCTGAAGCGGTAATTTCTTTGTTTGACAAGTTAAAGGGAGAGTGGAGGAGAATCTGCATGCTAGACCCGATGTGGCTAGTAAACTGTTCAAAGAAGGATATCGACTGCTTGTTCTACAACAAGATTGTTTATGAAAAGAGAGACAAAGAACAAGCGTTGCAGTATCAAACAATAGTAGATGTGTGCTTTGCCCAAGACATCAACTCAGGAAGATATTGGAAGACGAGATGGAGAGATCTTGAGATTGATGAGTTCCTGAAAAAGTATAAACAAGAACAAAGATCAAAAGCTATTTCTGAAAAGGCAGCAGAGCTTGGCAGGCGCAAGATGGGTATAGTGCCACCAACGGATCAAACATCGACCGAGAAGGAAGAAAACAGGATTCCCAAATGGGATCGAAAGCGTGATGGTGATCCAGTTTACAGAAAATGGTGGATCGAGGAAGGAAGGCATATAAGGAAAAGAATGTTAGACGAAAAGGCTGAATTAAGAAGACAGAGAGCGCGAGAATGAAGGCGCAACAGGAAGAATTGAAGACTATGCTGGAAGGAACTGCAGCTACATCCGAGGGGGAGTCTGTTAGTGTATACGTCTGTAGCTTCCATCAGCATTTAGTCATATTTTGTATATTTGTGTCCTTTGTAAACAATTATGTAATGTATGTATGTTAGATAGAACGACAACTCAGGAAACGGGACTGTTTTGTAAAGTGTTTACTTTGTTGACCAGTGTCACCCGATCGGATGGGCCATCCGATCGGATAGCACTCATCCTCTCGGACAACATGTCATCCGTTCGGATAGCATGCCATCCGTTCGGACATCATGTCATCCGTGCGGTCAGCATTAACCTTGTTCCTGAGTTGCCTATAAATACCCCGTCTGGGTATCTCATTTAGAACTTTTGACTCTGGAGAGAACTCTGTCATTGTCTGACTTCTACAGGCGCTTTTGTACTTTCATAACAGTTGAATATAAAGATTAGACTGCGTTTAATCGTTGAATACTCTGTCGTATATCTATGATTTGATTATATGGATTCCGCACATTAGTCAAAGTCGATTCATCTAAGTTCCTGACGAACAGATCCTGTACAATGGACCAACACTTAAGTATATTCAGATAGACATCAATCTACATAACAGGAATCTAAAAGCGCACATATTTACCTATAATTCACGATTACGTTCATGACCGTAATTGTCAATTATCTTACAAATGTGCCCTAATTGTCTTCTCGCCATGCATCTCAATGACCTGTTCAAATTGTAAGGAAAGGAATACTAACGATAAAGGAACCATGGTCAATTGTTATAATTTTAAGACATAACAAAAATATAACAAACGTAGAAGTGTTTATCTTGATAAAACATAAAACTGATGTGGAACAGGAGAAAAAACCAAACCAAACAAAACTAATACTGATACAGACACTTAAAACATGTGACGATAGATATAAACCAAACACAACATCTAAATCTACATCGAAAACTAAAACTGACACTGAGACAAATTTCGATACAAAACTGATGCGGATACTACATCAAAGAGATACAACTGATACTAAAACATATTCAGATACTGAACATGATCATAAACAGATTCAGTAGAGATTGACAAAAGGAATGCCCTCGGCAAAAAGACCCAAAGATGACGAACTCAAGAGTATGAAGGTTGACGAAAGTTTAAATCCTAACCCAACGTCTACCCATTAACTCACATGTTTAATTATTATTGTTTAAGTTTTCTACAAGAAAGATTCTGGGCTCTGATACCATAACTGTAACACCCCAACCTGGACAGGCTGACGTGTCACTCATACAGATATCAAAACTAAAACCAACCCATCACGTTGAAAACAAAAGATCCTAGTTACATTTTCATTACATTACCGAAATAAAAATAAATATTTATCTTCACGACACTCTTCACTTATTCCCCACGTTTCCCAAATTATCTGTCAAACAAATAAGACAAACACAAGAAATAAACTACGGCTAAGCGAAAAAGTTGCTCAGTAACGGAGAAATCAACAGTACATGTAAAGACGAACAAATGGGAACGAAACACCACATAACGGAAGCTGAACTAAGACTGATATTGAACCATATTTGAAACTAAAACAGTTTTCCTTCTCTCAAATAGTTTTACATATTATATGATATTGTTTAAAAAAGAAAACAATTCCTTTAAAACAAGAAAATTATCGAAATTACTATATTATGAATAAACATTTAGATTTAAATCAAAATCTAATGATAACTCAAATTTCGTAACAAATCATTATTTAGTCAAAACAAATATTTCTAATTTGAAAATATATATATTTAATTAACAAAATAGTTTAGATAACCTGAGTTTTGAAAACATAGTTGTCTAATACTTGTAAAGATTATGCAACCCGATACTGGAAACAAAACAGTTCTAAAACAAATACTGAGGCGGACACCGGACAAATGCTGAAAACAGAGACTGAAATCCTAGCACTGAAACAAATACCTTTATAACTTGAATCCCAAACCTTATACTAAACAGATAACAGATACTGAACATAATCTGATGCATATAAACATATCAAACATATCATAACAGAGAAAAGACATACGTGACAACATATAACAGTAAAACAAGTCACGTAATATAGAAGCACCCACGAGCCTTAACAGAGGCATACATGGCTATAGTCCATGCGCCGAGATGGTGCGTGTAGGCGTACACACATTATTCCATCTCAACAGGAGTCAGGAGTCAGAGCTAAGATCGATCTATTCGCCTCTAGGGGCCAGGTGCTACACAAGCACAAGCTAGAGACGTCGTGAACTTTAGTTACGCACCGTCACGATGAGTGCAATGTCGTTGACGCCCCAACGACAAGTCTAACATATAATTGCTCGGGTGACAGAGTACAAAGCCGTATAAGAAATAAATGTATTTTGACATAAGTTTAAAGGGAAAATGCAATAATGAGCACAAGGTATAAGGTCTATTTCATGCTACAATATATACTAGTCATATAACAATACGAAACATAAACTACCGACGAAAGCATCCGTACAACAAAGTAACGAACTTGAATAAAGATACTATGATGTCAAGAAAAAGAATCCGTACCTTTTAGCAAACAAAGCAAGACCAATTAATCAAGTTTTTCTCAACAGTCACAAGCGCCTTAAACGCCAAACGGAATCAGACGGAGACTAATGGAGTAGCAACAACAGGTAGTCAAACGGAACGGAGCAGAACTGAGATGAACGACAATGGTGATTCACGGTTTGCGTTTGGCTACTGGTCGAGAGTCGGAATGACTCGAACGGAATGCGAAACACATAAGATGGTCACGGGCGAACCGACGCTGGTTCGGCGGCTATCGGTGGTGCTACGGGTTGTGCGGCGGTGCGGTCATGGCAGAGTGCAAGGACTGAATAGCGGCTGCTGTACGCCGCGGCGAGTCGTGGTCGTGTGGAAGCTTGTTGCAGATCAGAGGCTTCAGATGACGGAGTTTACGGTGACGAACGGACTTGTGACGATCGTGGCTAATGAAATTGAGGTTTCGTGGGCAATGAAAGAATCTGAATTGGTATAAATTGTTGTCGATCGAAGAGTCATCCCAACATATCGGTGGGTTAGTTTGAATGTGATAGTGTTTTCAATTCTAAAGGAAAATGTAGCCAAAGAGATAAGGAATAGATATTGCCGCAATGTGATGAATTTCAAAATATGCTTACTTATAATTAAATGTATATTTTATTTTCCTTTTTTTTTCATTTACGTAACACACACATGCATATGTAAACATATAGATTTTTTTTTCTTTTTTTTTTCTCTTTCATTATTGTTATTTCGATTATTAGTGAATTTTATATAGGTATGAATGTTACAGATTCTGTACGCCTTAAGTATTAAGGCAAATTGGAAAATAATAATCTCATCTTTCTGAAATTGGCCGATAATAATCCCAAGTAAGTTATTAGCCAATAATAATCCAACCTCATCCATTTTTTTTTGTAAAATAGTCCACCGTTAAAATAAGCTTAACGAAGTTAAGTTTTTTTTCGAATTACAAACTGATGTTTTAGGGCTTTTGATCAGAACGAGGATACGAGTCGATTGATGTAAAACTTACCTCAAAATATTGCCTCCAACCCACGAAAACGGTGCTTCAATTCGGGTGTTTAACTTCCAATTAACAAAATTCAAGTCATTTCGAACACAATTTCGAGGTAAGTTTTATATCAATCGACTCGTATCCTTGTTCTGATCAAAAGCCCTAAAACATCGGTTTGTAATTCGGAAAAAAACTTAACTCCGTTAAGCTTATTTTAACGGCGGTCTATTTTACAAAAAAATTGGACGAGGTCGGATTATTATTGGCTAATAACTGAGTTGGGATTATTATCGGCCAATTTCAGAAAGATGGGATTATTATTTTTCAATTTGCCAAGTATTAATAATGACTTTTATAGATCGGAAGTACGCCTTCAAAGTTTTGTAAAACAATCGGCCCCTCCTATAGAACAAATTCAATTAATTTTTTTTTTTTTTGAAAATTAACTTCATTCACAAACCAGCCGACCTAAACCGGGCCAACCGAAAAACAACAACCAAACAACCAATTACATATTTACAAAAGAAATCCAATCTCCCCAGTCTATCCCTTTGTATTTTGATCTATTCGAGAACCAAATGAAACTCGTAGCCTTAACCTCACTAATGATTCTATCAATCCTGAAAGGCGTGTTGGAAAAAAATCAAATTATTTCTAGCTCTCCACAAACTCCAGCACGCTATCCTGATAATGCCTTGAACCGCTTCCTTCTTTTTCTCCGATGGACCTTGTGTGAATCAAGAAGATCCTTGATCAGAATTTGAAATGGCCATACGTATATTTTGTTTAAGATAATTTGTAATGGCCATACATACAAAAATCATATTTCACCCAAAAAAAAATAATCATGCGGGCTTCAAAACTTATCAAATAGAACTAAACTGATTTTGCATTTTATCCAACTTCTTTCTCTTCCTATCTTTTTCTACAACCCTATGGAACTGTTTTTCCGTCCGGACGGCGACCACACAACTGCAACAACAATTTCCATTTCTTTGATTACAAACACGTTATCAGAAAAGGGAACCTTAATTCCTTTGTTACTTAGACATCATCATCATACATAATCCTTAATTTCAAATCCCTGAGCAAAACTTTCACTAAATCAAATTCTTCATAAACCTGCAACTCATAACTTCCGGCAAGCAAGTACACGCAAAAATATTCAACATCGATCAGACGTCTTAATGATATTGGTACGGTTGGGGGTTATTCTCAGGCTGTTTGGTGTGTTGGTTAATTTTTGTCCAAACGGTGCATCGATTAATGTCATAGTATGTTGGTAATTAAAGTTGGTTGGTATTTTTCCAGACGGTGCATCGTTTATGTTCCGGTTAACGAACTATATGATTTTATTGATATTAAACGGGGTGTTTGGATAGACGCTACTCTTCCGTTAGCCCGTGGTGACCCTAGTTACATTTTATTATTATTATAATATAATATAATAATTAAGCAAAATGGTATGTATTGGTGGTTTTTTAAAAGTCACAACTTTTCATTTAGAGAGGCAACCCAAGTTACTTTTTGTAATGCTATATAATGTTATTAGAGTTAATTGCCAAAATCGTCCCTGAGGTTTGGGCAGGTTTGCCATTTTCGTCCAAAATGACACTTTTGTACCAAATTGCCCCCAAAGTTTGTAACTTTTTGCCATTTTCATCCAAACCACTAATTTAGTTTATTTTTTCTGTTAAGTTGAGAATATTTTGATGAAACTGTCAAATATAAAACCACAGGGACGATTTTGGCAATTTACTCAAACTCTTTTAAATTTCTTTTATTTAATTATTTTTGTTAAATATATAATAAAAAAGAATATACATGCAATGTTTATATGAAAAAAATAATAGCTTTGTAATATAATTTTTATAAATTTTCATCTAATCACTAACTAAGTTAATTTTTCTATTAAAGAGAAGGATGTTTATAAACTAAGACAGAAATTAATTTCTAATTTTTTATATAGATCAGTTTTATAAAAATAAAATCTACATAAACCTCTAAATTTTATAAAACTAAAATGCTGGTGACCTTATTGAAAAAGGTCAAATAAAAAAAATATTATCATATGTACCAAGTTTGTAATTCATCTTCTACTCTTTTGAATTCGCTCCTAAGGAAAAACAGAAGCCCCCCCCCCCCCCCTATCAAACAACGTATTGTTACCAAACCTTAAAATTACCCACCAAATTGTAATTATAATGCTATGAACCAAAAGTTTCTTTACTCAAGCCACTCATAATAAGTATTAGTTAGATACCCTCATAATCTTAATTAAATATTTTTTTATTTCTACCAACATATTTCATAGGTGCTCAACACATTTAAAAATTATGTAACGTTTTACAATTTTTTTCTATTTCTACAACTGATAAATACTAAAAGTTGTAATCGATTGTTATGTGTTGCACACCAATGATGTTTTCTCATTATAAAACTGATTTATATAAAGAAGTTGTAAATTAATTTCTGTCTTAATTTATAAAATTTAAAACATCCTTCACCTTAACAGAAAAATTAACCTGAGCTAGTGATTTGGATGAAAATTTATAAAAATTATGTGACAAAACTATTATTTTTTTTCTAAAAACTCCATGTATATTCTTTTTTTATTATATATGTAACAAAAATAATTAAATAAAAGAAATTAAAAAGGGTGAGTAAATTGCCAAAATCGTCTCTGTGGTTTTATATTTGCCAGTTTCATCCAAATATACTCAACTTAACAGAAAAAATAAACTAAGTTAGTGGTTTGGATAAAAATGGCAAAAAGTTACAAACGTTGGGGTCAATTTGGTACAAAAGTGTCATTTTGGACGAAAATGGCAAACCTGCCCAAACCTCAAGGACGATTTTGGCAATTAACTCATGTTATTATTAGGGTATACTGGTAAACTTACATAGATACTTAATTTGTAGTCTTCATCTTTAATAGCTAAGTACATTAAATTTGTAACTTATTTCTAGTATATATATATATATATATATGTAGGTAGAGGATCATATACATTAATCCAAAAGTGTGAGAATTGTATTATAACACTATATATAACACCATATAAACACCGTATAACAATATGTAACACCATATAACATCATACAACACTATGTAACACTATATAACAAATATAACACTATAGTTTGTCTGATAGCATGTCTATGATAGATGTATAGTGTTATATATTGTTATATAGTGTCATATAGTGTTACATAGTGTTACATGGTGTTATATGGTGTTAGATAGTGTTATACGGTATTTATATGGTGTTATATATAGTGTTATAATACACTTCTCACACTTCTGAATTAATGTACACTATCCCTACCCTATATATATATATATATATATATATATATATATATATATATATATAGAGAGAGAGAGAGAGAGAGAGAAAGTGTAGAATACAATAGCCCTAATCCTACATTACGTACGCGATGCCCACAGCCCTACACGTGTCCATGATTCATTTTTCTTAGATAATGATATATCAGGCATTCCGTTCAATCATCAGAGGGCAAATTAGACAATTCCTTCAACAAGCAAGCAGATCATGAGTTCGTTACACAACTATCTCTGTAATTATGATTCGTATCAGTTCGATTTTTAGGGTTTTATTGATTGTTTGATTGAACATATGCGATTTCATGAACAATAACATGCATATTATAATAATAAAATGCGATTAAACGTTGTGCACATTAAATAATAATATACACATGCGATTTCATAACATATAACATACACATTAAAAAATAACATGTGATTATGTTTTAATGTAACATGCGAATTCCCAAAAAAAAAAATTGTAACATGCGAATTTTTTAATACTGCCACAACTAATTAATTAAAATATGCACATTAAAATAACATGCGAAATCAAAAAACTGAATTCCAAAATGTTAGTCACATGCGAATTCCAAAAACAAATGAATTCCAAAACATTAGTCACATGCGAATTTGATTCCATAAAAAATTAATAACATGCGAAATTCTTGTTATTATAAAGGAATTCTTATTATCATGTCACATGGGATTTCAACATTATTATCCAACATGCGAATTCAATTGTAACAACTCATACTCAACATATCCCAAACCAACAGTCCTCATCACCGTTGTTTGAAATCGCACCGGAAGAATCGAGCGGAGGTTGGGGAAGAAGAATATAAGGTTTTTGATTTTGGTTTAGGATATGATTTTGAAGTATCTTCGCTGATTTACAGGGTTTATGATTTCGCAATGACGATTTTAACCTTGGCGGTATGATTTATATATATATTAATTTGATTAATTTAATCATATCAATTAATTAGACCCGCGTTTAAATGATGGATGATCCTACGGCTGGGGTAATCGCGTACAATATGTAGGATTAGGGCTATTGTACAATATATATATATATATATATATATATATATAGGGTAGGGTTTATGTGAGAACCACCTTTATTCCGAGAACCAAACCTAACCCCCCTCCTCCCCAAAAACCTAAACCCGCCCCACCCCCAAAAAACCTAAACCCGCCCCACCCCCCAAAAACCTAACCCCCCCCCCCCCACCCAAACTAAATGCTAAAAACTAAACCACCAAAAAACCTAAAAAAAAATAAAAAAATCTAAAAAACACACAATTTTTTTTTTAATATTTTTTAAGTTAAATCGCTACTTTTAGTAGCCAAATTTTTTTTAACAACGAAAACTAGCTATTTTTCCATAAAAAACATTAACTTTTTTTTAGATTTTTTTAGGTATTTTTGGTTGTGTTCACAATGGTTCTCGCGGTTCTCGCAATAAATGGTGGTTCTTAAATGATTTTTCTCTTATATATATATATATATATATATATAGAGAAACGGGATCAGGAGAAAACGCTCAAAAGTGTGAGAACGCTTCCTGGCCCAATACGTGTCACGCCGCTTAGAGAAGGGCGGAGGGGCTTTTTTGTCCTTTCATATTTCTTTTTTTAAACGTGTGTCACTTCATCTTTCCATTTTTTTGGCGTTTAATAAACACGCGACGTTTTTATTGTTTTTAGATCAGAATCATAGTAAATATTTTGGCGTTTTAAGTATTGTATTGGCGTTTTTATTGTTTTTTAGATCAGGATGCAGACCTTTAATGTAAAAAACATCAGTAGTTTTCTAGATTTTATTATATCAAGTGTTTTGCCATGTAGGATACAGTCCTATAATGTGACAGGCAATTATGGCGTTTTGAAAAGATAAATAAATTTCAATTTTCCATGTAGTGGCTTTTAATATAAATAAATGTTTGGCAATAATGATACCGTCTCTTTATTTTACTGTTTCTTTCAATTTTCATCTGTCAATTAGTGTTGATTTTTCCAGTAATACTTTGTTTGCGTTTTTTGGCGTTTTATATAGCAACATCGTGCTTTGCTAGCATTCGTTCTCACAATCTTTCACACTATCAGGCGTTTTGGTGTTTGTAGTTTTTGGCGTTTTATACTCATTTTTTTTTAAATTAGTAGAGAATTAGATGATAAACAACAGAGAATTAGATAACAAACAATAGAAAATGAAAAAAAATTATAATTATAATCTAATTTCTCATCCAAATCTTCACTGTCATCAGCCTCTTCTACTTTAACATTTTTGGCGTTTTGAACCTGTTTTTGAATACCTTATGTAGATCCTCATTTAGAGAAAACGGTGGGAAGTGTGAGAACGGTTATGGATCGTCCGATCAAAACAATCTATGGACTAGATTGGCACGGTGGCGTTTTCGTAAATAACATCAATTTTATTACGTGGACACACTTTATTAAGGGTAAAAAAAGTAGAACATCATTTCTCACATAAAACGTCGTTGAAATATAAAACGCCAATTTTATCAATGCGTACTTTTTTCTTTGTTTTTATTTAAGCTCTCAGGCTACAAAAACGCCACAAAATGTGAAACGCCATAATATATAACGCCAAGCCTTACATCCGGATAAATGTTAATTACATTTTTTGTTATAAAAATAATATCCCCCCTAAACTACGCGCCAAAAAAAATCCTATAAATAGAGACGTCTCACCACCTTCCGTTTATCACACCAAAAAAACACACAAAAAACACAGTGGTTCCTAAAAAAATACAACTCAATGTAAAACGCCAAAAAATACAACGATGGCAAACATCTTTTCTTTGATACTCACTAATGTTCTGCATGAAGTTTCGCTGAATGATTTGTTAGGTGAGTGTAGTAAGATTTTGCTGCATGAGATGGACTGATGACACACATATGTCATTTTGTCTTCTTTGTTCTTGAAGAAGGTTTGGATGATTAGAAGAGGCCTATCCCAGTGTAAATGTTACTTTGGCCTCGATGATTATAATGAAGATGACGGGCACGGGGTCGATCTATGTCTCCAACAACCACAAAGACACTTCAACACATGAACAAAGAAAATAAACCACGCCAAACCCAAAACGCCATTTATTTGTGACAGTTCTTGTAGTTTCAAAAGAAGAAAGAGACTGATAACACTGAACATTTAGATCATAAATTGCTTCTATTTGTTTTTTTTAATTTTCTTTACCTATTGTTTGTTATGTAATTTCAGCTAAGAAACAACAAAGTACATTAATACTATAATGAAAAATATAATAAAACCCCAAACGATCAAATGCTTGTAAAACGCCATCATGCCATAAAACGCCCCAAAAACTACCAAACTATAATAAAATTATTTTGAACAAGTACTATTCTAATATATCTAAAAGAAAAATCTTAAAACAATTTGTAAAGAAAACAAAACAAGACAAAAAAGTCCCATCGTTATCTAAACGCCATTGGAAAACAAAACGCCATAATTACACGGTAACTGCAAAAAAACAGTAAAATGAAACGACGGAAACATAATTACTAACATTTATTATATTGAAAGCCAAATACTTGGGGAATTGAATTTATTTATCTTTTTCAAAACGCCATAATTACCTGTCATGCGCGGGAAAAAAGTCAATATAAAAGAAGACCATGAGAACACAAGCTCAAACACATCAAAAACATTGACTAAAAACGCCACATATTGTCCAAATCCCCAAAAACTTCAAGAATGGCTAAGGTTATTGCATGGAGGTTTGAAAGGAAAGAGAAACGATTCATTTTAAAGTTCTCCGATAGGAGAAGGGTGAAAGTAAGGACAATCAAAGCCATGCTTGGTATGAATGAAGGGGTTCAGAGGGATATCCTGGCCCTTGGGGTTCCAATGGCCAACGATTGTGAAAGAACCCGAACTGTAATAAAAAGACTGAAGTGAAAATTTCCGGCAGAAGATGATGATGATATTGACGATACTCCTCTACCAACACTTAGCAGTTGGGTGATGCATGAAGAAGAACGAACGGTTGAAGTGACTTATAAACACGGGGTGAAATATTCATTGCCAATGGAGGAAATGTTGAAGACAGGGAGGCTATCTCTCATTGAACAACTCTGTGATTTAGCACCTTCGAACGATCCAAAATCCAAGGATGCAATGATATTCAAGAAAATGTTGCAGCAAAGAAGAGACGAGCTAATGGCATTATACTCCAATCTAAAATTTGATGATGATGAATCTGAAGAAAGTGATGAACAAAGTGATGGGTACATCTCTGATGTAATCCCATCAACGGAAGACTATTAGTTTATTTTAATTTCGTATTATTGTAATTTTATAAAATATTAATCTATGGTAATCAGTTATTAACAAAAAGACCCAGAACGCCAAAAAAATGACATGGAAAACGCCATAACGCCAAAAAAATTAACTATGTGACACAAAAATAATTAATTCAACGAGAAGAAATATGGGAAAACAGTAAAACGCCAAGTAATTAATGATTCTAGATAACGCCAAAATTATCTTGCACGCCAAAAATGAAGTAGAATGTCAAATGCGAAAATCGGGAAAGGAGAAGAATATTCAAAAGACAAAAAAACCCCTCAGAACCTGATCATGTCCCGCGCCACGTGTTGGGCCAGGATGCGTTCTCACCGTTCTCACACTTTTGGGCGTTTTCTCCTGATCGTGTTTCTCTCTCTCTCTCTATATATATATATATATATATATACAGGGTCAGTATTTAGGGAAATCGATGAAAAGTGTGAGAACGGTGAGAACGCTTATGGATCGTCAGATCAAAAAAATCTATGGACTAGATTGTCGAGGTGACGTTTTCGTAAATAACATCAATTTTATTACTTGAACTTGCTTCATTAAGGGTAAAAAGGTAAACATCCTTTCTTACATAAAACACCATTTAATATAAAACGCCAACTAAATACAAAACGCCAATTTTATTACTGCGTAGTTTTTTCTATGTTTTAGGTGCTATTTGTTTTTGCTTAAAACACCTGCAAGAAGCCTATGTCTGCAGGCGGGCAGACACAAGGCTTTGAAGACTGTTTGTTTTTTTTAAAAGAAGATCTGAAAAGTGCTTTTATTAGCTTAAAAAAAGCCTATATCTAACATCTTCACAAACTCATCAGATCTTCAAAACCCAGCACACATCTTCCTCCTCTCTCTCTCCCTCTTTAAAACCCAGCACCACCACCACCTCCACCTTCATTATGGCTCAGTTCGTTTATCTCATGGCCACCACTGCCGTCATTACCACATGGCCATCACCACCACTCCAGCCGAGTCGCTCCACTCCCAACATGTAACACCTCGAAAATTCACGTCCTATAATGTGTTGACACGTGTCATAGGTTTGAACGTGTGAAAGAATGTTATAGAAGGATTAAAGTTGACAATCATGGGAAGTATGTGAATATACGAGTTCTAAATGTCAACAGTGAATAAATATACTTTACAATAACCCTACATTATGTTCATACCTTTAAACGAATAAATCATGGATCATACGAAGCTAAATATGAAAGAAAGTGAGAGATTACAAACTACAAGGGTTAAATGTGTCAACATGTTTAAGTTATACCTCTGAGTGACCTTTTAGCAAACCCGAAGCTTTGTAACGGTTAATTATGCTCACTAGAAATGCACGATATAAATTTCATAAAGTTTCGTTATCGTATGAGAAAGTTATGATCAAATTCGTATACAAGGGGATAAAGCGTCAACAGTGAAAATTATGACTTTTCGGGTAAACAGGAAATGACCAAGGACTTAACAAAGTGGATATAAGTCTTAAAGCCCTAATAGGTAAATTTAGAGGGCTCAAATTGCAAGATATAAAGGTTAGTTGACCTTTCGAAAGGCCAAGGGACAAGATGCAACAACTTGAAAAAGTGAAATCTGATTACAAGGCCCAAGCGGGCCGCGTAACCCCTTGAAGACCCTTACGCGGGCCGCCTTCGATGCCCAGTACCAGAAATCTTTGGACAGCAGCCTGTTTTCGCGCATAACCGACTTTAATCAGATATTTTCACTATATGGGCGACCCGTAAACAGTCCTAGGCACTTAGGGACATCTGTTGATGATCCATGGCCATTGATAGCATGATTTGTCAATGATCTAAGGTGATTGAAACATTATAAAAGGGCCTTGTGTTGCAACTTTGTAACCACACCTTCCATCTGCATTTCTGATCATTTCTGGAGCTCCAAATCAGACTCAAGTGATCACTAATCGTGCATAGGACTTCAATAAGTATGCTTAACCTTTCTTAGTTGAGTTTTTACTTAGTTTTAGCTTAAAAGTCAAACCGTCGTAATTACCATTTGACTTAGCGATTAATCATTGATGGTCCAGTGATTAGTCGAATTGAAGGTAGTTATAAGTTGGTAATTATGTGGGCCTTAAACCCTTAAAAGGGCTCCCTCTGATTCCCACTCTAACTAGACCATTTGTCGGGTCAAACTTTTTATTAAAAAGTCAACAGGATGCTTATTTTCCAATTTATGCATAATTAGCAATGTAGAACCCATACAACCTGTTTGATCATTAATATAACTTGGTAATTAGTGTAAGAACATGTCTAAACATGTTCAACCCGACAATTTTCAGTAGAGACCCGGTTCGGAACCGAAAGTCGCATAATTTGACTTTTGCTTTGACTTTCAGTTCTGACCCGTTTAAGCATGTTTTAGAAATGCCTTAATTGGACCAGGTTACATGCAAGTATAACCCTCTGTGATTATACACCTTGGTTCAATAGTTAACCAATTAATATGCATGATTCCGTTAATTGCTCATATGTTGACCATTATGCCCTTTCACCGTGAAACGTGATTTTTGGAAATGTAAAGGAGTAGAAACCTTAGTTACTGATATATAAACTTGCACCCAAAATTTGACATCAGTTTGAGGTGTAGATTGAGAGTTATGCTCATTAGCGTAATTAGAAAGCTTTTTAGTGATTAAACGACATAATTAGCATATAGCCTATTTAAACTCACTTTTTTATATCAAACTTCTTACCCACTAATGTAATATATTATTTTGGGATTTTTGAAGATTTTTAATTAATTTTAGGCTGAGCATAACTTAGAGTCATAAGCTTAATTCGGTAAATGTCGGTTTTGCCCTTTCGGGCTATAAAATGAGTTTTACATATCTTTTTGACCCCAAACCTTTTGCGACTGATTTTATATGATAAATAAATTATTTTAGACCTTCTGGAATAATAAAAATATCAGCTTTATTTATAGAACCCGGAAATGGCTTCTAATCGCCTTTTTAAGCGTTTTTAACGCATAGTATGTACTAAAACTATTTTAAACATACACGGGTTGATACCTATTGATATTTTAGGTAAATTATAATATTTTAACAGTAAGCAAAAGTTGTTTAACTCAGACTTCAGTTTTGAGCTTTTCGGCTTATGTGAAATTACCAAAATGCCCCTACGGTGCATAGTTTGGTTATAATTGCTAAGTTTCACATATATGCAATACCCTACTGTTATAACTTATAAAATTAAGTATTTTGCTGATTATATCAGACCTGTAACTCAGGTAAATACTTGAACTCTTTTATAACCTTATAAATGACCAAACTACCCCTACGGGGCATAGTTTGTGTTTAAATCCGTATCGGGCATAATAAAAGATATCTTACTGATGTCACAACATATTTGAGGCATATTAACTTAGGAAACCTGTATATGACTCTTATGATTACCCGTTACGCCTCTTGCGCGTTCGGTTCGGTTTATGTAACTAGTTTGCATAAACAAGCCGAAACGGGTCAAACCTTACCAGTTTTATCTCAAAATCCAGAATGTGTATAATATACCCATATTAAGCAAGTCTTCAAACTTGTCGGGTCTAAATCACATTCTATCCCGGTCTTCGCTTAATCGTTCGTACAAACCGTATCTTTAAAACTAACTGGTCTAAGCTTAGGCTTAATTAAAGACCCGTTAGGATTGTAATAGGTTATTATAAACCTTCGTTCCAGAATAGGAGGACCAGTAAAAGCTACTTGCATTTGCTGTTTGTGAATTATATTTGCAAAGGTAAATACTTTTAACTTATTTTCCCTATACGGGTTTGGGGTACGGTGTATAAAATATCCCTTGGTCGGGCATTAAATCTTCCATCGTATGGTGGTTAATTGATATTTAATCGGCCCGTTTAAATTTTTTTGTTTGCTTAAAGCCTTTGGGAGGTTAATGACCATGTCCCGGTTATCCTTGGCATCATTTTACGAAATGGCCACGACCTAAGCGCGGGGTGTAGGCGTACACCCGTCAGTGCCATACTAAATAATGTGGTGTGTCTATTGATCTTTAACCCGACACGACCCGGGCTACTGAACGCATAAGGAACATGTAATTCTTTTACGAGATTATATATTTAAATAATTATCCCAAGTTATAAAAAGTTTGTGCCACGTGCATTCAAATCAATTTAATTAAACTTTTACAAATGAGTCAGTTGATTGTATTTACCAGTGTAAACTGACGTATTTTCCCAAAAAGATTAAGTGCAGGTATTACTCGTAATCGGCTGGATTTCTTCTTAGCATCAAAAGAGTCTCGCAAGCTTAAGATGCCTAAAGTCTGTTGAACTACTGTTTCCTATTTATTTTTAATCCACATGTGGATAAACTTTCAACCGTTGTGATACTTGATATTACAATATTTTATTCGGTTGAAATATATCTTTCAGTTGCTTCCGCTGTACATATTTAAATATTGTGTTGTTTGACTATTATGTTGCCAACCACGTCACGATACTCCCCCACCGGGCCCACCAGTCAAGCGTGTAAATATCGGGGTGTGACACAACAACACCCACAAAACCTCCGCCACTTCCCGTGCAGTAACCACGGCCGACGACCACCACCGTCCGACACCCGACGCCCCTAAAATTGATACGAATAAAAAAAAGAAGCTTTTAAAAGTAGGAAGGACTTGCAATTTGAAAGTGAGATGAGCCAGGTTCTTATCGGAGTGAAATACGGCTGCCGATGTTTGATTTTGTCCCCTCCGTCGCTCGAAACTGGTCACCGGTCGTCACCGGCACCATCACCGCCGCCGCAGCGGCGGCGCTGCCCCCTTCTTCCTCCTTTATTCTCTCTCGCTCTCCTGTTCTCTTTCTCTAGCCACTGACGTTCACCACCGTGTGCCGCCACCATGACTATCTTCATCATCATCAATAACATCATCGGCTCCGCCGGTTTCACCGGCCGGAGTCCGGTCAGGTTTTAAAGAGAGAGAGAGAGTGGCAGTGTGGTGGGGTATTATTGTGATTGAGAGAATTATTGTGGAGGTGGTGGTTGTATTATGTTTTTTTTAATGTTATACAGATATATCCAGTTTATAAAACAAACAGTATTATATTTTCAGCTTGCAG
Organism: Helianthus tuberosus; assembly: GCA_030545235.1. NCBI lineage: Eukaryota > Viridiplantae > Streptophyta > Magnoliopsida > Asterales > Asteraceae > Helianthus > Helianthus tuberosus. Next base: position 62,460,627 of record CM060395.1, read on the forward strand.
ACCTTCAGACCACATCTTCCGTTGCAGACATAAAATCAGCTGAAATCAGACTGTAGACAGTTTTTGTTTGCAAAAACAAACAGCACCTTTGTTAACGTCTTGGCCTACAAAAACGCCATAAATATAAAACGCCAAGCTTGAAAGATGGGACGTGTTACAGACTTAATAGATAAAGCTGAGCAAAGTCGGATACTTTATTAATTGCATTTACTATTATAATAATATCCCGCCTAAACTACGCGCCAAAAACATCCTATAAAGAGAACCGTCTCAGCACATTCCATTGATCACACCAAAAAAAAACAAACACCATGGTTCCTAAATACCACTCACTGTAAAACGGCAAAAGGTTAAAAAAATCAACAATGGCAAACATCGTTTCTTGGATATTCAGTATTTTTCTGCATGAAGTTTCACTAAATGGTTTGTTAGATGAGGGGAGTAAGATTTTGCTACATAAGATGGACAAATCTTCAAGAAAAAGAGACTGATGACAGTCATATGTCATTTTGTCTTCTTTGTTCTTGAAGAAGACTTGGACGAGGAGAAGAGACCGATCCAAGTGTAAATGTTATTTTGGACTCCATGATGATAATGAAGATGACGGACAAATAACATCCACCCACACGGCGTCGATCTATGTCTCCAACATCCACAAAGCCACTTCAACACACGAACAACAAAAAACCACACCAAAACCAAAACGTCATTTATTTGTGACAGTTCTTGTAGTTTCAAAAGAGGAAAAAGACTGATGACACTGAAGATTTGGAAGATAAATTGGATTCGGATTTTTAATTTTTTTTTTTTTTGCTTCTATTTTTTAAGGTTTGTTATGTAATTTTCAGCTAAGAACAAATACATTAATTTTCTAAAAAAAAATGCTTGTGAAACGCCATCATGCCACAAACGCCAAACTCTCAAACTATAATAAAATTACTTTGGACAAGTATTATTAAAAACTCAAAAAATGTATAAAACGATGTGCAAGAGAATAGAAGAAAGTGCCATCTTTATCTAAACACCATTAACAATAAAAAACGCCAAAATCCAAAAAAGATGGGATGTGTTACAGCCATAAACAGATGAAGCTGAACAAACAGTAACTAACAAGCAGTAAACTGAAGCGACGGAAACTTTATTACTAACATTTATTATATTAAAAGTCACTCCATGGTTAATTGAATTTATTTATCTTTTCAAAACGCCATAATTACATGTCACGTTATAGGACTGCATGCTACATGGTGGCAAAAAAAGTCATTATAAAAGTAGAACAGGTAAACACAACTTAACACTCCACTCTTTATCTAAAACACCACACATTGTCCAAAACGCCATACAACTTTAAAAAAATGGCTAAAGGCTATTGCATGGAGGTTTGAGAGGTCGGAGAGACGTTTCATTCTGAAGTTCTCTGATAGGAGAAGGGTGAAGGTCAAGACAATCAAGGCCATACTTAGTATGGATGAAGCGGTTCAGAGGGATATTATGGCCCTTGGGATTCCAAGGGCTGATGATTGTGAAAGGATTCAAAAGGTAATAAGAAGATTGAATAGAAAATTTCCAGCAGGTGATGATGATGATGATGATGATATTGACGATACTCCTCCACCAACAGTTAGCAGTTGGGTTGTGGATGAAGAAGCAAGAACGGTTAAAGTGACTATCGACACGGGGTGGAATATTCATTGCCGATGGACAAAATGTTGAAGACAAAGAGCCTACATCTTCTTGAACAACTCTGTGATTTAGCACCTTCTAACGAAGCAAGATCCAGGGTTGCAATGATATTTAAGTATTGGTTGCAGCAAAGAAGAGACGAGATGATGGCGTTATACGCCAATGCAAAATATGATGATGATGAATCTAAAGAAAGTGATGAACAAAGCGATGGGTACATCTCTGATGTAATCCCATACACAGAAGACTATTAGTCAGTTTTGATTTCATCTTATTATAATCTTATGAAATATTAATGAATGGCAATGAATTATTAACAACGTCACGCACGCCAAAAAAATTACCTTTATAACATATATGAGATTAATTCACCTGGGAAAGCCATAACGCCAAAAAAATTATCTATGTGAGACAAAAACAATTAATTCAACGAGTCAGATAAAAAATAGTAAAACGGCAGGTAGTAATTGAATCTAACTAAACGCCAAAAAAATCTTAGACGCCAATTATGAAGCAGTATTGTGACACACGAATAGGGAAAAAGAATATTAAAAAGACAAAAAGCCCCTCCCACCCTGATTATATCCCGCGCCACATGTTCCATCAGGATGCGTTCTCACCGTTCTCATACTTCAGGGCGTTTTCTCCTGATCCTGTTTATATATATATATATATATATATATATATATATATATATGGTAGGGTTCATGCGAGAAGCACCTTTATTGCGATAATCGCGAGAATCAATGTGAACACAACAAAATAAACCCACTACACCACCAAAAACCTAAAAAATCTAACAAAAACTAACCCCCCCCCCCCCCCAAGCTAAATCCTAAACTAAACCCCCAAAACACCTTTAAAAAAATCTAAAAAACACACAAATTTTTTTTTAATATTTTTTATGAAAAAATCACTACTTTTAGTAGCAAAAAAATGTAGCGATTTTTTGATAAAAATATTTAAAAAAAATTATGTGTTTTTTAGATTTTTTAGATATTTTTGGTTCTGTTCACATTGTTTCTCGCGGTTCTCGCAATAAAGGGTGGTTTCTGGTGTGCGTTAGGTGTGATATGATTTTATTGATATTTTTAGCCCATTTTACGCATTAGTCAAGTTTTAAATTTATAAAACACGATATTCTACTGACACTATACAAACACTTGGGCAAGTGCACCCATCGTGAGCGTAGTATAGCGTTGGTAAGATACCGAGGTCGTCCAAGGACACAAGAGCTTTTAGTACCGGTTTATCCTCAACGTCTAATCAATCTAAATTTTTTTTGAGAAAAGGTTTGAAATATGAAAAATAAAAACTAAAAATGCAGAAATAAAATAAAATAAAATAAAAACTGATAGATAAGATGAATCACTTGGATCCGACTCGTATTTACTGTATCCTTTGATGATTTTTGCACTTTCGGACTTTTTAAGAGATTATCTTAGTTATAGTAGTAGGCCCCTCTTTTGAAGGTAACGTTACCCTCAACCCAGTGGTTTGAGTCAGCAAGGATACAATCACAAAGCGTCGGAATATTGAAAGATAATTAATTAAGTTATTAATGCGAAAAGTTGTAGGCCCCTCTTTTGAAGGTGGCGTTACCCTCGGATAAGTGGTTTGAGTCAGCATGGATACAATCCCAAGTAGCCGGTTTAATGTATTAATAGTAGTTTACATATGAGGGGTTCAAGCTATTCGCACACCCGCCATCCAATACCAGTGGGTATTGAAGGAGGTCCTAGTAAGCTTGAACCAGGTCCTTACAGGATCTATACACTGAACAAGGCAAGAACCTTACTAAACCATTTCCTTAACCCCCGACCAGGTAGCCAACATATCTCTATATAGACCGTAGAGATATGAATGATGCAATCTTTTTACTTTATATAGACAGTAAAGTAACGCTAAGACACCACGGACAAATGATAAAGAAAATTTACCTTCAACATAAGAAACTAGTTATTAAAGTCATTAATACAAAACCAAATAAAAAGTACCAAAAGATTAAAAATCAAAAGTCATACATAAAACACCTGTCTTCACCAAGTGATGTAAAAGGCTTAACCAAACATGGCCTTTGATTGGCAATAACTCTTACTATCAATCTTGGATCCCGAGACTACTACACACTCTAAAGATGGATGATGGTGGTGGGTGTTGGTGGTGTAGTGGTGGTGGAGTGGTGGCAAAGTGGGAAAGTAGTGGTTTGCCAAGGAATGCCTTTGAAGTGTTTCAAGCACCCCTATTTATAGCCTGCACAGAGCTCTGGCCACGGCCCCGTGTCCAGTGGGCACACCCCCGTGGCCAACCTTTTCTCTTCCTTCATTAAATGCAGTTGTCAACAGAAGGTCCGACACGACCCCTTGTCCAGTGGGCACGACCCCGTGGTCAGAATCGTATCTGTACTATCAAGATTTTGCAAGATTCTGCGTATCTTAGCGTTGACCACGCCCCGTGTTGAGCTGGGCACGCCCCCGTGGTGGGCGTAGAAGCTTCTACAAGTTTGTCTTTTCTGCAGGCACCTGACCACGCCCTCGTGTCCAGTGGGCACGGCCTCGTGGTCAGTCCTCTGTTGTCTTGTTTTTGCTTTGGGGATGCTGCCGAGGGCTCCGGCATGTCAAGTTTATTCCTTTTCTTTGTATTTATGTTGGTTTTGGTTGTATATTTGTTCCTTTTGCTCGTTTAAGCTCATTTGATCCTGTAAATTCAAAAGGAAGACAAAAACACACTTTTTCCAACATTAGTACTAAAAAAGGGTTAGTTTTATGCCTTATTTGATGTAATTTATATGTTACATTTTGCACACATCAAATACCCCCACACTTGAATCTTTTCTTGTCTTCAAGCAAAACTCTATAATATGTGGCTTTACACACCCAAATGGAAGAGGTAGAAGAGAAGTTTTGGGCTTATCTTGAGTGTCGGGAATCCAATATCTTTATTGGGTTTTATTTTTATTTTATTTACAATCCTATTCGTCATGATTTATTTAGAACAATTTATAAGAAAAATTACTTATTTGGGCATAACATGCCTCTTTAAAATTCCATTTATATACAAGTTCACATACCTCACGGGAGTTCACTCAACACTCGGCCGAAGATGTATTTTTGTGAAACACTCGAGACCGGCATGGAACTTACTTCTACCATATGCTTGCCAAGCAATCAAACATCCTCCTTTTTAACTATAAACCTTTATGAATATCAAGAGGACTTTGGGAAAGGGTTAGGCTTGGGCTAAGGGTAGGTGGTTTTGGTTAGTGGTTAGTAAGAATGGCGAAAAGCGTAAAAAGCGTCGGTTATCCTAAAACTTTTTGTTTTTGTGACTTTTATTCAAACTAAGCATATTCAAACAAAGTTTCTTCAAGGAACTTGTTTGTTTATTGCAAGACTTTCATCTTTTTCATTTTTTTTTTTGATACGTCACAAGATAACCGAGCTTTTTACTAAAACAAGGGGTTGAAAAGAAAAAAAGGTTTTGGTGGGTAAAGGGTGTTTGTTTTGTGGGTTTTGAAATGAAAAAGTTTAGGCTCAAAGGGGTTAACTAGGAGGATTTTGGGTAGGTGATAAAAAAAATGAAAAATAATGGTGTTGAAAGGAAAATGGGTTAGTCCTAATGCCTCCATCATTTACTTACTTGGGTTCAAGTTGGTAAGGACTGGGAATGTATCGTCGTGGCAAGTTCTAGAGTCATAAGAAACAAGCGGCTATTCACACAAGAAACGAAAAATGAGCATTTAGTTTAAAGATATATGCTTGTATGCTCAATCAAGGCTCAAAACTCACTTGTTGTGGAAATGGGTTTATAATGTGATCAAGTATATATAATCAAATTTTAATTAGATTTGTCATGCCTTTTCATAATTTTCTTATTTGGTTCTTTTTATCATGACGTTATCGGTTGTAAATTTATAAAAATATAATCCCTTTTAGAGCTTGTTATTCCCAAATTAAACCAAGACAAGTAAAAAAATGGAAATTTTTGAAAAAATTTGGGGTGATTAGTGGTTCCAATAGAGTTTTGTGTAAGGCTTGTTATTAGGACTTGCGAGATTCAAGGTTTTAGCATCCCCCCCCCCACACTTAAATTACACATTGTCCTCAATGTGTCCCAACAATAAGTTTTTTGGTTGATTGAATGTGTAAAAAAGTGTTGAAAAACAAGGTTTGGTGTTACTGGGCACCTGGCCACGGCCTCGTGCTGGCCGAGCACGGCCCCGTGGTCAGAGTGCCAGTTACTGAAACTTACAGAAAGGTGGCCACAGGGCGTGCCTGGTGGCCACGACCCCATGGTGGGCAGGTTTCAGACAAACAGCAGGTCAGGGGAGTGGGCACGGGGGCGTGGTCGCTGACCACGACCCCGTGGTGACAGTCTGCAAATGATGATTACAGTTTTGTGGCTTTTGGTTCGGGTTTCCGGCCTTATGTAGCACTAATACTTAGTGCATCCAAGCTTCCTGGGTACCTGTTTTGCTTAAACACCACACCATACAATACATAACAAACATCCTAAACTTACCAAAGTTCATCATCCGTCATCACACATAAAACGAAAATAAAATGCAGAAAATAAAAAGTGTTTAGGAAAGTAAATTGTTCAAACTATGGCACGCATGCCAGACATTGTTTTGTGGGATAAAAAGGGTTAACCTGAGAAACTGCCTCCAACATCACACCACCTCCAATGCCTCTGATCAATCCATGTCCTCGTCTTCATCGTCTCCTCCTTGGTACACCATATGCTCCCGGATGTATGTAATGTCATCTTCAATGTCAGAGATGTTGCGCTCCATTGCTCCGACTCGGGTAAAGGTGTTGCTAGCCATGTTGTAAGTGTTGCGGGTGCACAATAAGTTTTACTGCAAAAGATGATGTAAACTTTGAAAGTTAGGAAAACCACCCCTTGGGAAGAGGAGGGACCCGGTTGGCCTTGAAACTGAGGAGGAGGATGGTCCGGGTTGGCGTGAAGAACGAGGGCTGCTTCCGGGTTCCAAACGTGTCCTTGAGTGGTTTGGAAGCGGACTGTCCTGTCACCCGCTTCGTGGATGATCCTCAACGAACGGAATTGGATGAGATCTACTTTTCCCGACCATGGACCCTTACGGAATGATTTTCAGCATTCGTTGAACATAGGTCTTGAAGAGGCGGTAGATCCATCCCCCAAAGAAGATAGGTGTCGGGCAGGAAGCCAACTGAATCAGATGCATGTTACGGAGGAGTAGGTGTGGGACATCAAGAGGAACGCGATTGTGGATGCAATACAAGACCGTAAGATCACGCAAGTTGACAACACCGGTGCTATCACGCCTTTGACTTAGAGAGTTTCTAAGGACCCTACGAATGTAGCGGTAGAGGGGGTCCCGCAATTGGGAGCTCTTTGTGACACTTGGATCATATGCACTATCCCCGATTTGAGCCCACGCTATCTGGCGTATGTTAGTTGCGAGCTCACGGAGACCACCCGTGTTCTCCTCTTCACCGGACTCTTCCTCGGTGAACAGACCCACTTGCACTCCAAATTATGCGATAGAAATTGAAAGCACCTCTCCTGCACATCGGAACTGAACTCCTTCTCCGTCGAATGGCTCGCCTTTTTCTTTAAACGTGAAAGAACTGTAGAACTACATGCTATACTCATGAACCGCATGGAGTCTTGTGCCGAGGGCCACCCTTAGTGGACCCGTGGCCAGTGCGTTGTAGCGATCTAGTTGCCCCACAGCTTCCAAGGTATCAAGGCACACTTGTTTTGGTGTTTCTTTGGGCCTTGTTTTCAGAATATCATAGCGAGCTTGGCAGTCCCACTCATTTGGCTTAAACTTAGTGAACTTGCTGGCCATCTCTGCGAAAGAGAACACAAAACAATCAGCATGAAACGATAAATTTTCGAAGAAAACTGAAAACAGAAGGCTGGACAATGCCCTGTGGCTAATGGCCACACCCCGTGTTCAGCTGAATACTCCTGGCCACGCCCCGTGCTCGCTGACCACGACCCCGTGGTCAGGGTTCTGTTTCCCAAAAATGCGATTTTTCGACCTGGTTTCGAAAACTTGAAAAAATTTTGTTAGGATCGGAGGCTCCTCATGATTGTGTTTGTTTATATAATTTGAGCAAATCAATAGAAATGAACAGAGTTTGAGTGCAGCGGAAATAAACAACAAACTTTGTAAACACAATCAAAAGGAAAGTAATTTCAGTAAACACATGCTTTTAATTGAGCTGAATGATTAAAGTACAAGAGTAGTTACAGCACTGCTTACATACTAAAACTCCCCCTCAGCAAGATGCCCCAAGGTTGATTGCACAGGATGAAAGGATTGGAGGAGATGGAATCTCCCGGACAATCAAATGAAACAGTACAGGGTACTGTTCCGTACTGTTCCATTTATAGGCACAGTCAAACCACTGAAACATCTTTGCTGACATCACCATGAAGGTGACGTTTAACAAACTAACAAACTCTAAGAACTGATCTAATACAGATACTGCTTATGCTAACCACTGACTGCAATATATAACATAACATAAGTTAAACAACTGCTGAAACCTTCCACTGATGTGAACCCAGCAGTACTTGTTGTAACCCAGCAGTGCTTGACCCATAGCAGTAGATTGAACAACAGGTCTTTAGTCTTTGACTTGATCAGCCGTTGTAGGCCAGCAGTTGTACAAATCAGTGGATTGGAGATCATCAGATGTTTCAAATCACTTTCAAGGGGAAAGTCTAGTGCAAACTACTGTTTATTATGAATCCACTGTTGTGACCTGGTTTTGGCTTTACATCATCTGTTCCTCTGGTAGGGTTCAATCCCAACAATCTCCCCCTGGAACAGATGATGCCAAAACCTTTCATTATTCTGGATCTTTATTTTCTCATCAGAAGTTCCTTAGCTTGTCTTTACCCAAAAAAAAAAGTTCCTTAGCTTGTCTTTTAAATTCCACTTCAAAGTCCTTGGAACTTGAGTCATCCTCATCCCTGCACAGTGTAAGTTCAAGGAGATCTTGTAGATCTTCAACACCAAGGCCTAGTGCTTGTTTCCTTGATATGTACTTCACTTCACCATTGGATCTGATCATAGTTAATACATGGGTCTTTTGATCAGACGTCCATTTTAGTATTTTTGAACCCAATGGGTTTCTTGGGAGAGGTTTATTGACTGATGAGTCTGGTGATTGTGGCCTTGTGACGATTTGTTGAGCTATATCCTGAACTTTTACCTGTTTAGAATTTTCAGCTGTCATTTGCTTGAAAGCCCTGTTTATGATCTTATTTGTTGCAGCTATATCTTCTGCTGTCTCTTTATCAATCAGTTCTTGTCTCTTTCTTTGATCTAATTCAATGTCTGAGATGTCTGTTGATGTGAGCAGTGGTTCAGAAGTTTTGATCTACTGTTCTGGCTTTATGTGACCAGGTAGGGCTGGGAAATCGTGTCTTAGCAGGTTTAACAGGTATCTGATAACGCGAACAACAAAAATTTTAAACATCAATACGACTCGTTTAACTACTTTATGTCACACCCCCAAAATCCACACGCGGAGTATCACCGCTTGGAGGCGTGACTGACCAGGATCAAACCACTAATCATATTGAACAAGCAAGTAATTAATGGTAAAAGTCCAACCAACACAATTAGTGTCCAAAACAAACATAGTTTAAGTTATGAGCGGAAGCATAATGTTTAAAACCAAATCATAAGTTTAATTATCCAATGTTTAACATGGCACACGGCTGTCCATGTCCCACAACGACTCTTCCTTGTGCAAGCTCCAGCTAAGTACCTAATGACCTGTAAAGCATGTAGTAACGAGTCAACAACAATGTCGAGTGAGTTCACGTTTGGTTGTCCAGTTTATAGTTGTTCCGAAAACACAGTTTGCTCTTTACCAGCTATCCAGCCGCGGGGGTTACCCCATAGTTCGAAAAACGTTTATTAGTTACCCGTTCTTACGTTGGCTATTCCAGCCCGGCTCTATGGCCGTGGGGGCTACCCCATGTTTAATTCACCAGACTCGTTACCATATCGACTACTAACGTTCGTCATGTATAAGTGCCCTAACGTCTGTGTCTATCATCACTGACGTGCCATAGTCCATTAGTCCACGCCCGTCCTCTGCGGCACGGTGTGAGGTTTGTTAAACCTAATAGCGCTATTTAACTAATGACCCGTTCGCCATTGGCCTCGGCGATTAAGTCGATATAAAAGGAGGGACTTCGTTGATAGAGTTCTAGTCTAGTATAGTTAAATCCGTCTCACACTGGACGAGGAATCTATGTTCCTGATTACGTCTCAACAGGACGAGGAATCTATGTTCCTGATTACGTCTCAACAGGACGAGGAATCTATGTTCCTGATTACGTCTCAACAGGACGAGGAATCCCTATTCCTTAACCCATTCCCAACCCCTGGGAATCCCATGCTTTGTAACGAAGTGTGAACTCACCTTGGTTTGCTCGGCAGATACACAGAAAGGTCAAGTCTAGCAGCTAGTGGTCAACCACGTCCTAACATGGTTACCATACAAGTCAGGTTTTGATTTCAAGTAGTGCACATAAGTATCACGTAAGATTGCATGTAAGAACACACACGGATCATGGCAAACACACATCATCACGTTTAACAGTCATAACGTATTCAACTTGTACGATCTAAAAGATTGGGCTCGAACAAGTTCAGCAACCTTGTGCGATCACCCATGGAAGCCCAATAGTACCCGGCCCATTAACCGAAATGCCCAACACACCTATACACACGGATCAAATTAACAAACAGATAAACAACTTGTGCGATCCAATACATCATGTACGATTACAATGTATCTTGTGCGACTCACTAACATAACCCACTAAATAACCTGGCCCAACATGTGAATAAGCCCAATAGCTTGTGCGATACAAACATCTTGTGCGACTGTGGTTGTCTTGTGTGATTTGAACATGTGTGTTTGGTCTTGTGCGATTGAACATGTGTGTTTGGTCTTGTGCGACCGACCACCTTGTATGATTGGTTAAATGATTTCCTATTTTCATGCAATACTGTTACTATATCCAATCAATTTCGTTTGACTAATTTAATCGTTTCCAAAGTTACAATATATCAATCAACACATTCAACTGTTTCCATCCAACTAGTGATCAATCAAACCGAACAATTTACTAATGATTCATAAGAATCCTAATCTCATCTAACAGTTACACGATTAAACATCAACGAAACCCTTTAATCAATCATCGATAAATTAATATATAAATTACCAAACATTCATTAAACAAATCAACAATGGCCGACAAGCAAAAGTTGTTTTCCTGATGCTATTTGACCAATTTATCCATCAGTTACCAACTACACCTAATATTCAAAGATATACATGGCACACATTCCATAACATCCATTACTCGATCATGAATATAAATAGCATTATCGTTCAGATATGACTTCTGCCATTCACATGCAAATGAGAACCTTATGGCCGACATTTATTTTTAAAGTACACATGGTTTGATGAGAACACATGGCCACCGTTTACATATTTATTATCATCCAATTTTTACAATTCTAATCATTACACAATACAGGTTGTTCATGATTGCCAAACAATTAATTAAGCATATCGAAAACAATAATCAAACAACTGAACATACTAACCGAAACTTAAAGTGATCGAACCAGAAAGTCGAGCTTCGAAGGAGAGAGGATAGCCGTCGGGTTCAAGGCGAACGAGAGAGAGAGAAAGAGCACTAGGGTTTGTGTGTGTAAAGTGCTTTGCAAGTTATCAGAAACAAAACTCTCTAAAGGGTCAATGTATGCGTATAGTTGAAGTGGGCCGAACCCAGCTTTGGGCCGCCCTTGGTTCGATTACAATTTGTGTGGAATGGGCTTGTGCGGTTGAGTTGTGTTGTGCGACCGGTTCGTTAATATACAATATAATCATTACACATAAACACATAATCATAACATTCAATTAATCAACCAAGTTCATATAATCACATCACGTTCACATACGTTACATCCAAGTACAAAGATAGGTTCGGAAATACGAGTTGTCACATTATCCCCAAGTTGAAAGAAATTTCGTCCCGAAATTTAGCACGTACTCACTGAGGAAGCTAGTTAAGTTGCATGGTTTTCCTGGTTTTCCTGGGGTGTCACATCCTCCCCCCGTTGATCTGTCCCGAAATTCCGTAGCTTCAGCCTCAGTAGTGGTTGTACCGATTGCGAACAGTTGGGGATACTTTTGTTTCATCTGATCTTCGCGTTCCCAGGTGAACTCTGGGCCGCGACGTGAGTTCCAACGAACTCGAACGAGAGGTATCCTAGTACGCTTGAGGACCTTAACATCCCGGTCCGTGATTTCAACAGGTTCCTCGACGAATCGTAACTGCTCGTCGATCGTGAGCTCCTTCAAAGGAACTACGTGGGTCTCATCTGACAGACATTTCTTCAGATTCGACACGTGGAAAACATCGTGAACTGCACTGAGTTCCGCTGGTAAGTTCAATCTGTAGGCCACCTTGCCTATCTTCTCAATGACTTCGAAAGGTCCAACGTATCGTGGGTTAAGTTTGCCCCGTTTACCAAAACGAACCACACCCTTCCAGGGTGAAACCTTGAGTAGTACACGCTCCCCAACCTGGAGCTCTAGTGGTTTTCTTCCCTTATCGGCGTGGACTTTCTGACGGTCACGAGCCGCCGCCATTCGTTGTCGTATCTGAGCAATTTTCTCTGTTGTGTCCACCACATGTTCTGGACCAGTAATCTGACTATCCCCCACCTCTGCCCAACAAAGGGGTGACCGGCATTTACGCCCGTACAATGCCTCAAACGGAGCAGCTTTAATGCTGGTGTGATAGCTATTGTTGTACGAAAATTCCACAAGTGGCAGATGCTTTTCCCAGCCGTTGCCAAAGTCAATTACGCATGCCCTAAGCATGTCTTCTAAGGTCTGGATGGTACGCTCCGACTGCCCATCCGTTTGCGGGTGATAAGCTGTGCTCATATCTAATCTTGAGCCAAAGGACTTGTGCATTGCTTGCCACAGTTCTGATGTAAAACGTGCATCTCGATCCGAGATAATAGAGATGGGCACCCCGTGCCTCGAGACAACTTCCTTGAGATATACTTCTGCTAGGGTGGAGAACTTATCCGTTTCTTTGATAGCCAGGAAGTGAGCAGACTTTGTGAGTCGATCCACGATCACCCAAATAGTATCATTACCACGTTGAGATCTTGGCAGGCCAGTAACAAAATCCATGGAAATTTGCTCCCATTTCCATTGTGGTATCTCTGGTTGTTGAAGGGGGCCTGAAGGTTTCTGGTATTCCGCCTTGACTCTCGCACAAGTCAAGCACTTGCTAACGTACGTTGCTATGTGGGCCTTCATGCTAGGCCACCAATATATGGTTTTGATATCGTGGTACATTTTATCCGAACCAGGGTGCACTGAGTAGCGAGACTTGTGTGCCTCATCCATCACAAGTTCTCGTAGGTTGCCACAAAGTAGGACCCAAATGCGTCCTATTACGTAGTAAGCACCGTCTTCCCTTTGTTCTAATCGTTGCCTTGAGCCGCGTAGGGCTTCAGCCCTGATGTTGTCTGGTTTCAATGCTTCAACCTTAGCATTTCGTATCTGAGCAGGAAGACTAGATTGGATAGTGAGTTGTAAAGCTCGTACGCGCTTAGGCGCAGTGTCCTTCCGACTGAGGGCGTCAACCACAACATTGACTTTGCCCGGGTGGTACCTGATCGAGCATTCGTAGTCATTCAGCAGTTCGACCCATCGTCGTTGTCGCATATTGAGTTCCTTCTGTTTAAAGATATGCTCGAGGCTTCTGTGATCAGTGTAGATAGCACATTTGGTACCATACAGGTAGTGTCTCCATATCTTAAGTGCAAAAACAACCGCTCCCAGCTCTAGATTGTGTGTAGTGTAGTTCTTTTCATGAACTTTGAGTTGGCGTGAGGCGTAGGCTATAACTTTATCCCGCTGCATCAATACGCAACCAAGACCATGAATGGATGCGTCGCAGTAAACCACGAAGTCGTCTGTGCCCTCTTGTAATGAAAGGATAGGTGCACTGCAAAGTCTATCCTTTAAGTGCTGAAACGCTAACTCCTGTGCATTTCCCCAACGATAAACAACGCCCTTCTGCGTTAGTGAAGTAAGAGGCTGAGCAATCTTAGAAAAATCCTTGATAAATCTCCTGTAGTAACCTGCCAATCCCAAGAATTGGCGAATTTCCGTTGGTGTACGGGGTGCAGGCCAGTTCTTAATTGAGTCTACCTTGGACGGATCAACGTGAATCCCATCCCTATTCACCACATGGCCTAAGAAATGGACTTCACGAAGCCAGAAGTCGCATTTTGAAAACTTGCCGTACAATTGTTCTGTTCGAAGAAGTTCCAAAATGAGTCGTAGGTGCTGCTCGTGTTCCTCCTGACTCTTAGAATAGATCAGGATGTCGTCAATAAATACAATAACGAATTTGTCTAGATACGGCTTGCACACTCGATTCATCAAGTCCATAAAGACCGCAGGTGCGTTTGTCAGCCCAAAAGGCATGACCAAAAACTCATAATGTCCATAACGGGTTCTAAAGGCTGTTTTAGAGACGTCCTCTTCTCGGACTCTCAGTTGGTGATATTCCGATCTCAAATCAATCTTTGAGTAGTAGCTCGACCCTTGCAACTGGTCGAACAAGTAGTCAATGCGTGGAAGAGGGTAGCGATTCTTCACAGTCACCCTGTTCAATTCACGGTAGTTGATGCACATTCTGGACGTACCATCTTTCTTCTTCACGAATAGCACTAGAGCTCCCCAGGGCGAAGAGCTAGGACGAATAAAACCCTTATCTAGGAGTTCTTGTAGTTGCGTAGATAGCTCTTTCAACTCTGATGGAGCTAAACGATACGGTGCACGAGCTATGGGTGCCGCTCCAGGGGCTAACTCGATTTGAAACTCGACCTGGCAATGAGGCGGGAGGCCAGGTAGTTCCTCAGGAAATACTTCAGGGTAATCGCGTACAATAGGAAAGTCCTCTATCTTTTTTTTTCTTTCTTCGAGGTGTCAGTAGCGAGCGCCAAAATAGCAGTGTGGCCCTTTCTCAAACACTTCTGGGCCTTAAGGAAAGAGATGATGCTCACAACAGCACCACTCTTGTCGCCAAGAATCATGAAAGGTTCATCCCCCGAGCGAGGAATACAGACAAATCTTCTCGTTGTAAAGAATCTATGCTTGTTGTTGGGATAACCAATCCATGCCAATAACGATGTCGAAACCACCACACGTTGGGGTCATACCTAGCATTACCCTGACCAATCACGAACACTCGACCCCTGGCACCTTTGCCGTCGTTATTACCCACGTTGTTGCCTCCATTATTGTTCCCATTTCTTTGGTTGTGGTTCTGATTCTGGTTCTGATTCAACTGTGGACAGTGTCTCTGAAGTGACCTTCAGCCCTACACTGATGGTGTCTCTTGTTACCCTACTGTTGCTGCTGATTCTGTGGAGCTTGTGGCTGCTGTTGTCGGTTCTTAATTGCAGGACGTGAGCTTCTACAATCTTTGGCTTCATGACCAAGCTTGTTGCATCTCTGACAACGATCTTTGTCGCACGGCCGTTGTAGTGTAAATTACATCGATTGCACTTAGGGCGGTTTCCCCTGTATCCACCCTGACTTCGATTACCAAAATACTGCTGACTGGGGCTCCTGTACTCATCCGTTGCTACGACTGAGACTGAACCAAAGTGGAACCCTTGCTCGAATTTCCATCCCACTTGCGTTTGTTGTCACTAGGAGCGTCCGAAGTAGTTGTTGCAGCATTAATATGTTTCGGCAGTTTGTTCTGTTCTACCACCTGATCTGAGAGACGATGAGCAAGACGAGTAATATCCTGGATGGTAGCAAGGTTAGCCGATGTTACATGGCTTTGAATTTCTGGTACCAAGCATCTGAGGTACAACTCAATATGCTTGATAGGAGGATCCACCATAGTTGGACATAACACTGCCAGTTCGTTGGATCGTTTCGTGTACGCTTCTATCTCTGACCCCGTCATCTTCAGGTTAAAGAACTCCACTTCCAGCTTGTGGATGTCATCACGACTACAGTATTCACGTTCGATCAGTTCCTTAAAGTCATTCCATGGGGTGGCATTAGCAGCTGCCAGCCCCTGCATCTGAACTTACGCGTTCCACCAAGTTAGCGTAGTGCCTTCGAGAGTACCAGTGGCATATTTCACCCCACGAGCCTAGGGGCATTCACACATTTTGAAGACTGACTCGTGCTTCTCAAACCAATGGAGGAGTCCAACAGCTCCTTTAGTGCCACCGAAAGTACTAGAACGACAGTCCATGAATGTCTTAAATGTGCATACAGGCGGCTGAGCGTTCTGACCTTGTTGCGCGAGGAAGAAACGACAGGGTTAAGTGCGAGAGTTGGGTCATGAGAATAGGATCTATCATCCTAGGTTAGGTTCGGAATAGCAGGTTATACCTCCTGCCTGAGCGGCTGCGAGTGCTGCCGTAACTTGTTCGTTGATAAGAGCCGTCAGCTGGCTTGTGTTAGGTTCACACGTTCCCTCATGATCTTCACATCGAAAGAAACACAAATAGGAAAGGTGTCGCGAATGTGTGTAAGTGTGGAGTGACAGAAGGAAACAAGCACGCATGTGTTGCAAATAATGGCTACTATGTTATCTAACTATATCATGAGCAATGTTCTATGTAACTAGCAAGTAGGCAATAAGACATAAACCATATCACCTAGATTGTCGAGCCTTGCACGTGGAGCGAAGCGTCGTTGTGGATCGTAGAGCACTGTACAGGTTATAGTCTGGTTTTAACAAAAACGTTTTCCTTTATTAAAACCAAGTTCTCTATAACCAATGGCTCTGATACCAATCTGTCACACCCCCAAAATCCACACGCGGAGTATCACCGCTTGGAGGCGTGACTGACCAGGATCAAACCACTAATCATATTGAACAAGCAAGTAATTAATGGTAAAAGTCCAACCAACACAATTAGTGTCCAAAACAAACATAGTTTAAGTTATGAGCGGAAGCATAATGTTTAAAACCAAATCATAAGTTTAATTATCCAATGTTTAACATGGCACACAGCTGTCCATGTCCCACAACGACTCTTCCTTGTGCAAGCTCCAGCTAAGTACCTAATGACCTGCAAAGCATGTAGTAACGAGTCAACAACAATGTCGAGTGAGTTCACGTTTGGTTGTCCAGTTTATAGTTGTTCCGAAAACACAGTTTGCTCTTTACCAGCTATCCAGCCGTGGGGGTTACCCCATAGTTCGAAAAACGTTTATTAGTTACCCGTTCTTACGTTGGCTATTCCAGCCCGGCTCTATGGCCGTGGGGGCTACCCCATGTTTAATTCACCAGACTCGTTACCATATCGACTACTAACGTTCGTCATGTTTAAGTGCCCTAACGTCTGTGTCTATCATCACTGACGTGCCATAGTCCATTAGTCCACGCCCGTCCTCTGCGGCACGGTGTGAGGTTTGTTAAACCTAATAGCGCTATTTAACTAATGACCCGTTCGCCATTGGCCTCGGCGATTAAGTCGATATAAAAGGAGGGACTTCGTTGATAGAGTTCTAGTCTAGTATAGTTAAATCCGTCTCACACTGGACGAGGAATCTATGTTCCTGATTAAGTCTCAACAGGACGAGGAATCTATGTTCCTGATTACGTCTCAACAGGACGAGGAATCTATGTTCCTGATTACGTCTCAACAGGACGAGGAATCCCTATTCCTTAACCCATTCCCAACCCCTGGGAATCCCATGCTTTGTAACGAAGTGTGAACTCACCTTGGTTTGCTCGGCAGATACACAGAAAGGTCAAGTCTAGCAGCTAGTGGTCAACCACGTCCTAACATGGTTACCATACAAGTCAGGTTTTGATTTCAAGTAGTGCACATAAGTATCACGTAAGATTGCATGTAAGAACACACACGGATCATGGCAAACACACATCATCACGTTTAACAGTCATAACGTATTCAACTTGTACGATCTAAAAGATTGGGCTCGTACAAGTTCAGCAACCTTGTGCGATCACCCATGGAAGCCCAATAGTACCCGGCCCATTAACCGAAATGCCCAACACACCTATACACACGGATCAAATTAACAAACAGATAAACAACTTGTGCGATCCAATACATCATGTACGATTACAATGTATCTTGTGCGACTCACTAACATAACCCACTAAATAACCCGGCCCAACATGTGAATAAGCCCAATAGCTTGTGCGATACAAACATCTTGTGCGACTGTGGTTGTCTTGTGTGATTTGAACATGTGTGTTTGGTCTTGTGCGATTGAACATGTGTGTTTGGTCTTGTGCGACCGACCACCTTGTATGATTGGTTAAATGATTTCCTATTTTCATGCAATACTGTTACTATATCCAATCAATTTCGTTTGACTAATTTAATCGTTTCCAAAGTTACAATATATCAATCAACACATTCAACTGTTTCCATCCAACTAGTGATCGATCAAACCGAACAATTTACTAATGATTCATAAGAACCCTAATCTCATCTAACAGTTACACGATTAAACATCAACGAAACCCTTTAATCAATCATTGATAAATTAATATATAAATTACCAAACATTCATTAAACAAATCAACAATGGCCGACAAGCAAAAGTTGTTTTCCTGATGCTATTTGACCAATTTATCCATCAGTTACCAACTACACCTAATATTCAAAGATATACATGGCACACATTCCATAACATCCATTACTCGATCATGAATATAAATAGCATTATCGTTCAGATATGACTTCTGCCATTCACATGCAAATGAGAACCTTATGGCCGACATTTATTTTTAAAGCACACATGGTTTGATGAGAACACATGGCCACCATTTACATATTTATTATCATCCAATTTTTACAATTCTAATCATTACACAATACAGGTTGTTCATGATTGCCAAACAATTAATTAAGCATATCGAAAACAATAATCAAACAACTGAACATACTAACCGAAACTTAAAGTGATCGAACCAGAAAGTCGAGCTTCGAAGGAGAGAGGATAGCCGTCGGGTTCAAGGCGAACGAGAGAGAGAGAAAGAGCACTAGGGTTTGTGTGTGTAAAGTGCTTTGCAAGTTATCAGAAACAAAACTCTCTAAAGGGTCAATGTATGCGTATAGTTGAAGTGGGCCGAACCCAGCTTTGGGCCGCCCTTGGTTCGGTTACAATTTGTGTGGAATGGGCTTGTGCGGTTGAGTTGTGTTGTGCGACCGGTTCGTTAATATACAATATAATCATTACACATAAACACATAATCATAACATTCAATTAATCAACCAAGTTCATATAATCACATCACGTTCACATACGTTACATCCAAGTACAAAGATAGGTTCGGAAATACGAGTTGTCACACTTTATATCCAATGTCAATAAGACAGATGTATATTTTATGCACCTAGAAGGAGAAATAATGGATCCTAACTTTCAAATTCTGATTATTTTTAAAAACGTAAAAAATCACATGGTGTACTTTTCTGTTATCGTGTCTTAGCAGGTTACCTATAGGTTA
The DNA here is from genome assembly GCA_030545235.1 of Helianthus tuberosus. Taxonomy (NCBI): domain Eukaryota; kingdom Viridiplantae; phylum Streptophyta; class Magnoliopsida; order Asterales; family Asteraceae; genus Helianthus; species Helianthus tuberosus. The sequence continues at coordinate 62,479,905 of CM060395.1, forward strand.
CCTATAGATCAGGATTCTTTGGTGTGTTTGAATCTGTCATCTTTCATTTCTTTAGCCTCTCATATGCCTCATCTGTATATTGCCTAGTCCATTTTGCTATGTTATTTGCAGATCCAACTTTTGCATCCACCAGCTCTTGCTTCTTCCTTTTGTACTCAGAAGTAAGATCAGCAATGAGCCTTTTGTATTTGCTCCAGATTGGAGTTGTCCTCTTCTTGCTTGGATCATTTTTTATTCTTTCAATTATATTTTCCTCATGCTTTAAAGCAACTATTGGCCATTCTTCGAATTGTTTTTCTTCAGCTGGATAGAATTTTTCTTTCATGATGTATGCAAGATATTCTTTTCTCATTTCTTTTCGTAGATCTGCTTTGAGTGGTAAATTTGACATTTCTTTGCTCAGATCTCTTGCATAGTCTTCCATCTGTTTGACTTTAGTGAGCAAAAATTCCATTTTTTCAGAAATGGCTTTGTCATCTTGATCTTTACATTCAAGTTTGGCTCTTATCTTAGCCTGCCTTGCTTTGATCTTGAAATATTCATCCATATTTTCTGGGTTTCTGAAACCTACGAGAGAAGGAAATCTTCTTTTTGAAGGATCATCCTCAGTGTAGAATTGTCTCATCTCATTTTTTACAGCTTCCAGTTCCAGTGGATATTTTGCAGCAATAGGATCATATTTGTCTTCATCTGCCTGAGTTGTTATTCTTTTTCTGGTGTAAGTTTTCTCCAGTGAAGGAGTGCTTTTGGGTGATCTGTTGATTGGAGTGAAGATGGCTTGTAGTGAAGTGAGGGTGCTCGGACTGACAGGTGTTGAGACAACCAGTGTTTCAACCACTGTTGTCATTACACCAGATGTTGTAACATCTGATGTCTTCTGCTTTTTAGCAGGAGGTGATGGTGGTGAAATGGTTTTTGGAGATGATGGTGTTTCTGGTGGGGCAGTGGTTTGAATGATTTGAGTGAGAGTAGTTGTTGTAACTGAGGTGGTGATTGTTGGTTTAACAACTGCTGAAACCACTGAAGTATTAACTGTTGTTGAGACAGCAGGTGTTACAACAGCTGTTTGGGTGGAAGATTGATGTGTGGAGCTTTTAGGAAGTTTAAGAGTGTGTTTTCTGGATCTGGAGGGTATGGCTTTGGGTTGCCTCACTTGTCTAGTGGGTCTCTTCTTTTCATCCTTGGGATTTTCATCATCCTTTGGCTCAGAAGTACCCTGCACATTCAGTTCCATGAAAGCTTTCTTCTCCTGTTCAAACTTTGCTTTTTCCTTTGCTTCCAAATCACTTTTTACCTTTGCTTTTTCATCAACAGAGGTCTTAGTGGTTTCATCAATCTTTTTAGAGCCACCTGGTTTCACTTTCTCCCCCTTTTTGGCATCAACTGGTTTTGGGTTATCTATAATTATGATAGAGGGAGGAACAGTGCCAGAGGTGCTCAATATGTGGGCCTTAATGGCCTTGATATCAGCTTGAGTGTCTTAAAACCTTGCGTCCATAACATTCCTGATCTTTTGAACCTGAATCTCATGTTGCTGATCAGCTAGTTGTTTTTTATGGTTGAGCAATGGTTGAAATAAATTCCACAACTCACTTGAAGTGAGAGTGTATGTTGGTTCAGCTGTTGAAGTTGATGCAGCAGTGGATGGTACCTTTTGATCTTTCAACACCTGTTGCAGCATGCCTTTGATTTCTGCAACAGATGTGTCTAGTTTGTCAACTCTGGCAGTCAATTCTTGGTACAATAAATCACCACCCAAATTAATGGGATCATCTGATTTCCCACTATCAGTGGTTGTAACAGTGGTTGATTGAGGAATTGTATTCCAAAAGTCATCCACTGCTCCCCCTTTTTCTTGGTACTGGGGACTTCTTCCCTCAACACTTGATAACCTTTTGATGGTATCAGTGGACAAAACATACTCACTAGTGGTTATCAGAGGTGATATTGAAGGAATTACCTCCAAGGAAGTCTTATGGATGTAACCACTGTCCAGATGTAAACCAGTGGGTTCAGCACCTGTAGTGGCTGCTTCACTTGGATTACCACCAAGAGTTAATTGTAACTCAAGGGGTGTAACCTCCTCAGGTCTTGTTGGTGGGTTAGATATAATTGTTACATCAGACCCAGTCGTTTGTTGAAGTATATTCTCATTGATAGGTGAGTGAGAAGGACCGGTTTGTGCCTGGTCCAAATCAATAGCATCCAACAATAATTTTGTTGGTGTGGGAATTGTGGAGGTAAGGTTGGGTGTAGAAAGAGAATTTGCCCCGGGTATTGGGCTGTGGATGATGGATGATGGAAGCAAGTGATTCCAGAGCATCATATTGTGGTGTCCCTATATGTACAACCTGTTCTTTTTTAGAAGAAACAGGAGGAGTTTCAGTCATAGGTTGAGATATTTCTACCAGCTGCTGTGAGGAAGTAGCAGCGGTGGTTTCTTATGACTTTTGTGCTGTCACTGGCAGTTGCTCTGGTATCTCATCCTCCAGAGTTGCCTTTTTGATAGGTTTGGGGGGTTTTTGAGTTTTCTTTTGCTTTGGCTTTTGGTGATTTTAGGTGTGGGTTTCAAAGCAGTTGTTTGGCTACTTTGATCACCTTGAGCAGTGGGCTCAGTAGCAGATACCTGAGGAGCAGTGGTAGCTGCTAAAATCTGCTCAGGCACCTCTGCTTGTGTTTTACAAGGTGTTGACATTCTTGTGAAAGTTTCTGTAGTTAAGCTGTTTATTTGAAAAGAGTCACCTTGTTTTATTGCAGCAACATCATTCTTACCAAGTTTCTTTTCAAAATAGTAACTTAAAAATCTTGGAAAAAGTAAGAATAGCTTTTTATCAACATTTTTAACCAGGTCAATAAAGATTTCCTGGGAATAATTGAAATTTTCATCTTGAAGAATAGCATATCCCAGGTTTTGAATCTTTAATGGTATTTCATTAAACGAAGTGGTTTTGTTTGAAACACACATAAGCAGGGTATGGAACAAAAATCTTGTTGCAGGTGGAAAATTACCTTTTGTAAGGTATCCTTTTTAGTTTATTCTGCATACCCCCTTTCAAGGAAATCAGTTTTTAACTCATTTTTGGGAAAAGAAGGTTTACCTTGCTGATCATTGAGTTCAAAGACTTCCGAGATGGATTGTGGTGTGATTTTGACAGCTTTACCCTTTAGAGAAGAGTTAATGGCTATGACAGTCTCACCTTGTTTGTCAAGGGTTACATTTTTCCATAACTCTCTTTGGGTCGCCAAGTAAATTGGTGCATCTGCTACTAACAAAGTTTTATACTTTGATGCAGACATGATATCAATGATGGAGTCGAAGGCATCAGTGGTGCCAGGTTTTGTGAGAAGACCCAGAAGGTTGTGAGAAGGTTTGTGTGGGATTTCATTGGGTTTAGCCTTTTGAGAGGCCTCTTTGGAGGATGATTTTGCGGAGGACTTCGATTTAGTCATTTTGGAGAAGACGATCGAAGAAAGTTGTGAAGGAATTTGTGGAAATGAGATGATAAACTGCTTTGAGAAAGGAATTTTTTTATGAATTCGATTAGACAGTGAAAACCCTGTTTGGGTGTTAGGGCAGGGTTTTATAAAGTGAAAAAGTGAGTGCTGACGTGGCGGCGGTTACAAAGATCTGACGGATAAGTACTGACCACGTGCCAACCTTTGACAAAAGATGAATAGTGGAAGACAGTTGTTTAAGAAACCACTGATAGTACAAGTATCAGTGGTTGTTAGAAGGACGTATGGGCCCACAGTGGGTGACTTTCACTATCAGTGGATAGCATATCAGTGGTTGAAAACACTGATTTTGAACATCAGTGATTTTCAAGAAAACAAGAGGGCAGAGGTTGACTTTCAGCAGTGGACAGTATTTAGAAAACAGATATTTGAACAAAACAGTGGTTAGGGGTGAGATCATGGTAAGGATTTGAAGGCTAATATATCAACAACTGTTAGTGCATTAGTGGATAAGCTTTTGACAAAAATTTTGAGCATTTGCTGTTCTGATGAAAGAAATGATTTTATCTTGTGAAATCACAATATCATCTCCAACATCTGTTGATGGTGATTCTGAAATGTCTGCAAGATTGTTATCCTCAACAAAATACATTTTAGATGCAAATTGTCAAGTTCAATATGTCAGCAGCTTTTATGAGAATTTGCATTCAAGGTTTTGCCACATGTCAATTATACATTTTGAATCTTTTATAGATTCCTGACAGTGGTTTAGTATCCCAAAAGATATAAACCCTTTTACTAAGGCTACTCATTTTGTGTCATAATATTTTAATTAGAACATGAGTATCCAAGTATTTTAGGGTCTGTTAGCAATCAATCTTTTGATCAGTGTTAAAACAAACTTGAGTTTGACATGACCTTGACACTTGAACCATTTCCTTTTGATCCATTTTCAAGGATAATATCACCAAAAAAATGAAGGTTCTTTATCCTGACAGGAGTTTGAAGCTTTTACTATCAAAAACAAGTAAAAGTACAAAATATATTATTCTTAGAAAAAAATAAAGAATAATATATCCTGCTTTATTTGAGGAAAACCTTTTTTTTTAATAGGTAAAGATTTTCTGAAAACTTCATCAATAGGATCTGGTATAAGATCATGATTACATCAATCTCAAATTTAGGAATATGGTCAGTTGATTGCAAAAATGAAGAGACATGTTCACATACTTTTATTACTATGTGATGATTCTGCAAAACTTGTCCAGTCCCCTTTTAAGTTTAATCACTGGTGATACTATTTTTACCTGAATTTTCTTGTACCAATGAGTGCACACAGTTGCTTGATGACCATTGTCCACCCTATTTTTGTACTCTTAAGTGTTTTATATTTATACTCTATTCTTCAAAAGTTTTGAGATAAACAAACTTTTGAGTTTTTGTAATTTTCTTCTTCCCTTTTTACCCTTCCCATTCATAAGTACTTAAATACTCACTGGGAGGTATTTTATTGAAGGAATACTTATTCCAGAATCATTTTGCAGCAATGTTTTGAGAGATTTGGTCATTTCTGCACATGCTTATGCCAAATTTCACATTACCCATGATCTGGACATTTTTGACATGCTGAATTTCTTAATGTATTCTTAACATAATTGATTTTGGTCCTTTTGAAGGATTCTCAACCTGTTTTTCAATACATAAGATCTAAATGACTAAAGTTTTAATTTCCCTCTTTTTATGTAAACAAAAACACTAATGTTTTTATGAAAATAGGTTTTTGTTGACCTGAGGTTCACACCTTAGCAGCAAACATGATGGAAACAGCAAAAACTTCATAACAACAATTGAAATCAATTTTCGTAAATAATTTTACCGTAGTTATCAGACATATTTTCAAATCTAAAAACTATAGGTGGTTTATGTATGACATCACTTGTTATGTGAAGTTTGTGTGTCCTATGACATCTTGGTTGTTTTACAGAGCGTTTGAGTAGTCACTTTGAACATGATTTCTCGTTACTCTGTTTTTCAACTAAATACAATCAACCTTAGTATTAATGATTTTTGAGCTGAACTGTTATGTCAAATTGACTGTTAGATCGAATTTGACTGTCCAAGCTCTGATACCAATTGTTAGGATCGGAGGCTCCTCATGATTGTGTTTGTTTGTATAATTTGAGCAAATAAATAGAAATGATCAGAGTTTGAGTGCAGCGGAAATAAACAACAAACTTTGTAAACACAATCAAAAGGAAAGTAGTTTCAGTAAACACATGCTTTTAATTGAGCTGAATGATTAAAGTACAAGAGTAGTTACAGCACTGCTTACATACTAAAACTCCCCCTCAGCAAGATGCCCCAAGTTTGATTGCACAGGATGAAAGTATTGGAGGAGATGGAATCTCCCAGACAATCAAATGAAACAGTACAGGGTACTGTTCCATTTATAGGCACATTCAAACCACCGAAGCATCTTTGCTGACATCACCATGAAGGTGACGTTTAACAAACTAACAAACTCTAACAACTGATCTAATACAGATACTGCTTATGCTAACCACTGACTGCAATATATAACATAACATAAGTTAAACAACTGCTGAAACCTTCCACTGATGTGAACCCAGCAGTACTTGTTGTAACCCAGCAGTGCTTGACCCATAGCAGTAGATTGAATAGCAGGTCTTTAGTCTTTGACTTGATCAGCCGTTGTAGGCCAGCAGTTGTACAAATCAGTGGATTGGAGATCATCAGATGTTTCAAATCACTTTCAAGGGGAAAGTCTAGTTCAAACTACTGTTTATTATGAATCCACTGTTGTGACCTGGTTTTGGCTTTACATCATCTGTTCCTATGGTAGAGTTCAATCCCAACATTTTTGGTTGAGTAGTGGCGATTTTCCCCGAAAATGAAACCCCAAATGCCGTTTTTTCCAAAAACAAACCATTCACCCCTTCAATTTCATCTTTTTCGGTTCAAAAACAAGGGTTTGAGGTTTCTGTTTGAAATCGGGCAAATCTACAAACAATTTTAGTTGATTTACTTCCTAAAACATGCAACTACACTAATACTAACAGATCTAAGCAAAAATTGGGGGGTTTGGTTCGGTTCAAGTTCAAGAACCCTAGATTTTTCCCCGAATTTTTGATGTTAATCTACATGCAAATCGTTAAACTAACTAACTAAGATGATAGAATCATACCTTGGTGATGTTGAATGAAGTAAAAACGTGAAAATCTGCAGAGATTCTCGGAGGAACCAGAGAGTTTTCGGGGAAACGGGTCGTGGTGAAATGAAAATGAGGAGACAAAAGGGGTTTTATTCCCGACAGTTGCCGAACACGGCCCCGGGCTCGCTGGGCACGGCCCCGTGGGCGGCTAAAAATCATATTTTTTAGTGCCCGTGTGAGTGACCTGTTTCCCGAAACTTGGTTTAGAAATTTTACCGATTTTTTTAGAAGTTTTCCCGAAGTCCATTACCTACAAGACATGATGTTAGTATGCAAACCTTTGTTTATTCCTTGACCACTTGTAGCGAGATCTCTTCCTCTTCATCCTCAATGAAACCTTGATAAAGTTTAAGCCGTTGTCCCGTTGACTTTGAATGGAATTCCATTTCGAGATTTAATCTCAATTGCACCGTGTGGAAAAATATGGGTGATAGAAAAAGGTCCCGACCACCTAGACTTTAATTTCCCGGGAAATAATCGTAGTCGAGAATTAAACAATAGAACTTGATCTCCTACTCGAAATTCATTAGGTTTAATATGTTTATCATGCAAGTTTTTCATTCTTTCCTTATAAATTTCAGAGTTAGAGTATGCTTGATTCCTTAATTCGTCTAATTCATTTAATTGACAAAATCAATTCTTTCCGGCAATTTCAATGTCTAATTTTACATTTTTAATGCCCAGTAGGCTTTGTGTGCTATTTCTACTGGCGAATGACAACTTTTTCCATAGACAAGCTTGTATGGGGTGGTACCTATGGTTGTTATTGTTGGATTCTGTATGCCCAAGACACATATTAAATTGATGTGGCTAGTACGTTATGATCCAAGTCGAGTCATACCCAAATACAAGCTAGACAAACACTTATAATATTTATTTATGATATGATCAAACAAATAAATATTAACATTTTAGAAATTGGTTTTCTAAATAATTACACTTGAGAAACCAATAAATTATATGGATGATTTATTTTGAGAGAATATTTTATTTTGTTGTTTAATGGGTTATATTCTAGAGCCGCTTATATGAGTGCATGCTTCAGTAGATTAAAATTTCGGGTTTGAATAAAACCCTATGGCCGAAAATTTTAATATGGTTATCCCTTTGTTTTTCAAGATTATTTTCTTACATGCATAAGGAAATCTTGAAAAATTATTTCATATGGATGATTTGTTTGTTTGGACAAAACTTACCTTTTCGGTTTTTAGTACATAACCAAAAATGGTCATAAAAGGGAACCATTTTTGCTTCTTGATTTTAATGTATATATTTGGATATATATTTTGGTGTATATAACCTAGCCATGACCTTGTGTTGAATGATTGTGTCGTGATTTATTTTATTATTATATCAATGGGTTGTAATAATTATTATTTTGTTCTTCCATTTGTAAGATATGTAATTTATTTATTTTCATTTGGTATGTAAAATAAATAGATTAGGTGCATTTTATTTTACTAGAAAAAAATGTATTAGGATATATTTTGTAAAAGAAGATGCACACAAAAATGTGGTTTTGGTTTGGCCATATTCGGTCCAAAGAACTTCATGGTTCTCAACGGGATTTTAACCCGATAACCAAAACACATTTTTGAAGTCCAAAGGAGTTTGGAGCTGAATATAAATGAATTTTGGAAGCTCAAAGAAAGTGGAGAAATCACAACACAAGAAGGAGACTTGAATCATTTGGATGCGGGATCAAGTGGGAGTTCAACGACACATCGCTTGTGTCATTTTTCACCCCTTAGGAAGAATCTCTTGGCACACTTGTTTCGGCTAACAAGTGTTGTCAAAAAATAGTTGACTATGGTTATGCACCTATTGTTATGTATGATGTGCTTGTTTGGTTGCTTATTTTGTTGTTTAAATGATATGTCGATATGCATGACTTAACAAACTAATAATCAACAACAAGTGTAAAATTGGTTCTTAAGAAAATCATTAAAATGGTTAATAAAAGGTTTTATTAAAAATTAATGATTTTATAATAAAATGGGTTTTATTAAAAAGAATCTTGAAAATTTGTTTTCACTAAAGTACCATTGATTTGAATGCATGCAAATGTATGGTACATAATATTTTCTAAACTAGAATTTTGAAATATTAAAAAAAAAACCCTTTTATAAAACAAGTCAAACACCATCCTTTTATACAACACTCGAAACACTTGGGAAATCTTATTGTGGGATAAAGGTCACCTAACCACATTTGAGGGAACTTGTATGTTCGAGGTGGGTTTACCATGTTTGTGGGATAAAAGTCACCTAACCACTTATGTGTATAAACTCACACGTGTGTGTAAGTTGGACGACTTGATTTGGAAACCATGAACTTAGGGTCACCAAAGCATGGGGAACAAAGGTGTTGATGGGATTAAACATGCCAACTAAACATAAAGATGTTTAACCGATCCCAAATGGCTAGAAATTGCAAAGAGTTGCAATTGTCAAACGTTGACTACCTTGTTAATTTAAATAGAGGGATAAAGGTCACCTAACCAATATTTAAATGTAACGTTGGATTCTAGATTTTAATTATTAATTGTCTTAAAGACACAAAAGGGTATTAATGATTAAAATATAATAATATTGAAAGTACTAAATTGAACTTATTAAATTTTGTAGATGGCCGCTAACAATGCAAACCCGATTAACCAAATTGTCCGAAACCTATCACTAAGAACCATCCTTAAAAAGGATCGTCTCAACCATAACAACTTCATGGATTGGTTTCGAAACTTGAGAATCGTTCTCAAGCAAGAGAAGATATCCTATGTGTTGGACGATCCTATTCCCGATGAACCTAACGTGGAAGATGTGGAAGCCTACAATGATTGGGTTAAGTATACCGAGGACTCCATGCAAGCCTCATGCCTCATGTTGGGAACTATGATTCCCGAAATTCAAAAGGATTTTGAACATCACGGGGCATACGACATGATTACCCAGTTAAAGGAAATGTTCCTACAACAAGCAAGGGTAGAACGCTTCGAAACTGTTCGGGCGCTTCATGCATGTCGAATGGAGGAAACCCAATCGGTATCATCTTATGTTCTCAAGATGAAAAGCTACATTGATCGCCTTGAAAGGATAAATTGTCCCGTCTCTAAAGGGTTGGCTACGGATTTGATCCTCAACTCTTTAACAAAGAAATTTGAGAGCTTTGTAATGAATTACAACATGAATGGATGGGACAAGAGCATTGGTGAGCTTCATGCAATGCTCAAAACGGCCGAAGCAGGAATGGGCAAAAAGGTTTTACCCGTCCTAGCGATCAACGAAGGAGGCAACAAGAAGAGGCCCCACCCCGACTCTAAAGCAAACTATGCTAAAAGAAAGGGACACGTCAAGGGAAAGGGAAAGGGAAAAGCTAAAGCAGAACCCACCAAACCAAAGGAGAAGAAGCAAAAGGGTGCTACGAATGACCCATGTTTTGGATGTGGTGAGATAGGACACTGGAAGAGAAATTGTCCAACCTATCTCAATGAGTTGAAAAACAAGAGGGGTGCAGGGCAAACCTCAGGTACTATCTTTATGATACATGTTGAGCTTAATGTTATTTCTTCTAACACATGGGTACTAGATACCGGATGTGGAACTCATATTTGCAATTTATTGCAGGGGTTCAAAAGAAATAAACATTATAAGAATGGAGACGCTAGTCTCTTCATGGGCAATGGAGCAAAGGTTGAAGTCGAAGCTCAAGGAGACTACGTTTTAGAGCTTCCAAGTGGTTTGGAAGTTATTTTGTAGAATGTTTTATATGCTCCTAGTTTGACTAGGAACATAATTTCGGTTTCCCTTTTAAAACAATTTGGTTTCAATTTCGAATTTGTTAACTATGATATTTATGTTTCTAAGAATGATGTGTTTTATTTTAAAGCTATGTCTTTAAATGGCATTTATGAATTAGATCATGATAACACATCATATGACAGCTCAATGTACCAAGTAGCCAACAAGAAACTCAAAATAGATTTGAGTGATTCCTACCTTTGGCATTGTCGCCTTGGACATATAAGCAAGAATCGCATGCATACACTTCAGAAAAATGGTCTTTTGAATACAAATGAAGATAATTCATTTGATGTATGCGAATCTTTTTTACAAGGCAAAATGACCAAGACACCCTTTAGTGGAACTTTTGAAAGGGCTAAAGACTTACTAGGTATCATACATTCAGATGTATGTGGTCCTTTTAAGCCGATGACTAGGAATGGTGAAAGATACTTCATTATCTTTACCGACGACTATAGTCGTTATGGTTATGTGTACTTACTAAGACACAAGGATGAAGCATTTGAAATGTTCAAAGACTTCAAAAGTGAAGTAGAAAATCAACTCAAGAAAACAATCAAAGTCCTTCGCACCGATAGAGGAGGTGAATACCTTAGTGGTGCTTTTCAAGATCATCTTAGGAGTTGTGGGATTATATCACAACTTACTCCACCTGGAACACCACAACACAATGGTGTGTCCGAAATGAGAAATCGAACTCTATTAGATATGGTTCGATCTATGATGGCTAGAAGCACATTACCTCTATCATTTTGGGGTTACTCTTTGCTCTCCCCAGTCCGTATACTAAATATGGCCCCAACCAAGAAAGTGGAAAAGACACCTTTTGAAATATGGCACGGAAACCCTCCATCATTATCATTCTTAAGGGTTTGGGGTTGTGAAGCTTATGTTAAGCAATACACCCCAAATAAATTGGAAGTCCAATCTACTAAGTGTATTTTTGTATAATATCCTAAAGATGATATAGGATATTGTTTCTACGACCCAACCGAGCAAAAGGTATTTGTTGCTCGAAAGGGTAAGTTCTTAGAAGCTAAGTTCCTTATGGAAGGAACTAGTGGTAGAACAGTGGAACTTGAGGAGGATCAAGAACCACAAGACGATACACGTTTGGTTGATACTAGCACTCAACAAGAGGTTGTTGAAAACGATCAAGAGGTTGATCAGTACGCACAAAATGTTCGCAGATCTGGTAGAATTAGTAGTACACCTGAAAGATATGGATTTTTCATGGATGGATGCTACGTGGTAGATTCAGATGAACCAACCACATACCAAGATGCAATGTCAAAATCTGATTGTGACAAATGGCTTGAAGCCATGAACATAGAGATGTGATCCATCTATGACAACCAAGTTTGGGAATTGGTTGTGCCACCACTTAACTCTAAAGTAGTTGGTAGTAAGTGGGTTTTCAAGAAGAAAACAGATATGCATGGTAACTTGGATACTTATAAAGCAAGACTTATAGCAAAAGGTTTCACTCAAACTCAAGGGGTTGATTATGATGAGACCTTCTCGCCTGTAGCGATGCTAAAGTCAATCAGGATATTATTTGCCATAGCTGCATATTATGACTATGAGATCTGGCAATTGGATGTCAAAACGGCTTTCCTTAATGGATATCTTGATGAAGATGTCTATATGGTTCAGCCTGAAGGTTTTGTCGATCCAAAACATCCTTACAAAGTATGCAAATTAAAGAAATCAATCTATGGATTGAAACAAGCATATAGAAGTTGGAATCACCGTTTTGATGAAGAAATTAAGAATTTTGGATTCATCAAGAACGGCGATGAAGCTTGTGTGTACAAGAAAGCTAGTGGGAGCATCATCACTTTCTTAGTACTGTATGTCGATGACATTCTACTATTTGGGAATGACATTCCAACCATGGAAGGTGTAAAAACCTGGCTTGGAAGTTTTTTTTTCATTAAGGATCGTGGTGAAGTAGCCTACATTCTGGGAATAAAGGTCTATAGGGATAGATCAAGGTGCTTGATAGGTTTAAACCAAAGTGCATACATTGACAAAGTCTTGAATAGGTTCTAAATGGAGAACTCTAAGAAAGGTTTTGTACCAATTCAAAAGGGGACAATATTGAATACATCTCAATGTCCAAGCTCAAAGGATGAGCAAGAGAAAATGAAAGGAGTCCCATATGCGTCTGCTATAGGATCCATCATGTATGCAATGATATGCACCAGACCGGACGTCTCATGCGCCTTGAGCATGACGAGTAGATACCAGCAAAATCCAGGTAACAGTCATTGGAAGACTGTTAAGTGCATATTAAAAATACCTTAGAAGAACTAAGGACATGTTTTTAATATATGGATCTGGTGAGGAGGAACTCGTTGTAAAGGGTTACACGGACGCGAGTTTCCAAACCGATCGAAGTGATTCTCGATCGCAATCGGGGTATGTCTTTATTTTAAATGGGGGAGCAGTCTCTTGGAAGAGCTCAAAACAAGACGTGGTAGCATTGTCCACTACAGAATCAGAATACATCGCCGCTTCATTGGCAGCCCAGGAAGCTGCATGGTTGAAGAAATTCATAGCCGACCTAGGGGTGGTCCCTACCATTCAAGACCCCCTAGAGATCTTTTGTGATAACGAGGGTGTGATTGCTCAAATCAAGGAACCTTGTGCGCACCAAAAGACTAGACATATCGAGCGGAGATTCAACTACATAAGGGATGAAGTTGAAAAAGGAAAGATATGTATCCGCCAAGTTCACACCGATCAAAACATTGCGGATCCACTCACGAAGCTCCTTGACAGGGCAAAACATGAGGGTCATACATGTGCCTTAGGACTTCGATATTCTAGTGATTGGATTTGTTCTATTTTGTATTTGGATATTGAAACAATTGTTAATTTAACTCTTTTAAGGTATTTTGAGTTACGTTTCATTTTAGCATGTTTAAATCCATGAATAAGTTAACTATTCTAAATGTCCGTAGTCGATCATACTTGTGGGAACAAATATGAATGTAAGTCTATTATGAATTTGGATTGGTTGATATTCATTAGATATGAATATAGAGCAAAGTGTTGCTGCCAAAGTTCATAGATATTTGTGGGATACAAATATTGGACCGACTCGCTCTCAAATATTACTGCATGGAATCATTTGTGATTGATCATAAGTAAATTTGAGTAAAGGAGAATATCATAGTATCCTCTGACCTGAGATACATATTGGGTCTTGATATTCACCAAGTATTATACCTTGACCTAGTTCTTAGATGTCTGTAATAAGGCAGTACATAAGGCTAAACTCAGGTGTGATACAAGGTGATTGTGAGAGACGTATGTAGTCAAGAAGGGATTTGTTCCTCTTATCCGTTGAGAGTAAGATGTCTAAGGCCTGCTAAAGTTAAATCAACAGAGAGTGAACACTCTATGTCTCTGGATTTAACATGACATCTGTAACAAAAGGACAAATGATAGATTCACCTAAATCATGTTCAAGTAAGGGACTTGAAGGGGATGATGTTATTGAATGGGAAATATAGTCATACGTATTAGGGGTAGTAAACTATAGTCTTTACTACTTACATTAATCTTCTATGTATCTTGTGCAAGTGGGAGATTGTTGGATTCAGTATGCCCAAGACACATATTAAATTGATATGGCTAGTACGTTATGATCCAAGTCGAGTCATACCCAAATACAAGCTAGACAAACACTTATAATATTTATTTATGATATGATCAAACAAATAAATATTAACACTTACAATATTTAGAAATTGGTCTTCTAAATAATTACACTTGAGAAACCAATAAATTATATGGATAATTTATTTTGAGAGAATATTTTATTTTGTTATTTAATGGGTTAAATAACATTTTAAAAGGTTGCAAAAGTCTTGTAAACATATGATGTTATATTTTATAAAAGTTATAAAATAAACAAGACTTAAAATTGTTAAAAGAATTTTTTTTAAACAACCTCTAAAAATCGGCCCCCACATGGTCTTCCCAAAAACTTTTGGTCCAATTAGTTTACATGCATTTGCATGTGTTAGAAGACTTGTAATTGGGCAACAATGGAGGCAACATTCTCTTTCATCTTTATAACATTTTTGCAAGACAAAAATGGAAGAAAAACTTGGTGATTTTGGCTCTCAATTTTCGGCCAACATAAGAGGTTATCCAAGTTTTTCAAGTTTGTCATAAGTGTGTTAAATCCTAGCTACAATCAAGGTGTTTGTTGGAAGCTTGGGGTATACAAGCTTGAGGCATTCTACTCTTGAAGGTAACCGTTCAAGAAACATCATCCGTTTCATCATCCTATTACTCCAAGAAGGTAGTATTCTAGACATCCTATGGTTGTGTTTGATAGTATGCATGTTCATATATGGATCCGGGTTTTGGTATTTTGCATATAAATGATATTTATGTCTTAAAAGTAACATGTTTTAAGTATTATTTCCGCTGCGTTTTTATTTCATATGGATAAAATTACTTTGATAAAGATGTTAAAATCCCATCAGTTTTATATGCGGTTCGAAAAACCCATAAAGCGTCGTCTAATTTATCGGCCCATTCTTTTTTATTTATTCCTATGGTTTTTTCAAGTATTCTTTTTAAAACTCAATTAGTCACTTCGGCTTGTCCATTTGTTTGAGGGTGATATGCGGTTGAGATCCGGTGATAGACCCTATATCTTGTTAAAAGTTTTCAAGTTGATGGTTACAAAAATGGGTACCCCTATCACTTATTAACGCTTTTGGAGTTCCGAAATGAGAAAATAGTCGTTTCAGGAATCTTACCACAACTCTTCCATCATTTGTTGGAAGAGCTTCGGCTTCGGCCCATTTTGACAACTAATCCAGTACCGCAAGTATATATTTGTTTCCTTTTGACGGTGAGAAAGGTCCCGTAAAGTCTAGTCCCCACACATCAAAAAATTCACAAACAAGAATGCCATTTTGTGGCATTTCATTTTTGGATGAAATATTACCTGACCGTTGGCATGCATCACCTGTCTTGATAAGACTTTGGGAGTCTTTGTAAATGGTTGGCCAATAGAATCCTGAATCAAATACCTTTCGTGCGGTACTAGCAGCACCATGATGTCCTCCGTATGGTCCTTCGTGACAATGGCGGAGAATTTTTCTTGCTTCACTACCATGTACGCATCGTCAGATAAGTTGGTCGGCACACATTTTGAAAAGATAAGGATATTCCCAAAAATAATGCTTTACATCGGCAAAGAATTTTTTTCTTTGATGATGCGAGCATCCTTTTGCAACTATTCCACTAGCTAGGTAATTGGTGTAGTCGGCGTACCATGGTTCTTCTCGGTATTCCACCATTTCTAAGGATTCCGTTGGGAATTTTTCATTGATGAGCTCATCCCTAGTTGCCTCCAAAGTTGGATCTTCCAAGCGGGATAGATGATCTGTAGCAGTGTTTTCTGCTCCTCTTTTGTCTTTTATTTCAATGTCAAATTCTTGGAGGAGTAGAATCCATATGATTAAACGCGGTTTGGCATCCTGTTTTTTAAAGAGCTAACGAATGGTTGCATGATCTGTATAAACTATCGTTTTAGAAAGAACAAGATAAGAACGAAATTTATCAAAAGCAAATACTACAGCTAGTAATTCTTTTTCAGTTGTTGTGTAATTTTCTTGTGCATCGTTAAGTGTTTTACTAGCGTAGTATATTGGGTGAAAATGCTTATCTTTTCGTTGTCCCAAGACAGCTTCAACTGCAAAGTCACTTGCATCGCACATGATTTCGAAAGGTAATTTCCAATTAGGCGCTATCATGATTGGTGCATTGACTAGCATTTCTTTTAGTGTTAAAAATTCTTGATTGAAATCCTTGTCAAAGATGAACGGTGCATCTTTTTCAAGTAATTTTGTTAGAGGTCTTGAGATTTTAGAAAAGTCTTTGATAAATCGTCTATAAAATCTGGCATGTCCTAGGAAACTTCTGATGGCTCTAACGGTGGATGGGGGTGGTAATCGGGAAATGGTGTCTATTTTAGCCCGATCAACCTCCATTCCTTCGCTTGAGATTTTGTGACCGAGTACTATTCCCTCTGTTACCATGAAATGGCATTTTTCCCAATTAAGGGCGAGGTTGGTTTCCTCACATCGGGATAGCATTCGTTCAAGGTTATCGAGGCATTGGTCGTATGAATCTCCAAAGATAGAAAAGTCGTCCATGAAGACTTCCATAGTTTTTTCTATCATATCATGGAAGATTGCCACCATGCAACGTTGGAAAGTTGTGGGGGCATTACATAGACCAAAAGGCATGCGTCGATAAGCAAAAGTTCCGTAGGGACATGTGAATGTTGTCTTTTCTTGGTCTTCGGGAGCTATCGGTATTTGAAAGTAACCTGAAAAACCATCTAAAAAACAATAAAATTTGTGACCGGATAATCTTTCTAGCATTTGATCAATAAAAGGTAAGGGAAAATGATCTTTCCTTGTTGCCTCATTTAATCGACGATAATCTATACACACTCTCCATCCGGTGATAGTTCTTGTTGGTATTAATTCATTTTTTTCGTTAGTGACCACCGCCATACCTCCTTTCTTGGGAACTACTTGAACGGGACTTACCCAAGGGCTATCGGAAATTGGGTAGATGAGTCCGACGTCAAGGAGTTTGATGACTTTGTTTTTAACCAATTCTTGAACGTTTGGATCTACTCTACGTTGTGGTTGTATTACTGATTTATAGTCATCATTCATTAAAATTTTGTGCGTGCACATGGAAGGGCTTATTCCTTTAATATCTACAAGCTTCCATGCGATCGCGTTTTTGTGTTTTTTCAAAAGCGTGATTAATTTTTCTTTTTCTAAACTAGTTAATTTTGAAGAAATAATTACAGGTAGCTTACCCTCCTTATCGAGAAAAGCATATTCCAAACCTTTTGGGAGTTCTTTGAGCTCAAGTGGTGGGTCTTTAGGAGACTCCTTATTTGGTTGCTCAGTTTGGTCAAGAACCAAAAAGGTTTGTTCAATGGCGACCTCTTCTTCGACAAAGTGGTCGATTTCGTCTTCCGTATCGGGTGGTTCATCTTCATCTTCAATTAGGGGGTCGTCATTTCCGATTGGATATTTCATTGTATGGTCAAGATCGATATATTTGTTGTCGGCCCCTAATTGAATGGGTAGGTTGTTTTGCTTCCGGTTAATTAAAGTTTTGTGGGTTTTCACAAAAGGCCGTCCTAACACGAGTGGAGCGTCATCAAGAATGACGAAGTCAGTTGGGACTACCGTTTGATTTGTTTGGACTAACACATCTTCAACTACTCCCATTGATTTTATTATTTTCCGATTAGAAAGAAAAATGGGTATTTGAAGTAAAGAAAAATCACTAATACTTAACTTTTCGAAAATGTAATTTCACATTATATTAACACAAAGATCTTTATCAATTGTAATATTACTAATAAAGGTGTTTTGAAAAAAACATGGAACCGGTGTAATGTTAATTTCAAATGGATCATCTTTTATTAACGTAGTTTGATCATTTGTTAACTTAATGCTTACTATTTCGTCAATTTTAGTGTTAGTGTTTAACTCGTTTAAAAACTTAGCATGAGCAGGTACCAAACAATTGTTTTCGAAAGAAGGTGTTAAGAGATTAATTTCTTGAAAATTTGACTCTTTTTGAAGATTAGCGTTTTCGGACTTACCTTTTTCGTTGTTTGGTTCATGCATCGGTTTTTCACTTATTTGTCTTTCCATTTTTACCTCTTCTACTATTACCTCTTTAGTACAAACTATCTCTTCCCTAGCGCGGGATTCTTTTATGTAACGTTCGATAGTTTTGAGGCGTTCTATTATTCTTTCGGCTACGGGGAGGATAGTTGGTGGGTCGTCAAAGTGAGCGGGATAAGTATCCCAAAAGTTTGAGTGCGGAAGTTCAATCGTTGGTCCTTCATAATACTCATATGAGGTAGGTGGTTCACACCATGGTTCCTCATAGTAAGTATATGATGGAGAAGGTTCATACCTTGGTTCTTCAATATATGAGTATAAGGGAGAAGGTTCATACCTTGGTTCTTCATAGTATGTGTATGAAGTGGAAGGTTCATACCTTGGTTCTTCATAGTATGTATATGAAGTGGTTGGCCCGTACCTAGGCTCCTCATGGTATGTATACGAAGGGTATGGTTCGAAGAGGTGACAATATTATACCGAGTGAGGATTACTTCCAATGGTACAATACTCTTCTTCATAATCATCCTCTTCATAGTAGTAATTGTAACCTCCTGAGTATTGATCCATAAGAATCACCCAGCAGACCACAAAAGAGTCTCGGGACCAGAAAACAAAATAAAAACAGAAAAAGAGGCTCACCACGGCCCCTTGTTCAGTGAGCACGGCCCGTGGTCAGATTCTATATTTGGGTGTTTTAAAAATTATTACTGGTTTGGTTCAGCACGGGGGCGTGTTCGGTGAGCACGACCCCGTGTTCAGACTCTGTATCTAGGTGTTTTAAAATGTTTTTGTTGTTTTTATGCAGCACGGGGCTTGTTCAGTGAGCACGACCCCGTGTTCAGACTACTGTAATGCAAAAAATTCCTAAAAATGTAAAAATGTGCGCGCAGTTTTAAAAAGGTTTTGAAAAATGATTAGGCAGTCGATTTTAAGCTTTCTTAAAATCCTTGTGTCCCCGGAAACGGCGCCAAAAACTTGGTATGCGTTAGGTGTGATATGATTTTATTGATATTTTTAGCCCATTTTACGCATTAGTCAAGTTTTAAATTTATAAAACACGATATTCTACTAACACTAAGCACACACCTGGGCAAGTGCACCCATCGTGAGCATAGTATAGCGTTGGTAAGATACCGAGGTCGTCCAAGGACACAAGAGCTTTTAGTACCGGTTTATCCTCAACGTCTAATTAATCTAAATTTTTTTTTGAGAAAAGGTTTGAAATATGAAAAATAAAAACTAAAAATGCAGAAATAAAATAAAATAAAAACAGATAGACAAGATGAATCACTTGGATCTGACACGCATTTAATGTATCCTTTGATGATTTTTGCACTTTCGGACTTTTTAAGAGATTATCTTAGTTATAGTAGTAGGCCCCTCTATTGAAGGTGACGTTACCCTCAACCCAGTGGTTTGAGTCAGCAATGATACAATCCCAAAGGGTCGGAATATTGAAAGATAATTAATTAAGTTATTAATGCGAAAAGTGGTAGGCCCCTCTTTTGAAGGTGACGTTACCCTCGGCTAAGTGGTTTGAGTCAGCAGGGATACAATCCCAAGTAGCCGGTTTAATGTATTAATAGTAGTTTACATATGAGGGGTTCAAGCTATTCGCACCCCCGCCATCCAATACCAGTGGGTATTGAAGGAGGTCCTAGTAAGCTTGAACCAGGTCCTTGCAGGATTTATACACTGAACAAGGCAAGAACCTTACTAAACCATTCCCTTAACCCCTGACCAAGTAGCCAACATATCTCTATATAGACAATAGAGATATGAATGATGCAATCTTTTACTTTATATAGACAGTAAAGTAACGCCAAGAGTCCACGGACAAATGATAAAGAAAATTCACCTTCAACATAAAAAACTAGTTACTAAAGTCATTAATACAAAACCAAAAAATAAGTGCCGAAAGATTAAAAATCAAAAGTAATACATAAAAGACTTGTCTTCACCAAGTGATGTAAGAGGCTTAACCAAACATGGCATTTGATTGGCAAGAACTCATACTATCAATCTTGGATCCCGAGACTACTACACACTCTAAAGATGGATGATGGTGGTTGGTGTTGGTGGTGTAGTGGTGGCAAAGTGGGAGAGTAGTGGTTTGCCAATGGATGCCTTTGAAGTGAGCCAAGCACCCCTAATTATAGCCTACACAGAGCTCTAGCCACGGCCCCGTGTCCAGTGGGCACGCCCCCGTGGCCAGCCTTTTCCCTTCCTTCATTAAATATAGTTGTCAGCAGAGGGTCCCACACGGCCCCGTGGTCAGAATCGTATCTGTACTATCAAGATTTTGCAAGATTCTGCGTATCTTAGCGTTGACCACACCCCGTGTTGAGCTGGGCACGCCCCCGTGGTGGGCGTAGAAGCTTCTACATGTTTGTCTTTTCTGCAGGCACCTGACCACGCCCCTGTGTCCAGTGGGCATGGCCCCGTGGTCAGTCCTCTGTTGTCTTGTTTTTGCTTTAGAGATGCTGCCGAGGGGTCGGGCGTGTCACGTTTATTCCTTTTCTTTGTATTTATGTTGGTTTTGATTTTATATTTGTTCCTTTTGCTCGTTTAAGATCATTTAATCCTGTAAATTCAAAAGGAAGACAAAAACACACTTTTTCCAACATTAGTACTAAAAAATGGTTAGTTTTATGCCTTATTTGATGTAATTTATATGTTACATTTTGCACACATCAGTTTCTAACGGATCCTTCTCCTATATATATATATATATATATATATATATATATATATATATATATATATATATAGGGAGAGGATCATGAGAAAACTAGATATAAATGAGAAAACTAGAAAACTAACTAAAAACGACTAAAAATGGGGGGGGGGGCTTTTAATGAAGGAGGGGGACTTTTAATGAAGGAGGGGTAAAATTGAAAAAATATATATATAACTTTTCAAACATTTCCCATTTCTCCATACGTTATCACTTTAAAACAAAAATGGC
The DNA here is from genome assembly GCA_030545235.1 of Helianthus tuberosus. Lineage (NCBI taxonomy): Eukaryota > Viridiplantae > Streptophyta > Magnoliopsida > Asterales > Asteraceae > Helianthus > Helianthus tuberosus. Next base: position 62,501,064 of record CM060395.1, read on the forward strand.
ACCATAAGATCACAAATTTTTGTATCTTTCATTCAAGTATATTCGAGCATATTTTTTATGACATAAAAAAAGATTTATGGTGTCATCTTGTTTTCAATACTATTATTATAGTAGTGCACATGTGCAATATAACATGTACTACAATTGCATTACATGCTTAAAATTAGCTTTTTGAGTCTAGTTTAGCTTTTAGGGTTAGTTTTTTTGGAGGTTTAGGATTAGGATTAGGTTTTTGGGTGTCACGGCCCCCGACCCGGTTTGACCCGTTTCAAGAGCCGCGGGACAGAAATCCCGTGGTATTTAATTTAATCACAGCGGAAGACTTTTTAAACAGGATCAATTATTCTTAAAACTGCTCATTTGTATATAATATAGGGATAATTCCCATATTTTACAAACCCTTGATTTCACTGGGAAATCTTTTATTTCTTTAAAACATGTTTCTTTATTTATTTACATTGAGCCACTTTCTAAGCTTGTAGTGCTACTCGGCACTTTTCCTTTGCTTACAACAGATCACCTGAAACATGTTTGAAAAAGGTTTTGTCAGCAGGGAAATACTGAGTGAATCATTCATTTTACAAAAACGACTCTTTTGTTATAATTCACAGTATTAAGAGAGATTACAATGTTTATTTCAACCAAATACCCACAGTACTTGTCATCGACTCGTTTCGGTGACAGTGGTCATATTACTATTGAGTCCGTTCACCCAATAGTAACGAGTATCATTAATTAGGTTCGCCCACCTAAATTGATAAAAACAGTAATGTGCACAATACCCCACATACCGGCTGTAATTTGGTGACTACATATACTTAATCACTGCAATTATAATCTTGAAAATAAACATGATTTTGAAAGTAATTTGATAAAAAGAGAATGACTCACATTGTAGATTTTAACGAGCAGAATATAAGCCTACTGATTAGCCTGAATTAACCTAATTTAAATAACAATGCACACACAATAGGTTAGTAACTAATTCAGCAGTTACAATAATTCACGAGATTAAACCCTCACAATGATTTATTAGTGCAATACTTAACAATTCAACGGATTCACAACGAATGACAGAGTATAGTCCGAATTCGAACAGTACTCAAACATTCAAGTCGAAATCACATTGAATCAAATAAAGTATAAACTCAATTTGAGCGGCACTTAAACAATCGTTGGATAGTTATAATCGATCGGACGTTGAATCGTAATAGTGATCGAGTTATTACCCTGATTGCGGCAGCACTTCGTGATTAGTGTGTGTTAATTGTTAGTATACAGAACGTAATTCGATTTTTGAAACGAATTTCTTCGTCGAACTTATGCCAAATTTCAAGTCCCGATGTCTGCTATTTATAGTGAAAATTGGACTAGCTTACGGACCGTAAGCTTCCCAACGTTACGGTCCGTAAGGCATCATACGGACCGTAAGCTTGGTAATGTTGCGGTCCGTAAGGTTAAATAATAGGCTATAGGGTAGCCACGTTTGGGACTAGCTATGCTGAGTCAGTAGTTTCGTAATTTCTGAATTTTACAACGAGAATTTGAGGATAATTATCAATTAGGGTTTACCCCCCCCCCCCTGAGTTTTAGGGGCCCTAATCCTGATTCTGAAAATTATGAAAATTTTAGGGCTTGTTCAGAATCACTTGGGTTTCTCAATTAAGGTTTCCTATTGACCAAATTAAAATAATAATTATGACTTTTGATGAGAGTTGTTACATTCTCCCCACCTTAATAAAATCTCGTCCTCGAGATTACTGGAATAAGTGAGGATACTTTCGCTTCATTTCTGATTCCAGCTCCCAAGTGTATTCAGCTCCTCTCTTTGAATCCCATCTAACTTTGACTAAAACTAGTCGTTTATGTTTGAGAAACTTAATCTTTCGATCCTCAATTTGAAGAGGTTTCTCTACAAATTTCAGTTTTTCATTTACCTCTATTTCTTGAAGAGGTACTACCAAAGATTCATCTGATAAACATTTCTTGAGATTGGATACATGAAATACATCATGTACTCCAGCTAATTCTTCTGGTAGTTGTAAACGATAAGCTACTAATCCTATACGTTGGATCACTGAAAATGGTCCTACGTACCTTGGACTTAGCTTTCCTTTCTTTCCGAATCTAACTACTCCTTTCCAAGGAGAAACTTTCAAGAGTACTTTATCTCCAACTTGAAATTCTATAGGTTTTCGTCGATTATCTGCATAACTCTTCTGACGATCTCGAGCAGTCTTCAACCTTTCCTTGATTTGAGTAATCTTGTCGGTCGTCTCTTGCACTATCTCAGGTCCTGACAACTGACTTTCTCCTATTTCTGCCCAACAAACTGGAGTTCTGCACTTTCTTCCATAAAGTGCCTCGAATGGAGCAGTTTCAATACTTGAATGATAACTATTGTTATAGGAGAATTCAATTAATGGTAAATGATCATCCCAACATCCACCAAAATCAATTACACATGCTCGGAGCATGTCTTCCAGGGTTTGTATTGTCCTTTCACTTTGTCCGTCTGTTTGAGGATGATATGCAGTGCTTAAATTTAGTCGAGTTCCCATTGCTTGCTGGAAACTTTTCCAGAAATGAGAAGTAAAACGACTATCCCTATCCGAAACAATGGAGAGTGGGACTCCATGTAGGGATACAACTTCATCTACATACAATTTAGCCAGTCTTTCCATGCTAAAGGTTTCTTTCATTGGTAGAAAGTGAGCTGATTTGGTTAATCGATCCACAATTACCCAAATCGCATCATTACCTTTTCTGGTTTTTGGTAATTTAGTAACAAAATCCATTGTTATAAGTTCCCATTTCCATACTGGCATTTCCAATTGTTGTAGTAAACCTGAGGGTTTCTGATGTTCTGCCTTAACTTGAGAACAAGTAAGACATTTAGAAACATACCGTGCTATATCCTTTTTCATGCCTATCCACCAGAAATTCTTTCTTAAATCTTGGTACATTTTATTGTTTCCTGGGTGCATAGTATACCTAGATTTATGAGCTTCTTCTAAAATCTTAGGTCTTAATTCTCCTTGCTTAGGTACCCAAATTCTACTTTTGTGGAATCTCCAAATTCCATCTGCTCCTTGTTCTAGTTCCTTCATTCGTCCTTTCATTCCTTCAGCATCATCCTTGATTGCTGTATCTTGAACATTCTTCAATTGTTCCATTAAATCTATCTGTAGATTTAATCTGAGAGCACGAACTCGTCGTTGTTTCTCATAATACTTACGACTTAAGGCATCTGCAACTACATTTGCCTTTCCTTCGTGATACTGAATATCACAGTCGTAGTCACTTAGGATTTCCATCCATCTCCTTTGCCTCATGTTTAACTCTTTTTGCCCAAATATATATCTTAAACTTTTGTGGTCTGTGTAGACAGTAAATTTACTTCCGTAAAGATAATGTCTCCAAATTTTAAGGGCAAAAATTACGGCTCCTAATTCTAAGTCATGAGTCGTATAATTCTCCTCGTGCTTTTTCAACTGCCGAGAGGCATACGCAATTACCTTCTTGCGCTGCATTAACACACCTCCGAATCCTAATTTTGAAGCATCACAATATACTTCAAAATCTTCTGTTCCTTCGGGTAATGCTAAAATTGGAGCATTCGTCAATCGGTGTTTCAAAATCTTAAAAGCTTCTTCTTGCTTGGGTCCCCATTCAAACTTAGTGGCTTTACAGGTTAACTTAGTTAATGGTACGGCTATCTTAGAAAAATCCTTAATAAACCGTCTATAATACCCAGCTAAACCTATAAAACTTCTAATTTCCATAGCTGTTTGTGGGACCTTCCATTTAGTAATTGCTTCTATTTTAGCAGGATCTACATGAATGCCTTCATGATTCACCATGTGTCCTAAGAATTGCACTTCCTTTAACCAAAATTCACACTTTGAGAATTTTGCATAAAGCTTTTCTTTTCTTAACAAGGTTAAGAGTGCAAGCAAATGATTGCAATGTTCTTCCTGACTTTTGGAATAAATAAGTATATCGTCGATGAATACGATTACAAATTTATCCAAATATGGTTTACAGATCCTATTCATCATGTCCATGAATGCAGCAGGTGCATTTGTTAACCCAAAGGGCATGACTGTAAACTCATAATGACCATACCTAGTTCTGAAAGCAGTTTTAGGTATGTCTTCTTCCTGTACCTTTAATTGATGATATCCGGAGCGTAAATCTATCTTAGAAAAATATCTAGCCCCCTGAAGTTGATCAAATAGATCATCAATCCTAGGTAATGGGTATCGATTCTTAATTGTAACCTTATTCAATTCCCTATAATCGATACACATTCTCATCGAACCATCCTTTTTCTTTACAAACAACACTGGCGCTCCCCAAGGGGATGAGCTAGGTTGTATGAATCCTTTACTTAATAATTCATCTAATTGCGTTTTTAATTCTAACATTTCTGTGGGTGCTAACCGATAAGGTGCCTTGGCTATCGGTGTAGTTCCTGGAATTAGATGAATTCTAAATTCTACTTCCCTATCTGTAGGTAATCCCGGTAAATCTTCTGGGAATACATCCGGATATTCTGAGACTACAGGAATTTCCTTAAGTTCTTTACCCTTAGTGCTAATAATTACCGAAATCAAATACATTATTCCTTGTTTTCGTTCATAATTAGCAACTTTCATTACTGATATGAACTTCATGGGTTTTCGTGGTTTATCTCCTGTAATCCTAATCACTTCTCCAGTGGGTGATTGAATTTCTATGGAATTCTGATCACAAAGAATTCTAGCATGGTTGGCTACTAACCAATCCATTCCTAACACGACATCGAATTCAGCTAATTTCATAGGTAACAGGTTTGCAGAAAACTTATGGCCTAACAATTGTATCTTTCCTTTTTGCAAAACCTTATTTATTTTAACAGAATTCCCGTCTGCCGTTTCAACTGTAAAAATTTGCCTAAGGGTTGTTAAAGGTAATTTAAGGGCTTGGCAAAATGAAGTATTGATAAAACTTTGGTTTGCACCAGAGTCAAATAATACTTTTGCATATACGTTGTGAACTAGGAACGTACCAGCTATCACATCTGGAATGAGTTCTGCTTCTTGAGTAGTTAACTGAAAGGCTCGGACATTCTTCTTGGTAGCTCCGTCAGCTGGTTTAGCTTTGTTATCTGCTGATTTGGCCAGTTTAGGACATTCTGTTTTGAAATGTCCTACTTCTCCACAATTGTAACAGATTGTGGATTTCTTCCTACAGTTTTCTTCACGATGTCCTACCATTTTACAAAAATTGCAAGTTACACCACATCTTCCAAAATGTTTCTTTTTGCAATTTTTGCAGAACGGTGGAGTTGAAGATTGCCCTGTTCCTCTTCTTTTGAAATTACTATTATTACCCGTACGAAATCCCTGGGTAATCTTCTGAGCCAATTCCTTCTTTTTGTTTTCATCTTGCGTGCGTACTAGTTCGTCGGTTAGAGTATTAGCTAATTCCACAGCATCGTCAATAGTGCGAGGTCTCGCAGCTTTAACAATATTGCGGATTTCACTAATTAATCCCCAGATGTATCGAGAAATGAGTACCGGTTCTGGCGAAGCCAGTGTTGGTACCACTCTAGCATATTCAAAGAATGTCGAAGTATAACTGCGACACTCCACTCCTATCATCCGGTGATTTAGGAACTTATTTGCCATTTGCTCCTTTTCATATTCAGGACAATATTTCCTTTCTACAAGATTTTTGAATTCTTCCCATTTCATGGCATAAGCCATCCTTCTTCCTTTTGCTTGTAGCACCGTGTTCCACCATTCTAATGCTCCTTCTTTGAACAAATTTGATGCATACATCACCTGATCTTCTTCTGAACACTTACTTATTGCAATTACTGCTTCGGTTTTCTCTAACCAACGCAGTACTGCAGTTGCTCCTTCATTACCTGCAAATTCAGCAGGTTTGCAAGCAAGAAATTCTTTGAAAGTGCAACCAGGTGTTGCTGCTTTCATTTTCTTAGGAGGTGGAGCCTGTCGTAGATTATTATCATCATGATTGCTGCCTCCATTTAGGGCTGTTCAAAAAGCTCGCGGCTCGGAGCTCGCTCGAAGCTCGCTCGGATTTAGCTCGGAAAAAGCTCGCTCGATTTGGCTCGGTTTAAAAGTGAGCCGAGCCGGCTCGGCTCGGTTAGAAAGTGAGCCTAGCTCGGCTCGGCTCGTAACGAGCCGAGCTGGCTCGGTTCGGCTCGCTTTGTAGCTCGGCTCGGTTTAGCTCGAATTATTTTACTTATAATAAGTTTTAATTTTATATACATTATAATATATTACAAAAAAACTGATTATTATTTACATGTATATAGGTTTGTAATTTGATATTTATGGCATATTTGAAGATTGATTACCATACTAATGAACTAATATTGTATTTTATTGAAATTAAAACTTATTTTGCGTTGTTAAACTTGATTTTGGTTTGAATTGTATTAGGTTGAACTTATTTTGAATATATTCTTTTAAATTATTGAATAATATTTTAGGCTATTAAATTTTAAGAGGTATATATTAGTTTTTTTTTTATAAAATCGAGCCAAACCAAGCCGAGCCGAGCTAGCTCGGTTTAAAACCAAGCCGAGCCCGAGCTTAGATTTTCAGCTCGGTTTCAAATCCGAGCCGAGCCGAGCCAGCTCGGTTTATAATCGAGCCGAGCCCGAGCTTGGCCTGGCTCGGCTCGGCTCGGCTCATGAACAGCCCTACCTCCATTTACACTGTGACTAAAATTATCTTCCTGGGTACGTTTACTAGGAATGATTTGTTGCGGTTCTACTGGATTTTTAACAGCAGCAACGAATGCTGGAATAGCATTGGCTATCCCTTGTGCAACAATATTTTCTATATCTTGTCTAGTCATATACTGGTTTTCCTGATTTTGTTCAGATTGATTCCCTTCATTAACTGGTTCATTATTAGCATTTTCCATCTGATAATTATTAAAAATATAATTATTAGTACTGAGTAATGAATAAACAATTTCACAGAATCGCATAAAATCTGGTTGATAACACAGATATATATCCAAAATTTGTCGATGTTTCGACTTCTATTTTGCTTTATATATATTAGATAGGCATCCATACACACCTTTTATCTTACAATGTTTTATTTCCCATTTTACAGAGTTATATTTACTTATTATTATTAATATACAGACACTTTTCCCAACCCCACTATTCTCTGGTCACAATAAGTTTAGTAGCGACGTTCCCTTTCGTCGTACTTCCAGGTAATCCTTTCTCCCATATCCCTAATCCTATTTCCTGTATTTATCAGTTCTTCACCGTACTGACGGAGTTCGGCTAAGTTTTCGTTACTCATTGGAGGATTGGGGATAGGGTCTGGCTCCCACTGTGGAAGGAAAGAATAAGGACTGTTGACAATATTCTCAAATTGCCAGTCATTTGTCCACCATTCTTCCATTTGACCTAAAGGTAGAGTGTGGATTAGTGGATCTGGAATAGCTGGTTCCAGATTGACAGGTAGTTGGGTTTCTAGGCAAGGATATAGATTATTATGGATAGGGCTAATAACATCACAATTTGCCAGTAGACGGTCGATTTCGTCTTGAAATGTGATATCTTCAGTTTGTCTAGAACTCTCTCCTATCTCTATTCCTTTTTGTTTATAGTCCTCCCTGAATTCTGCTGGTTTGGAACTTTCTCCGACTTTGATTTCCTTTCCTTTGTTTATAGGGTTTTCTATTTTAGGAAGTTTCCTAGTAGCTGGCTTTCTCCTGCGCACTTTCCTCCATCCTACATATCTTCTTTTCTTTTTAGATTTTGCTTTTTCCAGCGGTGGAGCTTGGAATTCCACAGGTTCCTCTATGTCAGCAATATAACCAATAAAGTCGTGGGAGACTTCAATTGGTACTGGGTAGAGGTTGAGATTCTGAAATGCTTCTGACATCTCATTCATGCTGGATAGCATATATGCAAAATGCACAAAAATGCTAAGTTAAAACTTTGGAACAAAGTTTAACAAATAAACATTAAGTTTATTGCATACGGATTTATACAAAAGATTACAGGAAAGTGAACACACTATAATTTATTTATTTACTGGGTATTACTTTTCTACTAGACTAGATTTTTAAAATTTAGAGATTTGCATTTTCTGCTACGGTAGCTAGCATATAAAGGTTTGCCCATTTTTCATCTAAGGTATTTTCCCAAGGTGACTTATTTCCTAATTCCTGGATTTCTGGATTAAATTTCACTTTCTTGACTTGGATTTTCTTTATTTTCCCTTGTCCCTTTCTAAGAATCGAATTTCTTTTCTCTTGGGTGAGAGGGTTTTCATAGTTTGCTTTACGAACAAAAATCCCTTCATCTAGATCTGCTGAGTGTTTGGAGGAAGCGGTTCCTTTTCTTGTGGGTGCAGTATCTAATTTGTGGTAGATAGCAGAAATCTTGTGTTTACCCATACTGTAACTCAACACTTACTCAGTTAATAGAACATATTTCCATAGAATAGCAATTAAATTTCCTAATTATTTTAATAGGCTAAAATCAATAGTAAGCTTAAATCAGTGGCTCTGATACCACCTTTTTCTGTCACGGCCCCCAACCCGGTTTGACCCGTTTCAAGAGCCGCGGGACAGAAATCCCGTGGTATTTAATTTAATCACAGCGGAAGACTTTTTAAACAGGATCAATTATTCTTAAAACTGCTCATTTGTATATAATATAGGGATAATTCCCATATTTTACAAACCCTTGATTTCACTGGGAAATCTTTTATTTCTTTAAAACATGTTTCTTTATTTATTTACATTGAGCCACTTTCTAAGCTTGTAGTGCTACTCGGCACTTTTCCTTTGCTTACAACAGATCACCTGAAACATGTTTGAAAAAGGTTTTGTCAGCAGGGAAATACTGAGTGAATCATTCATTTTACAAAAACGACTCTTTTGTTATAATTCACAGTATTAAGAGAGATTACAATGTTTATTTCAACCAAATACCCACAGTACTTGTCATCGACTCGTTTCGGTGACAGTGGTCATATTACTATTGAGTCCGTTCACCCAATAGTAACGAGTATCATTAATTAGGTTCGCCCACCTAAATTGATAAAAACAGTAATGTGCACAATACCCCACATACCGGCTGTAATTTGGTGACTACATATACTTAATCACTGCAATTATAATCTTGAAAATAAACATGATTTTGAAAGTAATTTGATAAAAAGAGAATGACTCACATTGTAGATTTTAACGAGCAGAATATAAGCCTACTAATTAGCCTGAATTAACCTAATTTAAATAACAATGCACACACAATAGGTTAGTAACTAATTCAGCAGTTACGACAATTCACGAGATTAAACCCTCACAATGATTTATTAGTGCAATACTTAACAATTCAACGGATTCACAACGAATGACAGAGTATAGTCCGAATTCGAACAGTACTCAAACATTCAAGTCGAAATCACATTGAATCAAATAAAGTATAAACTCAATTTGAGCGGCACTTAAACAATCGTTGGATAGTTATAATCGATCGGACGTTGAATCGTAATAGTGATCGAGTTATTACCCTGATTGCGGCAGCACTTCGTGATTAGTGTGTGTTAATTGTTAGTATACAGAACGTAATTCGATTTTTGAAACGAATTTCTTCGTCGAACTTATGCCAAATTTCAAGTCCCGATGTCTGCTATTTATAGTGAAAATTGGACTAGCTTACGGACCGTAAGCTTGGTAATGTTGCGGTCCGTAAGGTTAAATAATAGGCTATAGGGTAGCCACGTTTGGGACTAGCTATGCTGAGTCAGTAGTTTCGTAATTTCTGAATTTTACAACGAGAATTTGAGGATAATTATCAATTAGGGTTTACCCCCCCTGAGTTTTAGGGGCTCTAATCCTGATTCTAAAAATTATGAAAATTTTAGGGTTTGTTCAGAATCACTTGGGTTTCTCAATTAAGGTTTCCTATTGACCAAATTAAAATAATAATTATGACTTTTGATGAGAGTTGTTACATTGGGTGTGGGGGGGAGGGGGTTTAGGTTTTTGGGGGGTGGGGGTGGGGGGTTTAGGTTTTTTTCGGGTTTATGTTTAGGGTTTAGTTTTAGGTTTTCGGGAGGGTGGGGGGTTTAGGTTTTTGGGGGGTGGGGGGGTTAGGCTTTTGGTGGGAGGGTGAATTTAGGTTTTTGGGGGGTGGGGGGTTTAGGTGTTTGGGGGGTGTCGGTGGGGGTGGGTTAAGTGGTTTAAGCTTTATGTATTAGTGCACATGTGCAGTACAACCAAAAAAAGGAGTTAATTTTTTTTTTTTTTGAAAATTTTTTCCATACATAAAAAGTAGCGATTTTTCTATAAAAAATTGTAAAAAAAAATTGGTATGTTTTTAGGTTTTTTTTAGGCTTTTTTGGTTAGTTTTTTGGTTTTCTCATTTAAACTAGTTTTCTCATGATCCATCCCCTATATATATATATATATAGGGTTGTTCAGAATTCGATTCGAATTTGAAAAATTCGAAATTTGACTTGATTCGAATTCAATTAAAAAGGTTCGAATTCGAGTTGATTCGTATTCGAGTCCAATAATCGAATTAGAATCGAATGTTGGATTTATGATTTTGAATTCGATTCGATTCGAAATTCGAATTCAATTTATATATATATATTTTTATATATGTATATACAAACACAAACATATATACACACATATAACTTCTAAACATGACCAAAATATGAACTACCTTCATAAGTGATAAATTTATTATTCATAATATTACCAAACCTACAGACAAATAGTTCATGCTACTTATTTCTAAATTTTTACCTAACTTAAATCGCTACCGATAACAAACCTATCTTCTAACTTTTGGTGTTTTGACATATTTATAGTTATTTAATTTTGAATTATATTGAATATAATTAGTTTGTACTATTGTAAAAATTGAAAGTAAAATAATTTATTCTTTAGGGTGAATTTGAATTAAATCGAATTTATTCAAATCCAGTTCGAATTCGAGTTTCAAATATTAATCGAATCGAATCGATACAAATTCGGGTAAAAATAATAAAAAATCGAAAAATTCAATTCGAATAATTCGAAAATTCGTTATTCGATTCGATGAACACCCCTGTATATATATAGAAACGGGATCAGGAGAAAACGTCCTAAAATGTGAGAACGGTGAGAACGCATCCTGATGGGACACGTGGCGCGCGATATTATCAGGGTGGAGGGGCTTTTTGTCTTTTTATCTTTTTATCTTCCCTTTTTTTCATTTTTCGTGTGTCACAATACAGCTTTATTTTTTAGCGTATAAGATTTGTTTGGCGTTTATTTATATTCAACAACTATCTGACATTTTACTGGTCTTTCTTAGATCTGTCTCGTTCAATTAATCGTTCTTGTGTCAAATAGATAACAGTTTGGCGTTTATGGTGTTCCCAAATTCAATAAAATTGATTAATAATTCTAACATCTTTGGTGTCCATGGTGTTACCAAAATCATTATATACATTTAATAATTCAAACTATACATTTTTGGCGTTTTTGTAGATTTTACCAGTTGAAATAATCCCATATATCTGATAAAAGTAATTTTTTTGGCGTTCATGGCGTTCTTAATAATTCATTAATAATTCAAAAGATTACAATAAAACGAGATCAAAACAAACTAATAGCCTTCTGTGTATGGGATTACATCAGAGATGTACCCATCGCTTTGTTCATCGCTTTCTTCAGATTTATCATCATCATGTTGTGCATTGGCGTATAACACCATTATGTCGTCTCGTCTTTGCTGCAGCCTATACTTAAATATCATAACAACCCTGGATCTTGCATCGTTCGAAGGTGCTAAATCACAAAGTTGTTCAAGAAGGTGTAGTCTCTCTGTCTTCAGCATTTCTTCCATCGGCAATGAATATTCGAACCCATCTTGATAAGACACTTTAACCGTTCTTCTCTGTTCATCCAAACTCCAACTGCTAACTGTTGGTAGAGGAGTATCGTTAATATCATCATCATCATCTTTTGCTGGAAATTTTCTCCCCAATCTTCTTATTACCTTTCGAGTTCTTTTACAATCGTTGGCTATTGGAACCTCAAGGGCCATAATATCCCTCTGAACCCCTTCATTCATTTTAAGTATGACCTTTATTGTCTTGATTTTCACCATTCTCCTGTCAGAGAACATTAGGACGAAACGTTTCTCCGACCCATCAAACCTCCATGCAATAACATGAGCCATTTTTTAGCTTTTTTAGCGTTTTAGTCAAGGTGTGGCGTGTTAGAGAATATGTGGAGTGTTAAATTTTGTTTACCTGTTCTACTTATATAATGACTTTTTTTTGCCGCCATGTAGGATGCAGTCCTATAACGTTAGGTAATTATGCCGTTTTGAAAAGAAAAATAAATTCAAGTACCGATGTAATGGGTTTTAATTATAATGTTAATAATAAATTTTCCGTCGCTTCAGTTTGCTGTTTGTTTTAGCTTCATATGTTTTATGTCTGTAACACGTCCCATCTAAAAAAAATGCTTGTAAAACCCCAAGATGCCACAAATTTTATTATAATTGTAGAGTTTGGCGTTTGTGGCATCCTGCCGTTTTACAAGTTATTTTTTAGAGAAACAATGTATTTTTTTATTGTAAAATTAGAAAACAAACAACAGAAAGAAAAAAAAATAGAAGCGAAAAAAATAAATTAAAAATCCTAATCGAATTTCTATTCCAAATCTTCACTGGCACTTCTTCTTTGAAACTACAAGAACCGTCACAAATATATGGTGTTTTTGACTTTGGTATGATTCATTTGTTTTTTTTTTTTTTGTTGTTAAGTAGCCTTTTTGTGGATGTTTGGAACACAAAATGACATGAGTTTTTTGTTTGGACTTCATCTTTATCTTCATCCCACTCTTCAGTGTCATTCGTCTCTTCATGCCATTCAAATATTCATCAAGAACAAAGCACAGAAAATGACATATGTTTGTCATCAGTCTCTTGTTCTTGAAGATTTGTCCATCTCATGCAGCAAAATATTATCGAGTTACACCCCTCATCTAACAATCCATTCGGTGAAACTTCACGTAGAACAATATTGAATATCCAAGAGACGATGTTTGCCATTTTTTATTTTTTAACTTTTTGGCATTTTACAGTGAGTGGTTTGGGGGAACCATGGCGTTTGTTTTTTGGTTTAATGAATGGAAGGTGCTGAGACGTTCCTGTTTATAGGAAGTCTTTGGCGCGTAGTTTAGGTGGGATATTATTAATAAATGCAATTAATAAAATATCCGTCCTTTTTTCAGTTACTGTTTGTATTTACTGTTTTGCTAAGCTTTATCTGTTAAGTATGTAACACGTCCAATCTTTAATGCCTTTTTATCTTTAATGGAATTTTATATTTAATGGAGTTTTATTTAGTTGGTGTTTTGTATTTATTTGGCGTCTTATGTTTAATAATGTTTTATGGAGAAACGGTGTTTTACCCTTTTACCCTTAATGAAGCACGTTCCAAGTAATAAAATTGATGTTATTTACGAAAATGCCACCGCGCCAATTGACGTGTGTCGGTGTGAGTATATTTTTATGTCTATTTTTAGCTCTTTTTTAACTCGCCTAATTCAAGTTTTAAATTTATAAAACACGATATTTTACTATCACTCAATACACGTTAGGGAAAGTGCACCCATCGCAGACGTAGTATAGTGATGGCAAGATACCGAGGTCTTCCAAGGACATAAGAGCTTTTAGTACCGACTTATCGTTAACGTCTAATCGAATCAAACTTTGAGAAAAGATTTTTAAACTATTAAAAAGATAAAAATAGAAAATAAAATAAAATAAAATTTAAAAACAGATAGACAAGAAAGAATCACTTGGATCTGACTTATCTTTCATGTACACTTTTGATGATTTCCGCACTTTGGGCATTTTAAGAGATTATCTTAGTTATAGTAGTAGGCCCCTCTTGTGAAGGCGACGTTACCCTCAACCTAGTGGTTTGAGTCAACAAGGATACAATCCCACTAGGTCGGAATATTGAAAGATAATTAAGTAAGTTATTAATGCAAAATGTGGTGGGCCCCCTTCCAGACAGCGGTCACCCTCAACCCGTTGGTCTGAGTCAGCAGGGATACAGTCCTCGCGGGGTTGGTTTAAAGTTTTAATAGTAGGTTATGAATAAGGGGTTCAAGTTGTTTCTTACTCTTAGTCGAGCCAGTCATTCCCGACCAATCCATGGAGTAGTACTAAACTTGAACCAGGTTCTCGCAGGATCTATACACTGAACGAGACATAGAATTACCCAACCACCCTTTTAACCCCATTCCAAGTAGTTAACGTGCTTTATATTAACCGTAAAGACACGGATATGTGAATAAACGACATATGAAGAATGGTTAAGTAGATTCGTCTTCAATATAAAAAACTAATTATTAAATTCATTAATACATACCCAATAAAAAAGTTGCCAAAGATTGGAAATCATAAAAGAAATACATAAAAGTTATGTCTTCACCAAGCGATGTAAGAATTTAGCCAAGCATGGCCTTTGTATGACAAAGATTCTTACTATCAATCTTGGATCCCGAGACTACACACACTCTAAAAAGTGGAAAATGGATGATGGTGGTGGATGATAGTGTTGTAGTGTTGTAGTGGTGGCAAGTGAGAGAGAAGTGGTTTGCCAAGGGATGAGTTGAAGTGGAACCAAGCACTTCTATTTATAGCTGAAATCAGAAGCACCACCACGGCCCGTGCCCGCCTGGCACGGCCCCGTGACCATCTCTTTCTCTCTTCCTCATTAACTGTTTGTCAGTTCTTGTACTAACACGGCCTCGTGGCCAAAGTACTTGTTGTACTATCACAGATTTTGAAAATTTTTTAGTTGACCACGCTCCGTGTTAGCTTAGCACGACCCCGTGTTGGCTGTCAGGCGGGACTAACACGGCCCCGCCTAAACTACGCCCAAAGTACTTGCAATATAGTGTTAACATAATGGACGATTTTTGTAATTTACTCAAAAAACACATAAAAATGTGTTTTCCTAAAACGCAATAGATAAAAACACACAAGAAAGTGTTTTTTTCTAAAACACAATGGACTAAAAACACATAAAATGTGGTTTACCTAAAACGCAATGGACTAAAAACACAATAAAATTTGTTATTTCTAAAACTCAATGGACTGAAAATACAAAAAAAAAAACTGTTTTTTCATTCCTTTGTAAAACGCAATGACTCAATTCAAAAACCTAGATCGTAAAAATGCAATTCAAAATTTTCTTACATAGAGCGAAGCCGATTTCTTAAACGATTGACGAAATTTGAATGCTAGAAACACTTATGAGCGATCGATTGGAACGAATCGAGTGATTCGCTTCAAAATCACGGGAAAAAAATGAGATATTTTATGAAATTAAACTGGGTTTCTTCAAAAAAAAAAAAAAAAAGTTGAAGAACACGTTGATTGAGTGTTTGAATCATTGATCGGTGATGAAAATTACACTATAATGTAGTGATTATTGAGATAGAAAGTGAAGAAAAGGTTGAAGATGGTGGGTTTTGAAGTTACAGAGAGAAGAAATGAGAAGATTGGATAAAATTGACTAAAATACTCTTTCTCTTTATTTTAAATTTTGCTACATGTCATAATTTTATTGCTTCCTATCCTTACTGGTCAAAATAAATTTCCTATTTGATCATCTCCCTAGTTATTAAATGCATAAAGTTTATTAACTCAATAACAATGTGGTTTATTAAATATGCATGTAAACGTTAAAGTAAAAACAATTTATGACTTTACATTAATTTAATAGTACATGTTGGTGCATGCAAGACTAAATACCTTTTTTTTAAGGGTGACTTTCAATATGTATATGGACCATTGGTTACCGAGTCTCCGTAAAGGACGGTTACCCGTCAGCCCAGCATTCGCAGACGCAATGTTCTATCGGGCCCCGGCTGCCGCTCTGACTGACCTTCGCCCGGAAACCATACTGCCCCCACACGAGAGACTCGCTGGGGTAACAGCTGGGTAAAACCGGGTTGCCCTTCGGATCGAACCATGCCTCGCTAGGAAACGATCCATCATTGGGGCGACCCCCCCCCCCCCAAATGCCGCAGCCGGGTGTCGAACCGGTGACCTCCAAGGAGGAACCGGCCCTCCTTTGATAAGACTAAATACTAATTTGATATTTAAGACTAAATACTAATTTGATATTTAAAAATTTATAAAAAGTAGATCATATAAATATGATTATATGTTTCGCTGAATCAACAACATAAGTTACAAGATCGGATTATGCACCGACTTTTATAATTATAACCAAAACAAACAAAAATTTTAGGACTTGGCCAAACCATTGATGGATCGTATCCATGATTGGTGTATTTTAGGTACACTTTGTTTTACAATAATTATAATATAAATGCCTTGATATTATCACAAAATACACAACTTTTATTATTAGTTTTCATATTTTGTTGATTGTTTAGACATATAGTTAAAATGAATTAATTAATCAAACAAGAGAGGAGAACTTTACTGATCAGCGATTGCTTTTGGTGCTTGTATATATCTCAACTTGAATTTATTCAGGTAAAAGTAATTATATATATATAGGTAGAGGATCCTGTAAAAAAGGCCTAAAGTGTGAGAAAGATAAGAAAGAATCTCAGCTATTAGATCTTTGATCTAATGGTTGAGATCATTAGGGACCAAATTGTAAAATGTGTTTTTATTTTTGGACTAATTTGTAAATTGTAGGGGTAATATAGTCTTTTATATCCACTAGAATTTAGGAAACTGCAAATCATAATCCTACAATTTCGATCCTCTTTCTTCTTTCAGAATTTTACGAACAACATCATCAAATCACCATCTGTTGATTCAATTAAAACCCTAACACTCCGACGATTGAACATCTCCGCCTTCCTCCGCCGGTTGACATCTCCGCCGATCTCATCTCCGCCGTTCTGATCTCGATCGATTTTCCTCCACCGATCTGACATCTCTGCCGATCTCCGCCGATTGAACATCTCCGCCGATCTGAATCATCGACGTCTCTGCCGCTCTGAATCGTCGACGTCTTCGCCGGCACTGGAACGATGGGTTGTAGTGTTATACAGAGTTAGAAAATGGTAATATGGTGTTATATACCATTCATAGTGTTTTTATAGTCATTTATAGTGTTATAAGTCATTTGTAGTGTTATATCTTGTTTATAGTGTTATATAGTTATTTTGTGTTCTGAATGGTGTTATTTTGTTTCTGAATGGTGTTATTTTATTTCTGAATGGTGTTATTTTTTTGTTTACTGAATGGTGTTATATCTTGTACTGAATGGTGTTATTTTGTGTACTGAATGGTGTTATATTTTTTGTTTACTGAATGGTGTTATTTTGTTTCTTAATGGTGTTATTTTGTTTCTGAATGGTGTTATTTTGTTTCTGAATTTTTCGTAAAAACACCATGAATTGAACTATGAATTTTTAAAAACACCATGTCATGAACATGGCTCTGATTCTGTGAATGATGCAAAAAAAATTAAAATGAATAATGTTATGGACGGTTATATTCCTTAAATCAAGGATTTTCTCTCTCCAAATCTTTAAATCAAGGATTACCATATTTGAATTTGTTAATGCATTTACAATCTTACCCTTTTCAATTAATTTAGATCTAATGGTTGAGATTCTTTCTTACCTTTCTCACACTTTTGGTCTTTTTTACAATAACTCCACCCAGGATCAGGATCATTTCAGAACCCTATATTTTTTCAGAACTTACAGAACTCATGTGGACCCTTAGATTATTTAATCAATGTCTTAAATGTGTAGTGTCATATTTGTAAATAAATCTAAAAGTAGGTACATTATTTAAAAAATCTAGGGGTTTTATCTCGTCCCTTGATTAACTTTTTCCTAAAATTACCCATACTTCTCCCTCTTAAATTATCGTATCTTCATTCTCCTATAAGAATTGAAGATCAGAATAATGGTGGATTGAATGATGTTTGTATCTCGATGTTGTCTATGATGTTGGATGATTGATTTACCAAACCCAACAAGTACCATATCTGCCAACAAAAGTCATGATTTATGTTAGTGAATAAAGTCAAATATAAGCTGAAGTTCAAAGGAGTTTTTGATTTAATTTGTTCTTGAAAACATAATTGTCTTGGTGGTATCTCCGAGTTGAATGTTTTAGTGAAAGGTTGATGTTCCTGCACATATATCTTATGGTTCTTGTGTAACTATAAATTACATATGTGTAAATATTTATGTTACATATATGTAAAACAAGATTCTGACTGCGTAATTAGTTAACTACACATATGTAAAACAAACTTATACGCGTGATGGGTTATTGTTTTTTAGAACTAGTTATCTTTCATTCATGGCGGTTTTTTGCAATTTTTGCATCAGGATTTTTTTATCTATTAAGGCGTTCGAATTGTTATTGTTTGGAAAAAAAATCTGCAAAGGGAAGTAAATATAGTAATATGTAGGATGAAAATATCTATATAGTTTTATTATTTTTGAACATGCAAAACATATAGTTTTTTACATACATATATGTAAACATGAATGTACATGTGTGAATGTTTATATAAATTATGTCAGAGAGCACAACTGAAAATATACATAGGTACATGTAAATAAGTAAAAGTTCTAGAATCCTATACATGCATATATGAAAGTACGTAAAAGAAATTACCAAAGAAACTTTTAAACATATAACTTATATGAAGGTTTAGGAAAGAAACTTTTAAACATGTCACTTGTATGAAGATAGGTAAAAATGCTAAAAGCACTATTGATTAGTATATATTGAAAATTTTGATGATGGACCAAATGATTTACATATATGTAAACAATATAATTACATATATGTATAAGATTTGCATATATGTTAATCAATTTTTGATATTAAATCAGTCTCACGAAAATATATGTTAATCAAATTGATATTGAATCAGTTTCAAGAAAATATAGTTTAAACCTTTAGAATTACGTAAAAAATGGATAATGGAGTGATAAAAGGAGAGATAGTTAATAGTTTGTTAATTAATTAATTAACAAGAGAGAGATATTATTTGAAAGATTACCATTTTACCCTTCTTTATTTACTTTAAGATTAAAAAAAATGAGTGGTCAATATTAGTTCTGTAAGTTCTGATTAAAAATAGGGTTCTGAAATATATATATATATATATATATATATATATGTTTTGGTCAAAAATTACCGAAGCAATTAAGTGATCAAATTAGTAAAGTGGGGTAGTGTGCTAGAAAGTGTCTTGAAAATATGCTTGTTTAGTTATTTAGAAAATCAGTATTCAGGATACGGCTCAGGATATTGAGTTGTATCTACGATCAAACAATGAGTAAACAATGAGCAAAAAGTAAAGGAAATGACACGAGATGTACGAGGAAAGCCCTTGATCAATCTAGATCGCCGGCATAAAACCTCGGGAGCTGACAATCGCAGCTGCCTTGTTCTTCTTATTGCTTAAACTTCAGGATACAGTGCAGGATATAGACCAGATCACTACGTGTTACAATGTTTTTTGTGTGAGAGTGAAAGCTTGCTAGAAAGCGAGTGTTAGAGTGTAACGAGTGCAAAATGTCATGTCCTATTTGATCTGGTATACCCACCTATTTATAGTAATGAATTACAAACAATAATCCCTACAAATATGGGGTACTCCGAATATTCCATTGTGAACGTTATTGACCGAGTAACACGGCTTCAACGTCTTTATTCGAACGACTTGGACCGAGTCTTCCGCGAAATGAGTCTTATGAACGTTGCCAGCTTCTAACCCACATACCTGTACATAATCCATTAGTAATCCTGAGGATACCATTCAGGATGTTACCAATATCCTGAACCAGCATCCCGGATGTAAACAGATACTACATAACCAAGATATAAACCAAGATATTTTCCAGGATATGGGTTCAGAATTTCACCTATAACAATTGTCCCCAAAAATGTTACCGTTTGATATCCTGCACTAACGGTTACATTTTTCACGGTGGCCGAGGTAATTAAGAGATAAGACCATTGATGTGACAGCTTTCAACCACCCGGCCTATATTTACTCATCATGCCCTATATCTTCTCATCCTCATCTCCTTTTTTAATCACAATCGACAAGGAAAAAGGTAATATTCTCTCCCTCATCTTCACATTCATCTTTATCATCTTTCTCCGGCGAAAAATTCAGGCGACCAAATGCCCAGGCAAACAAGGTCTAGTTCAGGTGACTCGGCTCCCACATTCATCCAACAGAATCTTCTCCAAGAACCGGAGAATGAGACATGCACCTTTGACAGTGCCCACCTGTCAGCCTTGAAATCCTCCGGTATCTTTCCGGAAGGAACTATATTCCGACCCTTTGATAGAGAAATCCGGTCAGATATGGTTTCCAACGAGTGGATATGTTTCAATGCTTTCCCCTTTACCTTAGGGTTATGATTCCCCTTTCCGGACTTCATCACCGAGTTCTTTAATATCACCAAAATTTCTTTCAGCCAAACCATGCCAATGCTCTGGCGTGTTTTGTCTGTTCTTGACCAAATCAAGAGAAACCATATACCTGACATTTCCGTCCATGATCTCCCTTTAGCCTACAAGCTTAGATGCCATGGCTCATCTAGATTCCTATTTTATTCTACTTCCGGTGACCCATTGATACTTCGTGCCACCAGGAACGAGGATGGTTGGCAATCCAAGTTTTTCTTTGTAAAAAGGGATTCAATCCCTGGTGGAACGGATTATCCGATGAGATGGTTGAGAAAGGGTAGGACTTAGGGTTTAAGAATGATCCTGTCTCTTATTCTGTCTCATATCCTGAGCTAATGAATTTCATTTTCTCTGTTTGTGTATGCAGCTGATTTCAGGAAGATCGCACCTCCCCTTGCTGATTCTCAAAAAAGAATAGACACCATCAGACTGCTTTCAGAAACAGAGAGAAGCTTTAATCCATCTCCACCAACTCCAAGCCTTCTTTCAAGCGCAAACATGTCTGGTAAGAATCCTGCAAGATATCCTGTACACACATGTTTTTATTTGATATTCTTAGGAGAGATTTAGAATTTTACTCCCTGTGTGCAGATTCCAGCAAAGTTCCAGTCTATCTAGACCTTGATGAACTCGACAGCTATCCAACTCCAGCCACAGTCAAGAAGGAGACTCCTGCTGCTACTAGCTCCAAGCCACTCCCGGCTCCTAAGGCCAATCCGAGAACCCGTGCTTCCACAGCGAAAAAGAGGAAGGGTCTTGAAGTCAGTGCTCCAGGTTCAGAAGGGTTCTCCTATGACGAACTCAGCTTCTCTGATTCCTTAGAGCCAATGACATCCTTCCTTAACAAGGTAATATCCTGACGCATATCCTTCATGTATATCCTGCACATATATCCTGCACGTATATCCTAACAGGATACCCTGGTAGGATATCTTGGTCAACATATATTCTAACTTTATACCTGTAATTGATGTGCAGGGCCTCCAGCATTTGCTCCACTTGTACAATGACGCTTGTGGTACTGTGGCACTTCATGAAGCCAGGATCAAATAGCTCGAAAGCACCGTTGCTGACCAAGGTGCCATTGCTGAAGCGAAGACCCGGCACTACGAAAGCCTGCTGAAGAAGGTCACCCAAGACGCTGAGGTCAAACTTGCCACCGTTCAAATGGATCATGATCAAGCCTTGGTCAATTTCCGGGAGGGAATCAAGGCTTCTGCTATCGTCTCCCTGTTACAAGCACGCATCAAGATGGCCTACGAGGCCAAGGAGATGGGCCTTGTTTGTCCATCTTGGCCAGTTGAATCCTGGGTGGCCAAACTAAAGGAGCTCGGAGGCAAAGCTGTGCCACTTCCTGTTGAGGCTGGTGAGTCTTCTAAGTCAGCAGAGGTGGTGATCCAGGCTGGAGACAAGAAGGATGCTGGAGCTGATGCTGGGATGGATGCTGGTGAGGATGCTGCTCAGGATGCTGGTGCTGGGAAATCTGAGAAGGTTGGAGAAGATGCCGCTATGTGAGGGCATTCAGGTGGGCGATGATGGATATACGTGCCAAGGCCGGAGCCCATCTTTTTAATTTCGAATGTTGGTTTGTAGTCCCAAAACAATTTACTTTTCCGCACTTTACTTTTCTGCACCTGAACAATTTACTTTTTCTGCATGCTTTTTTGAACAATACAACAGTTGAAGGTGGATGGGTCTCGGTTTGAGATGAAACCTTCAACTGTTGGGTAAATATGGTAATGAACTATAGTGCTCTTAGTGGATGGGCCTTGTTTTGAGGTGAAACTAAGAGCACATCTTTTGGTATGTTAATAATATAATTTCTCTTTTGACTTTATTACTGTTGTCATTGATATACAAATATTACTTGTGAAAAGTGTTTGGTTTGAGCATTCTTAAGAATTTATCATAAACATATCCTAGAAGATATCCTGAAAGATATCTTAATCAGGATATTGAAATACAACCTATAAATTGTTCAAATAAAAAGGAAAGATCATACCATAGATTCTTAGAGAATCAATTTCAATCCTCCATTATAAGTTTGTCCCCGGTGCGTAAACTTGGATCCATCCTTTGAACAGTATAATGTATGTCCCCTGTGTTCGACAAAAACACAAATGTATTTATATTTTGACTCGAATGAATTCCGAATACCCAAGGGCAGAACCCCTGATATCCTGAAATGAATCCTTAGCATACTGGGGATAAACCCTGATATCTGGGGATAAACCCTAAATTTCATGCGCTACAGGCGAGAGTGTATAAACTCCAATTCTTAGAAAGGTGAAAACCTTTAAACCTTAGAGAGTATGAAAATACTCTTTCGTGAGAGAGGGTGATCAATCCTCATATACCTTTAGGATCCAGGATATAACCAACAGTAACGAAATTGTCAGCCACTTTTACATGAACTGGTCCCGCTACCTTGAACTATACCTAGATAACTTGCGCTCCAGGCGAGGTGTTTAAACCCAATTCGAAAGAAAGGTGAATACCTTTAAACCTTTGAAGGGACCAGGATCCCTTAAACGTGAGAGAGGGGGCCAATCCTCTAATCTTTCGACTTATCCTGAGTATATATCCTGAAACATATCCTGCAAAACAATTGTAAACTAGGGTGGGTGTTAGCTTGGCTAACACCCCTCCGATGCCTAAGTCAGTATTGGGTTCAAAATAATAAACAAATATATTTAAAATAAATAGAATACATACCATTCTGAGATAGACATTAAATTCTACTCTTACTTGAAATAGAGCTTTAAATGTACTGCATTCCAGGATCTTGGTAGCATATTCCCTTCCATATTTTTGACTCGATATGCTCCTTTCCCTGCTTCTGACTCGACTTCATAAGGTCCTTCCCATTTTGGAGCTAGCTTGCCATCGGCAGGATTAGTGGTATTTTGAAAAGCCTTTCTTAGCACCCAATCACCAACTCGAAATCTTCTAGTCCTTATGTTCTTATTATATGCTCTGGATATTCTTTGTTGATATGCTGCTATCCTTAGTCTTGCTGCGTCTCTTTTTTCATCTATAGTATCCAAATCCTGACATAAGACTTCAGGATTCTGTTCAGGATCCTGTAGCATAGATCTTGCAGTAGGTATCGTCATTTCTGTTGGAATCATTGCCTCCGCTCCAAATACCAAGGAAAACGGGGTTTGGCCGGTTGCATTCTTTACCGTTGTCCTATCAGCCCACAAAACAAAGGGTAACTCTTCCGCCCATCTTCCTTTTTTGGCTCCAAGCCTCTTCTTTAAGTTATTAACTATTATCTTGTTCGAGGATTCAGCTTGTCCATTCGCTTGAGGATGTACCGGAGTAGATGTGATCATTTTGATTCCCCAACTCTTGCAAAAGTCAGTAGTCCTTTTGCTTATAAACTGGGACCCATTATCACAAATGATCTCAGCTGGTACTCCAAACCTAGTCAGGATATTCCTCTTTATGAAGGATACTACTTCTTGGTCTCTAACTTGAACAAATGCTTCAGCCTCAACCCACTTAGAGAAATAATCCGTCATTGCTAACATAAATACTTTTCCTCCCGGAGCTTTTGGTAACTTCCCCACTATATCCATCCCCCATTTCATGAATGGCCAAGGGGAAACTACAGGGTATAGTGGTTCAGCTGGTTGATGTAGTATGTTACTATGCCTTTGACATGCATCACATCTTCGAGCATATTCTGCAGCATCTTTCCTCATTGTTGGCCAAAAGTATCCTGTCCTCAATACTTTCGAAAATAACGACCTGCCCCCAGTATGGTTACCACAATCCCCTTCATGTATATCCTGAAGTACTTCTTTGGTTTCAGGATCCTCCAAGCACCTCAAATACGGTCCTGCAAGAGATTTCTTGTATAAAATATTATTTATAATAGTGAATCGTGATACCTTCAACCTAAATGGCTTAGGATTTTCATTTTCGGGGATGTGTCCATCTTTAAGATATTTCAGAATTGGAGCTGTCCAGGATTTAGGATCCTGTTCAGGATATTCTACTCCAGGATCCCGAATACCCGCTACTTCTTTATCCTGAGGATTCGTTGCAGGATATATGACATGTAATATTGGTATTTGGGTCCCTCCAGGTATCCTGATCGATGATCCCAAATTTGCTAAGGCATCCGCTTCAGCATTATCCTCCCTTGGTACCTGTTCAAGTGTAAAAACATCGAAATATCCTGCCAATTTTTTGAGAATATCAAGATATTCATCAATTTCTCACCCTTAACTGCATAGGATCCATTAAAATGGTTAGTAATTAACAAAGAGTCAACATATACTTGTAAATTTTTGATACTCATGTTCTTAGCCAACTCTAATCCTGCAATTAAAGCCTCATATTCCGCTTCATTATTGGTAGCAGGAAATTCACACCTAATAGCCTGGGGTAATATGTCCCCCTGTGGCGATTTTAGTAGTATTCCTAATCCTACTCCTCTTATATTAGATGCACCATCAGTATATAATGTCTAGGATCCTGAGGATTCTCCTAACTGTTGAACTTCTAGGTCTACCTCATCCTGAATGTCACTACTAAAATCAGCCACAAAGTCAGCTAAAGCCTGAGACTTTATGGCATTCCTAGGTTCATATACTAAATCATAAGCACTCAACTTTACTGACCACTTAGCCATCCTGCCTGACATCTCTGGTTTCCTAAGCACATTTTTAACAGGATAATTTGTTTTAACATGAATCCTATGTGTCTCGAAGTAATGTCTAAGTTTCGTTGATGCCATGACTAATGCTAGTATCAATTTTTCTAAATGAGAATATCTAGTTTCAGCATCTAACAAGTTTTTACTAACATAATAAACATGATATTGCTGACCTTCATGGTCCTTTACAAGGACGGCACTTACAGCATTCCCTGATACCGCGAGGTATAGGGATAATGGTTCACCATTCTCGGGCTTCATCAGTAGAGGTGTGGTTGAAAGATATTGCTTTAAATCCTGTAGGGCCGCTTCATGCTTCTCACCCCATTCGAATTTCTTGTTCTTCTTCAGGATATCATAAAAGTCTTTGCATTTTTCTGAGGATCTTGAGATAAATCTATTTAATGCTGCCACTCGCCCTGTTAATCGTTGAACCTCCTTCATATTTGAGGGCGATTTAATATCCAAGATGGCTTTAATCTGCTCCGGGCTTGCTTATATTCCTCTTTTGGTCACCATATATCCTAGGAATTTTCCTGCCCCCACTCCAAAATGGCACTTAGCAGGATTCAGCTTCATGTTATACTGATCCAGGATATCAAATGCTCCTTTAATATCCTGGAGGTGATCCTGAGCTTTCTTTGATTTCACCACCATATCATCAATATACACCTCCATGGTGTCCCCCAGTTTTTCTTTGAACATCATGTT
Source organism: Helianthus tuberosus (assembly GCA_030545235.1). Classification (NCBI taxonomy): domain Eukaryota; kingdom Viridiplantae; phylum Streptophyta; class Magnoliopsida; order Asterales; family Asteraceae; genus Helianthus; species Helianthus tuberosus. The sequence continues at coordinate 62,526,971 of CM060395.1, forward strand.
TACCAATCTTTGGTATGTTGCACCTGCATTTTTCAAACCAAAAGGCATGGCTGTATAACAATAAATACCTGTTGGCGTCATGAAGGCAGTATCCTCCTGGTCAGAAGGCTCCATTTGGATTTGTTGAAATCCTGAGGATGCATCCATGAAGGTCAGCATTTCATGCCCGGCAGTAGCATCTACCATTGCATCAATGTGGGGAAGAGGAAATGGGTCTTTAGGATAAGCTTTGTTCAAGTCTGTGTAGTCTACACAAACTCTCCATTTCCCATTTTTCTTCTGTACCACAACTACATTTGCTAGCCACTTTGGGAACTTAACCTCTCTAATCATTCTGGACTTCAATAATCTCTCAACTTCCTCTTGAATAATCGTATTCCGCTCAGGAGCAAACTTCCTTCTTTTTTGTTGAACAGGCTTGAATGATTTATCAATTCCAAGCTTGTGAGTGATGATGTCTTTGGATATGCCTGTCATATCCTCATGCTTCCATGCAAACGTTGACATCCTGCATTTCAAAAAGTTAATTAACTGTTTTTCAATATCCTAAGGGATATTGGTTCCTACGAGCACCGAAATATCGGGGTTATCCTGATCCAAAATAACTTTCTTCACATCTTGCTCCGGATCCTCCACGATATCCTGGGCCCGCGTCTTTAATTGCTATGCTGCACTAGGCTTGGTTGAGGATTTCATCGAGGATGAGTAGCATTCTTTCGCCTCCTGCTGATCACTATCAACTTTGACAACTCCCCAAGGGGTAGGTATCTTGATGCATTGGTGATATGTTGACGGCACAGCCTTCATATCGTGAATCCACGGTCTTCCTAGTATGATGTTATAACAGGATAGAGAATCCATCACACAGAAACGTTGTATCGAGTTGACTCCTTCAACGTATACTGGCAACTTTATCTCTCCCACTATGTTTCTAGCCTCTCCACTGAACCCAACAAGCACGGTAGACTTTGAAGTGATATCCATTGGAGATACATTCATTCTCTTCAGCGTCTCTAGTTGGATTATGTTGACGGAGCTACCATTATCAACCAATATCCTGCGTACAAAATGGTTAGCCACATATAATGTTATTACCAGAGCATCATGGTGAGGATCCTGGACAGTATCCCTGTCATCAGCATCAAATGTGATCACTTTGTCAGTCGTGAGGGTAGTCATTCTGACAGGCTTGTCTCCCCTTTCGGCCTTAGCTTCTTTTGCATGTCTCTTTGCTGCCGAATACGAAGTCCCGCAAATGTCGGATCCTCCCGAAATGAAGTTGATTATCTTGGCATCCGCGGGAGGTGATGCTGCTCGCTCAGGATCCTTCTCAGTATCCTGACCCTTATTCTTCTTTCTTCCTAAGAGACATCTTTCAGATATCCCTTGCTTAGAAGATAGCTTATTTCTTTCCTTAGGGCAATGCAATCCTCAGTCACATGTCCGAAATCTTCGTGGAAAGCGCACCATTTTGACTTATCTTTCCAATCAGCCTTTTGTTGATTTTTTCGAGGCCACCTAGCCTTGTCTCCCAGACCCTGCATGGCATACATCAATTCAGGAATGTTAACAGAAAAGCAATATTCAGACAACTCAGGATATTCTTCAGGATCCTCATCTTCGATAGCAATCACTCTTTTGTTTTCATTTCTTCCATATGGCTTAGGCCGATATGACTTGAATGAGGATTCTGACTTCCTGTTAGTTGACTCATAAGTGTTAGATGAGTTCATCCTCTCTTGCATCTTTCTGTCATCCTCCAATCGAATATATCTCAGGACCCTGTTCCGAGCTTCATCCAAGTTCCTGCATGGGTTCATTACAAGGTCTTGGTAAAATTGAGAATCTTTTTGCAGCCCCATCTTGAAAGCTTGCAAAGCTGTTGCAACATCAAGATGTGGGATGTCTAAGGATTCTTGGCTGAACTTGTTCACGTAATCCCTTAGGGATTCTTGATGCCCTTGTGTTATCCTGTAAAGGTCACTTGTTAATTTCTCAAAACTTCGACTACAAGAAAACTGGCTATTAAATAAATTTACTAAGTGAGCAAAAGATGTAATCGAATGTGGAGGAACATTCAAGAGCCATTTCAAGGCTGATCCTGTTAAGGTGGAACCAAAACCCTTGCACAAGCATGCTTCCTTGAGATCCGGAGGAATAGGGTTAATCTCCATTCTTTCCCTATACTGAGCAATATGCTCCTCAGGATCCGTAGTTCCATCGTAAAGCTTCATGTTGGGGGTTTGAAATCTCTTTGGGATCTCAGCATCACAAATAGGATATGCGAAGCGAGATATCTTGTGGTTGTCTTGGGACACTTCTGGAATCGGCTGGACCACTCCCGGTACACTAGATATCATGTCCTTCAACTTCTGAAGTTCCCTAGTGAGTGCTGATGTTACACCTGTATCCTGCAAAGATCCAGTATTGTTAGTAGCATGAGTATTATTATTATTTGACACGTTACCCGTTGGAGGATTTTGCCCATATCCTGAAGCATATCCTGAGCTCCTCATGGTTGACATCCTGACCGAGGAGGGTATCTCAGGAGTATGATTTTGCGGGAGGCTGGGCATAATATTCCCCCTGTTATCCTCAGTATACACAGCTGAACTAAAGTTCAAAGTCCTGGGTTGCAATGGAGTGACAATATCCTCAACAGATCTGCTCGAGCCAGACTTCAGGAGTTGTATTTCCCTCAATAGCATTTGGTTTGTTTCTTGTTGCTGCCTCATTTGTTCCTGCACACTTCCAAATAAGGTTAGAATTTCATCATTAGAAGCCAAAACAGGAGCAGATTCCTGAATACTGCGAGTAGGGATAATATCCTGAGGTCTTGATGAAGCTGTCATCCTTGGGGGAGGTGGTGGAAGCACCGAACCGGTAGTAGCAGAAGTCGTAGCAGACACAGTGGAGGAACTCATGTTTGATCTTGAGGCCATTGTAAATAATATGGCAAAAAGTTTTGAAAATAGAAAACCGATTAGCGATTTCACAAAAAATTTTAGTAAAGAGAGCACCACTTGCCCCACGGTGGGCGCCAAATTGTTTTGGTCAAAAATTACCGAAGCAATTAAGTGATCAAATTAGTAAAGTGAGGTAGTGTGCTAGAAAGTGTCTTGAAAATATGCTTGTTTAGTTATTTAGAAAATCAGTATTCAGGATACGGCTCAGGATATTGAGCTGTATCTACGATCAAACAATGAGTAAACAATGAGCAAAAAGTAAAGGAAATGACACGAGATGTACGAGGAAAGCCCTTGATCAATCTAGATCGCCGACATAAAACCTCGGAGCTGACAATCGCAGCTGCCTTGTTCTTCTTATTGCTTAAACTTCAGGATACAGTGCAGGATATAGACCAGATCGCTACGTGTTACAATGTTTTTTGTGTGAGAGTGAAAGCTTGCTAGAAAGCGAGTGTTAGAGTGTAACGAGTGCAAAATGTCATGTCCTATTTGATCTGGTATACCCACCTATTTATAGTAACGAATTACAAACAATAATCCCTACAAATATGGGGTACTCTGAATATTCCATTGTGAACGTTATTGACCGAGTAACACGGCTTCAACGTCTTTATTCGAACGACTTGGACCGAGTCTTCCGCGGAATGAGTCTTATGAACGTTGCCAGCTTCTAACCCACATACCTGCACATAATCCATTAGTAATCCTGAGGATACCATTCAGGATGTTACCAATATCCTGAACCAGCATCCCAGATGTAAACAAATACTACATAACCAAGATATAAACCAAGATATTTTCCAGGATATGGGTTCAGAATTTCACCCATAACAATATATATATATATATTAAACCCATTAAGTCTAACCAACTCTTGAATCAATATCCACTATTAGATTTGGCTGAAATTAAAATCTCAACCACTTAAACTCCTAAAAATAACTGTTGTAGTAGCAGTTCCGGGCAGTTCCTTGTGCTTTTCTCAACCTCCACCATGATCCCAAACCCACTTTCCCCATTATCATTTGTCCTCCTATTTCTCTGCTCAACTGCTTCCCCACATCGTGGCTGGTATCTGCGGTTTATCACGGTTACAAAATTGGATGGTTATCACCTTCCTATATATCACTTGTTGAATCTCTCGCAGCCGAATCAATCACTCGTATATGTTCTTTAGGGTTTCACGTCTGAAGAGGTTAAGTCGGATGCCTTCAACATCTCCAATTGGAATCATGGAGGAGCCTCATCAGCCTCCCAAATACTTGATGAACGGTAAGTTTTTCTTCATACTTTTGACTTTTATGTCTTCTTCAAGTTCGACTTTCCATTCCACTGTTCTTCAATTTTCATTCGAGAATCAAATTTCCCATGTATTTCTAATGGTTTTGTTTTCCTGATTTTGATAAGTCCATTATGTTCTCTTAATTTTATTTCTAATCGATTTTGTTTCTAATTTATGTTCTCATGAAGGAACTTCTCGTTAAGCTTTCAGGTATCAACTCCATTCTTTTCGTGATATTGGGAGTTTCTAATTATGTTTTACTCATACTGTTCTGATTTGGTTCTGCCCTAATTTTATTAATTTGGTCAATTTCCCGTTTCAGAATCCAGCCATCAGTTCTAAAATTGATCACGATTTCGAGTTTCTAAAGGAGGTCACGAATTTAATTTGAGTTGTGTCACGAGAATCATGGTAAGTTTTATTTATATCCATTCAACACACACACACACATACTAACTACTCATGTTCATCTTATTCTTTTCTCTATCATGAAGTTAAATTCTTTTAAGACTCCATTAACTAAGTTGTATGATTATGGGTTTTGTACTGGCATCCATCATTTATAGTTTTCAGCTTTCTTTACCTTGCCCACTAGGTGTTTGATAATTTCCCTCAATGAGAGTTTTGTTGAGGAATTCACTGACGCTCTATAAATCACACACAGTGTTTGCTAACTTCGGTTCCTTGGCCATCTAAAAGATCTTCAAAGAAGAATTGTTGTGGAATATTTGGGTTGTTTTCGGGATCCACCAGATATAATTACTAAATGGTTATAACAAAATACTGTAACATTGCGTTATCCTAATCATAAGGTACTGTTTGCAATAGGTTTATTATGATTTAGTAGTAACATTTTTAAACTTTTTTAATTACCTTTTGTTTTGTTTTTATTTATTTATTTTATTTAGAGTAAACTGCCATTTTGGTCCCTGTGGTTTGGGCACTTTTGTCATTTTAGTCCAAATCTCAATTTTTTTACATCTGGGTCCCTGTGGTTTGCATTTTGTTACCATTTTAGTCCAAAATCCAAAAACCCTCTATTTTGACTGTTGAAAACTGATTATTTTGTTCTTTAGTGCAGGGGCATTTTGGTCATTTTTTAAATTTCATTTATTGTAAATTCATTTAAATGTTTAGTTTTTTTAACAATAAAACCCAAATAAATCATCATCATCCCCAAAATAATCAGCTTTCTCTCTCCCTCTTCTCTCTCTCTCTATAGCACCACCACCGCCACCTCCTCCTTCTCTCTCTCTTCTCTCTCTCTATAGCACCACCACCACCGCCACCTCCTCCCCCTTCTCACCACCGCCGCTCCGGCGTCGTCCCACCTGAGCACCACCACATAATCCGAGTGTGTAAATTCGCAGGAGCTAGAGCTCTTGGCTCGAAACCCTACCGAAACTCAGATCCACCATCGTCATCGTCATCTCTGCGTTCCTCTCTCTCTCTCTCTCCTGTTTCTCTCTCGTTCGGCTCTCTCTCTCTTTCTAGTGCAGAATGGTGGTGGGGGGATGGTGCTTGTTTCAGATATGTTGGCGTGGTGGTGCGCCGTGAGAGATGGTGGTTCAGATCTGCCGGTGTGGTGGTGGTGCGGGGTTGTTGGTGCGGAATGGTGGTTGGGGGTGATGGTAATGGTAATGTCTGGTGGTAATGGAGGCGGTGGTGGTTGCGGTGGAAGCGTGTGGTGGTTGCGGTGGATGGTGAGTGAGGATGGTGATTTTCTGGGTTTTAGATGTTCTTGAAGATGATGTTATTGATTTTATGGGTTTTGATGTTGATGTTTTAAGATGAACGATCTCTGGGTTTTGATGATGTTCTTGATTTTCTGGGTTTTAATGATGATGTTTGAAGATGAACGAGGTCTGGGTTTTGATGATGTTCTTGAAGATGATGTTCTTGAAGATGATGTTCTTGATTTTCTGGGTTCTTGATTTTCTTGAAGATGATGTTCTTGATTTTCTGGATTTTCTGGGTTTTGATGATGATGTTCTTGAGGATGATGTTATTAATTATTGAAATGTTATAATATATTAACATGGACCAAAATGCCCCTGCACTAAAGGACAAAATAATCAGTTTTCAACAGTCAAAATAGAGGGTTTTTGGATTTTGGACTAAAATGGCAACAAAATGCAAACCACAGGGACCCAGATGTAAAAAGTTTGAGATTTGGACTAAAATGGCAAAAGTGCCCAAACTACAGGGACCAAAATGGCAGTTTACTCTTTTATTTATGAATGGTGAATAGGTTGTATGCTTTCATGCATTGGAGAAACAAAAGGAGGTCATGTTCTCTCTAGAACTGTAAGTTTTTTTGGTCTCCAAAATACCAATTGCAACTAATACATTTGTTTTTGTATATATTAAATTTCAGCTTCTCGTGTTACAGATCAAAACTTAACATTTATGATGATGTTGTCAAAACTTCAAATAGGCATGTGAAGTGAAATAAAGGCCAAACCAGGCAACCCGGCTTTCAAATTGGTGTTGTCTATGCAAAATCCATTGTTAATTGACTATTTTAACCTTCAGTTTAGCCATGAATTTTTCATACAATTGTTTCAACATTGTCTAACCTATGTTGTGTACTTGTGTGTAGGAAGAATTTGAAGCGCCCGATGTCGGCTGATCTCACGCATGTGATGTGACCAATGAAGATTAGTGAGTATCTCTTTTTTTAGTTATATACTTTGAGGATAAATCGTGCAACTGTGGGTTTCAGGCCATTTGTGATGATGATGTGAGGGCAAATATGCCTGCTATGGTTTCTTGTAATGAGGATACACAAGAAGTAATTGCTACCCAAAATATGGTTAATAAACAGTAAGATAAAACCTTGTGCTTTAACAAGGTATGATTTAATTTTTCTTTTGTTTGTCTAAATATCTAAAGTTTGATGGACATCCATTTGAATCATGATTTAAGATGTATTTGTTTGTATAGGTGTTCGGTCGGGGCTCAAAACATAACTATTTTTATGATCAAGTGGTTGCTACAATTACTAAAGAAGCTCTTGTCGGACCATTTTTTGCTTATGGGAAAACGGGTGCAGGAAAAACTTATACAACAGAGGGTGAATGTGGAAAAACAAAGGTCTCACTCTTGCTACAAAGCAAAACACTTGACTTTTGAGGTCAACTAAATTTAAAATAATAGTTTGTGTGTTAAGTATGGTTACAAAAGTTATATCATTTAATATTATAATATTGAATCAAACTATTTAGGAGGGTTTGTTCATTAAAAGTACACATGCGAAACCTTCGTATCTGTTACTATTGTTTTAGATAAAAGTGTAATAAATAGAAGTACAGGGACTAATTGTGTCAAAAATGTAATAAGTTTCTGTTAGATAGTTGGAATCGGTTAGTAGGCAGGTGAGTTAGTTGAGTCAGTGTATAAATGATTAGTTGGTGGTTATCAATGAAGTAGCTTTGATTGTGTGAAATTCCTCTTCTGTATTCTGTTTCTAATTTCAAAGCTAACAAATTGGTATCAGAGCTGTCGATCCTCGGCTAGTTCTTGATAAAATTCGATTCAATTCCTTTGAATTTGATCATTGTTCGGTCAAATTCTGTTCAATTTCAATTCAATTCAAGTGAATTTGATCATTGTTCGGTCAAATTCGGTGCGATTTCATTTCGATTTTTGCAAATTGATCATTGTTCGATCAGTTTGGATCCAGAACCCTAATAATGGCAACCAGAAATCAAACTTTAGAACAGAGGATGCAGGATCATGAGAATTCAATGAATCGTTTTGCAGAAAATTTGGCAGCAATTAAGAACCAAATGGAGGCACAAATGACTGAGGTATTGCAGAGTATTCAATCAATCGGTACAGGCGGTAATCAAGGGCATTCCAATGGTAATTCTTACAATAGTTTCAATAATCGGTTGACAAAGATGGATTTTCCCAAGTTTAATGGTGATAATTTGGAAGGGTGGCTTTGTAGAGTTGAACATTTCTTTGCAATTGATGAAACTCCAGAACACTTGAAAATCAGGTATGCTATTGTTCATATGGAAGATATAGCTGTATTGTGGCATCAATCGTTTGTTAAATCGAGAGGTGGAAGTATAGAGGGTATGTTGTGGTCAGAATATAGGAATTTTTTAACTGCTAGGTTTGGGGTTTTCTTGAATCAAGATGCTATGGGAGCATTAGCTTCTTTGAGGCAAACAGGGACTTTAAAAGAATTATGTCAAGAGTTCGATTTAGCCTTAACAAAAGTGTCAATATGTGATGAGTATGCTGTAAGTCTGTTTTTAAGAGCTGTTAAACCTGAAATAGGGTTTCCAGTTAGGTTGTTAAGGCCTAGTAATTTGCCTGAGGCTTATATGTTGGCAAGAATGCAAGAAGAGTCACTAGCTGCCATACAATCCACTCCTGCTAAAAGTTTTGTTAGACCTACTTATAATAATAGGAGTGCAGATTATAGTAATAAGTCTCCTGTTCCAAACAGTTCATCTAATTTGTCATTGTTACCTGCTCCTTTGAGCAAACCAAAACCTCTCAATTCTAGGCGATTGACACATAAAGAGATTGAAGATAAGAGGGCTAAAGGGGAATGTTTTGGGTGTAATGACAAATATACCCCTGGGCATGTGTGTAAGAATAAACAGCTATTTTCTATCGAATTAATTGAGGTGGAAGAGAATGAGGAAGTAGAATTGGAGAATATTATATCACAAGAGATTCAAGAACCTAAAATATCGTTGAATGCTATTATGGGGGTACCTTCTTTTTCAACAATGAGGGTAAAAGGGTCAATTGGTACGAAATGTTTGCATATTTTAATTGATTCAGGTTCCACTCATAATTTTCTGAATTTAGAGTTGGCTACAAGAATGGGTTGTCCGATTAAAGATGTGGGAGCTTTAAGTATTACAGTAGCTGATGGGAATGAGATGTCTTGTACAAAATTGTGTGAAAATTTCAAATGGGTCATGCAGAATAAATGGTTCAGTGCTGATGTAATGTTGATACCATTAAGTAACTATGATATGGTATTGGGGGTTCAGTGGTTGCAGACCTTAAATGACATCATGTGGAATTTTAAAAAACTCACTATGAAGTTCAAGACAGGAGAACAGTGGACTGAGTTAAAAGGTATTGATTCTAATAGCATTACCATGTGTTCAGCCGAGAAAATGGATAGTCTGGTTAAAGGAGGTTCTAATGTAGCAGTGGCTCAGATGTTTAGTCTGCAAGTAGAAGGAGGTGGGTATCAACATGAGACTAAGGTCACTAATATTGAAACAAGTAAGATTCTACAAGAATTACTGGAGAAATATGCTGATATCTTTGAAGTTCCTGCAACATTACCACCCAAAAGAAGTTGTGATCACAGGATTGTGCTGAAGGATGAGACTATTACTATAAATCAACGAGCTTATAGGTATCCTGCAGCTCAAAAAGATGTATTGGAAAAGTTGACTCAAGAGTTATTGGATACAGGAGTAGTGAGGGAAAGTAAAAGTGCTTTTGCCTCTCCTGTTGTGTTAGTTAAGAAGAAAGAGCTGTGGTGGATAAGAGAGTGGTACGTCGAAATGATAAGATAGTTCAGCAAATATTGGTTCATTGGCAAGATCTTCCTATTTCAGAAGCATCATGGGAGTATCTAGATGAGTTCAAGTTGCGTTTTCCAAACTTTATTTCTTTGAGGACAAGAAATTTGTTAAGGAGGGGAGTTATGTTACTATTGTTTTAGATAAAAGTGTAATAAATAGAAGTACAGGGACTAATTGTGTCAAAAATGTAATAAGTTTCTGTTAGATAGTTGGAATCGGTTAGTAGGCAGGTGAGTTAGTTGAGTCAGTGTATAAATGATTAGTTGGTGGTTATCAATGAAGTAGCTTTGATTGTGTGAAATTCCTCTTCTGTATTCTGTTTCTAATTTCAAAGCTAACAGAACAGTCCGCCTTTTCTTTTTTGTTTTGTTAATTTGACCCATTAGAGTCAACGCATAACCTTATTCGACCTGTTTGCAAGTAGACGTTTCGAAATTGAAATTACTCGATACAAAATTGAGAGTTTTGACTTTTGAGGTAAACCCGTTGACTACATCTTCATGGCAGGGAAGAGCAAGGGAAGCTGGTGAGATCAACAAGAGCTTGCTTACACTCGGGTGTGTAATAAATATACTGGTTGACCATTTTGGATATGTTGCATACAGGTGATAGTTTTTTACTACAAACATTTCAATGTTAATTGGCAAATGCATCTTTTTATTGAGTTTACAGTAAAAAAATGTTTCTAGGGTAGCCATTAGTTTGGTCTGCTTTTACTCTTAGAACTCTCCAATCTTTGTTGTTTTTTTTATTTCTACTTGGTTTTTATGAAAGTTTCTTTTTGTTGGATTTTAATCTTAGTCAACTGTAGGGGTTTATCTTTAACCCCTTTGACTGAGTCAGCGATGGATCCAGGATGAATATGTATTTTTATGCTTATGGGAATCATGTGCCCTGGAGAAAAAGATTAAAATTTTTATTTTTAGTACCATACATTGGTGGGAAACTGTTTGATTTGCTTGATAACCATTTTCTTGCTTTTGAAGTCAATTTGAGTCAGGTTATGGTGTGCTTGGGCAGGGTTGGAGGTATAAGTAGGAGAGGGTGAAGCTATGAAATTTGTTGGAAATGGCAAGAACCCAAGGGATTTAATTTTTACTAAATTACATTGTGGGAACAATTAATTTGGTCTACGCAGTGTTAGTGAAAAGACATAGAAGCTAAGGATGAGAATTGGTAGGGGGCTGGCTTTGAAAGAATAGAGAAAACTTTCATTTGGAGCTAGACACCAACTGACATGGTGGAGTATATGGCAAGATGAGTCTGTGTGAGTACTAATAATATTAATATTCCTAGTAAGGCCATTACAATGGTGGAAGTTTTTAAAGATTACAAGAGAATTATTATTATTTTAGCTGCAATTTGCGTGTTAATATTGATTTGTTACTTATGGTTGTTGAACGTGACACGGTCAATATCATGGAAAACTAAGGCCTAGGAGATCAACTAAGCCACAACGATACAATGTTTAGAGATCATGCATGTTTCATATTCCACACACTTTGGCTTATGTTTTAGTGTCAATGGTCTACTTAAAGATTCAATGCAATATGAGTTATTGAAATTGTCTCCAACATTGCCTTTTCAAGTTTTTAGCATATTATACATTAAATGTGACATGTGAATGTGAATGTAAATAAAAAAATTATGTCATGAGGACACTAAAACACCCGTCCACCGGACAGGTATACTACTAGGGTTTAATAGCGAATCGTGTGTATAGGATTTTTGTTTACAATATATCTTTAACGGAAAGATACAATAAGTTTTGACTGTTTTATTTAATTTGTAGGCATACAACAGTTGTTTTATATGGTAAATGTACATGTCACCAACAGAAAAAAAAATTGGCACTATAAGCATAGGATTATCTTTGTTTGCTACATTGTAAGCGTAACCCGTACACCGGACGGGTATTAAACTAGTTTTAATAGTTTTAACTACTTGAGTACAAAATTAAAATTTTTAACTATTTGAGTACCTTGTTTTTCAATCTGTAACTATTTGAGTCCAAATTTGTGGCGCCATACAATGGTTCAGACCTATTACTAGTTGAGCTCTGAACCATTAAGAGTTGAACCAGTAAGAGGTCTGAACTATTAAGAGCCAGTATAATGCTCAATCGTTTAGGGAAAACTGTCTGACCAATTCAGATTGGAGATCTTAACCATTCAGACTCAGTATAATGCTTAACCATTCAGAGGCAAATGTCTTAACCATTCAGACATCTGCTCGCGAAACGAACACTCTGAACCATTAAGTGTTGAACCAGTAAGAGATAGAACCATTAAGAGCCACATTAAGAGCTAAACAAACACCCCCAAAGCCCAGTTAAGACTTAAGCAAAGAAGACAAGTAAAGCTGGGAGATTCATATGGATAGCGTGATTGACAATGGCGGCTGATTATTATTGATTGTTTTTCTTTTTTCTAGATGTTTGTCTAGTTGTTGCTATGTTAGTTGGTTTATTTTGGTTGTCTGGTTGTCACAATCATGGGGGTGTGTCTTATGTCTGAACTAGCGTTGGATCCTCCACGCTACTTGTTTTATTGGTTGTGAATATATAGAATCACCGGGGTAACCATTTACCCAAAAAAAAGACAAGTAAACGAGATATACGAATATGGCGTGCAAAAATGTATGGCGTATAAACATATACCATATACATGCATATGCAACTATCTTTAACCATAAGGAAAAATTTAGGGATGTAAACAGGTCGAATCACTTGTAGACTATTAAAGATCAGATTGTTATAAGTTTAAATCAAGTTGAGCTTAAACAAGTTGGAGCTTAAGTTAAAGCTCTTTAAATAAATAAGTTCAGGCTTCACATATTGAGTTTGACTAGGCTCTCAAGATTATACGATGCTATCATGTATATAAGTTCTTTGATATATTAGATATATATTAACATAATTAATAACATTATACATAAAATTATAATAAAGATAATTACTATTAAAGATCGAATCACTAGAAGTTTTAATTAAGCTGAACTTAAACAAGCTTGTTATGTTAGAACTCTTTATCTAAATGAGTTCGGACTTCACATGTTAAGCTTGACTAGATTCTCAAGCTTAAGCAAGTGATGTATATAAATTCTTTGATATATATATTAAATATATATGTACATAATTAATATTATACGATAAAATTATGATAAAAGTAATTTGAAATACAATAATTTTATGTAGACACATAAAATAATTATCTATTGTCTAGTCAAGCGAAGTTTGAACTTGAAAAATTACCTACGAAATGAACTCGAGCTTTATACTCAAACTTCTAAACGATTTGAGCTTAAGCTCGAACTCAATTATTATTACTATATGTTAATAACAAAACTGAATGAACAATTAAAGGTTATTTTGGTCAACTTTTTGTATAACCTGCCACAACCTAGGGTAATTCATATAAACACAAGAGAGAGAAGAGAAACTGAGAGCGTAGATACGGTCATGGCCTTCGGCCGATTGTAGCCAACCATGGCCTCCGGCCTATTGTAGCCCACCATGGCCTCCGGTTGACCGATCTAACAGCGCCGCTGAACGACGACGGCGGCTAGGGTTACCGGAATGTGAGGCGGAAGTTTTCTGCAGAGGGGATTTGGTTCGACACGGCAGCGGCGACGGTGGAGTTTAGGGTTCCGATGACCCTTTTGGTACACCGACGAGAAGCTCCAGGCCTGAATGTAATTTTCTCAGCTAGAAATTAGGCGACACGCAACCCTCCGAAGAAGTTCCGACGAAGTTCAGGTAAGCCCTCTTTACCTGCATGTTCTGTTTTTACAAGAATTAACAACCTGAATATGATGAGGATTAGGTTGGGGGTTTGTCACAGTATTGTAGATTCATCCCCTTTTAAGATGCGTGTCTTCCATCCTCACACCTTTGTTTCGATTGACCTATTTGAGGTGCGGTGGGTGTTGCCGACCACTGGTCTTCCTCCAGTTGTTGACAGTGGTTGGTAACGGAACGGTAGAAGTCTGTGTTCATTATATCATGTTGTGGGTCATTTGCTGACACCTTAAAAGTTCACATGAATTGTGGTCTGTTTGCCAACCACCGCTCCTGGTGGCGGACGGTGATGATTGTTTTGGGCATCTTCTTTTTAGGGCTTTTGGTTGCTTGGCTGTGATCTATATGTGAGCCTACTGGTATTTTGCGACAGTTTTGTTGGTTGACTGTGGTAATGAGTTCTGCCGCTAGGCTATGATGATCTCAAAAGTCTTTTTTGGTGATGATGGTGTGGTAAGGATGGCGGATGGTAGGTTTTGACCTGCAACCCACCTTGCAGCCATGATTTCTGGTAGATCTGAGCCACGTAGTTTTGCTGTACTTATTTTAAACATACTTCAACATGGTTGTGATGACAAAATCTGAACCAGTTTATATTGTAGATCTTTGGTGGATATGGTACGAATGTCGCGTTAAACGACATTGTGATCGTGCAACGCCTGGCTTTTATACATATTTTAGGATGTTGTGTAAACAAAACACTTTATTTAGTATGATGCTATTTGTAATATGTTTATTTTTTCCATTGCTTTAGGATCCAAGCTTGATAATTCAGATGCAATTTTTGTATTATATATATATATAGGGGGCCGCTAGAATGAGAACCACCTCGAGTTATGAGAACCGCGAGAACTACTTGATCCGGGGCGAGGTGGACCGAATTTTTTTTTTCAAAAAAATTTTAAAAAATGCCGTGTGTGTAGTTTTTTACACCACAAACTCGAGGTGGTTCTCATTCTAGCGGTCCCCTATATATATATATATATACAAGTAAGATCAAGCTTATGGCTATAACGCACATTAGTATGTGTATTGATCATATTTCTAAAAGGAGAGGGTACAAGTGAAGTGGCTATAACCACATTAAAGGAGCTGTGGACAAAGAAGCAGGTTAATATCCATTCTTTAAAAGGTTTAATTTTTATTAATAGGATGTTAAAAGTTATGTTCATGATTGTTGAAAAAATGTTTTTGTGAAGTTTGTTTAGATGAAGTCCACCTGCATAACAGTTTGATGCAGGTTTTGGAGATGATGTCAACAACGGGTTAGTTCACATACAGGTTGGAATACATGTGTGTGGAAGAAGTGTTTCTAGATTGGGGTCTGTTTTCAAAGTGAGATTAGGTAGGTAGTTCACCGATTGATATAGCGGCCTTGAGGGAGAGGTAGGGGTGTCGGAAGCGGACTTAAGGGAGAGGTAGGGGTGTCGAAATCGGACATCATGGAGAGTTAATTGCAGATCTGTAAAAGCCCGCTGATGGAGTTTATCAGTTTATGGACTTCAGAAATCCGCTGGATGAGTAGGGGTGTGAATTTCTGACACGACCTGAAAACACGACACGAACCTAACACGAAATTCGCGGGTTTAGGTTTAGTCTAAACGGGTTTTGGGTCAGTTTCAGGTTGAACCCGCCAACCCGTTTAGCTAAACGGGTCAGGTTCGGGTCAACCCGGTCGGGTTGGCGGGTTGACCCATTTAACCCATTTCTATAATATTATATTTTTTACAATATGTTTTATGTCATAAATTAAATTTGGTGTGTATTTTATGCTATACTTATAACTTAAAAATAGAAATTGACATAAGATTTTATGATTTTAATGTAATTTTATTATCTAATTTGTGTTATTTTTGTAGTAGATGTTAATTTAATATATTAATTTGCTGAAAAAAATAAAAAAATCGGGTTGAACGGGTCGGGTTCGGGTCAGCCTGCAAATATTCGGGTCAGGTTCGGGTTCATACGTATGAAACGATTTTCGGGTTCGGGTCGGGTTCGGGTTTGTCTAAAATTTTTGGGTTTGGGTCGGGTTGAACCCGCCAACCCGCGAACATGACCCGTTTAGCACCCCTAGATGAGACGTTGGGCATGCTGGAAGTCCGCTGATGTTGATGGTGGGCTTCAGTTCTGGACTATTTCGACGCATTCGATCACAGGGAAGTGATGTTGATGGAAGACTCAAGTCCGGTGCTAATCCATGTGGACTACGGAAGTCCACGGAACATATATATTTATTTATATATAACATTTATTGAAACATGTATCTTTATTTTGATGGGTTCTATTGATAAACACAAATCTTGAATTATCACAAATATCAACTGATCTTCCATGGTCACAAATATATTTGATTAACTTGAATATATACATAATAAAGATCCATTCACGTGATCTTGTGCTGGAGGGTATTCCAAGACTAAAATTTTGACATGGTGGATGGTTTTGGTTGGTTATACGGAACGAATGGGTTTTTTTTAACACAGATGATGTGTTTTTGTATAGTATAGATTTTTTTTGTTTTATGTTTGGTTTAGGGCTTATGGTTCATGTTTTGCATAAAATGGGATACAAATATATAAAGATTTAGACACAGTAATTATTTTGACCACTTGCGTGCCGCAAAGCGCGCACTAGGTTTAAATCCTAGTTAAGTTAAAAAATAGCCAAGCCAAGCTTTAACCTTATAAAAAAGAATTAAGAGTTATATCCACTAATTTGAATGCCGTAGTTTTTTAACATCAGCTAGATGTAAGCCCCGCCGCGTTGCGGCTAGGGCTTACAAAGTTAGGCGTAACGTATACCAGGAATGTCAACTTCACCTCTGATGTGGTATGTGTTCCTTTCATGTGGCATTTCTTTTTTCTTAAAAAGTAGCTCAAAACATATATAATAAATAAATAAATAAAGTTGGGGTTTTTCTATTTGAAACGTTAACTTCATACCTGTAAACAGGACGGGCAAACCCACAAGAACTACATAAATATTAATATTAATTATTATACATTGGTTTTTGACAGTGGCTTTGATGGTAATAAATAAAAAGTTTTAACAAAGTTAATTTTTTATTCGATAAAAAAAATTGTCACTTACCTACCTATATGCATAGACATCCCTAATTAGCCGCTTTATTTTTCTCTCCCCAAAACCTTCCTCTATTTCTCTCTCTTAAACTCATTTTTTTCTTCAATATTTTGCTTTCATAAGGGTGTACGGGGCGTTCGCGGGGATAGGGTTCGGTGACCCTAGTCACCGATCGGGAACGCCGCCGCCATCAAAGCGGGGACCCGATTCGGTGATAGGGATCGGTGGGGAGATACCGCGTTGTTTGGCTCGAATTTCGAAAGAAGACCGTTTATCAACGGTCATTTTTAAAAAAAAAAAAAAATTCAACTTTTTTAAACAATATATATTAACCAACCTAAATCAAACTCACCACTCTCAAACTCACACCAAAACTCTCAAACTCAAATCTTTCAAATACAAAATGGATCCCAGGCTTCCGTTTCTTTCAACCCTACCCGACTTTCCCGACGATGGAGATGCATCGTCAAGCGATTCTAGCTTAATTTTCTTCCAAAATCTCATCCAACAAGCGGAGCTACTAGACACGGCATCGTCTAGTAAAAAAAAATTTGTCCGTCGAGATCGTGAGGGGGGCCATGAGACACTCATGGCCGATTATTTTGATGAAAATCCAAAATTTAATGACGATACTTTTCGTCACAGATTTCGTATGTCCAAGTCGTTGTTCCTAAAAATTGTTAGTGACGTGGAAGCGTTTGACGAGTGGTTTAAAGAAGGCTTAGACGGGAGAATGAATAAAAGTTTCACACCGTTGCAAAAGGTTACTTCGGCGATTAAACAACTTGCAACCGGTAACCCACCAGACGAGGGGGACGAGTATTTAAATATGTCTGAAAGGACCTCTCGTGAGTGCCTTGAATATTTCTGCGAGACGGTCTGTAAAAGGTATGGCGGTGAATTCCTACGTAGACCAACGAGCCACGACGTCGCGCTATTGTATCAGGCTCATGAGGATAGGCATCACCTACCTGGTATGTTGGGTAGTCTGGATTGTACACACTTCGTCTGGAGAATGTGCCCCACAGAATTGCGTGGACAATACATGAGAGGCGATCATCAATACCCGACGGTTATGTTAGAAGCGGTGGTGTCTCAAGATTTGTGGATTTGGCATGCTTTTTGTGGCCCGGCGGGTTCACAAAACGACATCAACGTGCTGCAACAATCTCCATTATTTCTTGCTCAACGAAACGGAACGGCGCCAAATTGTCCGTTTCAAGTGAACAACCACTTATACAAACGCGGGTATTATCTTACTGATGGGATCTACCCTACCTGGTCCGTGTTTGTGAAGTCTTTTCCATATCCACACGACCCGAATGAAAAAAAGTTCAAGAGGCAACACGAGGCCGCAAGAAAAGATGTGGAACGGGCGTTTGGTGTGTTAAAGTCGAAGTGGGGAATACTAAATCGCCCAATGCGTTCGAAAACGGTGAGAAAGATAAGGTCTATCGTGTATACGTGCCTTATTTTACACAACATGATTATAAAAGACGACGGAAGGGCGATAGCACCGGTACATATTCAAGATCCTCCAGTCGAACCCGTCTTCGATGATACAGCTTATACGGAGCTCATTGACGAAGACACGCATTGGAGACTAAAACACGATCTCGTTGAGCATCTCGGAAGTTTAGACCTGCCTCACCTTGAAGTTGATTCGGACGACGAGTAGTTTGTTTTTATATTTTTCTACTTTGAATGTATTTTTTTTTTCTAGTTTGAATGTATTTTTTTTTTTAATTTAATGAAATGTCTTTTATTTAATTTTTTTTTATTAATATTTTTTTAATTTGTAAACATTAATAATTTTACAAAAAAAAAAAAAAAAAAAAAAACCAAGTCACCTAAAGAGGGGAGTGCCGCCATCAAAATGGGGTGTTAGGGGAGTTTAAGAGAGGAGTTGACGTGGCACTAATTGATTGGTTGGGCGTAAGAGAGGGGACTCACCTCTTAGGTGAGTGCCCCTTACACCCTAAGGAAACAGAGTGTTTTATGTTGTATCAACATATCCTCAAGTCTTCTAACAATCTTTACATAAATCTTTTTTATGAGGTATATACCTACAGGGGATACATATATAATATGTATCTATATGTAACCCCCTTCAACTGTGTCCAAATTCTTGATAGTTATTTCCAACCTCCACCATCTCAAAACCTCATCATTGGAGCACTTAAGTACCGGCACGCGCCTCGCTGGAAAACTGGTTGAGGGTTGTCGTTGCCTCCTACGACGACCCCTTCTCTCATTATGCACTCAACATCTCCTTATTTCTAATTCGTGGAGGTGGATCTAGTAGTCGAAACCAAGAACACCACCACAACAGCCCTATCACCGCTTTTAGAACAGCATCGATGGATCTGACATGTCAACAGTGTATCCTCCTCAGAGACTGACGTTGCAATCGAGTTCACGTTCTCGTTTTGTATGTTTTCCTGCAACTGTGACGTTGGGTTATAAAGAGCATTTTGCGTGATGATGAAGCAATGTTTAGGGTGATGATAAAGCATTATAGATTGCAATTAATGGTGAGTTAGGGTGGCAAGCTGAGAGACGTGGCTTCTGTACTTTTGTGTGAAGTTGAAAATAGCAAAATAACCTTGGGGCCACTGTCCAAATTAACCAGTAAAAGAAAAATAATTGGTACAATATATAGCACAACTTACAAACAATGATCCCTAAGATTGTTTTAAATTGATAGTATATAAATTATTATATTAGACCATATGTAACATTGAACGGTTTGGGTTTTGGTGATTGATAAACTTCTATCTTGCCACTCAAAAAACGTGATGTTTTTCTAATCCAAGTACATTAAGGTAGAGGCCACACTGGAGTAGAGAGATCAAGGACTTATCAGGTTTTCCCTATATATAACGTAAGATGACAATTTATAGATTCATTAACGTAAGGTGACAATTTATAGATTCATTAAAAGAAATTAACTACAATATTTTTATAGTTATATTTTATATAACTTTTTTTAAAAGAGCTTTAGAATAAAATCTTGCTTATGGTTCTAAAATAGGTTAAGACCCCCATACATACATGATTATTATTTAGTATTGGTGGCTTTATAAAATGGACCTCTTCTAAAAGAAAATAAGAAATTAAACATGAACATGACTCGATTTATGATCAACATAATGTTTCCATTTTTTTGTCTTTTACATAAGCCTTGAAAATATTTAAAAAAATCTTACCCGATGGTCGAACTAGTTAAACCGAGAACCAGGTATAGCACTCGTTCATATAACAACACAAAATCGCTCGCTTTTATTTGAAACGTTTGATTACGTGAAAGTGGATGTTTAACTGATGAACCATAAACCAACGTCCAAAACCCTATTATCTTAACCGAAAAATCAAACCATCAACGTATTTGATTGAGATCGAACATGAAGAAGATGGGTATTTATGAAATAGGAAGAAGGAAGAAGATGTCAATCTTGGTTGACTTAAAACTCAACCTTTCTCTCTTTATCTCATGAAAACCGAATCGGAAAAGGAGTAGCATTAACTTTTTGCAAGAGCTTAGAGTTTGGTGACGGGCCAAATGTTCGAAGATCGCCTTTGTTGGGTTTGTACTTGAACATGTGGGTTTACTAGCTAGTTTGGACTTTATCAAAGATGACCGCAGAGATTTGAAAGGTATGTGTCTAGTCTTGTTTACACGACGAACACACCAGTAGTCGAAAGTTGTTGCTGCTCTCCTGATGAGTTAAAACTTTATTGAATAAATGCATCATTATATATTAAATAAAGTTTTAAACTAATAACATTATTATCCGGTTTTTAGTTCGACTATCCGATTTGACCGGCTAAAACTCATTCTTAAGACGTTGGTTTGGTTCAGTTCGATTCGGTATGTCATCAATGAGAGATGTTTGGGGAGTTTACAAGTTGAAAGTAGAAGACCAATTTAGAAGACCATATTATCACTATATCATCTTGACAATTGATGTTTTCGGCTTCTTTTTCAAATTCAGTGGACTCATGTGGGTTCCATTTCCATACGTGAACAAACAATGACATAGATCCATGACTTCTTTTATCACATTTTCTATATTCAATAACCATCTTTTAGTTAATAATATATATTTTATCTACAGGTCTTTAAATTAGTCTGTTTAGTACCTCATTTTAAATGACAGCATACTTGAATTTTTTTAATTTATCTTTGGTTTTAATAATAAAGATTAATTATGTAAATGTTTTGGACGACTTACAACATGTGTAAGTGAACTTATTTTTTTAAAACGACAAAAAAAACATACTTTATATTAAAGTCTTTTTCCAGAAAGGGCTGGTCTGGCTGGATGATTAGTTACTTATCAACAACTAATCCTATTTACTTATTAATTTTGTCAAGACTAGAAATGAATGACCTTGTACCATTAATCAGTCCAAGTTTTTCTTTTGTCCTTTATATAATTAACCTGTAATGTTTTATTAATTTCTTTTATATTTAGCTTTGATTTTATCAATTGTTGAAATATTTTTATCGTATTATTGAGGTTGGTACTTGGTAAGTTAGATATACTAGTCATTTTTTGTACTAATATGTAATTATGGTTAGTTATGTTTTCACGCATTCAAACCTTAAGTCCTTTAACTCTTTAAATTGTGTTGAAGAAAGAAGACAAGTTACAAATATGTTACGTACAATATAAGTTGTTCATATTTTATATAATGATCGTTCATATTTAATCCTTTATATTGATATATAAGTTTGTCATATATTCAAATCAAATCATACGTTTAAAGGGTTTAAAGGGTTAATGTTAGGCCTCCCAATCCATGATCTCACTCAGCTAAAGCAACCAACAGGTTTGCGGAATCCACCTGATGATCAACCACTGTAGATGAAACACTAGAATGCAAAGATTTGTGAGAGGAATCAAGAATACACAGAGTATTCTTGATGAAGAAGATGAATGACGTCACACACACAGTAGCCGCCAGACAAACACACACACAATGATTAGGGTTAGGTGCACAGAATTTCACACAGAATCGCCTCCTTGTCTATTCCACATAAAGGTATATATACAAGGCAAAACCCGGACTTTCAAGACAGACTAGAAAGCCCGGACAAACAACTACACAAAGCAAAACTCTGACTATTGTCCCTAACAAAAACCTCTGACCTTTTTCCTAGACATAAACCTTGGACAAATGTCCCTAGGATAAAGTTGGGACTATCTTTCCCTAGGATAAAACTAGGACTAACTTTCAACAAATGTACAATAAAGACCCTATAGAATGGGAGACATGCACTTATCACCTAAAGTGCATTAACAAACTCCCCCTTGATCAGTGCATGGTCTTCATTGGACTTGAGATCTTCATCCTTTCTTCGAGAAGCTGCTTCCTGCCCAGACCTTGTTCTTCACACAGAACTGAACCACTTTGATGAACTGGTCAGCTAACAGTTGATCTTCTTCAAAGAAATGCAACGGCAGACGTCTTAGATTTTTCAAATCCTGCATCTTGTGATGAACGATCCAGACGCACACAGCTTCTGCAAATCTTCCATCTTGTGATGACCGATCCAGACCTGAAACACTTAACCCCCGATTAAGAATCTTAACCCCGGAGACACTCGGCCCAAACCTGGATCCCAAAACTAATTCCAATATCCTGGAATCAACAAATGAAATATTAAACAACCAATATTTAATAAATTGTATTTCAAAAACACGACCATTCAGAACAAAATACTTCAAAACTTATACTTTTGGAAAAATATCACAACTTGGAAGCAGATTTACCGAAACACCTTAAAATGACGTGATTACCCACACACTTAGATGGATCTTGCACGACCGATTTTTATATACAAAAAGACTTATTTTAAGATTACCTAACTTGATGTTTAACACCTTAATAAAGAATGTTCACAACCCTTAGAGAATTTTCAAAATGATAACTCGCACATAGAAACAAGAAAGCAAAATCTTTTTGATGTTTTTTTTTTTTTTTTTTTTTTTTGAATTTTTGACTGAATAAAGAAATTAAACCTACGAACGTATTTACACTAATTATCTTTTTGTGAAATCGGAGCAAAGGGATCATATCGGTTTTTCTGTCAATATCCAACACAAGAACATAGTTTATCAGTTTAAGCTCTTAGAATGATATTAACAGTTCAAGATGTTCAACGGTATTGTGGTCCACTTAAGTTTTAGCACGCTTTCGAACACTGTTTTCGAGATATGGAATTAAGTGTATTAAGCTGACAGTAACTATGTTTACCCACCTCAGAATATACTCCCGTATCAAGGTATGCACGAGAGTTCATCTTACTGGTGAGTATACCATTTATCATCTGTTTTGACGTATAAGCTAATGTGAGATACTCACTTATTTGGGATTGAAAAACAAGTCCTTTGTGATAGAATCACTTATTGAGGAGGAACTTGAATTTCAGATGCAAAGGGCACAGGAGCAAGTCCGTGAACAAGTTAGTACCATCGTACAGACAAAGAGACGAACTTGACTCCCGCATAATTTTGTGGGACATGTGATTGTTTATCACTTATTTGGGTCGAATGCATCATGTATTAAAGATATTTACACGTATGTATGGTATCATGGAAGATCTAGACTTGCGTCCCCGTTGTTTTCCGGTAAAAGAAACAACCATGATACCCAGATGATAAACAGCATAAAGACCACGTATCTCAGAACCTCGGCAATCTATCAAACGAAATTACGGTACCAAGACCATATATCCGAGAGATGTGCCACACAAGTTACGCAGTTCATTATGTTTATATACCAAAAACAGGTTCTTATTGACGCGTAAAACCTACCGAAGCAACGTATAATGAAGCTATTACAGTTAACGGTTAATTTTATATATTGCTATAATCCTGCACCAGATACGACTAACCGATGTACTATCATTTCCCTTTTATCTCAACACGACTTCATTTTATATTTTTCAAATGTTTTTGTATTTTTCTTAAAGTTTATCCTACAACTAAGTAAAATATTTTTGGAGTTTTTCAATTTTTCGAAAATGGTAAGAACTGTACAGTAAACATAAAATAAAGTTTCTATGCGAGTTTTGAAAAGCATTTTACTCGGGGTTGATCATGCCAATCATTCGGACCAGATTTTCAAATCTAGCCCGATCGAATGTCTTTGTAAACAGGTCGGCAAGATTATCCAAGGTGTCTACCCTAACCACTTCTATTAAACCCTTCTCAGCACAGTCGCGAATGAAATGATGCCTAACATCTATGTGCTTAGTGCGTGAGTAATTAACTGGATTGTTAGTTATGGAAATGGCAGAGTTGTTATCGACAAGAATAGGAGTTCGAGTAAAATTCAAACCGTAGTCCCTCATTTGCTGTTGAATCCACAAGACCTGAGCACAACAGCTTGATGCAGCAATGTACTCGGCCTCGCACGTGGATAGAGAAACGGCAACTTGCTTTTTGCATTGCCAAGAGACAAGACGATTCCCAAGAAGTTGTGCGCCGCCAGAGGTTGACTTTCTGTTCATCCGGCACCCTCCGAAATCTGCGTCAGCATACGCCATCAAATCCAGACCACCTTCAGCTGGATACCACAATCCAAGCTTAGGCGTCCCTTTCAGATATCTGAAAATACGCTTGACTGCTTTCAAGTGAGACTCCTTCGGAGTTGATTGGTACCTAGCACACAAACAAACAGAGAACATAATATCTGGTCGTGAAGCAGTAAGATACATCAATGAACCTATCATTGCTCGATATAGAGTCGGATCCACTTCAGGATCTTTCACATCATCGGATGAAAGCTTGATATTTTTCGGGAGAGGCGTGTCATAGGGTAAGCTATCTTCCAATCCAAATCTTTTGAGAATCTCGTGGACATACTTAGTCTGATGCACGTACGTCCCGGTTTTTTCTTGACTCACTTGAAGACCTAGAAAGAACGATAACTCGCCCATCGCGCTCATTTCAAATTTTGACTTCATCACCGCCTCGAACTCACGACACGATTCTTCATTTGAAGAACCAAAAATTATGTCATCAACGTAAATTTGCACGATCAGAAAATCTCCCCCTTTCTTCAATATGAACAGTATGGAGTCAATCGCGCCACGCGATAACCCATGCTCCAAAAGATGCTTTGACAACGTCTCGTACCATGCTCGAGGCGCCTGATGGAGACCGTGGAGAGCCTTGTCCAACAGATAGACCTTGTTGTCTAACCCTGGAGCTTCGAAACCCGGTGGTTGGGATACATACACAGTTTCATGCAATTTCCCGTAAAGGAACGCGCTTTTCACATCCAACTGATAGACTTTGATACGCATGTGTGCAGCAAAGGCTAGAAACAAACGAATAGCTTCCAGGCTTGCCACCGGTGCATAAACTTCAGTATAATCAATCCCTTCCTCCTGATTGAAGCCTTGAACAACCAACCGTGCTTTGTTTCTGACAACGACACCCTTATCGTCTTTCTTGCACTTGAAAACCCATTTCGTGTTGATTGCATGTTGGCCCTTCGGAAGATCGACCAAATTCCACACCTTTAACTTGTCGAACTGAGCTAACTCTTCTTGCATCGCCTCACACCAAGAAATATCCTTCAGAGCCATTTGATAGTTCTTCGGCTCTATTTGAGAGATAAAACATTCATGTAGGCTAAGATTGTAGATTTCTTCGTTCTTGATAGCAGAGAACAGACACTGCATCTCTGAAATACTCCTTCACGTTTGTACTCCCGCATTTGGATTCCCAATAATATTATCAACAGGATGATGAATATGTGTTCTTGGAACTGGAATTGCTGGAGCTTGAAGATTGTTTCCCAAATTCGATTGAATCTCCCCCTCAACATTTGCATTACTACTAGAAGCTTGATCATTTCCAGAAGACGCATTAACATTTGGATATACTGAAAAGTCAACGTAAAGATCACCAGTTGTAGATTGAGCAGTTGCATTGGGGATCTGCTCAGCAACAACTTCATTCACGATTGAAGAATCAGCGACTGGAACATTCGAAGACACATTAGTAGGGATACTTGCTCTCCAGCTCGCATCCACTTCATCTTTGTTCACAAGATGTGTGTATACAACCTCCGAATCTTCTTCTGAAAAATCAGGAATATCAAATGAATCAAATAATTTATCATAATCATAACCGCTTTTGGGACCGAACTCGGACGGTGGAGGATCGAAACTCAAAGGAGTTATATCAAACACGGTCTCCACTGAACGCTTCTTAACGTTATAAACGCGTTTGTTGGGAGTTCCATTGGCATAACCCAAAAAGAACCCAATTTCTCCAACTTCCCCCATTTTAGGAGTATCTTTGGTGCGTTTGATAACACACTTGATCCCAAAAGGTTGAAAACCAGATAAGTTCGGTTTCTTGTTTTCAAGCAATTCATAACACGTTTTATCTTCTCTTTTGACCGTAAGCACATGATTTAACACATAACATGCAGTGTTTACCGCCTCGGCCCAGAAGAAAATTGGCAATTTTGATTCAGAAAGCATAGTTCGGGCCGCCTCAATTAGGGTACGATTCTTCCGTTCTGCAACTCTGTTCTGTTGAGGAACATATGGAGCGCTGAACTGATGAACTATTCCCATTTCCCGACATAACTCATCCATATAATGATTTTTAAACTCAGTGCCGTTGTCACTTCGGATTTTCTTAACAGGAAGTGAATAATTTTTCTCAAGTTGTTTGAATAAATCTCTTAAAATACCAGCAGTTTGATCCTTTGTTTTTAAGAAAAATACCCATGAGTAACGTGAGAAATCGTCAGTGACAACTAAGCAATAAGACATCCCACCAATGCTAGCAACATGGATCGGGCCGAAAAGATCCATGTGAAGCAATTCAAGTGGTTTTTGAATTGAGTTAACTGTTTTCGGTTTATGAGGCTTTCGTTTGATTTTTCCTTTTTCACATGATTCACATTTGTTGTGCATATTGAAACTACGTAAAGGAACCCCCAACACCAAGTTGTTTTTCACTAAGTGGTTCATTTTTCGCAGATGCACGTGGCCCATTCTCCTATGCCAGAGATACGATTGATCTTCAGTCGCCTTCGAAAGTAGACATGTCACTGGAGCAGACGAGTTAACCAACGGGCGCATATCCATGACATATGTGTTATTCACCCTTGGAGCCCTCATAACGATCCAATCTTCAGGAACAACAAATCCCGAACGCAAGACGAAGCAAGCTTTATCAGTGAACAGCATCGTGTACTTGTTATCACAGATTTGAGAAACCGACATCAAGTTATGCTTCAGTTCTTCAACGTAGTTCACTTTATGCAGCGTAATTTTTCCATTTGACACAGAACCTTCACCGGTGATGTAACCACCCTTCTCACCGGCAAAATTCACATAACCACCATGAATTTGTTTAAAATTGTTCAATAACTCTCTATTTCCTGTCATGTGTCTGGAACAGCCACTATCGATATACCAAATATAGATAGCCCTTTTCAGCTGCTCCTACACTCCCCAACAAGAAAATTTAGTTAGAATATGGGACCCAAGCCATGATGGTCTTGGGTCGTCCCGATTCATCAACATAAGAAAACTCTTTGAAATAACCATCATTGCCATCGTGTCCTCCATTTCCATTTCGGAAATTGTTGGAATGACTCCCCGCAAATCGTGGATTATACGGAGTTGACGATATGTTGGTATAACCAGAGTTTCCATAACCTCGGCTTCCATAGTTTTGGTAACTGTAATTTTGATTCCGGGGTGGCTCAAAATTCCTACCAAATCTAGGAACATCATCGTGTCTTGAGAATGATCGTGGATGATTATCCGAATGCTGTCTTTGATTTGGAAATCGAGGGGGTGACGCATTTCGGTCATTCACGAATCTGTTCTGTGCATGAGGTCTAACATTGTTGTTGCTCGAACCTCCAGAACGTTGGCCATTCTCAAGTGTTTGGAAAGTAACATGATTTTGTCGTCTGTGAGGGGTTTTCTCACGAATATCATGTTTTTGAGATGAACTTTCCGGTCCTTTACCACAATTTATAACAACTGGTTTCTCCCCATGATCCTGATTTTGTTGTGTTTTAACATTTGGTTTGACAACTGGTTTTACTTCTTGTTTAATCACTTTGTTTTTCTCAACCTTCTGATTTTTACCGTTTTTCTTTTCAACATTAACTACTTCATTTTGTGGTTTTTCAACAAAAGGTTTCCTTTGATCAGGATCAACAAGAGACTTACCCTTGTCATCTGGACAGTCGGCTGCTAAGTGTCCTTTCCCACGACACTTATAACATTTGCGAACTTTCGCAGCATTCTTTGGACGTTCCTCATGAGTGGTCGAAGATGATGAGTCGTTGGTGGAATTTTTCAAAATTTGGTTCACAAACTGAGAGTTGGAACCAGTTTCGATCTTTACTTCTTCTTTGACAAAATCCTCCCCTTTAACAAACTCAGTTTTAGGGATATTTTTCAAAGACTTTTTAGATTTCCCACGTGACTTTGGTTTTGACTTCACATTTTGAACTTGATTAAACATTTCCAAAATCTTATTGTTTATCAAATTTTCAATGTTTTCAAGATTTACTTCATTTTTCTTTGAAACTCCACTCATCTTCGACTGATCTGAGTCAGTAACTTCATCTGGCTCAGATTCTGACTCACTTTGCGGTTCAACCGTCAGAGGGGTCTTTGGCACAAAATTTGCCAATTCAGGATCAATGCTTGGCATCGATGTATAATTATGGTTTACCGGAGGAGGCACTTTCTTATAACCAATGCCGAACATTTCTTCCTCAGATTCTTTGAGACGTTGGCTGTTAATACAGAAATTCATCACTTCAGATGAATCCCCGAACTTCTCAATTTTTCGTTGCAAGTCTAAAATCAGATTATCTTTTTCTAAAATGATTTTGTTCTTTTCCAAAACACAATTTTGGTTCATTTCAAGTTCAGATTTTAATTCCTGATTTTTAACAGTTCCCTGAGCCACACGTCTCTCAAATTCAGAGATATCATTTTTCAGCGCTTTTATCTTAATTCGGTGTTCTTTATCCGAATTAGACAACACAGCAATGAGTTCTCTGGATTTTTCTAAATCTGCAATTAAGTTTGTGTTATGAAGTGCATATCTATCTATCTTTGTGACAAACTCAACACATCTAGCACATCGCTTATCTACAGGAGATGTTTTTACCTCAATGCCAGCCATGAATGCACACGCTTCGCTTTCTCCGGATTTTTCTTCCAACCTTTTAGCTTCTGCATCCGCAAATTGCTGCATTTCAGCTATGGAGATGTTGAACTCAAAACATTCTCCTTTTTCTCCATCTTCTGTTTTGTTAGCCTTTGCAACAGACTCTTCATTCGGGTAATCTTCATTCTCAGAAACATTTCCCGAATCCAACTCTTCCCCCAGAACCTCAGCTACAACCGCAAGTTCCTCAATGCTAGTCTCTTCGACAATCTCTTCACACACTTCTTCGTTGACAATTTCAGCTATAAAGGCTTGTGACACAATAGCTCCTGAAATGTCTTCCAATGCACAACCCCAGTCGTAAGGCTCAGTCACTTTTTGTAAAGATTGAGCCACCATAGCATTGTTTGTTGAAGGTGCAAGATTTTCAGAACCACTTGGACGAGCACTTGAGTTGGAAGTAGTTGCTGAATTGTTGTGAGGTCTTGAGTTGTTTCCTTGAGAGTAGTTTTCTCTGTTCGATCTTTCCATCTTCGGCTTCCGACAATCACGTGCGAAATGCCCGTAGATGCCGCAGTTGTGACATTTCACCTTTGACATGTCGACTCCCATTCGAGTCTTTGTCTGACCTCCTATGAACTTCCTACCCGTTCTCAACAGAAACTTCTTCGCTCTTCGAACTAAGAGTGCCATATTGAGTTGTAGATCAAGTTCTTCCATTTCGTCTTGGTCTATCTGGTCAAAGTCTTCATCGAGACTTGACGGTTCAACGAGCTTTCCAAGACAGAAGTTCTCATAGGCAGTCATGAAGGACGCCAAAAGACTCATGTTTTCTTCAATCAACTTCAAACAGTTTGCATCTACCTTTGGAATGTTCAAGCTTGTACCTTGAGATTTCTGAGCTCCACCAGAAGAGTACATTCCTTGATTGGAATTTTTTGTTCCACTTGAATTGACATTGTTGCTTATAAAGGCGTGTTCACTAGCGGGCACTTCATTCTCTGAATATAGGGCAACACCGGCTCCTCCATTACTACCCTTATCCATTGGTTTTGAAGCTTTATATAACTGAGGATCTTGAATCTTCTCAAAATCGGATGCTTGATCTTCCATGTTCCAAGCATAACCCTTCAGTTTTTGTATAACTTCTTCCAATGAGAGCTCCTCGTAGAGAACACCTTCTCTAATCAAAGTGGTGTACATATTCCAATCTCTGGAAAGGCAATTCAGAAACTTCTCAACCTTCTCAAATTCAGTGTAGATACCCTTTTGACTCCTTTCAAGTTCGCTCAACAAATGATAAAACCGGTTCACTGTATCATCAAATGATTCATTTCTCAAGGCTTTAAACACAACGAATTGAGTCTTCAAACGTTCGAGTCGTCATTTCTTGTATATTGCATTTCCTTCATAGCGTTCGATCATGCTATCCCACAACTCCTTCGAGCTACTTCTCTTACGGAAAGTGTGAAGTATAGATTGCGTCATAGCCATCGTTATCATTAACATAGCTTTCTCTTCACAATCATAGAACTTCTTCTGGTCGTCAGTAAGTGCCAAATATGTATAAATCGTCAACGTACGTACTGGAGTAGCTCCACATCCTTTAACAATGCACAACCAAATCTTGATGTCTTTTGCTCTTACATACCTCTCAAACCGATCCTTCCATTCTGGGAAATCCAGCTCGTTTATCAACAAAGGTGGTTTGTCGTTACTCCCTACCTCAGCATTGTGCTTGAGGTTTTGCACCATTGTAGTCAGATTGTTGTTTGCCATTTCAGAAAACTACAGTAGATTTCCAAGCAAGAACTGTGTTACTGAAAGGATTTTCTAAGTCAAAACTCGGAGAGAAAGCACGGAGTGAAATGTCTGAGCTTTAATCAGAGTGTGAAACCCGGATCACAAAAACCTGAAATAAAACACAAACAGAAAAACTCGGACACAACACTGTTAGGAACTTAAACTCAGACCACCTAATAAAGATCAGACTCACTAAGAATATAAAAATCGGACTCTGAGGTTAAAATTCGGACACATTGACCTTTAGACTAAAATTCGGACTTGATAACTAAATAACGATAGTTAAAAAATTCGGACACCTTAAACTAAACTCAACAAGAAACTCTAAGAAAGAACTCGGACTCAAACTTCAATAAAAGTCGGACTATACTTAAAAACACTATAAAATACGGACCTTTCTAAGGAACTAAACAAGAGATCGGACTCTAATGATACTATTAAAACTCGGACACTCAATGTGGTGTTGAAACTCTGACCTAATAAGGTGTAAAGAAGCTCGGATAAAACAGGATATAGACACAAACTCGGACCAGACTTAACCTGAAACTCGGAACAAGTCTATATATATAATAAACTCGGACTTGACTAACAAATCAATAATCGGACTCTCTAAGGAAGACAAAATTCGGACTAAATTATAAAAACAAACACAAAACTCAGACTTAAAACTCTGAGAAAGAACTCGGACACTCTTGAAAGAACTCTGACTCAAATATCAATTGAAAAACTCGGACCAATATGATTCTTAAAAATTCAGAACTATTAAAAACTCAGACTCAAAGTAATAAAAAAACTCGGACTCCTAAGACTTTAACTAAAAAGTCGGACTGAGACTCAAGGACACTAATAAACTAATAAACTTCGGACTGAGAGACTCTAATATTAGTTAAAAACATCGGACTGAGACTCAAGGTAAAAGAAAATTCGGACTCAATGATATGATAGACTCTAAAGACAAACTCGGACTCTACCTAGATAACTAAACTCAGACTAAAGGACTATTAAAAGTCGGACACACTTAATTAACTAGTTTTAAAAGTCGGACCTGAAAAACAGAACAAAACTCGGACCCAATACTAAAAGGAGATAGTCAAAAGGTCGGACACAAGTAAAAGGATAACCAAACTTCGGACACAAGAAGGAAAAAACTCAGACCTGAAAGACACTAAGAAAAATTCGGACTACTAGCTTAAAACACAAAATTCGGACAAGAGTTTCTCAAAACTCAGAAGAGCCAATCTCCGGACTATCTCCCCAATGTGACTACACACTGGTTCAACAATACCCCGGAGACACAAACACCAAATATAAACCACGGACAATGCTTCCAAAGATCAAACTAGGAATCTTTTCCAACCTTCAAACTCTGTATGAACAAGAACTAAAACCCCTGTAAAACCCAGATGAAGAAAAACACTAAAAATCACCAAACTACTCAAAATCCATCACCAAATCACTAGAAATGAATGAAGAATCATGAATAAAACACAAAAACTCACTAAACACTCACTAATCCCTATCAAAGATGAACTTTTCTCACAAAAACCTTCAAACTAAGAAACACCTACAGTAGTATGAGCACACTGCTCTGATACCACTTGTAAGGCCTCCCAATCCATGATCTCACTCAGCTAAAGCAACCAACAGGTGTGCGGAATCCACCTGATGATCAACCACTGTAGATGAAACACTAGAATGCAAAGATTTGTGAGAGGAATCAAGAATACACAGAGTATTCTTGATGAAGAAGATGAATGACGTCACACACACAGTAGCCGCCAGACAAACACACACACAATGATTAGGGTTAGGTGCACAGAATTTCACACAGAATCGCCTCCTTGTCTATTCCACATAAAGGTATATATACAAGGCAAAACCCGGACTTTCAAGACAGACTAGAAAGCCCGGACAAACAACTACACAAAGCAAAACTCTGACTATTGTCCCTAACAAAAACCTCTGACCTTTTTCCTAGACATAAACCTTGGACAAATGTCCCTAGGATAAAGTTGGGACTATCTTTCCCTAGGATAAAACTAGGACTAACTTTCAACAAATGTACAATAAAGACCCTATAGAATGGGAGACATGCACTTATCACCTAAAGTGCATTAACAGTTAACTTATTCTACAAAACTCCTAATTGTAAGAAGTGTAAGAAGGATTTATAGAGTGACAAGTGTTCAATAACCTAAAATCTAAACCCACTACACCACCACCCAAAACCTAAACACCGACCCCCCCCCACCCCATCAAAATCACTTGATAAAACTTTTTGTAATAACAAACTGACTAAGAACTTACATCGGTGACTCATAACATGATAACATGTGATTGATATATATAGCTTTTGATTTTTATAAAAGGTGTAAAGAAAAGTTAAGGTCAAGATGTTGATCAGTTCTGTTTAAACATGAGGGAAAACATGAAAACATACAAAACATACATGTCATCGCAGACAGTGCAGTAGAGAATCCAGTGAGGGAAGAAGCCATAGAGTTCGACATCTTAGTCAAGGTGATATGGTTCCTCCTTAGGGTGCAAACTGATGATGGTGATGATGAAACCGAAAAGGGAGTTCGGTTATGGAGAGAGAGGCGATTCATGATGTTATGTTAATTAGGTTATGTGTCTAACCTTAGAACCTCGACATAAGTCTCCTTATATAAGCACCTAAGAGGAAACCTAATTAGTTAATAAGGGTAATATGGTCCATCAACAATTACCAACTAATTATTTAATAGGTTGTTATATATTCTGATCTATATTATGTAAATTATTATAATGGCTACAAGATTAAATATTAAAACATAATATATTTAATCTTACATTCTCCCACTTAGCCGAGTAATCATTTACTATGAGTATTAGATAAGCCTGATCAGGAGTTAACACTCATTTTAACCTTAAACAAGTACTATAGCAGAGAAATACAACCGTTGAATCATTATGCGACTCAGAACCCCCAATAGTCATACTATAGCCTTAATTTAAAACCTAATCGTTATGATCAAAATACGCATAAGCCCTTTGTTTGATTTGTAACTTTATTTGTCTATATGTCATTATACCGGTTGAACATATTCTAAGAGACATACAAAATCAAACTGAGGAAATTTCATTAATCATAAAACAAAAGCTTGTACAATATGCTTAAATAAGGTCTTTACTAAATCCCATATTCCGAACATGTTCTTCGTAAACCTTAGGAGGGAGACCTTTAGTTATCGGATCCGCAAGCATATCTTTAGTACTAATATACTCAATACAAAGATTATTTTCCTTAACTCGTTCACGTACGAACAAATATTTTGTATCGAGATATAAACCAGCTCCAGTCGAACTGTTACTGTTCGAGAAACTAACGGGCAGCTGAATTATCACAGTAAAGCTTCAATGGTCTAGAAATGGAATTAACGATTCTGAGTCCAGTGATCAGATTTCTAAGCAACATTCCATGACAGGTTGCGTTATAAACAACAATATACTATGCTATCATTGTGGAAGTTGTGGTCAACTGTTGTTTATGACTCTTCCATGAGATAGGTCCGCCTGCTAACATAAAGATATAGCCCGAAGTGGATTTCTTGTCATCTTTGCATTTGGCAAAGTCAGAATCAGAATAGCCTACCACTTCAAAATGATCACTTCTTCTATAAGTCAGTTTATAGTCTTTCGTCCCTTGCAGATATCAAAGTACCTTCTTAGCTTCTTTCCAGTGATCTAGGCCAGGATTAGTCTGATAACGGCCTAGCATTCCAGAAATATAAGGGATATCTGGGCGAGTACAGACTTGAGCATACATCAGGCTCCCGACTACTGACGCATAAGGTATCTGGCTCATTTGCTCCTTCTCGACCTCTGTTGTCGGACACTGGAATGAACCGAAAATATCTCCCTTAACTACTGGAGCGACGGAGGGTTTGCACTGTTGCATGTTGTAACGTGTAAGGACACGATCTATGTAAGCCTTTTGAGACAATCCTAAGATCCCTTTGTGTCTATCTCGGTGAATTTCGATGCCAATGACGTAAGAAGCATCTCTGAGATCCTTCATGTCGAAGTTATGCGAGAGTAACCACTTCGACTCATGCAACATGTCTAAACTATTACTTGCCAATAGAATATCATCTACGTAAAGGACAAGTATAGTAAAGTTGCTCCCACTCATCTTGAGGTAGGCGCATTGATCCACTTGATTCTTCATAAAACCTTGTTACTTCATGACTTCATCAAACTTGAGGTACCACTGACGTGATGCTTGTTTTAACCCATAAATGGATTTCTTCAACTTACAGACTAGATGCTCCTGACCTTCAGGTTTAAAGCCTTCAGGTTGTTTCATGTAAACATCTTCGTCTAAGTCTCCGTTAAGGAAAGCGGTTTTAACATCCATATGATGCAACTCTAAATCAAAATGAGCTACTAAGGCCATGACGATCCTTAATGAATCTTTACGAGAGACAGGTGAAAACGTCTCTTGATAATCAATTCCCTCTTTCTGAGTGTAGCCCTTTGCAACCAATCTCGCTTTGTAGCGTTCAACGTTCCCATTCGGATCCAGTTTTGTTTTGAACACCCATTTACATCCTACGGGCAAGGGCGGTTCTTAGAAGCCCACTGGCTGGGCCACGGCCCGGGCAAGTTTTTAGGCCGTAGTGCTAATTTTCCGCATTTCGATCAAAAAATTTTATATATACTATGTTTGGCCCGGGCTTCCCCGGGCTTTTTTTAGTGCCCGTGTCTTTCGGCCCTGGCATGTTCAACGGGCAAGATCCGCCACTGCCTATGGGTTTAACACCGTTGGGTAATTCTACGAAATCCCAAACATCATTTTTCTTCATGCATTCAAGCTCATCAATCATTGCTTTATTCCATTCAGAAGACTGATCACTGCTAATGGCTTCATTGTAAGAGATAGGATCATTGAGCTTTCCGGGATCCATTTCAGTCAGGTAGGTAACATAATCATCCCAATTAGTAGGCCTTCTTTGCCTAGATGACCTCCTGAGTGGATTATCGGGTTCAGCGTTGTCTTCGTTTTGAGTGTTTGATGTGCCTTCGTCATGAGGTATAATGGGTTCTGATTGTAGAGGTAAATTTGGAGTTGGTGCAGTAGCTTCAGGCGCAGTAGTTGCATTGGGTACAAGAGGAGTAATCGGAGTAATGGTAAGCGACGAGTCTCCCCCCCCCCCCCCGCGTCTTGTACTTCTTGCAATTCTTCGTAAGGGTTGGTACTGCTCCCACTGACCTTGAAATCCTCCAGGAATGCAGCACGCTTGGTTTCAACAATACGGGTGACATGGAAAGGACAATAGAAACGATAACCCTTTGAATTATCAGGATACCCGATAAAGAAACAGGTAACTGTTTTAGGGTCAAGTTTCCTTAGGAAAGGATTGTAAAGTTTTGCTTCAGCAATGCAGCCCCATACTTTCATATATTTAAGACTCGGTTTCCTTCATGTCCAAAGTTCATAAGGAGTTTAAGGGACAAACTTAGAAGGAACTCTATTGAGTATATGAACAGCTACTTTTAACGCTTCAGTCCAGTGGGAATAATGGTAAATTAGTGTTGGCTAACATACTGCACACCATGTTCATAAGGGTACGGTTTGTTCTTTCAACGACACCGTTCTGCTGAGGTGTACCAGGCATGGTGCATTGGTTCACAATCCCTTGGCCCTTACAAAACTCATAAAATGGACCAGGAGCTTGACCCACATCAGTATGTCTTCCATAATATTCACCGCCTCTGTCTGATCTCACAACTTTAATCTGACGATCTAATTGATTTTCAACTTCAGCTTTATAATCTTTAAAAGTTGTAAGAGATTCAGACTTTTCCTTAATAAGATACAAGTACATGTAACGAGAATAATCATCAATGAAAGTGATAAATGAAGTATGTCCTGTTATGCCAGCGATTTGGTAGGGGCCACTAATGTCAGTGTGAATGAGTTCTAATAAATTAGAGCTCCTAGTGGCACCTTTCTTATTCGCTAATGTCATTTTACCTTTAAGACATTTGACACATGTTCCAAAATCAGAGAAATCGAGAGGAGGTAAGACTTCATCCTTTACGAGACGATTTAGTCGTTCTCTTGAGATGTAGCCTAAACGTTGATGTCACAACATTGATGAAGTTTCTAAGTCTCGTTTCTCTTTCATCTTTGTGAGTGATTCATTAATGTTATATGACAACAAAGATTTAGAAAAATTATCATTTAGTTATAATCTATAGAGACCACCATCCAGAATACCAGTACCATAAAGAACAGAATCATAGAGGATAGAGAGTTTGCGATGACCATGGGAAACAATAAAACCGTCCATGTCTAACTTTGGTCCCAACAAGGTTCCGAGTTACCTCAGGAACATATAAGTATCATAAAGTTTAATACATAAACCAGTTTTCATAAATAATTGTAATGTTCCAATGGCCTTCACTTCTAATTCTCGATCATCCCCAACCTTAAGCGTTCTTTGGTTTCTTTCCAGCTTCCGGATTGTAAGGACCCCTGAGTTGAGTTGGTAACATGAACCATAGAACCAGAATCAAACCACCAAGAATTAGTAGAAACATTTAAATTATAGGACTCAAGTATCATAAAAAAATCGTTACCTTTCTTAGCCAGCCACTCCTTAAAGTCAAGGCATTCCTTCTGCATATGTCCTGCCTTTTTACAGAACTTGTAATGGATTCTGCCTAAGGAGTTCTTAGAGCTGCAAGGTGCACTTGTATTAGGATTGGGCCTTTGGACTTTAGAAGCATCCTTCCTCTGATGATTGTTCTTCCTTTTCTTAGAGTTGGAGGTGGTGAAGTTAGCAACATCAGTAGTGCGATCCATCCTCATACGCTCTTCCTCCTGTGCGCACATAGCGACCAGCTCACTCATCGTCCATTTGTCCTTCTGAGTGTTGTATTTGATCTTGAATGCTTCAAAGGACAAAGGAAGCGAAGTAATGATGAAATGAACAAGGAAACCATCACTGATTTCCATTTCCAGCCCCTTCATCTTATTGACCATGTCATTCATCATCATGATGTGCTCGCGAATGCCGCTCCTCCCATCATACTTAGTTGTCACCAGCTTGAGAATAAGATGTGACATTTGTGCCTTTACAACCATCATACAAATATAAAACCAATGAAATATTGTGTTTCATACTTGGTATTTGTATAAATACATGTATCATTTGCACATAGCAATTCTTGTTCGATTTCAAGCTTTAAATCGCTTTCTGGAAAGTTATACGCAAACTGATGCGTAAACGTAATCAATTTAACGCGACAAACACTCTGGAACAGTGACATAGGCTTAACATACCTTAAATAACCCTTACATAACTTAGAAATAAGTTTTGGATGGTTTAGTGTGTCGAAAACAAGTTTATTCGATCGCAGGGACTAATTGTGTCAAACTGCGAAACTATGCCGATTCGTATAGTAACGAACATTCTGAAACATGATCATAAGTTAAACATACCCTAAATATCCTTTACATAGCTTAGAAATAGGCTTTGAGGGGTTCGGTATGCGAAAATAAACTTATTTGGTCAACGGGGACTAAAAGCGTCAAAAAGTGCATGAGTTTGCATTTTCGCGCATATCTCACGTTCTGAACATATCCGTACATCCAAAAATTTTTGTAATCATTAAAATATCTTATTTTAGTGAATGGAATGCAAAAATACCATTCGTCGTGTAATTTGGATCGTTTTCGCGTCCGTTCGAGTTTTCGTCGTAATTAACCGGACAACGAGACCATACGACCAAACGAACCGACATCCAAGATGTTTTCAAGCATATTTTAAGTTCCCTAAACTTTAACTTCATTATAGAGCCTTGAAATGGGGTTAACGAAGCTTAAACGCGTCAAAAATGCATCGAAAACTGAGTTTTGGACTTGCAGGGACCATATTTGACAATCTGTCAAAGATGTCCTCACGGGGCGTGATGCCCAGTGTGCTTAGCTTCACGGGCCGTGACTGATACCCAGATCAGAAACATAGAACTTGGCCTTTGCAGCTGATTTAAGTGGTTTTAATCCCTGGTTTTGGATACAATGAGCTTGTTTTGATATTCCCCTTGTATTGTAAACTTTGGGCATAAGTGTAGGGTTGAGATTGAGCTTTGATTCTTGCAAAAACACTTGTCAAGATCTTGTAAACTCATGACTTACTATAAATACCCACTTGTTCATTCTCATTTCTTCACACATTTGATCTGATTTCTCTAAGTTGGAGCTCTCACATTGTTGAAGGCTTCATATGTAACACCTCGTAAAATCACGACCAATATAATAAAGACACGTGTCATGTACTTTAAATGTGTAATTAATTGATTACGAGGGACTACAATGGTCAAACAATGTAAATATGTTAATAAAAGGATCCAAAGTGTCAACATGCCATTCTTGTGCCTCCGATTTACCTCACACGACGTTCGTATTCTTAAATGAATAAATTATCGAACATAAAAAGTCGTTGTATTTAAATTACGGATTCTACGAAGCATAGGGGTTAAAAGTGTCGACATGTTAAATTTTACCTATGAGTGACCTTTTAGCATTCCCGAAGCCTTGTAATGTATTAAAATACCCTCATGAATATCTGATGATAAGTTACAAAAGTTTCAACTAAGTCTTGTGATGATTAATTCAAATTCAAGAAATTGGGATCCTATGTGCAAACACGACAAATCTTCACTCAATGGACATCTCAAAAGACTCCAAGGCAACATTAATGCATGGCAATGCATACTGAGCAATGCAGACCTGATCATTTGGACCTTCCCTGCTGAAAGTGACTATAGATTCGAGTTTAGAAAGTTGCATGGTCAAATATAAAAGTTCTCAAATTTTTTGTCTATGATGGAAGGCTTACGGACCGCAAATCTTTCTCCTTACGGTCCATAAGATGGCTTAACTGGGCGATGCAATTTGAATTACGGATACGGACCGTAAGGGCTTAGGCTTACAGTCCGTAAGACCTGTAGCTGGGCAGTGAAAATGGACAGCTGCGGGTTGTCTCCTTCTACACCCCTTTTCTCGAAACCATCTGGATGCTAATGGTATTATAAAACCTCTAGACACCTGTATGCATCAGATTATACCTGGGGGACACCTGCATTGATCCTAGACAATCCTTGGCACTATATAAAGGCCCTCATGTTGCAACATTTGAGCTCACACTTAAAATTTCACAACTTGAACTCTCTCAAGCTTCTTCTCTGGAGCATCCTGAGTTGGAAGGAAGCTCTCTTAGTCTAAATTTTCGTCCTAAGGACTCTTGTAAGCATCCTTAGCTTCTGTAATTAAGTTTTCATTAGTATAATGACCGAAAGTCAAAGATATCGTAATTGAGCTTTGACTTGGTGATTAATCACTAACGGTCCAGCCATTATTCTAATTGAAAGTGGCTATGAGTTGGTAATTATGTAGGTACTAAACCATTAAAAGGGCACCTACTGATTATCACTCTAACTTGGTCAAATGTCGGGTCAAACTTATTAATGAAAAGTCAACAGAATCTGTTTTTGCAAATTAATTGATAACTAATAATGAAGAGGTTATGGAACTTGTTTTAACACTAAAATAACTTGGTAAATAATATAAGAACATGTTTAGGCATGTTCAACCCGACAATTCTGAGTTTAGACTCGGTTCGCAACCGAAAGTCGCAAAAGTAGACTTTTGCTTTGACTTTCAGTTCTGACCCGATTTAGCTTGTTTTAGATATGCCTTAGGGTTCCTTTAGGACCATATTACATGTTAATATAACTCTCTGAGATTATACTATATGGTTCCATTTAATCTGATTCATATGCATGTTTCCGTTAATTGCTTAATTATTGACCATTATGCCCCTTTAATATAAAAGCGAGATTTTTGAAAATGTGAAATGACAAAAACCTTTGCTACTGATTTATAATCATTTCCTAAAAAATTGACATCAGTTTATGGTCTAAATTAGGAGTTAGGCTCGATATCGTAAAATGCAAGCTTTTTATTAATTAAACGGTATTTTCGGCATAAAACCTATTTAAACCCAAATTTTGTCACCAAACTTTATACCTGCTGATATAATATAATATTTAGGGATTTTTGGAATTTTTATGGAATTTTAAACTGATCATATCATAGGGTTCTTGCATTGACTCGGTAATTGACGGTTATGCCCTTTTTGCTAATAAAATGAGTTTTACACATCCTTTACATTTCAAACCTTTTGCTACTGATTTTATACAACAAATAAATTATTTTAAACAGTAGAGGCTAATCAAAATCCCATATTTTCTTAATCAAACCGAATATCATCAAATACCGACTATTATGCGATTTAGGCGCATAATATGGTTTAAAACCATACTTAGCACCTAAGACTTGTTACCTACTGATGTTATGAATAAATCTTTATACTTTTACAGTAAGTTAAAGTTTTAAACTCAGATTTCCAAATTTAACCTTTATAGCATATGTGAAATGACCAAAATGCCCCTACGGTGCATAGTTTGCTCACAAATGATAAAATTCACATATGTATGATATCTTACAGATGTAACTTGTTAAAATAAATATTTTTACTGATTATTTTAGACCAGAACCTCAGATTATTATTTAACCTCTTCTATAAACTTTAAAATGACCAAAATACCCTTACGGGCTTAATTTGGTTTTAAATTCGTTTTGGGCATAATGGAAGGTATCCTACTGATATCACAACATATTTAAAGCATATTAACTTGTGGAACCTGTATATGATTCATTTTGGTTACCCGTTATGCAGATTCGCTTTCGGAACGGTTTATGTAACTAGTTTGCATAAATTAACCGAAACGGGTCAAACCTTATCATTTTTCTTTCGAAATCCTGAATGTGTTTAGTTTACCCATTATACAAGTCTTCATACTTGTCGGGTCTAAATCACATTTCAATCCGGTCATCGCTTAATCTCGCGTTTTGAACCGTAAATCTTTCTTTAAAACTAACCAGTCTAAGTTAGAACTTAAATAAGACCCGTTAGGAATCTAATAGGTTATTAAAAACCTTTGTTCCAGATTAAGAGCCCCGGTAGAGTGCTTACACTTGCTGAATTGATTATACGGCTGAGAATAAATTACTTTTAGCTCAGGTAAATACTTTTAACTTATTTTCCCTTATACGGGCTTGGAATACGGTAAATTATTACCGCTTGGTCGGGTGTAGAAACCTTTTAATCGGAAATGGTTAAATTGTATAATCCCGTTTAAATCAGTATTGCTTGATAACAAATAACATTGGGGATTAACGACCGTGTCCTGGATATCCTTGGCTCATTTAAGAATTATAAATGGCCACGACTTAAGCACGGGGTGTTGGCATAACACCTGTCCGTTGCACTTATAAAAAGATATACTCATTTGCTGGGATAACCCGCCGTGAGTTTATACTTGTGGTGTGTTGTTTAATCTTGTTCGGTTTATTTAATACCGGCCCTAAATGTTGGACAAACATGTAAATCTGATACAAGATTTTTATTAATATAATTGTCCCAAGTTATAAAAGAATAATGTGCCTTGCGCATTCAAATCGATTTTATAAACATTTTTTTCAAAAAGAGTCGGTTAATTGTATTTACCAGTGAAAACTGACGTATTTTTCCAAAAAGACTAAGTGACAGGTACCGTGCATAATTGGCTGGGAGCTCAGGGCGTTATTAAGGAATTTTGCAAGTTCTTACGTCTAAAGTCTGTTGAACAATTTTTTATATCTGTCTTAAGATCCGCCTGTGGATCCATATACAACCGTTCGTATAATGTTTAATTATACTTTTAAATTTCGGTTTGTAATATTATTTTTCATCCAAGACTTCCGCTGTGTATTAAACTGTATATAATTGACTATGACGATATCAACTACGTCACGATACTCCCCACCGGGCCCACCGGTAATACGTGGAAATGTCGGGGTGTGACAGGTTGGTATCAGAGCCAACATTGAGTGAATTAAACACTAGCATTTTGTGTTTAATCTCAATGACACAGTTACACATTCCTTCACTTCCGAGTCTAGGCTAGGAACTTAGGACTAATCCTAATCTTATTGTTTTCTTTTGTTGGTTTCTTTTGTTTGTTTTGACAGAACCAAAGACAAAATGCCCCCAAGAATCAGAGGTAGAGGTGGAAGGGGAAAAGCCCCAATGACAGCAAGAAATGAACACAAGGTCGGGCCTTCACACCGGCGTACACCTTCAGCAACCCTCAGCTCTAGTCCCCATGAGGATTGGAGAACGTATCTTGAGCCAGCGAGGCGTTCTGTCTTGCTCAGCTCTTCGCCTTCATACCACAACTCTTTCGGGCCACCATCGGATAAAGAGCCCCACAACTCACATCACTCCTACACCCCCTACAACACTCCAACTCACACCATTCTTTCAATGACCCTACCCCATACTTCCAAAGCCGATTCAACCCGGCAAACTAGATTGAAGAACCAATGGGCCATAACCCTTTGGGACCAGAAGACCATTTTCCTGAAGCTCGGGATATGGAAATGGATGAGGATACAGATCCTGCCGAGCTGTAACACCCTTACTATTTTTAAGCGGATTTCGTCTTTAATTACGAACATAATCATGTAATCATAATAAAAAGTACATTGGAGAATACGGATTAATTAAAAGTTTTACAATTTTCAAGTACACCACATAATGTGACTAAATTCGTCGTTTAAAATTAACGATTAATAATGTGCGGAAGCTTGTAACTTGATCGTGTTCGGTTCTTCGTTGAGCTTGATCGTCCCCCGGTATTGTATATAATACCTACAATTCATAAAACATGAATTGAATTAGTCATACGTAGTTTAGAACGTGTTTAAACGAATTTGCGAGGCAAAATAATTAAAAAAAACAAAATTTTAAAAACTGACTACGTCATGCCACACGACGAAACCCACTTGCTCCCTCGCGTGGCGCGAGGGAGACCCTTTTCCAGCAGGTTCGTTTCTGGAACCTGCATTCTGCCAGCTATGCCTGTTTTTACAGAAACGGCCATAACTTATTCGTTATTGATCCGTTTTACGCGATTCTTTTTCCTACGCGTCCGTAATTTAATTCTCCATCTTGTGGAGTTAAAATACTGATAAAAATCCTAAATTTTTAAGCCTTTGGTTTATTTTTCAAAATCCACTTTTTGACCCGTTTATATTTAAGACCTCCAAACTTGTTTCTAGTTAATCATAAATCATAAACCAAAGTATTTAACTCAAAATCTCTATCTTGGATTCATAAATTTTGTGAATTACACGGCAAACACCCAAGTTACGCGCGTAATTCATTTTGACCCGTTTAGGAGATCTTTTATGCATTTTGGTCTAAAACTAGCTCTTTTCTTTTCATACTTCGTAATTCCACATCTAAATATCTGCTTATGTTCCACCACAACTATTTTTGTGGTGGATTTAGCATAACTTACCTATTATCCCAAATTTACCCATCGGTTGGTCATTTTACGCAAATGACCATTTTTGTGCATTTGACCCACGAATGTGTATTCCTATAACATTTATTCATATTTAATGATTCCATAATCTTAATGCAAGTTCCTAATTAACCCCTATGGGTCGTTTGCCCAATATACCCTTCAAGGGTGTTTTGGTCAACTTTAGTCCCTCACTTTACGACGAAGGACTTTCGCTAAATATTTGATCAAAAATTGTATGTTTAACTAAAAGCTTATTTATGCGCACCTGGGTCGGGTCAAAGTATTGACCCGTTTACATAACTTTTGCTTTAAATCTTTCTAGTTAAAGCAACACAAGCTTATGTTATTTCCTGTGATTACAAAACTCAACAAGTGATTGTCAAATGTTATTGTCAAATGGTGTTAACAACACCATTTGACCCATTTAGTCTAATTGACCATTTGTCCGTATGAGATGGTATTTAATTACCATTTCATCCCTTTAAACCTATCCCAGTTTTCCCTTGAACTCGTTTTACTTAAAAACCGTTTTTATTTGTTCGTCATTACAT
This sequence comes from Helianthus tuberosus, assembly GCA_030545235.1. Classification (NCBI taxonomy): domain Eukaryota; kingdom Viridiplantae; phylum Streptophyta; class Magnoliopsida; order Asterales; family Asteraceae; genus Helianthus; species Helianthus tuberosus. The sequence goes on from CM060395.1 coordinate 62,571,684, forward strand.
GACTAATTTACCATTTTACCCATTTTACCATAATTCATGATTTCTTACTATTTTCCCTTGTTCCGACTCTCATTGAATCGTGTCGGAACATCATATACCAACCACTTAATAGCATTCATATACAATACTTGCAATTAAGTAATTTGTAAATAATGTAGAGGGGCGTAAGCTCTACTTACCTCGCATCCAAATTATGCCTTTTCTTTTCCTTCTTAAATTCGTTTGACCCGCTTCCTTCCCCAAGCTTCCACCTAGCTTGTTACGCGTCAAACTATCATCATCGTTTTCAAGGTGGTTAGTTAAATCATAATTTAAGACGATTATTCCACCTTATGCATTTTCTATCCAAAATTATCATTCATTGTTTTCTAGGTCAGTTTGACTTTTTAAGAGTCAAACGCCCATTAGTGTATGAATTGCATAATCAAATCCATCAACTAGTTTAGGCATTCCTTAATTATCCGGTAGGCGTTATCTCTTGGACACAGTTTTAACCAATGTTCTAACCAAATTTATTATATTTTCAACACTCTAACTAGTTCAAGCGATTATCATGACTAGTTTATTCATTCATTTTTGCAAGAACTAAGGGTTCTCCTTTATAAGTGAGACCCGTTTCATCATACTATTTAGCATCCATCCGAACCCTTAATAAAATCAAGTTTCTTCATATGATTTAGTATATAACACAATTTCATTCATCTATTTATATGAACAAAATTACCAATTTCATCACTACATTCGAGACCCATTTCGAATCATGTATGGTTAAGTTCTCAAACTTGAAATTTGTTTAAGTACCTTGCTTTTACTATCAAATATGATGATTCTAATCACTAGTTAGGCACTAACATCATCATATTACAAAACCCACTTAGCTCATGCTTGATTAGTTGACTAATCACTAGTTTATGGCACAAATTCAACAAGTTTGCACCTAGGGTTTTGTTTCTAGTCTTATACTCATATCAATTTCACTAAAACATTAAATTTTCATACAAGAATCTCATTCATGCATGATTATCAAAATCTCAAAATGTCACCAAATCATAAATTTCGACATACCTTATGATCCCCTTGACTTGGTGATCGTTTATATACTTTCAAATCCGAATTTGGCCTTCGATTGATCCTTTAATTTGAAGATTTGGAGGAACTAGGGTTTCACCCTCTTTCGTCTCCTGGAGATCGATGCACACACACACACACTAAGTGTGTGTTGTGTTAATAATTTTATTAATTAAAATTCTTGTTTCCTTTTTACGGTTTTGGTCCCTCAAGTCTAACTCTAATTATTTGGAGCTACAACTCCATGTTTTATTACTTATTTACACTTTACTAACTAGGTTAATCACTCATAGTTAACTTAGTGGGTTTGGGGAAATCATGACCCGTTTCATTTTAAATTCCGTTAACTCGGGCCTTTTATGAACTTTATTTCCTCAAAGCTTTTATTCTCTTTTATCTAATATTAGGTTTATTTATTTAAATCCTAATATTTACCGGGTTAATCTTTACCACTAACGGCATTTTACCCGCTCTTTAGTATTAACATGGTTTAATTACCAAATCCCGATTTCGGGGTGTTACACAAGCCACCATCTGGGACGCCGACGCATCCCATTGAGATTTCTGACAGATCATCTTATCATGGTTCGCCATATCGAGGCCCCGACCCATGGGCCCTAAGGTGGAGTACTCTTAAGTGGGAGTTTACACCTCCCCACAACTCAGCACCACAGCAACAGGTCCCTTCCGAGGACCCGCATTTTGAGGCCGTCACACCACCGCCACCGCCGCCGCCAGTGCAACAACCGCCTCCAGAACCACCTAGGCGAAGAAGAACAGGTGCACGGATGTCCGTGCGAGGAGGGGAATTCCATTTCAGCACCCCTCAACACTCCAGTGGCAGCCACTACCCGCCACTGTATGAAGACCCGCAACTGGGTGGGCCTTCAAACCCAGTCTCTGAAGTCGACTCAGTTCCAGTCGCACCATCACCACCACACATGGGTTATGATAACTCAATTCCTTCTTACGCAGGTGCATCGGCGTATAACCCTTTTGAGCAACCATCTTACCCTGGCTACAACTACTACAATGCCCCTGCCGTCGACCCGTACCTCGAGGCGACAAACTACAATGCTCTTCATCGTGAAGGGCCCTACGCAGCCTCATACCAAACCGGGTACCCACCATATGGGTATCAATACCCGCCACCTCCTCAACCTCCACAGTAGCAGCCACCGCAGCTGCCACAGATCCAACCACCGCAGCAGCAGGAGATTCTCTAGAGGTTGAGCCAGGTGGAACGAGAGGTTCAAGAGGAGTGTAGAAGCCACTGGGGATTTCTCAAGGGTTTGGTAGACCTAATAAAGGGGAAGAAGAAAAGGGATCATTGAAATCCTTATTTAATTGTATTATTGTTTATTTCAATTAAGTCCCTGCGTGGACATCTATTTATGTATTCAGTCCCTGCGAGGACTTGTATTTATTTTCTTAGTCCCTACGTGGACAATATTATTTATTTTAAAAGTCCCATTTAGGGCATCCTTGTAATTCATTTAAAATTATTGGAATGTTTTATTAAATTTTAATTGTCATCATATGTATAAATCTATTATATGAAATAATCAAAATATCATTCCAATTTACATTTGATCTGCCAATAAAATATTAAAGGAATCTTTAAAGGTATAACCTAGCCTATATGTCCTTTTAGACATGGCCATGATGGTAAAACCTATCTAAAAAGATTCAAATCCTTGTTAACATCTGAAAACATGTTAGCACTCTTGACAACAGTGATGCGATAAAATCACACTTGTCATCCTTATATTGGATTCTTTCAGATTCCTTATCTAGCCTAATGATTTAGAAATCATAGGTTCAAATCATCAATTAAGATGATCATATATTAAACATCCATTAATGATAAAGTGCCCACGGGCCACGCTTTTGTCATAAGACAAATGGCAATTATAGTCTATGACTCCCTGTCAAGAAAAGGTGATGAACTACGTTCAAACCTTAATACCTCGATCCTATAAGATCATGGATTATAAAAATTAAAACTGTCCCTGAGACTAGGCCTTTTGTGCCACTCTAAAATTCTTCATAATAATAACAGGGATTAATTATAATGAATTTTTTAAAACAAAAAGCTTGATTATCAAATTAACCAATTGTGGTTTATATTACCATGGTTAATGAATCATCAAAAATAATGATTCCATAATAAACCTCTGAACAACCTATTGCTAGTTATTTTATAGCAATCAAAGCTTCAGCATGGCTGAATCAGACGAGGTTAATAGCCACCCCAGGGTAAGAAATGATAACACCAGAATAAACATAACTGCTATGAAGTAGCAAACAATGATTGATAATGCCGTCACCAGGGCCATCGACAGCCAATTCAAAGAACCAAGTCATACCCGCACGAAGACTCAATCTATGGCTCACAGCAAGCCCCCTTCAAAAGTACATGAGTCAATCAAGGACGATTCTCATCATTCGCCGAATCAGAAGGATCAACCATCCAAACAGATTGTATATGATCAGGAACCACGTCTTAAAACTTGTTCCTACAAATATTTTGTCTCATGCAAACCCAGAAACTTCATTGGTGTGAAAGGTGCTATAGACTGTATGGAGTGGTTAGAAGAAATGGAGACTGTAGTTGACATCAGTGGGTGTGCTGAGCGGGATATTGTGAAGTTCGTCTCTCAATCCTTCAAAGGAGAGGCATTAGTTTGGTGAAAGGCGCTGTTACAGGCATCAGGGAAAATCCCACTCTACAGTATGTCTTGGAATAGGTTTGTTGATCTGATAAGAGCCACTTTTTGTCCACAGCATGAAATAGAGAAAGTCGAGACTGATTTTCTAACTCTGGTTATGAAAAACTTAGATTTCCCATCTTATGTCACCAACTTCAACTCTATGTCCCGAATGGTACCTTATCTGGTTACGCCCGAGCCAAAGCGTATTGCACGCTTTATTGGTGGATTGGCTCCAGAAGTGAAAGGTCATGTGAAAGCTTCAAGGCCTGCAACATACAGATCAGCAGTAGATTTGTCTTTGTCTATAACTTTGGATATCATCAGGAGTAGGGCTACAAGAAATACTGATGATGGGAAGAAAAAGAGAGATGACGATAACGCGAGGCGTTTTGATAAGAAAAAGAAAGGTGATTTTGGGTTGAAGAAAGGTTCTGAGTTTAGGAAAAACTCGAATCATTCGGGTGACAGACCCGTATGCAAAAATTGTAGGAAGCGACATTCAGGAAGGTGCACAATAGATCCACATGCTAAACTTTGTGGAATTTGCAGACATTAGAGTGCAAAGAATTGAAGAATGCAACTTGCTACAATTGTAATGAGAAAGGGCATATCAATACCAACTGCCCAAAGTTCGCAAAGAAGCCTGAAGAGGCTAAAAAGACTAATGCACGAGTTTTTCAGATGAATGCCAAAGAAGCAGTACAAACTGACAATGTTATAACAGGTACATTGCTCATCAATGATATTTATGCTAGAGTTCTGTTTGATTCTGGTGCGGATAAATCTTTCATAGACAACAAACTTTGTGAATTATTAAATCTGCCTGTTAAAACCCTAAGCATAAAATATGAAGTAGAATTGGCTGATGGTACCATAGAAACTGCCTCAACTGTTCTAGATGGGTGTTCTATATCCATTAGGAATCACTCTTTTCCACTATCCTTGCTTCCATTGAAATTAGCAGGATTCGACATAGTTATAGGCATGGATTGGTTATCTCATAACCAAGCTCAGATTGTGTGTGATAAAAAGCAAGTGGTTATCAAGACTCCTTATGGTGAACCACTAACGATTCAAGGAGACACCCAGTATGGATTTCCTAAGCAAGTGTCAATGCTTAAGGCATCAAAGTGTATGAAGAGAGGTTGTGTCATTTATATGGCACAGGTAACCATTGACGAACCAAAGCCTAAGATTGAAGACATCCCCATTATTTCTGAATATCCAGACGTTTTCCCTGAAGAACTGCCTGGATTGCCTCCAGATAGGCAAGTAGAATTCAGAATCGATATCATTCCTGGAGCACCATATCGATTGGCACCGACTGAGATGAAAGAGATAAGGACGCAGTTGGATGATTTGTTAGAAAAGGAATTTATTCGACCTAGTTCGTCCCCTTGGGGAGCACCGATTCTGTTTGTGAAGAAGAAGGATGGGTCAATGCGTCTGTGCATTGACTATCGCGAGTTAAACAAGGTTACAGTCAAGAACAGGTATCCGTTACCCAGGATTGATGATCTATTCGATTAGCTTCAAGGAGCAAGTTACTTCTCAAAGATCGATTTAAGGTCTGGTTATCACCAATTGAAGGTCAGAGACGAAGACGTGCACAAGACTGCGTTCAAAACGCGCTACGGCCACTATGAGTTCTTAGTGATTCCTTTTGGGCTCACTAATGCACCTGCAGCATTCATGGATCTCATGAATCGCGTTTGCAAGCCATATTTAGATAAGTTTGTCATTGTCTTTATCGATGACATACTCATTTATTCGAAGAATCAAGATGACCATGAGAAACACCTTCGGTGTATCCTTAGACTTCTTCAACAAGAGAAGCTCTACGCCAAGTTTTCAAAATGTGAGTTTTGGCTTCGAGAAGTCCAATTCCTTGGACATGTGGTAAGTGAGCGTGGTATCCAAGTGGATCCCGCAAAGATAGAAGCAATTATGAATTGGCAAGCGCCCAAGACACCAACTGAGATTCGCAGTTTTTTAGGTCTAGCGGGATACTACAGACGTTTCATTGAAAATTTTTCAAGAATTGTTGCACCTCTAACTTCATTGACCCACAAGAATATCAAGTTTGACTGGGGTCCCAAGCAGCAAGAATCCTTTGATATTCTTAAGCCGAGATTAAGCAATGCTCCTGTTTTAACGTTGCTAGAAGGGATTGAAGAGTTTTTTGTGTACTGTGACGCATCGCACACTGGTATGGGTTGTGTGCTTATGCAAAGAGGCAAGGTTATTGCCTACGCTTCACATCAATTAAAGGTGCACGAGAAGAATTACACCACCCACGATTTGGAGTTGGGTGCCGTTGTATTTGCACTAAAGCTTTAGAGGCATTATCTTTATGGAACCAAATGTGTGATTTATTCGGACCATAAAAGCCTGCAACATCTGTTTAACCAGAAAGATCGATCTGAACATGAGGCAGCGTCGCTGGATGGAGACACTAAATGATTATGATTGTGAAATCCGTGACCATCCAGGCAAAGCGAATGTAGTCGCTGATGCTTTGAGCAGAAAGGAAAGGGTTAAGCCTATTAGAATCAATGCCAAGAGCATTGAATTAAGAAACAGCTTGAATGAAAGATTGTTAGCCGCTCAAAAGGAAGCTGTATTAGAAGCTAACTATCCGAATGAGAAGTTAGGTATTACTGCTGATCAGTTATCACATGGCAAGGATGGAATCCTTAGAATGAATGGTCGAATCTGGGTTCCAATATATGGAGGACTTCGAGATGTGATTCTTCAAGAGGCTCATAGCTCCAAATATTCAGTACATCCTGGCTGTGATAAGATGTACCAGGATTTAAAGGCAAATTATTGGTGGATAGGTTTGAAGAAATCTATAGCCACTTATGTAGCTAAATGTCTGACATGTGCACAAGTTAAAGCCAAGCATCATAAACCGTCAGGTTTGTTACAACAGCCTGAACTTCCCACTTGGAAATGGGAAATGGTAACTATGGATTTTATTACTAAGTTACCAAAGACAAAGCGTGGAAATGATACTATTTGGGTTATAGTCGACAGATTGACCAAGTCAGCCCACTTCTTGCCAATTAAAGAAACTCACAGATCTGACAAGCTAGCTCAGCTGTACGTGGATGAGATTGTATCTCTTCACGGTGTGCCAGTATCTATTATCTTCGATAGGGATATTAGATACACATCACATTTTTGGAAAAGCTTCCAGCAATATTTAGGCACTCGATTAAATTTCAGCACTGCTTACCATCCACAGTCGGATGGGCAGAGTGAGCGTACGATTCAAACGCTTGAGGATATGTTACGAGCCTGTGTTATAGATTTGGGTGGAAGTTGGGATGACCATCTTCCTTTGATTGAATTTTCATAAAATAATAGCTATCATTCGAGTATTCAAGCCGCGCCTTTTGAGGCTTTGTATGGAAGGAAGTGTAGAACGCCAGTTTGTTGGGCGGAAGTTGGAGATGTCCAACTGTCAGGACCTGACATAGTCCTGGAGACGACATATAAGATTGTTCGGATCCGTGATCGTTTGAAAGCTGCCAGGGATAGGCAGAAAAGCTACGCAGATAAAAGGCGTAAACCTCTTAAATTCGAGGTAGGCGATAAAGTACTACTCAAGGTGTCACCCTGGAAAAGGGTGATGCGTTTTGGTAAAAAGGGCAAGCTGAGCCCAAGGTACATAGGACCATTCGAGATCGTCGAATGTGTCAGAACTGTAGCTTACAAGCTGAATCTACCTGAAGAACTAAGTGGAATTCATAATGTGTTCCACATCTGCAATTTAAAGAAATGTCTAGCTGATGAATCGCTAGTGATGTCGCATAAGGACGTGCAGATTGATGAAAGTTTGAAATTCGTTGAAAAACCCTTGTCGATCGAGGATCGACAGGTTAAGAAGCTTCGAAGGAAGCATGTGCCGATTGTGAAGGTAAAATGGGATGCCCGAAGAGGCCCAGAATACACGTGGGAGGTTGAATCCACGATGAAACAGAAGTACCCTCATTTATTTCAGTAAATCTCGAGGTCGAGATTTTTTTTAAGGGGGTGAGGATGTAACACCTCGTAAAATCACGACCAATATAATAAAGACACGTGTCATGTACTTTAAACGTGTAATGAATTGATTACGAGGGACTAAATGGTCAAACAATGTAAATATGTTAATAAAAGGATCCAAAGTGTCAACATGCCATTCTTGTGCCTCTGATTGACCTCACACGACGTTCGTATTCTTAAATGAATAAATTATAGAACATAAAGAGTCGTTGTATTTAAATTACGGATTCTATTAAGCATAGGGGTTAAAAGTGTCGACATGTTAAATTTTACCTATGAGTGACCTTTTAGCATTCCCGAAGCCTTGTAATGTATTAAAATACCCTCATGAATATCTGATGATAATTTATAAAAGTTTCAACTAAGTCTTGTGATGATTAATTCAAATTCAAGAAATTGGGATCCTATATGCAAACATGACAAATCTTCACTCAATGGACATCTCAAAAGACTCCAAGGCAACATTAATGCATGGTAATGCATATTGAGCAATGCAGACCTGATCATTTGGACCTTTCCTGCTGAAAGTGACTACAGATTCGAGTTTAGAAAGTTGCATGGTCAAATATAAAAGTTCTCAAATTTTTTGTCTCTGATGGAAGGCTTACGGACCGCAAATCTTTCTCCTTACGGTCCGTAAGATGACTTAACTGGGCGATACAATTTGAATTACGGATATGGACCGTAAGGGCTTAGGCTTACGCTCCGTAAGACCTGTAGCTGGGCAATGAAAATGGATAGCTGCGGGTTGTCTCCTTCTACACCCCTTTTCTCGAAACCAGCTGCATGCTAATGGTATTATAAAACCTCTAGACACCTGTATGCAAAACCAGCTACATGCTAATGGTATTATAAAACCTCTAGACACCTGTATGCATCAGATTATACCTGGGGGACACCTGCATTGATCCTAGACAATCCTTGGCACTATATAAAGGCCCTCACGTTGCAACATTTGAGCTCACACTTGAATTTCACAACTTGAACTCTCTCAAGCTTCTTCTCTGGAGCATCCTGAGTTGGAAGGAAGCTCTCTTAGTTTAAATTTTTGTTCTAAGGACTCTTGTAAGCATCCTTAGCTTCTGTAATTAAGTTTTCATTAGTATAATGACCGAAAGTCAAAGATATCGTAATTGAGCTTTGACTTGGTGATTAATCACTAACGGTCCAGCCATTATTCGAATTGAAAGTGGCTATGAGTTGGTAATTATGTAGGTAATAAACCATTAAAAGGGCACCTACTGATTATCACTCTAACTTGGTCAAATGTCGAATCAAACTTATTAATAAAAAGTCAACAGAATCTGTTTTTGCAAATTAATTCATAACTAATAATGCAGAGGTTATGGAACATGTTTTAACACTAAAATAACTTGGTAAATAATATAATAACATGTTTAGGCATGTTCAACCCGACAATTCTGAGTTTAGACTCGGTTCGCAACCGAAAGTCGCAAAAGTAGACTTTTGCTTTGACTTTCAGTTCTGACCCGATTTAGCTTGTTTTAGATATGCCTTAGGGTTCCTTTAGGACCATATTACATGTTAGTATAACTCTCTGAGATTTTACTATATGATTCCATTTAATCTGATTCATATGCATGTTTCCGTTAATTGCTTAATTATTGACCATTATGCCCTTTTAATATAAAAACGAGATTTTTGAAAATGTGAAATGACAAAAACCTTTGCTACTGATTTATAATCATTTCCTAAAAATTTGACATCAGTTTATGGTCTAAATTAGGAGTTAGGCTCGATATCGTAAAATGCAAGCTTTTTATTAATTAAACGGTATTTTCAGCATAAAACCTATTTAAACCCAAATTTTGTCACCAAACTTTATACCTACTGATATAATACAATATTTAGGGATTTTTGGAAATTTTTATGGAATTTTAAACCGATCATATCATAGGGTTCTTGCATTGACTCGGTAATTGACGGTTATGCCCTTTTTGCTAATAAAATGAGTTTTACACATCCTTTACATATCAAACCTTTTGCTACTGATTTTTTACAAAAAATAAATTATTTTAAACAGTAGAGGCTGATCAAAATCCCAGATTTTCTTAATCAAACCGAATATCGTCAAATACCGACTATTAGGCGATTTAGGCGCATAATATGGTTTAAAACCATACTTAGCACCTAAGACTTGTTACCTATTGATGTTATGAATAAATTTTTATACTTTTATAGTAAGTTAAAGTTTTAAACTCAGATTTCCAAATTTAACATTTATAGCATATGTGAAATGACAAAAATGCCCCTACGGTGTATAGTTTGGTCACAAATGATAAAATTCACATATGTATGATATTTTACTGATGTAACTGGTTAAAATAAATATTTTTACTGATTATTTTAGACCAGAAGCTCAGATTATTATTTAACCTCTTCTATAAACTTTAAAATGACCAAAATACCCTTACGGGGCTTAATTTGGTTTTAAATTCGTTTTGGGCATAATGGAAGGTATCCTATTGATATCAAAACATATTTAAAGCATATTAACTTGTGAAACCTGTATATGATTCATTTTGGTTACCGGTTATGCAGATTCGCGTTCGGAGCGGTTTATGTAACTAGTTTGCATAAATTAACCGAAACGGGTCAAACCTTATCATTTTTCTTTCAAAATGCAGAATGCGTTTAGTTTACCCATTATATACAAGTCTTCATACTTGGTGGGTCTAAATCACATTCCAATCCAGTCATCGCTTAATCTCGCGTTTTGAACCGTAAACCTTTCTTTAAAACTAACCGGTCTAAGTTAGAACTTAAATAAGACCCGTTAGGAATCTAATAGGTTATTAAAAACCTTCGTTCCAGATTAAGAGCCCCGGTAGAGTACTTACACTTGCTTAAATGATTATACGACTGAGAATAAATTACGTTTAGCTTAGGTAAATACTTTTAACTTATTTTCCCTTATACGGGCTAGGGATACGGTAAATTATTACCGCTTGGTCGGGTGTAGAAACCTTTTAATCGTAAATGGTTAAATTGTATAATCCCGTTTAAATCAGTATTGCTTAATAACAAATAACATTGGGGATTAACGACCGTGTCCTGGATATCCTTGGCTCATTTAAGAATTATAAATGGCCACGACTTAAGCACGGGGTGTTGGCATAACACCTATACACCTGTCCGTTGCACTTATAAAAAGATATACTCATTTGCTAGGATAACCCGCCGTGAGTTTATACTTGTGGTGTGTTGTTTAATCTTGTTCGGTTTATTTAATACCGGCCCTAAATGTTGGACAAACATGTAAATCTGATACAAGATTTTTATTAATATAATTGTCCCAAGTTATAAAAGAATAATGTGCCTTGTGCATTCAAATCGATTTTATAAACACTTTTTCAAAAAGAGTCGGTTAATTGTATTTACCAGTGAAAACTGACGTATTTTTCCAAAAAGACTAAGTGACAGGTACCGTGCATAATTGGCTGGGAGCTCAGGGCGTTATTAAGGAATTTTGCAAGTTCTTACGTCTAAAGTCTGTTGAACAATGTTTTATATCTGTCTTAAGATCCGCCTGTGGATCCATATACAACCGTTCGTATAATGTTTAATTATAATTCTAAATTTCGGTTTGTAATATTATTTTTCATCCAAGACTTCCGCTGTGTATTAAGCTGTATATAATTGACTATGACGATATCAACTACGTCACGATACTCCCCACCGGGCCCACCGGTAATACGTGAAAATGTCGGGGTGTGACATCAAACCTGAGAAATTTAGATCAAATTCTTCCTAGCTTGGACCCTTTGTAAGCTTCTTTCATGCGTGTTTATGTTTATCAAGCTTGAAAGTCAAACAATGTTTGACTTTCTGCTTTGACCATGATTTGGTCAACACAAAGTTCGTTTGAACTTTGCAACATGAGCGTAATCACGATGGTTATAGTCCCTTGTGACTATACCTACTGATTACCACGTTGATTAGTCGAAGTGACGAGTCGAAGTTTCGGTCAAAGTACGTGTTTATGCGTATTTCGCAACGAAGCTATTTTCGGGTATCAAAACACTTTGTTTTGATATCAAACCTGTTTTCTAACTTAGTTAAACATGTTTTAACATGTTTAACTCGTCACTTTGAGTCTAGTGCTTGTATAGGGTCGTAAGTCAAGCTGTCTTGACAACCGCTTAGACTTTCGAACCCGACCCGTTTGCTCGATCATTAGGATCCGACCAAGCATGTATTGTGACCATAGTTGTATAGGGAATAACCTTCCGAGGTTATACCTTATGGTCACTTAGTTTAATTAGTTGTATGATGGGTAGTTTATATGCCTTAGGTAAATGACCAAAATGCCCTTTTCATGTATAATTTGATTTTAAGCATATGTAACTTAACTTTTGCCATTTAAACTGATTATGCTACATATTTAAGCATGTTTAGGCATATAATACTTATCATAGGACTAGTTAGGCATCTCGAACGCGCATTCACGCGAACGACGCGTTAAAGTAGCATAAGTTACCTTAATGGGTCGTAACGGGTCGTCAGCACTTAGGATATGTTCCGATTTAAAATGTAGGCTTTGTTAAACCATATCATATGAGTTTCAATACTCATTTGGTTTACGAGACCTCATTCTACCCGATCTTCCGATATAGGAGTCGATTTATTAACTTAGCAACCCGATTACTAGGTACTACTTGATTTCCTTGATTTGCCCGAGCTTTGTTAAGTTCATTAGATCGAGGATACTTTGCAAATCAAGGTGAGTACATAGTTCCCCTCTTTTACAGCTTTCAAATGTTTTGGGGTGATTCATATTTGCTAAACGATTTCGAGTTCCTAAACGAATGCTATGGTTTATATTGAACACAACGATTTCAATTATATGAACTATTGAACCACTAGAACTATGTGAACTATTGAACCACTGGAAGTATGTGAACTATTGAACCACTGGAACTATGTGAACTATTTGAACCACTGGAACTATTTGAACCATTGGAACTATTTGATCTATGTGGATTACTTGAACTATTTGAACCATTGGAACTATTTGATCTATGTGAATTACTTGAACTATTTGAACCATTGGAACTATTTGATCTATGTGAATTACTTGAACTATTTAAACAATTGGAACTATTTGATCTATATGAACTACTTGTACTATTTGAACAAATGGAACTATTCGACGATTGGGTTATGGTAAGTGATTAGGTAACGGGGCGGGTGTAATGTGATAAAAGCAAGGTGGATACGCCGCTGGTACTTCCTATATATAAGTGCTTTTAACACATTACATGTCGTTGCGTTATCTAGATCACTTGGACAAATGTTTTCAAAACGAAGTTACACTATAAGGTTTTCTTAACGATATAAACCATACGAGTTTTATTACAAGAACGATTTACTATTTGGTTTACTTAAACAAATGTTTTGGGTTAAGATTCATGGCAACGAGATTTCATAAACTATAACCTACTTGTTTTGAGTTGGTTATTCATATTGCAATACCAAATCTCTTTTCAATACAAGGTTTTCAAGTAACGACTTGTGACAACTGTCAAATTTGCATGCATCCGTACGTGTAATTAATATTGATTTATGCTTAATGACTGTGCTTAATTACAACTGACGAATTAAACTGCTTTATGATTTTTTGCATCATACATACATATGCATCACATTCATACTGTCACTCCATATATTACATACAACCTTTAGTGACAAATTTGATGCACAAAGCACAGTTAGCACAGTGAGCGGATAACTCAGAAACATGCTGACAATGCCAGCACCTAGACAGACAATATTTTTTTGAGCCCAGTATGGGCCAGAGTCAGGGTGCTACACTAGTACGGAGTGTAGGGAAGTGAGGACCATAAAACTGCGCCACTAGGCGATAGTTATAGTGCCGGGAAGTGCCTAAAACACACTCTAAATGCAGAATTCTGCACTTAATAACAAAATTCAGCATTTAATTATGCTAGTAATGTGCAAAAACTTGACAAAATGGTCCTAGATACTTTCCAAAGTGTTGGGAATTAAAAGTGTCACTAAAAGTATTATAAAAGACACCCTATGGATTAATTAAGCACTTTAACGGAACAACACCCAACCGAACAACCGGACATTACCCGGAACACAAAAATATTGTCAAACACATTGTTTTTATTTTTCTGAGCTAGTTAGGGTCCCCGAACACCCTAACCCACTATATATTGTTTAACACACTTATAAAGCACTAACTAACCATTTGATTCTAACTAATCACTAACTAATAGGTTACAACCCAACTAGAAACCCCCCCCCCCCCAAACCGGTTATGAAACATGGGAAATCCCCCATGATATTTTTTAATTGTTTAATGGGATTGTATTGTACTCATATTAACTCATGAGACATTTGATCTAATGGATATTAGCATGTTGGAAGATTATATAATTATCCATAAGTTCACCACTCATTCTCATCATTCACTAAACTCAAACACACAAAACTCTCTCCTCTCTTCTTTGTTCGGCCGACCCCATACCACCACCATCATCAACATTTTTCAATCATCTCCTACCATTTCAAGGGTGTACAAGGGTGTTAGAGTTCATACAAGGAAGCTCGGTGTTTTCGGATCATCAAGGACCTTCACTAGTTGCTATTAACCACCACTTTTCATCATTTGAACTCCCCTAGCCTTGAGCTAGTGGTAAGTCTCTTAAATCCTCATCCACTTCATGTTTTTGATGGTTAATAGTTAAAGTATGATGGAATCTCAAGAAACACAAAAAAAATCATAAACAAAGTCTTGAACATAAACTAACTTGGTGATGAAGTAGTGTTGAAATGACTAAGAAATCATGATATTCCTGTGTTGTGATGCTTGTTGGTTATTGTGTACTCATGTAGTTGATATGGATCACCTTATGGTCTTGCTAGATCATGAATAAAAACATGATCTAGCAAGATAAGAAAATAGAAATGTTGTAGGATGATGGAATCATCCACACATAAACTATGAACTTGAATGAATGAATGTTTTCTTGAAAAATAAAGATCAAAGTAGTTTATAATCTTGTAGATCTAAAGATCCAAGTGGTTTTTCGAAAGAACCAAGTGAAAAGTATGAGTTTCGTTAAAACTTGGATCTTACATAAACTAACCTCATTTTTGGTGGTTAAACAAGTGTAGAAACACTTGTGTAATAAGAAAATTTCACAAAGAAATATTTTTAGAAAATATGATTGGAAGTTGTGAACATTCAAACTCTTTGAAAATGAAGTTTTTAAGGAACTAATCACATTTTTAAAAGTAACAAGACTTACTAAGTATGCTAGTAAGTTACTACATACTTTTATAAATTTTCAAGTTCATGAGTTTATAGTTTATGCTTGTTTTGACAAGTTGGGTAAGTAGAGATTGTATATTATTGATTGAGGATTGTTTGAATGAATTTTTGAAAAAAGAAAATGATATGCTAGTAAGCATGGGCACCTCCATTTACAAAGTAAACTCTGGCGAAATTTTTCTAAAAATTCCAACACTTAGAAAATATTTTTCTAAACAAGTGTTACAAGTATATTTTATAACTTGTGTTTCAAATATAAACTTCGCCATAAATTTTGTTACGAAATACAAAGTATCGGAGGTTGGTTTTCGCGAATAAAAATGGGTAAATATATATTTAGAATATATATCTTATACTAAGACACTTGTGTGATCATTTGTATATTTTGTGAACTAGTTATATTAATTTAGGGTAAAATAATATAACTTACAAAATACCATGGAAATTACAACTCCAAAATAATACCAAAAATTGCAAGGAATAAAATATTTAAGTTACACACATAATTTGGGTGTAGCGAGCCCCACCCTTGAGTCCGCTGAGTGGACCACGTGGTGACTATGTCTTACAGCCGAAGCCCGGTAACAAATCTGCTAGGTTTGAGTCTTCCTGCATCACTTCACACATACCATTGGCTTTGCAACCCAGTGGTGATCACTTTTTCCTTATTTCTACATACCAGGGACTTACATACATACTTACAACATTTTCAAAGGTTTATACATACACACAAACGAACACATGAACTCGCTCAACTTTTGTTGATGTTTTTCAAACTATATGTATTTCAGGGATTTTGTAAAGTGGATCTGGCGGGCGTTGGAAGTTTTTATGCTACGTTAAGAATAAAGATGCCATCCATGGTCTTTGAGTTTGGTTAGTGTGTCTTATTCCTGGACGAGACACGTCTTCCAAACCTTGGTGTTATTCAATATCTTTTGACGAGTCTTTTATGAAACTCATAAGCAATTTGTACGATTTGTAAAACTTGAAATTGAAGTCTACGTTTTAAAACAATGTTGTTATGTTCTGAACTTATTAATGGATGGCAAACTTAAGGTTTTATCATATAGTTGATGTTATGATTATGCAATGATATTAAGAAAGTCACACCATAATCACGCTTCCGCAAAAGTCAGGGTGTGACAGCTTGGTATCAGAGCTTCGACCGTAGCGAACTAGGATTCTTTCTCGAGTCTAGACTACGATCATTAGGGCTCTCACGAAAATGTTTGCACGACTTGTTTTTCATTGCATACACAAAACGTCCAGATCCAGGGAACAAACATTTTTACAAACAAAAGGCACAAATACACATTTCAAAATTCATATTTATAATTCAGTCTTAGAGACTGAGGGAGGTTCAGTCTTAGAGACTGAGGGAGGTTCAGTCTTAGAGGCTGAGGGAGGATCAGCCTTAGAGGCTGGGGATAATTGGTCTTAGAGACCAGGGAATTAGTCTTAGAGACTGGGAGTTGGTCTTAGAGACCAGGGAATTAGTCTTAGGGACTGGTAGTTGGTCTTAGAGACCAGGGAGTTAGTCTTAGAGACTGGGAAGGTTTGGTCTTAGAGGCCAGGGAGTTAGTTTTAGAGACTGGGAAGGTTTGGTCTTAGAGGCCAGGGAGTTAGTCTTAGAGACTGGGAAGGTTTGGTCTTAGGGGCCAGGGAGTAAGTCTTAGAGACTAAGGAGTTCAGTCTGAGAGGCTGGGTAGGATAGTCTGGGAAGACTAGGACGAATATGTGGATACATGATTACATTATGAATTGTCTTTGTTTGCAATATACAAAGTGTTAAAGATTACTGTGAATATGCATGTTGTGACTATTATGTACCGGCACACACGTCACTTTCCTCAGGGAATGAATTGTCAGATGATGATGACCCTACGGCCACCGCCACAGATGATGAGACTGTACCTGCGCCGGAGGTATTTACGACAGACACTAAGAGTGACCCTGACATGCTAACCAAGGACGAGGATGATTTCCAACCGTCCGCGCTGCCAGACTTTGGTGATGAATTACCATTGCTGATGGTTTCCTTGACGAGAATCTTCCTGTCGTTCTTGATTCGGTCCACGACCACCTTACCATTTGGACACTTCGGTGGAGAGCACCCCCCGACTCCAATCCTTGACAATGCGCCTCCTGTGGACATCCCTTCCGAAGGTTGGCTACTCAACGAATAATTGATGATGACATTGGCATGTTATTGGTGGTCCTTCTGATAACACCTATGATGATGGAAAGTTTGACGAGCACGTTGTTACTAATTTCACTTTTTGAGACCTTGTTAATAAGTTATCCTCTGATTCTAGCATACATTCAATTTCAGACTCCTTTGAGTCTATGACATGTGCAGCCTTACAGACAGCCAGATTACAGCTTTCTACTACTAACGCAAACGACGACGCCGTTATAACTGCAGCAACTATCACCTGCTCGAGGCACCACACCGTTACACGACCCAGAACCTGCTTCTGAGACAGCTCCTGTTTCTTTTGGGTCAGCCTGATGATGTACCTGCTGATCCTGCACCCTTACTTGATCATGACCCTGTTTCCTTTGACTTACCAGACAATGCATCCCTTATACCCGACCCAGTACCTGCACCTAATGATCTTCCTATCAGTAGAGACATTTGTAGCTGCACCTTCACCCGCTGATGTTGCTCTTGTGAAGACCGACGTCCATTGCGCCAACGTGCCTATCGCTTCCTTTCAAAACATACCCGCACCCCGGGAAGGTACTCCAGGTCAGCACCCGCGTAACGATTCCTTTTGCCATAGTAGCATTTTCTACGTCCTCGCGGGCCACACCGTTCGCTACTTTCAACTCTACCGCACTGGACGAGCCATTTCGATGGTTCCTATCATACACTATACTAATTTTAGACCCTTACCATCCCTCACCTTATGGAGGCTACACACGGGATGAGTACACCTGGCACATCCACTACAGTTTGAGGATATAAGTCGCAGAGTTTTGGAGCTTGAGCTAACACCACATCCTCCACCCTTGCTATTGCCAGTAGACTTTGGTCCCCCACATTTATCAAAGATTCCTTTTGAACTCTCTCCTGTTGCTATTACACCTTTCCCAGGTTTTTGATGCTCGTTTCTTTACTGTCGAGCGACAAATCAGTTAATTACTTCGACGTATATACAAGCTCGAGGAGGAATTCACGCATGTTGACAGTTTACTTTTCTCTCCTCCTCCACCTCAGTCACCAGTATAGTTGGTTTCTGGATTATGCGGATTGCATTACATTTGGGTAAGGACACTAATGATAAGCCGAGATTGTGGAGACTTTTGAAGACCACATCTGACTACGTAATTTTGATACACTAACATATTTAATGGACAAGGGTAGGGTGACCCTGTGTCCCTGTTGATGTGATACATTTTGGAAGACAGCACAATTGTGGCCAGGGGATAATGAGAAGCCAATCATCATTAAGCAAGCGACAATACTTTGTGACCAATGACCAACGAAAGCTCGGTCGCTATGTCTTCGTTAAGCGCGTTATTGATCTATATGTGAGTGCTATAATTATAACGCTACGTGCTTACTTGCTATGCTCTCATTAAACATAATTACCGAATTACTTGGTTATACTATGATTATACTATTGCTTGATTGGTTGGTATAATAACCTATTATGTGTACGTGCACATGATCTCTAAATAACTATATGCACTCCCCGAACGAATAAGACCTGACCTGACCAAACTTCTTCTCAGAAGATGTCGATACAAGGGAACGTCGATACCAACAACCCTCTGCCGACAACAGTAGAGTCAGAACTGCAAGGGCGCATCTCGCAAGCCATCGCACAACTCGAGGCCCTTCGCTCCGAACACGGCAGAGGTACCTCAGGAAATAACCCACCCAGCGGCTGCACTTACGAGCAGTTCTTGAACCACAAACCTCGAGGATTCGACGGCACTGGGGGTGCCTTAGCTTTTGTGCGTTGGGTGGAGAAGACGAATTCTGTCTTACGGTTGAGCAAATGTGCCCCAGAACATCAGGTCACGTACGTAGCTGGGCTATTTGTAGATGGGGCTCTGTCATGGTGGAACCTTCAGGTTCAGGCAATAGGCGAGACTGCTGCGTATGCTTTGACGTGGGACGAACTGAAAGAACTGATGCGTAAGAGATATTACTCTAGGGCAGAAGTCCAGAAATTGGAAACTGAACTATGGAACTTGAAAATGGAAGGTCCAAAGATAGCTGAATATGTGCAGAGATTTGGCGAATTATCACAAGTTGCTTCGCGTTTGGTGAAACCAGAATCTAGGAAGATCGAACGTTTCATCGGGGGACTGGCACCTCAGATTCTAAGCCTGGTAACAACATCTAAGCCTTCAACAATCATCGAAGCAATCGACATGAGTGTGGCGCTCACTGAAGAAGCGATTAGACAAGGAAAATTTTCCACTCCGGAAGAGAAAAATGAGACTCCCGTAGAGTCATCTAGGGATAACAAGAGAAAGCTCGTAAATTTCAAAAGGGTTACTCGGGTGAGTAACGAGAAGAAGGCCAAAAAGGGAAAAGACTACATGGGTATCCTACCTAAATGCGACAATTGTCTACGTTATCATGTCGGGCGATGTAAATATGGAAAATGTGATAACTGTGGTAAGAGGGGGCATCCTAAAGAAACTTATCGGAAAAATACTGAACATAGAAGTAAAGGCCAAGATGCTAGCGAGAATCTCGGAGGAAACAACGACAATGACAATTATCAAGGCAGAGCGAGTGACAAACAAAAACGCGCTCAAGGTTGTCTTAACTGTGGGAGCAAGAAACATTTCAAAAAATACTGCCCTAAGAAGAATCAGGCACAAGGATAAAAGCTCAGTAGCAGAGCTAGGAAGGCACACCAGGAATCCAAGCGTGGATATCGGTACGTCCCATATTACTCAACGATATGCATCCGTGTTGTTAGATACTGTCGCGAATTTTAGTTTCGCATTTCTAGAGGTTGAAAGTATGCTTGGTTTAGTACTAAGTAAGTTAGATAACCCACACTCAATAGAACTAGCTAATGGGAAGCTAGTAGAAGCCAACGAAGTAAATGGGACATGGCAAGATAGGACCCAGAGAGCATGAGTTTACGCTTGATCTACTGCCAGTGAATTGGGAGGCTTCAACAAGGTAGTTGGATGGATTGGTTGTCAAATGATCAAGAGGAGATTGATGTCCGCATCGCGATGGCGAATGAAGAAACAATCTTGACACATGAAGCAGGGTACGCCCTTACAATTTACTAACTGCTTGAAGACACGAAAATTGTTGCGTAAGGAATGTGCTGTTATCTTGGCTCATGTCGTGGACAAGGGAGCCGAAGAGCCAAAACTTGAAGATACCCCTGTGATAAGGGAATACCTTGGAGTCTTCCCCAAAGACTTGCCAGAATTATCTCCTCAACGACAAGTCGAATTTCGCATCGATTTGATTCCAGGCGCCGCGTCTGTAGTTAATGCACTCTAGAGACTTACACCTTTGGAAATGCAAGGATTGACAGTGTAGTTTCAGTGGTGGATAGAGAAGGAAGATAACCGACCAAAGTTTCTATTTTGGGTAACCCCAGTTCTGCTTGTCAAGAGAAAGGACGATGACTTTCAAATGAACATCAAGCTACCAGGAGTCGGACGAGCTAGCCAACAAGAGCCAGCAACTCTTGCTAAGGATTGACGAACTACTTATTTTACTAACTGCGAGGATCCAACCAGTATTTCCTGGCTGGTCGATGATCGAGTAGCTGTAAATTCAGGAAGAAAGTATACCGGGGGAAAATTGTGGGACAATAACTTGTTTTAAACGTACACAAGAATGGCATTTCCTACACGATGCACAGAACGATTCTACACCGAATACGAAACTCTGAGAATCTAGGAAACATGTACTTAGGACCATCGGGAACCAGGTCCAAACTCACAAAGGTTGTTACTTAGGAACCACATCCGTTAACTCGAGCTGACACCATTAACCTGACACATATGCCAGTTCCGTTGACCAAACAGAGAGTACTTGAATTTCTTTTACTTCTAGCGAGTAGATGTTTGCATCTCTACTCCCCTTAATGGTAGTTGCATCACGTTAATTTTCCTCGCTGAGAGCGAACACACATTTGCTTCGATATCTGGTCATTTCTTCATTTTAACAAATACTCATTATTCCTTTTCTTGAAAACTTATTTGTCACACATGCACCATTTGCTACGCGTGCGACTTCATTTCGAATAAATGCTCCATTGAAGTTCAAATATTATGACGCTAAATCTAATTACTGATTCGTGATTCGAATGACCTACATTATTGTGACTATTGACTCTTTTGCTATCAAGTCAACACACTTTCTTGAAACTTCATTTATTTCAAGTTACATTCATGGTTTATCTTTATGACCATGCCGAGATTCCTTGTGGATACATACGTTTATTGCCGAGTTACGCTGAAACCCAGTTCAATTGCTTGAACCTACCCATTTCGTATATTCAGTGTAAGACGTCATATGATGTATTGAGGGCATCATATTCAAATGTTTTGCAAGGGTTCTTTCGTTCGAGTCATGGTAGACTTGTCTGGTCTATGATTCCACTAAATCATTGTTGGTTACGTCACTTTGTGGGGATACTTTCACAAAATTGAAGCTTGCGCTAAGTTGGTTACGTACTTCATACACGGGTTTAATTTTTTATTTATTGACTTGCTCTAAATCCGTTTTGTTTATCACAATCGAAACAGTCTCAACACAGTTATGGGTTAAGACAAGGGTACATAGATTCATTTCATACCACGGTGTACCTCCGAATGATTCTTTCGTTATAAATTGAATACCCCGCGGTGCTTATTGCTTTCTCACTTCGACCAAAAACAGTGGCTCTTTGATGTTCCGTATTCAACTAAAAACTCTATGACATTGTGTAAATCAAATCTTCAGGCTTGTTCGATACATATTCATTTGATTTCCAACACGGTGAACTTGTTCAGTCACCACTATACTTAAAATCATGTCATTACGACACCTTGTGGTGTTGTTACAAACTTGTAACTTGTGCTAATCAGGGTCAACCGTTTCACACAAAACTGCATATACTTTCGTTTGATTTGTCATTTAAACATTTCCGATGCAACTACAATGATACACCAGATCCACTTTAATTTCATTTGGTGTATTTTCGCAATTCGAGAATGTCAACCCACTAAACCTTACCATTCATTTATTCGGAAGTTGATAGATCATTTTACTATTACATTTGAGTTATTGATTTTGAATTCATATAGCGGATGCTATGGTTTGTGAAAACTCGTTGGCATATTGCGATCGATCGTTCGAGAACCTTATTAGTCAAAACTCCTCTTTCGTGGAACCCACTGCTAGCTGGATTACACTAGAATATACGTCAATTACGTCTTGTACCTTTGACATCAAAGGCCAAAAGCACATACCTTTTAACCATAAGGTTCGGGTTGTTATATATTCTGGGGCTCACCTGATGTGAGTGAGTCTGATTCGGTTTGGTGATTATCTACCTCGGTATTATCCATATGTATATACATGTGACGTAACCATAAGGAGTTAAGGTAGTACAAATTTCGAGGACGAAATTTTCTTAACGGGGGGAGAATGTGACAACTGTCAAATTTGCATGCATCCGTACATGTAATTAATATTGATTTATGCTTAATGACTGTGCTTAATTACAACTGACGAATTAAACTGCTTTATGATTTTTTGCATCATACATAAATATGCATCACAATCATACTGTCACTCCATATATTACATACAACCTTTAGTGACAAATTTGATGCATAAAGCACAGTTAGCACAGTGAGCGGATAACTCAGAAACATGCTGACAATGCCAGCACCTAGACAGACAATATTTTTTTGAGGCCAGTATGAGCCAGAGTCAAGGTGCTACACTAGTAGGGAGTGTAGGGAAGTGAGGACCATAAAACTACGTCACTGGGTGATAGTTATAGTGCCGGGAAGTGCCTAAAACACACTCTAAATGCATAATTCTGCACTTAATAACAAAATTCAGCATTTAATTATGCTAGTAATGTGCAAAAACTTGACAAAATGGTCCTAGATACTTTCCAAAGTGTTGGGAATTAAAAGTGTCACTAAAAGTATTATAAAAGACACCCTATGGATTAATTAAGCACTTTAACGGAACAACACCCAACCAAACAGCCAGACATTACCCGGAACACAAAAATATTGTCAAACACATTGTTTTTATTTTTCTGAGCTAGTTAGGGTCCCCGAACACCCTAACCCACTATATATTGTTTAACACACTTATAAAGCACTAACTAACCATTTGATTCTAACTAATCACTAACTGATAGGTTACAACCCAACTAGAAACCCCCCCCCCCCCCCCAAACCGGTTATGAAACATGGGTAAAATAATATAACTTACAAAATACCATGGAAATTACAACTCCAAAATAATACCAAAAATTGCAAGGAATAAAATATTTAAGTTACACACATAATATTGTGAAACCGAACAAGAAAACGTAACTTATGAAGCATCCCGTTAGTTACTGATACAATATATTTTTGGTAGATATTATCTTGGAAATGAAAGGAAAGAAAATGTGATTTTTATACATATTACCAAGTATATCATATTTTGGCACAAGAGAAAATGTATTATTATTTGGGAAAGTAAAAATATTTTTACTTGGGCTTATTAAGAAATATAGTATTTTTGGGAAAAATATATATATTTTCTTAGACCGTGTTGTTTTGAAATAAAAATAAGGTTTATTTATATATTCCTAAGTGAGACTTAAATATATATATTCTTTTGGATTAACACACCAGAATACGACGCCACTACATGGCTAGATATGCAAATACAAGAATACGGTTAACCATATATAAAATACCCCATCCTTGGGAAGGGAATACGAATACTTGAGAAGTATTAATACAGAGATACTGCATAAACAATTATTCCAAAACTAAATATAATTGTTATAACTTGGAATAATATCAGAAACGTAACTCAAAAACATAAATACTAAGACAAGGCACGACCCGTTCGTCTAATAGACGTTAGTACACTGTAGGTAGTCGTGTTGGCTGAGGAGACTTGGGTTACACATACTGAAGACGCAATACTGTGAGTTCATGTCCCCCTTTTCTCTTAACTGTTTTCAGTTTTATACTTCGGGGGTGGAATACATGTTACAATTATTACAGACGATTTTATACATGGTATGGTTAGCTTAAGGAGGGTTTACTACTAGATCATGTGAATGGGTAGGGCGATTAAGGCCATCAATCCTCGTTGTAGGACCGAGGGGCATGAGTGATAGATCTATTTGGGTGTAGCGAGCCCCACCCTTGAGTCCGCTGAGTGGACCACGTGGTGACTATGTCTTACAGCCGAAGCCCGGTAACAAATCTGCTAGGTTTGAGTCTTCCTGCATCACTTCACACATACCATTGGCTTTGCAACCCAGTGGTGATCACTTTTTCCTTATTGCTACATACCAGGGACTTACATACATACTTACAACATTTTCAAAGGTTTATACATACACACAAATGAACACATAAACTCGCACAACGTTTGTTGATGTTTTTCAAACTACATGTATTTCAGGGATTTTGTAAAGTGGATCTGGCGGGCGTTGGAAGTTTTTATGCTACGTTAAGAATAAAGATGTCATCCATGGTCTTTGAGTTTGGTTAGTGTGTCTTATTCCTGGACGAGACACGTCTTCCAAACCTTGGTGTTATTCAATATCTTTTGACGATCCTTTTATGACACTCATAAGCAATTTGTACGATTTGTAAAACTTGAAATTGAAGTCTACGTTTTAAAACAATGTTGTTATGTTCTGAACTTATTAATGGATGGAAAACTTACGGTTTTATCATATAGTTGATGTTATGATTGAATGCAATGATATTAAGAAAGTTACACCATAATCACGCTTCCGCAAAAGTCAGGGTGTGACACGACTCTTGTAGTCAAACGAGGTATTGCAACATATAAACGAGCCATGAATCCGATACTCTCACAAAACCTATGTACTCGCCGGCATTTTTATGCTGACGTATTTTCACATGTGTTTCAGGTACCATAGTTGATGATGTTTGATGATGATTATGATGCACGCTTACATAGGGATGGACGAGGCCTTAGTGACTTAATAACAATGAAAGACAATTGTTCATGTTTTGTTTCTGATTGCAATACAATGCAATAAACATTAATTCAATAAAACGAAACTTCAAGCCCATGCGTTGTGAAACAATGATTCTGTTACGACACTCCCCGACGTTTCCGCCACGGTTTATTGTTTTAACGCGGTCGGGGTGTGACATAAGAGTACTAGCGTGTGCTTTAGACGTCCCCTTGAATTGTGCCTCCATAGAAGCCAAGTAGGTTTTAGCATCTTCAGAATCGGGAATGGCTCCTCTGATTGCATTGCTTATGGACTGCTTCATAAACATAAGAGACATACGGTTACACCTAGTCCATTTTTCATGAGTCAACTGCTCAGCAGCAGTACTTTGAGGAGTAAGGTCCGCTGGCTTATTCTCTCTTAGAGCATAATCAAAATCCAGCAGCCCAAGCGTAAGCATGAGAGCATCCTTCCATGTAGTAAAGTTATCACCAGTCAAAGGTGGAATCCCGCAATTGGGCGCTGATAGTGGAAATAAGATGAGCAAGTTATGATACTAAGGAAGAAGTCCTAGTGTGATCTAAGGGCATGTTAAACTAAGGCAGGCATAAATAATGACCATTTTACATTATGAAGCTGTGATATTGTCTATTACTAGCATTAAAATAACAGACTTAGTTAAAATTATACTTAAACGAAGACAAATCAGCTTTGGCCAGAAGTGTAATCATTTAAGCATGTGTGCAAAGTCATTGTAACAAATCAGCTTTGGCCAGAAATGAGACAATCACTTTAGTTATGCACTTGTTAAGTATGCTATACATGAAAGAATTAAATCAGCTTTGGCCAGATATTAAGACATTCACGTTTATAATGCACACTTAACATGGCTTTCGTAATACTTGAACGATAAGTAGATGAATCAAATCAGCTTTGGCAAGAAATGATACATCAGAATCTCATTCAAGTTAAGCCATTTTGGTTTTGTAAAACATTATCTAATTCTGATTAATTAACTAAGTATTTACAAAAACCAATTATTTAATAACAAACCACCTGTTAGAGCGGATCGAACTCATCTTGTAACATTATGAGGTTTCGAGTGAGATCTTGTAATACCCCGAACCTTAATGTACTAGTTATAAACGTATGAAATATGTAATTTATATTTCATATATTGTTAAACGAGTAAGATGATGGTGTGAAAGGTGAAATATCTTGACAAGCCTGGGCTAATATAGGAAACCATTTAATATTAATAATTAAATATATTATTTTTGACCTTACTCCGTTTTTAATGAAACTTAGGTTAAAACGTAGATAAAAATATGCTCGTTCTAATGACATATTCGTCGTTTTATAAAACGTCATACTTTAAAAGTTATACGAGAAAAACGAGTGAAGCAGCTGAATTAATAGATATAAGCAAGCAAGCTAGCAGGTCAAGCAGGCAGGTAGGCACGTCACTTGATCCCACATCGCCTCAGAAATAATTTGAGGTGCCTGCTTGCTTCCTTTAAATAAGAGTCTCAGTAGTTTGTTTAGGTACCAGTTTCTTTAATGGAAACGCTCTAGTATAGAGAATCCCGAGTATACGATACCCCGTTGGGTGTTGTTAATAGTCGCTTTTGGAGCGCGAGTAGGAGCAGGAGTAGGGAAACTCTACATCAACGTGTCGTAGATAGTTTTAAGGTATGCTCTCGTTTACGTTTATGTTTAGTTATTTATTATTCAATTTTATTAGTTAATTCGAGTATTATTATTAGTAGTAATATTATTATTAGTAGTAGTGGTAATGTTAGTATTATTTTTAGGTACTAGGGTTATTGTCAGGGGCGGGTATTGGATAGCCTAGCCTTAGTTAAGCATAGACTGATCAACCATGCTTAAACAAGGCAGCACTAACCAATATCCAACCATGATAATGACTAGTTAGGTGTACCATTACCTAACCTAGGAATATGTAATTGTGCCAGGACCTTGAGACATAACCCAGTCGTACTAGCGGCTGTTAAGCAATTGCTAATCAGGTGAGTCATCATACTTGTCTTTTAAATTGTGATAGTATACTCGTCCATAACTGGTAATAATGAGAATGCTACAGTATGCATGTGTCAGTAGGGGTATATGGGATCCTATTATGCTTAATGAGGTGTGTCACTCTGGGAAGGGTAATAAGGTGTTGTACCCACAGGCACTTCGTGCTTATAAGGTCTAGCGACACACACTCATACCTATGTGACGGTCGTAGGGGGACACAGCTGGAGGACCAGTATGTCTCTTGTACGGTGGTTTGTGACAAGTCAAATGGGACCTATAAGGTTCAATGAGGCCCAACCTGACTATAATGTGGTCACATGCCCATATTGTGTATGCATATAATGTAAACTGTGGTCTGTCTTTATAAAAATTGTATAGTATGAGCTCACCAGTATATATCTGACGTCGTTTTGTGTATACTTATCTCAGGTGAGTCATGAGGAAAGCCATAGGAACTACTTGACAGTTGTGGAGTTTTAGAAGATCAAGGAGTTCTTAGTTACCAAAAGATCGTAAATAAATAAAGTGTTGTACTCAGACTATTATAAGTTTTAATGAAAGTTTAGTTTGTTTCCGCTGTAAGTGTATCAATTGTGCATAATCACCCAGATCACGGGGTGGGTGTTACCGTTGGTATCAGAGCCCGAGGTTTTAGCGAATTAGGTATTGCAAGAATGCCTAAGCTTTAACCAGTAGTTCTCTAAAGATTAATAGCACACTCAGACTAGGCCAAATAACATGTTCTCAGGAAAAGTACTTGCATAGTCAATTGAGTGACGCTAGAAGAAGTAAACTATGTTTTGCCTTTTTATGTGCTATATATATCTCTATGTGATGTATATAGTTGTTATATTATAATGATGTATCATACATACTAGTAACTCTTTATACTCATATTCCTATAGGAAGGAGACAATGTCTGAACATAGAGATGAAGAAGGGTTTAGAAATAATCAGAATAACAGAAGGAGAGATGAAGGTTCTT
This sequence comes from Helianthus tuberosus, assembly GCA_030545235.1. NCBI lineage: Eukaryota > Viridiplantae > Streptophyta > Magnoliopsida > Asterales > Asteraceae > Helianthus > Helianthus tuberosus. The sequence goes on from CM060395.1 coordinate 62,600,037, forward strand.
ATAGGACTCGAACTCCCTCTCACAGTGTCAGGTCCCGGTCTAGTATAAGCATGCGTCTAAATACTGAGGATATCCACAATATAGCTGTGGAAGTGGCTAAGGTAATGACGAATGCACAAACCGGTAATGTTAACCAATCTGGAGAACAACATGAAGAAAGCTCAGTTGCCTCCACGCCAGTACAAAGGGAAAGAATGGGCGAAAAGAAAAACACTATTGCAACCATGCCACTAGAAGGAAAAGGTGAATATTCCAAATCAAAGGAATGTACTTATAAGCACTTCATGTCCTGTAAACCTCAGTCCTTTGACGGAAGAAAGGGAGCACTAGAAGCTCAAGAGTCAAGACTGGCTCAACAGAATGGAGTCAGTATTAGACATATGTGAGTGTGATGACCGCAACAAAGTACGGTTCGCCGTACATATGTTTGAAGCTGAAGCCCTTCACTGGTGGAACATTGTGGTCCGAATAGAGGGAAAAGAAAAGGTTAAGGAGATGCACCAAAAAGGAAGTGGGAAGAGAGAAAGGGGGACACCCGGAATAACAACTTTAAAAGGCCTAAAACATTTCCTCAATGTCAAAATTGCAAACGCTTTCATACGGGGGAATGTCGTTTTCCTTGTCCAAATTGTAAAAAGACGGGTCATGCTCTTCAAGAATGCAAGGAAAAGAAGAAGTGTTTCAAATGTGGAGACCCTAACCACATGAGATCTGAATGTCCCGAACTCAAAAGAAATGATAGGACACAACCAAATCAGCCAAAAGGGCGGGCATTTGTACTCACCACGGAAGAAGCCAAGCCCAATACAGACGTTATCACGGGTACGTATCTCGTAAATGATGTATATGCGCGTGTGTTATTTGATACCGGTGCAAATAGAAGTCTAGTGTCAACTACCTTTAGACCTTACTTGAACCAGGCGTCCCAAAACCTAGATCATGCCTTTACAGTAGAAATGGCTGATGGAAGTCAAAGAGAGATAGTTGACATAGTTAAAAATTGTAAAATAAGCTTAAACAACCATGTTATCCCTATAGACCTAATGCCTATGGAACTTGGAGAATTCGACATAGTCATAGGAATGGACTGGTTGACACCATATCATGCGGAAGTTATATGTGACAAAAGGATCGTCCGACTCCGATTACCCAACGACAAACAGCTAACTGTATCGGGAGACCGCACTGACAAGACTAAGAACCTCATCACGATAGCACAAGCACATAAATGCCTAAGGAAAGGGTATGTTGCCTTTTTAGCATATGTCGTAAACACTACAGAAAAGCAGAAGATCGAGGACGTGCCAGTAGTACGAGAATACCCCGAAGTGTTTCCCGATGAGCTCCCGGGACTACCATCGGATAGACAGGTTGAGTTTCGCATTGACCTAGTCCCCGGTGCATCACCGATTGCTAAGTCACCGTACAGACTAACCCTGACAGAAATGCAAGAACTCAAGAAGCAACTACAAGAGTTGCTTGACAAGGGGTTAATCCAACCTAGTTCGTCGCCATGGGGAGCACCCATCTTGTTTGTCAAGAAGAAAGATGGGACGATGCGCATGTGCATCGATTATAGAGACTTGAATAAAGCCACTATAAAGAATAAATACCCTTTGCCCAGGATCGACGACTTGTTTGATCAATTACAAGGGGCAAGTTATTTCTTTAAAATAGACTTGAGGTCTGGATACCACCAACTGAAAGTTGCCCTAGAAGACATACCTAAGACTGCCTTCAGGACTAGGTATGGTCATTATGAATTTTTGGTAATGCCATTTGGATTAACCAACGCACCTGCAGTGTTCATGGACCTCATGAACAGGGTTTGTAAACGAGTAAGATGATGGTGTGAAAGGTGAAATATGTAATACCCCGAACCTTAATGTACTAGTTATAAACGTATGAAATATGTAATTTATATTTCATATATTGTTAAACGAGTAAGATGATGGTGTGAAAGGTGAAATATCTTGACAAGCCTGGGCTAATATAGGAAACCATTTAATATTAATAATTAAATATATTATTTTTGACCTTACTCCGTTTTTAATGAAACTTAGGTTAAAACGTAGATAAAAATATGCTCGTTCTAATGACATATTCGTCGTTTTATAAAACGTCATATTTTAAAAGTTATACGAGAAAAACGAGTGAAGCAGCTGAATTAATATATATAAGCAAGCAAGCTAGCAGGTCAAGCAGGCAGGTAGGCACGTCACTTGATCCCACATCGCCTCAGAAATAATTTGAGGTGCCTGCTTGCTTCCTTTAAATAAGAGTCTCAGTAGTTTGTTTAGGTACCAGTTTCTTTAATGGAAACGCTCTAGTATAGAGAATCCTGAGTATACGATACCCCGTTGGGTGTTGTTAATAGTCTCTATTGGAGCGCGAGTAGGAGCAGGAGTAAGGAAACTCTACATCAACGTGCCGTAGATAGTTTTAAGGTATGCTCTCGTTTACGTTTATGTTTAGTTATTTATTATTCAATTTTAGTAGTTAATAGGAGTATTATTATTAGTAGTAATATTATTATTAGTAGTAGTGGTAATGTTAGTATTATTTTTAGGTACTAGGGTTATTGTCAGGGGCGGGTATTGGGTAGCCTAGACTTAGTTAAGCATAGACTGATCAACCATGATTAAACAAGGCAGCACTAACCAGTATCCAACCATGATAATGACTAGTTAGGTGTACCATTACCTAACCTAGGATTATGTAATTGTGTCAGGACCTTGAGACATAACCCAGTCGTACTAGCGACTGTTAAGCAATTGCTAATCAGGTGAGTCATCATACTTGTCTTTTAAACTGTGATAGTATACTCGTCCATAACTGGTAATAATGAGAATGCTACAGTATGCATGTGTCAGTAGGGGTATATGGGATCCTATTATGCTTAATGAGGTGTGTCACTCTGGGAAGGGTAATAAGGTGTTGTACCCACAGGCACTTCGTGCTTATAAGGTCCAGCGACACACACTCATACCTATGTGACGACCGTAGGGGGACACAGCTGGAGGACCAGTATGTCTCTTGTACGGTGGTTTGTGACAAGTCAAATGGGACCTATAAGGTTCAATGAGGCCCAACCTGACTATAATGTGGTCACATGCCCATATTGTGTATGCATATAATGTAAACTGTGGTCTGTCTTTATAAAAATTGTATAGTACGAGCTCACCAGTATATATCTGACGTCGTTTTGAGTATACTTATCTCAGGTGAGTCATGAGGAAAGCTATAGGAACTACTTGACAGTTGTGGAGTTTTAGAAGATCAAGGAGTTCTTAGTTGCCAAAAGATTGTAAATAAATAAAGTGTTGTACTCAGACTATTATAAGTTTTAATGAAAGTTTAGTTTGTTTCCGATGTAAGTGTATCAATTGTGCATAATCACCCGGATCACGGGGTGGGTGTTACAGATCTCGACTCAGTTATGAGGTCTCGAGTGAGATCTCGAGTCAAGTCTCGACTTATCTTGTAACATTATGAGGTTTCGACTCATTAAGGTCTCGAGTCGCAACCTTAGTGTCTCAAGTCGTAATCATGGTCTCGACTATTGTGTTTTAAGAGATCTCGACTCCTTGATGAGGTCTCGAGTCGCAACCACGGTCTTCGAGTTGTGAAGATTGAAGCCCTTAGTCGAAACCTCAGTGGTCTCGAGTCGAAACCTTATGGTCTCGAGTCGAAATCGTTGTCTCGAGTTGTAAAGATTTGAGAACACTTATGATTTCGAGTCGAGATCTTGGTCTCGGGTTGTTAAATAGGGATCTCGAAACTCCTGTTAACAGCTATTAATGTAAAAATAACTGAAAGGTCGAAATTCTAGGGATTGTGGGATAGTGTTTCCTGTTTTATTTTTTATCTAAACTTATCAAGGATTTCGAAAATTATAACTGGTTATCTTTTAACAGTTTTCGAAAATTTTAAGAGATAAAATTCAGATCAAAACAGTAAAAACACCCACTAATCCAGATTTCATTCCAAAACTTAAGAAATTTTTCAAGTTTTCTTAGAACAAGTGATGAACCCTAAAAAAATAACACATAATTCTGGAACCCGAAACCTGAAATTTTTAATGTTTCTAAACAGATTTCGGTCACAAAACATAATCCATTTGATTTCGAGTGAGCATATAATTATTCTTTTTCGAAATCAGTGATCTCGAGTGGCTATATACAACTCGAAACCGGCTGTTAATTATATTAGGCTTTCAAAATTCCGTTTTCCAGATTTCTATCCCAGAATTAAGGATACGAAAACAGAACCGACTAATCAACATATGCTCTGATACCACATGTTGATCATTTCTGTTTAAACATGAGGGAAAACATGAAAACATACATATCACCGTAGACAGTGTAGTAGAGAATCCAGTGAGGGAAGAAGCCATAGAGTTCGACATCTTAGTCAAGGTGATCTGGTTCCTCCTTAGGGTGCAAACTGATGATGGTGGTGATGAAACCGAAAAGGGAGTTCGGTTATGGAGAGAGAGGCGATTCTTGATGTTATGTTAATTAGGTTATGTGTCTAACCTTAGAACCTCTACATAAGTCTCCTTATATAAGCACCCAAGAGGAAACCTAGTTAGTTAATAAGGGTAATATGGTCCATCAACAATTACCAACTAATTATTTAATAGGTTGTTATATATTTTGATCTATATTATTATGTAAATGATTATAATGACTACTAGATTAAATATTGAAACATAATATATTTAATCTTACAACGCTTATATATTAAAGATGATTGATTGATTAATATTATTTAAAATGGACCGACAAACGGACAAACATAACAAGATTCTAAAACCCATAAAGATCCGATTTGGTCTTTGCTTTCTATTGTTCTTTGCACGTGTGTTTGGAATCAATGAATTTAGAGGTAAATCCAAGTCTTGTTTTGTTAAATTACAATATTTTAAAAGATTACAAATCTTAAATTTTGTACTATTTTAGAGATGACTCCAAATTAAGAATAAAATATGTTGTTACTTAATAGACTAAAAAACAGCTGTAACAGGACTCAAGAGTATTATCAACTGGCTTAGATTAACTGTTTTTGAACGGCTAAATTTGCAATCCACAAGAGTTGAACCCATAACCTTTCATGTCCAAATACCTTGAGGTTTTCCCTCTACCATTAGGCCAAAGCCTCAATGGCAACTGGCTTAGATTAATTAACTTTAGTATTTTTTTTTCTTAATTATAAAGATAAATATGGTTATGATTTCATTTATAAAAAAATTAAATAAACTACCTAATTAAAGGTTTTGTATTTCAATTCCTAGATAACTATTTGAATCTTGTAAGGCTTATCTTTCTGATTAAAGTATTTCATATGTATATCGTATATTAAATCGATAATCGAATACATAGTGTAGGAATTCGTTCGTGCAAAATTAAATAAAAGTTTATTAACTTGAATAACAGAAACAATTACAGAATGAAAATAAGAAGTACAATACGATTACAACTGAAAAATAGAAATACAAGAACTAAAAACACGAACAGACGAAACTGTTCTTGGCTGAGGATCGTGTTAGACACGGGTCCCTTCAAACAAATTTCGTGTCTCCCAGGAGAACACGTTTGTTTCCAGGATACAACAGCCGCAAGCAGTTGCACTGCCGGTCTTGACTCCAACCCGAACGAGTACCTTGCTAGCTTGAGAGAAGAAGATAATAATTCTGTAGGGAGAGAAGATAGTATAGAGCTGGTGAATTCAGTGTATTTCAGCAATAGGGTATCACCCTATTTATAGTTGCAGGTTTAGGCGAAACTGAAAAATAAATTAAATGGAGAATTAAACTGCATTAGACGTCTTTAATGCACTTTAATTCGTCACTTAATTCTTAGTCAAACGCATTAACTTCGTCAGTTTCGAATGCTGAAACGTAACTGTTCAGTGTAACTGCACTGGCATTCACTGCTGCTGGAAGCCTACTGCGCGCGCGCGTAGGGCTGCACCCTCACGCGCGGTGCGTCCACTTGGCTCACTGCCATGCGCGCATGCGCCATACTCACTCAGGCCCATGCACCATGCGCTAGTGCGCGCCATGTGTACCCCGCGCGCATGATTGCCACGTCATGCGCCATCGCGCGCGGACCCACCAGGGTCATGCGAATGCTTGCCACATCACCAACCACTTGGTCCTTGCAACCCTTGTGCTTCCACCACGCGCACGTGGTCAAAAATACAAAGGCGGCTCTCAAGCGGCTCGCAGCGATGCGAGTGTGGGAAGTGCAAAGTGCGCCATCAAAGCGCCACATTGCGCCTCATCGCCCACGCCACGCGCGCGAGTTCCGCACCCTTCGCGAGTACACTAGTGAGTGCTTCCATGAAACAATAAGGATGGAGAGTTCCCACTTAAATAGCCCTTTAAGTTTCATCTCTCATCCGATGTGGGACAAGGTGCCACTTTCCCACTTTTTTCAGCATTTAAGTTTCAAACACCAAACTTTGAGCATCGATATCTCATTCATCTTAGCTCCGTTTTGGACGTGGTTTAGTTCGTTGCGAAGCCCTTCCGACATAGAACACAAACCCACAAATAAATATATAAAACCCGCTCATTTTATTATATTTATTTCTAGTCCAGTTCGATAAGGTTTACATCCTTCGTTTTTTTGTCCCACATCGTTCAGAAGACAAAAACTAAGGGAGTATCTCCTTATAAAAGAAGGCAAAGACAATGTGAGCTAACTATTTTTACTTGCATATTTAGCCATTTGGTTAAATTAAATTGCAATTATGTCCCTTAGTCTATGAAGATATTCATTTTTGAGGGTTTTTTAAGTAGTAAATTTTGTGGTTCTTTATTAGTTCTAGCTAGATCGAGCCAATCCGAGCTAGCTCGAATTTTAATCGAGTCGAGCTCAAGTAGAGCCAGCTCGAATTGAGCTCGACTCGGCTCGTTTACAACCCTACTTTTGATATTGGTACACAGTACTCAGCTTATTCTTACCCCAAATTTTCTTTTTTTATTCAGTTGCCTCTAATGCACAGTTACAACGTATGACCATTTTCTACTCATGTTCAATTGTAACTAATGCACAATTATCACTTATGCATAGTTGTTCCTGATTATTTGGTATATCAATGATGATTAGTTCCAACTTATCATTAGTTTCCCCTCGCCCCCAATCGATGTAATTTCAAAGCAATTATACTGAATCCTATTTAAGCAAGAAAAAAATGTTTTCTGCTACATTACCAGCCGCATACTCTCCACGTTGAACCCTGATTTAGAAGTCTCCCCCTAAATTCCGTTGAGGTTTCTTGGTATTCAAATACAAAGTTTATTCATGATTGAGTATGTTTTTCACACCTAATTTAAGTCAACGTTTATTCCAATTTCATCATTTGGTATAAGTAAATCTAACCATAATAAAATGATATAGTTTAAAGTAAATCACCGACACAAACCAGTGTGTTTGTGTGTGTGTCAATGTGTATGTGTGTACGGAATGGATCCAATACAAACCTTCTGCTACCTAAAAACTGTAAGAACATATCCTAACCTTTTTTAAGGCGATATTTATCAAACAAATATTGACCCTTAAATAATTTAATTCGTAGCTAAGATTAATGACACCTCATCCATCTACAATTATTAGTGTGTTGATTTATTAGATTCTTGTCAAAATACAATGTTAGAAAAAACCTATTTTTTGAAAGAAAGAAAAAAGAAAATCAATACTATACTCATATTAAATTAATTATTTTTTGGTTTTATGATGCAAGTTTTTTTATTAGGATATTAACCTATGAAAAATTATTAACGCTTTAAGAAAACCAGAGATTTGATAAAAGACAAAATTGTATTTTATTCATATTGTATCTCTCACTTTTCATATGCGACTTTCCTCATGACGAATGTGACAATCCAAAGCATCTTGGTCGTTCACTTTCATTGATCAATGTTTGAGATCTCTTCCTAGATTTTTTAGGAAAAAAATGTTTTCTCTACACAAAGCATTATAAACACAGACACATTTATATATAGATCTGTTGATAAATTATCTTTTCTTCTTGAAACACTTGTCTTTTGATGAATAACTTAAATTTGAGAAGAGAAAAAATAAGTGACATAATGATAAAACACTACGATTAAGGTGGTGTTTGTTTTTTGGCCAGAAGCACTTCTGGCCACTTATGTCTGCGTCGCGCAAACAACGTCATCTCCACCATCGCCACCAGTAACTTCCATCTCGAACTTACCAGAACCTTCCGAGAAACCAGAGGTTGCGTTAGCACGGTTCAGCTCCGGTGCCGGTTGATTGTGAAGCATCTCCGGTGACAACCACCACCGTTCTCTCCTCCCTCGATCTCTCCTCTCTCTCTCTCTCTCTCTCTCTCTCTCTCTTCAGAAACCCCCAAATCGAAACCCTTGAAGATGGTGAAATTAGGGTTTCGGTGGAGGTGGTTGACGGCGGCTGAAGTGGTGGTGCTTGGCTTCGGGGTGGCGGTGGCGCTTGGCTTCGTGGTGGCGGTGGTGCTTGGTGGTTGCGACCGGGTTGGTGGGGGAGGAAGGAGGAGATGGTGGTGGTGAGCGTTAGGTGGTGGTGGTGGTTGCGACGGGGTGGTGGTGGCTGCGACGGGGTGGGTGGTGGCTGAAGTGGTAATGGTTGGTTGTGGTGGTGGAGGTGGACGGTGGTTGTGGTGGTAGAGGGAGGCAGAGAGAGAGATCAGAGAGATGTGTGTTGTGTGTGTTGAGTGTGAGAAGAGGTTTTTATATATAAAAAAAACAAACCCTTTTCTCCTTGCAGACTGCAGACATTTGGTCCACCTCTTCTCCTGCAGATGTGGTCCGCAGACTGCAGACCTTTTCCCGCAGAAAAAACAAACTGCACCTAAATAAAATTTGTGGATAATTTTAGTGAAAAGAGAGATATGGAGATGGAGATTTCAATAAGAATGCTCTATTATTATAGATTTTAAAAGTGCCCCTGGACATAATGTTGGGAAAATTAGTGAATGGATATTTAGTTAATTTATAATTGAATGAAATTATAATTACTAATTAAACTCCATATGTGAAACTCTTAAGTAGAGTTTTATGTCACTTGATTAGCTTTTATTAGAGTTTTGTGTCTTTAATTAAATCACTAATTAAGTGAAACTTTTATTAGAGTTTTATGTCTCTAATAAAATCACCAAGAAACTCTTCACTACATACAACTCTTGTAAAAAATGGTAGGGTATGTGACTCATTGGAATGACGAGAAAACTACAAGAGAAAAATAATATGTATGAAGAATTCTTGGAGAAGTGGTGAAGACTTGAACATCCATATGTTGGGAATTATAGAGAGATGAATTTTCTCTACTCGATTCCATCACCTTCGTATCATTATTTTTCCACAAGTTCAAACACTATAATTCTATTCAGTGTAATCTCGGGCGCGTGGCCATCTCCGGCAGTACATACTGCTTCGGCTGTTGTACCCTGGGAGACAGACGCGTCGTCTTTAGTAGAGGCGCGAAATCTGTTTTAAGGGAAGCGTGTTGAACACGTGCCTCAACCAAAATCGTCAACGTTTTAGTGTGCTCTTTGTTGCAGTCAAGGAGTATTTTTCAAGACTCAAGATGATGAATACTCGAGTCTAGGATGCTATCAAATGCGCATGAAGGACCCACCAGAGATGCGGCTTGAATCAAGATTGGTATATAAAATTATATTTATATTCTTTTTATTTAGTTATTGCAACCGATATTGTACTATGATATTTCCTACGAATAACGAGAGTCTCGTTATTATATATTTTGTAATTATATTTTACAAAAGGTGAACCTAATTCCTACAAACTTAAAACAGATTTCATGAGATTGTTGGTACAATCTTAAAAACCTTATTTATAAGGATTTTGGGTATACGAAAGGATTTATAATAGAATAAAAAAATATTTTTAGAGATTATGATCTTATAAATATTTTTTTTTTTAGGAAATATGTATGTAGTACAACTTGTTGTGTTTGGATTTTTTGAGATTGAGATACAATCTTAAATCCTATACCGTGGTACAAAACGAATAGTTTTGGTTCCTACGTTTGGTTTTGAAACGATTTAGGAATCGTTAATTTTCTAACTTTTGTGTTAGATCGGGTTTATTAGTGTAAACCATACGTTTTTTTGTAAACGTTAAATTCTCTAACATGTGTGTTAGATCGGAATTATTGGTGTAAACCATACGTTTTTTGTAAACGTTAAATTCTCTTAAGAAGAGTTTTTTATGTCTTTAAATAAGAGTTTTATGTTATTTGATTAGAGTTTTATGTCTCTAATTAAGTCTCTATTTAAAGTAGACTCTTCATACACCCATGGATTGATATGAACAAATAAGTCTTATAATGATTTTTGTAATCATTTGTCTTCTAACATGTGTGTTAGAAACGTTCATGAAAAGCGTTAGTTTGGAAGCAATTTTTTTTAATTGTTTAGTTTCTAACGTGTGTATTAGAAATGATTTATTTATTTGAACATATATGTGTTTTAGCAAGTTCAAATCATTAAAAATTTTTATTAGCAAGTCGAATTGACATTTTGTGGAAATGTTAATATTTCTAACGTGCGCTTTAGAATTTCTTTCATTTTAACATGATTGTTAAAAATGTTAAAATACAAATGCTTTGAAATGTTTTATGTAAACATTTTATATAAGTAATTTGTTGTAGCATTGATTTTAATGCTTTGTATGATTTAGAAATAAAAGGTCATACATTGAAGTTGATGTTTGATTAGCTTCAAGAATTAAATCACCATAAAGTAATGGTGTAGTTATGTGGGATTTATCACCAACTTTAATTTGGGATTTCTAAATCCATTTGAGTGAAATTTTAATTACAAATTAAACTCTTCATATGGTGAAACTCTTGAGTAGAGTTTTAATGATGACATTTGATTAGTTTTATTAGAGTTTAAGTCTATAATTATTGAGACTCTTAACTCTTCATATGGTGAAACTCTTGAGTAGAGTTTTAATGATAACATTTGATGAATTTTATTAGAGTTTAAGTCTATAATTATTGAGACTCTTAACTATTCATATGGTGAAACTCTTGAGTAGAGTTTTAATGATAACATTTGATGCTTTAATTTGGTCATGTTATATATATATATATATATATATATATATATATATATATATATATATATATATGGAAAGGTTCATTTGAGAAGAAAATTTAATTGAGAAAAAAAAGAACAAATGGTAATTTTGTAAAACATTAAATAGTTTTTTCACTTATCTCATTTATGATCATTTTTGACTAATTAATTAGTCATAAAGACTAGTAACCTCCACACTAGTTTTTTTTGCCTACACATATCAAAAGTTATCTTACATATTTCAAAATTCATCCTACACGTTGAATTTTATCCTACATAACTCGTAATTTATCTTACACAAATCGTAATTTATCCTACACTTTAATTTATTTTATTTTATTTTTTTGAAAAAATACATATTTTGAAGATAAGTTACAAAAATTTAATGTAGTTAGCTACTAAAGAGAAAGACTACAAATTAATGACATATGTAGATTTACTAATATACCCTTATAGTAACATTAAATACTTATAATAAAGAGTAAACTGCCATTTTGGTCCCTGTGGTTTGGCCAGTTTTGCCACATTAGTCCAAATCTCAAACTTATTACATCCAGGGCCCTGTGGTTTGCATTTTGTTGCCATTTTAGTCGAAAATCCAAAAAAACCCCTTTTTGACTTTTGAGAGCTGCCTATTTTGTCCTTTAGTGCAGGGGCATTTTAGTCATTTTTTAAATTTCATTTTTTTTTCAATAAAACCCAGATAAGAATATCATCTTAGAACATCTTCAAAACCCAGAAAATTCATCTTCAAACATCATCATCAAAACCTAGAAAATCAAGATCATCATCAAAACTGGCAGATCTGAACCACCATCTCTCACGGCGCACCACCATCATCTCCGATCACCTTCTCCAACATCATCTCCGATCACTATCCATCACCGTAAATCCACCAAAGCAACCACCATCATCTCCGATCACCTTCTCCAGAAAATCAAGAACATCATCAAAACCGGCAGATCTGAGCCTAATAAATATACACAACAGATTATATTGCCCCATAACTTCATCTTCCCCAAATAATCTCCCCCAAAATCATCACACACCAGACCCTAATCCCACAACAATCTCTTCATCTTCTCCCCTGCAACAATCCAACGGAGAACATTTGTGTGAATAAACAACAACGAGCTAAACAAATTCATCGAGCATACATAGCCGTAATCTACAGAAACCGATGAATCATCAACAAAATTTCGATCAACAGGAACGAAAAGTTGACTGTACCTGATTTAGATGAATGAAATGCCAAATGAGAACAGATTCGATGTGAACTGAAGCTGCTGGTGGTGGAATTTGGAAGCGGAAGAAGCCTGGTGGATGCGTGATTGTACTGGTTCAAACTCCGGTCATGTGCGGCGGAGATAGATGGCGGCGAAGAGAGAGAGAGAGCTGAAGTTGTCGATGATGAAGATGAACTGCAGATTGAAGATGAAGAATCGATGAAAATGATGATAATTTGATTTTGTAAGTTGATAAGGGGTTGAAGATGAAGAACCGATGAAGATGATGATTATTGATATGGCGGTGGTGGCATTCGATCGGAACCCTCGTCGGTGGTGGAAGGGTATATGGCGGTGGTGGCATTCGATCGGAACTGATGAAGATGATGATTATTGATTTTGTGAATATGAATGTCTGTATGTATATATATAATATATAATTAATTTTGTGTTAATTTATTAAAAGAGTAAAGGAGGGTGGGGTGGGGTGGGTAGTTGGGCATGCAAAATGACCAAAATGCCCCTGCACTAAAGGACAAAATAGGCAGCTCTCAACAGTCAAAAAGGGGTTTTTTTGGATTTTGGACTAAAATGGCAACAAAATGCAAACCACAGGGCCCTGGATGTAATAAGTTTGAGATTTGGACTAAAGTGGCAAAACTGGCCAAACCACAGGGACCAAAATGGCAGTTTACTCTATAATAAATGAAGTAAAATAAAGCATTCTTATTGGTTGAAATTTCTTCTTTTTTATTCTTACAAAAAATTTCTTCTCATTTGAACTCTCCACTATATATATATATATAAAATGACTTAAAGTTTTCTAACATGTGTGTTAGAAAATGTGTATCACGAATACGAGATTATAGATTGTTCATAATGAACAGAAATAATTTATATAAACATTTAATTGCCTATGTGTGCATTAAAAAGATGAGAAACAGTTTATTTTATAAACTATATCTTTGAAAAACGTTTTATGTAAACGTTCGATTCTATAATGTGCTTGTTATAACATTTTTTTTCCAACATGTGTGTTTAAAAAATGTTATTTGGTGAAAAACAACTTGGTGTTGTCGTGAACAAATTTAATTGTTCAAGTTTACTACTTAAATGTAGTATTTGTAACAACTTGGTGTTGTTTTGAGCATAATTGTCCAAGTTTAAAGTTTCAAGATGAAATGGGAAACTTGTACTTACAAGTGCATAGAGTCTTATTGAGGGAGTACCTCAAGACATGCCATGGGACAATATTGTTGAGAAGATTTCGGTCAGATTATAAAGTGTTGAAGGTAAAAGCACTTTGCTATTTGATGTCTACATATTGTCTATGCTTCCGTTTAAATTTCAAAAGTGATTGGCACTTATGATTTAGTTTCTAATGTATTTTATTGTTTTGTGTTCAATATCTTCGGATAACACATACAATTTTTTACAAAGAAATAAATCACTAATGGTTGTGACGTATAAATTATTTTTGTGGAAAATAATTATAACGTCGGTTATACATTGTGTAAAAGAATATGGTTTTAAACGGATAGTACATGAAAATACTTGGACATAAACAACTTGAGAGTTGTTACATTGACTAAAAGTCAAAGACGAAACATCAAATGTATAACCACATCATGAATGAGTAATGAAAGAACGTAGTGAGTGTATTGAGATGAAATACACTAACGACATTCATGTCGCATACTTCATTAGAAGTCATTGAAAAATTCACAAGTGTGAATTCTAACATATGAAAGTAAAAGTACTATATAATAAATCGTGCGATATTTATAAGTAGATGCGTCTACCACTTGATTATTATTAGATCTATATGGAGATTTTACCTTCATTTGGGAGAGCATCCTAAATATACATATCTCCTAATGAATAACAATAGATGTGTGCAAATCACTTATGGCAAAATTATGAATGCCAGGTTGTTGAGTGTCGATCTAGTTGACTCTATCTCACACATAATAGTGATTGTAGACAAGAAACATTCATCTTGTTGGTGATGAATGTGTTCACCAAGTGACTTGGATTAAGACTTATGTTTAAGTACTTATGAGTCAATGGTAGATTGTTGGAGAACAAAGGTAATCAAGTTATGTTCCTTAAATGAATGATGAAATTTAACTATGTGCTATATACAATAATTTGTGAGACCTTCCTAAATATTGATGTTTTAGGATTATGAATAAGTCTCATTATTTTGTCTTAACAAGGGATGAATGTTGCAAAGTGATATTATGATATCCTTAGGGTTGTGAAGAATCAGAATGATGCATCTTCTGTTCACATGCTAAAGTATTGTAGTCTAAAGCATGCTAGACTAGTACTTGGTTAATTATGGGTCTTGACGGAGACTAATTAACTCTAAACATTCAAATGTGTATGAACACAAAAAGAATTTGTGTATAGACAAAGTTGAGGGAAATTTTTCATTCATTATAAGGAAAAGACATGTAACTTTTTAAGAGTTTGTTTGAAAAGCTAATGAGGAGAACTCATTGTCTAAGCTTATTCTAGATGTTAAATTAGAATTATTCTAAGTTGGTGACAAACTTATGACAATGGCATGTGTTGCTTTTGTCAACTCGGAATGCAATATGAGTTGAATTCACACAATGAGGTTGATCTTGTTCAATCATATGTGCATAAATGTCATCATAAGTGAAGTTACGGAAATGTTGATCAAATGGCAAGAAATATGGGGAAGGATCCATTTAGAAACAACCCTATAAGGGTATGTAGAAATGGTTTTCATTACCCCATCTGGATGATATCCTATAACACTTAAATGTGGGGGTGTCTTGCATTTGTATCATAAAAGTTTGGCAATAAGGATTTTGTAATCCAATCTAACATTGCAAACAGACGACTATGTGGAGGACACAAAGGTCGCAGTGCATAATGGAGATGTGTTTGCCTTAAATGATAAGCGTATCTTACAAAGACATATATTATAACCAGATTCAGATGGCCAGTGAGGTGATAGTCTTAGAAGTTGACAATAGGCAAAATTAACTTATGAGTTAAAAACACATCATGACAACTGATCTCAAATACGCAAAGTTATTTGTTAATGTTATGGATCCAACAACCTGAGGGTTTATTAGAGATCAAGTTGTGGAATGAGACTGAAGCCCATGAAAAAAAAGGGTATGTGAAGGACACCTAACTTAGTTGACTGGAGATCCCAAGATCTAAGTTCAATAGGACAACTAACTCATATGCCTAAAGGTGGTCACTGGGGGACATAAAGGATATGCATAAGCTAGTATATATGGTTACCCCCAAAGTATAAAAGGGTGTTTAAATATGTCCTAGTCTTATTCCTATGATATTCAGTGACAAAGAGTGAGGCTAAGCATAATATGTGGTAAATGATTTGGATAAATCACGATAACCACAATGCTTTTAATGATCTAATGAGAATCACCTATGTTAGAGAGAAGTGGGGTTGCTTCGAATGGAATTGGGGGCACAATTCCTAGAGCTCTCGCAGAACCAGGAAAGTGTTCCACGACCATTATTGGACACGACTATGAGGAGATGAGACGACTAGGGAGAGTCTTGTGTGAAGTGTATTGTCGTCTACACAAACCGCAGACGAGTTCAAAGACATCGAGATCTACTTAGAGCTAGTGGGCTAAGTGCATTTCATGAGCGAAGGTTCAAAGGGTAACACCTACCTATCGTATACAAAACTCAACTGTCGAGGTTACATTGGAAATTTTAAGTGTTTTGAACAATCTCCATTCATGTGGGGGATTGTTGGAAAAATTAGTGAATGGATATTTAGTTAATTTATAATTGAATGAAATTATAATTACTAATTAAACTCCATAGGTGAAACTCTTGAGTAGAGTTTTATGTCACTTGATTAGCTTTTATTAGAGTTTTATGTCTCTAATTAAATCACTAATTAAGTGAAACTTTTATTAGAGTTTTATGTCTCTAATAAAATCACCAAGAAACTCTTCACTACATACAACTCTTGTAAAAAATGGTAGGGTATGTGACTCATTGGAATGACGAGAAAACTACAAGAGAAAAATAATATGTATGAAGAATTCTTGGAGAAGTGGTGAAGACTTGAACATCCATATTATAGAGAGATGAATTTTCTCTACTCGATTCCATCACCTTCATATCATTATTTTTCCATAAGTTCAAACACTATAATTCTATTCAGTGTAACCTCGGGCGCGTGGCCATCTCCGGCAGTACATACTGCTTCAGCTGTTGTACATTGGGAGACAGACGCGTCGTCTTTAGTAGAGGCGCGAAATTTGTTTTAAGGGAAGCGTGTTGAACATATGCCTCAACCAAAATCGTCAACGTTTTAGTGTGCTCTTTGTTGCAGTCAATGAGTATTTTTCAAGACTCGAGATGATGAATACTCGAGTCTAGGATGCTATCAAATGCGCGTGAATGACCCACCAGAGATGCGGCTTGAATCAAGATTGGTATATAAAATTATATTTTATATTCTTTTTATTTAGTTATTGCAACCGGTATTGTACTATGATATTTCCTACGAATAACGAAAATCTCGTTATTATATATTTTGTAATTATATTTTACCAAAGGTGAACCTAATTCCTACACATAATAAGAAAGAGTATCTAACGACTCTAAACCTTTTTAGGCCTCTGTAGAGAGGCTTCAACACTTATTTTTTTTTTTTTAATTCTCTCATTCATTTTGACATAATTATTAAATAATCATAATATTAATCAATAATATAATATTACTTATAAAATTTCCAAACAAAACTTTCCATTAGACTGCAAAAGAAAGAATAGTGTTAGCATTTCAATGTTGAATTTGAATTCCACGCTTTTTTTTTTCGTTCATCATTCTTTCACTCAAAGTATTGACTATCTTTTACGTCATAACATAATACTAATACTAGGGCTGTTCATGAGCCGAGCCGAGCTAGGGCAGAGCTACGGCAAGCTCGGGCTCGGCTCGATTATAAACCGAGCTGGCTCGGCTCGGATTTGAAATCGAGCTGAAAATCTAAGCGCGGGTTCGGCTTGGTTTTAAACCGAACTGGCTTGGCTCGGCTTGATTTTAAAAATAAAATAATACATAGCACTCAAAATTCAGTATTCTAAAATATTATTCGATACTTCAAAAGAACATATTAAAAATAAGTTCAACCTAATACATTACAAGCCAAAATCACGTTCAACCACACAAAATAAGTTTTATATTTCAAGTAAATATAATATTTGTTCATTAGCACGGCAATCAACCTTTAAATATGTCATAGATATCAAACTACAAGCCTAAATACATGTAAATAATAATCACTTTTTTGTAATATATTATATGTATATAAAAATAAAATATATTATAAGTAAAATAATTCGAGCTAAGCCAAGCCAAGCTACCAAGCGAGCCAAACCGAGCCAATTTGGCAATCACGAGCCGAGCCGAGCTAGGCTCACTTTCTAACCGAGCCGAGCCAGCTCGGCTCACTTTCAAACTGAGCCACATCGAGCGAGCTTTTTCCGAGCAAGCTCCGAGCCGCGAGCTTTTTGAACAGCCCTAACTAATACTTATTAGTCCGAGTACAACCTTTAATAAAACAGCGGCTGGATTTGGATTCGGGTTTATGTGCTGTTTCAGACTTGGTTTTCTTTCTACGGGTTTCACACATATATGTAGTAGATACTCTACACAATGAGGTGATAGATACACAAGACATGAAGAGCCCAACACGTAGAATATGCCTTTACGAATGCCTTAATGGGATTGTTGATACGTGAAAGAAAGGTGACGCTTGAAAGATAAGAATTTAAACAGATGATAAGAGATACACGAGCTAAAGTGTATACATATATTATTTCACCTAACTCCTTGATATGTTTAATTAGTAATCACTATTCACCAACATAAATAAATAACAAAATAGATCTTCACTTGAAACATCATAAGATCCATACAGCAGCCTCGTGTTTAACACCAAACAAAGGTCAACTCAGATGATGCATATCAACAAAAACGAAAGAGCCACCCTCACACTTGTGCTTTAGTTTTCGACGCAAACCGTCTTGTTTTACACGACAAAAGAAATGCCCTTCTCAATCCCAACATTCTTGGACATAATCTCCCATGAAGAAACCAGATATGATTCTTCCGGCAAAACAAATGGTTTCGAAATCTCACTTATCATCAGATCCCCACAATATGGGCATTCACTTGCTATCGCATCATCTAGTTGTGACCGAATCTGTTCATCACCGAACCAACTCAAAAACCAAAACACTTAAATAATATAATGAGAAAAATGCCATTTTCGTCCCTGAGGTTTGGCCAGTTTTGCGACTTTCGTTCAAAAGTTTGTTTTTCCGCATTTGGATCCAAAGGTTTGAAATCTTGCCATTTTCATACGGCTCGTTAACTCCATCCATTTGTCTCCGTTAAGTCAAGGGTATTTCCATCTCTTTTGTTAACTTAAAGAGCAACTTGGTCTTTTTCAGGGGTATTCGGTCTTTTTACATAAAGTGCAAAAGACCGAATTGCCCTTTAAAAGAGACGGAAATACCCCTAACTTAACGGAAAAAATGGATGGAGTTAACGAGCCGGTTGAAAATGGCAAGATTCAAACCTGTTGGAACCAGATGTGAAAAAACAAACCTTTAGACGGAAGTCGCAAAACTGGCCAAACCTCAGGGACGAAAATGGCATTTTACTCTAATACAATTAGTTAATTACACATGTAAGACTCACATACATACCTTATCGATAGGGGTCACACTTGTGACTACGTCATCACCACTTAACGCACCATTTAACCCACCGTTTACACCCTCCTTAGGCTCCACACTCATTAAAGTGAGTTGCTTCTGAAGATCCAGTATATGTTCAGCCTGCAAATGGATATTTATTTTTTCATTGATCGCGCATATGTGCGTGTGTGATTAACCGATAATAACCTAATTAGCACAATAACACTTACTTGATTTCGATTGGTACATTTGGTAACATGGGCAACAAGGCATTGTGCATGAAACGCGTGTCCGCATGGGAACACATAGAAAGGGGCCATTGGCCCAATTGTTGTATAACCCCTCGCCATTCGGTAATCAGCACCCGAAGGTAAAATTACCTTCTTGCAAACCTGATGAAACGAAAGAAAAAGAACCAATAATTTATGTTTATGGTATACTAATAAAGGAGAATATTAATGTACTGAAGATAATTACCCCGCATTCTTCATCACGGTCAACGACCGTATATCTTTGAGCAAGGGCACTAATGTCATTTCTTATATTATCCGCACCGTGTGTTGCATCATTCATCTCCTCTTTTAACTTTTCGATTTGCTGGTTGTAATCCTCTAAAGATGAACAAATTGCTTCCTACAATTAAAAGAAACATTAGTTTTTTGCTGGTTATGAATTTATGATACAGGAGGCGAGTTAAATGCCAATTTCGTCCTTGAGGTTTGGCCAGTTTTGCAACTTTCGTCCAAAGGTTTGTTTTTTCACATCTGGATCCAAAAGGTTTGAAATCTTGCCATTTTCATCCGGCTCGTTAACTCCAATCATTTTTCTCCGTTAAGTCAGGGGTATTTTTGTCTTTTTTGTTAACTTAAAGGACAATTCGGTCTTTTTCACTTTATGTACAACCATTTAGCATAATGTACAAGTATTCAAAATACCCTTACTAAGTACAAAAAGAAGAAAATACCCCTGACTTAACGGAGAAAAATGGATGGACTTAACGAGCCGGATGAAAATGGCAAGATTTCAAACCTTTTGGATCCAGATCCGGAAAAGCAAACCTTTGGACGAAATTCGCAAAACTGGCCAAACTTCAGGGAAACATGGCATTTTACTCTACAGGAAGCCGATTAATTACCTTGAAGTCGTCAATTAGTGCAAAGTCCGGGAAGAAAGGTAAGATATCTTCAATCTTTAACAGACCGTCGGTTTCCTTGAGAAAAGCAATTGCTTTCCTAATGTTGTCTCTTTTAGTACCTTTTTCTTGCTCGACAACATGTTTGGCAACCATAAGCCATAACTTTTTCCTCAAGTCTTCATCGTCTTCCACTTTGTCTGCTTCGGCCATTGCGAGCTCTGGGTCAACCTTAATCACCAAAGTTAAACATGAAAATGTTAAACGAGCATAAATCGGTAATAATATTCTAGTGAAAATAATAGTACCTGAAGAGCAAGCGCAACGGCTTCTTCATGCATGAACATCATGCTGTAAATATGTACACATGCACGCATACGTTTTTCTTTAAGGCAAAGACGAAGAGCGTACTTAGGATCGTAAAAGAAATCAGGGCCGTTAGATCGTCCTTTCCCAAATTTGCATTGTAGGAACCGCAAAAGAGCACTTTCATCTTCCTGCTTGTTTATTAAACAAACACGCTTTTTAAGATTTTTATTTATTTTATAAACTAGTGATATTATAGAATGATAATGCAGAGTGATAAAACCGATTTAACCAAACCGAAAAAAACCGAACCGCGTGATAAACCGTAAAAAACCTAACTGAAAAAACAGAACCAAAATTTACAGTTCGGTTACTATTTTGCATTTTATGAAAACCGAACCAAATAACCTAAAAATCATTTTTTAACGTTTGTTATATATTGATTTAGGAATTATTAGTTTTATTCTTGAATATTATTTATAATAAAAACGTTAACATCTATATTTGTCTTTGAAATAATTTATCCATTGCACAAGAAATAACAAAATCTAACATAAAAAATGATTTTCAAAGTATTATAAAAGAAAATGATTTAATAAAAACTTTGAAGAAACATAAAAATAGATTACAAGTTAGGTTTATGTCAAAGATATTTATTAAAAAGGTTAACCATAATAACTTAAATGTAAACATCTAAGAAAGATTACTAAATCTTGGATTATACTTTTTTTTATTTTTGATTGAATCTTACATAATTTTGTTCCGAAACCAAAAAAAACGAAAAACCAAACCATTGCTAAAACGGAAAAAAAACCGAAACCGAACGGTTTTCAATAACCTAAAACAGAACATTTCGGTTACAGTTTCACCACAAAACCGAACCTAACCAAACCGTGCACACCCCTACTAAACACAAACCTTCTTGGCATATAGAGAGAGCAAGAGGTTATGAACACCCGGATCTTCATTCTGCAACCGATGAACGCAAAATTCTAAATACTTGATTACTTCATGGGTTTCATTCCTGCGATATGAGATTTGGTAGGAAGATGCGTCAATACATTCATAATGAATTTGTTACAATTCTATAAAGTACTTACTTTGCATGGGGTTCACTTGAATAAGACATCATTGCGGGAATCAGTTTTCGTGGATTCAAGTCTTTTCGGGTCATCCATGATTCAACAGTCTCGTACGCATCAAGCATGATGAGATCTGGAGCAAACTTATACTGCACCACATGAAACACACATTATACTACCATAATAAATCCAACATATCGCTGTGGATACAGGATCATTTTGCGAATTGTGGAGCAAAATGCCATTTTTGTCCCTGTTGTGCGACTTTCGCCCAAAGGTTTGTTTTTTCGCATCTGGATCCAAAAGGTTTGAAATCTTGCCATTTTTATCCGGCTCGTTGACTCTATCCATTTTTCTCTGTAAGTCGGTGCTATTTCAGTCTTTTTTGCTAACTTGGACATTTCGGTCTTTAAGTTAACAAGCCGGATGAAAAAGGCAAAATTTCAAACCTTTTGGATCCAGATGCGGAAAAACAAACCTTTGGACGAAAGTCGCAAAACTGGCCAAACCTCAAATGGCATTTCACTCCGAATCGAGTGAAGGGAAAGTGAAATTAAAAAAAAAAAGAAAGAAAGAAACCCTTACCTGAAGATCAACAGAAACACCAGGTTTTTGAAGTACATCCAAGGCTCTTTTCGCCTCTCCTTGCTACACAAATACAATAAAGAATATATCAGTAAAATCATCATCATCATACTCAGTATATCCCACTAATCGGCGTTTGTCTCAATTGTTGAGTGTTATGTGCCTTATGTCCAAGGCTTGATGCAAAACTACTATCCAGCCGGGGGTCTCACTGGAAGCAGCCTCTCTATTCCTTTGGGTAGAGGTAAGGTTGTCTACATCTTACCCTCCTCAGACGCTACCTTAGTTTTGCTATTGGTGGGATATACTGAGTTTGATGATGATGATGATGATGATGATGATGATGGGCACACATTGAGTTATACGGAAACACTATTGACTCAAATTTAAACAAATACATTTAAATATAACGTGCTAAAGTTTAGAATTCTAAAATTATAATTAAAAGAAAAACCTGAATGTAGTGATGAATGACAATCTCATATTGTTCCTTTAGACTAGCAAAATATACCAATTCATCAACTCTACCGTAGCTGCAAAATATATACACACATGAATTCGACAAACGGCAAAATATAAAAAATAATAACAATAGTGTAACTGTAAGCAGCTAAGCAATACGAACCTTTCGAGTAGCTTCATTGTAGTAGCCTCATCCAACACGTCTTTACTGTCACTGAGAAAAGCACGAAACTCCATAACGATAGATTGGTATTCGGAATTACTACGCTTCTCCGGTGAGTCATCTTCCAGCAGTAATCTATTGATCTAATCAGTAAATACATAACATCTAAAACAATTAGATAAAATAACATACAAAAAAAACCTTGTATGCTTCAAAATAAAAATAATAAAAAAACCTTGTCAAGGTACAGTTCAGTGGCCCATGTAGATATCATCATTATTTGAAATTTATCATCTTTCACAATATTATCAAGCTTCCGCAATAAAAACGTCCTTAACGCATCCTGCAAGTAACAAAAAAGACAGAAAATTCTCATAGAAGTTTGTATATGATCAGAGAAATTAGAGTAAATGCCATTTTCGTCCCTGAGGTTTGGCCAGTTTTGTGACTTTCGTCCAAAGGCTTGTTTTTCCACATCTGGATCCAAAAGGTTTGAAATCTTACCATTTTCCTCCGGCTTGTTAACTCCATCCATTTTTCTATGTTAAGTCAGACGTATTTCCGTCTTTTTTTGCTAACTTAAAGGGCAATTCAGTCTTTTTCACTGTATGTAAAAAGACCGAATACCGCTGAAAATAACCGAATTTGCCCTTTAAACTAGCAAAAAAGACAGAAATACCCCTGAATTAACGGAGAAAAATGGATGGAGTTAACGAGCCGGATGAAAATGGCAAGATTTCAAACCTTTTGAATTCGGATGCAGAAAAACAAACCTTTGGACGAAATTAGCAAAGCTGACCAAACCTCAGGGACGAAAATGGCATTTTACTTAAGAAATTATTAACCATGCCAGAGTCAATCATATGAAGACTGATAAGATGGAATGAAATGGAACTGTGTTTACCTGTTCACCTATGCCGATAAACTTTAATGTGATCTCTTCAAACGACAATGCATAGTTGATCTGCCAATAAAAACTACTTATTTTAAATTAAACTGGGATGTAACGGTAAATAAACAAATAACGTACAAGATAATCACTCACTTTAGCAAAGAACGATGCCGCTCTAAAGAAGTCCCGGGCTGAAAAAGCAGCTTCGGCCTGCAACACACAAATCACTTGAGCCAACAATGTTGTAAATCAATATAAATTATATAGAACAATATTTTCATATCAAATAATAAATCTTTTTAGATATTATTATCAATATAGCAAAAGAGGGTGTCTTACGAATAGTACCTAAGACACAACCTCTATTCTTTTATTGTTTTTATTTGCTAAATTTACAACAATGCCATCCAACCCATGGTTTTTTTTTCTTTTTGTGTATTCAACCCTTCAACTTTTAGCATTGCCACTTACACCCCCTCAGCTTTCTAAAATCTTTGCAAAATGTCATTTTGACACCCTCGAGTTTTACGTGCTTATTTTTATGTACATGGGTCAAATATAATACGTTTTCGTGATTATTTTTATGTACGTTTTTGGTTGGTCTTCATTTTGTTAGGAAACGAGCCGGGTCAAATATAATATGTTTTCACTAGGCGGTATAAATTCGAGTAACTTTACGTTTCGACTCCGCCGCAATGCGTGGTACCATTCTTTAACGTAAAAAAAGTAAAAAACAATACTTTCTTACATGCTTATTTTAAGTACATTTCTTTATAAATCCAAGTTGGTTTACGCTTCGACATAAACTTTCTCAGTAATGAGTCGGGTAAAAAATAATACGTTTTCATGCTTATTTTCATGTGCGTTTTTCAGTTGGTCTAGGTTTTGACGTAAATTTTGATCGAAAACGAGTCGGGTCAAATATTCGATGGTATAAGTTCGAGTTACTTTAAGTTTCGCCACTACCGCAACGCACCTGTTCTAAGTATACTTGGTCTCTCTGGTAAGGATCAGAACAATTTGCCAACGCAGCAGCGTATTCCTTCAAGTCAAGGTACACCTTCCACATATCTCGGCCTTCATCGGTTACAGACACCTATTTTTTACTCTCAAAAGTCAGCATTTAATCAGAAAAGAGGGAAACGAGTGGCGTAACGGAACTCGTTATGCAAACCTGAAAGATCGAGTTTTCATCGTACGCATAGAACAATCCAGCAGATGCATCAATGGATAAGCCGATTATCCCCTTTGATGCTGACTCTGATGTCTGATCGAAATAAAGTTCTTCGACAATTTGCTCACTGATTCTATTTACAACCTAAATGACACCACAACAAATAAAATACAGATATTAATGGGATGAAAAAATATAAAGAGTAAAATGGCATTTTCATTCCCGAGGTTTGGCCAATTTTGTGACTTTCGTCCAAAGGTTTGTTTTTTCGCATCTGGATCTAAAAGGTTTGAAATCTTGTCATTTTCATCCGGCTCGTTAACTCCATCCAATTTTCTCCGTTAAGTCAGGGGTATTTCCGTTTTTTTGTTAACTTAAAGGGCAACTCAAATATAAATTACAAAAAAGTTTGATGATAGATACAACCGTACAAGTGGTATTCACGCACCTTCACCCTGTTTCCAATTAGAAGCAAAAAGTGGAACTCTGAGAGTGCGATCGAACTCGGTTTAACCACTTCACCACCGTCGCTTAACTTTGAGTAATCAAGAAGAGCTTTGTTCTCGACGAAATTCTCGCCCCGTTGCGCTCCGAAATTCAGACTACCGTGATAAATACCAGCTCCGGAAAGCCAAGCAAAATGCACTGCTCGTCTTTGTTTGATGAAGAAATGCAGCTCGCTACATGATAACCAAACTATGAGCGTTTTCAATAAAATCAAAAGATAAATTATTAATGTAACAGTTTTATATCGAAACTATACTTATATAAAGCACTTGCCTGTTTGGTATGTCTCCAGGAAGCTCCATAAAATGCACTGCACGATCTGCATAACTGGCAAAGACGGCCTAAGTTGAAAATATAAAAAATATCAGTAAATAAATTATAGCATGTAACATACTGACAAACATTCAAATTCGCAAGTTGAGTTACCTCTGGAGATCCGGTACCCGTAAAAGAATATAGCCTTGTTGGAGTTACGGCCATAATATAATATCTAGTTCCATTGTTAAAGCTAGCTGTTTCCATCTATACATATATAAAAAAATTAAAAAACAAGTGTGTGTGTGTGTGTATAAGAATCTATGGGTGAACTGAAAACCGAAACAAAAAAAAAACCAATTAAACCAAACCGAAAAAACTGAACCGCGCAAAAAACTGAAAAAAAATGAACCAAAATTTACAGTTCGATTAAAAAACCCAACCGAACCGAATAACCTAAATAAATAATTTTTTTTAATGTTTGTTATATGTTGCTTTAGGAATTATTAGTTTTATTCTTGAATGTTAAGTGTTTATAATAAAAAAAAATGAAAATGTTTATTTATCTTTGAAATGATTTATTCATTGCCTACAAGAAATAACAAAATTTAACATAAAATGAAATGATTTTGAAAGTATTTGGAGAAACATAAAACTATTTGAAGTTAGGTTTATGTGAACGATATTAATTAAAAAGGTTAAACATGATAACTAAAATGTAAACATCTAAGAAAAAATATTAAATCTTGGATTATACTTTTTGTTTTTGAATCTTACGTATTTTGTTCCAAAAACCGAAAAAACTGAACCGAACCATTGCTAAAACCGAACGGTTTTCAATAACCAAAAACTGAAACGAACCGTGCACACCCTTATAAGAACCTGAAAGAAAGAAATAAATTTTAGGAAGGAAAGGCACCTGTAGCCCCTTGAAAGCTTCTGGCAATTCAGATAGTTCGAATATAAATTTTATGTATTTCTCCCTCTTATCTTTCTCATCAACAGCGATTTCATGCAGTTGACCATTATCCGTACCAAGAATAACCTCTCGTGTTGAAGCTGGTGTAAAACACCGATACTAATAACAATAGGTACATGAAAGTGATGATTTATCATGTAATAGTAGAAGATTAAATACTAACTAACCTTCTGTTATCTGTTGCCGATTCCAGGCAACGGTATTGACCATGAGGCCTTTTAGTTTGGTCAACACCCTGGGCTTGGGCCACTTTGCATGCATGTAATATGTTTCGGAAGCACCATTTCCAACTACGTTGGCGACACAATGACTCCCACCGGGATCAACGAAAACTTTATGGATGGATTGGTCACCACGACCAGCAGAGAGATCGATATCTAAACATAATGAATGATAAGTAAACATTATTAAGCAATAACAAATATCTGTGTACTAGGTTGTAACCCCGTGTATTACACGGGTTGAATAAATGAATTTTATATACTAAATAATAAAACAATATATCTTAATTAGATGTGTTTCTCTTAGGATCCCCACTCTCTCTCTCTCTCTCTCTCTATCCATATATATATATACACACACATATTATATGAGCAGAAGGAGATTACCGTAAGAATCACCGACACCAAAATCATGTCTAATTAGCCATCCAGTGCTAGTTCCTAGAACAATGACATCATTTCCGGATGCCATGCAAGTAATAACTCCATGACCTTTTGCTGCATATCTTTCTAGAAGATCGACGGTAAATACCTGTCTTTTGAATTCCATCTTCCCCAGAGACCAATTTTGGAAACCTAGAAGTTGAAGCGAGAAAACAAAGTCCAAACATCGAAATTATATTAAATTTGGTGATTGACTGTTTATCAATTTACAAGCATCACTAAAGGGCTTGTTTGATTAAACAATATGATTTAGTTCTGATTATATCAAAGATAACCAGGCATTACGCTAG
This sequence comes from Helianthus tuberosus, assembly GCA_030545235.1. Taxonomy (NCBI): domain Eukaryota; kingdom Viridiplantae; phylum Streptophyta; class Magnoliopsida; order Asterales; family Asteraceae; genus Helianthus; species Helianthus tuberosus. The sequence goes on from CM060395.1 coordinate 62,627,610, forward strand.
AGACTCCACAAAGACATGACTCTATGCTAAGGACTACATGATATACAAATGCAAAATGCTTACTTTCTGTATACATAAATGAAAAATGCTTACTTTCTGTATATATAAATGCAAAATGTTTAGACTGAACGGCTAGAGACTAATTATCATAGTTACTAAAGGTGCTAGGTGCACTCAAGGCGCTAAAAAAACGAGGGCCTGACTGCCTGAGAAAAAGCGCACATTGAAAAAAAAAATGTATACTATGTATTAGAAAAATAATAATATTCTTCAAATAAATAAACAAAAGCTATTATATAACATTAAATATCATCTATTTAGTACCAAAAGTTGTAAAACATTAGTGTATTGGTGTAGAAAGTAGTTTTCCTTAGATAAAAGTAGGAATCTGGGTGGAATCTTGCCGGAATTTTAGAGAATTTGGCCAGAAACTCTCCGGACTCTAGAAATCGTGTCGGAACCATCACCTAGAGAATTAAAGAGCAATTGCCACGCCTCCCCTTCGCCTGAAGAATGGGCCTAGGCGCAAGACAACTATGCACAATTTACTCCTCTCCTCGTTTTCCTCTTTCATGTCGACTTCATAGTACACCTGGCAAACGGGTCGGTCGGGTTGGGTCATGGGTCAAAACGGGTTCGGGTCGAAACGGGTTCGGGTCAAAACGGGTCAATTAAAAAAAGGGTTGTTTTGGTTCGGGTTGAAACGGGTCCGGGTCAGAGCGGTTTCGGGTCGGGTCAGTTTTTTTGTTTTTTTTTTTGTGATGACTAAACTATGCGTTAATCATTCATATGCTTATTATCTACTTAGGGTAAAAGTTAAATAATTTATGATTTTAGACTAAATTTTGAAAACTAATATTAGTTACAGGAAGTTGTTTGTAGAGAAGGTTACATAGACTTTGGATGTATATCAGTTTAGTGTTGTAGTTTATGAGCACAATGGTTTCATGAATACATAGAAACAATATGATTTAATCAAGCCTTTATGGCTTTATAAAATTCAGCCCCATTCTAGAAAACTCATAATTAAACAGCGGCCTTTTCATGGTCACCAAAAGGGTAAACAAGTGTACCATTGACATCAAGCAGGCTATTATAAATGTTGCCTTAAATACCAAATTTCAAACACATAACTACATTTAATTATTTAAATTAAAACAATAAAATCAATAGCTTCAGTTCTCTGTCAAATCCCCCAAATGTTCCATAATCCATACAAATTATCATACACCAACGGATAACACACTAAAATAGCCCAATTCAACACCTCTAAACAAACTAAATAATTCGTCACTTGACACACTCTTGAAACAACTAAAATTATAGAACAAATATTGAAACGATGTAACATTGAATAACAATAAGCAACATAATATTGAAGAACAATAAGCTGTTGTATCCCTTGGAAAAATTCTGCACTTTGCTGTAGTTTTTCTAAAGATATGAACACTTTATATTTATGCACTTTCTTCTTTCTATCTATAAACAATCTTCTTCAAACAACAATTGTTTAAAACCTTTCTCTAATACCACTTTGTTACATAAAAAACAATTTAAAAAATCCTCAGATTGATACTTATTTTGAACAGGCTATTTTGATAATGGGTCGCTTAAAAAATGGTTGTTTTGGTTCGTGTTCGGGTCAAATCAGGTGCGGGTCGGAACTCGGAACGGGTCGGTTTAAAAAAAATTCAAATAAGAAAAGATGGTAACAACAACAGATCCATTTTCACTTTTATATCATCATCATCATCATACTCAGTATATCCCACCAATAGCAAAGCTAAGGTAGGGTCTGAGGAGGGTGAGATGTAGACAGCCTTACCTCTACCCCGTAGGAATAGAGAGGCTGCTTCCAATGAGACCCCCGGCTCGATTGTAGTTTTGCATCAAGCCTTGGACATAAGGCACATAACACTCAGCAATTGAGACAAACGCCGATTAGTGCATGTACCCCCTTGTCTTTTGGCTATCAACGCCACCACATGATGCATGATTAACCATCCCCCTCTTTTAACGTTATTTTCACGAAATTAGTAAAATCACGTTAAAATTAGTGCACTTTCACTTTTGCCCCCCGAGCGCCCATGCATATATACATTATATGAGCATACCGCAAGCGGGGCGTCCATTTTCACTTTTATATATAAACTGGAAATACCACTTTAATATCAAAGTCAAGATCTTTATTATTAGGATTTAATAATCTAATACTTTATATCAATTTGGAGCTCTCAAATACATACACATATATAACCTCACAGTCCAATCAAAGCATATCAAACCAACTAAAAATGCAGGAATAGTGTTACTTCAACAGTTAATTGAGCTTCAAAGATGCAAAATCAAATAACCAAAACTCACATTTCATCTCACATTGCAAAATTAAATAATTGCAACAATCAAGTGTGCTTCAAATTCACATCGTAACTAGTAAATTGATTAATAAAAACACTTTTAATTTCATTTAGGCAATTCAACAAACAGTTGACGAGCAAGGATGATGGGACATAACATATGTAATAAAACAATCTGCTACAAATATTATTGAAGAAGAGTTCCAGAGTTATAAATTGAGGGAAAAGTGAGGAAAACTAGAGCACATTTTCAGAGTTGAGATTGATGTAAAGTTTCTAAATTAGATCAAAACAAAAAGTTTACCTTTAGGGTGGGTTAGAGATGAAATCAATGTAGAAGTTGATTATGGATAAGATGATTTCAGAGACGAATCGACGATTTCAGATGCTAGATCGAGCAAGAGACGATTTCAATCATCACCCTTCATGTGATTTCAGAGACCCACCCGCTCAATTTCTTCTTGTTCATCACCCGTTCTCAGCTTTCTCCTCCTGACCCGCTGTGACCCAAAACAACCCCCCATGAACTTATTATTATGACCCAAAATCAGGTTAATGGGTTACTTTTGCCCGGCCTGGATTTCATGGTCTGACCTTGGCCGTGTCAACGGATTTTTTCCTTTTCACTCCTCTTGGCTATTTTAGCAAATTCACCCTCACACTTTTCCTTAAGCCTTTTACATAAATAAGGATAAGGATACCTTAAAATATCAAGAGAGATTATAGATTTGCAAGAAAAGAGTTATTCATTGTAATATTATTCATCTTCAACACCCAAGTTTAGGTGAGTAAGATGTTTGTGAGAATTTTTTTTATATCCTTGCCCATCACAATATCTAGATTAGGGCAAATATACAAGGGTGATTACCACCCACTTAGTGAAATGTTCAAGGCATGATCATTACTAATATTATATAGGAAGGTATTGAATGAGTGATCAGTGATCACCACCCAAATGTTAATTACCGGCATCTCGTAGTATAAACAAAAAAAGCTTTTATAATTTCATTTTTTATATCATGTTTACTAAAAAGAATTTGGTTCTTTTTACAAAATTGATGTCGATAAATCCGCGAGTTTAGAAATTCATTTCGGACAATTGAACTTTCTTGAACTGTTTCTTTTTAAGAATCAAAAATATTTGTGCCAAAATAACAGTTACGAAGAAGAACAACCTACTGGTAGATAATAAAATAGTAATTATATACTCATATGAACCACTATGTATCTTTGTGTTTTGTTTTGATTGATCTTTGATTTTAAACTTTCAAAACCATTGTAGAGTTTTTACAAGAGACCAAACTCAATGCCAGCATTTGAAGAGTGCATTTGCTTACATCGATTTACATTTCACAAATGCTGCATTCTCATTGGAGAGCAAATTAAAATTCATGCACTTGACTTGAGGTGAACGCTTGTTAACACGGGCGATGCATTTCCTAAGATGGTGGGACCATAGTAAATTTAATTGTTATCTTTTACTTTTTCTTCTTTCAGTTTTAAGTTAAAAAATATATATTTACAACTTGTACATTGTAAGTTTAGAGTTTGTACATCACCTTTGTTTTTACTTTTTACCTTATTATAATTGTTTTGTCAAAAATTTGTATGATGAGCTTAATAACCAAACTTAGAAAGTGAGGTTAGGTGCTTGTGAAATTATTATATTTTATATCCAGGTTCTTGAGTTTATTGTCAGGATCCTTTGTTCTGAAAATGAGTTAGGTGATGATTTAACTGAGTAAAACTTTAAATTAACGACAAACAAGTATAAGAATTGTAAAGAACAAGCAACACAGACGATATGTTACGGGGGAAAAGCCCTTGATCCTCTTTTTGAAGATGATCTCCGGCACAAAAAACCCCGGATTATTATGAAAAAGAGTACAAAGATTAAGGATTGATCGATCAGAACTAAGTGTTACAACATATAATTTTGTGAGTATGAGAGTGTAGAGTGATTGTAGTGAGTGTATCGTGTCTCTAACTGATCTGATCAAGTCAATTTATATTACAAAGTCCAAAATGAATCCTAACTACAACTCTGAAATATCCGGGATCCTGAAAGAATTAGTCTTTGACCGTTGCTAACTTCCAACGTTACTTCTACACGTTTTCTTCAACTAACTCCTCGACAATTCAGGTACGAGCTCCCTCATAGCCGTTATGATGGAATATTCCTGCAAATTATTCATTTAGCATAGAAACAATTGATTAGTAACAAATATGTTCAGGATTCTAAGCCCTCTCTGGATCTTGGCACACTTAAACTACATCAGGATCCTACCGCAGACCTGCTAAAGCCAAGATCCTGACTATAGAAATTCTATCCCAAACAATTGCCCCCTAATTTCATAGGTGTAAAATAGCTGGAATTTTTTTCAAATCCTGTTTTAAGTTCATGGTTAGGATCAAAAGATAGAATTTAAGATGCTTATCGTGTGGCTAGGGTTTGTGGTACAATTCTTGGACCCTTTTACCCCTTTGATTTGACTACCATCATAACCTGCAGTCCTGCATTTACCTTCCCATCAGAGTTTCAAGGGATTCATGGTTAGTTTCCTCTCTGTCTCATTATATTTTTTCTATATTCTCTTCGACCTCTGTTCTGATGGCTAAGAAATCTCATCGCGCTCTTAAGCCTCTCGAGTTCTCCGACTCTGGGATCCTTCAAGCTACAAAGGAGGAGCTCTGCATATTTGACGATCAAGCCATCAACCATCTCGTTAGTTCCCATTATCGTCACGTAGAATGTCCCGTCGTGATTTGCTTATTTTTATCTACGTTTCAAACACGTCGCGAAATGCGAGTGATAACCCACTAGTTATTATATTTCAAAAGATTGGATGCTCTAAAATATCCTTTATGTCGAGAGAGAGAGAAAGTATAAAAATGCAAAAAAAAAAGGTGATGTTTAATATTAATCTTCAACACCAAGAGTTGTACTACTCCCCATAGCCGAGACACAAGTTCCGGATCAAACTGTCTAGCTCAAAACACTCTCTAGCCCAATACACAGGCTCAAGACCGAAAACTCTGGTCTAAAACACAAGCTCTGGATCAAATTCTCTAGCCCATAACCTAGTTTTTAGATCAAACTATCTATTGTGCAAAACTCTACTTAGCACAATATCCACATGAATTCTATAATAAGGGAACAAATGGCAGTAATTAAAGGCCACAATCTTGGCAAATGGCAAGGACGGGTAATGCGGTCATCACTATTAACAACTAGTACTTTAAACCAATATCAATCCCCAAGACCACACTGCATGGTCGAACAGGTAAACAATACTTGCGACCACGCTGCACATCTCCGATACAAGAAAAGGGGTTCACAATCAGCTTAGTTACTATATCATCCATTACTTGTCGTCTATACTCTCATATATCTAATACTTACTCGCATGATTTACCCGCACCATTAGCTAGGATTCTTGTAGAAACAACTATGATTTACCCACCACTATATTCTACTAGTACAACCATGATTTACACATCATCAACTTCTATCACAAACACGATTAACACATAAACACGATTCTATACATGTTTAACTAAACTGATTCAAAACAAACACATTTCCCGCTATTCAAATCTCAAGCACCCTTAGCTTTCGAGATCAATAACAACATTTCGAGAATCGTGTTGCTTTACTCCGAGACGGACTTATCCACCGTGTTTCATCAACGGAGATCGGAGACTGATGAAGATGACATGAGTCAGAGTTAGATAATCAAACGGTGGTGTTGTATGAGGTTAATATTTGATTACAGAATTTGTTATGTTGATTTTACAAATAATACAGAAAGATCAGAGCTTCTTGATGTCTATCACAAGGGTAATTCACCACTGTCAACAACGACGACACTGGTTTTAGGTGTACCACTTTGTCTCCCTTCATCTTCAATCTTGTGAACAACATCCATTCCTGATACCACTTTACCGAACACAACATGTCGTCCATCCAACCTTAAAAGATACAAAAAGAAAAAGCTCAAAAAGAGAGTTTGACTTTTTCGGGTATGAAAGACATTCTCATTTCAGCTTCAAAAATTGATACGATTTTGTTTAAGATTTTTCAAGAAATGTGAAACCCATGTGGGACCGCATAACAAGTGGTGATTAGAATTGTTTGGGAGTTAGATTTATAACAAATACCATATCAAATTTGGAATTGGAATATGCTGAGTTTGATCAAAAAGGTCAAACTGGAGAAAGTAAGATTACCAGTTGGTTATAACCGTGGTAATAAAAAACTGAGAGCCATTTGTGTCAGGTCCGGCATTCGCCATAGACAGAACTCCTGTTCAAGTCAAGAAATGACCGTTTAGACCAAGTGATAAAAACTGCAAACTAGTCAATTGTTTTTATTCAAATGACAAATAATACTAAAATGTGCAAAAAATAGCATTTTGGACAGAAAAATGGAATTGAATATGCCAAAAGAACTATCACTTGGCATGAACCATCAAAAATCCATCATTTTTTCACTTTTGCAAGAATTAAAGGTGACAATATCAACCCGTTTACCAACAAATGGGCCAGTTTGGGTTATGTTATCTTTTAAAAGGTTAAGCTTAAAGATTTGACTAAAAAGGAAATGTGTGAAAACATAAAACCTCCTAATTCACTTTATTAATAGATTTAAACTATTGTGGTTATATTGTGATTTTTCTAATCAATTTAAAAAATATATATATATATATTAAAAAAAAATAGGTGTTTGCCGTCATCCCAACCCGCCAATTTTGCCACCTTTAGTGAGACCAATGCTTTCTTTAAAACAAAATAAGGTTAGGTTATCATATTGGAGCATAACCTTAATATTTTTATTCACTACTTGAGCTAAAGCTACTTTTTTTACCAGGTTCGGTGTGTTTCAATTCGAAATTTTCATCAGCAAACTTTTCACCGTAGATCGATTCTCCACCGCGCCCATCACCACGCGTAAAGTCACCTCCCTGAATCATAAAGCTTGGAATAATTCTATGGAATTTACTCCCTTTGTAATGCAGCGGTTTTCCACTCTTCCCAATTCCTTTTTCCCCTATAAAAAGGAAATTGTTATGAGTTAATGAATTACAGAGTATAAAACTTAGTAATAGAATCAAAAGTTATCTTGTTACCTGTGCAAAGAGCTCTAAAATTTTCTGCAAACAGAAGAATTCGTTAACTGCCTTTTAAATTAACAACCATAAAAACATACAAAAATAATACTGATTTAGCACGCGCGCTTGTCATACCTACTGTCTTTGGCACTGTCTTTCCATAGAGACCCATGACTATGCGTCCTGAAAGCAAAGTGTTCATGAATAGAAATAAGAAAACATCCTATGAAGTTTCACGCTCGTGTCAAACAAACAATATTCCAACCTATGTTGTTAAAAGCTCACTAAGCGCGCGTCTAGAACTGAAAAGGCCCCATTTCAGGCCAAATTCCAGTTAAAAATCATCTGACACCCCTAAATCAGCCAGGAATTAACCTAAAACCTATGCAGTTAATGCGGTAAAATATCGGATATCGGTCGAGGACCGATATTTGAGATATAGGTTATCTCGGTGAGATATCGGTGGGATATCGGTGATTTTAATACAATGCAGAATTTATATATATAGCAATTTAATACTAATAATTCAGTGATATATCGGTGATATATCGATTATATCGGTGATATATCGATTATATCGGTCACATATCGGTGATATATCGGTCAAATATCGGTGATATATCGGTTATATCGGTCAATATCACCGATAATATCGGTACCGATATTTTGACCGATATTTGAAACCGATATTTTACTAGGGGACCGATATAACCGATATATCACCGATATATCACCGAGATTAACTGCATAGCCTAAAACATCCTAAACTAGCCCTAAACAAGTCTACCCCCCCCCCCCCCCCTAAAAATGGTATTTTATACTATGCACCTAGCTTAAAAAAAGCCTCGTTTTTTAAGCGCCCTTTGTTTAAAAAAGCGCAAAGCGCACAAAAGCGACACGGTCTAAAATCAAAGCGCAAATCGCCAAAGCGGAGGACTTTTCATACGCGAGGAGCAAGGTGCTTATATAATTCTTTTTATATATCCTATAGGTTTTTAGCATCCCTTACCCAAAATATAGTTATAAATAAGGTTAATATATCATTTAATGTATAAATCACTTAGATGTACAACCATTTTAGCAACATGTATAACACTTTAAAACACTAAAACACCTTTTGTACAAGAAGCGCGCACCTCAATGGGATTTTTTCCAAAAAAGCTCGCTTTTTGTACAGAGCTCGCCTTGTGTCACACAAGGCGCAGCTCTTTGCACCTGGGGTCACTTTGCGCTTAAGCGAGCTTTTTAAAACCGAGTAAGCGCCTAGCGCCTAGGCTCTGGGCTAGGCCTATGCACCTTGACAACATAGATTCCAACTTATAATGCTAAATAAAACGCTAATACAATGCGCACATCAAAACTTCTAAGAAACACATGTGATTGATTCTATAGCCCATTAGCCCAGGAGTTGATCAACTCTCGTATAAAGATACGAGGTATTATGCATTCACACAACTTCTTCATCAAGATAATATTAATTTTCAGTTATTTTTTAAAACAATCAGTCATCATCCAATAGATCTTAGGTTATAATTATAAACACAGTAAATAAATTTAAAGAATACAGATTATAAAACATACCCATGGGCTTTCCATCAATCTCCACATCAAAATAAACGCTGTGTGTAACTTCATCATGTTCTCCACCTGACCCCTTCACCTAATAACCAACCATCAATGCACATGATGCATTATAGACCTATAAAGTCTAATTAATATCATTTATATCTCAATCAAATAATACCTTACGATTGAGCTGAGATTTCTGATCTGAAGCAATTCCACTATCGCTAATTCGATTCTGTAATAAGCAATTGAGATTAGATTGTAGCAAATTGAATTGTTTTAATTAATGGGTTATTAAGGATGAATTACCAGAACGATAACTAGGGTTCCGAAGAGAAGTAAAGCCCAGAGTACGACAGCCGGAGTAATTTTGCTTCTCGGCGGCATGGTTCGTCGACAGATCTGGGGTTTGGGTTCCACCTTGCTTGAGTCTTTTCCGATGGGTAAATAAAAATAACAAATAAAAAGGGTCCTACCATACGAACACCCAATTTTGAATATACTGCACGGGTAGTAAATATGTAAGGGTATCCGGGGCACTCCCCTCTTAGAGAGTCACGTCAGGTTATGTCACGTCAACTTCCCTCTTAAACTCCCCTCGCACCCCAATTTGATGGCGGTACTCCCCTCTTAGGGGAATTGTTTTTTTATTCAAAAAAAAAAAGGAAAAATGTTGATTGGTTGTTACAAGCTATGGGCCCACCATCTCTGCTCTCTTCATGCGGTGACTTCTCCCCTACCCAACTCCCCGATTTTGGTACCCGCAGGGATGGCGGCGGTGTTCCCGCTCGGGGAATGGGGTCACCGATCCGCCTCCCTGCTGGTGCCCTGCTCACCCTAATTACTCTGCAAAATTACTATACTATTGTAAAGTTACGAATTTAAAAAAAAAAAAATTCACTTTTCAGTTAAACCTCAATAGGGAAAAAAATTCTCATTCAATTCTTACATTAAGGATATTTTGTATGTTTAATTGAAAAAAAACTTATATATATCCGTGTTAGTAGAGTAATGATGTAATTACTCTAAACTAATTAGTAATTATAACTACTCTAGAGTACTAGTGTAAAAACACGATTTTTTTTTTAAATTCTAGGACTAAAATACGTGTTTGACAAGATGGGAAATTTTTTTTAAATATTATCTTCTTCATTTCTCATGTTAAGCTTAATTCGTATGTTAAGACTAAGGGCGAGTGTTGGGATTGAACCCTACCGGAGGAACAGCTAATGAAAGCCAAAACCAGATCATGACAGTGGATTCACAATAAGCAGCAGTTTACACTAAGTCTTCTCCCTTGACAGTGATTATAACAGCTGATGATCTTATATCCACTGCCCGAATACAACTGCTGCTGATCTGCCTAACTACTGATGAAGCCTAGAAGACTGCTGGAAACTAAGCACTGCTGGTACAAACTGCTGATGACAAAGCACTGCCCAATCAAGGACTGGTCAACCTTGAGGAAAGCACTGATGATTAGAGAGAGCAGTAGTTTAGTATATCATCTGTTTCATGTATAGTCAGTTGTTTAGAATAGCAGTGTTTGTATAAGACAGTAGATACAGGTTGTTAGGCTGTTAGACGTCGCTTTCATGGTGACGTCAGCTGAGATGCCTCAGCGGTTTGGATTGTCTATAAATGGAACAGTACTCTGTACTGTTACATTTGATTCGTTTTGAGTGAGTTCTTCTCCTCAATTCAATCCTTTCATCTTGGAAACAGTAGGAATGATTTTGAATCAACTAATGCAAATCATGTGTTTATCAAAACTATTTTCTCCTTTGATTGTGTTTACAAAGTTTGTTATTCATTTCCGCTGCACTTTACATTGTTTCATATTCATTCATTATTCAAATTACACAAACAAACACAATCATAAGAGCCTCCGATCCTAACAATTGGTATCAGAGCTTGGACAGTCAAATTCGATCTAACAATCAATTTGACATAACAGTTCGGCTCATTATTCATTGATACTAAGGTTGGGTGCATTTAGTTGAAAAACAGAGTACCGAGTAAACCATGTTCAAAGTGGTTATTCAAAAACTCTGTAAATCAACCAAGATGTCATATGACACACAAATCTCACACAACAAGTGATTTCATGCACAAGACACTCATGGTTTCTAGATCTGAAAACATATCTATTAAAACTATGGGATTATCTCTTATTTTCAAAATTGATTTCAACTATTGTTGTGAATTTTGTGCTGTTTCATCATGTTTAATACTAAAGTATGAACCTCGGATGAACAAAACCTATGTTCTTAAAACATTAGTGTTTTTGGTAAACATGAAAGAGGGAATTTAAAACTTTAGTTATAAGATCTGGTGTATTGAAAAACAGGTTGAGGATCCTCAAATGGACAAAATCAACTATGTTAAAATACATTCAGAAAATCAGGGATCAACATAGTCCATATCATATGTAGTGTGAAATTGGTTGAAAAACTTGTGCAAACATGACCAATTCTCTCAAAACATTACGTCAAAATGATATTGGATTAAGGTTTTTCTCAACAAAGATCTCCCAGTAAGTAATTCATTACTTATAAATGGGAAGGGTGAAAGGGGAAGAAGAAAATTAACAAAAGCTCAGAAGTGTGTTTATCTCAAAACTTTTGAAGTCAACGGGAAAGAGTATAAACATAAAACACTTTTGAGTCAAAGGTTGGGGTAATTGTGGTCATTAAGCAACTATGTGCAATCACTGATTTAAGAAAATTCAGGGAACAATTGTATTCCCAGTAAATGTATTTAAAAGAGGACTAGACAAATTTTCAGAATTTTCACATGGTAACAAAGTCTACAACTGAGTTTTCAAAAACTCATGTGAACATGTGTTCTCTTTTCTGTTGTCAATCATCAACAAGAATATGGTACCAAGCAGTGGATAAAATGCAGTTAAAATTTCATACCACTGTCTTCAACCACTGACCATTCTTATAAACTTGAGCTTGAGATGACTATGTGCTTTATTATTTGTTTTACCAGGTTCCTTTGGTGCTGTTTTTAGAAAATCCTTTAATTTTTTTGAAGAAGGATTTTCTCGAATAAAGCAGGATATACTATTGTCTATTTTTTTGAATGGTATATTTTGAACTTTTACTGGTTTTTGATAGTAAAAGTTTCAATCTCCTGTCAGGATAGATAACCTTTATTTTTGTTGGTTAACTTATCCTCAAGCAGATTAAAAGGAAATGGTATATTTGTCGTGGTCATGTCAAACTCAAGTTTGTTCTTAATCTGTGATAAGGGTTGATTGTCAATAGATCTTAAAATACCTGGGTACTCATGTTTTAATTCAAATATTATTACAAAGACGAGTAACTTTGGTAAAAAGTTCACATTATCTGGGGTACTAAACCACTGTCAAGAAGTTGTAAAGGCTTCAAAATGTGTAATTGACATGTGACAAAACCCTGAATTAAAATTTTCAAAACTGTTGCTGATATACTGATCTTTCAAATCATTACCATTATATTACCTTTAACCACTGTCTTGTTCAAACATCTTTTACTAAATACTGTCCACTGCTGAAAGTCATCCACTGATCCATCATTTCTCCTGGCAAACACTGATGCTCAAAATCAGTGTCTTAACCACTGATGTACTATCTACTGATAGTAAAAATCATCCACTGATGTCACATTATTACCGTTGTAACCACTGATGTTTGCTTCATCAGTGGTTTTCAAAACAACTGTCCTCTGCTATTCATCCATTTCATCAGAGTTTGACACGTGGTCAGTTTTTAGCCTTCAGATCATAATAACCGCTGCCACATCAGCGATCACTTTTTCCCTAAATAAAACCCTGATCAAAACCCCCAAAACAGGGTTTTACACTGTCGAATTGAATTCCAAAGTTCTCTTCTCAAAGCAGTTTCCAACTTTTCTTCCCAAATCACTCTCCGATTCTTCTTCATAAAAAATGACGAAGTCAAAATCAAAATCAAAATCTAAACCAAAATCACCATCATCTTCAAAAGAGGTCGCTCAAACGGCCGAAGAAACCATTCAAATCCCATACAAATCACCGCACAACTACTTGGGTCTCCTCACAAAACCCTCAAACAACCGCACTTTCGATTCCGTCATTGACACACTATCTGAGTCAAAGTACAAAACTTTGTTGACAGCAGATGCTCCCATTTATCTGCAAACCCAGAGAGAGTTCTGGAAAAATGCTACTCTTGAGAAACATGACGATAAAGTAGTAGCCATCAACTCCTCGATACAGGGTAAAGCAATCCAAATCACTCCACAAACAATTTCAGAAGTCTTTAAACTCGATGATCAGAAAGGTAAAACTTCTTTTGACAAAACCGAGTTGAAAACTGACTTTTTGAAAAGAGGGTATGCAGAACAATCAAAGGTAGATACCTTACAAAAAGTTTATTTTCCGTCTGCACCCAGATTTCTATTTCACACACTTTTGTCGGGTGTTTCAAATAAAACAACAACGTTTAACGAAATACCATTGAAGATTCATGTCTGGGCTATGCTATTTTAAATAATAAAGATTACAACTATTCCCAGGAAATCTTCAATGACTTGGTAAAGAATGTTGATAGCAAAACATTTTTACTCTTTCCAAGGTTTCTAAGTTACTATTTTAAACAAAAATTTGAAAAAGAAAATGAAAATGTGCCAAAACAAGGTGTTTATTTTCAAATAAAAAGTTTAACACCTGAAACATTCACTAGAATGTTGGCACCAATAAAAACAAAAGCAGAGGTGTCCGAGCAGAATTTAGCAGTTACTACTGCTCCTCAGGCATCTGCTGCTGAGCCCACTGCTCCAGGTGATCATAGCAGCACTACCATTGCGTTGAAACCCACACTTGCCACTACTAAAAAGACCAAAAAGAAAACATCCAGAAAGCCCCCCAAACCCAAAACAAAGGCAACTCTGGAAGATGAGATCCCAGAGCTAATGCCTGTGACAACACAAATGTCACCACAAACCACTGCTGCTACTTCCTCACAGCAGGTGGTAGAAAGATCTCCACCATTGCCTAAAACTCCTCCTGCATCCTCACAAAAGGATCAGGTTGTAAGCACAGGGACCGCACAATATGAAGCTCTGGATTCAATCGGATCCATCTTCCTCAGTTCTGATCCCAAGGACATGTCTCTTTCAACTCCCATACCCTCACCAATAATATTACCACAATCCATGCTACCTTTGTTGCATGCAGTTGATATAGCTCAGACAAAAACCAGTTCCTCTCAATCACCCATCAAAGAGAGTACACTCCAACAAGTGACTGGGTCTGATGCGTATACCTCTGCTATCCCAGCAACAACTGAGGAGGTTACACCCCCTGAGTTACAAGTAACTCTCGGTGGTAGTTCAAGTGGAGCAGCATCTACAACTGATGGATCAACAGATCTTCAGTTGGACAGTTGTTTCATTAGTAAGACTCCCTTGAAGGCAATTTCTTCCATAGCACCATCGGTAACCACCAGTGAGTTGGTTCTAACCACTGGTACCATCAAAGGTTTATCAAGTGCTGAAGAAAGAAGTCCCCAGTACCAAGAACAAGGGGCATCAATGGGTGATTTTTGGGACTCAGTTCCTAAGTCAAACATTGATATAACCACTGTTGGTGGGGATTCAGATGATCCCATTAAAGTGGGTGATGACTCAAAATATCAGGAATTGACGGACAGGGTTGAAAAACTGGAAACCTCAGTTGCTGAAATAAAGGATATGGTGCAAGAGATTTTAAAAGCTCAACAAGCACAATCCACTGCTGTTCCACCTCAACATCTGCTCCACCACAAGCAATTGCTGCAAATGAGCTCTGGAATATCTTTCAACCCATGCTTAAGAAACAAAAACAGATGGCTGATCAGCAGCATGAGATACATGTGAAAATGCTGACAAACATGGTGGAGTCAAGATTTAAAGATACTCAAGCAGACATCAAAGCTATCAAGGCTCATCTCCAAAGCACTCCTGGAAAAGTTCCATCTACTATCCTTTTCATGGATAACCCCCTTGCAGATAATGCCAAAAAGGGGGAGAATGTCAAAAAGATTAAGAAAAAGGGAATTGAAGATGGTCTGTATGTTGAACCAGAACAAGGAAAACAGCCATCTAAAATCTCAAAAGATTCAACATCTGAAACTTCCATCCAAACAGCTGATACAACAGTGGTTACAAAAACTGCTGTCAGTAGCCAAACAGCTGCCATTTCATCAACACACACAACTTCAACACACACCATCACAACCACTGTTCTACCACCATCTTCATCTACAATCACATCACCACCATTGCCTCCTGCCATAAAGCAGAAGACAACAGATGTTACAACATCTGCTGTAATGACAACAGTGATTGAGACACCAGTTGTTTCAACCACTGTCAGTCAATCACAATCAAAACTGATCAAAAGCAGAAGACATCTACTGACACATCAGTAGTTGTAATGACAACAGAGGTTGAGACACCAGTTGTTTCAACAGCTGTTAGTCAACCAACCACCACTGCTCTTATCATTCCTACATCACAATCAAAAGCCTATTCATCCGCAAAGCTCTACACCAGAAAAAGAAAACTTACTCAGTCAAATGAGGATAAATATGATCCCACTGCTGCAAAATATCCGTTGGAACTGGAAGCTATAAAAAATGAGATGAGGCAATTCTACACTGATGATGATCCTTCAAACAGAAGATTTCCTTCACTCGTTGGCTTCTTAGTTCCAGAAGACGTGGATGAATATCTTGAGCTCAAATCAAGACAAGCAAAGATAAGAGCAAAGGTTGAATGTGAAGGTCAAGGTGATGAAGCCATTGCTGAAAGATTGGAACTTCTGCTCACAAAGGTCTAACAAATAAAAGATTTTGCACAAGAGCTGAGCAAAGAAAAGGCAGATCAACGAAAAGAGATGAGAAGAAAACTTCTTGCATACATAATGCAAGAAAAATTTTATCCTGCTGAAGAAAACCAATTTGAAGAATGGCCAATAGTGGCTTTAAAGCATGAAGCTGATAGGATTGATAGAATCAAGAACGATCCTAGAAAGAAGAAAAATGCTCCAAATTGGAGTAAATACAAAAAGCTCATCACTGACCTAACAACTGAGTACAAAAGAAAGAAACAGGAGTTGGTGGATGCAAAAGTGGACACTGCCAATGCCATATCAAAATGGTCAAAGCAGCAAACTGATGAAGCCTATGAAAGGCTAAAGAAAAGGAAGATAATTGTTTCAGGCACTTCAAAGAAGCATGAACAAATGATGAAGCTTGAACAGCAGATTGAAAACCTCAAAACACTGATCACATCAAAAGTTAGCCCAAGCCTTGTGACAAACCAAGAGAAAGGGAAACTGCTGACCAGTGAAGAAGAAAAAGAAAAGGAAGCTGAGTACTTCACAGAAGCCATCAAGAAAATGGGTCTAAAAGAAGATAGTTCAGTGAGCCTTCAAAACCTTTTCAAAAAGGTATTAACCAAACCTGCATCAACAGACACTTCAGCAGATATCTCAGACAAAGAGCTTGATCAACAAAAGATTCAAGAGCAAATTGACGAAGAAGTTGCAGAAGATATAGCTGCAGCAAATAAAGTCATAGAAGAAGCTTTCAAAAGAATGTCTGAAGTTAAAGATACTGCTTTACAATTTTTCTCAAGGCCAATATCTCAAAGCTCATCTGTAAATAAATCTCTCCCAAGAAACCCATTGGGTTCAAAAGTACTAAAGTGGATGTCTGACCAAAAGACCCACGTATTGACTATAGTCAGATCCAATGGCGATGTGAAGTATATATCAAGGAAAGAAGCACTAGGTCTTAGTGTTGAAGATTTGCAGGATCTCCTTGAACTTTCACTGTGCAGGGATGAAGATGACACAAGTTCCAAAGAATTTGAAGAAGAATTTAAAAGACAAGCAAGGGAACTTCTGATGAGGAATAAAGATCCAGAATAATGAAAGGTTTTGGCATTATCTGTTCCAGGGGGAGATTGTTGGGATTGAACCCTACCAGTGGAACAGATAATGAAAGCCAAAACCAGATCATGACAGTGGATTCACAATAAGCAGCAGTTTACACTAAGTCTTCTCCCTTGACAGTGATTATAACAGCTGATGATCTTATATCCACTGCCCGAATACAACTGCTGCTGATCTGCCTAACTACTGATGAAGCCTAGAAGACTGCTGGAAACTAAGCACTGCTGGTACAAACTGCTGATGACAAAGCACTGCCCAATCAAGGACTGATCAACCTTGAGGAAAGCACTGATGATTAGAGAGATCAGTAGTTTAGTATATCATCTGTTTCATGTATAGTCAGTGTTTAGAATAGCAGTGTTTGTATAAGACAGTAGATACAGGTTGTTAGGCTGTTAGACGTCGCTTTCATGGTGACGTCAGCTGAGATGCCTCAGCGGTTTGGATTGTCTATAAATGGAACAGTACTCTGTACTGTTACATTTGATTCGTTTTGAGTGAGTTCTTCTCCTCAATTCAATCCTTTCATATTGGAAACAGTAGGAATGATTTTGAATCAACTAATGCAAATCATGTGTTTATCAAAACTATTTTCTCCTTTGATTGTGTTTACAAAGTTTGTTATTCATTTCCGCTGCACTTTACATTGTTTCATATTCATTCATTATTCAAATTACACAAACAAACACAATCATAAGAGCCTCTGATCCTAACAATTGGTATCAGAGCTTGGACAGTCAAATTCGATCTAACAATCAATTTGACATAACAGTTCAGCTCATTATTCATTGATACTAAGGTTGGGTGCATTTAGTTGAAAAAACAGAGTACCGAGTAAACAATGTTCAAAGTGGTTATTCAAAAACTCTGTAAATCAACCAAGATGTCATATGACACACAAATCTCACACAACAAGTGATTTCATGCACAAGACACTCATGGTTTCTAGATCTGAAAACATATCTATTAAAACTATGGGATTATCTCTTATTTTCAAAATTGATTTCAACTATTGTTGTGAATTTTGTGCTGTTTCATCATGTTTAATACTAAAGTATGAACCTCAGATGAACAAAACCTATGTTCTTAAAACATTAGTGTTTTTGGTAAACATGAAAGAGGGAATTTAAAACTTTAGTTATAAGATATGGTGTATTGAAAAACAGGTTGAGGATCCTCAAATGGACAAAATCAACTATGTTAAAATACATTCAGAAAATCAGGGATCAACATAGTCCATATCATATGTAGTGTGAAATTGGTTGAAAAACTTGTGCAAACATGACCAATTCTCTCAAAACATTACGTCAAAATGATATTGGATTAAGGTTTTTCTCAACAAAGATCTCCCAGTAAGTAATTCATTACTTATAAATGGGAAGGGTGAAAGGGGAAGAAGAAAATTAACAAAAGCTCAGAAGTGTGTTTATCTCAAAACTTTTGAAGTTAACAGGAAAGAGTATAAACATAAAACACTTTTGAGTCAAAGGTTGGGGTAATTGTGGTCATTAAGCAACTATGTGCAATCACTGATTTAAGAAAATTCAGGGAACAATTGTATTCCCAGTAAATGTATTTAAAAGAGGACTAGACAAATTTTCAGAATTTTCACATGGTAACAAAGTCTACAACTGAGTTTTCAAAAACTCATGTGAACATGTGTTCTCTTTTCTGTTGTCAATCATCAACAAGAATATGGTACCAAGCAGTGGATAAAATGCAGTTAAAATTTCATACCACTGTCTTCAACCACTGACCATTCTTATAAACTTGAGATGACTATGAACAAACCCTAAATTCTATCCTGTTGTGTGCGCGTTTATCCTATCTAAACATAAGACTCGATTAAGACGAAGTTAACAGACACTAGTGCACCAACAGACTCCCCCTTGGATGTTGACGAAGTCTTCGGCGTCGAGTCTTTAGTCTTGATTGTCTTTTCAAAATGATATGACATTGTAAAAGCTTCTTTCAATCTTTTCTTCTTCTTTCCACAGCTAGCATGAATCACAGAATCTGAATCTTTAATATCTTCAAGCTCCCCCTTGAATATAGATCCAGGAACTGTATCTGACTTTAAGTCTTCAGACTCCCCCTATCAGTAGGCTAGGATTTTGCTTAGCTGCTTTCTCAATTCAAACCTGTTACCTGCACAATCTCTACCTAAATATAAGATATATGACAATAACAGTTTCAATTCAAAACTTACCATTCAATCTCATTTGTTAGAATTTGTCAGAATTAGAAATCCACTTAAGTATTCAGGTCCAAATTAATGACCCTGATTACTCAATTTGTCTACCAAGTCCAACTTAATGACTTTGGTTGATCTGAGATAAATCACACTGACATTTAGTTCAACTTTGTTCACTTCAATTCCTGAAAAAATTGACAAGTTTCAACTTAATGAACTTGTTTTGACTTTTCAATTTTCTCAAGTTTAACATGATTAACTCCAAACTCATCCTCCAGCCCAGAAACTTCCTGCATCTGCTTTAATTCGAATCTGAAGATCAACTTTCCACTTTGGTTTGTCGGAAAATAAAGCAGAAGTGTAAAATCGTTTTGGATTTTTTAATAAAGTTTCTAAACTAGAAATGAAATACAAAAATAAAATGCAGTAAATGTAAACTATTTACAAACATATTTTTGGTGAGCGTGTTAGGGAATCATATCAGCTGTTCGACAAGTCACAAGTACCGTTAAGCTTTAATTTCATACTCAGAATTAAACAATTCGCTTACATTGTCGATATACTGATCCACTTAAATTCTCACACACATTTCAATCTATCCAGGATACGGATTTAGTGTTTTAAAGACTTTAAACTCATTCATGTGTCCCACCTTTTGAATATACTCCCGTATCCAGATCCCAATATTCAGTCTTACAGGTGAGTATACCACATATGATATCTTTAAGGGGTTTAAATTGCGAAACCGTGAGAGCTCAGGTCAGAACTTCCGTTCAGCAGAGAGATGACGGTTCGACTTTAGTGGGTCCCCTTTAGAGGATCTTTTTTACAACAACAATGATTATCAATTTTATTGTTTCATCATTTTTGCTGAGGGCGACGCTATATTTCAAGCAAGTGGTAAAGTATTCTCCGGGGACTAGGCCATTGCTTCCGCATTATCAGAAGTCCCGGGATAATACCCCAGATATCACTGAGTATAAAGACCTAGTATCTCAGAAAGAGGGATCTTTCAAACAAGATTTCAGGGGTTACCTATATATCCAAGTATTGTTCCCCACGAAATAAGTAAGTAAAGATTTAGGTTTATATCCTGAACAAACCTACTAAATGTGTAAAAACCTATCGGCACATCATCAGCGAGACTGTTTAAAACTTTTAAACTTTACATATCTTTAGCATACCGTAACTGTCTAGCCGATGTACTATCATTTTCCCTTTTTACACAAGCTCTTTTCTGGTTTTCTATTGTTTTTGTATTTTGAAAATATCTCATATTTTTGGATTTTTGAAATTTTTTTACTGTTTTTGTATTTTCTGAAAATATTACCCTATACTCTCCCCCTAAATACCAAAACAAGTAAAAAATCGACAAACCATTGCAGATTGCTTCTCAACATCATCTACAATGTCTCCTTCATCAACGCCAATAATCTCCTCCAACACCGATAAAAGCTTCATACCGTTCAATTTTAGCAAATATTGAAAACGATTTTTATCAAATGCGTTGGTATGTAAATCAGCTTTTTGTTCGTCAGTGTGGATTTTCTCAATTCGTATCAACTTCTTCTCGAAACAATCTCGGATGAAGTGATGACGAATTTCAATGTGTTTCATTTTAGCGTGATGAACAGGATTTTTAGTAATGTTTATTGCTGCCTCATTATCAACAAAGATAGGGGTGTTTAGAAATTGCAAACCGTAGTCGCGCATCTGTTGCTGGATCCACAAGATCTGAGAGCAGCAACTGCTAGCAGATACATACTCCGCTTCACATGTGGATAAAGCCACAGAGGTCTGCTTTTTGCATTGCCATGTGACCAATCGTTGTCCGAAAAACTGGCACCCCGCTGTTGTTGATTTAGCATTAACTTTGCAGCATCCGAAATCAGAATCGGAATACCCTTCGAGCATAAAGTCGCCTTCTCTTGGATACCACAACCCCAGTGATGGAGTTCCTTTCAGGTAGCGTAATATCCTTTTCACAATCACCATATGCTGAAGCTCTCGGGTTAGATTGAAATCTTGCTGCGAGGCAGGTTGGATACATAATATCGGGTCTTGAAGCTGTCAAATACATCAGCGATCCGATAAGTTAAAAGTATTTACCTGAGCAAGTATTAATCACAATAAGCAAAATGCACGTAGCTTTTACTGGTCCTCCTAATCTGGAACGAAGGTTTATAATAACCTATTAGAATTCTAACGGGCCTTTTATTAAGCTTAAGCTTAGACCGGCTAGTTTCAAGATACGGTTCGTACGCACGATTAAGCGAAGACCGGATAGAATGTGATTCAGACCCGACAAGTTTGGAGACTTGTTTAATATGGGTTTATTATTCACATTCTGGATTTTGAGATAAAACCGTTAAGGTTTGACCCGTTTCGGCTAATTTATGTAAACTTGTTACATAAACCGAACCGTACGCGTAATAAGCGTGACGGGTATTCATGAGAGCTATATACAGGTTTCCTAAGTTAATTATGTCTCAAATATGTTGTGACATCAGTAAGGTGTCTTTCATTATGCCCAAAACGTGTTTAAACACAAACTAGGCCCCGTAGGGGTAGTTTGGTCATTTAAAAGTTTATAAAAGAGTTTAAGTAACAAGCTGAGTTACAGGTCTGATGAAATCAGCAAATATACTCAATTTACTAAGTCATATCAGTAGGTTAAAGCATATATGTGAAATTTATCATTTTTAACCAAACTATGCCCCGTATGGGTATTTTGGTAATTTCACATAAGCCGAAAAGCTCAAAACTGAAGTCTGAGTTTATCAACCCTTGCTTACTGTTAATATATTATAATTTGCCTCATATATCAGTAGGTATCAACCCGGGTATGTTCAATATGATTTTAATACATACTATGCGTTAAAAACGCTAAATAAGGCGATTAAAGGCTATTTCCGGGTTCGATACTTAAATCTGATATTTTTATATTTCCAGAAGGCTTAAAATAATTTATTTATCATATGTGATCAGTAGCAAAAGGTTTGGAGTCGTTTAGATATGTAAAACTCATTTTATGGCCCGTAAGGGCAAAACCGACATTTACCGGGTTAAGCCTACGACTATGAGTTATGCTCAGTCTAAAATTAATTAAAAATCTTCAAAAATCCCAAAATAATATATTACATCAGTGGGTATTAAGTTTGATACCAAAAAGTAGGCTTAACTAGGCTATACGCTAATTACGCCGTTTTATTAACATAAAGCATTAATTTTGCGATAATGAGCATAACTCTTAATCTATAAGTCAAACGGATGTCAAACTTTGCATACAAGTTTATATATCAGTAAATAAGGTTTCTACACTTTTACATTTTCATAAATCACGTTTTAAGGTAATAAGGGCATAATGGTCAACATATGAGCAATTAACGGAAATATGCATATTAATTGGATATCTAATGAACCAAGGTGTATAATCACAGAGGGTTGTTCTAACATGTAACCTAATCCAATTAAAGCTCTGAGGCATTTCCAAAACATGCCTAAACGGGTCAGAACTGAAAGTCAAAGTGAAAGTCAAACTATGTGACTTTCGGTTCCGAACCGGGTCTAAACAGGAAATTGTCGGGTTGAACATGTTTAGACATGTTCTTACACTTATTACCAAGTTATAACAATGATCAAACAGGTTGTATATGGTCTATAATGTTAATTATGCATAAATGACATTTTAAGCTTCCTGTTGACTTTTTAAATCCAAGTTTGACCCGACTTTTGACCTGGTTAGAGTGGTGATCAGGGGAAACCCTTTTGAGGTTTTATTACCCACATAAATACCAACTTATAACCACTTTTGATTCGAGATATGACTGAGCCATTGTTGACTAATCTCGAAGTCAAACCGTAATTACGACGGTTTGACTTTTAGCTAATTAACTAAACTAAAATTAATTAGAGAAGGATTAGAACACTTACTGAAGTCCTAGGCTTGATTAGGGAACACTTGAGAGGAAGTTGAGCTCCAGAAGTGATCAACAAATGCAGATGAAGGTGTGAAGAAAGTGTTGAACACTTGTGGCCTTTTATAGTGAATTCAATCACCACAAGGTGTTGACAACAAGGTCTAGCACACACCACAACCTTCCCACATGTGTCCTAGATGCTTAGGGGGTGTTTTAGGGGCCAAGAGATGTGGAAAATCGGGTAAAGGTCGATCAGATTGCACTCAGCAGGCAAAACCCATTTAATTCGGAGCTGGGCACCCCTAGCGTGACGCTAGGCCTCCCTCGCGTCGCGCTAGGCCCTCCCTGATCAGCTTTTTGATTTCTTGCAATTTGATCCTTGGCTCTTCAAAATTCGATTAGGCACTTGTTTTCTTGCATTGTAAACCCTCATAATTGATCTATAAAGGCCTTAAAACATATACCCACCTTGTTAAGCCCCCGGTTAACTTTATTGTTACCCAAAAAGTCGTAACTTCCATCGTTTACGCTTTAACCCTTCGCACACGAATTCGATCATAACTTTCTCATACGTTAACGAAATTTTACGAAATTTAAACCGTGTATTATAGTGAGCATAATTAACCGTTACAAAGCTTCGGGTTTGTCAAAAGGTCACTCAGAGGTATAAATTAAACATGTTGACACATTTAGTCCCTGTAGTTTGAAATCTCCCACTTTTAGCTTCGTATGATCCATGATTTATTCGTTTGAAGGTATGAGCATCATGTAGGGTTAATGTACATTGTATTTATTCACAGTTGACACTTAGAATACGTAATTTCACATACTTTCCATGTTTGTCAACTTTAGTCCTTCTATAATATTTCTTTCACACGTTTAACATTTGACACGTGTCTACACATTATAGGACGTGAATTTTCGAGGTGTTACAACTTGGTGTTTATCTTCCTTTGACCATCAGGCAAGTCTACCAATTTCCACACACCTAACTTCTCGAATTGACTCAACTCTTCTTGCATAGCATTGACCCAAGAATCTTCAGTTAGCGCCTCTTTATAAGTTCGCGGTTCAATCTGCGAAATAAAACAACTAAGTGAAAACTCAGTTTGTAAAGGAGCAACTATAGAATAAAAACAAGTAAGCCCTTAGTCAATTTTTCGTCTTGTGCAAACGCCTGTCTGCAATTCTCCAATGATCAATTCCTCTGGATGGTATGAAAGAGTTCTCGGCATCACCTCGCCTGGAACATCTACCTCGCCTTCCAAATTTGTAACATTCTGATTTGCATCTTGTTCACTGACTGGAACTGTTTGACTTAAGATCTGGATTTGCTCCCCCTCAGAATCTGAATCACCATGATCAAATACTGGTCCATTATCAGATTCTTGATTATCATTGACTGCGGACTGATTATCACGAGCAACTTCATTTTGTTGGATATCATCATGTTCTCCAGCATTACTTGGACCTGCTTCATCGTCATTCGAAGCTTGTCATTGACGAATGAAAGTTTCTGCTGGAAATCTTTCCTGCGATTCTTCATACTCTCTCAAAATATCCAATTCGTCAAAGAAATCTGGTTCTTCTTCCTCATCAAATGACTTCCACAAGGTATCATAATCATAACGCCATCCGTCCCCAATATAATAAGGTAGCATATTATTCCCTTGACACTCAACATTATATGCTTCGATAATCTTTTTATAGCTTGGAACAAAGACTCTTTTCATTGGACTTGCATATCCCACGAAAATTCCTTCAATGCTCTTTGGACCAAATTTACCATGTGGTTCTATAACCGTGCAGGGAGACCCAAACGGTTCTAGATACTTCAAATTCGGTTTGTGATTGTTGATCAGCTCGAAACATGTCTTGTTGAATTTCTTTACTGTGAGAACCCGGTTTAGAGTATAGCAAGCGGCTGACACTGCTTCTGCCCAAAAATTGATTGGTAGCTTTGAATCAGCAAGCATCGTCCTGGCCGTTTCAATTAGCGTCCTATTCTTTCTTTCAGCTACTCCATTTTGTTGCGGAGTGTAAGGAGCACTAAATTCTTGCAATATACCTCTCTCATCACAATACTCTTCCATCTTGTTGTTCTTGAACTCTGTACCGTTATCACACCTGATTCTTCTGATTCGAGTTTGGTACAAGTTTTCAATTTTTCTGAACAATGCCATCAAACTATCAAACGTCTCATCTTTAGACTTCAGAAATGAAACCCACGAAAATCTGGAATAATCATCAGTTACTACTAGACGGTAGAGATCCCCGATAATACTTTTGACGTTTACTGGACCAAACAGATCCATATGGAGTCTCTCTAACGGTCTTGAGACTGAGTTGACTTTCTTTTGAGAATGTGATTTCTTTTTCTGCTTGCCTTTGACACAACTAATACATTCTCCCTCAAGATGAAAACCTTTGACATGAACACCAGTAACCAAGTCATTATGTACCAAGTGATTCATTTTCCTCAGATGTATATGACCCGTCTTCCGGTGCCACAATTGCGATTCCTTCTCCGTTGCTCTGGACACAAAACAGTGAGCCTGACCCGTGGTTGTAGTAGCTACACTCATGTCCAACACGTACAGATCATTCACTCTAGGTGACCTCATGATAATCCATTCTTCAGGAAGAACAAATCCTGGTTTCAAGATCAGACATTCTTTGTCTGTAAAGTGCGTCGTATACATGCGATCACAAATCTGAGATATGCTCAGAAGATTGTTTTCAAGCTCGGCGATGTAGTTTACTCTTTCAAACGTGATGATTCCATTAGATAGAGTTCCTTCACCGATTATTCTACCACCTTGATTTCCTGCAAATCCCACATAACCTCCATTAAACCCTCTAACATCATACAATAAGGTCTTCTTCCCCGTCATGTGCCGAGAAGCTCCACTATCCATAATCCAACGTGAAACGGATCTTGGAAGCTCCTGCACAGATCACAAACATTTAGTGAGACATTGAAGCCACCCAAGCCTCTTTTGACTCGGGTAACTTGACATTTAGGTGAGATTTTATAGTGTAAAGTGGCGGAAAATTTTTATCATTCATCATTAAGCTCTCTGCAGACCCAACTTCAACCTCTTTATACAAGAAAAATTCGTCTTTTTAAGGTTGACTAGATGGTTGGTGTTTCTTCAAAACAACATTTTTCTCAGAAGTAACAGACTCTTGTTTTTCAAGTTTCTCACAGTAATCCACAGGTACATACATCTTCTCAGTTGAAGATGATGTTTTTGTAGTCTCAGAAACCTTTGGTATTGGAGAACTTGATTTCTTTTCAAACACTTTTGGCTTCCATGTTTGTTGAGATGATGCAACCCGTTTGTAAAACTTGTCATTTTTAGTTACTATTTTCTTAACAGGTTCAGTTTTGATCTTGGTATTGTCATTTTTCAAAAAAAAATTCTCAACAACCAATGGAGCTTTTCCCTTCATATCATCTTTCTTTCTTGAATTCATCACAACTTCAGTCTTAGGCTTCAAGTTGGTACACTTTCGTGCAATATGTCCAACTTGATTACATTTGAAGCATGTTCGGGTGTCAACTACCCGACTTGTGCCTTCAGACTGAGGCTGCAATACTTTCTTCTCAAAGAACTCTTTGTTTGTTTTTGAAAAAATCTCAGATTCTTCATCAGAAAGTGAACTTGAACTGTTCACAAACACCTTTTTCTCAGTAAACTTCTTGTTTTGAACATTCTGTTTCTCATAATTCTTACCACCCTGATAACTACCCGACCATCTGTTTCGATTGTTGTTATAAAAACGCGGTGGAACAACGGGTTTTTTTTATAGTAAGCCTTATCTTTCTCAAAATTTATTTGCCTCTTGATATGTTTCAAATTTTCAATTTCTGACACGTCAATCTCGACCAACTTGAAAACGTTTTTCAATTTGTTCATATTAACATTCTCCAAAGGAAACTCAGAATCCGAATACAACTTATCCGATCCCACCATCTTATACATCACAACAGCAGGTTCATCATTTAAATTGTTTTTGGACTTTGATTTCGGAATGTATTTGTCCAGAAAACATTCATCATCCTCAGCTGAATCACTATCTGGCTTCAAAACACTTTCAGCCATGTTTTTAACAATATCAGTTTGAACACTGTCATCAGATGATGATGAAGAAAATGTAACATCAATTGATTCTGGAAGTTTTATTTCATTTGTTTCATCTTCATCATTAACCAACCCGGACTTTTTCTTTGAAAAATTGTTTAGAACTGGTGGTGGAACCTGATGAAACCCAACCCCAGTTCCATCCGAGTAAACATCTTTGCCTGCTTTGTTTTTTCCGATGGGTTTAGGAACAATATGTTGTAAAACAAAGCTTGCGGAGTTGTAACTGGTTAATTTCAGATTGATACGCTCATTTTCAATCTTAGCTTCTTCAAATTGAAGCTTCAATTTAGCAATCTCATCCAGTTGTTGGTTGATTTGCTCTTCTTTGTATCTAAGAACTACAGTTAAATGCTCATTTTCTTTATTGGTTTTACCGTTTCTTTCATCAGAATCTTTTACCATTCGTTTTAGTTTGTCAAAATTTTCTGAGAGTTGGCGATTTTCGAGAATTAGCTTTTCATTCTCTTTCCTAATTCTTTCTACTTCAATTTTATCATTTTCAATTTTCTCAGTTAAATTTTTAGCTCGATCATTTGAAGCTTTTAGCATTTTATCACGGTCTAGAATCTGATCTTCAACCTTTCTGACTCTTGTTGTCAGTTCTTCAACCTTTGTATCACTAAGGTAAGTGAGTGTGCTACAAAACTTGCAGTTTTTCATGCAACTTTTGCAGTCACTATCACCTTTGACTTTCTTACCTGACTCTGTTGTTGAAAAGTTTGAACTGACCTTGCTTTTAGACTCAGTTTCAGACTTAGAGTCTACCTCAAGTTCCTTTGCAGCAAGCACTTTGTCAGCCATCTTCCCCAAGTTTTCAGTGGTGAATTCATGTGAAGTATCAATAATCCCATCATCAATCTTCTTAGACTGCGACTCATTCTCTTTCTCTTTTTCTTTTTGTTTCTTTTCTCCATCTCCCCACCATTCTCTCTGTAAGGCTTCTTCTTCTTCAGCAAATTCCTCAATGAAAGCTTCAATACTAAGAGTTTTCGTATCAATATCAATGTTTCCTTGAGAATTAAGGTAACATTCTCTATCAGCATCCCATCTATTTGCTCTCTTGGCTTCACTGAACACCTTAGATAATCTCATCATCTTGAATTCTGATCTACCCTTTCTACTGAGGTATTTTTCTTCTTCAGTTCTGGTGTCTTTGTAAGGAATAATCTTTTCTGCTATGAAAGCGTATCCTACTGCATCTTCCTCTGATAGCAGTTCACTCCAATCATAACCTTCGTCATCATGAATAACAGCAAGAGCTCTTGATTTTTCTTTGGGGGTATCCTCAAGCTGCTTCATTCTGGGCGGTTCTGATTTATTCTGATGATAGATCGCTCTTTTGTAGTAATCCTCGTGGAATGGATTTGCAGTATCATCAGCAGGAGCGTTACGACATTCACGTTTGAAATGTCCTTTTTTTTACACCTGAAGCACGTGACTTTTGATTTGTCAAAGCCAAGTTTTGTGGACGGTCCACCGATAGAATGTCTCCCAGTAATCTCCATGAACCGTTGTGCTCTCCGGACTGCACTGGCCATACACCACCTGATATCGATCAGTTCTATCTCTTCAGGATCTATTTGATCATAGTCCTCCTTAGTCAGGTTGGTGTTTCCAATCTTGTCCGCCACGAGGCTCTCGTACGATTCTAACACTGACGCTAAGAACACCATATGTTGTTTTGCTCATTCTTCACTGAAATTTTGAGCGTTCTTCAGATCCACAGCAATGTTACATTGGAACAGATTCTTTGATGCAAATTGGCTTGGAGTTGTTGAAGAAGATCCACTATGAAAACCACTGTGAGGAGTTTCTTGATTCACATTATTTGAACTCTCTGCAGAAAATGTTGTTCTTGGAGAACCAGTCTTTGGTAGATTTCCTCTGTAGTACAATTCTACATTCTGCTGATAAGATGAATTATTGACTTTGCTAGATTTCTTGATCTCCAACTCGTGACTCTCCAGTCTTTCGATAAGCAGATCCACTGTCAACTCTTCAGACTTGATTGTATTCTTCAGCATTAATGCAAAGTACTGCCAATCTTGTTCATTCAGCAGCGAGTCGAACAGTTTGTCAACCAACTCTTCTTGAGTATATACAATTTTGTGTCTTGCCAGCTCCAATTTCAGATGCCCGAATCTCTCAATCATCTTGGAAACAGACTCGTTCTTTAAACAACCAAATAAATCAAACTCTTTTCTTAACAGTTTCTTTTTGTTTTTGACTATCTCAGCACTACCTACACATTTTACCCTCAGTTTCTCCCAAAGATCTTTTGAATTTTCATATTCAATCAACGAAATTATATCATCTCTCACAGACTGATGAATCAACGCGATGCACTTTTGTTCAGCAACATATCTTTCAATCTCATCAGTATCTGTCAAACGTTCACCAAAACGTCCTCCTTTAACGTAACCAATCTTTAAACTCTTCCAGCTTGGATATGCAAAATCTTGAAGCCACTCGTCAAATCTTGTAGCCCACCTATTATAATCTTCAATCGCCAACAATTTTGGAGGTTTGTTGTATGTTCCATAGGCACTCTCTACACTCAAAGCATCATTGAGAGTTTTCTTTGCACTTGATGTCGGTGTAGTTTCATTCGTGTTGCTTGATGTAGCATCTCCAGAACCACTGGTATAAGCAAATACATCACAGAATGGATTCATGAACAAATCATCCATTTTCAAATACCTGAAACAGTCAACAAACACTTAGAGAAATTTTTGAATTTTGAAAAAGTGATTTTCAAACGAAATTAGTTTGAATGGAATTGCTCAAACGGTATAAGTCCTTCAAACGGAATTATGCTATCTCAAACGAAATCTCTAATTTCGTTTGAGATTTCAAACGGAATCACCAAACAGATTTTAATAATCACTTTCAAACGAAATCTCTAATTTCGTTTGAGACAACACCTCATTCAAACGGAATTACTAATCTTGTATGAACTTTCAAATGAAATAACAACAAGGTGCACTCTCAAGCGAAATCAACCAGACATTTCAAGCGAGATACCCATTTCAAACGGAATTAGCCAGACCCTTCAAACGAAATCAGTCATAATGTGCATTTTCAAACGAGATTACTAGGATATTTCAAACGAAATTAAGATGATATCATCATTTTTCGAACAATTTTCAAGCGGAATTATCTGATTTTATCAAAATTTGTTCGAATTATGGTCCAAATCTTTCACGGATTAGTTAAAACTATGTATTGCTTGATATATGTGAGTTTTAAGCCATTTCAACCGTTAAATCTCGTTCAAATCAGAAAAGAAAGAGTAGAAGTGAGAAAATCTGATGAAATCAAGCTGAATTGGTATGAACTCCTCGTCCTGAGCTCTGATACCACTTATTGGATCGTCGTGTGACCCTAATGAGTCAATCTGAGTAGTTCATCATCAAAAAACAAAGGCGGAATCAATGTAAATGATGTCAACATAGCTTGATACTTTCTAATCTTTATCTATTACTGATTTCCTGAGCTTTTACAAGTTCAAATGACAAACAGACAGCACCTCGGCTCAGAGAACATGACCTAATTCCGTATGAAATGAGACCACACAACCCCTATATATAGATGAACTAATTTCGTTTGAAAGTGGCAAGGCCTATTTCAAACGAAATTACCTTTGTTAATTTCGTTTGAACTGTACCTTGTCACCTTCAAACGAAATCACTCACTTAAACATGAACAAACCCTAAATTCTATCCTGTTGTGTGCTCGTTTATCCTATCTAAACATAAGACTCGATTAAGACGAAGTTAACTGACACTAGTGCACCAACATTTTTGAATCTTACTTAATTTGTTTCAAAAACCGAAAAACCAAACCGAACCTACCGAAAACCATCTTTCGGTTGCGGTTTTACCCGTAAACCAAACTTTTGGTTGTGGTTTCGGTTTTACCAAAAAACCGAACTATGCACACCCCTAGTTAAGACCCATTTGTACCGGAACCTGACCCCATATATATTAAAGACTCGTATATTTGTGTACTAGGCTATAGACCCGTGTGGGTTGAATAAATAAAATATATTACGTAAGTTAAAGATGATAAATATCATACTAAAATTGCTTAAAACTACCCATAATCAAGAAAATTTCAAAGTTTTTTTCTTTGAAATTTAGTGAAAAGTATAATAATTTTGAAATAAATTTACCCATATTAATATGTTAATATATAATGGATAATTATTGTTAATTATTATTAAATACTTAAGTTAAAACTTACAATTTAGACAGCTTGAATTATAGATAATTTGAAATAGAACACTAACATGAATAATATACTAGTACTTCTAAATGTTAAACATCAGCTTGAGCATAGATTTCATTAACGGTTTTCACTTTAACATAATATTTTATGTTCTTTTGTGTTTTTGTGACAAGAACATTAAAGTTTAAACATTTTTTAAAATGGCCACAAAAATTTTATACTCTGAAGTTTAATGAATATATTTCTTTGGTTTTTTTCTTTTGGTTGTTATACAGAATGTCATTACCATAATGAACCAAACCAATATCGATCGAAATTGAATTCCCGCTGAATCGCGCAGGGGATGTTACTTCGAATTGTATATTTGTTACTGTTAATAACTAAAACAAATCAAATCAGTCCCGTTAGTTTATCCCACTGATCAAATGTAAACTCAAGATGCTATATAAATATCCACTACAATAATTAGAAATAACTTAATTATTATTGATCATAAATTAAAATGTAAGTTAAGGATTATATAAAACTTATTTTAAATACTCATTTAATTATTTATTAATTTAAATACTCATTTAATTATTTATTAATTTAATTTAAATACTCGTTTAATTATTTATCTGTTTATAATTTAAATATTTCAATGAAAAAAAGAAAACAAAAACAAAATCCATAGACCTTTAGAAAATAAAGTTTAAGAAATTGACGCAAAGGATAATGTATAACAATTATTTATATTTATATATCTGTCTACTATAATAAAAGAAACTAATTTTTGGACACGTGTCATTCATTGAAGGTGTCCTCAAATCTATACTTATCTTATATTAACTAAATAAATTATAAATTAATATTAAATCTTATCATGCTTTAATAAAATATTATTCTCAAATCTAAATTATTAATTTAATATATTTTTAAAACAAATACCTATCTTTCCTACTTATCTTTTATTAAATATATAAATAATAAATTAATATTAAATGTTATCCTAATTTATTAAAAATATAACTTTTTATTATTTGGTATACAAAATTATATTTATTCAACTCGTGTAAAACGCGGGGTTTTTAAAAATAATTTTTTTATTATTTACTATTCAAAGTTACATTTATATAACTCGTGTAATACACAAAGTTTTTAAAGATATAATTTTTTATCATATGCTATGTAAAATTAGATTTATTCAACACGTGTAATACACATGGTTTTTTAAGGATATAATTTTTTTTTAATTATTTGGTAGATTTTTCAACCCGACTATACACGGGTTTTTAAAGATACGACGTTTTTAGTATTTAATATACAAAATTACATTAATTTAATATGTGTAATACACATGGTTTTTAAAGATATAACTCATTTTTAGATCTATTCAAAACGTGTAATATACAAGGTTTTTAAGGATGCAATTTTTTTATTATTTGGTAGATTTATTAAACCCGATTATACACGGGTTTTTTAAAGATACGACATTTTTAGTATTTAGTATACAAAATTACATTTATTTAATCTGTGTAATACACATGGTTTTTAAAGATATAACTTTTTTTATTATTTGATATATAAAATTACATTTATTTAACCCATACAATATACAGGGTTCATAAAGATATAACTTTTTATTATTTAATATATAAAATTACATTTATTCAACCCGTGTAATACACGGGATTCTAACCTAGTTATTAGATATTATTAGATATATCAATAATTAATAATAATAAAGATTATTCTAATATATTAATGTAGTATTAGTGGGAAACCCGCGCGATGCAGCGGGAGTGGTGATTTATACTTGTTTACCGTTAGTTTATCAGTCTTCTCATGATATGTTGTATAGTACTTAAGTTAGTTTTCTTATTCGTGATATGTTGGCACTCGTTTTTCTGTTAGTTTATCGAACCTTTGGTGATATATTGTATAGTACGTATGTTATTTTTTTACTCATAGCATCGGGGTTGGGTACCAAATATGATGCATCGAGTTCATATGTATGACATGATTTTCGGGTTGGGGTTATGTTCGACCTCGACTTAAATATTCGGGTTCGGGTTGAACCCACCAACCCATAAACTCAGCCTGTTTCTAAATATTAAAATGGGAATTAGAATAATATTAGTTTAACCCTTGGATGTAGAAAAAGATACATGCAGTTTACTTTCGAAAATTATGGATATCTGCCAATGCAGAAAGAGATACATGCATAGTCGCTTACCATGTTTCTATAACTTCTTAAATTTTGTTTTTCTCTAACTGGTCTTGTAATTTTTATACAACTTTAATGTATACACTTGTGAATACATTGAGAGCTTGAAATCTATGTATTGCTTCCTATCTACGTTCAGAGATAACGGATTTTAGAAATTTATAAATTGATTGTACTATCTATATGAATACATTTTATTTATAACTGATACAAATGTGTACGGATCTGTAGCATTTTACTAACAGCCCGTTGCCTATCACTCTTGTACAGATCGGCAGCATTAAAACACCTTAGATCCCACAAAAACACCATCACACGCTAATTGCATCATCAAAGCCGCATCCGCAACTGTCACACGTTACCAGCAGCAAAATGCACCACCGGAAGTCTCCCAAGTTGTTTATGCTGCGCAAAAATATCATAAGGCGCACTTAGCTCTTTAGCAAAGCATTAATAATTTTAAAAATATCATAAGGTTTTTCTATATGCCAAAGTTTGAAAGTTAAAAGATATATTGACATCAAGTTTTATAATTTAAAAACAATTGTTTTATACAACTTCTTTTTTTTTGTTATAAATTTATAACTTGAGTATCTAAATGCAAAATAAAAAATTGAAAATCAATTTAAACGGGTCGTGTTCGTATTAACCTAAAAACATCACTCAACAATTACATTAATCCCAGCCATGTACCATCCATCTAGTGCTAAATTATCTATGTTTGCTCTGCACTTTAACCAAATATCCGTGGTCTCCTTAGTATGCTCCACGGCCTTTTGGATTGATACACTTCCACCTCTGAAGCTCGGTGTAGCTTAGGTTCTTGTGACCATCCTCAAACACGACAAACTCATAAGGAATCAACTTTCGTGTAGCAAGAAAAACATCTGAATACACTGCAACATACCCTGCATATTTATTAAATATTTAATTACGAATGTTTACCACAAGTAACTTCTTAACTGTGAGTCACTAAGCTATACATTATTATACAACTACTGAATACACATTGAAAATAACAAAATAACATAAAATCTTAATTTAAGTAGACGCACTATATTAAATCTAAAGAAAAAACATTTTACTCAAAATAAAGAGGCAAAAAGAAGTTAACCTGTGTAAACTTTGAAAAAAGTTGACTGAATTTTGTGTCTCCAGCATCATAGTTGTAGAAATCATACAATATAGGTGTAAAAGTAAGCTGGTGCAGAACCTGTAGACAGATCAAAGAAATAGAGAGTAAAAAGTTATGTGAATTGTTAATAAGCCATTTCAATAACACAAAAATATGGTTAATTGCCAGCAAAATGGCACCGAGATAGCTACCAAATATAAACAATTTCAACTCTTTTCCTCCAAGTGTGTTTACAGTGGCTGTACACACATGCTTTAGAACCCTTTTCGTCTGATCTGGCCTTGCTGAGTAGAGAGGAACCACACTATCACTTTTTAAATTTAAACCAAGATTTTATTAGTTAAAAGATAGTAATCTATGAGAGCTAATGTTTGAGTTAATTATACCATGGCAGATTCTCGGCACATTTGGACCAACTGATGACAAAAGCTTTGAGCTGCACTATTGGTTACCGTTCTTGAGAAGTCGATGCAAGCTCAGTAACGTCTTGAACCGGCGGCAAGTTATAAAACCAAATGTAACAAGTGTGATTACCTAGACCAAGAGGATCAAACCTGAAGTCTCCAGGTAGGCTGCAAGTGATCAAAACCAAATGTTAAGAATTAAGAAACACCAAAACAGAAAAAGGGTTTGTGTTGTTTGTAACCTTAAGTTATATATAACTGAATCGAACCTGTCATGGAACCAAATAACACTTTAGTTTAATGCCCCATGAAAAACGATAACTAATAAACTTACTTGTGATGTAGAAGGACCCCTGCGACTTCATCTTCACCTCTATTAATTCGCGACCAGTAAAGAGAGCACGATTCAGAGGAGTTGCAGCGACTGAGCGGAGGCGATTCAAACCACTTCATCCCCCTTGCCTACACCACCCCCACAACACCAAATCCCTAGACGAACCCCCTATTTCATTTCCAGACTCTGTAATCAAGACGTGGGAAGATATGCAAATATTAGATGAAGAATCTGAAACGATTAATCAGGATTATACATCAAAATACCTTGCATAAGATATGTGTTGTCTGGCAGATCTGTAATCAAGAAGTGTGACCTCCACCACCGTTTAGAAGGGCATATATGTAATCAAGAAGTGTGACCTACACCACCATTTAGAGGGGCAGATCTGTCTTCAACGGCGGCTACGGGTTGTGCTTGAGGCGCTAACAAAGAGGAAGATGATAGAGGATGAGAAACCCTAGATGGGAATTCAAATTTCAAGAGTTTAAATATATATAATATTTCAGTAAAGATCTTAACCAAAATGAAATTCAGCATTTTAATGCATCATGAAATCACAGCCCAGAGTCACAAACTAAACCATAAGTACCAAACACGGAAACCCTAACTACTAAACAGCAAAATCGATTACCAATCTGTAAGGAATCATCTTTAAAAATGCGAATCCTGGTCGAGATTTAATCATCATACCAACTACAAATCTAGCATAACATCAATAATCCGGCAATTTTCTATAACCAGTTAATAACGACCACCTCAAACAACGTTAGTATCAAAGCAAAAAAAAAAAACAGAATTTAAGATGGTCACAGAAACCCTAATCGCGATGGTTGTAACTGTCAATAATCAAAACAACAAACAAAAATGCCCATATGGTTAAAACCAACACAAATCTGAAATGTCAAATAACAAACAAAAATGCCCATATGGTTAAAACCAACATACCTCCATCCCATATCTTCAAATTCAGGGTTTGATTTGGTTTGAGAAATTGAGACAACTGGAGTTCGATTATAAAGGGGAAGATGAAGTAATCTCTGCAATGAATCGATTGAACATGAATTGAAACATGAATGAAGGAACTGAATCATCTATTAGAAACCGAAGCATTCAATAGGAAGGTGAAATCTCACTCCGGGTTTGATTGTGAGAGTCTGTTAGGTTTCTTTCAAGGGCAGTGAAGGAAGGTGAAATCTCACTCCGGAATTTGTATTGGCTTCTAGTGTGTTGTAAATGTTGCTTCAAAACTTGTATTTGTGGTAAAATAAGGGTAGAAAAGGAAGAAAAATGTAAAAATATAGGAATTTGTTCTAGCTTTTGGTATGCCATCTTAAAAAGTTGGGGTTAAATTACTATTTTAGACATAGGAAATGTTTATATATAGTATATAGATATCAATAATTAATAATAATAAAGATTATTCTAATATATTAATGTAGTATTAAATTAACATAAAACTTAATTTAAATGCTCATTTAATTATTTATATGTTTATAATTTAGATATTTTAATAAAACAAAGACAAAATCCATATGATCATTAAAAAATAAAGTTTAAGAAATTAACGCTAAGATAAATTAGTATAATGTATAACAATCATTTATATATTATTAGATATTTTATATTATATATTAATAATATTAAAGAATAATCTAATATGTTAATAGTATTAATTTAATATATCTAATTCATTAAATATGAGAATGCCACCTGACATTAGATGGAAATAAATGAAATGAGATAATGTCACATGGCATTAGATATATTTCTTTATTAGTATTAAATTAGATAAGTCGTATAATTATTGTAAAAGGAGATTAATTTATAGTATAGCCTAATAAAAGTTATGTATGTATTAAAACTAGTAGGAAACCCGCGCGATGCGGCGGCGACAACAGGTTATAACGCGATACTCGTTTTCTTGTTAGTTTACTAATCCTCCCGTGATACATTGTATAATACGTCCATTAGCTAGTTTTCTTATTCATTGCATTGATGTGGTATATTTATTCCTTACATGTATATTTATTCCTTACATATCTTAATTAAATAATAACAAACACACGAATAAGAAAATATTAGTCATATATATAGTAATAATTTAAAAATACAAATCCGTACACATGAATAAGAAAATATCGATAATAAAGATAGTAACTTAAAAATAAAAAAGTTAGGTTTTAAGCATACAAGATCTAAATTAAAAATTATAACTACACAAAGGTTCAATACTACATAATCATGAATTTATTGTTTACACGTTTGTAAAATTTCGAAAAACTAACTCTTTATATTAAATGATTTCTTATAGATATATTGTTATGGACCATGATTTTGTTTAAGTAAATAAACGTTGAGCTTTGGTGTGACACATGTGACTTGTCAAAACAATTAAATTTCTGTGTTAAATGACAACCTATGGAAGATGAGGGGGACTAAGATGCACAGTTTAAAATTTTGATTTCATAGACAATTTCATTTGTCCAGCCACGTAGCTTTCCCCATGTTTCTCAACCCAAAAAAGTAAATAATAACAAAACACACACAATATGTGTTCTTAGATGGAAGCGAGGGACATAAGAGAAAGTTGGGATTATTGTTTTTTGGGGTTTTGATTTTATATTAGGAATTGGGGTTTTTGGCTTTTTTTTACAAAGTCTATAATTTTGTATGCTTGGCTCAATAATATGATGTTTTGGACATAATGTCCTATTTGAGTGTTAAACAATGATAATGGTAAGTAAATTATGCATTCTTTGATTCCGTCAATAGTGTTCTTGGTTATGGAAAGAATTTTAAAGAGCTGGCCTTATTTGGTCAAATTGGGGTTTTGATTTCCTTGATTGATGCCATTAGAGAGTAAAGATTAGAACTTAATATTGAATTTTTAAAAACCGGTTCAAATCGGCAGCTAGTACCGGTTAAACCGTCCGGTAGAACAGGTTATACCGCCCAGTACACCTGGTTAAACCGCCCAATACACCCGGTTAAACCGTTTAAGAGCCCAATCCGGTACGAATGATATTGAATGAGAAGAATTCTATAAACGTGGAAACAAAATATGTTATTATGAATAATCCTAAACCGGTCAACCCTTCTTTTTTTACCAGCAATAAAGAGCTTCCTTAAACAACTGAACATACAAAATACCAGCCCAGCAAAGTGTTGGCCGTATATAAGCACAAGGGATCTGCCTCATACAAGACCACCAAAATAGCACCCTAGTAAATCACGTAAAAACAGAATACCTTGAATCATAATAAACTTTTACACACACCATTTACCAAGGCAGACTTAAAAATACATAATCAACAGAGGGGTATTCGTATACCCATCCCTAAGAGAACCATCCATTATTTGTTTGAATGCACCAGTAGAGAATGAATGAAGCAGTTGTAGCGGCATTTAGTCGACCAGATTGCATCCAGTCTTGTCTCGATAGTCCACCAAAGTTAACCTCGAACCCACTGAAATCCTCATGCCTTGATTCCAACCGCTCAATTAGCCCCACGGAAATTTGCATGATACAAAACCTGACCCATATAATATGTATGTGGACATTTTGGACCAGACTACTTACTTTGGAAGGCGTTGATCATATTCCACATGCTCGGTAGATGACGACTCTCTCCACTTCGAAGCTGAAAGTAATACTTTAAATAAATATTTTTCTCGAAGTTTCCCTGTGAATTGAAACAAAGCATCTTGAACACAGGTAAGCCCCCAATTACATAGAAATGAACAAACAGACAAACAAAATCAAATTGCTGAATGCAACCAATATTAGCATTAACAATTAATAATATATAAAGAGGTACCTGCACAACTTTATCACTTGGCATACCATAATTTGCCATTAAACTCTTAGAATTACATGAAACTACGAATCAAAGTGAAATGAATTTAGCTGAGTATCATATATATTGCTATGAATAATATAAAGAACTGTGAAAGATGGAAACTAACACAAGTCTCTTTAAACTGGAATGAGTTCTGAGAGCTTTAATCGCCTGCATTCACCAAAACCATAAAACAATAATATTAAAAACATTACACTTTACAGTAATTAAAGATGGTAAAATCTGCGAGTTGGGCAACAGTTGTGATGTGTCATGCCGGTTTGACCCAGAACATTTGTCCAAATATATTTTTTATACGTTATAGTGGTAATGCCCGCGCGTTGTGGCGGGGGCCCGAACTACCTGAAATGAAAAAAGATGCCAGAAAGTGGAAACCGTCTATTTAAAATACACGAAGCAACAAAAGGGATCATGTTTTTAATGGTCTACACAATTATCAACAACACCACATGTAACTTGAGATTTTGCCAATGAATCCAGACAGAATCGAACCAACCGCACCCATTAACGAATAAGACCGTTCAGGTGCATTCGTTTTGCCAATGAATCCAGACAGGTTGACCCATTTATTTGTATAAACTTTAAAATGTATTTATGATATATAATAACGTAAATAAGTTGAGAAATTTACACTAAAATTTAATAGATAAATTAGAGATGAGCATTAGCTTCTATAGTTTATAATTGTAATTTTAGATTATTAATATGCAAGATGATAAAATAATACAAAATTTCAGGTTAAAAGTTTCGCATTTATGTCAGCCCAAGAAATTCGTATCGTGTTCAGGTTCATGTGTCAAGCAAAGTTTTCAGGTCTGTGTCATATTCAGGTTTAAGCCGGGTTTGACCTCGCGGACACGACCCACTTAACAATCCTACACCGGCCTCATTCATTTTAAAAAAATATTTATTAAGTTGTACGCACAAAATTACACTTAACCGTTTGCCGTGTCACCTTTTTAGGCTCATTTCTAATATGGACCCATTGACCCATTTGAGAAAAACTTAACCCACATCGACCCCTTTATTCCTAAACCGGTTGAAAGTGCCACCTCTAATAGAGACACATCAACACAATACAAAATAAAATGTAACCCAAAGAGTTATGGCATCCTTTGACTACATTATATTAAACAAAAGCTTGCCTCATATGTGAATTACTCAAGCATATAAAATAGAGGAATCTTCTGTATCGGTATCAAAAAGTTGGGAAAAGCCATCACAAGCTCTCTTTTAGGCATTTCATCGAACATGTTATATGCATGTAAAGCAACTTGTTCAAACTGATTTAGAAAACATCAAAACACCCCTTACAACATGTAAGATTTGTTTAATGTTTCAAACTACCAAACCTAAACAACCAATATTACCAAAAGTCGGCATCAACTAAAAATCCGGCAAAACAATTTCACAGAAATAGAGAAATTCGAACCTGATAACATATAGTTGAAGTTTCAAATGCCTCATCCTCAATGACATTTGCCGACTATGGTTAACCCATTAACCTTTTTCATAATTCAAGTATTCAACTACTATTAAAAATATCATCTAAGCCCCACATAAACACTAAATGTGAAAATTTAATACACGAAGTTTGCACATACTAAACAGATGCACTTCAACATACCTTTTCAAATCATATTGTTCATCCATTATTACAATCACCTCATCTTTAAGGGCAACCAAAGTCTACAAACAATTAACAACAAAAAAATATTAAGATCCTTACAATCTTAGTAATGAAGCAATACTAAAACTTGATTAAGAATTTCTTTTGATAAAACAGGTTATTTTTTTCTTGGCCTGGTGTGGGTTTTATTAGGAATATAAGGTTTAATCCTGCAAAATTAAGAAATCCATAGTTAGGGATTCGAAATAATTGCAAGAAATCTAAGAATTGAACCTTCAAAAAAAGATCCAATATAGCAGGACCAAGCCTTAAAACCCTAAAATAGAGAGAAAACGTACCATTATGATGATCGCAGTGATGAAGAAATAGCAAACCACCAGCTTATGATCAGGTTTATTGTTAGTAGAATCAAACGACACTTGTACCTTGCTTTATGATGACTTGAAACGCAAGCACCCATCAGATACGGCTGGTCTTCCCACTCGTGAGATATGAACAGAGTGGAAGATTGAAGGATCTGTGTTGCAATCAATTACCAAGTATAAAGATTCCATCGCGTGCCTGATTTCCAAGGCCAACTTCTTAATAGGTGGATTGAAGGAGAAACTCTGTCACCTCTTCCTGCTTTATGATCGATCGGCTGGGCTGGGCTGGTTCAATCCAAATGTTTCTTCTTCTCAATCGTTTTGTGACTCCCCGACCGTCATACTCCAACCCCAATAGCTATCGTCCACCATCTTCACCTTAACACTCTGTTCCCGAGTCTCATTTAACAAGGGGATGGGAGGGAAAAGAGATGAAAATATGAAAAACCATGTTCCCGAGTTTCATTTAACAAGGGGAGGGAAGGGAAAAGGAGGGAAAAGGAAAGAAAATATGACCAAATATGACCATATATTCATCCTTCCAAATTGGAGAGATTAGGAGAGAAAATTTTTCCTCCCCTCCCTTCCCCCTCTTAAATGAGACTCGGGAACATAGTGTAAGCCTTAAGAGCGACTGCAGGTCATAACAAAGGATGACCGATCAACTGCTTCTTAGGGGTTTAAGAGGTAGATTTAGGGGTTTAAGGTAGATAAAAGGGCAGACAGTGATGTTTTTCTAAGGTGCTATTTGTTTTTTCTGTGGGAAAAGGTCTGCAGTCTGCGGACCACATCTGCAGGCATCTGCAGGAGAAGAGGTGGACCAAATGTCTGCAGTCTGCAAGGAAAAGAGGTTTTGTTTTTTTTATTTTATAAAAACATCTTCTCTTCTCAAACACACACAAACACACTTTCACACACACCTCCCTCGATCTCTCTCTCCTCTCTGCCTTCATCACCACCACCAAGCACCACCGTCACCACCGTCACCACAAACCTCCCCCGTCGCAACCACCCACCCCCGTCACACTCTCCTCCCTCGATCTCTCTCTCTCTGCCTTCATCACCACCGTCACCACCGTCACCACCGTTCTCCGATGATGATGATGATGGTCTCCTGCTGCTCCCTCTCTCTCTCTCTCTCTCTCTCGATTTGGGGGTTTGTTCGATTTAGGGTTTTGGTTCGATTTGGGGTCGGAGCAGGGGTTCGATTTGGGGGTTTTGATGATGATGATTTGGGGTTCGATTTGATGATTTGGGGGTTCGATTTGGGGTCGGAGCAGGGGTTCGATTTGGGGGTTTTGATGATGATGATAACAGATGATGACGATGATGGTGTCGGAGCAGGGGTGTCGGAGGTGGAGGTGGTGGCGGAGTGGAGGTGGTGGCGGAGCAGTGGTGTCGGAGGTGGAGGTGGTGCCAAGAAGAGGTAAACGTCTGCGAGGAGAAGACTTGGGTCCATTCTGCTCCAAGAAGAGGTCTCGCAGACCTTTTTTAATGAAAGGTCTGCGAGAAAACAAACAAGCTGCAGACATCAAACGTCTGCGCGCGTCTGCGTCGCGCAGACATAAGTGGCCAGAAGTACTTCTGGCCAAAAAACAAACAGCACCTAAAATTCCATGGATTCAATGTGGCGACATAATTACAGGTGGGTTCAGTTTACTATTATACGCTTCAGGTGTCTTAAAATGTTAACCTCTTTACAATTTTACCCTTATAAAATAGGCTTTCATTAGTTGTACACATTGCTTCAAAAGTTGGACGCCATGTAAAATTACATTTGTGTACGTCACTTCTCTTTTTTATAATAGTATAGATAGATAATAAGAATAAATTACATAAGTTGTCCATTATTTAAATACTATTGTAATCTATATTTATATATGTACTACTGTAAAAATACATCTATTTCGAACAAAATGGTAATTTCCATTTAACTTTAAGACACCTTGGTATGTAAGTTACATTTTTATCCTTTTGTCTTTTGACTAGCTACCACATTCATTTGCATTCAATTTTAAAGTATCTATCATTTATATTTATTAAGACACTTATATATCATATATTATAGACCCGCGTATTTCGCGGATTAAATTATGAAAACAATATAATTTATAAATCTCTAACAGGTTGTCCACAGCAGTGGCTCATCAACAGGGGGCAGGGGTTTGTTTTTAATAGGCTAGGGTTTGCTATCCAGAAAGGGGTAGCGGCGCAGCTTGTTGCTCGCTTACCTGCGATATTGATGTAAAGTGCATTTTGTCGAAAGTGATATAATCTTATTTTGAAAAAAAAATGATATAAATTTATACCCACAAAAATCTCTAAATACATCTTATGTTGAAAGTACATTTTAAATATAAAAATGAAAGCGATCAATTAGAATCGTATTTTATCGAATGGGATGAACTGAACAACATTCATTTTTAAAGAAGCAAAAAAGTGAAATAACAAAATATGTTCTTAATCGTTTATTTGAAAATACTAAATCATTCTTTTGATTATATCTTTTCAGTAATCATAAAAACATATATATAATTAGAATCTATAAAATGTATTGACGCGTTGACTTGTTGTGACCCAACCCATTTTAACCAGTTAAAAATCACCCATTTTAACACGAACCCATTACAGCCTAAAAAGGAATAGCTAAATCAGATTCAAACACTAAAAAATCATTATTGGGTATTTTGATTCCATTAAAAAGAAACATAAGTCTTAGGCTGGAGGGCGTGGTTGGAGCCCCCTAGGGGCTTTATCAGGCCACGTCAGCGTCAC
The DNA here is from genome assembly GCA_030545235.1 of Helianthus tuberosus. Lineage (NCBI taxonomy): Eukaryota > Viridiplantae > Streptophyta > Magnoliopsida > Asterales > Asteraceae > Helianthus > Helianthus tuberosus. The sequence goes on from CM060395.1 coordinate 62,671,819, forward strand.
CTAGCATCCATCTTAGCCATTGAGCCCCCTTTAATTTGCATGGTGTGGATAGAGTCCCCTATTAAACAAAATTAAAAAAAAAAGATTTCATTGGTTTAAATCAAGTGGGCCCCACTATAGCGCCTCTTCTCAATCTTTACCATGATGGAGCCCCTCCTATAGCGCGCCCCCTTTAATTCGGACGGTGTGGTCGTATAGCGCCCCGGGGCGCTATAGTTGCTGAGTTGGCCAGGGTGGCGCCCCCACACCCTCCAGCCTATTACAAATGATTGTTCACCTCCTTTAGCACCAAGTTGTTTATTATTATTATTATTATTATTATTATTATTATTATTATAAATATTTAATACTTTTATTATAATACCCTCAAGTTATTTTTGGGAAGAATTAATAGGATTTTTGAATAGCTATGTTATTTCAGAATTATAATGTTACAACAATAACTATTATTCTTAAAAGTCAATAAATATTTTAGGATTTTTTTTTTCAATACAAATATTTATTGTTAATTTTTTTTATAAGGGTGAAGAAGAAAATATCATGTGACATTAATTGTAATCTTTTATTAATATTTGGATATATTTAGTTTGATGATAGATGATCAATAGAAAATACATGAGAAATATAATCAAATACATGAGAAATAGAATCAGTAACTAACAAATCGTTTGATTAGTTGTTGAGCCAAATTTGTTGATTTGTTGGTTTCTTTAGATAGAGTACATACATTATTTTGTTAAGATTTAATAATTATTGTTATTATATAATTATATAACGATGATAATGCACATATTGCTTGCATTATCTTTTAATGCTACATTTTTTAAAGTTATCTTTATCTAAATTATACTTATATATATAACCATATGTTGTATTAAAAATTTCTATTCGTTTGCATCGCACGGGTTCCCTCTAGTAACAATAAAAGTAAAGGATATGAGAGTGGGTGGTAGTATGATGAGGGTGGAGAGACACTCCTTTCGTACTTTCCACTATCATTTAGCGGGAGGTATTGGGTTGGGATATTCAGAATTTGTTTCGAATTCGAAAAATTCGAAATTTGATTTAGTTTGATTCGACTATCGAGAATTCGTTTCGATTATCCAGAATTCGACTTCGATTCAATTCGATTCTAGTAAATCGAATACAAATTTATAGTTTTAAATTTGATTCGATTCGAAATTTGGTTTAACTTAATACATGTTTATTTATTATGTTTATATATAATACATATATAACTTTTATTAGGTTATAGTATAAATTAATCTCTAAATTTATTCTAAGTATTAAAATAGCTCATAACTTAAACGAATATATTATGTATTTTAACTAAATTTGAATCAAGATGAATTTATTCGAATTTATCTGAATACAAATTTTTAATCAAATTCGAACTGGGATTTTAATTCTAATACAAATTCGAATCGAATTGGTTGGTTCTTAATCGAATTCGAATTCAAGTAAAAAAATAAATTATTCGAAAATTTTGATTAGCAATTCGAAATTTTGATATTCGATTCAATGAACACCCCTAATATTGGGTTCAAACCCAAGCAAATAGTAGATTATGACTAATTTAGTGTATTATTTGTCGTTCTAAAAAAACGATCCTAAGGCTCCCATCAATCCTGCACTGCCACTTTATTTTTACGTTAATCTGCCCTAATTAGTGGCATCATTCATTTCAAGTACCCTAAACCGTTTTTATTTTGTTAATTAAAACTAAATTACATATTTAAAAACAGAAATAGAACTAAACTTTCATTAAAATTAATAAACATACATAATTCAAACTAAAAACACCAAAATACGAAAAGATGGATAAAATACAAGCTTGATTTCGAAAAAATAGATGAATTTTATATTTAAAAAACAAATATAATCAAGTTCAAACACTAAATAGATGTAAAAAAAACATAAAGCATTTAAGATATAAAAACAATAAGTTTTTTTTAAAAATACATAGATATTAAATTACGAAAACACAAATAAAATAAAAAACGAAAACATAAATAAAAAACACATCTAAAATCTAAAAATTTCAATTAACTAATTTATTTTAAATAATTATTAATTTAATTATTATTTTCGAACTGATTTTATACACTTGTTTTAGTTTAGCATTAAAAACAATAATTGGAGTGTGAGAGGTACGTGGCAACCCTTGATTCCTAGGAGAATTGGAATACTTTCACCAAGTCACAGATAGTACTCCCGAATCCATTACCCGACATAGCTACCCGAGGGATTGGCGACGATGTTCTCAAACTGCTAGCGATACTCATAAGGGGTACCTGAAGGTGTCCGCTTACCCTGATAGACATGTAATCTATCCTTTTCATCAACTTATGCTAGATAAAATAATTAAACTTTTTATTGAGAGTCTTAAATGACCAAAAGTTTAAGAGTTATAAATTAGTTGTTAATAAAAATTAATAATTAATTACACGAATGATCGTACTCTTATTTGGATTACAACCCAGTGGCTACGACAATCACATCATTAAGTTTGAAATTACAAGATACATAATATATGGGCGGAAATGTCTCAGTGGTTGGCTATAGTATAAACTAATCTCTAAATTTATTCTAAGTATTAAAATAGCCCATTACAAAGCACATAACTTAAACGAATTTATTACATACTTTAACTGAATTTGAATCAAGATGAATTTATTCGATTTTATCTGAGTTTGAATTTTTAAACAAATTTGATCTGGGATTTTAATTCTAATACGAATTTGAATCGAATTGGCTGATTCTTAATAGAATTCGAATTCGAATTCACGTAAAAAATTATTTAAAACTAAAATAAAATATACATTTAAAAACATAAATTGAACTAAACTTTCATTAAAATTAAAAAAATACATAATTCAAACTAAAAAACACCAAAATACGAAAAGATAAATAAAATAGAAGCTTGATTTCGAAAAAAATAGATGAATTTTATATTTAAAAAACAAACATAATCAATTTCAAACACTAAATAGATATAATAAAACATAAAGCATTTAAGATATAAAAACAATAAGTTTAAAGAAAAATACATACATATATATATATATAGGCTAATTATAAGGAGAAAACCCATTCCAGTTGACTAAACCCTGAAAACTCACACATGTGGCTAGGATTGATCCACGTTTGAATTTAGATTGAAAGGAAATAAGGGCATGATCGTCATTTTCTTTCTTACCTTTTTGAGATTATGTGATGTGTCTGCACAAGCAGACTTTTCAACTTTGCTTTTTCTTGTCATCCTTTTTCATTAATACAATTGTACTTGTGTAGACTTTTCAACTTTGCCTCTCACATGGCTGCCCTCTCTCACATCTTTCTAATATTTTCTCTTTTGTTCTTTTTAGATATTCATATCTCTCATCTCAACCAGAGAGAGTGGAGTGAAAGAAAGAAACCTTACTCACCATTGAAGAGTTTTTGCATTTAACATGGCTGATTCGAACAGCCCACACACTTCTCTCTCTCTTTCTCTCTCTCTATAGATAACCATTTTCCAGATCTAAGATCTGAAACAAAAAAAAATTATTTTTCTTATCAAAATCCTTCATAATCAACCACCAAAACTCCAGATGCTCCGAACAAAAAAGATGATCCGAATAAAAAAAGATGCTCCAGATGCTCCGGTTGAAGATGCTCCAGATGCTTCGGTTGAAGATGCTCCGGGAAGATGCTACCAGATCCAAAAGATGCTCCAGATCCGGTTGAAGATGTTCGATGATGTTTCAGATGACGGTTCGATGTTGAAGATTTGAAAAAAAATTTGTGTTCCAGATCTAAAAGGTCATCCAGATTTGCAATTTTCAGATTTGCAATTTTTTGTGTTTTGTAGATTTGCAACTTTTTTTTATTTTCTTGTTTAAGAAGATTAATGTTATTAAGTTCTTGTTTTCTGGATATATTTGTTTTTTTATTACTGATTTTATGGTTGAATCTAAAAAATCTAGTGTTGTTGGATGTAACAATTCTTTGCATCCTAGTTACGAAATGTAACAATCAAAGAAAAAAATGCATGTTACATTTTTTCGTGTTACATAAATAATGTATGTTACTGAAAATAAAGTGCATTGTTTACACATTTTTGTGTTACATAAATAATGTCAGTTACGTTTTTTTGTGTTACATAAATAATGCTCATTACATTTTTTTTGTAACAATCAAAGCAAAAATGCCTGTTATATTTTTTGTGTTACATAAAAAATGTAACAATCAAAGCAAAAATGTCTGTTACATTTTTTTGTGTTACATAAAAAATGTAACAATCAAAGAAAAAATGCATGTTACATTTTTTGTGTTACAGAAATAATGTAAAAATTATATGTTACATTTCTATGTAACATTTGATCATAGAAAAATTATATGTTACGTTTCTATGTAAAACATGTAACAAAACCAAAAAAAAAATGTTACAAAAATATATTGTCATATACACTGTTACATTTTTTGTGTTACAGAAATAATGTTGGTGTAGTGATGTAAGTGATTATGAAGATACGGATCAAGATTCTTGCAAACATTGGATAAAAATGACTTTATTGCTTGTAATTATTTACATATATAGTTCAAGTTTTTATTATGTATATAAAATAAATGCAGTAGGTATTAAATTTTGAATTAAGTGTTTACATATATATATTTGAAAATGAAAACAAAAAGGGTCGATACTAGAGAGAGAGAGAGAGTAGGAAAGATGAATTATGGTGTAGGTTTGAAAACAACTATGAGAGAGAAAGAGATTGTTTTTCAGTTTTAGGGAAAGATGAATTTGTACTTTTTACCTTTTTTTTATATTATCTTACATTGGGAAATGACATATTGAGAGGTCTGCATATGCAGTCTTTTTGTCTTTCTTGTAAGAGGTGAAAATATGTTTCCCATATTACCCTTAAAGTACAATCAATGTATTAAAAAAATACTGAAAAGTGGAACTAAAGAAGGACATGGCTCAAACTTAATCTCACCCATTCATTTAGTTTGATCAATGGTGATTAATGGGTTTTCAGGGTTTAGTCAACTCAACCGGATTTTCGATTTATCCTTACCCTATATATATATTAAATTACGAAAAGACAAATAAAATAAAAAAACGAAAACATAAATAAAAAACACATCTAAAATCTAAAAATTTTAATTAACTAATTTATTTTAATAGTTATTAATTTAATTATTATTTTCCAACTAATTTTACACACTTGTTTTTCTTTAGTGTTAAAAACAATAATTGAATTGTGCGAGGTACGTGGCAACCCTTGATTTCTAGGAGAATTGGAATACTTAGGGGCTGTTTGGCTAAGCTTTTCAAAATGACTTATTTGCTTATTTGCTTTCTGAAAAGCAAATAAGCAAATAAGTCATTTTGAAAAGCTCCATTTTAAAGCTTTTCAAAACAGCTTATTGACTTATTTGCTTTTCAGAAAAGCAAATAAGCAAATAAGTAGTTTTGAAAAGCTTAGCCAAACAACCCCTTAAAGTCAAGGGTAGTACTCCCGAATACATTACCCGACATAACTACCCGAGAGACTGGCGATGATGTTTCCTAACTATTCGCGATACTCGTAAAGGTTACCTGAAGGTGTCCGTCCACTCTGTTGTCCTTTTCATCAACTACTACTAGATAAAAAAAATTCAACAATTTTTTATTGAATCTTAAATGACAAAAAGTTCAAGAGTTATAAATTAGTTGTATATAAAAATTAATAGTTAATTACACGAATGATGGTATTCGTATTTGGCTTACTAAATAAAACCTAGTGGTTGAGACAATGACATTTTCATTTTCATTTAGTTTTGAAATTACAAGATGCATAAGATATGGGCGAAAATGTAACACAACAGAAGAAAAAAAATGAAAATTAAGACTTAAATAAATGTATATTTATTCCATTTTAAATCCATTCAACAAATACAAGCATACACATCTCACCACTGCCAAGTATGGTTCATCGTCCAACCATTTGGGAAGGGTTTATTATCCACAGAAAAATAAAAACCCTCATCCCTTGCTAACCAGTAGCAATTTTTGGTTGGGTACCTACATACAATTGATATATCCAGATCAAAAACATTAAAAACGACACTTTTAGTTATCTGCTTGTCAGGCGCGATCGAGCTAAAATTACACGAGAAAAATGTTGAGTACATGAAGTTCTGCCTAAAAGTAAAGTGAAAATATTGATTAGGCAACAAGGGCCTGTCACCTAGATCGTCGTCAAAAGAGTGACAATGAACACCCAAGTTAGGAACATTGCCATCGGCAATGTATACTGTGAACCGATCCAAGAAGATTTCAGCAGATTGTTTCTCGACCTTGGGGAAGATATCATCACCCGATGTTAAGATTAGCGGGTTGATGATTAAGAAAATAAGAGAAAAATATTTGAATGTAAAACTCATGATTGTGTATATGGTGTAAATGACTTTACTTCACCTTTGGCTATTTATAGACATGAAAATGAGTCTTGATTAGTTATTTGATTCACTAAATATGATTTTCAAATGCAATTGTATTTTGTATTTTGTTTTTTTGTTACTAAGAGGTTGTTTGTTTACCTCCACTTAATGGAGTTTTTAATGGTCTAGATATCTTATTTTTTACTGGTTCAACACTTAATGATTCAGACTGTTTGTTTCGCGAGCAAATATCTGAATGGTTCAAACACCGGAAGGGTAAGGTTTAAGTGTGACGATTGGATACAGTATCACAATATGTATGCAATGGAAGTATTGAGTAAAATATTTAATTCAATAAAAGCTTGAATATAATATTAAAATTTAAGTATAAGCGTTTAAGTACATGCTCACAGACGGGATCAATAAAAAGAGCTCTAGACATTATAGGCCTTAAGCTGAAGAGTTTCAAATTCCAAAGCTTTTATCATAGCCGACCCGGATTCCCAGTCTAATATCAAGGTTCGGTACCTGCAGTTCAATCTTTTTGAAGATACGTCAGCTTTCTCCAGCAAATACAATTAACTAACTCGTTTTTGAAAATGGTTTTTCAAAAGAGTTTTACAGATAGAGAAAACCCGTAGGTAATCATTTAGTATTTCTTGGGATTTTATCTTATCACCAGTTTTACAATACTTGTCATACAGTCGGGAACCAGAATTCAGTACTAATCATTTTCAGTGCTATAATGATTAAGGTACACACCAAAGTTTAATAAAGCTTCTTATAGTCAGTATGCCTACCCCAGCACATTATTTAGTATGGCCATAATAGTTCATGAGTCGGGACGCCCGAACACGGTACCATTAACCCCCAATTGTTTCAGTTATCAAGTAATACGAATTAAACCGAGTTATTATCTTTATAAGCAGATCTCAGGGCTCATTTATAATACCCGCTCCAAGTGGCATATTTGCCATACTCCAAGTTTAAAAATAAAATAAGTTAAGAATATTTACCTCTTGCTAGCTTCCAACCGATAACGATTTTAATTTAGCAAAAGCCGCAAGTCAAAGTATTATTGACCCAAGTCCGATTATCTGGAGGGTTCTATAGTCCGGAATGAACAGAATTAGTTATTTGTTAGAATGTATACGTGTCATGGGTAAGTTCCTTAGACTTGACCCGTTACTATGGAATAGGTTCGGTTCCGCTAGACTAAGCGTAGGCCAGATAGAATGTGGTTTATACCTCTCCGAGTGCAATCACTCATTGGATAAAGGTTATTTAACCATACATTCTGTTTTGAAATGGTTTTGAAGTATTTAGACCCATTACGCCTAATTTATACGAACTATGTTCGTATAACTAGTTATGCGAGTATAAGCGCGTTTGGAAGGTCGATTGGGTCTATGGCAAGTCCGAGGTGTTAAAATATATTTGTAAGTGATGTACATTCTATTAAAAAGTCAGAATGTAGTTTAGTTTAGTTAGAAACCATTTAGTTTGCTTTTACGACCAAAAAGGGCATGACCATGCAATATACTTCAGAGGGTTATATTCAATAATAATATGGTCATAATGTCGGTTTTAATCAGGTTCTAATGTTGACCAAACAGGTTAGAATCAAAAGTCAAAGCAGAAGTCAAACTGCTTGACTTTTGACATAGAACGAGGTTCTAAACTGAATTGGATGAGTTAAGCATGCTAATTGTAACACCCTAGTTATTTAATATGTAAATACCAACGATTAGATGTGTAGTTAAGACTACACATGCTATAAAAATACGGGTTTATTAAAACTTTTATAAATCATAGGTTATTCTACAAAACATGGTCGATTTCGTTGATTAAAATCTACAACGTTGCAATGTGCGGAAGCGTGCATCTTTGTCGTGTTCGGTTCTTCGCTGAGCTTGATCGTCTTCCGGCATCCCAGAAAGTACCTACATTTCATAAACATGAAATGCTTTAGTCATACGGTATTAAAAACGCATTTAAACGAGTCCGGAAAACAAACTGATCAAAATATACATTTTTGTACAGGGTGACACCGTAATTTACGGTGGTCCTTGTTTTGACTTGTTTTCACCGTAAATCAGAAGAGATCCACCGTAGCATTTTTCAACTCCACCGTAAATTACGGTGGACACCGTAATTTACGGTGGCACCTGCATTCAGCTTCTCCAATTTTGCCGCAACTTGACACGAAATCTTTCGTATCTTTCAAACCGCTTATCCGCTTGACCTACCGTTTCTTCCTACATGTTTGTAATTTGATTCTCCATCATATGGAGTTAAAATCCGACATTCGGCTTAACAAATTTTAAGACTTTTAAGTCTTCGGCTTATTTCCCCTTTTACCAAATTTTGACCCATTCGCGGTTTTATCAAACAAACGTATTTGTTTGATTCCTATATCACATACAACTCTTTAATTTAATACTACTTACCATTTTAGGTTCTATTCATAGGTTTATTACACAATTTAAACCCGTTTTCACTCGTATGCTTATTTTGACCCGTTAAGGGTTCTTAAGCACTTTCGAGCCTAAAATCGCTTTCAATTGCTTCTATAATAAATCTAAGTATTCATTTAATCATAAAACTTATTTCCGAACAACTTTTAAAGGTTGTTTGGTCAATTTAGCCGCCAAGGGCGTTTTGGTCCATTTTAGTCCTTTATTAACAATGAAGGACTTTTGAAAGTATATTGGACCCATAATCCCTCTTTAACCTATAATTATGTTTGAAAAGTCATTAAGCTTTCCAAACGCCATGTTCATTACATAAAACATTTGGTTTACCTAACAAGAAACCAAATGTCCGTTTTGACCTCTTTTAACACTCTTGAACCATATGTTCTAAATGAGTGTTACCTTATTTCACATACCTGGCGCAGATCAATATCTTGACCCGTTTTTTTTAATACCTTGCTTTTATAACTGCTAATTCATAGCGTTGCTAACACCAATTTGACATTTACACCTGAAATAATATAGCTCGACAATAATCATTAGTCGCTATTGACAAAGGGTGATATCTTCACCTTTTGACCCATTTGGTCTAAGTGACCGACTATGTTGGCGAGATGATATTTATTACCATCTCATCTATACGACTCGCTTCGGTTTACACCGTGTGGCCATTTCACTTATTAATTGATTTTCTTAACGCTTTTTAGCCTGTTATGGCTTACGCCTTACAGTGTCTTTCAAAACCATTAGTTATGGTCAACGCATGACCAATTTACCTTTTTACCCTTATTGTTTGTTTTGGGTTTACCCTATAAAGTAACCATTCGAAAGCTCATTTTCCATTTGTCATAAATTGATCGAATTACCGATTTAACTCCTTTTTAACCATCAACATGGTTTCTTGTCGTGCTAGACTACCTTGTTCCGTACGTTTACACGTCGGAACATCATACCTCAATTATGTAATTGTCTTTTTAGTAACTATTACGGTAAGGGAGTATTCTAACCTATAAGACTAGTGTAAGCTATACTTACCTTGCATCCGAATTATGCTTTTCCACCATTCTTGCTTCATTTGACCCGCTTCCTTTCCAAGCCTCCACCTAGCTTGTCAAGCGTCAAACTATCATCATAATTCGTAAGACGGTTATATTAGTCATCATTAATTATGACTATTCCATCTTACATATTTTCTATCACAAATACCATTCGATTTTATTAATGGTCGGTTTGACTACTAAAAGTCAAACGCCCCTTAGCATATAAATGCACATTCAAGTTCTACCTATCAATTAGTAGCTAACATGATCTTATACACTTAGTTACATGAACATGGCTACCAAATTTCATCATAACATTCAAACCCATTTCAATCATGTATGAACAAGTTCCCAAATCACTTAATTTGTTTGAGTGCCTTGTTTCTATTATCCAATATGATGATTTTAAACATAAACTTATCATCACCTTTACTATTACATAAAAACCCACTTCCTAGTTTACTTGTTAATCACATACAAGTGATATTACTTCAAGTTCTTCATGATTTCATCATTTCTAACAAAACCCACTTCTAGTTACTTATGAACTCTTAACAAAATCTCTAATTTGTTCAAGTAGTTCATTCATATGAATTAGTATGATGTTTATAAACACCATTAGGACATCAATTTCATCAATTCAACCAAAACCCACTTAGCTCATAATAGGGTAATTATCAAATCCCTAGTTTGACAACAATTCATCAAGATTTCTACTAGGGTTTGTTTCTAAACCAAGATATAATCACAGTGACACTCATAGATTCAACATTCATTCCAAAATTTCGATTATGATTGTTCATCATAATCTCAAAGTATCACCAAAACTGAAATTTTGACATACCTTGTGATCCTCACGACTAGGTGATCATTAATACGTGTTCATGCATTCGATTCGGGCTGGATTCGACCTTCAATTTCGTTGATTTGTTGAAGCTAGGGCTAAAGCTCCATGGGAGCTTTCTCCTGACCTTAACCACGCACGCACACACACACACTTGTGTGTGTGTTGTGTTTATTTTTAAGTTTTTAATTTCAATTTCAAGTTACCCGGCTTTGGTCCCTCGTGTTTGGTTAGTTATTAATTAGATCACAATCTAATTATTTTCAATAACATTCCCACTTATTAACTAGGTTTAATATTCCTAGTGAACTTAGCGGGTTCGGGAATATTTATGACTAAGTTTATTTTAGGTCCCGTTAACTCGGGCCTTCTAAGCTTTTATTTCCTTAAAAGCTTTTATTCACTTTTTATTTATTATTAGGATTAATTATTTAAATCCTAATATTTACCGGGTAAATTTTTACCACTAAAGGTATTTTACCCGTCTTTACTATTAACGTGGTTTGATTACCAAAACCGTTTTCGGGGTGTTACAAGTCTACCCCCCTTAAAGAGGTTTCGTCCTCGAAACCTTTTCTTACTTAATTTATCGAGTTCAACTCCATGTATCTGCTCTCGATAATCAATTAAGCATTTCTCATATCTTAACCGATTGTTAGTATTACCAGAAAAGTATGGTAATATTCTTTTGGTTATTAATCATCTACGTATCTTACATGACATAATGCGACTGGAAATAACGTAATCTCGTTATTTCCACTAGTTTACTCAACTTAGCGATATTCCTCGCTTTCATATACTATCGAATTCTTTATGAATCCGTGACTTTGACCCGTTTAAAGGTCTTTAGTGAAATCTTTTCACTTTTAGCAGCAAATTTCCTTTTGTCTTCAAATTTATTATTTATTCGATTCAGTCATACCGAACCTATCGCTTACAAGCAAACCAAACTTATTTAAATGACCTTGACCGGTCTCACTACTTAGACTTATTAGTCCAGTTACTTTTTACCGCTTGCTTGGTAATAATGTGATTCTACTTCACATTACCTTTCTTGACCGTGATCATGTCACATCATGTTTAATTTATATCCAAAATTTCCTTTCCGAAATATCACTTTTTGAGTATAACGTCTTGCGCCTATCGATGTCAAGACTTGAACCTTTCATGCTTAATATTAAATTTTCCTATCAGGATTCTCATTCGTAAAAACGTTATTTCTTACTAAAACCAAGGTTTTAGTTTAGGATCTTCTCTTTATCTTTCGTCAATTATCCGTAACAGGACACTGACAGTCTGTAATTTATTCTTTTACAGTCTTAGTTTTATGCTGGGATGTTCAACTGGTTCTCTCGCTTTGTTAAGTAACCCGTAGGTTCCTTCACGTAGCCTCGTAGGCTATTTCCTTAGGTCTTCACCCCCTTTTTACTGAAAACACTAAGGTTCATTTCCTTTTCTTTACGTGACCCAAGGGTCATTCTGGTCCCGTAGACCTTAACACCGTGTTTAATCCCGTAGGTTATGACGATCTCTTAAATCATCTTTTTATTTGTATCTACATTCAAATGTATATATATATTCATATATAGCTTCAAAGCATGACTTGCTATGTTTAAAATTGTATATTTTCGCTTATGAGCTTTAGTTGACCTTGACCGTAGTCTAAGGCTTCATTAACTTATTTCCGGGCGGAATTTTCTGACTTTGTCCTTACGTTTGACGTTTTACAAAAACGACCCGTTTAGCGACATATTCACACTTCCCGGGTTCGAGTGTAAGTCTACTCCCTCCCAGTACTTGTCTAAATCATTTTACATGCTTGCATTTTCAGGGTTCGAGTGTAAGTCTACTCCCTCCCAATACTTGTCTAAATCATTTTACATGTTTGCATTTTATGGGTTCGAGTGTAAGTACACTCCCTCCCAATACTTGTCTAGATCATTTTACATGCTTGCGTTTTATGGGTTCGAGTGTAAGTACACTCCCTCCCAATACTTGTCTAAATCATTTTACATGCTTGCGTTTTATGGGTTCGAGTGTAAGTACACTCCCTCCCAATACTTGTCTAAATCATTTTACATGCTTGTTTGTCCCTTCACTCGGGCTCATTATCCTAATGTAATACGCTCCCGTCACTCGGTTGTGCGTTTACATTATTTTCAAATATCTTGCTTATCTGCTTCATTTGGGTACTTTTTAATTAGTCCCATTCACCCCGCCATTACCACATCGGACATAACTGCGCTCATTATAAGAAGCTCATGCTATCATGTGTTCACTACTTACTTGGCCAGAGTAAGCGATCAACACGTGGTACGCATGACCTTATTATAATTACCACATCACGTCCCATGTAAGTAACTCCTCAATTTATCCTCATGTTTATGGTTTCATTTGGTAAAACTTTATTTAATTGTTGGTTAACAATTATTAGTTTTAATCGTTTATCCTTGAACATGTACAATGTCCCTTTTTATAAACATTTATTCACATTCACTGATGTGATCATTAATTTTTCTCAATAGGATTTGTATTGAGAATACTTACTTGGATGATCACTCTCGTCCAGGTTTCTATATAATTAAGTCTTGTTATTCATTTGCTATTCATCATTGTGAATAACACATTTCCTATTAAATTTCTCTTGGAAATCAGGTTTTCCAAGTTCTGTCATATGTGTATGCAACCGTTATTACTTACGTGTTTGTTGCATATAACGACTCGTGCGATTAAATTTAAAAGTGTGCACCTGGTGATGCTTGCCCTAACAGGCTTCTCTTATCATTAGTCTTGTTCGCGACCGTTACGCGATTTTGGTCCTTAATGAGTATGCTCTTCCTGTCGTACCTCGGACCGTTCTAATCATCATATCCATAATTTGTTTGACTCTCGTCGTCTTCAAACGCGAGTGTCCTTCATTTAAAACATTCACAAAAGTTAGTAAAGTCAACTTCAATAATCGCCCGTATTATAATACAAGGCATTTTCTACTATACACGTCAACGCGCGTATTTTCGTCAACCCTAACAATCATTTAAATTGGGGTAACGTATACCACACGATAGCTCTATGTGTTGTTTACAACACTTAAGCATACTAACTAATAACGTACTTGTACTTACCGGATTTGCGATCAAGCTTCGAACCGAACACTATTCTTTGTCAAGAGCAGAAGGTTTAAGTCCGAGCATGGTTCTCCCCACCATACTTGAATCTCTTAAACCAGTGCTCTGATACCAACTTGTAACACCCTAGTTATTTAATATGTAAATACCAACGATTAGATGTGTAGTTAAGACTACACATGCTATAAAAATACGGGTTTATTAAAACTTTTATAAATCATAGGTTATTCTACAAAACATGGTCGATTTCGTTGATTAAAATCTACAACGTTGCAATGTGCGGAAGCGTGCATCTTTGTCGTGTTCGGTTCTTCGCTGAGCTTGATCGTCTTCCGGCATCCCAGAAAGTACCTACATTTCATAAACATGAAATGCTTTAGTCATACGGTATTAAAAACGCATTTAAACGAGTCCGGAAAACAAACTGATCAAAATATACATTTTTGTACAGGGTCCACCGTAAATTACGGTGGACACCGTAATTTACGGTGGTCCTTGTTTTGACTTGTTTTCACCGTAAATCAGAAGAGATCCACCGTAGCATTTTTCAACTCCACCGTAAATTACGGTGGACACCGTAATTTACGGTGGCACCTGCATTCAGCTTCTCCAATTTTGCCGCAACTTGACACGAAATCTTTCGTATCTTTCAAACCGCTTATCCGTTTGACCTACCGTTTCTTCCTACATGTTTGTAATTTGATTCTCCATCATATGGAGTTAAAATCCGACATTCGGCTTAACAAATTTTAAGACGTTTAAGTCTTCGGCTTATTTCCCCTTTTACCAAATTTTGACCCATTCGCGGTTTTATCAAACAAACGTATTTGTTTGATTCCTATATCACATACAACTCTTTAATTTAATACTACTTACCATTTTAGGTTCTATTCATAGGTTTATTACACAATTTAAACCCGTTTTCACTCGTATGCTTATTTTGACCCGTTAAGGGTTCTTAAGCACTTTCGAGCCTAAAATCGCTTTCAATTGCTTCTATAATAAATCTAAGTATTCATTTAATCATAAAACTTATTTCCGAACAACTTTTAAAGGTTGTTTGGTCAATTTAGCCGCCAAGGGCGTTTTGGTCCATTTTAGTCCTTTATTAACAATGAAGGACTTTTGAAAGTATATTGGACCCATAATCCCTCTTTAACCTATAATTATGTTTGAAAAGTCATTAAGCTTTCCAAACGCCATGTTCATTACATAAAACATTTGGTTTACCTAACAAGAAACCAAATGTCCGTTTTGACCTCTTTTAACACTCTTGAACCATATGTTCTAAATGAGTGTTACCTTATTTCACATACCTGGCGCAGATCAATATATTGACCCGTTTTTTTTAATACCTTGCTTTTATAACTGCTAATTCATAGCGTTGCTAACACCAATTTGACATTTACACCTGAAATAATATAGCTCGACAATAATCATTAGTCGCTATTGACAAAGGGTGATATCTTCACCTTTTGACCCATTTGGTCTAAGTGACCGACTATGTTGGCGAGATGATATTTATTACCATCTCATCTATACGACTCGCTTCGGTTTACACCGTGTGGCCATTTCACTTATTAATTGATTTTCTTAACGCTTTTTAGCCTGTTATGGCTTACGCCTTACAGTGTCTTTCAAAACCATTAGTTATGGTCAACGCATGACCAATTTACCTTTTTACCCTTATTGTTTGTTTTGGGTTTACCCTATAAAGTAACCATTCGAAAGCTCATTTTCCATTTGTCATAAATTGATCGAATTACCGATTTAACTCCTTTTTAACCATCAACATGGTTTCTTGTCGTGCTAGACTACCTTGTTCCGTACGTTTACACGTCGGAACATCATACCTCAATTATGTAATTATCTTTTTAGTAACTATTACGGTAAGGGAGTATTCTAACCTATAAGACTAGTGTAAGCTATACTTACCTTGCATCCGAATTATGCTTTTCCACCATTCTTGCTTCGTTTGACCCGCTTCCTTTCCAAGCCTCCACCTAGCTTGTCAAGCGTCAAACTATCATCATAATTCGTAAGACGGTTATATTAGTCATCATTAATTATGACTATTCCATCTTACATATTTTCTATCACAAATACCATTCGATTTTATTAATGGTCGGTTTGACTACTAAAAGTCAAACGCCCCTTAGCATATAAATGCACATTCAAGTTCTACCTATCAATTAGTAGCTAACATGATCTTATACACTTAGTTACATGAACATGGCTACCAAATTTCATCATAACATTCAAACCCATTTCAATCATGTATGAACAAGTTCCCAAATCACTTAATTTGTTTGAGTGCCTTGTTTCTATTATCCAATATGATGATTTTAAACATAAACTTATCATCACCTTTACTATTACATAAAAACCCACTTCCTAGTTTACTTGTTAATCACATACAAGTGATATTACTTCAAGTTCTTCATGATTTCATCATTTCTAACAAAACCCACTTCTAGTTACTTATGAACTCTTAACAAAATCTCTAATTTGTTCAAGTAGTTCATTCATATGAATTAGTATGATGTTTATAAACACCATTAGGACATCAATTTCATCAATTCAACCAAAACCCACTTAGCTCATAATAGGGTAATTATCAAATCCCTAGTTTGACAACAATTCATCAAGATTTCTACTAGGGTTTGTTTCTAAACCAAGATATAATCACAGTGACACTCATAGATTCAACATTCATTCCAAAATTTCGATTATGATTGTTCATCATAATCTCAAAGTATCACCAAAACTGAAATTTCGACATACCTTGTGATCCTCACGACTAGGTGATCATTAATACGTGTTCATGCATTCGATTCGGGCTGGATTCGACCTTCAATTTCGTTGATTTGTTGAAGCTAGGGCTAAAGCTCCATGGGAGCTTTCTCCTGACCTTAACCACGCACGCACACACACACTTGTGTGTGTGTTGTGTTTATTTTTAAGTTTTTAATTTCAATTTCAAGTTACCCGGCTTTGGTCCCTCGTGTTTGGTTAGTTATTAATTAGATCACAATCTAATTATTTTCAATAACATTCCCACTTATTAACTAGGTTTAATATTCCTAGTGAACTTAGCGGGTTCGGGAATATTTATGACTAAGTTTATTTTAGGTCCCGTTAACTCGGGCCTTCTAAGCTTTTATTTCCTTAAAAGCTTTTATTCACTTTTTATTTATTATTAGGATTAATTATTTAAATCCTAATATTTACCGGGTAAATTTTTACCACTAAAGGTATTTTACCCGTCTTTACTATTAACGTGGTTTGATTACCAAAACCGTTTTCGGGGTGTTACACTAATATATGTTTACATAAGTTACATATTCTATTTAAGTGTCAAAACAAGTGAGTTATAAGCTTAGAAACTCATTTACGTGATTTATGCAAACTGTTGCATTTTTTACTTTTTAAGTAGCATGCTTGACTCGTCAATTCGACTAGTTAACATGATGATCCGAGGGTATGATCACAGAGGGATCATACCATCGTTATTATGATCACGTAGGAAAGTTCGGATTGAACTTTGACTTGACCATATTGGTCAGAACTGAAAGTCAAATTGTTTGACTTTTAGTTGATTACCAACTAGATTAAGTGAAATAGAACTAGGAGAAGACTTACTAGAGAAGAGGAACACTAAAGAACACTAGAGAGCAGCTCCAAACTACAGGGATTGCTCCAAAGAAGTGTTTCTGAGTGAATTGAGAAGGTGTGAGTTGAATGAGCAACTTGATCACCTATTTATAGTGCTCAAGAGGTCACCAAATCAAGCCAATTGTCCATCTAGGTGCTATAGACATGCTTAGTGTCATCCCATATGTCCAAAGGAGAAGAATGGTGGCAAAAATTGTGACCAAATGGCTTGGAATGCAGCTGGGAATGACAGTTGTGATTCTTCTGTCACTGGGCACTTCTTACGAACCGTAAGAGGTAGGTTACGGTCCGTAAGGTACCTCCAGAGATGGAATTTAGTCATTTTAGTCCTTGGACATTATATATTTTCCCATATGTGCATATTTGGTCCCTCTCCTTCCACATAGTCGGGATTAGTTGGAGATTCGGGACACGTGTCGTCACATGTTGGACGAAATTTTTTTGGGTGTTACATCTAATCTAAATTGGTCAGACATTTGCCTCTAAACGGTTAAGCATTATACTTATAAGGTTAAAAACTTGTGTATTACACAAGTTTTAACATTTCGCTGAATTTTTTTATTATTAATATTAAGGTTAGAAACTTGTGTGTTACACATAGTTGGATAAGTTAAATATTAGAGTAAAATAGAATTTGCGTCCCTGTGCTATAGAAACGATGTGAACTCGCGTCCCTAAAATGAAAATTTCGACCATTGAGTCCCCAACTTATAAATAGCGCTACACAACGAGTCCCTCGCACCAATTGAGTTTTTTCTAGTTAACTTATAAAATAGCAGGGGGTAAATCTGTAATTTCACATTAAACGTTGGGGCAAGACGGACAATAGACATTCACTTAGTGGTGTTTACATTCTCACACCCTGATATTTCTTTTTCTTCTTCTTTTGAGTCCCCACAATTTCTCCAAAATTTCCATCCATCTTCCTCCTCCGTTTCTTCCCTCATGAACTATAAATTCACCTCTATTTCCATCATTCTTCCTCCCCCATTACTTCCCCAATCAAACACAACCAAACCGAACCACCACCATCGCATCACCCACTGTCAAAACCCAGAATGTCATCGCACCAAACCCACTGTCTCGACCCACTACGACGCTGACCACCAAACCCACTATCTTCAACCGTACATCACCACCAACAAAATGAGCAGTCTTCAACTGTACATCATCGTCAACGCCACCACTTCTCTGTTTGAAGCCACAGTTTCAAAGTTTGGATTGAATCCATTGATCACCCAACCCGATCTAGCCCACATTCTAACCCGGTCCAAACACCATGCCAATTCAACCACATTTTATCTTTGACCACCGTGGTGAGGGAAGTAATTTTTGGATGATTTTGTTAATTGCAGTTGAAACAGGTTGATTAATGCTTGTAAGAACAATTCCTGAGCCCGTCCTTGAACTGGGTAGTCCGATGAGAAGTGATCTGATCCTAGGTCTGCAAAACAAAACACCGTTAGGACTCGTTACAGGAATGGGGTTATTCCTGTAACCACCCTCCGGCGTGAGATTAAGTATATAGTTTGTGGGAGTATACGGAATGAGTAGAGAGAACAATGTGTTTACCTCCGTGATGAAATCCTCTATTTATACTTATGGGTGGCTTTTAGGGTTTCCGCATATGTTGGGAAGTCGGTTAGGTGACTCCTACATTCTCGGAGATTTATAAGTATGAAGATATATGAGAATATCTTCCTCATTTACGACTTATTTAATGGTTGGTGTTCGACTCGGAATGACCGAATCGGGTCATTCCTCCACATGCCCCCAGTCCGATTCTATGGGGTTTTGCATGGGGTCGGACTTAAAAAAGTGACAAAACCTACCACCAAAAAGTGCATTGAAAAAGAAATGTATAATTGTGCCCTTAAAATAAAACAAGATAAAATAAATGAATACGTCATCACATCTGGTGCCAGATACCCGAAAGGGCGTTTTGGCGGCGTCAGTTGTCACATCAACAACCTGCTCATTATTACCTGGGCTGCCACACGTTATTTTTGGGCTCCATTTTTGAATTGTGAAACGTGGAAATAACGAGTATAAATGTAAGATTGATCCGGAAGAGTCGAAACTTTCTCCACTTACCTCAACCTTCACTTCTTCGCTTCTTGATTTTCTACCATGGCCCCCAAAAATGCTGACTCCATGTCTTGTGAGGAAGCTCTGTACTTTAAATGAAACAAAACCTCCTTCGATATACTTCTGTGATGTAGAGTGTGAAACATGGTAAGGGTTGATTTTGTGTGGTTTAGCTTATTTTATGTGATTATATGATTGGAATTGGATTATTGCAAGAGTTTGTATGTTTGCAGGTAAGAACGCGTAATTTGGTGAAGTTACGGAGTTTAACGATAAAGCGGAACATGTAAGATTGATGAGTGCAGCCAATGGTTGTGTTCGGGTCAAATGAATGGTTTGGTTATGCGAGAAATACGAAAGAATGGGAGTTAAGGGGTCTCCTGGTCATTATTGGAAAGTGATAAATAGCTTGGATATTTGAGAATTATGAAATATTAAAGTTGAAGGGCTATTTGGTCATTATTTGGAAGTGAAATATACTGAAAATACAAAGGGAACAAAGAAGTTGAGGGACTAAATTGGCAATTATATGAAAGTTGATTTGTGATTGATGAAGGTTGCATGAATACGCATGGGGCTTACGGATTGTAAAACGTGACTTACGTTTCATGCATGGTGTTCACAAAAAAACAAACAACAACATCAACTTGGGGTTTACGCTTGGATTATGGGGCTTATGGTTGACAAGGGTTTATGAGGCATGAGAAAGCGTAACCTACGGTTACGAAACCGTAGGTGACGGCGCAAAGGAGTGGGCTGCACGTGATCGATATTTTAGAAGGATTATAAGGGTTTTAAACCCTATTTCGTGGACATCTTGATACATTCGAAAGTCAGCAGCAACATATCACGAGAGATAGCAGCCATTAGACATTATTTTGGGCTCCGAATTAGTGGGAACATTATCATTATTATCGAAATTATTGGCAGCAGCAACCATACGATTTTGTGCAACAGACTTTATTAATTGGGGGCTCCAAACTCACGATTGAACATCATCATTACGATTGATTTGGCAGCCATACATCATCGATTATAAGCAACAAACATAACACACTTTTGGCTCTCTTACTTCACCATCATCGATTGTTGGCAGCCACATATCACAACTTGGAGCTTAAAAAACTCATCACTCAACATCAATATCATCATTCATCATCCGCAAAACATGGATTCGATCACGAATTCAATCTCTTACCAAGCTTTTGAAGATCGTACGAATGTCATGAGCGGCTAGTCGTCCCGTGACCGTCTCTGGGAATAGGGTTTGTGTTTAAACATTGGGTTGCGTATTGTTACGATGTTTTGGATTAGGATTCGATTAAACATTCGGTTAATCGTTCCTATTGTTTATTGTTTCGATTAAACATTATATGATTATCGTAAACGTTTCAATTCATCAATTATTTGGTTGTTTCATCAACAATTGGGATTAAGTTCTAAGTTGTCATTGATTTTAACCTTTAATCATTGAATCCGTTAATGTTTATGAAATCTGAAACTGGTAATTAACTAGATTACTATTCATTTGCATCAATCCTTCGGTTTCGATCGTGGATCATTGCAATCAAATATATTATTAATTAATTATTTATTAAAACAAGTTTTCAAATCATGTCTATGTGATTTCTAAATAGTGGTAACTAGGTAATCCGATTTTCTGCATAACCTGAAAACCCGGAGATTGGTCTTTTCTCACAATTGTTTACAACTCTAATTTATAGTTGTTTTCACAATTATTCTCAAAACTACAAAAAGCAATTAGGTATTAATTTAGATATTAGTTATAAACAACGAGATTTTGTACTTTCCACTGATTCCCCGTGGATTAGACACCCTACTTACCCTTTACCAGTAAAAGGTGAATAGGACACTTTACTTTATTTTTTACCGACCTTACGACATTGATCATTCTGCAGACATACTGCATTAGGCCGGAGTGGCATCCGGTGATGTCATCGGAGAGTGATACACTGATACTGCCTTTCCCCTGAAGGATGGCAAAATCACTCTATTCGTCGAGTTCTTCAAGTTTTGCAATTTCCGTCTTCCGATTACTATGTTTTGCAAGTTGATGCTTGACGAATATGCTGTGCACATATCCCCAATGCATCCTCTTGGACTTGCAAAGCTTCGTCATTTTAATATGCTTGCTTGAGTATGGGATTCTTGCCGGAATCGCTTGTATTCCGTGTCCTATACACGTTGGTGTGGAAAGCCCCCTTCTTCACATTGGACCGCCGAAGTACTGATGAGACGTGTCTCCGTCTCGTGCCCTCGAGTTGTCGGTGCAAGCGTTGTGTTCTGTCCCGACATGGCGTATGGACCGTAACCCCCGTGCCAAAACATATGCTACGGGCATTGGAACCCCCACTGAGTCATCTGATTTCCTTCTGGGGTAGCCCCGTAGATGGGAGGAGGCGCGTACCCATATGGCGGCATGTAGTAGTATGGCGGAATATAGGCTTGATTCCGGGGGTGATTGGGGTGTTCAAAGCTGACCTGGGCATCGTCACCGGCTGGTGAGGTGGAGTGGACATCGCCGCTGTGAGAGCCGCTGTAAGGGCTGCTGAATACAGCGGGGGAAACTGGAAGTTACCCCCTGGTGAGCAATACTGTGCTGTTGTTCCATCCGCAGCCATGTAAACTAGCAGGGTTGGTCTGTAATGGTGACTCCTTGATCCTGAGGCTGGCGTAAACGTCGGAGAACCAGAACTTAGGGGTACCCCCTTGTGTGGAGACGGTTGAAACCACTGTCCCTGCCACCGTAGTAGTAGGTGACCGTGTGATCCCCGCTCCCGAGAGGGGGAAACCCGCTCTTGAAGACGTTGTGTCCACCGGCCCCCACTCATAACCCGGGGGTAACTCTGCATCAAACTCAAGGGCCAAAGACCTAGTGACCATGGGGGCCGTGACTGTCGTCGTAGTATTTGATGTCGTTGTGCCTCCTTCTTCATCAACGGAAGTCAGCACCATGCTAGAGATTGAAATACCGTCGTTCGGAGCACTCATCGTGGTAACAGGTTCCTTAGTACTTGCCGGTCCCACGGATGGCGCCAATGTAAGAACAGTACCTGAGCCCATCCTTGAACTGGGTAGTCCGATAAGAAGTGATCCGATCCTAGGTCTGCAAAACTAAACACCGTTAGGATTCGTTACAGGAATGGGGTTATTCCTGTAACCACCCTTCGGCGTGAGAATAAATATTTGCTTTGTGGGAGTATAGGGAATGAGTAGAGAGAACAATGTGTTTACCTCCATGATGAAATCCTCTATTTATACTTATGGGTGGCTTTTAGGGTTTCCGCATATGTTGGGAAGTCGGTTAGGCGACTCCTAAATTCTCGGAGATTTATAAGTATGAAGATATATGAGAATATCTTCCTCATTTACGACTTATTTAATGGTTGGTGTTCGAACCGGAATGACCGGATCAGATCATTCCTCCACAATGCTTATTTTAGATGCTTTTGTTAGTTACGGTTGAAACAGGTTGATTAGTTTGCTTATTTTAGATAATTTTGTTAATTAGGTTGACATAGTTGATTAGTTTGCTTATTTTGTAATCGGGGTCACGCTGGTGAATCCCGATTAAAACCAGGATTACGGTGATCATCAGGTTACGGGGCGAGGTCATGGTGACGGTTGGACTTGTTGTAGGGATGTTCATGACGCTAGAGTGGCCACAGGTGTTTCACCTGCGACACCGGGCCCATGCCGATCTCCTAAGACTTATTAGTAGGGTTTTATATTAATATTATAACTTTTGTTATGTAATTTATCAATCTTTTAACTTTTGGTATGTTAACTTTTTTACTTTTGGTACATTAATCATACGTTAATACGACTTTGAATATATTTTATTCCCAATTATAAACCTTAGGGACGCGGTTTAATATTCAATGAATATCATAGGGACCCAAAATTAACTTGTATTATTTGAATTTGGTGGGTAAAAAAATTGCAACGTCGAGGGACTCAATAAAGAACAGGTTAGAATCGACATGGACGCAAATTAAGGTTATACCAAAGGGTAAATTGGCCATTTCTGCTGATAAACAATCTCAGTTTGTGCAAGGGACTCATTGTGTAGCGCTTTGTATAAGTTAGGGACTCAATGGTCGAAATTTTCGTTTTAGGGACGTGAGTTGACACAAATATAGCACAGGGATGCAAATTACATTTTACTCCAAATATTAAATAGTTAATTCTTTTAAACAATTTTTTTAATTCTAGTCGTTTGTGGGACTTGAACCCAAGACCTCCCCCTCCCAAACCCAAGTGTTTTAAAGGTGGGTTATTGGATTTTTTCACTTCCAACTATTGGGTACTGGCCGCTGCCACTCTCAACTATCACTTTGACTCACATCACCTCCAACTTAACACTTTGTGTGTTATGTCACTCTGCAGGTGAATATTTCTTAGTGTTTGACTTGTGTTATTGGTGATATTAGGCTAACACTTTGTGAATTACTAATGACTGCAGATGAATCTACTCCTAAAAGACAAAAGGGGAGCCAAAAACTGTTGGACTCTATATGCCCAAGACGCATATTAAATTGATGTGGCTAGTACGTTATGATCCAAGTCGGGTCATACCCAAGAACAAGCTAGACAAACACCTATAATATTTATTTATGATATGATCAAACAAATAAATATTAACACTTAGAATATTTATAAATTGGTTTTCTAAATAATTTAGAAATTGGTTTTCTAAATAATTGCACTTGAGAAACTAATAAATTATATGGATAATTTATTTTGAGAGAATATTTTATTTTGTTATTTAATGGGTTAAATAACATTATAAAAGTTTGTGAGATGTTGCATAAGTCTTATAACATGTGATGTTATATTTTATAAAAGTTATAAAATAAAACAAGACTTAAAATTTAAAAGGTTGAATTTTCATTGGGCAAAAATGTGGCCCTATGGCCACCCCTTTAGTGCTTCCCAAGGTAGGTTTCCACCGATAGAATTACATGAAACATGTCTTCCATTTAAAACACAAGATCTTGCTTATTCTTTCATACATTCTCTCACATACTTTCACAAGTTAATTTTCAAGTGCAAGAACTATAAAAAATGTTGCCAAAGGAAAGGGTCACTTCAAAGGGAAAGGAAAAAGAAAGGCTAAAGCGCAACCACCAAAACTAAAAGAAAAGAAGGCAAAGGTTGTCACGAACGATCCATGCTTTGAGCGTGGCGAGATAGGGCAATTGGAAAGGAAATTGTCCAACCTATCTCAAGGAGTTGAAAAACAAGAGGGATGCGGGGAAAACCTCAGGTACAATTTTTATGATACATATTGACCTTAATGTTATTTCTTCTAACACATGGGTATTAGATACCGTATGTGGAACTTATGTTTGCAATTAGTTGCAAGGGTTCAAAAGAAATAAGCATTACAAGAAGGGAGACATTAGTCTCTTCATGGGCAATGGAACGAAAGTTCAAGTTGAAGCCCGAGGAGACTATGTTTTGAATCCTCCAAGTGGTTTGGAAGTTTTTTTGAAAAATGTTTTGTATGCTCCTAGTTTAACTAGGAACATTATTTCAGTTTCCCTTTTGAGACAATATGGTTTTGATTTAAAGTTTGTAAACAATGACATTTATGTTTCGATGAATGACATGTTTTACTTTAAAGCTATGCCTTCAAATGGTATTTATGAATTGGTTCATGATAATACATCATTTGATAAATTAATGTACCAAGCAACCACCAAGAAACTCAAAATGGATTTGAGTGAGACCTATCTTTGGCGTTGTCTCCTTGGTCATGTAAACAGAAATCGCATGCAAATACTTCAAAAGAATGGTCTTTTGGACACAAATGAAGTTGGTTCATTTGATAAATGTGAATCTTGTTTACAAGGTAAAATGACTAAGAAACCCTTTAGTGGCACCAACCAAAGGGGAAAAGATTTATTAGGTATCATACATTCGGATGTATGTGGTCCTTTTAAGCCAATGACTAGGAATGGTGATTGATACTTCATTACTTTTACCAACGATTATAGTCGCTATGGTTATGTGTGCTTGCTAAGACACAAAAATGAAGCTTTTGAAACGTTCAAAATCTTCAAAAGTGAAGTAGAAAATTAACTCAATCAAAGTTCTTCATTCCGATAGAGGAGGAATCGAATTCTATTGGATATGGTTCGATCTATGATGGCTAGGAGTGCATTATCTCTATTATTTTGGGGTTATGCTTTACTCTCCGCGGTCCATATACTAAATATGGTCCTAACCAAGAAAGTGGATAAGACATCTTTTGAAATATGGCATGGAAGGGCTCCATCATTATCATATTTGAAGGTATGGGTTGTGAAGCTTATGTGAAGCAATACACTCCAAACAAATTGGAAGTACGATCCACTAAGTGTATCTTCGTAGGATATCCTTGTTTTGGTCAAAAATTACCTAAGCAATTTAGTGATCAAATTAGTTAAGTGACTTAGTGTGCTAAGAATGTGTATTGAAAATATCCTAAATTAGTTGTTTACAAAAAATAGTTTTCAGGATATAGCTCAGGATATCGAGCTATATCTATGATCAAACAATGAGCAAAAAGTAAAGGGTGACACGATATGTACGAGGAAGGCCCTTGATCAATCTAGATCGCCGGCACAAAACCTCGGGAGCTGACAATCGCAGCTGCCTTGTTCTTCTTATTACTTCAAATGTCAGGATACAGTGCAGGATATTGACCAGATCGCTACTAAGTGTTACAATGTTTTTCAGAAAGTGAGAGTTGCGAGAGAGAGAGAGCAGGAGAGCTCGAGAGTAGTGAGTGTGATGTCCTATTTGATCTGGTTTATTCGTCTATTTATAGTTACGAAATGAAAACAAAATCTCCTACAAATGAGGGATGCCATCGAATATTCCCTAGTTAACGTTGGAGACCAAGTAAAGCGGCCTCAACGTCTTTCTTCGAACAACTTGGACCGAGTCTTCAGAAGAAGAGGTCTTCATGAATGTTGCAAACTTGAGCTCGTACTCCTGCACATAATCCGTTAGTAATCCTCAGGATACCACATCAGGATGTTACCAATATCCTGAGACGGCATCCTGGGTATGAATATTTATCATATAATCAAGATATAATTCAAGATATTATCCAGGATATGGGCTCAGAATTTCACCCATAACAATTGTCCCCAAATATGTTACCGTTAAGGATCCTGAATCCTAACGGTTACATTTTTACGTATTCCAAGGTAATTATGAGATATGACATTGATGTGACATGTTGTAACCGTTCAGCCTATATTTACTCATTACTTCTCTATAAGTTCTCATCCTTATCTTCATTTAACCTTTATCCAAAAAAGTAAAAGGTAAAATTCTCTTTCATCTCCATCTTCTTTCCCCTCTATTCTACACAATATTTCGGCGATCATATGGCAAGACAGACCAGATCTAGCTCCGGCGACTCTGCCCCTTCGTTTATTCACCAGAATATTCTCCAAGATCCAGAGAAAGAAATATGCTCCTTTGATAGCGCTCATCTGTCAGCTCTCAAAACCTCCGGCATCTTCCCAAAGGGGACGGTGTTCCAGCCGTTTGATCGGGAAATCCGATCGGACATGGTTTCCGATGAGTGGTTGTGTTTTAATGCTTTTACTTTTACCTTAGGGCTACAATTCCCATTTCCTGACTTTTCACCGAGTTTTTCAACATCACTAAAATCTGCTCCAGTCAAACAATGCCAATGCGTTGGCGAGTTTTGCTTGTTCTTGATCAAATCAAGAACAAACACGTTCTTGTTCTTTCTGTTCATGACCTCCCCTTAGTATACCGGCTTAGGCGTCACGGCTCTTGCCGATTCTTGTTTTACTCCACCTCCAGTGATCCACTGATTCTCCGTGCCACTAGGAATGAGGAGGAGTGGAAATCCAAGTTTTTCTTTGTAAAAAGAGATTCAATCCCTGGTGGAGCGGATTATCCGGTGAAGTGGTTGAGAAAGGGTAGGATTTAGGGTTTTAGGATGATCCTGTCTTACATCCTGTCTTATATCCTGAACTGATTTTCTTTTTCTTTCTTGTATACAGCTGATTTCAGAAAGCTTGCACCTCCTTTAGCTGACTCAAAGAAGAGAATTGATACCATCAGACTTCTTCCAGAAGTTAAAAGAAGTTTCAACCCATTCCCAGCATCTTCAAGCCAACCCTCCAGTTCAAACATGTCTGGTAAGGATCCTGCTCAATATCCTGCATATATGTTTTCATTTGATATGGTTTAAGAAAGAGTTTTAAAGTTACTCCCTGTATGTAGATTCTAGCAAAGTTCCCATCCTTCTGGACCTTGATGAGTTTGACAGCTACCCTACTCCGGTCAATGTCAAGAAGGAAACTCCTGCCACCACCAGCTCCAAACCAGTTCCGGTTCCTAAGCCCAACCCAAGAACTCGTGCCTCCATCGCCAAGAAGAGTAAGGGTTCCGAGGTCAGCACTCCAGGCTCCGAAGGGTTCTCTTATGAAGAACTCAGCTTCACTGACTCCTTAGAGCCAATGACATCCTTCCTCAACAAGGTAATATCCTGGTACTATATCCTGCGTGTATATCTTGATAGAATATCCTGACAGAATATCCTGGTTAGTAAGTTTTAATTTATACCTGAATTTTGACTTGCAGGGTCTCCAGCATCTGCTCCATCTCTACACCGATGCCTGTAGTACAAACAAGTTTCAAGAAGCAAGGATCAAGTAGCTTGAGACCACCGTTGCTGATTAGGGCACCATTGCTGAAGCCAAGTCCCGGCACTACGAGGATAAGCTGAAGAAGGTTACTCAGGATGCCGAAGTGAAGCTGGCAGCCGTCCAAGTTAAGCATGAACAGGCCATGGTCTCCTTCCGGGAAGGAATAAAAAACTCAGCTGTTGTCTCCCTGCTACAAGCTCGTATCAAGATGGCTTATGAGGCCAAGGAGACAGGTCATGAGTGCCCATCCTGGCCAGTTGATTCCTGGGTGGCAAAGCTGAAGGAGCTTGGAGGCAAACCTGTGCCATATCCTGCTAAAGCTGGGGCTGGTGAAACTTCCAAGTCAGCAGAGGTGGCGGACAAGGCTGGAGAGAAGAAGGATGCTGAGATGGATGCTGGTGAGGATGCTGGTGAGAATGCTGCTCAGGATGCTGAGGCTGAGAAGACGGAGAAGGCTGGTGGTGATGCCGCTGTGTGAGGGCATTCAAATGGGCGACGATGGATATTGATGCCTAGGCCGGAGCCCACTTTTTATATTTTAATGTTGGTCTGTAATCCCAAAACAATTTACTTTTCCTACATTTTACTTTTCCTACACTCGAACGATTTATATTTCTTGCATGCTTTTTAAACAACATAACAGTTGGAGGTGGATGGGTCTCGGTTTGAGATGAAACCTTCAACTGTTATGTAAATATGACTAGGAACTTATTGTGCTTTTGGCGGATGGATCTCGGTTTGAGATGAAACCAAAAGCACAAACTTTTGCTATGTTAATAATATAACTTTCTTTTGGCCTTATTGTAACAACTCTCATCAAAAGTCATACTTATTATATTAATTAGTCAAAAAGGAAACCCTAATTGAGAGACCCAAGTGATTCTGAACAAACCCTGAAATTTTCATAATTTTCAGAATCAGGATTAGGGCCCCTAAAACTCAAGGGGGGTAAACCCTAGTTGATAATTATCTTCAAAATTCGTTGTCAAGTTACTGAATTTCGAAAATTTTAACTCAGCAAAGCTAGTTTCAGTCGTGGCTACCCTATAGCCTATTTTGATTCCATACGGACCGCAACACTCTTAACCTTACGGTCCGTATGGTGCTCTACGGACCTCAACGTTGACAAGCTTACGGTCCGTAAGCTAGAAAAATTTTACCTATAAATAGCAGACATTGGCATTCGTTTTCTGAACATTTTACGTCGACCAAATTCTCACAAATACACTGAGTTCGAACTGTTATTCCATAAATTCAACCCCCGGGTATCGAAATTCTGCTACAAAACAGGGTATTAGCACAATCGCTGCTACGATTCAATTATCCGACGATCAAGATATCCAATGCATGTTTAAATGCCGCCCACATTAGGGTTATACTTTATCGTTCGTCATTAATTTGACGGATTGTCGTTAATTCGATAGGTAAAGTATTATACTTTATCGTTCGTTGTTAATTCAACGGATCATCGTTAATTCGATGGGTAAAGTATTATACATTGTCATTCATTGTTAATTCAATGGATCATCGTTAATTCGATGGACAAAGTATTGCATTTTGACATTCATTGTGATAATTTGATCTCGTAAATTATCGTAATTGCTGGATTGATTACTAACCCAGTTTTGTGTGCATTATCTATATTAGGTTAACAAGGCTAAATCATAGATTAGACTCTGATCATATTAAATCAGCAATGTGAGTCATTCTCTCTTTTTATCAAATCTATTTACAAAATCATGTTTTATTTAAAGTTATAATTACGGGGATTAAGTCTTTGTAATCACCAAGTTACAGCCGGTATGTGGGGTTTTGTATACATTACTTGATAATCGTCACCATTGGGGCAGCCAGTGGGGGATATGACCATAGTCACAGACACCATTGGACGAATGGGCCAATGGGTCGAGTGGCAAGTACCGTGGGTAATTGGCTTGATATCAGAAACATTGTAATCGCTCTTAATACTGTATATTATAACAAATGTGTCATTTTAGTAAATAGAATGATTCACTCAGTATTTCCCGCTGACAAAACCTTTTTCAAACATGTTTCAGGTGATCTGTTGTAATTCAGGAAAAGTACTGGGAAGCATTTCAAGCTTACTGATAGTGGCTCAATATAAAATAAATAAATGCTTTTGTAATATCACGATTTATAGTAAAAACATACTATTGTAAATTATCGGGGTTTTATCCCGAATTGTGAAATAAAATAATCGGGGAAAAAGTTTTAGCTTTAAGCGATCCTGTTTCCGCTGTTAAACTCAAATTAAATCAATACCGCAGTATTTTCTGCCGCGGCTCCTGAAACGGGTCAAACCGGGTCGAGGGCCGTGACAGAAAAAGGTGGTATCAGAGCCACTGGGTTAAGCTGATACTCAATTTTTCCTGATTACAGCCACTGAGTTAAACTGATTAAGTATTTGGAAATACTTAATTTTTCTTGATTACTGTTATGTGATTATTTGTATTATTAACTGACTATTTGATTATTTGTTAGTTACAGTATGGGTAAGAAAAAGCTGTCAAGCATTTATCTTAAATTAGAGAAATCATCTAATGAAAAAGGAAGTTCATCCCGAACCAAATCCTCAAGTCAGTCTGAAATTCCTGAAGAAGGAATATTTGTGCGAAAGGCACAATACGAGGAATCACTTTCTCCTCAAAGGAGGGAGATGATTATTAAGAAAAGTAAAGAGCAAATTCGACAAAAGAGGATTAAACGGGAAACTCAAGAATTAATTGATAAATCACCTTGGGAAGATAAACTAGATGAGAAATGGGCTAATTTATATATGCTAGCCACCGTAGCAGAAAATATAAATCTTTAAAGATTAGCACCCTATTCTCATAAATCTAGAAACCTTGTGTAATAAATAAAATTTGAAAACTGAGTATGTTGTTAGTTATCTTTGTAATCAACTAGTACACAGTATGAAATAAATTACAAAGTTATTTGTAAATTTTAACTTAGTATTTTATGCATTTTGCATATATGCTACATCAGCATGAGTGAGATAACCGAAGATTTCCAGAATCTTAATCTGTATCCCGTAACTGTCGAAGCTTCCAAAGAATATATTAGCTACTATCCCGATATTGAACAACCAGTAGAATTCAAGGTTCCACCTTTGAGCAAGCCGAAACAAAAGAAAAGAACTTATGTAGGATGGAGGAAAATCCGTAAGAAGAAGCCAGCCAAGAAACTGCCCAAAATAAATAATCCTTTGAAAAAGGGAAAAGAAGTCATAACCGGAGAGAATTCCAAATCACAAGAAATGGAAACTAGAGAGAAAAAGAAGGGTAAGGAGATAGAAATACAAATGGAGGAAATTACTAAAGAAGTAATAATGGAAGTTGGGCAAGGGTCTATACCAGCTCAGAGAGAAATTGGGGAGAGTTCCAATCCAACCCAGGAAAGAACTTTTCAAGATGAAATAGATTTTCTGTTGGAAAACTGTGAGACAATTCAGCCTGTCCAGACAAATCTTTTTACCTACCCTATTGAAAACCAATTCCCTATGAATTGGGAACCAGCAGCAATTCCTGATCCAATAGTTCATTCCCAACCCATAGGAATGGACGAATGGTGGACAAACGATTGGCAATTTCAAAATATTGTCAATGATCCATACTCTTTTCTTCCACAATTCGATCCAGAACCATTACCTAATCCACCCATGAGCACTGAAAACATGGCCGAACTCCGCCACTTTGGCGAAGAGTTGTTTGACATGGGAAATAGAATGAGGGAGATAGGTGGACAGATTGCTTGGAAGTACGACGAGAGAGAAATGCGTTTTTAACAACAAGTGACGAAAGATGGTAACAAGGATAAAATGATAGTTGTATAATAGTACTAATCAAGTTAGTCTGTAAATAATCAATAAAACTCTGTATGATATCTGTGAGTAATGATGCATGTTATGATAGATATATATAAATAAAATCGAAATATCGATTGTTTTGACTGTATCTGTATTATGCAATTTCTGATTATTTGTATATAATTATTATTTGTCAGTTACTAATAAAATTTATATATATACATTATCAGATGGCAAACAGTGGTAATGAACCTATTAATGAAGTTAATCATTCTGAACAACATTCCAGAGATCAATATATGACTCGGCAAGATATCGAAAACATTGTGGCTCAAGGGATAGCCAATGCTATTCCAGCATTCGTCGCTGCTATAAAGAATCCACCCGAACCACAACAACTTGTTCCGAGCAAACAGATTACTGAAGATAACTTCAGTAATAGTGTAAATGGAGGCAATAAGCATGATAACCATAATAAGGAACCACATCAAGCTCCATTGACCAAGAAAATGAAAACTGCAACGCCTGGTTGCACTTTCAAAGAATTCCTTGCTTGTAAACCCACTGAATTTGCAGGCAATGAAGGAGCAACTGCATCACTGCGTTGGTTAGAGAAAACCGAAGCAGTCATTGCAATAAGTAAATGTGGTAAAGATGATCAAGTCATGTATTCGTCCAATCTGTTCAAAGAAGGAGCACTCGAGTGGTGGAATACTGTGTTACAATCAAAAGGAAGAGCAATAGCTTATGCTATGACTTGGGAAGAATTTAAAGGTTTGGTGGAAAGAAAATTCTGTCCCGAGTATGAGAAGGAACAGATGGCGAATAAATTTCTAAATCATCGGATGATGAGTGTGGATTGTCGCGGTTATACCTCGACATTCTTCGAATATGCAAGAGTGGTGCCAACACTGGCTTCGCCAGAACCGGTACTTATTTCTCGCTATATTTGGGGGCTAATTAGCGAAATCCGCAATATTGTTAAAGCTGCGAGACCTCGCACTATTGATGATGCGGTAGAATTAGCCAACACTCTGACCGATGAATTGGTGCGCACAAGAGATGAAGATAGGAAGAAGGCACTAGCTCAGAAAATTACCCAAGGATTTCGTGTGGGTAATAATAACAGCTTCAAGAGAAAAGGAACAGGGCAATCTCCAGGTCCGTCATTCTGCAAGAAATGCAAAAAGAAGCATTTTGGAAGGTGCGATATTACTTGCAATTTTTGCAAAGCTGTAGGACATCGTGAAGAGAATTGCAAAAAGAAAACAGTAATCTGTTTTAACTGTGGAGAAGCGGGGCATTATAAAACAGAATGTCCTAAATTGGTCAAACCAGTAGATAACAAACCAAAGACGACAGAAGGAACTACTAAGAAGAATGTTAGGGCATTTCAGCTGACCACCCAAGAAGCCGAACTTATTCCAGATGTGATAGCGGGTACGTTCCTAGTTCACAACGTATATGCAAAAGTATTATTTGACTCTGGTGCAAACCAAAGTTTTATAAATACTTCATTCTGTCAAGCTCTTAGTTTACCTTTAACCAATACTAGGCAGATTTTTACCATTGAAACAGCAGACGGAAATTCAGTTAAAGTAGATAAAGTGTTGCAAGAAGGAAACATAGAACTTTTAGGACATAAATTCTCTGCAAGACTATTGCCGATGAATTTAGCTGAATTTGATGTTGTATTAGGAATGGATTGGTTAGTAGCCAACCATGCTAGAATCCTTTGTGATCAGAATTCTATAGAAATTCAATCACCTACCGGAAAAGTGATTAGAATCACAGGAGATAAACCACGGAAACCCATGAAGTTCATATCAGTAATGAAAGTTGCTAATTATGAACGAAAACAAGGAATAGTGTATATGATTTCAGTAATCATTAGCACTAAGGGAAAAGATCTTAAGGAAATACCAGTAGTATCGGAATACTCTGATATATTTCCAGAAGATTTACCAGGATTACCTCCAGATAGGGAAGTAGAATTTAGAATTCATTTAATTCCAGGAACTACACCGATAGCCAAGGCACCTTATCGGTTAGCACCCACAGAAATGTTAGAGTTGAAAAAGCAATTAGATGAATTACTAAGTAAAGGATTCATACAACCTAGCTCATCCCCTTGGGGAGCGCCAGTGTTGTTTGTGAAGAAAAAGG
Organism: Helianthus tuberosus; assembly: GCA_030545235.1. Lineage (NCBI taxonomy): Eukaryota > Viridiplantae > Streptophyta > Magnoliopsida > Asterales > Asteraceae > Helianthus > Helianthus tuberosus. Next base: position 62,706,176 of record CM060395.1, read on the forward strand.
ATGGTTCAATGAGAATGTGTATCGATTATAGGGAATTGAATAAGGTTACAATTAAGAATCGATATCCATTACCTAGGATTGATGATCTTTTTGATCAACTTCAGGGAGCTAGATATTTTTCTAAGATAGATTTACGCTCTGGATATCATCAATTGAAGGTACAAGAAGAAGACATACCTAAGACTGCTTTCAGAACTAGGTATGGTCATTACGAATTTACAGTCATGCCCTTCGGGTTAACAAATGCACCTGCAGCATTCATGGACATGATGAATAGGATCTGTAAACCGTATTTGGATAAATTTGTAATTGTTTTCATAGACGATATACTTATTTATTCCAAAAGTCAGACAGAGCATTGTGAACATCTTCATGCACTCTTAACTTTGTTAAGAAAAGAAAAGTTGTACGCCAAATTCTCGAAGTGCGAATTTTGGCTAAAGGAAGTACAATTTTTAGGACACATGGTGAATCATGAAGGTATTCATGTAGATCCTGCTAAGATAGAGGCAATTACCAAGTGGAAGGTTCCACAAACAGCAATGGAAATTAGAAGTTTTATAGGTTTAGCTGGGTACTATAGACGGTTTATTAAGGATTTTTCCAAGATAGCCGTACCATTAACTAAGTTAACCTGTAAAGCCACTAAGTTTGAATGGGGATCTAAACAGGAAGAAGCCTTTAGGATTTTGAAACAGAAACTAACCCATGCACCAATCTTAGCCTTACCAGAAGGAACTGAAGATTTTGAAGTATATTGTGATGCTTCAAAATTAGGTTATGGATGTGTGCTTATGCAACGCAAAAAGGTAATCGCGTACGCATCAAGGCAGTTGAAAAAGCACGAAGAGAATTATACGACTCATGATTTAGAGTTAGGAGCCGTAATTTTTGCCCTTAAGATTTGGAGACATTATCTGTATGGAAGTAAGTTTACTATCTATACAGATCATAAGAGTTTAAAATATATCTTTGGGCAAAAAGAGTTAAACATGAGGCAAAGGAGATGGATGGAAATTTTAAGTGACTACGACTGTGATATTCAGTATCACGAAGGAAAGGCGAATGTAGTTGCAGATGCCTTAAGTCGTAAGTATTATGAGAAACAACGAAGGGTTCGTGCTCTCAGATTAAATCTACAAATAGATTTAATGGAACAATTGAAGAAAGTTCAAACTACAGCAATCAAGGATGATGCTGAAAGAATGAAAGGACGAATCAAGGAATTAGAACAAGGAGCAGATGGAATTTGGAGATTCCATAAAAGTAGAATCTGGGTACCTAAGAATGGAGACTTAAGACCTAAGATTTTAGAAGAAGCTCATAAATCTAGGTACACTATGCATCCAGGAAATAATAAGATGTACCAAGATTTAAGGAAAAATTTCTGGTGGATAGGAATGAAAAGGGACATAGCCAGTTATGTTTCTAAATGTCTTACTTGTTCACAAGTTAAGGCAGAACATCAGAAACCTTCAGGATTACTACAACAGTTAGAGATGCCAGTATGGAAATGGGAACTTATAACAATGGATTTTGTTACTAAGTTACCCAAAACCAGAAAAGGTAATGATGCGATTTGGGTAATTGTGGATCGATTAACCAAATCAGCTCACTTTCTACCTATGAAAGAAACCTTTAGTATGGAAAGACTGGCTAAATTGTATGTAGATGAAGTTGTATCCTTACATGGAGTTCCACTCTCCATTGTTTCGGATAGAGATAGTCGTTTTACTTCCCATTTCTGGAAAAGTTTCCAGCAAGCTATGGGAACTCGACTAAACCTGAGTACTGCATATCATCCACAAACAGACGGACAAAGTGAAAGGACAATCCAAACTCTAGAGGACATGCTCCGAGCATGTGTAATAGACTTTGGTGGAAGTTGGGATGATCATTTACCATTAATTGAATTCTCCTATAACAATAGTTATCATTCAAGCATTGATACCGCTCCATTCGAGGCACTGTATGGAAGAAAGTGCAGAACCCCAGTTTGCTGGGCAGAAATAGGAGAAAGTCAGTTATCAGGACCTGAAATAGTGCAAGAAACAACTGATAAGATTACTCAAATCAAGGAAAGATTGAAGACTGCTCGAGATCGCCAGAAGAGTTATGCAGACAATAGAAGCAAGCCATTAGAATTCCAAGTTGGAGACCGAGTACTATTGAAAGTTTCTCCTTGGAAAGGAGTAGTCAGATTTGGAAAGAAAGGAAAGCTAAGTCCAAGGTACGTAGGACCATTTTCAGTGATCCAACGTATAGGACCAGTAGCTTATCGTTTACAATTACCAGAAGAATTATCTGGAGTACATAATGTATTTCATGTATCCAATCTCAAGAAATGCTTATCAGATGAATCTCTGGTAATACCTCTTCGAGATATAGAGGTAAACGAAAAGTTGAAATTTGTTGAGAAACCTATTCAAATTGAGGATCGAAAGATCAAATTTCTCAAGCACAAACGACTAGTTTTAGTCAAAGTAAAGTGGGATTCAAAGAGAGGAGCTGAATACACTTGGGAACTGGAGACAGAAATGAAGAAAAAGTATCCACACTTGTTCCAGTAAATCTCGAGGACGAGATTTTTCTTAAGGTGGGGAGAATGTAACAACTCTCATCAAAAGTCATACTTATTATATTAATTAGTCAAAAAGGAAACCCTAATTGAGAGACCCAAGTGATTCTGAACAAACCCTGAAATTTTCATAATTTTCAGAATCAGGATTAGGGCCCCTAAAACTCAAGGGGGGGTAAACCCTAGTTGATAATTATCTTCAAAATTCGTTGTCAAGTTACTGAATTTCGAAAATTTTAACTCAGCAAAGCTAGTTTCAGTCGTGGCTACCCTATAGCCTATTTTGATTCCATACGGACCGCAACACTCTTAACCTTACGGTCCGTATGGTGCTCTACGGACCTCAACGTTGACAAGCTTACGGTCCGTAAGCTAGAAAAATTTTACCTATAAATAGCAGACATTGGCATTCGTTTTCTGAACATTTTACGTCGACCAAATTCTCACAAATACACTGAGTTCGAACTGTTATTCCATAAATTCAACCCCCGGGTATCGAAATTCTGCTACAAAACAGGGTATTAGCACAATCGCTGCTACGATTCAATTATCCGACGATCAAGATATCCAATGCATGTTTAAATGCCGCCCACATTAGGGTTATACTTTATCGTTCGTCATTAATTTGACGGATTGTCGTTAATTCGATAGGTAAAGTATTATACTTTATCGTTCGTTGTTAATTCAACGGATCATCGTTAATTCGATGGGTAAAGTATTATACATTGTCATTCATTGTTAATTCAATGGATCATCGTTAATTCGATGGACAAAGTATTGCATTTTGACATTCATTGTGATAATTTGATCTCGTAAATTATCGTAATTGCTGGATTGATTACTAACCCAGTTTTGTGTGCATTATCTATATTAGGTTAACAAGGCTAAATCATAGATTAGACTCTGATCATATTAAATCAGCAATGTGAGTCATTCTCTCTTTTTATCAAATCTATTTACAAAATCATGTTTTATTTAAAGTTATAATTACGGGGATTAAGTCTTTGTAATCACCAAGTTACAGCCGGTATGTGGGGTTTTGTATACATTACTTGATAATCGTCACCATTGGGGCAGCCAGTGGGGGATATGACCATAGTCACAGACACCATTGGACGAATGGGCCAATGGGTCGAGTGGCAAGTACCGTGGGTAATTGGCTTGATATCAGAAACATTGTAATCGCTCTTAATACTGTATATTATAACAAATGTGTCATTTTAGTAAATAGAATGATTCACTCAGTATTTCCCGCTGACAAAACCTTTTTCAAACATGTTTCAGGTGATCTGTTGTAATTCAGGAAAAGTACTGGGAAGCATTTCAAGCTTACTGATAGTGGCTCAATATAAAATAAATAAATGCTTTTGTAATATCACGATTTATAGTAAAAACATACTATTGTAAATTATCGGGGTTTTATCCCGAATTGTGAAATAAAATAATCGGGGAAAAAGTTTTAGCTTTAAGCGATCCTGTTTCCGCTGTTAAACTCAAATTAAATCAATACCGCAGTATTTTCTGCCGCGGCTCCTGAAACGGGTCAAACCGGGTCGAGGGCCGTGACACTTATCTTTGTTGTTATACTTTTATTGCACAAGTTTTATTCTGAAAATATTTTTCTTTGAACATTCCTGGAAACATTTTGGGAAAATATTTTGAGAGTATCCTGAGAGATATTCTAGTTAGGATACTGCTACTTAACTTAAAAAACTTAAGTTACTCAGAGGAAATTTCAAAAAATAAAAAAGAGAGATCATACCAAAGACTCTTAGAGAGTCAATTTCAATCTTCCATCTTTTGAATGTCACCAGTGCACATTTAGAAATCTGAGCCCATCCTTTGAATTATATTAAGGTGTATGTCCCATGTGTTCAGCATATAGGAAATGTAAACATAGCCACATTTTGTTCGAAACATGTTCTTAAACTTTAGCTTTTATGGGGATAAACCCTGAATATCCTGGGGATAAACCCTTAGTATACTGGGGATAAACCCTTAATATCCTGGGGATAAACCCTTATTTTCATGCGCTATAGGCGGGAGTGTATAAACTCCAAAACTTAGAAAGGTAAAAACCTTTAAACCTTAGAGAGTATGAAAATACCCTTCGTGAGAGAGGGTGATCAATCCTCATATACCTTGAGGATCTAGGATATAGCCAACAATAACGAAATTGTCAGCCACTTTTACATGACCTGGTCCCGCTATCTTGAACTATCCCTGGATAACTTACGCTCCAGGGTTTAAACCCAATTTGAGAGAAAGGTGAATACCTTTAAACCTTTGAAGGGGTCAGGATCCCTTAAACGTGAGAGAGGGGGCCAATCCTCTAATCTTTCGAATTATCCTGAGTGTATATCCTGAAGCATATTCTACAAAACAACCTTAAACTAAGGTGGGTGTTAGCTTGGCTAACACCCCTCCGATGCTTAAGTTAGTATTGGGTTCAAATAAAATAGAATTATATTTAAAAAGAGATAGAATTCATACCATCCTGAGTTATAAATTATATCCTAAACTCACTTGAAATAGACTTTGAGGTGTATAGCATTCTAGGATCTTGGTAGTATATCCCCTTCCATATTCTTAAGTCGGTATGCTCCTTTCCCAGATTCTGATTCAACCTCATATGGTCCTTCCCACTTTGGAGCTAACTTTCCATCGACAGGATTAGTAGTATTCTGAAAAGCCTTCCTTAACACCCAGTCTCCAACTTGAAACCTTCTAGTCCTTAGGTTCTTGTTATATGCTCTGGATATCCTCTGTTGATATGCTTCCATCCTTAGCTTTGCTGCATCTCTTGTTTCATCCACAGTGTCCAATTCTTGGCACAGATCTTCAGGATTCTGCTCAGGATCCCGGAGATTAGATCTTGCTGTAGGTATCACCATTTCTGTTGGGATCACCGCTTCCGTTCCAAATACTAAGGAAAATGGGGTTTGCCCAGTTGCACTCTTTATTGTTGTTCTATCAGCCCATAAAACAAAGGGTAATTCTTCTGCCCATCTTCCCTTCTTAGCTCCTAGTCCCTTATTCAAATTGTAGACAATTATCTTGTTCGAGGATTCTGCTTGTCCATTTTCTTGAGGATGTACTGGAGTTGATGTGATCATTTTGATTCCCCAACTCTTGCAGAAATCAGTAGTCCTCTTGCTTATAAACTGAGAGCCATTGTCACAAATTATCTCAGCTGGTATCCCAAACCTGGTCAGGATATTTCTCTTTATGAAAGATACTACTTCTTGGTCTCTGACTTGAACAAATGCCTCAGCTTCAACCCATTTAGAGAAATAATCTGTCATTGCCAGCATAAAGACCTTTCCTCCTGGAGCTTTGGGCAATTTTCCTACTATGTCCATTCCCCATTTCATGAATGGCCAAGGGGAAGCAATGGGATATAGTGGTTCAACAGGTTGATGTAATATATTACTGTGCCTTTGACATGCATCACATCTTCGAGCATATTCCGCAGCATCTTTCCTCATCGTCGGCCAATAGTATCCTGTTCTTAACACCTTCGAGAATAATGATCTGCCCCTAGTATGGTTACCACAGTCCCCTTTGTGTATATCCTGAAGCACTTCTCTAATTTCGGGATCCTCCAGGCACCTCAGGTATGGTCCTGCAAGAGATTTCTTGTACAAAACATTATTTATAAAAGTGAATCGTGATACCTTCATTCTAAAGGCCTTAGGATTTTCGTCCTTTGGGATGTGTCCTTCCTTAAGAAATTTCATGATCGGAGTCGTCCAGGATTTAGGATCCACATCAGGATCGTGACCAGGATCCCGAATACTTGCTACTTCCTTATTCTGAGATTTGAAAAGATCCACTGCAGGATATAGGATATGTAGTATTGGTATTTGAGTTCCTTCTGGTATTATGATTGATGATCCTAAATTTGCCAAGGCATCTGCTTTAATATTATCCTCTCTTGGTACCTGTTCAAGTGTAAAAACATCGAAATATCCTGCTAATTTTTTTGAAAATTTCGAGATACTCGATTAACTTCTCACCTTTAACTGCATAGGATCCATTAAAATGATTAGTAATTAACAAGAAATCAACAAATACTTGCAAACTTTTAATATTCATGTTTCTAGCCAACTCTAATCCTGCAATCAAAGCTTCATATTCTGCTTCATTATTAGTGTCAGGAAATTCACACCTAATGGCCTGGGGTAATATGTCCCCCTGTGGCGATTTTAGTAGTATACCCAATCCTATACCTCTAACATTAGATGCACCATTAGTATATAATGTCCAGGATTCTGAGGTTTCTCCTAGTTGTTGTACTTCTAGGTCTACTTCATTTTGAATATCACTACTGAAATCAGCCACAAAGTCAGCTAGAGCCTGAGACTTTATGGCATTTCTAAGTTCATATACTAGATCAAAGGCACTTAATTTTACCGACCATTTAGCCATTCTACCCGACATCTCAGGTTTCCTATGCACATTTTTAATAGGATAATTGGTTTTAACATGAATCCTATGTGTCTCAAAATAATGTCTAAGCTTTGTCGATGCCATAACTAGAGCCAATATTAATTTTTCTAAATGAGAATATCTAGTTTTAGCATCTAATAAACTTTTACTAACATAATAGACAAGATACTGTTGACCTTCATGATCCTTTACAAGAACAACACTTACTGCATTCCCTGATACTGCTAGATACAGGGATAATGGTTCGCCATCCTCGGGCTTCATCAATAGAGGTGCGGTTGAAAGATATTGCTTCAATTCCTGCAAGGCTGCTTCATGCTTCTCTCCCCATTCAAATTTCTTATTCTTTTTCAGGATATCGTAGAATTCCTTGCATTTTTTCGAGGATCTTGATATAAATCTGTTTAATGCTGCTACTCGTCCTGTCAATCTTTGTACATCTTTCATGTTGGAAGGTGACTTGATATCCAAGATGGCTTTGATTTGTTCTGGGCTCGCCTCTATCCCTCTTTTAGTCACCATATATCCTAAAAACTTTCCTGCCCCCACTCCAAAATGGCACTTGGCAGGATTTAGCTTCATGTTATATTGATCCAGGATATCAAATGCTCCCTCAATATCCTGGAGGTGATCCTTAGCCTTCTTAGATTTTACTACCATGTCATCAATGTATACCTCCATGGTGTCCCCTAGTTTGTCTTTAAACATCATGTTCACCAATATTTGGTATGTTGCACCTGCATTTTTCAAACCAAAAGGCATAGCAGTATAACAATAAATACCTGTTGGTGTCATGAAAGCAGTATCCTCCTGATCTGAAGGTTCCATCTGGATCTGCTGGAATCCTGAGGATGCATCCATAAAGGTTAACATCTCATGACCGGCAGTTGCATCTACCATTGAGTCTATATGAGGTAGAGGGAATGGGTCTTTAGGACATGCTTTGTTTAAGTCTGTGTAATCTACACAAACTCTCCATTTCCCATTCTTCTTTTGAACCACAACTACATTTGCTAGCCACCTTGGAAATTTGACCTCCTTGATCATTTTGGACTTCAATAATCTTTCAACTTCCTCTTGAATAATTGTATTCCGTTCAGGAGCAAACTTCCTTCTCTTTTGCTGAACAGGCTTGAATGACCTGTCAATTCCAAGCTTGTGAGTGATAATATATTTGGAAATACCGGTCATATCCTCATGCTTCCATGCAAACGTTGACATCCTGCATTTCAGAAAGTTAATCAACTGATGTTCAATATCCTGAGGGATATTGGTTCCCACGAGCACCGAGATATCTGGATTATCCTGATCCAGGATAATTTTCTTAACATCCTGCTCTGAAGCCTCATCGATATCCTGGGCTCGCATCTTTAATTGCTATGCTGCATTGGGCTTGGTTGAGGATTTCATCGAGGATGAGTAACATTCCTTTGCCTCCTGTTGATCACTTTCTACCTTGACAACCCCCAAAGGGGTAGGGATCTTGATACACTGATGATAGGTTGATGGCACAACTTTCATAACATGAATCCATGGCCTACCCAATATAATATTGTAGCAGGATAAGGAATCCATGACACAGAAGCGTTGCATTGAGTTGACCCCTTTAACATATTCTGGCAACTTTATTTCTCCCATACAGTGGACTTTGAAGTGATATCCATCGGGGATACATTCATCCTCTTCAAAGTTTCTAGCTGAATTATGTTGACGGAGCTGCCATTATCCACCAGTATCATGCGCACAAAATGATTAGCAACATATAAAGTTATTACCAAACCATCATGATGAGGATCCTGGACAGTATCCCTGTCATCATTTTCGAACGTGATCACTTTATCAGTTGTAAGGGTCGTCATCCTGGTTGGCTTATCTCCCCTTTCTGCCTTAGCTTCCTTTGCGTGTCTTTTTGCTGTGGAGTAGGAAGTTCCACAAATGTCGGATCCTCCTGAAATAAAGTTGATTATTTTGGCATCTACAGGGGGTGATGCTGCTCGTTCAGGATCCTTCTCAGTATCCTAACCCTTATTCTTCTTTCTTCCCAGAAGATCCTTCAGATATCCTTTGCTCAACAGATAGCTTATTTCTTTCCTCAGGACAATGCAATCTTCCGTAACATGTCCAAAATCCTCATGGAAGGCACACCATTTGGATTTATCCTTCCAATCGGCTTTTTGTTGGTTCTTTCTAGGCCACCTTGCTTTGTCTCCTAAACCCTGCATATCATACATTAGTTCAGGTATATTAACAGAAAAACAATATTCTGACAATTCAAGATACTCCTCAGGATCCTCGTCTTCAACAACATTCACTTTCTTGCTGTCATTTCTACCATATGGCTTAGAACGATATGACTTGTACGAGGATTCTGACTTCCTGTTGGTTGATTCGTAGGTTGAAGATGAATTCATTCTCTCTTGCATCTTTTTGTCATCCTCCAGTCGAATGTATCTTAAAGCCCTGTTCCGAGCTTCATCCAGGTTCCTACAGGGATTCATTACAAGATCCTGGTAAAATTGAGATTCTTTTTGCAATCCCATCTTGAAAGCCTGCACAGCCGTTGCAACATCAAGATGTGGGATATCTAAGTATTCCTGGCTGAACTTGTTCACATAATCTCTCAAGGATTCCTGAGGTCCTTGAGTTATCCTATAGAGATCACTGGTTAGTTTTTCAAAACTTCGACTGCAAGAAAACTGACTATTAAATAAATTGACTAAATGAGCAAATGATGTAATCGAATGAGGTGGAACGTTTAGGAGCCATTTTAAGACTGACCCTGTTAAGGTAGAGCCAAAACCCTTGCAGAGGCAAGCTTCCTTGAGATCCGGAGGGGTAGGGTTGATTTCCATCCTTTCCCTATACTGAGCAATATGCTCCTCAGGATCCGTGGTCCCGTCATAAAGCTTCATGTTAGGGGTTTGAAATCTCTTTGGGATTTCAGCATCACATATAGGATATGCAAATCGAGATATCTTGTGGCTATCCTGGGATACTTCTGGAATCGGCTGGACTACCCCAGGTACACTAGATATCATGTCCTTTAACTTCTGAAGCTCCCTGGAGAGTGCTGATGTCATACCTGCATCCTGCAAAGACCCAATACCATTAGTAGCAAGAGTATTATTATTATTAGACACGGTATCAGTCTGAGGATTCTGGCCATATCCTGAAACAAATACTGAACTTCTCACAGTTGATACCCTCACCGAAGAGGGTATCTCAGGAATATGACTCTGGGAATGGCTAGGCACAATATTCCCCCTGTTATCCTCAGTATATACTGCCGAACTGAAGTTTAAAGCTCTGGGCTGCAAGGGAGTGACAGTATCCTCAGTGGGCCTGCTTGAGCTAAATTTCAAGAGCTGTATCTCTCTTATCAGCATTTGATTGGTCTCCTGCTGTTGCTTCATCTGATCCTGTATACTACCAAATAAAGTTAGAATTTCATCATTAGAGGCCAAAACAGGAGCAGATCCCTGAACATTCCGAGTGGGTATAATATCCTGAGGTTGTGAAGAGGCTTGCGTCCTTGGAGGAGGTGGTGGAAGCACCGAACCAATTGTAGCAGAGGTTGTAGCAGACATGGTAGAAGAGCTCATGTTTGATCTCGAGGCCATTGAAAATAGTGTAGCAAAAAGTTTTGAAAATAGAAAACCAAGTAATGATTTTGCAAAAGCTTTTAGTAGAAATAGCACCACTTGCCCCATGGTGGGCGCCAAATTGTTTTGGTCAAAAATTACCTAAGCAATTTAGTATCAAACTAGTTAAGTGAGGTAGTGTGCTAAGAATGTGTATTGAAAATATCCTGAATTAGTTGTTTACAAAAAAATAGTTTTCAGGATATAGCTCAGGATATCGAGCTATATCTATGATCAAACAATGAGCAAAAAGTAAAGGGTGACACGAGATGTACGAGGAAGGCCTTTAATCAATCTAGATCGCCGGCTCAAAACCTCGGGAGCTGACAATCACAGCTGCCTTGTTCTTCTTATTACTTCAAATGTCAGGACACAGTGCAGGATATTGACCAGATCGCTACTAAGTGTTACAATGTTTTTCAGAAAGTGAGAGTTACGAGAGAGAGAGAGAGAGAGAGAGAAAGAGAGAGAGTAGGAGAGCTCGAGAGTAGTGAGTGTGATGTCCTATTTGATCTGGTTTATTCGTCTATTTATAGTTACGAAATGAAAACAAAATCTCCTACAAATGGGGGATTCCATCGAATATTCCCTAGTTAACGTTGGAGACCAAGTAAAGCGGCCTCAACGTCTTTCTTCGAACAAATTGGACCGAGTCTTCAAGAGAAGAGGTCTTCATGAACGTTGCAAACTTGAGCTCGTACTCCTGCACATAATCCGTTAGTAATCCTTAGGATACCACATCAGGATGTTACTAATATCCTGAGACGGCATCCTGGGTATGAATATTTATCATATAATCAAGATATTATCTAGGATATGGGCTCAGAATTTCACCCATAACAATCCTAAAGATGATATAGGATATTATTTCTACGATCCAACAAAGAAAAAGGTATTTGTTGCTCCAAGGCCTGAGTTCTTGGAAGCTAAGTTCCTTATGGAAGGAACTAGTAGAACAGTGGAACTTGATGAGGATCGAGAAACACAAGCCGATACACGTTTGGTTGATACTAGCACTCAACAAGAGGTTGTTGAAAAACGATCAACTGGTTGATCAATACACATAAAACGCTTGCAGATCTGGTAGAATTAGTAGTCCACCTGAAAGATATGGATTTTTCATGGATGGATGCTACGTGGTAGATTCAGATGAACCAACCACATACCATGATGCAATGTCAAAATCCGATTGTGATAAATGGCTTGAAGCCATGAACGTTAAGATGTGATCCATGTATGACAACCAAGTATGGGAATTGGTTGTGCCACCTCTTAACTCCAAAGTAGTTGGAAGTAAGTGGGTTTTCAAAAAGAAAACCGATAAGCATGGTAACTTGGATACTTATAAACCGAGACTTGTAGCAAAAGGTTTCACTCAAACTTAAGGGGTTGATTATGATGAGACCTTCTTGCCCGTGGCAATGCTAAAGTCAATTAGGATATTATTTGCCATAGCTGCATATTATAATTATGAGATTTGGCAAATGGATGTCAAAACGGCTTTCCTCAATGGATATCTTGAGGAGGATGTCTATATGGTTCAGCCTGAAGGTTTTGTTGATCCAAAATATCCTAACAAAGTATGCAAGTTAAAAAATTAATCTATGGATTGAAACAAGCATCGAGAAGTTGGAATCGCCGTTTTGATGAAGAAATTGAGAATTTTGGATTGATTATTAACAGCAATGAAGCTTGTGTGTATAAGAAAGTTAGTGGGAGCACCATCACTTTCTTAGTATTGTATGTCGATAACATTCTAGTATTTGGAAATGACATTCCAACCATGGAAGGTGTAAGAACCTGGCTTGGAAGTTGTTTTCCCATTAAAGATCTTGGAGAAGCCGCCTATATTTTGGGAATAAAGATCTATAAGGATAGATCAAGATGCTCGATAGGTTTAAACTAAAGTGCATACATTGACAAAGTCTTGAAAATGTTCAAGATGGAAAACTATAAGAAAGATTTGGTACCTATTCAAAAGGGGACAATATTGAATGCGTTTCAATGTCCAAGGTCAAAGGATGAGCAAGAAAGAATGAAAGGAATCCCATATGCATCTGCTATAGGATCCATCATATATGCAATGATATGCTCTAGACTGGACGTGTCATGTGCTTTAAGCATGACAAGTAGATACCAGCAAAATCCAGGTAACAGTCATTGGATGGCTGTTAAGAGCATATTGAAATACCTTAGAAGGACTAAGGATATGTTTCTAATATATGGATCTGGTGAAGAGTAACTCGTTGTAAAGGGTTACAAGGATGCGAGTTTCAGAACTCGTTGTAAAGGGTTACACGGATGCGAGTTTCCAAACTGATCGAGATGATTCCCGATCACAATCGGGGTAGCATTGTCCACTACAGAATCAGAATACATCACCGCTTCATTGGCAGTGCAAGAAGCTTCATGGTTAAAGAAATTCATTGCCGACCTAGGGGTAGTCCCTACCATTCAAGACCCCCTAGAGATCTTTTGTGACAACGATGGTGCGATTGCTCAAATCAAGCAACCTCGTGCACATCAAAAGACTAGGCACATTGAGTGGAGATTCAACTGCATAAGGGATGAAGTTGAAAAGGGAAAGATATGTATTCGCAAAGTTCACACTGATCAAAATATTGCGGATCCACTCACGAAGCTCCTTGAACGGGCAAAGCATGAAGGGTCATACTTGTGTCTTAGGACTTTGATATTCTAGTGATTGGATTTGATCTATTTTGTATTTGGATATTGGAACAATTATTATTATGACTCTTTATGGTATTTAGAGTTATGTTCCATTTTAGCATGTTTAAATCCATGAATAAGTTAATTATTCTAAATGTCCGTAGTCGATCATACTTGTGGGAACAAATATGAATGTAAGACTGTTATGAAATTGGATTTGTGGATATTCATTAGGTATGAATATAGAGCAAAGTGTTGCTGCCAAGGTTCATAGATATTTGTGGGATACAAATATTGGACTGACCCGCTCTCAAATGTTACTGCATGGAATCTTTTGAGATTGATCATAAGTAAATTTGAGTAAAGGCAAATATCATAGTATCCTCTGACTTGAGATACATATTGGGTCTTAATATTCACCGAATATTATACCTTGACCTAGTGCTTCGCTGTCTGTAATAAGGCAGTACATAAGGCTAAGCTCAGGTGTGGTACAAGGTGATTGTGAGAGACGTATGTAGTCAAGAAGGGATTTGTTCCTCTTATTCATTGAGAGTAAGATGTCTAAGGCCTGCTAAAGTTAAATCAACAGAGAATGATCACACTCTGTCTCTGGATTTGACATGACATCGTTAACAAAGGATAAATGATTGATTCACCTAAATCATTTTCAAGTAAGGGACTTGAAGAGGATGATGTTATTGAATGGCACTTCGTCATACGTATTAGGGGTAGTAAACCGTTGTTAGGCGGTATTTGCTACTTGTATCAATCTTCTATGTATCTTGTGCAAGTGGGAGATTGTTGGACTCTGTATGCCCAAGACACATATTAAATTGATGTGACTAGTACATTATGATCCAAGTCGGGTCATACCCAATAACAAGCTAGACAAACACCTATAATATTTATTTATGATATGATCAAACAAATAAATATTAACACTTAGAATATTTAGAAATTGGTTTTCTAAATAATTGCACTTGAGAAACTAATAAATTATATGGATAATTTATTTTAAGAGAATATTTTATTTTGTTATTTAATGGGTTAAATAACATTATAAAAGTTTGTGAGATGTTGCATAAGTCTTATAACATGTGATGTTATATTTTATAAAAGTTATAAAATAAAACAAGACTTAAAATTTAAAAGGTTGAATTTTAATTGGGCAAAAATGTGGCCCTATGGCCGCCCCCTTTAGTGTTTCCCAAGGCGGGTTTCCACCAATGGAATTACATGCAACATATCTTCCATTTAAAACACAAGATCTTGCTTATTCTTTCATACATTCTCTCACATACTTTCACAAGTTAATTTCAAGTGCAAGAACTCTAAAAAATGCTATCAAATTTTCGGCCAAGGGTGGTTGTCAAGAGGGGTTTTTTCATGTGAGTTCACAAGTGAAAATCCTAGCAACATAAGGTGTTTGTTGGAGGCTTCGGGTATGCAAGCTTGAGGTTTTCTCCTTTGAAGATTTCCATTCAAGAATATCATCTTCTTCATATCTTTTGCAATTTGGAAGGTAGTATTCTAAAATACCCTATAGTTGCATTTTGATAGCATGCATGTTCATATATGGATCCGGTTATTGGGTTTTGCATATAAAAAGGGTTTTATATCTAATAAGTGACATGTTTTAAGTAATTATTCCGCTGCGTTTTCATTTTATACGGATAAAATGACTTTGATAAACATGTGAAAAACCTAACAAAAACCACTAAACCGAAGTGACAAAACACACAAAGTGTTAAGTTGGGAGTGGTTGGAGTCAAAGTGATAGTTGAGAGTGACAGTGGACAATACCCAATAGTTGAGAGTGATAAAATCAAATAACCTGTGTGTTAAAAGTTTTGCTTTTGCCAATAAACCACCACCCTATTGGTATTAAATAGTTATTAATAAGCGAAAAAAATAAAAAAAAACAATTAAAAAAGCTATTAAATAAATAAGAGATAAGTGAAAAATAAGATAAAATTAAAGATTCGTATAAAGATTATATATCAATAATATTAATTAGATATAATAATCTCACATATATACTAATCTAAATATTAATAATGAATTAAAGGAGAAAGTGACACGTGAAATTAATGAAATCCTTTATTATTAGACTAGGTTATAACTCCGTGTATTACATGATTTGAATAAATGTAATTTTATATATTAAAAAAGTTATACATATATAAACCATGGGTTAGGATCAAATACAAAGGATAAAATAAATAAGAAGTGTAAGAAGGATTCTAGTCCATTGATCTTAGATTTGAAGGGTTGAGATTGGTTGTAGGGAAAAGAAGATAATAGAAGGGCATAAAAGGAATTCTATATTTATGGATTTTCTCTCTCCACATGCAAGGCACATGCCAATTCCCCCATCGATTTAAAACGTCAATAACTTTTTCATACGACATTTTTTTTCAAAAAACATTTCACCATAATAACGAGCGTTTTTTTATCTTTAATATGAGTACCATATTATCATATAAAAATAAAATAAAAATTTTCATTTTTACTGGGTTTTTTTGCATTGTGTTAAAGGTTCAGGTCATTGTGTCTTTTAACTGGGTTTTGGTCAGTAGAGTTTCTATACATTGTGTAATTATCAAAACCTATAACACAATGTTAATTTGAGTTCTACCCATTGCGTTTTTATAAAAACCTATAACACAATATATGACATAATGAAGATTTTGTTATATGTGGGTTTTCTATAAATTGTGTTATTAGTTAGGGTCATTGTGTTTAATATGTTATTCATTGTGTTTTAATATATTGTCCATTGTGTTTTAATAATTTGTTCAATTTTTTTATTATCTTGTTCATTGTGTTTTAGTTTGTTATGTATTGTGTTTTTAGTTTGTTTTTCATTGTGTCTTCATCTGCTCTCCATTGTGTCTTTTATTTGCTGTCATTAATTGTGTCTTTTATCTGTTGTCATCAATTGTGTTTTTATTTAGTCTGATTCTTATTGTGTTATATGTTATCGCCATTGTGTTATACGTTATGATCATTGTGTTTTAGTATGTTGTCCATTGTGACTTTATCTGTTGTCATTGATTGTGTTTTTATTCTAATTTACATTGTGTTTTACATCATGTCCATTGTGTAATATGTTATTCATTGTGTTTTAATATGTTGTCCATTGTGGTTTAATAATTTGTTCAATTTTTTTATTATCTTGTTCATTGTGTTTTAGTTTGTTATGTATTGTGTTTTTAGTTTGTTTTTCATTGTGTCTTCATCTGCTCTCCATTGTGTCTTTTATTTGCTGTCATTAATTGTGTCTTTTATCTGTTGTTATCAATTGTGTTTTTATTTAGTCTGATTCTTATTGTGTTATACGTTATGTTCATTGTGTTTTAGTATGTTGTCCGTTGTGTCTTTATCTGTTGTCATTGATTGTGTTTTTAATCTAATTTACATTGTGTTTTACATCATGTCCATTGTGTAATATGTTATTCATTGTGTTTTAATATGTTGTCCATTGTGGTTTAATAATTTGTTCAATTTTTTTATTATCTTGTTCATTGTGTTTTAGTTTGTTAAGTATTGTGTTTTTAGTTTGTTTTTCATTGTGTCTTCACCTGCTCTCCAATGTGTCTTTTATTTGCTGTCATTAATTGTGTCTTTTATCTGTTGTCATCAATTGTGTTTTTATTTAGTCTGATTCTTATTGTGTTATATGTTATCGTCATTGTGTTATACGTTATGTTCATTGTGTTTTAGTAAGTTGTCCATTGTGTCTTTATATGTTGTCATTGATTGTGCTTTTGGGTTAGGATCAAATACAAAGGATAAAATAAATAAGAAGTGTACGAAGGATTCTAGTCCATTGATCTTAGATTTGAAGGGTTGAGATTGGTTGTAGGGAAAAGAAGATAATAGAAGGGCATAAAAGGAATTCTATATTTATGGATTTTCTCTCTCCACATGCAAGGCACATGCCAATTCCCCCATCGATTTAAAACGTCAATAACTTTTTCATACGACATTTTTTTTCAAAAAACATTTCACCATAATAACGAGCGTTTTTTTATCTTTAATATGAGTACCATATTATCATATAAAAATAAAATAAAAATTTTCATTTTTACTGGGTTTTTTTGCATTGTGTTAAAGGTTCAGGTCATTGTGTCTTTTAACTGGGTTTTGGTCAGTAGAGTTTCTATACATTGTGTAATTATCAAAACCTATAACACAATGTTAATTTGAGTTCTACCCATTGCGTTTTTATAAAAACCTATAACACAATATATGACATAATGAAGATTTTGTTATATGTGGGTTTTCTATAAATTGTGTTATTAGTTAGGGTCATTGTGTTTAATATGTTATTCATTGTGTTTTAATATATTGTCCATTGTGTTTTAATAATTTGTTCAATTTTTTTATTATCTTGTTCATTGTGTTTTAGTTTGTTATGTATTGTGTTTTTAGTTTGTTTTTCATTATGTCTTCATCTGCTCTCCATTGTGTCTTTTATTTGCTGTCATTAATTGTGTCTTTTATCTGTTGTCATCAATTGTGTTTTTATTTAGTCTGATTCTTATTGTGTTATATGTTATCGCCATTGTGTTATACGTTATGATCATTGTGTTTTAGTATGTTGTCCATTGTGTCTTTATCTGTTGTCATTGATTGTGTTTTTATTCTAATTTACATTGTGTTTTACATCATGTCCATTGTGTAATATGTTATTCATTGTGTTTTAATATGTTGTCCATTGTGGTTTAATAATTTGTTCAATTTTTTTATTATCTTGTTCATTGTGTTTTAGTTTGTTTTGTATTGTGTTTTTAGTTTGTTTTTCATTGTGTCTTCATCTGCTCTCCATTGTGTCTTTTATTTGCTGTCATTAATTGTGTCTTTTATCTGTTGTTATCAATTGTGTTTTTATTTAGTCTGATTCTTATTGTGTTATACGTTATGTTCATTGTGTTTTAGTATCTTGTCCATTGTGTCTTTATCTGTTGTCATTGATTGTGTTTTTAATCTAATTTACATTGTGTTTTACATCATGTCCATTGTGTAATATGTTATTCATTGTGTTTTAATATGTTGTCCATTGTGGTTTAATAATTTGTTCAATTTTTTTATTATCTTGTTCATTGTGTTTTAGTTTGTTAAGTATTGTGTTTTTAGTTTGTTTTTCATTGTGTCTTCACCTGCTCTCCATTGTGTCTTTTATTTGCTGTCATTAATTGTGTCTTTTATCTGTTGTCATCAATTGTGTTTTTATTTAGTCTGATTCTTATTGTGTTATATGTTATCGTCATTGTGTTATACGTTATGTTCATTGTGTTTTAGTAAGTTGTCCATTGTGTCTTTATATGTTGTCATTGATTGTGCTTTTGGGTTAGGATCAAATACAAAGGATAAAATAAATAAGAAGTGTAAGAAGGATTCTAGTCCATTGATCTTAGATTTGAAGGGTTGAGATTGGTTGTAGGGAAAAGAAGATAATAGAAGGGCATAAAAGGAATTCTATATTTATGGATTTTCTCTCTCCACATGCAAGGCACATGCCAATTCCCCCATCGATTTAAAACGTCAATAACTTTTTCATACGACATTTTTTTTCAAAAAACATTTCACCATAATAACGAGCGTTTTTTTATCTTTAATATGAGTACCATATTATCATATAAAAATAAAATAAAAATTTTCATTTTTACTGGGTTTTTTTGCATTGTGTTAAAGGTTCAGGTCATTGTGTCTTTTAACTGGGTTTTGGTCAGTAGAGTTTCTATACATTGTGTAATTATCAAAACCTATAACACAATGTTAATTTGAGTTCTACCCATTGCGTTTTTATAAAAACCTATAACACAATATATGACATAATGAAGATTTTGTTATATGTGGGTTTTCTATAAATTGTGTTATTAGTTAGGGTCATTGTGTTTAATATGTTATTCATTGTGTTTTAATATATTGTCCATTGTGTTTTAATAATTTGTTCAATTTTTTTATTATCTTGTTCATTGTGTTTTAGTTTGTTATGTATTGTGTTTTTAGTTTGTTTTTCATTATGTCTTCATCTGCTCTCCATTGTGTCTTTTATTTGCTGTCATTAATTGTGTCTTTTATCTGTTGTCATTAATTGTGTTTTTATTTAGTCTGATTCTTATTGTGTTATATGTTATCGCCATTGTGTTATACGTTATGATCATTGTGTTTTAGTATGTTGTCCATTGTGTCTTTATCTGTTGTCATTGATTGTGTTTTTATTCTAATTTACATTGTGTTTTACATCATGTCCATTGTGTAATATGTTATTCATTGTGTTTTAATATGTTGTCCATTGTGGTTTAATAATTTGTTCAATTTTTTTATTATCTTGTTCATTGTGTTTTAGTTTGTTTTGTATTGTGTTTTTAGTTTGTTTTTCATTGTGTCTTCATCTGCTCTCCATTGTGTCTTTTATTTGCTGTCATTAATTGTGTCTTTTATCTGTTGTTATCAATTGTGTTTTTATTTAGTCTGATTCTTATTGTGTTATACGTTATGTTCATTGTGTTTTAGTATCTTGTCCATTGTGTCTTTATCTGTTGTCATTGATTGTGTTTTTAATCTAATTTACATTGTGTTTTACATCATGTCCATTGTGTAATATGTTATTCATTGTGTTTTAATATGTTGTCCATTGTGGTTTAATAATTTGTTCAATTTTTTTATTATCTTGTTCATTGTGTTTTAGTTTGTTAAGTATTGTGTTTTTAGTTTGTTTTTCATTGTGTCTTCACCTGCTCTCCATTGTGTCTTTTATTTGCTGTCATTAATTGTGTCTTTTATCTGTTGTCATCAATTGTGTTTTTATTTAGTCTGATTCTTATTGTGTTATATGTTATCGTCATTGTGTTATACGTTATGTTCATTGTGTTTTAGTAAGTTGTCCATTGTGTCTTTATATGTTGTCATTGATTGTGCTTTTGGGTTAGGATCAAATACAAAGGATAAAATAAATAAGAAGTGTAAGAAGGATTCTAGTCCATTGATCTTAGATTTGAAGGGTTGAGATTGGTTGTAGGGAAAAGAAGATAATAGAAGGGCATAAAAGGAATTCTATATTTATGGATTTTCTCTCTCCACATGCAAGGCACATGCCAATTCCCCCATCGATTTAAAACGTCAATAACTTTTTCATACGACATTTTTTTTCAAAAAACATTTCACCATAATAACGAGCGTTTTTTTATCTTTAATATGAGTACCATATTATCATATAAAAATAAAATAAAAATTTTCATTTTTACTGGGTTTTTTTGCATTGTGTTAAAGGTTCAGGTCATTGTGTCTTTTAACTGGGTTTTGGTCAGTAGAGTTTCTATACATTGTGTAATTATCAAAACCTATAACACAATGTTAATTTGAGTTCTACCCATTGCGTTTTTATAAAAACCTATAACACAATATATGACATAATGAAGATTTTGTTATATGTGGGTTTTCTATAAATTGTGTTATTAGTTAGGGTCATTGTGTTTAATATGTTATTCATTGTGTTTTAATATATTGTCCATTGTGTTTTAATAATTTGTTCAATTTTTTTATTATCTTGTTCATTGTGTTTTAGTTTGTTATGTATTGTGTTTTTAGTTTGTTTTTCATTATGTCTTCATCTGCTCTCCATTGTGTCTTTTATTTGCTGTCATTAATTGTGTCTTTTATCTGTTGTCATCAATTGTGTTTTTATTTAGTCTGATTCTTATTGTGTTATATGTTATCGCCATTGTGTTATACGTTATGATCATTGTGTTTTAGTATGTTGTCCATTGTGTCTTTATCTGTTGTCATTGATTGTGTTTTTATTCTAATTTACATTGTGTTTTACATCATGTCCATTGTGTAATATGTTATTCATTGTGTTTTAATATGTTGTCCATTGTGGTTTAATAATTTGTTCAATTTTTTTATTATCTTGTTCATTGTGTTTTAGTTTGTTTTGTATTGTGTTTTTAGTTTGTTTTTCATTGTGTCTTCATCTGCTCTCCATTGTGTCTTTTATTTGCTGTCATTAATTGTGTCTTTTATCTGTTGTTATCAATTGTGTTTTTATTTAGTCTGATTCTTATTGTGTTATACGTTATGTTCATTGTGTTTTAGTATCTTGTCCATTGTGTCTTTATCTGTTGTCATTGATTGTGTTTTTAATCTAATTTACATTGTGTTTTACATCATGTCCATTGTGTAATATGTTATTCATTGTGTTTTAATATGTTGTCCATTGTGGTTTAATAATTTGTTCAATTTTTTTATTATCTTGTTCATTGTGTTTTAGTTTGTTAAGTATTGTGTTTTTAGTTTGTTTTTCATTGTGTCTTCACCTGCTCTCCATTGTGTCTTTTATTTGCTGTCATTAATTGTGTCTTTTATCTGTTGTCATCAATTGTGTTTTTATTTAGTCTGATTCTTATTGTGTTATATGTTATCGTCATTGTGTTATACGTTATGTTCATTGTGTTTTAGTATGTTGTCCATTGTGTCTTTATATGTTGTCATTGATTGTGCTTTTAATCTATTTTACATTGTGTTTTACATCACGTCCATTGTGTAAAATGAAACTGGGTTTTTGATTTTTTTTTGAAAAATATAACAATATGGTACTCATATTAAAGATAAAAAAACGCTCGTAATTAAGGTATAATTTTTTTTTTAAAACAAATGATGTATAAAAAAGTTACGGACGTTTAAAAGTTAGGGGGGAAATAGCATGTGACTTGCATGTGCATATTCTCTTTCCTCTTGTAGACAAAATTACCCTTTTCATTTAATTACTCATAGGAGACTTGTCACTCTCTGGTGCCTTTTTACCCTTCTTATTTTTAAAGGCCTGGTCTATTCGCACACGGTATTAGTCTATTTGCACACTCGAAGCGCCCCGCTTTGGCCATAGCGGGGCGCTTTGGACAAGGTCAACAGACAAGGACTGACTTTGTCAGTCCTTGTCTGTTGACTTTGGCCAAAGCGCCCCGCTATGGCCAAAGCGGGGCGCTTCGAGTGTGCAAATAGACAAAAAGTGTTGGCTGTAATTTGTGTTGTTTTTTTTTTGAAATAGGTGGGATGTGGGTTAGTTTGGTAGTGTTTTTTGGAGGAAAAAATTGTATTTGAGTTTTATAATACGTTGTTTTATAATTACGTTTTTTTACGTCATTATTTTTATAGAACGTATATAATATAAGTGCGTCTTTATAAACTGTTAACCTAGTTTATTTTGTTAAATAAAACGAACACGTTAAATAAATTGTACAGAAAGCCATAAGAATTAAACGTAAACAATCCAAAACCAACGAGATGTAAATATATATCAGTTTGTACATACAAAACAAAAAGGTACAACTGACTACATAATACATAACAAAACACTATACAAACAAACTAAGGTACTAATCCTCGTGCGGTGGGGACGGTGGGAGGGGAAGTGGAGGCAACCCAGCGACCTCTCGTAGAGAAACGAGCGTCTCGATGATCCAGTCCTGGCGTGCGGCCTGGCGTCTCAGGCGCCGGTCGAAGTCCCGAGCCACCTCACGCGCTACCGGAGGCAGGTCAGCGTAAACGTGCTGCGGGTACTGTGGCGGCTCCGGAGCTGGCTGAACTGGTGGTACCAGGATCTCCTCGATATGCTCCTCCTGAGCCGGATCCTCTAATACAGGCTCAGGCTGAGCCTGAGCCTGAGCCTGAGCCTCAGCCTGAGGCTGGCCCGGGAACTCATCGAGTCCCAGAGCCTGTAGCTGAGCCTGCCGAGCGGCCGCCTGCTCAGCAGGAGGGGCCAACACTCCAGGCCTCAACTCAATAACAACCGGGATGACCTCCGGCACCGGCTCCGGCTGCCAAATCTGCCCGTCCATGCCCCTAAACCTCAGACCAACATCAAAGCGACGAGTGATCTGCATGCTAGAAACTGACACGCGGCCCAACCTGGTAGACGGGACCGGATCGGACAGCAGCGGATCTCCCTCGAGCACGATGCCGAGCGAGCGTGCGATGGCGGTGATGAATGAGCCAGTGTGCACCCACCCGCGGAGCTGCCGGTGGTATGCGGTGGCAAAGTAATCTGCCAGGCAGGCTGCTAGATTGCAGGGCTGGCCCCGCAGTAGGCAGTATAGAAAGAAAAGGTCACTGAGGTTGACCTTCTCCCTGCTGGCACCCCGCGGCACGATAGTTGCCGCGATAACATGCTGCAAGTATCGGAACAAGGGGTCTCTAATGGAGGTGGCCTTTTGCCAGGATCTCCCAAAGGGTCTAGTGGAAATGGACCTCCAGAAACTGATAAGCGTCTGCCTGTCCATCATCGTAACCGCCTGCGTATATAAATCAGTATCAAGCTCGGCCTCTGTGTACAAACCTGTATAAACAAATAATATTAAATAAACAAATGATATTAAATAAACAAATAACATTAAATAAACAAATAACATTAAATAAACAAATAACATTAAATAAATAAATAATAATAATAAACAAATAATATTAAATAAACAAATAACATTAAATAAACAAATGATATTAAATATAAAATAATAAATAATATTATTTAAACAAACCTGTATGCACAACAAACTGCCGCACACTCATCTGAAACTCCTGACCGGCGAGACGGAATGTAACCTCGTGGACTGGAAAATCCGGGTCCTCGACGTAATTCGCCGGATGCGGCGCGTATGTAAACGTGGAAAGAAACTCCCACGTAACCTCAGGGTACGAGTCCTCCATCGCTAACTCAAATAGGCGCGACCAGGGAGTATCTAGTCCAACTATCGCACGCGCCCGCGCGGCCTCTCCCAAATCCTCCAGCAGGCCCCAATCTATCCCTACATGCTCCCCAATGGGGATGGCGCGCAACCTCGCGCATCTCCTCCTCGCCTGTGACGCCGCCGGAAACTGCAGGTACGGGCATGCCGGCTGCTCTCCCTCATCTCCCACCACTCCCTCATCCTCCATATGATCAATCTCCTCATCGGAGGAAGCCATCTCTGCACGTTGAAATAAAAAAATAATATTAAATATAAATAATAAATAAATTATATTATTTAAACAATTTAAATAATAAAAAAATAATATTAAATATAAATAATAAATAAATTATATTATTTAAACAATTTAAATAATAAACAAATAATATTAATTATAAATAATAAACAAATATTATTAATAAAAAAAAAAAAAAAACATGAACCAAGGCGCCGCGCTTTGGCCTCGGCGCGGCGCTTTGGTTCTTCGTGATGAACAACAGCGGACCGGATCGATCCCCAGCCCAAATCAAACAAAAATCAAACAATAATACACACATAACTTGAACCAAAACATGAAATTAAGTTCGATCGTACCTTTTAGCGGGTGAAACGGGTGAAATGAAGTTCGATCCGGTCAAGTGTGTGTGAATCGCACCGTTAGTGTGTGTTTTTTGTGTTTGGTTTGAAATGGGGGAGAAGGCCCTCCGCTTCAGCTATAGCGTGGGGTCGAAGCGCCCCGCTTTGGCCATAGCGCGGCGCTTTGAGGTCAAAGCGGGTCGCTTAGTTCAAAGCGGGGCGTTTCGGGCCTTTTTTTATTTTTTTTAAATTGATTTTAATTCACAAACGCGTCGATAATAGTCTAAATTTTACGTTTTTTCCATTATACATCATTTTTTATTATATATGAACTATATTGCAAGTTCCGGATCAAATCGGTTACGTGTGATGTCTTATTCCGTTATATCGTATCATTTTGGTTTGAAAGCACAAGTACTCCTGTGAGAGGTGTTATGTGTATCAGCCGCCTACCGTACATGAACATGACGTATTTTTTCATTAATTGTAGTATTATGATGTATGTTGTCATTTTGGGTCGTACAAGTGCGTATTGAACAAGCACAAACGTGATTATTATTAAACACATTTAACCTACATCGTGAACATATGGGGTTACATTAAGGTCAGGGGCACGATACATAAGCATTTCGTACGCGTTGATCTGATCCCGGTACAATGTATGCCAGGCTGCTGCCCGATCTGTTCTGTGTGCTGTCCAGAGTGGGTTTGGGGGAGGCATTGGATAACAACCTCTAAGCTCTACATGTATGAAATGCCCGTGGTCGACGAACACAACCGCAACCACCAGGTGAGGTTCTTCAGCTTCGTTTGGCCCGCCCAACAGAGGGAAAATTGTACAGCTCCCACGCATGTCGAAGCTGTGAACAATCACACCGTATCGTTGGGCAATAAGAAACCCCGTCTCAGGCATCGTCATGTAATTTTCGATATCTGCTCGTCCCACCCCCTTGAAATTGATCCGTCTAAGCAGCGCATCATAATGTCCTATGTTTTCCGGATCGAAAAACTGCCTCCAAAGCGATTCGTTCCTACGTAACTCCTTTATAAGTTGTTTCCGGATCATCAAATATGAATTCTGTTTCACTCCTAACCCAACAGCCACCGATCGAAACCCACAATGACCATCTGGTTTCACGTCCTTTATTCTAACGATGTATGGATGGATCACTTCGGGAATCTGAGATGCGTAGTGGCGGATCGCTATATCCGTCTTAGGACCGAGCTTGATCATCGGGAAATCAGGGTGCAGGTTGATCGGTTTGGTATTCTTTTGTCTTCTAGAATCTTCGAGTGATATGTACGAGCTGTGACGGGGAAGATCATCTGAGGCCTCGACCCAAGTTTCTTCCGACGGAATGTACGAGCTTTTTCTAGCGGCTTCAACCTTTCTTTCTTCCTGCGTTTTCAATGTTGGGCGACCACGAGTTTTCTTCAGAACAGCAGGAGGTTTTTTGTTATTGTTCCCTGGATTGAGGATTTGCTGAAACTTTTCAAAGAAGCTCCTTTTCACCTGAGGGGGTGTTGGATCGATCTTTTGTTTCAATTTTTCAAATTCCGCGTCTACATCGATATCCTCTATGTTTTTCTTTGCAGGCTTGAAGTTAAGCTTCTTCCAGAACACGTCTATGTGTGTGATCCGGAGTTGCTGACCTGTGGACGAAAACAAATTAGGTGGCAGAATCATAACGAGAAAGGTCAAAGATATTAATTACCATGATTTTCCAACTTTTCCAAACGACAGGCACATGGCAAACCACAGCTGGTAAAAAGTTGGCAACCACAGCTTGCACCGTAGGCTCTCAACCCGTCTTCCTTACGTTTTAGTTCCCTACTCAAAAGCTCAATCGCATATATCGAAACCTTTCTGAGAATATATGCAAGCATGGGCTGCTTCTTGTGGTGCGTCATCACTTTTCGGAGGCTTGTTTCAAAGCTACTACTAATCTCGGTGTATTGTCTATCAACAACATGATCAACATACAGTACAAGTTTATCCAGTGTGTTGCGATGACTTGGAAAGTGACTTTTTAGTGTTGCATGCATGCCCTCAACCCTGTTGGTCGTAGTTTGGTGAAAGTTGATAGTTTTGTTAATCCAGCATGATACAAACTTTTCACGGTACGGATCCAACCAGGATTTCTTCATATAATCAAAAACCTCTAAAATTAAAAAAAACGTAAATAGTCAGTTTTTGTTATTATATAAAATTTGAACATAATTATGTAAGAAATACCTACGTTCACGGTCATCTTCTTTCAGCTGTGCTTCAAGGTTTTCCAAGTTATACCTGTATATTTCCTCGGTCGTAGAGTCGCACAATAACCAAAAACTACGTACGAATTCTTTCCAATCCTTGTCAGAGAATTTCTTCTTGCTGTTCTTATTAATATTTTGTTGAATATGGAACCGACAAAGATACTTATGCGCTTTTGGAAAAACTTGTTCACACGCGTTCATTAGCGCAAAATCCCTGTCTGTTAAAATCACGCGCGGTTCCATACATCCTACCAGCATAGACTTGATCCTCTGCAACACCCATAGGTAGTTCTCTGACTTCTCAGCGGAAATTACCGCACAAGCAGCCGTAAACGATTTGTTTGTCGACGTCATGCCTACGACCTGAACAAATGGCAGGTTGTACATGTTCGTTTTGTAGGTGGCGTCAATCATTAGCACATGCGGGAAGGCACACCACATAGTGAATGAATGTTCGTGAACAAAGAAGACATCTTCAACTTCGTTCGATATCTCATTCGTGCGCATGTAATAAGTGTAATTTTTTTCGAGAAGAATGCTTTCAAGTTTTTGCATCGGAGACTTACCGACATTTTTTTCGGCGTTGATCTTCTGAACAGCGTTGTGTATATCTTTCGGAATAAGCTTTCTAGCCGGATTGTTTTTTGTCAGCGTTCGCCAGATACTTTGGTTGGGAATGTCTTGCTCTGCCAGCTCCTTAACCAGTTTTGTATCCTCCGAAGAAAGCCTTCTCGCATACGCGTGACCCTCTAAGTTTTCAATAGGAGTGTGGTTATGCTTCGCCTTCGTCACCTCTATCCTCCAAACACTTCCGGATGATTCCGAAAACCCGATCATCTCGAACGGGCAGCCTATTTTCTTGCTACCCGTTTTCCTCTGTGTAGCTATACTCTTATGCTCCCCACCAAAAGTACATTGAAACCAAATCTTGTAATTCTCTCCTCTTTTATTCGACCTCTTAGTCACAATGAGGTAACCGTTGTCTTTTGCCGTGTCTTGTACCCAACGCACCAACTCTTTACGTGACGAAAAGGTCTGCGTCGTATCAAACGAAAACGTAACCGGGTAACAGCCTTCCTCGTCAACAGACACATCCCCCGGCTCACCATCGTCACCGAGGTCCGAATATACTTGATGTTCAAAGTTGTGCTCGCCACCGTAACCGAAATTCGAATAACCTTGTAAGCTCTGTTGACAACCGTAACTGTCGTTTGGACCACACTCCTGCTGTACAAAGCTGTACTCGCCACCGTAACCGAAATTCGAATAACCTTGTTGTGCGTAAGGGTCCTCCACAGGGGTATTCAAATCCAGCGTCACCGTGTTATCACGATAATGAATGCCAGATACAACCTCTGCCTCCCTCAAGTTGGACGAGACCGGTTTCTCATACGAGTCAGAAATAGCGGTCCCCTCGTAAGAATCTGGAACAACTGTCTCGTCAGAATATTGACCGAAAATATAGTTGTTTAACCACGACATCGTTTTTTGTAAACAACAAACAACAAAACACTCGAATACCCACGTATGTTTGTAAACAACGTGAAGAAGAAGAAGAACGAGCTATGGAGCTTTGAAGCAGAACCTCAATCAGTAGTTTGCTTTTTAAAAGTGAAAATTTGGGTCGAAGCGCCGCGCTATGGCCAAAGCGCGGCGCTTAGGGTTAACGACAAAACATGTCAGTCAGCTTTATGTCTGTCAAACAGTAGGGAATGTCTCAAACGTCAATCGAAGCACTTTTGTCGATCATAGCGCCGCGCTATGGCCAAAGCGCGGCGCTTTAAGGTGTGAAAATAATTTTGGGCGTGTGTGAATAGCATGACCCATTTTTAAATCTTTTGTATTATAACTCAACCCTATAAACCATATGTATTGTATGAGTTGAATAAATGTAATTTTATATAATAAATAATAAAAATATTATATCTTTAAAACCATGTATTTTCCTATCTATCCCAACTTGATTTATCAAACTCCTCTTTATCCGAATTTTATTTTTAAATAAACATATAATCTGTTTGATTTAAGATATAAATGGAATAACTTAATCCACGTTTATCATCATTCTTTTAGGATGTTTAATTGTATTAGTTATGAACTTCTTTGATAATCTGATATCAAGATTTTAAAATCTAAATGACTAAAAGTAAATATATAATAAAACATATATAGTAATTAATGTTTAGTTTTTAAAATTTCTAAAAAGATTGAGCACATGTAAATGGCAGGTATATTGTTATCACTTATATGCTCGTAAAGTTTAATGGTTTAGGAGAAATATTTTGAGACTAAAGTATATTTATATTTGTAATCGATTATTTTATTAGTGTTTCTTTAATTTGTATTTATATTTAAATGTTGTTATAAGTAAATATTATATTTTTTAATTATAACTATTAATATACATATGACAAAAAAGTATTGCTTTTTTATTAATATCATTATTAGCAGTGTTACTTGTATTATTATGTTCTAATTATAATTGCTACCGTTGATATCTTTTTATTTTAATTATTATTTGTATAGATATAAATAATAATTATCTATAATTAGGTAGAAGAGATTAAACTAAATAATATTTCGTAGGAGATTATCTATAATTAATTAGAAGATATTAAACTAAATGATAATTATCCATAGAGTACATGACCTAATATGATGACACGTGTCCCAAACATGGTTTCTTTTATTATATAGTACTAGTAGTAAGACCCGTGTGCAAACACGGGGGGTTTTTAGAAAACCATGCATACCAAATTTTATTAAACAATGAATGATTATACATTTTTTTATGTTTAATTAAAAATGAATTATAAAGAAAGGAAAGCGGCATGCTAAACCAATAGATGGTGTTTTTGATTACGCGCGCTGCGCGATAGACATTAGTGTTAACAAAAGGATAACATTGGTTATAATGAAAACTTGTTTACATAGATTTTCATTTTCTATCATACCTGCAATTTTACAAAGACAATGTTTCAATAGTGAGTGAATGTTAATTATTTTCACTTTCTTATATACATAAACTGTATAATACAATGACCAAGCACTATGACTGCAACTGCCTAAAAAAATAACAACAATGTTATCACCTGGTACTTGCTTAAAAACAAAATTTACACAATCTAAACAACACCACATTGATTATCAAAAGAAAGGAATGAAGTTATTGAAAAGTGACTCATGCAACTCCCAATCATTTGCCACTGCTATTTTCCATCTACCATGAAAGACTAAATTAAATAAACAAAACAAACAAAAAAATGAAGAAAAAAAGAACTTTACCTAAACAATTCACTGCACAAAGAGGAATAATTAAATCAATTGCCATTCAACAAAAAATGAAGCTATTGCAGGTTAGCAGCTGCAAAACATATATTGAATAGTCGAACCAGACTTAAACTTTTGACCCGTAAATGGTAAAATGACAACTGCATTGAGCGCATCTCTTTTCCCATTTTTATGCTTTGGAATCGGCTTCGTTCTCAACACAGTTGCTATATTTTACGGATCTCTAGCTGTAATTCCACTTGGCACAATAGTGGTGGTTTTTGTCATCTAGGTTTTCATATCTTTCCCTCTTGCTCTTCTCTGTATCAGTAACCTGAAGGTCAAAAGCATAATATGTTCATCCAAACATGAAAAAAAGATTATGTTGATTTCGAATCCAAAATAATCAGATAATAAGTTTCGCTAAGTTAAAGTCATTGAAGGTTATCTGGCATATGCTATAACCGAAACATGTTCAAAGAAGCTTCATTTAAATAATCGATTTTGGCACGAAAGGTGTTGATTTTGTGGTTCTCAATGGCGAACACTAACATCATTAAAATAGTGTTTTGAAACCACTGTTTAACCTAACAGTCGTTTCAAAACACTGTTTAAGCCAAGAGTCGTTTCAAACACTGTTTAACCTAACACTAGTTTCAAAACAATGTTTAACCTAACAGTAGTTTCAAAACACTGTTTAACCTAACAGTCGTTTCAAAACACTGTTTAAGCCAATAATGGTTTCACCGTTTTAACCCAATAGTTGTTTCAACCACTGTTTTCTTCACAAAACACCGTTTTAACAAAACAGTGGTTTCAAACATATGTTTTCATCCAATTGTTGACCAAAGTCAATAGATGTATGAACCACTGTTTTACGTTCTAACATCTGTTCACAACAAACAGAGGTTTTAAAATATAAAACAGAACTTTGCCAAACACATGTTTGATAACAAGCAGAGGTTTTAAGGGAGTATTTTATCCTCAAAACCATAATCACAATCACAACCACAATTTTATCCTCAAAACTTAAGGCCTATTTATTCAAACAAACAATAATATAATCACCTGATCTTTTCTTCTATCTGGTTTTCTTTAACAGGAGACGAGTCTCCTTTGCTATTGTTCTAATTTAAGACACCTTGTGATGAATTTATCAAACCGTTTTCCCCACAAACACGAGTCGTTTTTTGATATTCTTCTTACGGTCTTTCAATAATTGATGTTCCTTCATTGCAGAGAATGATAAAGTCATCAGTATTAACATCCAAAACCAAATACTGAAAAAATGAACATTGAGAATCAACTAAACAAGATCTCCAAAAAATGTTTGAATCTTCAAGGCTTCAAGCGGGTGTATCTGCTTTATCAGATGTAAGAATCTGAATCACCTCTTATACCTCCTCAACTGCAAAAACCGATAAGAACTCAACAATGGTTTGAAACTGGTTGTGCCTGTTGTGTTTAATAATAGCACTAACCATGAAAAGTGAGTCCGCTTTCATCTGAAGTACCTGTAAGCTCAATTGCTTTGGTGAATGATTGAGGATCATGATCCATATCTCTGGTGATTAAAAGCACTTGCTGGTATTAGTTTGACGTGTCATTTAATATGTAAATACTGTAATTACCATGTATTGATAACATGACTGAAAATAGTAAGGCAAACTAAACATAGGCACCTGATTCATATCTTAATCATTGAGAATTGAATTAAGCCTTATAAGCATCATATCTCTTCCTTTTCCTACAACCAACATCTGGATAATGATTTTAATTTTTCTTATCTTCGATATCATCAACCACACGAAAAACAGATGAATAGTTAGTTTCCTCATCGAGATCAGGTTTGTCATGAAAGAGGATGCCTCTTTCCTAATTACAACAAAAGGTAAAAGAGCTAAAAGAATTTATGAAATCAATTTATATATAACATTATAACGAAAGGTGATTTTTAGAAATCATATTAGGAAGTAAAACCCTAACCTCTGTTAAATAAAGGTCCTGCTTGTCCTCACCCTCGATTTCCCTTCACAATCTTAAGGCTAGATGGAGACGTGCTTACTCCGGTAAACGAAGAATTAGAGCTGAAATTCGATCGAAAACCTATTCATCAACAGCAATTCAGAGTTAAATCAATACAAAACTACCGATAAAGTGATGTAACAGAATTTAGGCATACGTGAAGGAGAAGAAACCGAAATAAATTAGTACTTAACTAAGTAGATAAGATCGAGACATGCTTACTCTGTTAGTCGAATAATCTGTAGCGGAAACAGCCTAGCAACAGTTAAATCCGATCAAAAACCTGTTCATCAACAAAACTTTAAAGTAAAATCAGTATAGAATTACAGATAAAGTGATGCGATTGCTCAAATCTAAAAATATACTCACAAATTCATGAAAAAAAATACATTAAAATTTGCTAAATCTGCTACGAAATTAACAGCAGATGTATCCGATCAAAAATCAAGAAAAATACAGATGTAAGAATCTGAATCACCTCTTCATACCACCTCAACTGCAAAAACCGCTAATGAGATTGAACTGCTGTTATCTTCGGTTGTTTTGTACGGTTCGGCTTCGTTATCCTTCTCTTTTAATTTGCTTGGCCCATATGATGACCTACCTGTACAAGAATCACCATTACAAATTTACAATGAAGGTCAACAAATAATAAATTTTGATAAGACTGTTAAAGGAACCTTCCGATTTCTTTTTTATTTTACTTTTTTCTTTGATCGGTAAGCGCCTCTTGTGCAGTTCCTATCAATGAAAACATATATCATTAATCGAGGAATTATGGATGAATTATAACAGGTTTAAAAGCATAACTACAATTGATACGGAAATAACTAACCTGAAATTTGGAAACTCTGAGTTTGGGAAGCAGCAGAGGATGGTTTGGATTTAGGGTTAAGACATGGGAGTGATGCGATTGCTGCTTCTCGCCTCTTGTCGTCCTCCATAACCTAACTCTCAAAACTCATAACATCTCCTGCCGGTAACTCCTATTAATTATGTATATAAACGTACACAAAAAGTATATAATTCGTAGCAAAATTTCACATCAATTCAGCCGATAGGTAAACTGTATGCAATATTATAATTCGTGTATTGTTTCTCAAATTAACTAAAGCCAGATCAACAAATCATCATCCTCATCAAAATCATATCACGTATCCATACACACACATATATTCTAAATCAATCACGCACTCGAAACCCTAGAAACCGATCTGAACTGAAGAATAGGAAAAAAGTGAAAAAGATCGAGCTTAATACCTGCTTAGGATCGGGTTGATGTGAAGAAGATGAAGATGGATTCAGAGGCTTTTTTGTTGTGTGATTTTGTATTTCTTCTGCCATTTTTGTGTACAAATTTCGTTACGAATTTGGTTGAAGGATAGAGGTCGTAAAGGTCCTCGGTTTCCTCCATAACCTAATTCTCAAAACTCATACCCCTTCTTCACCTTTTGTGTTTTTCTTTTCATCGACTGAGTAATATAAATAGTCCCTCAACTTCGTGATATGCCCAAGGATAAAGGGAACTCTGGATTTGAGGGAGAGATGAAAGTGTGGTTTGAATTTTGAACGTGGTGCTGAATGTTGTATCTTATATATGTGGAGCCAAAATTTTGAATTTTAAATGTAATAGAGGTTTTGAAATTTATATGTGGGCAAAGCTTTTCCCTTTTGTATCTGGGCAGAGCTTTGAAATTCAAGTGAGGCAGAGCTTTCAAATTTGAATTAAGGGTAGATGTTTGAATTTTAAATGTATTTTAAATTAAGCTTGATGATGTAATAATGACACAAGAAAAGCATTGTTGGACAGCCTCTCTGGCTGCCACATCAGCTTTTCTTATGTCATCGGGATTTCTCCTTTTATAGGAACTAGCGGTAAGACCCGTGTGCAAACATGGGTTGTTTCTTACAAAACCACGCATAACACATATTAATAGAAAGTATAGATACATGTATAGATATTGTACCAAAACTTGTTATCTATTATAGATAATAGACAACTATAAACATAGATCATATCCTTAACATTCGAAGTACAAATTATTTCACGAAAAGAAAAAAAGAACAATTTTAAAAGACATGAATAATTGTGGTTACAACTCTTCAATTTCAATTGAAAACCCACACCGGCACCGTTTTGTCCTTACGAAACTGTCTACATCCAAACCAGGATCATTTATAAAACACACATGCTCATGGTCTTCTTCAAACAATGGTTGTAACGCAACGTCAGATTGACCAATATCTTCATTTGTGTGGTCGGCCATTTGTTTCTGTATATCCTCACTTGTATGATGAAATGCATCTTCATCGGCCATTTGTTTCAGTTATGTCCCAAATATATTAATAGCAATATAACAAAAAATGTTTCAATTGATAAACTAAAAAGTAATACATTTTTTCATAAACAAAATTTCCGGCTGTAGTAAACAACTAAATGTAAAAAAATAGAAAACTAATTTACCTAAAAGTCAAACCACTGTTTGACCAAATTCTGTTTGGGCAAAAGTCTGTTTTGACCAAAGTATGTTTCACCAAGGCCAAACCACTGTTTGACCAAGGTCAAACCACTGTTTGACCAAAGTCTGTTTGACCAAGGTGAAACCACTGTTTGACCAAAGTCAAACCACTATTTGCAAAAAAAGGCAACCACTGTTTTATCCACAAAACACTGTTTTAACCCAACAGTGGTTTCAAACATATGTTTTCATCAATCTGTTGACAAAAGTCAACAAATGCATCAACCACTGTATCAACAGATGTATCAACTATGTTAAAACAGTGTTCTTCGCTCGCTTGTAGATTACAAATACTGATTGAATGTGATTTATTATGCAATGTGTCATAGAAACCTGTCTTTTCACTACAATTAAGCACCAAATTAAAAGCTATTATATGCAAGAATTACATGATATCTAAACTTTAAAGTTTAAACCATCACAAACAAAGGTTTTTCAAGTCAATTAATAATAGCGCAAGCGTAAGTAATCAAGCCAATAATAACCTGTTAGATATACCACCAAATTCACATTAAAAACCTTAATCATCATCGTCAAGCACACTTCGACGCCTCTGGATTTGACGAAGAACAGTAAATCAAGTCGTTCATATCTAAAATATCCTTATTCAGATTACGCTATAGAAATCAAATATAAGGGTAAATGAAAATAATTAGACAAGAACAGACAGAATAAGATTATATTATACCTTGACCGAGTTTGTTAAATGTGGCTGACCATTGCTTTGAAGACTTCCTATATGCTGCAAGTATCTTATCCATCTGTTCAAGAATATCATATCAAAGTTACATCAAATTATGCCAATTATTGTGTCTTTGCCATAGTTGCCAATAGCAAATAGCGACAAGCTATCTATACTCTACATAGAGATAGCGATGAAATACCAGTCACTATTTTAGGTTTAGCGATACGTTAGAAAAAAATAGAAATATTTTATAGGTATATTTAAGCGATGAAATAGCGGTCACTATTTTAGGTTTAGCAATACGTTAGAAAAAAATAGCAATATTTTATAGGTATATTTTATCAGAATACGCCTGTATATGTCTTCTAAATAGGCTATTTATATTAAATATTAAAGATTTATATTATAACAGAAAAAAAAACCTATAGGGCATCGCCATTTATATTAAAGCAAAAGGAAAGTAAATAAAAACCTAAAATCCAGCTATATTTCGCTATCGAGTCGCTAATTATCAGGTTGCGAACTTGCGATATATGGTCGCTCCGCTATGAAGCGCGCGATGGCGAACGTTATCTTCACTATTGACAACAGGGTTCTTTGCACATTAAAGTTTGTTTTTAGTGAATTATAGGGTGTTTGGATGTGTGATTTTTTAAAAGTGAATACTGCAACTTGCAACATTAGTTTATCAAATTATTAGAGCAAGATATAGGCTCGTAATTATTATACATTTACCATGCGGAGATTCCATGACAGGTGGCGGGTAGTTGTATCGTCTCAAAAACTGTCCCTTTCGAGCAGTATTTATATTTGAAACTGAAAATAGTCAAAATACAAATCAAGAAACAGTTTGAACCATGCAACTATTGTCTATTTGCAAGAAAAACAGGATCATATTGTTTACCTGAAGCAAGGTGATTATTTGCGGCAGAATATCTTGCTGGCATTCGACCAGATAAATCCATCCCGGTAAAATTTCAGACCTGATTAGGTGGTCCTTCGAAGTTTGAAAAGTCAAACATGTTTTGGTTAGAATTAAGATCAGCAGAAGAAACTGCTCTCCTATGAAAATTCACTGGTCCATGATTATCTTTTCTCGAATTATCAACAAACCGATGATGAAAACTTAACCTCTGATCATTAAAATGCTAAAAAACAGTTTAAAAAAGTAATCACGTGTAAACAACCAAAACCCAATATAAAGTTACCAAGATATGATGTTTATTAAAGAATCAGTTCTTTTTGATAAAACGATCACCTTCTGGATGACTCTGCAACCATACATTTGAAGACTAAGAGGTAAAACATGACCGATAAGTTAACCAACTAACTCCTTTCTTTGACTTTCAGTTCCATGCTCAAAAAACTGCACATTTATTATTTATATGTATGACATAATAAGTTAAAATGCTAAAAAACAATTCCTCAAAAACCCATCGGTACCATTGACTTCTGCCTCCACTATCGTAGCCATAGCCACCTCTGGTTTCATCGATCACCAGTCACCGGCGGTCACCTCCTTCACCTTCGAGCGGCACCCACCATCTCTGATTGACCATAGACGCCGGCCGTCGGCCGAACACCGACCGACTTATGATTAACCTCCGTTGACCTCCGATCAACTGTCATTCAGCTCTGATTAATGAACAAAGTTGCATAATTTCTCTGTTTTCAGTTCGTGAAATCCAGGTATGCAAGATTATTATATTTTTTATGCAAATAACAAAACCCTAAAACGTAAGAATGTAGAACTACCTTGAGCAGCATCTTCCTCATCATCATCGGAATCAGCGTCAACATCATCATCGTTGTGGTCGTCTTCTTCAAATCAATGTTTTAGGGTTGTTCATCTGTGTAGGATCGGTTTTGACACCAAAAGATTGCGTAACGAACGTGTAACGTGCGGAATCCGTACACGTACGTGACCGAACACACGAGAACGTACTATAACCGTGATTCAATTGATTATGACGAGTACAAAGTGCCGAGAATCACGTGAGAGAACTTTCTCTTTCTAGACTTTCTCTCTCTAAGATTAGCTCTCTAATTCCCCAAATGAGCAAAAGTCTTAATCTCTAAACCTAAATGATCTATTTATAGGCACAAGGTTATAAGGATTTCTCCTTATTTACAAGTTTGCCACCTTGCCCTTTT
Source organism: Helianthus tuberosus (assembly GCA_030545235.1). NCBI lineage: Eukaryota > Viridiplantae > Streptophyta > Magnoliopsida > Asterales > Asteraceae > Helianthus > Helianthus tuberosus. Next base: position 62,743,741 of record CM060395.1, read on the forward strand.
TAACTACATATTACAATAAAAAAACTCGTTATCTTCAGTTTCTCATTATTTCTGCTACAGACTTGATTGACGGAGGCGATAGACACATACTGCACTAACAGACTCCCCCTTGGATATTGCCGCAGTCAATCTTGTAGCGTCTTGTCTTTTCTCTCTCTCTTGAGTCTTCTTGAAGTATTTACGGTATCAGCAACCATAGACTCCCTCTTTCTCTAACAGAATCCACGTGGATCTGTCTTCAGCTTCCGTTGCTCTTTCTTTCCTTCAGACTCCTTTTCTTCAGGCTCCCCCTTTTGTCAAGCTTCCGTGCTTTTGGGATCAACACCTGGATTTCCGAATACAAGCTCCTCCAAGATAGTTATCTGGCTCTTTGAATCCACGCTTCCTCTTGCGTTGAGCTCATCTTCAGACTCCCCCTTAGACTCAGCTGTCGGGATCGTAGTCTGGCTTTCACAGGTTCACAAGTTCAGAATCAATTCCTGGCTCTATTCTGTATCTGCTCAGGATTTGAAACCTTGTTAACCTGCACATCCTCTACCTCAACATAAGTTTCACAAATTTATAACACTTAGATTTAAGAAACTTATTGGTAAAAATCATTCATTCATCAATCTGTATAGTTACATCAAGTTCAAATGAATGACCTTGATTAATTAACCACACAATCTTTCAAAACATTTGTATATAACATTCAAAGTTTTCAACATATTCTCCCAACCCAATGTAGTTCATCATGTTTAGCACTTGGAATTTTGAAAATCAGCTTTCCAACATCAGTTGTCGAATATCTTTTTGTATTTTTCAAAATTTAAAACTAAAACACAATATTTTTGGATTTTTAATTTTAAAGAAATGCAGTAAAGAAATATCTACAAACAATATTTTTGGTGAGTTTGTGTAAGAGGATCATATCAGTTTTTGAGACAAATCACTAGCACCGTTAAGCGTTAATCATTTTAAGTTCTAAACGATTCACATAGATTGACGATATAGTTGTCCTCTTAGACTCAATCTAAAAACTTTCGAAATGCTTACCGATACGTTAAGGTATATTAATTTTGCACTAAATTCTTATGGACTCCACAATCTCAGCATATCCACTCATCATGCAATACACTGACTCAAGTAATGCCTTTAAACTTTTATCAACTGTGATTTGTGCGAAAACAACTCAGAATGTTTAAACATTAACAATCAGGTCGATACTTCCGTATACGCAGAGAAAGTCCAATGTTTAAACAAAATAAGAAAATAAAACAAGTTGAAGTTGTTTAGGCTTTAACCACCAGGTCGATACTCCCGTATACGCAGAGGTGATCCAAAGCTTAAACGAAACACCAAAGAAAATAAAGCAGAACGTTTAGGCAATAACATCCAGGTCGATACTCACGTATACGCAGAGGATGTCCAATGCTTAAACAAAATAAAGAAATAAAACAAGTTTAAATCTTTGCAAAATAAAATGCACAACCACAGTGACTTTTTCAGCAAGTTGTGAAAGTTCACAAACTAACCGGTTTTTATGCTCTTTTAGCATTCAGCGATTACTGAGTAGGTACACAATCACGAAGGACAAAACTAAGTACTATGCTTTCAACCATGTTTCCCACTAGAACTAGGCTTTTTCATTTAAGTTTGTATCGTTATCGCAAATATACTAGTCTAGCTGAGCCTATCGTCACATCATTAGTGAGACCGTTTATCACATTTGACATTACATATCTTTAGCATGCTGTGATAGTCCACTGATGTACTATCATTTCCTCTTTTCACAACAAAACTCATTTTTGCTTTTTCAATGTTTTTGACATTTTCAAATTTTCTAATTTTTTTTAAAAAATTTTCTCCCCCTAAAATCAAAATATGTTTCAATTTTGATTTTCAAAGGAAAATTTGAAAACAAACTATACAAGGAAAATGACAAACTGATATCAAGTCGCTTCAATTCGCCATTCTCTTGGCATAAACAATCAGAACTCCCCCTGACAACAAACTATTTTCCCATTATGATTTCAAAACACTTAAGTTTGTTTTAATCAAAATGGTTTTTCCGGAAAATTAGTTTTGTTTGTCTTTTCACAAACTCGGGGTTCTTTCATCACATTGTTCACCTTTATCCACTTATCGGAAAGATAAATCAAGTACAACTTAATGTCCTTGATTAGTCTTTTGTGATTCGAAATACCACAGTTACCAACCTGTGAATTTCTCAAGAAAGATGCCGATTCCTGTTCCACACTTACCAACCTGGGAACTCCGGCAAGTCAGGTTTTTCATTTGAAAAGATCTACCCAAGCCTGACCATTCTTGGGTTTGACAGTTTTTACCTCAACAGATGGCTCTTCTGGTTTTGACGAACCAGAATCATTGCCTGAATGTGGCTTGTCTGACTTTGATGAGTCAGATTCATCGCCAACACGTGGCTCCTTTGCTTCCGAAGAAATAAATTCATCGCCAGGAACTTTTTCTTTCTTAACACTCCATTCTGTCCTCAGATTTGTATCTGATGAATTCGTTTTGCTTGATTTGTCATTCTTTGAAGAGCAAGACGATTTATCAGAACTTTTATCTGTTTTTCCAGTTTTATCCGAGGACAAAATCCTCTCGAGATATTCTCTCGCCTTCTTTCTTTTCTTCCTCAGTTTGTCTTTCTGCCCTTGTGAAAGCTTTACTTTCTTTTCTTCCACTTTCTGTTCTTTGGGCTTGACATTGACTGGTTTCTTTTCCATTTTCTGAGATTTAGCCCTCGATCTTTCCTTTGATCTCATTGGGCAATCTCTTGCAATATGGCCTCTAATTTGGCATTCATAGCACCTTCTCGTTTCAAATCTTTGACTTTGGCAGTTAACAGAAATGTGTCCCTGATATCCACATGAGTAACACACTCTGTTATCATACCTCTTCTCACTTTCATATCGTACACCATTTTCATACCACACACTTAGATCATAGCATTGAGTTGCCTTGTGGTAATCACCATTTCTCTGTTTACTATTATTGTAATGATTTGTCCTTGAAGAATCTTCATCCCATCTTCTCCTGTAAGCTGGATTTGGCTTTTGAGAACTGTGGTCAAACCTGCACCACATATTACCAACTTTTTGTGAGTTTTTATTTTCAGATTTTTGTGGTTTTTTATAATGATTGGATGACTGAACTGATGAGCTTTTATTTTCATTTTGAATTTTTTTTTAAATTTTTAACTTTTTGTTTCTGTTCTACAATCTTCTTAACAGGTTTTTGATTTGAGCATTCACCTATTTCAGTAGATTGCAAAACAGTATTTTGAAATTTTTCTTGTAATTCTAAAAATATTTTTCTTTTCTTTTCTTTTTCATCATCAGCTTTGTCATCGCAATCCTCAATTTTGACTTTGTCAAAATTTGTGACATTGTCACTTATTGGAACAGAATTGATCGGTTTTGGACATACAAGATCTGGTAATGATGATGAAGTCACAAAGCCTTTCAATTTCTTTTCAAGCTCATCAATTTTATTTCTTGAATTCTCAGCTTCATTTTCAAGCTGAGATATTTTCTCAAGATGAGACTTGATTGTCTTTTCATTTTCAATTTTATTGTTTTCAAAAACAGAATTTTCATTTTCTAAAACTTTTATTCGATTTTCAAAAACTTTTTCTCTTTCTTTTGAAACTTTATTTTCTAATTTTGCCCAAAACACTTCTTCATGTTCTAAAGTGTTTAGCTTATTCTCAAAATCTTTTTCAATTTCCAACTTTTCATTTTCTAAAATTGTTATTTTATTTTGAAACACTTTTTCTTTTTCTTTTAATTTTTCGTTTTCCAATGTCAAACTCTCTACATCCTTCAACAGTTTGACATTTTCTGCTTCGAATTTTTCGCATTTCGAGCACACAACTTCACATTTTGAAGTTTCATCCTTCTTGGATTCTTCATTCTTTAACATTTTTTCTGTCTCCTTCTTGTCTGTTCCTGCAAGAAAATTTTTAACCATATCAGCAGGATTCAAATCTTCATTTAAAAAACAACCTCTCTTGAAATCATATTTCATCCTACTTCTTACATCAAGACCATTTCTAATTCTTTTGATTATTTCAAAAATCACATCCAAACTTATATATTTTGAGCTTCTTTCTAATTCCTCTATCAACTCTTTCTTTTTCCTCTCAATTTCACAATTGTATATTATAAGCTCTCTGAAAAAGTCAACTGGACTAAATTTTGAGAACCTGGAATCCTTTTTCAGCTTACACAAAAATTCATCCCAATCCAAAGGTAATGCATCAGCAAATTTTGAAATCTTTTCAGCATTTGTCATCTTAATCCCATACCTTTCCAACTTATACCTTTCCAACTTATCAAGCAATTCAAAATACCTCTTTTTCAAATCATCAAACTTTTCAAATTTTTTACACAAAAAGTATTCAGATCTTCTAATCCATGCATCCTTTCTCTCATCTTCTTTCCTGTATTCCCAATTCATGTCAAACCAACTATTAATTCTTTCAAGTTTAGTGTTTTCTTGTTCGTCAAACATTTTGATCACAATTTCTTTGTTAAACGTCTTGAATTCTATTAAATGTTTGAATATCTAAAATGCAATTCGACCACAACCAACACTAATCTGATTGGACCTCAAAACATTCGTTTATGATTGGGCTGTTAAACTCTACTTATCCAACAATTTTAGGATGTGCATGAAATCTGATTGGACACTTTCACATGCAATTAATGATGACCTGATACACTCAATACCAAAACTCTTGATAGGACCGATTTTTAAATGTGCACAATTACTGATTGGGCCTCACTACTTTAAAGCACATGGACTTATCTTTAATTGTTTAAACAATGTTTGGGCCGAATATTTTATTGGACAATTAATACACAAATGAATTGATTGGACCGCAAATATGTAATGGGCTGACACAATTTTTATAATGAATCAATTTACTGAACCGACCACATATGAAGTCACATGGCTGCCTATTAAAATCTCGTGGCCGACAATTTGTTTATCAACACAATGCTCATTGGACCTATATTCAATCACGTGTAACCTCCAGTCAATCTGACAAAAACTTTGATATATTCACATGCAAACTGATTTTACATTTAATGAGTCAACACTTTTAAACTCTCAATGTCCGACCATTATCAATTAAAACAGCATATAATTGGACCGATGAACCTGATGTTCACATGAAATAGACAACTTTTAAATTTGTCGACAATATCAGTTCACGACACAATTTTAATTGGACCACACAATATGAATTTATCAAATCAAGAACATCACGTGAACTGCACTTGAAGCGAAATGGCAATATCAACTCAAGCGGAACCCCACTCAAGCGAACTCAGACAAATGGGTATACTTCAAGCGAACTCAATGATTATTTTCAAGCGAACACAGTTGAAATGTACTTTTCAAGCGAAACCAACAAGTATTTCAAGCGAGATCACAATTTTAAGGAGGTTTCGCTTGAAATGTTCAAGCGAAATATGCTTTTTCAAGCGGAATCAAGCTGTTTGATACGAAATCGAACCTAAAAACTCAAATTTCTCCTAAACGGCTAGGAGTTTGAATCTGAAATTTGGTAGGGTTGTAAATCAAGTGTTTTCGCACAACATATCAAAAAATAAGCCGATTTGGACCGTAAAAACCCGTTCAATTTTACGATTTTCAGTGAAAAACGTGATAAAAATTAAAAAGATGAAGAAATAGATGAAATTCGGATCTGAAATCAATGAAATCCTGTACGAATCTATGTGTTTGATCAGTGCAATCGAGCTCCTGCTCTGATACCACTTGTAGGATCGGTTTTGACACCAAACGATTGCGTAACGAACGTGTAACGTGCGGAATCCGTACACGTACGTGACCGAACACACGAGAACGTACTATAACCGTGATTTAATTGATTATGACGAGTACAAAGTGCCGAGAATCACGTGAGAGAACTTTCTCTCTCTAGACTTTCTCTCTCTAAGATTAGCTCTCTAATTCCCCAAATGAGCAAAAGTCTTAATCTCTAAACGTAAATGATCTATTTATAGGCACAAGGTTATAAGGATTTCTCCTTATTTACAAGTTTGCCACCTTGCCCTTTTTAACTACATATTACAATAAAAAACTCGTTATCTTCAGTTTCTCGTTATTTCTGCTACAGACTTGATTGACGGAGGCGATAGACACATACTGCACTAACAATCTGTCGTATCATCTTCAAAATAGGAAGATGAATGATATGATGAATGACAGTAACAATTTATAGTTAACCTGCAATACATTATTAAGAATAAAATCAAATGTATACCTGCTGAGCTTGCTTGTAATAAGCACCAGAACCTCCGTAGAGGGAACTCAGTTCATCAGAAACGATTTGATTACCATACCTGTAGATAAAAAACTTATGATTTTTTAAACCAACATATAGCTATTAAGTTCACAAAATATATAAATTAGAAGACTTTGATGTTCATAAAATTGCCAACTTTAAATGTATAAATATATTATCACCTAACACCATCATAGTGGGACAAATTTGAAGACGATTAAGATGAAACAAGAACATAGTATGCAGGCAATCCTAGGGAGAAAGATGGCAAAGAAACCTGCAAATAATTACAAAATGAAAAAAAATTATTGATTTATTTAGATGATCTCAAAGATTGAATTATATTTGATGTGTGCAAAATGCAACATATAAATTACATCAAATAAGGCATAAAACTAACCCTTTTTAGTACTAATGTTCGAAAAAGTGTGTTTTTGTCTTCCTTTTGTATTTTCAGGATTAAATGAGCTCAAATAAACAAAAGAAGCAAAAAGGCAGCTAAATCTAACAAAAATACAAGAAAAGGGATAAACGTGGCATGCCCGACCCCCCGACAGCATCTTCCCAAGCAAAACAAGAAAACAGAAGGCTGAACACGCCCCGTGCTTAGTGAGCACGGGGGCGTGCCCAAGTGTCTGTAGAAAATACAAAGCTGTAGAAGCTTCTATCACCCACCACGGGGGCGTGCCCAGCGGACACGGGGCCGTGGTCAACTCTAAGTTTCGCAGAATCTGAGGAAATCTTGATAGTACAGATACGCTTCTGCACACGGGGTCGTGCCCAGCGGACACGGGGGCGTGGTAAACTAATGCAGACAAACTGCAATTAATGAAGAAAGAGAAGGAGGATGGACACGGGGCCGTGCCCAATGGACACGGGGCCGTGCCCAATGGACACGGGGCCGTGCCCGAGCTGCTGTTCAGGCTATAAATAGGGGTGCTTGCCTCATTTGCAAACCATCTCTTGGCAAACCACCTCTCTCACACTACACCCACCCTCCACCACCATCACAACCCACATCCACCACCATCATCCATCATCCATCATAGAGTGTGTGTAGTAGTCTCGGGATCCAAGATTGATCGTAAGAGTTCTTGACAATCAAAGGCCATGTTTGCCTAAGTCTCTTACATCACTTGGTGAAGACAAGTGTTTAGTGTAATACTTTTTATTTTTAATCTTTTCGCACTTTTTATTTGGTTATGTATTAATGAATTTAATAACTAGTTTCTTATGTTGAAGGCGATTCTTCCTTATCGTTTGTCCGTGGTGTCTTGACATTATTTTACTGTCTATATAAAATAAAAGATTTTCACCATTCATATCTCCACGGTCTATATGGAGGTATGTTGGCTACCTGGTTGGGGGTTAAGGGAACAGTTTGGTAAGAGTCTTGCCTTGTTCAGTGTATAGATCCTGCAAGGACCTGGGTCAAATTTAGTAGGACCTCCTTCAATACCCACCGCTATTGGATGGCGGGGGTCCAAACTCTTTGATCCCCTCATATGTAAACTACTATTAATACTTTAACCCGGCTACTTAGGACTGTATCCCTGCTGACTCAGACTACTTAGCCGAGGGTAACGTCACCTTCAAAAGAGGGGCCTACCACATTATGCATTAATAACTTAATTAATTATCTTTCAATAATCCGACCCTTTAGGATTGTATCCTTGCTGACTCAAACTACTGGGTTGAGGGTAACGTCACCTTCAAAAGAGGGGCCTACTACAATAACTAAGATAATCTCTTAAAAAGTGCAAAAGTGCGGAAATAATCAAAGGTTACACTACACACGAGTCGGATCCAAGTGATTCATCTTGTCTATCTGTTTTTTATTTTATTTTATTTTTCAGCATTTTAGTTAGTTTTATTTTTCTAGTTTAAAAACCTTTTTCTAACTTTTGATTTGATTAGACGTTGAGGATAAACCGGTACTAAAATCTCTTGTGTCCTTGGACGACCTCGGTATCTTACCAACACTATACTACGCTCACGATGGGTGCACTTGCCCATATGTGTGTTTAGTGTTAGTAAATATCGTGTTTTATAAATTTAAAACTTGGCTAAAAAGTGTAAAAGGGCTTAAAATATACATTAAAACCTATCACACCTAACGCACATCAAGTTTTTGGCGCCGTTGCCGGGGACACAAGGATTTTAAGAAAGTTAGGAATCAACGGCCTAATCGTTTTTCTTATTTTTTCTAGGATTTTTTTTTAGATTTTCAGCTTCTGCAGAACTCAGCACGGGGCGCGCCCACTGAACACGCCCCCGTGCCCAATCTTTGGTACTGGCAATCCTATTTTAAGTCAGACAGTAAGCTGAACACAGGGCCGTGCCCAATCAACACGCCCCCGTGCCCAAGTTTCAGTTACCGAAAACAGAACCGTAAGATCCCGACGGTTGGTAATTTATGACACAAACATGAGTGATACTGATATTTTTTTACTTTCGGCACTCTTATGGTACGTGGTGTCAAATATGTGGTGGCCCTCATAAAGATTTAGAATGTTATTTTCTAAATTATAAGCCCCATTATATAGACCCATTGTTTTCCTGTAGCCTTAAGAGGGGCGAAAGTAAAAATAATCCCTATCTCTCTCTCGAAAGCTCCCAATCGGATCTTCTAGGAGAAATGCTTCTCGACGAATTATTTCACTTGGAGGATTTAATTCTTAATTGGGTAAAGGAACTTGAATTGGATTCCACCAATCCACCTCAAGAAGATACCCAAGAAGAATTGTTGGGATCGCATTCGAATACAAACAACTTCGTTGTTCCCGAAATCACCTCTAACTCTAGCGAGGACTTAAGCGATAGTCGTCCCTGTGTCGATTGTGCCGTGAAGGACTCCCCATCGACGTCGTTCGATGCATACATAAACCTGAGTGATTCGGCATACACCTTCTTTAACGAGAGCCCGGGAAAGGGTTGGACTTGTCTACTTCATTTAGCATAGGAATCACCCTCACCGACAACCTCTTGCGTTCTCGTCTTAGTTTAGAGCAATTAAGGTATCTCAGGCACTTTGGGGTTGTTCCATCCAGTAAGGAACCACCCGATCCGGAAGAATTCCTTAGAGATAGAAGAAACTTCGTAAACAGCCTCTAGACATGGGGCCGTGTCCAGGTCAGCACGCCCCCGTGTCCACCCAAAGATTCCCGTCTGATTTCGTGTCAGAATACGGATAAAATGTGTCAGGACTTCATCTGCACACGGGGCCGTGTCCAGCTGACACGGGGCCGTGTGCAGCGTGCTGTCGTTTTCTATAAATGCAGCAAGAGTCCTGCACATATGGACCACTCCAAAGACAAAGATCTGGTGGATCTTCACACATACCATCCTAGGTATATTCTAAAGAAGGTTCCCAACAACCATCTTGTCTTTTCCACTTTTATCCATTACCTTCTTCTTCATTTTTTCTTGACACCTCCATTAGAGCTTGAAATCTCCATAATTCCAAGCTTTATTGAGATGTTTGTTAGATTTTTATTCAAGAAATCTTGTCAAAAATAAGTTCTACAACAATGTTTTAAGTTGTTTCTGCTTAAAAATGTTTTAAAAATCACGAAAACAGATTAAAACACCAAGATTCCTTGTTCCAAAAATCTGCAAATATCTGAACACGGGGCCGTGCTCATTGAGCACGGGGCCGTGTCCGAGGTAATGTTTCCATAAAATTGAGCTCTTTTCGGTATGTTTTCTCAGAATGGCGAGCAGAACTAGCGGAACATCTTCATCGCACTCCAGGAACAACCGAAAAGGAAGAAGGTCATCAACGGTTGAAGATTCTCTTGTAAACTACGTTTACGCTTTAAGAGAAGCCATTGATGAGATGACGGGAGTGGAAGAAGCATTGGTCGACCGTATCAATCATTTGACGGTGGGACTAGAGGGATGTCTTCGAGAGGTCAACCTTTTGCACCAACGGTTGAACATTCTCGCTTCTCCTCCTTTGGTTCCAATCATTACCCAAAGGGCATGGAATGTGGTTCCCGAAGTCATCATACCAGCCGAATGGTACGCCATACATCCGGAGCCACCTCAGGACTTATTACAAGGGGTTCCGGTTGGTGTCACTCCCCCTCCGCAAGATGTTGAAGAAAACGATCCCGCCTTCTTTCTCCCAAGAGAAATAGAAGAATGGCTTTAACAACATCTAGGGAATACCACTCGGTCTAAAGTTCTACAAATCTTTTAAATACCGGAAGGATACTTCTGGAAATTTTGATAAAAGTAGAACTCCTTAGGATGATTTTATGTACCAATTGACCCATCTATCTTAGGACCTTTAGCTTTTTATTTTCTGCCTTGTCTTTAAATTTTCTAGGATCTTATGTAATGTGCTAGTTTTAATGAATGATGGTTTTAATTAATTTGGTGTATGGATGATGTTGTAATGGGTAAAACACACTTGGGATGGTGAAGGATACCAAGGGAAACTTGCACCAGCACCCCATGCACAAAAACAGGGCCATCCGACAGATTTTTCTTCATTACAGCAAGTTCAGCACGGGGCCGTGCTCGCCCAACACGGCCCGTGCTCAACCATCTGCAGAAAATTGCCCAGTTCAAGTAACTGGACACAGGCCGTGCTCACCCAGCACGCCCCCGTGTCCAGGCTTCTGTTTCTTTCTACTCAATTTCTGTTACTGGCGATCTGAACACGGGGCCGTGCCCGGACACCACGGGGCCGTGTCCAGACGCCCAGTAACATAAAATTTTGCTTGTTCACACCTTTTTACACGTTCAATCAACCTAAAAACTTATTTTTGGGAACACATTGAGGACAATGTGTAATTTAAGTGTGGGGAGGATGCTAAAACCTTGAATTTTGCAAGTCCTAATTACAAGCCTTACACAAAACTCTATTGGAACCGCTAAACACCCCAAATTTTTTTTCAAAAATCTTTCGCTTTTTTTACTTGTCTAGGTTTAAGTTGGGAATTTCAAAGTTCTAAAAAAGGTGATATTTTTACGAATTTACAACCGATAGCGTCGTGATAAAAAGAACCAACATAAGAAAATTATGAAATGGCATGACAAGTTTAGTTAAAATTTGATTATATATACTTGATCACATAAAAACCCATTCCCACAAAAAGTGAGTTTTGAGCCTTTATTGAGCATACAAATACACATCTTTAATCTAAATGCTCATTTTTCGTTTCTTGTGTGAATAGCCGCTTGGTTCTTACAACTCTAGAACTTGCCACGACGATACATTCCCAGTCCTTACCAACTTTAACCCGAGTAAGTAAATGATGGAGGCATTAGGACTAACCCTTTTTATTTCAACACCATTATTTTCTTTTTTTCTACCACCTACCCAAAATCCCCCTAGTTAACCCCTTTGAGCCTAAACCTTTTCATTTCTTAACCCAAAACAAACACCCTTTTACCCACCAAAACCCTTTTTCATTTTAAACCCTTTATTTTAGTAACAAAGCTCGGTTTTTGTGTGACTGTCTTATGAAAAAAAAAGAGAAAAGAAAAATGAAGTTAGCAATAAACAAACAAAGCTCATCAAAAGAAGGCTTGTTTGAATAAAGCTTCATTAGAATAAAAAGTCACAAAAATGTTTTGCAAAAACCGACGCTTTTTACGCCTTTCGCCCTTTTTCTACTAACCACTAACCCAACCACCTACCTTTAACCCAAGCCTAACCCTTCACCCCAAAAGTCCTCTTGATATTTACAAAAGTATATAGTTAAAAAGGAGGAGGATTGATTGCTTGGCAAGCTTATGGTAGAAGTAAGTTCCACGCCGCTCTCGAGTGTTTCACAAAAATACATCTTCGGCCGAGTGTTGAGTGATCCCCCGTGAGGTATGTGAACTTGTATATAAATAAAATTTTAAAGAGGCATGTTATGCCCTAATAAGCAATTTATCTTATGTAATGTTTTAAATAAATCATGATGAATAGGATTGTAAATAAATAAAAATAAAACTTAATAAAGAATCTTGGAAATCCCGACACTCTATGACTATCCCAAAACTTTCTCTTCTACCCATTCCATTTGGGAGTGTTAAGCCACATTATAAAGAGTTTTGCTTGAGGACAAGCAAAGATTCAAGTGTGGGGGTATTTGATGTGTGCAAAATGCAACATATAAATTACATCAAATGAGGCATAAAACTAACCCTTTTTAGTACTAATGTTGGAAAAAGTGTGTTTTTGTCTTCCTTTTATATTTTCAGGATTAAATGAGCTCAAATAAACAAAAGAAGCAAAAAGACAGCTAAATCTAACAAAACTACAAGAAAAGGGATAAACGTGGCATGCCCGACCCCCCGACATCATCTTCCCAAGCAAAACAAGAAAACAGAAGGCTGAACACGCCCCATGCTCAGTGAGCACGGGGGCGTGTCCAAGTGTCTGTAGATTATACAAAGCTGTAGAAGCTTCTATCACACACCAAGGGGGCGTGCCCAGCGGACACGGGGCCGTGGTCAACTCTAAGATTCGCAGAATCTGAGGAAATCTTGATAGTACAGATACGCTTCTGCACACGGGGTCGTGCCCAGCGGACACGGGGGCGTGGTAAACTAATGCAGACAAACTGCAATTAATGAAGAAAGAGAAGGAGGATGGACACGGGGCCGTGCCCAATGGACACGGGGCCGTGCCCGAGCTGCTGTTCAGGCTATAAATAGGGGTGCTTGGCTCATTTGCAAACCATCCGTTGGCAAACCACCTCTCTCACACTACACCCACCCTCCACCACCATCACAACCCACATCCACCACCATCATCCATCATCCATCATAGAGTGTGTGTAGTAGTCCCGGGATCCAAGATTGATCGTAAGAGTTCTTGACAATCAAAGGCCATGTTTGCCTAAGTCTCTTACATCACTTGGTGAAGACAAGTGTTTAGTGTAATACTTTTTATTTGGTTATGTATTAATGACTTTAATAACTAGTTTCTTATGTTGAAGGCGATTCTTCCTTATCGTTTGTCCGTGGTGTCTTGACATTAGTTTACTGTCTATATAAAATAAAAGATTTTCACCATTCATATCTCCACGGTCTATATGGAGGTATGTTGGCTACCTGGTCGGGGGTTAAGGGAACGGTTTGGTAAGAGTCTTGCCTTGTTCAGTGTATAGATCCTGCAAGGACCTGGGTCAAATTTAGTAGGACCTCCTTCAATACCCACCGGTATTGGATGGCAGGTGATACACTCTAATTTACACATATTTTAGTCCCCCGTTTTACCCCTATTTTATGCGTTTTTGGCCGTAAAACCGTCGTTCGGATACTTATTTATCTACATTTGTGTTTACAGGCCTAAAACTGCATTTCAGACAAGATGATAGCAAAAACGAGGACTTTCCGGACGAAACGAAGAAGCTGCGGATATTCTGTTAAGGATTCTGAACTGGGCCTGTGGAACGGTCGTTCCACCTGATGCACGGTCGTGCATCTCCGACATCGATGATCATCTCGGAACTGAACGGTCGTTCCGTCCCGAAGAACGACCGTGCAATTTCAGATCTGGTCAACGATCCGATGACGTATGCAGTATGGCGACCCATCTTCAATAATTCAATAAAGTGAACGGTCGTTCCATATGGGGAACGACCGTGCAACAACAAAAAAGTATAAAAACACAGCAGAAACTTTCTGCTCGACATTCTGGATTTTTGGAGAGCTCTCAGGCGATTTTCAGGCTCCGGAGGCATTAGCTTTCACCCGGATTCAAGCCACATTGTCTCGTTTAGCTCGATTACTACCCGGATCCTTAGTCTAGTACTTGTTTATGGTTTGATTTTCTAATCTTTCCAAGTTTTTGCTAATCTTTCAAGTACTTAGATTATGATTTATGTATTATTGTAGCCTTTGGGCAAAAACACAACAATCCCTTGCTAGATTATAACCATTAGTTTGTTAAACTTTGTTTGTAATGACATTTGAAGTATTTTCTATGTTAATCTTTGATGATTAGTTTGCAACCTTGTTATTGATATTGAACTCTTGATTATAAGTAATTATGTTGGATGATTGGTGCTTGGTTAGTTAAGATAGTTGAAAAATGAAGCTTAATTAATCTTGTATTAGTAAACTTTGAATTTGGTTAACTAGTTTAACTTGGTTTAAATGTATGCATCATGATACTAGAAATGGTTAGTGATTTAATAAAATGTAATTATTGTTAATCAAGAGAGCTTGCCGTCACGGAAGGACCTAAACGGGTTAGATGGTGTCGTTATGAATTCTTGCCATGATTTGTTAGCTTAGTTAGTAGTTTAGGCCAAAATTGCTATCTTAGTGAATTATTGTGCAAGATTTGTAAAATGAACTCGGTTGTGATTTAATCTAGTTTATGCTTATCTCGGTGGTTGCATTGTGTTTATCGGTGTCGCTTTCCTTGTTTAAGTGAGGTTAGAATAATCCTAACGGCTGACTAACTTATTTTTAAGAGATTTTCATAGACATTTATCAATTGCACGTTAAAGAACAATTTTAGGTGGTTAAAATGTGTTTATCGTTTTAGCTTTCCGAATGATTGTCATGTTAGGATTCCCGAAAGGGATACTAATTGTTTTAAATTGGAAAATTGACCGAATGCTTCTAGTGCCAAAACTGACTTAGTTGACATGCTGTGGTTGTGTATTTAGCAAGGCTTTTTATCTACTATCTATTATGTTTTTATTATGTATTTGGTTATGTTTACTTTAGTTTAGTTTAAATCAACCAAACCTATGTTTTTACCGGTAGTTTAGTGACAAAGGTCTAGTATTATTTCTCCGCCCATTTCCTTGGATCGATACTTGGTTCTTACCGATACTTTATTACATATATGACGGGGTACACTTGCCTCTTTCGTGTGTGTTTTGATGTAAAAGTAATAATCACTTTTATAAATTTAAAACCCAATCGTGTGTAATTCATTGCAAAATATTATGTATATATTCGCACACGTCAAGTTTTTGAGCATCATGCATTTCAGCAGCATGAGGATTGGCCTACTTTTTACCAGCAGTTCCAGGACATGCGTGTCACACAGGAGCAGCATGGTACGTACTTTGATGAGATCCGGGCTAGCCAGCACGAGATTAGAGCCAGTCAGGCAGAGCTTCGGGCCACATATGACCGACTAGAGCAGCGCCAGGATACTCTATACCAGGGGGTGTCCGCGGGTTTTTCTTATTTGTTCGGGGAGATGCATCACGCACACCCCAACTATTTTCAGCACCTGCCGGAGTTCCCACCATGGAACCCCCTAGCTATGGCGATCAGGGCCCATCTGGCACGAGGCATGATGACGATGATGATGAGTAGTTTGCGGTAGTGGTAGCACTTGGTGGTGTTTCATGTTTCAGTATTTTGTTTTTATTTGGGTGTTTATTTTGACTTAGTATTTAAAACACCCCGGATATGTATTTTCAAACAATTTCCTTTCTGTTTGTTTGGATGATTAACATTTATGTACATTATGGTTATTTGGTTTTTCTTTTTCTGTTATATTTTGGGTGTACACGGCATACTTGCAGATTTTATCTATCGGATCTTGGACCGGAGCACGTACCAGTTAGAGCTTCGGAAGTCTCGTGGCACCAACATCATCTTGAGGGGAGTATTTTTATCCCTTTCTCTATATTTCGGGTCTCGCATTGGGGACAATGCGAAGTTCAAGTGTGGGGAGGGGGTTAACTTTGTTAACTTAGCTTTGTTTGTCCTCATTTATTTAAAAAAAAAAAACAACAGAAAATCAGAAAAATCATTTAAAAATACTTGTGTTTTGTATATATGTTGGTAAATAAACCGGTTGGTTATGTTTTAGAAAGCATCGGACTTGATAAAAACTCGACAAGCAAAATATTTTTGAAAAAGGAAACCGGAAAGCATGACAAACAAAGAAAGACTTACATGATAGTTTTCACACTTTTACCCATTCCTTCCGTTACGTGAGCATATTTGAGCTTAGATTATTATATATTTGTTCATTTCGGATATAGGAGTGAGCCGGATGTTTTGTGCAATTTAGAACTTGTCACTAGTATACTTGTTAAGACCATGAACGTGCGGATTTGTGTAAACGTGATAGAGGCGCTTAGATTACCCCTTTGTTGTGTACCTTGTTCTTTGTGTTGTGCTTCCCGTTCACCTTATATTACCCTTTAGGATTAACCATGTCGAGCCTTCCCGTTCACCTTTGTTTACCCACATTATCGCCTACTTAACCAAATTTAGCCTTTTTATGTTTTTAAACCTTTTTAGTGTTGAAACTCGGTTAAAATAATAGTTTAACTAGCTTGTTAGTGTTTATTTTTCATTGTATAGTTTGTTAAAAAAAAAAAACAGAAAATAAAACACCCTAAAATAGGGTGAAGTTGATAGAAATCGAGCAATTTTGAATGCTTAAATGTTAAAAATCTTGTTGATTAGCTCGATTGCGCTTTAGTCGCCTTTTTAAGGCGTTTATATGTAAAGTTGTATTGTTTATTGCTACTTAAACGCTACTACCGAGTTTTAACCGTTTTCGCCATTTTAAATGTCCACTTCCATACCCTTCGCCCAAACCTAACGTTACAACCCGTAAAGACCTCTTGATTTACACTTATTTGCATGTTAGTTGGTGGAGACGAGATCTTATGACAAGCTTATGATATTGCACATTTCATTGACTAGGCGTTGAGTGTTTACGCATGCACATTTTATTTATGATTCATAAATAAAACCGAGTGTGTGTGAACATTGTGAGTTGGGTGAAGATTAACATGTGAGTCAATTAAATGTTTAGTCTCGGCTTCTTGGTTGTCGCTTTTTAAATTGCATATGCTTGTTGAGTTTGAATCCTTTGATGTTGTCTTTCGACAAACCGTCTAACCGTTTATATATTAGTTTTCAATAAAATAGTTTGTAAATTATCGTTCTTGTTTGTTTATGTCTTTTATTGCTTTTTAGTTTAGCTTGCTTGAGGACAAGCAAGGTTTAAGTGTGGGGAGATTTGATACACTCTAATTTACACATATTTTAGTCCCCCGTTTTACCCCTATTTTATGCGTTTTTGGCCGTAAAACCGTCGTTCGGATACTTATTTATCTACATTTGTGTTTACAGGCCTAAAACTGCATTTCAGACAAGATGATAGCAAAAACGAGGACTTTCCGGACGAAACGAAGAAGCTGCGGATATTCTGTTAAGGATTCTGAACTGGGCCTGTGGAACGGTCGTTCCACCTGATGCACGGTCGTGCATCTCCGACATCGATGATCATCTCGGAACTGAACGGTCGGTGCGACTTGTCGTGCAACATGTAGCTCGGAACTGAACGGTCGTTCCGTCCCGAAGAACGACCGTGCAATTTCAGATCTGGTCAACGATCCGATGACGTATGCAGTATGGCGACCCATCATCAATAATTCAATAAAGTGAACGGTCGTTCCATATGGGGAACGACCGTGCAACAGCAAAAAAGTATAAAAACACAGCAGAAACTTTCTGCTCGACATTCTGGATTTTCGGAGAGCTCTCAGGCGATTTTCAGGCTCCGGAGGCATTAGCTTTCACCCGGATTCAAGCCACATTGTCTCGTTTAGCTCGATTACTACCCGGATCCTTAGTCTAGTACTTGTTTATGGTTTGATTTTCTAATCTTTCCAAGTTTTTGCTAATCTTTCAAGTACTTAGATTATGATTTATGTATTATTGTAGCCTTTGGGCAAAAACACAACAATCCCTTGCTAGATTATAACCATTAGTTTGTTAAACTTTGTTTGTAATGACATTTGAAGTATTTTCTATGTTAATCTTTGATGATTAGTTTGCAACCTTGTTATTGATATTGAACTCTTGATTATAAGTAATTATGTTGGATGATTGGTGCTTGGTTAGTTAAGATAGTTGAAAAATGAAGCTTAATTAATCTTGTATTAGTAAACTTTGAATTTGGTTAACTAGTTTAACTTGGTTTAAATGTATGCATCATGATACTAGAAATGGTTAGTGATTTAATAAAATGTAATTATTGTTAATCAAGAGAGCTTGCCGTCACGGAAGGACCTAAACGGGTTAGATGGTGTCGTTATGAATTCTTGCCATGATTTGTTAGCTTAGTTAGTAGTTTAGGCCAAAATTGCTATCTTAGTGAATTATTGTGCAAGATTTGTAAAATGAACTTGGTTGTGATTTAATCTAGTTTATGCTTATCTCGGTGGTTGCATTGTGTTTATCGGTGTCGCTTTCCTTGTTTAAGTGAGGTTAGAATAATCCTAACGGCTGACTAACTTATTTTTAAGAGATTTTCATAGACATTTATCAATTGCACGTTAAAGAACAATTTTAGGTGGTTAAAATGTGTTTATCGTTTTAGCTTTCCGAATGATTGTCATGTTAGGATTCCCAAAAGGGATACTAATTGTTTTAAATTGGAAAATTGACCGAATGCTTCTAGTGCCAAAACTGACTTAGTTGACATGCTGTGGTTGTGTATTTAGCAAGGCTTTTTATCTACTATCTATTATGTTTTTATTATGTATTTGGTTATGTTTACTTTAGTTTAGTTTAAATCAACCAAACCTATGTTTTTACCGGTAGTTTAGTGACAAAGGTCTAGTATTATTTCTCCGCCCATTTCCTTGGATCGATACTTGGTTCTTACCGATACTTTATTACATATATGACGGGGTACACTTGCCTCTTTCGTGTGTGTTTTGATGTAAAAGTAATAATCACTTTTATAAATTTAAAACCCAATCGTGTGTAATTCATTGCAAAATATTATGTATATATTCGCACACGTCAGCAGGGGATCCCCTCATATGTAAACTACTATTAATACTTGAACCCGGCTACTTAGGACTGTATCCCTGCTGACTCAGACTACTTAGCCGAGGGTAACGTCACCTTCAAAAGAGGGGCCTACCACATTATGCATTAATAACTTAATTAATTATCTTTCAATAATCCGACCCTTTAGGATTGTATCCTTGCTGACTCAAACTACTGGGTTGAGGGTAACGTCACCTTCTAAAGAGGGGCCTACTACAATAACTAAGATAATCTCTTAAAAAGTGCAAAAGTGCGGAAATAATCAAAGGTTACACTACACACGAGTCGGATCCAAGTGATTCATCTTGTCTATCTGTTTTTTATTTTATTTTATTTTTCAGCATTTTAGTTAGTTTTATTTTTCTAGTTTAAAAACCTTTTTCTAACTTTTGATTTGATTAGACGTTGAGGATAAACCGGTACTAAAACCTCTTGTGTCCTTGGACGACCTCGGTATCTTACCAACACTATACTACGCTCACGATGGGTGCACTTGCCCATATGTGTGTTTAGTGTTAGTAAATATCGTGTTTTATAAATTTAAAACTTGGCTAAAAAGTGTAAAAGGGCTTAAAATATACATTAAAACCTATCACACCTAACGCACATCAATATTAACCATCTAGCTTTATTGAAACTATGACACTGGAGGAGCCTTCTCAACACAGTAATGTGCCCAAATTTAAACCACAAAGATTTAATGTCATTCCATGCGGTTGCCTGTAAAGTTTAGATAAATTCAATTTATATGCATCATATGAAAAAAAAATGATAATGGGATAATAAAACATTGTGTCTTCCTACCTTTGCCAATCCAAAATCTGCAAGCTTTACAAATCCATTTGCATCAACCAATATATTAGCACATTTGATATCCTTAAAACATGTAATAGAAGTCAAATAAGAAAACTGTATAGAACTTCAATATAATACATAAAAATATCACCAAAAACTCATAAGTACATAAGTACTGATTCTTGATATGATTACCAGTGACAAACAAAAATTCTAAAGTTACCTTTCCTGTAATACACCACTCCATCTAAGGTCTTCAAAGGGCGACCTATATCTTCCGGAGACCATCTAAGATTGCTCGGCACTACCCACCACTATCCACATATGCAATGGAAATTTAGAAAGTCTCTACCAGTTCAATAGAAACGTAACTTTGTTTAGTTACAATCTCAAAGAAAACAACTCAATATCCTTCGATATTTAAAGAACTATCAATGATTTAAACACACAAATCAATAGCCAAAACAGTCAGATTTAGTCTAACAGAACAAACCACAGTTCATAATTCCTTAGAGTAAACAAAAACCCAATTCGAAATCAATCAAATAGAATACCTTTATTCATTAATAATTGATTTTCGCCTTCGTCTCTCTATAAAGAATGACATCATGTAAAAAAGTCAAAATCCTTTTATCATCCAAAACACAAATCAGACATATTATATGTTCTTCGAATACCTTCATGTGACTCCGTAGACAATCCATACGAACAACTTTAGGTCACTGAAAATGGTGGACTTGAATTACGAACATCTTTTATCCGATGTTTCCTGCAAAAACAACACAAAAATCATAAATTCGTTAACCCAGAATCGATTATTGATAACAGAATTGAACAAATCGAGAGGATGATCGATTGAATCAGTGAGTGAGAAATCACCGATGGATTTGTTACCGGCGGAAACGTCATCGGATATTGTGAAGAAGCACCGATTTAGGTCACTAAAAATGGTGGACTTGAATTACGAACAGCTTTTATCCGATGTTCCGTACGGAGCGGAATACGGTACACTCGACAATGGCCTCAAGTATTACGTACGATTGAATTCCAAACCTAAAATGAGAGAAACAGAGAGAAAAATCTAGGGTTTGGAATTGAAATTGGATTAGCCATGGAGTCGGTCAGTCCAAGATAGCAAATGAAACTCAATCGCGATTA
Organism: Helianthus tuberosus; assembly: GCA_030545235.1. Classification (NCBI taxonomy): domain Eukaryota; kingdom Viridiplantae; phylum Streptophyta; class Magnoliopsida; order Asterales; family Asteraceae; genus Helianthus; species Helianthus tuberosus. Next base: position 62,764,799 of record CM060395.1, read on the forward strand.
AGGGGGCTGTGGAATCGGAATTGGGTACATCAGAATCATGTCGGAATTGGGAGAGATGCATTGAAAGTGTGGATTAGGATTCTAATGTGAGAATGAGGGTTTGTAGAGAGGGATTGTATTTTGAATGTGGAGCCACAATAATGTAGGTTATATATGTATGCGGTTTAAATTTTGAATCTGGAGCTAGAATTTTGAATATGGGCATTGGTTTGATGGCAGAGATTTGCCTTTTGTATGTGGGCAGAGCTTTGCCTTTTGTATATGGGCAGACTTTTGGCATCAGACATTTGAGATTTGAATGTGGGTCACCTTTGAATTTTAAAGTCTTTTAATATTAAGGTTTATGATGTAAACATGATGAAGGGGTATGGTCCCAGATCTCGCGACAGCACGACCGCGAGTGACCATTACCCTTATCAGAAACCCCCACCAGCAAGACTTATCTGTTTCCGTGCGGGCACGCACGAACACAGCGGTCAAATCCAATCGGTCAAGGGATGAGAAGACTTACCTTGTGTATGAAAATGGGTGTACACATAGCGATGCGGCCTGGCACCGCATCCTATGAACATTTTCGTCACGACAAGGGATCTGGCTAAAGGCAACAGTCACCACAAGTGGCGATGCGGCCTGGCACCGCATCCTGCATGACTCTACCAGTGTGGGAACGCGGAAACAACAGCAGTTACCACGGACGACGATGCGGCGCAGCACCGCATCCTACCCACGAGGCAAGTGGGACTGACACCACAGTGCAAGTGGCACCAGTGACAGTCGCCTGTCAGTTCATACGTAAGCGACAGACTGACACCGCGGTAAGACGTGGCTTCATTTCCACAACCGACAAGCCTGACACACTAGTGTAAGGGCGGCGTGTCGTCAGTCTGACCACCTCAACTACCCTCCTTCACTCCTCGGCTATAAATACCCACCCCAAACCAGGTTTGAGGTATCATCTCTCAACTCTCTCACTACTACTATCACACACTTTGCTTCTCAAGCAAATTACTGATTCTCACGCCGTATAGTGGTAACAAGGAGCACCCCCCACCCCTTCCTCCTTGTTACGAGTCACGGTGTGTTTTCCTTGTGCAGGAGACAGCCCAGCTGACGGTCTAGCCACCGATCCTCGGAAAGAAGGGATTAACCCTACTTGACGAGACCAGTGAATTAACCTCTCTTGGTTAACCACTGTTTCATCATTGGCGCCCACCGCTACTCTTAGCACTTTTTCCACATCTCTTTCTTTCTTGAGATCATGTCTGATCGTCTAAACAATACTACAGGGGAAAATCTAAACCCCGCAAACCCAGGGCATGCGGGGACTGTTCCCCCAGCCCAAAACGCCGACCACATAGGCACATCCTCAGCAGGGGGTGCTCCCCCCACATTCGCACCAGATTTTTCACAGTATGCTTCTGTGATACCCCCAGGCATGGACCTTCATGCCTGGTATTTCCAACAACAAACTATGCTGGCCGAAGCGTACAATAAAGCTTGCGCTGACGTGCAAATACCTGGCGGTCCCACCCCCGCACCACATACTCCTGCGGGTCGTATCTTGCAATACGACAGCAGAGTCCCCACACACCCAGCCTCTCACAGTAGGCACGAAGACCGCGGTTCCTCTTACTGCGTGGTCCGCACACTCGATGAGGACGATTCCTCATATGGGTCCTGCCACAGAGGCCCTATACATAGCCCGCCTAGGCCCTCATGGCGAAACTAGGCGGCAGTTTACAGCCCACCGCGGCCCCGGCATCCACAGCCGTCTGGGACCGCAATCCCATAACAAAGGGTACGGTCGTACCGACCCAGACGACCATACATATTGCGGAGAGTCCCACACAACTAACAACCGACCAGGAGGACACAATTATGTTCGTCCCACGGAACATCGCACCACATACCTTCGCACTACTAAGCAGAACCAAACCCAGGCATACAGGCCAAAATCCGCGGCCCAAAACTCCAAATTTATACAGGAGATCGCCCTCACCGATGTCATAACGACTAAATACCCACTAACAATCGGGAAATACAATGGTTCGTCCGACCCAGACGACCACATGAACATTTTTACCGGCGCAGGGTGCAATGGCAAGTGGGCCGAGTCCACTTGGTGTCATTTTTCCCCCAGACCCTTACGGGTCTGGCTTGGGCCTGGTTCGATTCTTTGCCAATGGGATCACTGGCTTCATTTGAAGACCTGCAAGCACGATTCCTTGCACACTTCAGCCAGCAACGACGTCACAAACGCGATTCCATGGACGTCCTGAACATCCGGCGCGGAGACAACGAAACTCTGGAGTCGTTTGTCGTCCGCTACAATAAAGAATGCCTCGAGATCGGCGGAGTCGCAGATCAAATGGCACGTAACCATTTCATCCAGGACGTCAAGGATGAGGATATGGTTATGACCATCTAGGGCAAAGAGGGCTTGCCAGAAAGGTGGGACGACGTCATGGCCGCGGTCAAGACATACGCCCAAACCCAGCGGTCCCTAAAACCGCACACTGCCAAGGCACAGCCCCACGCGGAAGGTCAGTCCTCCCGCCAAGACTCCAAGTGCAATAACAAGCGCAACCGGGACACATGGAATCGTGGCAACGATTCCAAACCATACGTCCCATGCAGCCACCAGCCCGACGTAAGGGTAACGATCAATGCCCAGCGTGACAATCGGGCATCCAAGAAAGAATCTCAGGACCGTAATTGGACTGAGATCAACCAGTCGCCAAGTGACGTCCTCCTCACGGACGCACAATTCTTGCGACCGACCCAACCGATGAAGTCCAAAAAGAATCAAGATCTCACACTTTATTGCGAGTATCACAAAGACTCGGGCCACACAACCAACAACTACATTAGTCTCCGGCTGGAGATCGAGCGAGCCCTGAAAGAGGGGAAGCTGCAACATTTGTTGCCAGCCGCGCAAAAGCAAACCAAGCGCATCATCCCCACAACGAGGGCCCCTCCTCGGGTAAAAGGACCATGTATGTGGCCTCAACCCACATGATCAATGGAGGACGCGGAAAGCCGCGCAAGGCGGCAAGACGACCGGACAATGACTGGAAAGACGAACAAGTCGTCTTTCCAAAAGTACGAGGCGGACCGCGCGACAGACGCGCCGTCGTCATTACAGGCTACCTGGCTTATTACAATACGGAACGATTATTCATCGACCCGGGCAGTACTTCCGACATTATATATGAGCAGTGCTTCAACCAATTCGATCAGGAAGACAAAGATCAGTTGCAGCCGGTAGATTACCCTTTGGCCGGATTCGCGGGGGAAACCGTATTCCCCATGGGCCAAATTACTTTCCCTGTGCGCCTCACCAACGGAAGGCATACACGAGTAGAGGATGTAAACTTCATGGTTCTACCCCACACCTCCAGGTACGACGTCCTTCTCGGGCAAGAATCCCAAGGTGATTTCAACATGATTACATCTGTCCCCCACTCTGCCGTCGGTTTCCCAACGTAGATGGGGGTCGCGATAATCTATGCCCGCAGGGAAAAGATGACCACGGACGAACTACGTCCGACCAAGACAGCGAGGCTCACGCCCAACACACAACCGGAAAAATGGGTTCTTAACGCAAGACAGCCAAAACAAACGGTCACGTTGGGACATGCCTTGTCCAACAACGTCAGAGCGCGCCTGAAGCAACTCCTCTTCAGGAACCAAGATATTTTCGCTTGGACACCCGCTGACATGACAGGGGTGCCACGCAAAGTCGCGCAACATTTCTTGAACACCTTTCCAGGTATCAAGACGGTGATCCAAGGCCAACGCCACCTTGGGTCCGCAAAGAACGAGGCGATGCACGAGCAGGTCAAAGAACTGCTCTCCGCAGGTATCCTGCGGGAAGTCAAGTACCAGACTTGGTTATCCAACCCAGTCATGGTAGAAAAACCAGCTGGGGGCTGGCGCATGTGCGTCAATTATAAAGATCTCAACAAAGCCTGCCCCAAAGATTGCTACGCACTTCCCGAGATCGACGAGAAAGTCGATAATCTCGCCACATTTAGATGGAAGTGTTTCCCCGATTGTTACAAAGGCTATCACCAAGTACAGATGGCAATCGAGGACGAAGATAAAACGGCATTTCGCACCCCTACCGGGAATTACTGTTATACAAAAATGTCGTTTGGATTGCGCAACGCAGGCGCAGCTTATCAAAAGTTGATGAATGACACTTTTGGTGATCAAATCAGCAAAAGTGTCAAAATCTACATGGACGACCTCGTCGTCATGAGCATGGAGGAGGATACCATGCTCAACGATATCGAAAAAACATTCCAAACTCTGCGCGGCGTCAATATGAAGCTCAACCCAGGGAAATGCTCGTTTGGAATGGAACAAGGCAAGTTCCTCGGATTCATCGTCACCAAAGATGGATTCAAGGTAAACCCGGAAAAGGTTCAGGTGATCGAACGTATGCCATCGCCTTCCACAATGAAGGAAATGCAACGACTAGCCGGCCGGCTAGCCGCACTGAACATATTTTTAGCCAATCACGCAGCTAAATCTTATCCTTTCATCAAAACTCTGCGGAACTGTTTAAAAAAGGAACAATTCCAGTGGACCAGAGAGGCTGAAAATGCTTTCTGGGAGATGAAAGAGTGTCTGATTCAACTCCCAACTCTAACCGCACCACGCAAGAAAGAACCGCTTATCTTGTACCTATCTGCCGCAGATAACGCGGTAGGTGCGGTACTCATCGTGGAGGGTGAGGGAGTTCAAATACCCATCTATTACATCAGCAAAATGCTAAACGACCCAGAGACAAGATACTCCATCATGGAAAAATTGGTACTCGCACTGGTGCACGCATCAAGACGGTTACGACGTTACTTTGCAAATCACGTCATCACCATATTAACCAATTACAGGATCGGGCCAATCCTCTCCAAGCCCGACATCTCTGGGAGATTAGCAAAATGGGCAATTGAACTGGGGGTGCACACATTGATCTATAAGCCGCGCCCCGCGATCAAAGGCCAAGTTCTAGCTGATTTTGTAGCCGAAATACCGGCAAATCACATCCAAGAATGTGAAGAAGAACAAAACCCTACACCACCGCCATCCTCCTCAGATACCTGGGCACTATTTACCGATGGTGCGTCCAATGAGGATGGTGCGGGTGCAGGCCTGCGACTCGTCAGCCCCGATGGCCATGAGCTCAACTATGCAATCCGCCTCGATTTCAAAAGCACAAATAAAGAGGCAGAATACGAGGCTCTACTAGCAGGGCTACGTCTGGCAGTCAAACTTGACGTCCAGCACCTGGAGGCACACGTCGACTCACTTTTAGTTGAAGGACAAGTGCGCGGCGACTATGCTGCAAAAGGCGACATCATGATCCGCTACCTCGAACGAGCCCTACAACTGAAATCAAAGTTTACTTCCTTCAATATCCGATCAACAGGAGTGAAAACAAACCTGCGGATGCACTTTCGAAACTCGCATCCACCAGCTTCCAACACCTGGCAAATGAGATACGCATCGAGATTCTGCAGAACCCCTCAGTACCCCTCCGCCAGGTCAACGTCATCCAGTACGGAACAACTTCCTGGATGACACCAATCATTGCATACTTGCAATCAGGTATTACTTCTGAAAGTAAGGCAGAGGCACACAAGTTACAACACAAAGCGTGCCATTATCAGATGGGAGGCGGTATTTTATACCGCAAATCATACCTGGGGCCACTCCTCCGATTCGTCAACCCCCAAGATGCCACGTATCTAATCAGAGAGATACACGATGGAATATGTGGTATACACGCAGGCCCACGCATGGTGGTGGCCAAAATCATGAATGCTGGGTACTACTGGCCCGGCATGCACCTGGACGCGGTCAAAATATTGCACAAGTGCTTCAATTGTCAGCAGCACGCTCCCAAAACCTTGCGCCCCAAGAACAACCTGATCCCCGTCACTACCGCATAGCCATTTCAAAAATGGGCAATCGATGTGGTAGGACCATTTCTAGACGCACCAGGTGCAGTCAAATTTATCATAGTGGCTGTCGACTACTTCACAAAATGGGTAGAAGCAAAACCGCTAGCCTCTACTACCGTTATGATAACAAGAAAATTTGTCTGGGAACACATCATCTGCCGTTTCGGTCTACCAATGTGCATAGTAACCGATAACGGCACCAACTTCGCGGCCGAATATTTCCAAAAATGGCTAAAAGAACTAAACATTGAACACATCTTCTCCTCCGCGGCGCATCCACAAGGGAATGGCCAAGTCGAGAGCATCAATAAAAGTTTAGTCGAAGGAATAAAGGCACGATTGGGAACAGCCAGACGCGGCTGGGTCGATGAACTCCCTAGTATCCTATGGGCTCATAGAACTAGCCCAAAGACAAGTAACGGTGAGACACCCTTCAGCCTGGTCTATGGTTCTGAAGAGGTGATCCCCGCTGAAGTAGGTCTCCCTTCACCTCGAATGTTGGTTGTCAACAAAATTGACAACAATGATGAGCGCAGGCTTGACTTGGACCTCCTAGAGGAAAGGCGAGAAAACGCAGCAATCAACGAGGCCAAGTACAAAACCAAACTGGAGAAATACTACAATGCGCGTGTTTGCATTTGTACCTTCATCCCGGGAGACTACGTCCTCCGTGACAATGAGGCATCTAATGCGGAACGCCCAGGGAAACTTGCCCCTAAGTGGGAAGGACCCTACCTCATCCAGGAGGTCTTGGGAAAAGGCGCGTACAAACTACAAACATTAGAAGACGAACCTATCGCACGCACATGGAATGCACAGCAACTTCGCCGCTGTTACATGTAAGCTACGTTTACATTTTCCATGTAACCTACTGGCCCGCAGGGCATCTGTAAATAAATAAATAAACGATTCAATGCAATATTGTTTATTCCTTCTATTACAAATGCGTGTTCCACTTTGCGGTATCTGCAAAAACGGATTGGCAAAATCTTCATTCGCGATACCCACACAAAGTGGTGACCACACACAAATATTGTAATAGGCCAAGAAAGGCAAAACATCAAGCGTCTATCCGGCTGGATACGCACATACAGTTTTTACAACACTTCAACAATTCCTAAACCCTAACGGGATAAGAACGGAAGTTGACCAATACTCATACGACAAGGGTGTAGAGTATACTCAACCGCGCTTTACAAGCCAACAGAGTTATATACTTGCATGTCACCTAGACATGCAAATGACAAACAATGACTTAGTATTATTTACATGCGTCTGAAACATTGGCCTTAAATAAACACTATTTCAACTGCGCTCTGTCGCAACCCCCGATCCCTTATCTGTCCCGGGAACGGGCGGACGCGAACTTAGATTTTCGGTGGTATCAGTTATTTAATCTTGCAGCGGAAATTACATCAGGACCGTAGTTAGGAAATGTTTATCAGAGTAAAACCACCATATTAATAATCACATGGGCAAAACCCAAGTTTCTTATTACAATACATTTATAGGGATAAACCCTATTCTTATTGAATTTAAAACATCGTTTATTAGGTAACTTTTATAGCCACATTTTTCCCAAGCCTTTAGTGCTCTCCAGCTGGCTTTCTACTAATTGGCTGTCACATTGTGTTACCTGAAACGTGTTTTAAAAACATTTGTCAGTGGGAAATACTGGTGAGTGAATCCCAATTTAATCAAGTTTAAATAAAAAGTCACAGTGAACAGTATTGAGAGCGATCACATTGTTTATTTCTACACAATTACTCCATTAGTACTGTCAATCCACTGACTTGTGGGTCATATTACACATTGGCTAACTCATTGTCCAATGTTAACCTATTGTCATCCCGACTTACTACTCACAGTGTAGTAAATTTTGTATACAAAACCCCAACATACTGGCAGTAATTGAAGAACTACAAAGACTCAATCACTGCTAAATTTCATAGTAAAACATTTAAGGTTTGGTAAAAATTACCAAAAAGATTAACAAAAAGAGGATAACTCACATTGCTATCTTAGACTTTGTGTAAGGGTTTCCTGGATATAATCTATAATTTATACAAATGTACATTGGTTAGTATCATAACCCATTGAAAATATTAATGATACCCTCCCCGAGACGGTATTCCAACAACTACGTCGGGCAGAACCACGACAGTTGTTACGGAACCCTAAATTAATCTGGCAGCGTAACTATTATGAAACTGGGGTTATATTACTTACAACGGAGCAGAACCTTGCTAATTAGGGGTATAATACCCGACTATTATAACTCTTCTACAGAAATTGAGATTGAGAATTGAATTGTGAACGACGGAAAGTGAAACCCGATGGCCTTCTTATATAGTTGCTGAAACCGGTCTCCACGCGGCCCGCGTAAGGGAAGACATAGGGCTACGCGGCCCGAGTCAACATCCGGTCAACGCGTAGCCTATCCGGATCATCTACTAGGCTCGACACGATGATGACACGTGTCGGCCTGGGGTGTTGCCACTAATTTGATCTCACGCGGCCCGCGTAAGTGTAAGCTAAGGCTTACGCGGCCCGCCTAAACTAAAGAAAATCAACGAAATCAATTTGAGCCTTGATACCGCCCGCGTAAGTTTGAGGTGGGGTCCTACGCGGCCCACCTCAACTTGATTTTTCTTGTTTTTAATTTATTTTAAATACTATAACATAATTCGGGCTCGGTTTTCACATACGGGTGTATTCAAAGACATATTAGGGTCTTTTAAAATATATAGAGGTGTCGGAAATATTATGAGAGTGTTGATTTTACCGAGGGTTGTTACATTCTCCCCTCCTTGTTTTAGAGCTCGTCCGCGAGATCTACTGGAACAAATGCGGATATTTCCTTTGCATTTCAGATTCAAGTTCCCATGTGTACTCGGGTCCTCTTTTGGAGTCCCACTTCACTTTGACCAAAACTAATCTCTTATGCTTAAGATTCTTGATTTTCCTGTCTTCTATTTGTAGAGGTCTTTCTACAAACTTGAGTTGTTCATTTACCTCTATATCCTTAAGAGGCACAATCAGTGATTCATCAGCTAAACACTTTTTAAGATTAGATACATGAAACACGTCATGTATTCCTGCCATTTCATCTGGCAGTTGTAGCTGATAGGCTACAGGTCCTATTCTTCTAATAATCTCAAAAGGTCCAATATACCTGGGACTTAGCTTTCCCCGTTTGATGAATCTTACTACTCCTTTCCAAGGAGAGGCCTTTAATAATACTTTTTCTCCTACTTGAAACTCCAAGGGTTTGCGTCGATTATCGGCATAGCTCTTCTGTCGATCACGTGCTGCTTTCAGTCGTTCCTTGACTTGAATAATTTTATCAGTTGTTTCTTGCACTATCTCAGGTCCAGATAGTTGCTTTTCTCCAATTTCTGCCCAACAGACTGGGGTTCGACACTTTCGTCCATAAAGTGCTTCGAATGGTGCAGCATTGATACTTGTGTGATAACTATTATTATAAGAAAATTCTATTAAAGGTAAGTGATCATCCCAATTACCTCCAAAATCAAATACACAAGCTCTAAGCATGTCTTCCATTGTCTGAATTGTCCTTTCACTTTGTCCATCCATTTGAGGGTGATAAGCTGTACTCAATTTTAACTTGGTTCCCATTTCCTTTTGGAAACTTGACCAAAAATGAGAGGTAAATCGACTATCTCTATCAGAAACAATTGATAATGGAATGCCATGTAAAGAAACAATTTCATTTACATATAATTTAGCTAATTGTTCCATACTGAAAGTTTCTTTCATTGGTAGGAAATGAGCTGACTTGGTTAGCCTATCTACAATCACCCAGATTGTATCATTTCCTTTCTTTGTTTTGGGTAATTTAGTAACAAAATCCATTGTTATCAATTCCCGTTTCCATACTGGCATTTCTAATTGTTGTAGAAATCCTGAGGGCTTCTGGTGTTCAGCTTTAACTTGTGAACAAGTTAGACATTTAGAAACATAGGCTGCTATGTCCTTTTTCATTCCTATCCACCAGAATTTTTTCCTTAAATCCTGGTACATTTTATCACTCCCTGGATGCATCGTATATTTAGACTTATGGGCCTCTTCTAGTATACGATTACGCAGATTTCCTATTTTAGGTATCCACATTCTCTTCTTATGGAATCTCCAAATTCCATCTATTCCTTGTTCCAATTCTTTTAGCATACCTTTTAATTTTTCAGTATCTTCCTTGATTACTGATTCTTGTGCTTCTCTTATCTGATCATTTAAATCTACTTGCAGATTTAATTTAAGAGAACGTATCCTTTTTGGCTTTTCATGATACTTTCGACTTAAAGCATCTGCCACTACATTTGCTATTCCTTCATGATACTGGATATCACAATCATAATCACTAAGCATCTCCATCCAGCGTCTTTGTCTCATATTCAACTCTTTTTGCTTGAAAATATACCTTAAACTCTTATGATCAGTGAATATGGTAAACTTACTACCATAAAGGTAATGTCTCCAAATTTAAGAGCAAAAATTATAGCTCCTAACTCTAAATCATGGGTTGAATAATTCTCTTCATGATTCTTAAGTTGTCTAGATGTGTAAGCTATAACCTTTTGACGTTGCATTAATACACATCCATAGCCTAATTTAGAAGCATCACAGTAGACTACAAAGTCTTCAGTTCCTTTTGGTAATGCTAGTATAGGTGTATGGGTTAATCTTTGCTTAAGGATTCTAAAAGCTTCTTCTTGTTTTAATCCCCATTCAAACTTAACAGATTTACAGGTTAACTTAGTTAAGGGAATGGCTATTCTAGAAAAATCTTGAATAAATCTTCTATAGTAACCGGCCAATCCTAAGAAACTTCTAACCTCAGTTGGTGACTCAGGGGTTTTCCATTTAGTAATTGCTTCTATCTTTGTTGGATCTACATGAATTCCTTCATGATTGACTAAATGTCCAAGAAATTGTACCTGTTCTAACCAAAATTCGCACTTAGAAAATTTAGCATAAAGCTTTTCCTTTCTTAACAAACTCAGAAGTGCGTTCAAATGCTTTGCATGATCCTCTTTATTCTTAGAGTAAATTAGAATATCATCTATGAAAACAATTATGAATTTATCCAAATATGGCTTACATATTCGGTTAATCATGTCCATAAATGCAGCTGGGGCATTGGTTAAACCAAATGGCATGACAGTAAATTCATAATGGCCATACCTTGTTCTGAAAGCGGTCTTAGGAATGTCCTCTTCCTGTACCTTTAATTGATGATATCCTGACCTTAAATCGATTTTAGAGAAAAATCGAGCTCCTTGTAGTTGATCAAACAGATCATCGATTCTCGGTAATGGGTACCGATTCTTAATCGTGACTTTGTTTAATTCACGGTAATCAATACACATACGCATTGATCCGTCCTTCTTTTTAACAAACAGTATCGGTGCTCCCCATGGCGACGAACTTGGTTGTATAAATCCTTTCTCTAACAATTCATCTAATTGTTTCTTCAATTCCTGCATTTCGGCGGGTGCCAAAGGATAAGGTGCTTTGGCAATTGGTGCCGTTCCTGGTAGCAGGTGAATTCTAAATTCAACTTCTCTGTCTGGAGGTAGTCCTGGTAATTCTTCTGGAAAAACATCTGAAAACTGAGACACTACTGAAATGTCTTTTAGTTCTTTTCCTTTAGTGTTAGTGATTATGGAAATCATATACACTATAGAACCTTTTCTTATATAGCTTGCAGTTTTCATCATAGTGATGAATTTTGTGGATCTAGAGGGCTTATCTCCTTTAATTGTGATCATTTTACCTTTTGGTGAATTTACTTGAATTGACTTTTGATCACATAAAATACTGGCTTTATTGGCTATTAACCAATCCATTCCTAAAACAACATCAAATCCTGCCAGATTCATGGGATAAAGGTTTTCAATAAATTTCTGATCTAAAATTTCTATTTTTGCTCCCTGCAAGATTTCAGAAATCCTAACGGTTTCTCCATTAGCTGTCTCTACCAGACATTCTTGTGGTAGTTTAGTTAATGACTGATTTAGAAATTTGCAAAATGACGTATTAATAAAACTTTGGTTTGCACCAGAGTCAAATAATACTTTAGCAAAAATATCATTAACTAAAAACGTACCAGCTATGACATCTGGAATCATTTTAGCTTCATCTGCAGTCAGAACAAATGCTCTAGCATTTTGAGTATTCTTGTTGTTTGCAGCTGGGGTTAGTTTTGGACAATTTGGCCTGATATGACCTTTTTCTCCACAGTTGTAGCATAGTCCATTACTGGATTTCTTCCTGCAATTTTCTTCCTTGTGTCCTGGCATCTTGCAATAATTGCAAAGAGCGGAGCATTTTCCCGAATGTTTTTTTCTTGCAGACTTTGCAGAAAGGTGCAGGGGTAGAACCCATATTCCTACGGTTGTAATTCCCAGAACGGAATTCTTGGGTAAGCCTTTGGGTTAGATTCCTTCTTTGATCTTCTTCTCGGGTACGGATTAATTCATCTGTCAAGGTATTTGCTAGTTCTACAGCTTCTTCTATGGTTTGAGGTCTAGCTGCCTTGACTACGTGTCTTATCTCTCCAATTAATCCCCAAATATAACGGGAGATTAACACTGGTTCTGGTGAAGCAAGAGTTGGCACTATTCTAGCATATTCGAAGAATATTTTAGTGTATCCCTTACTATCCACACCAGTCATCCTAAGGTTTAGGAATTTGTTTGCTATCTGTTCCTTCTCATTGGGTGGGCATAATTTCCTTTCTACCTTGTTCTTGAATTCTTCCCATTCCATATTATAGGTTCTATCACTTCCTCTTGATTGGAGGATAGTGTTCCACCATTCTAACGCTGAATTCTTAAACAGATTAAAAGCAAACAATATCTTATCTTCTTCAGCACACTTACTTATCCTTAAGACTGCCTCAGTCTTCTCTATCCAATGTAGAGTTGCAATAGCCCCTTCGTTGCCTGAGAATTCCATTGGTTTACAAGACCAGAATTCTTTATAAGAACAACCATAAGGCATGGTTCTTCTCCTTTTGGGAATAGGCATTTGAAGTATAGGTCCATTGTTCACGCTGTTTTCAGGTCCATTGTTCACTATGTTTACTTTTATTATCAGCATCCTTAACAGTTTGAAGAATAAATGGCATTGCATCTATAATTCCCTGTGCCACTATGTGTTGAATAGCACTATTATCCATTTGATTTCCATTGTTATTGATGCTTGGATTCTCATTAACCACGTTAATGTTACTCTGGTTATCATTATTCAGATTTCCTTGATTTCCTTCATCGGCCATCTGAATTTTAAACATTTTTCCCATATTAATATCACAAGATAATATTTGATATAGTTAATCATATGATACTTAATCTAGCCAAAAACGTCGATCATTGCGACTTTTACTCTATTTCCACATACTATTATGCATCTATTACATTCTAGTACTGAATTAAAAATTACAATACTGACAGAAATAGAATCACACTAATAGTAATATGCATCCGTACACACATATTTTATTTTATATTATATTGCTAATACTATTACCATCTCCTCCATCCCATCACGGATATGGATTTATCCAAAAATCCATATTGCGCTCATTGTATTTCCATACGAGACGCTCTCCCACCTGACGCATTCTCTCACTGCTTTCTAAAATTTCCTCACCGAAGGTCCTAAGTTCTTGCACGTTTTCTGCACTCATTGGGGGTGCAGGTTCTCGTACTAGGTTCGGAATCTGGGGTGCGGGTTCCTGATATGGGGGTGAAAGTTCCTGAAATTGGTAAGGATCTTCTAAGATCCCCCTAATGTAGTTATCATGGTAATAGGGATCTAAAGGGTCCATACCTGGGTAGGCTCCTATGGGTGTGTCTTCATGGATAAGGTAACGATGCACAAAGTCCCTATTATCGTCCCACCAGGGGTCGTAATTTGGGTCTAGGGGATTTGGTGCAGGTACCCTAGGGATTTCTTCTAGGTTAAAGTCATGCATCTCCACTTGATTATCAAGATTTTCTATCTCCATGGGTTGGTCTGGGTTTTGTGGTTGTGGGGCTACTAGTTGTTCCAGACTCGAGTCAGCAGCAGTTGTAGCTAGGATATGGAAATTGGCTAGGCTTCTATTAAGCATATCCTGCGTATGGACATCTGTCTCTCGCTTAGCAGCTGCTAAAACTCTTTGCTGTTGCAACTTTCGCATTCTTTTCCTACGAGCAAAGGCTTCCTTACTGAACCATCCTCGTTTCTTATGAGGGAATGGCTCTTCTGACTGTGCTTTAAAAGCAAACATTCTTTCTTCCTGATCAGCAGTATACCCAGAAAGGGCAGGCTGTGACGAGGTACCTTTACTCCTAGGTGATTCAGACAACTGACGACTCATGTCTGAGGGTCCTTGATCACTCATACTGTAAACTATCAAATAGTCAAATAACACATAACAAATAATTACAATTATGCACGTATTTCCGTAAATTATTTCCTAACACAAAATTTAAGTGTCAGCAGAACACTTCTTTGGCTCAGACCAGTGGCTAGGCTCTGATACCACCTTCTGTCGCAACCCCCGATCACTTATCTGTCCCGGGAACGGGCGGACGCGAACTCAGATTTTCGGTGGTATCAGTTATTTAATCTTGCAGCGGAAATTACATCAGGACCGTAGTTAGGAAATGTTTATCAGAGTAAAACCACCATATTAATAATCACATGGGCAAAACCCAAGTTTCTTATTACAATACATTTATAGGGATAAACCCTATTCTTATTGAATTTAAAACATCGTTTATTATGTAAATTTTATAGCCACATTTTTCCCAAGCCTTTAGTGCTCTCCAGCTGGCTTTCTACTAATTGGCTGTCACATTGTGTTACCTTGAACGTGTTTTAAAAACATTTGTCAGTGGGAAATACTGGTGAGTGAATCCCAATTCAATCAAGTTTAAATAAAAAGTCACAGTGAACAGTATTGAGAGCGATCACATTGTTTATTTCTACACAATTACTCCATTAGTACTGTCAATCCACTGACTTGTGGGTCATATTACACATTGGCTAACTCATTGTCCAATGTTAACGTATTGTCATCCCGACTTACTACTCACAGTGTAGTAAATTTTGTATACAAAACCCCAACATACTGGCAGTAATTGAAGAACTACAAAGACTCAATCACTGCTAAATTTCATAGTAAAACATTTAAGGTTTGGTAAAAATTACCAAAAAGATTAACAAAAAGAGGATAACTCACATTGCTATCTTAGACTTTGTGTAAGGGTTTCCTGGATATAATCTATAATTTATACAAATGTACATTGGTTAGTATCATAACCCTTTGAAAATATTAATGATACCCTCCCCGAGACGGTATTCCAACAACTACGTCGGGCAGAACCACGACAGTTGTTACGGAACCCTAAATCAATCTGGCAGCGTAACTATTATGAAACTGGGGTTATAATACTTACAACGGAGCAGAACCTTGCTAATTAGGGGTATAGTACCCGACTATTATAACTCTTCTACAGAAATTGAGATTGAGAATTGAATTGTGAACGACGGAAAGTGAAACCCGATGGCCTTCTTATATAGTTGCTGAAACTGGTCTCCACGCGGCCCGCGTAAGGGAAGACATAGGGCTACGCGGCCCGCGTCAACATCCGGTCAACGCGTAGCTTATCCGGATCATCTACTAGGCTCGACACGATGATGACACATGTCGGCCTGGGGTGTTTCCACTAATTTGATCTCACGCGGCCCGCGTAAGTGTAAGCTAAGGCTTACGCGGCCCGCCTAAACTAAAGAAAACCAACGAAATCAGTTTGAGCCTTGATACCGCCCGCGTAAGTTTGAGGTGGGGTCCTACGCGGCCCGCCTCAACTTGATTTTTCTTGTTTTTAATTTATTTTAAATACTATAACATAATTCGGGCTCGGTTTTCACATACGGGTGTATTCAAAGACATATTAGGGTCTTTTAAAATATATAGAGGTGTCGAAAATATTATGAGAGTGTTGATTTTACCGAGGGTTGTTACACGCTCACACAAAGAAAATAAATATTCTTTACTTATAAACTTTGAGCCGCACATATTTGCATATCACCTAGATATGCAAATGGCAAATTCCGACTTAATGTTATTTTACAAAAACATTAACTCACACACGTTCAAAATGCAAGTAATAAAAATACTTGTACAAATTGATAAAAGGGGGTTAAACTTTATATATTACAAAATATATCAACACTGTTGCGGTGCAGAAGAAGTTACATAAGTTCTACTCTAGGCACATTTACATCAAAAAGGGCACACAGGCCAACCTAGTCTCCTTTTGAACCACTGGTTTCCGCATTACCTTTTGCGTCACCAGTGTTCTCCTCCTCTTCTTCTTCGGAATCAGCATACAACAACCGTAAGCGGTCCACATAATCTTCCGCCTCCAAGCATTTTTCAATATCATCAATGGCAGAAATGGACAAACTGTTGTATGCATTAACAGCCGCAACATAACGAGCCTCAGTATCCACCCCATGGAACCCATATTTCTCATCAGTAAACTTGCTCTTGAAAAAAGGGTTCACATGGTTCAGGCATTCGTTGTAACCAGCCTTGAATCCCGCCTGCCGGGCACGCTCCTTAAGCTCGTTAACAGCACTTGCGTTTTCAGGCGCATCAAGAATGGTTCCAACAATCTGCAGAACACAAGTAATAAGGTTAGCAAAACGCAAAACCTAAAAGATAACAAAGGCACCGGACACTTACATGTCCGATACCATGGTCACGCATCCAGTCGCGATCGGCCTTAAGCTGCTCAAAAGAAGAAGTCAGGCTATCTCTAGCTTCCGCAGCCTCCTTTGCCCGCGCTTCAGCTTCCGCCGCGCGGGCAGTGACCTCCTCAATAATGGTCACCCGGTTCTGCACTTCAACCTAGCAATAACAAAGAAAACACAAGTATAGAAAGATACTCAGTTATACTTACGTAAAAAGACACAAACTCAAGTGTAAGTGCACGACATACCTTGAGACCCTCAACAACTTTGTTTAAATTGCTGCGGTCGACATCCGCCTCTTCAAGAGCCCTGGCAGCGCGGACCTCCGCCTCCTTGGCCTCCTTGGCAACCGCTTCTACTGTGGCCTTCTCCTTCATCAAAGCAGCATTCACTGCCTTGAGATTGGTCACCTCCTGACGAACACGGTAAAGTTTTTCATTTTCCCGAGCACGAGCCTCCTTCCAACCCTTGCGCTCATTAGAAAGCAATTTCGCAAGAGTACGAACCTGTTTAAGACCAGCGGTTGCAGCCCAGGCTTCAGTCTGCTTTTGCTTCTCAAAAGCAGCTTTTTCTCTTTCAAGTTGCTCCGCACCTTCACGAGCAGCCTTCACCGCAGCCTCAACCTCCGCCCGCAGATGACCAATTTCCTCTTCCTTGCGACCCAGAACTCGGTAGTCTTCCATAATGGCATTCGCCATTATGGAACTCCCAACAAGCATGGAGGAGAGTTGGTTTACCCGGTTCTCACAGGGAAAACCACGAGCCCGAAGAACCTCAAAGGGAGTGCCCAAACCACTCAAAATATCCCTATAGCCGGAGGGATCATTGGAAATATCATCCCCCTGCATAGCACTCCAGGGGGGACGATGATAATTCAAACTTCGGTCTACCGAGTAAGACCTGTAGTAAAACTCCAATTCAGTCTCACCAGGCTGAATGGACGATTGGTCCTCAAACCCCGTACCCGCGGCGGTCGAACCAGATGTTTTTTCAGCAAGGGGGATTTTGGTTTTTCAGTATCAGACTATCAGCAAACTTCAGATTACCCCCCTCAACATCAGTATCCCGCGGGGGGATCAGGTTGTCGGAAGAATCCACCGTGTCAAAAATTTGATCCTCTGATAAATGCATTTTACAACATCTCAGTAACAACAACAAGAAAGCAGGAAACCGTACGGAGAAAAGGTATACTTACCACCACTTTTTTTCCCGCACAACAGGCCTCACCTTCCTGCTCATTCTTCCAAGCATCATCCGCAGCAACCACAGCTGATTATTGCTCAGTTTCTTCCACCCCACGATCCGCAACCTCGGGAACCAGTCCACCACACCCACCTTGGGAACACTAATGGTCTCCGTTATGATCGTATCGGTCACATTCCGAAATGTCAACGTGCAACCGATAGCAGCGGCTTTAATGTAGAAGAATTTTGTCTTCCACTTTGTAATACCCTTGGGAGGGACCATCGGCTTAGGGCTGCCGTGTCGTTGACTTAAAGAGAAGAAACCAGTATACACTGTCAACAGATAAAACCGCCGGAAATCTGAGACGGTAGGTTCCATGCCAAGAACACGAAAAGTATACTCAAAGTTTCGAACCCGAATCATCCCGAAAGGGCTCAGTTGAGAAATATGGATCTTGTACCATTCCAAAATTTCGGGGACAAACACAGTCAACGGTAACCGGAGGTTACAGTCACCAAAAAAATCAGCCCACATGGTGACATGTCCGGCCGGAGGGTCGGCATTGGTGTCACCCTCTTGTGGGTAAACATCCCCATACTCCACCGGCATCTGAACACTCAACATCAGATTGTCGAACAAAGCTTTCGTCCACCTCAACACCGGTAAACCTCCACCAGGGGCACCACCACCTTCCTCCTCCTCAGCCGCCACCGGCAACTGGGGGTCAGGGTTTTCACCCTCAGCAGCATGGGGATTGGATGGTTCAGCCATTAGAATGTAGAAGAAAGAAACGAAAAATGAATCCAAAAAACTTCGGAAAAACCTCACAGGAAAAGCAAAGGATTGATCGGAGAAGATGAAGATTTTCTAACTTCTCTCACCAGAAATTTTTTTGAAATTTCAAACAACTAAGAGGAAACCACGAAGGGTTTCCCCTTTTATACTCATCGCAATAAATGCGGATCAGAAACCGAAACGTCGTGCGCTAAGGCAACGAACCGTACGACGACACGTATACAAGTGACAGTTCTGCTGACGGTTACCACTCGCGAGTAGCCGTCCACGCGCCCGACAAAAGAGACTTTTTGGTGATCCTGCTACAGTATAGTGATTACCTCGGGCAGTGCAAACGTCCTTTCGTTTCAGCACATGCCAGCAAAATCACACCAACTTCTACCAACTCACACGTGCGTCCTGCCACGTATGCAACAAAAAAGCGACAACGATATCCAAACTTAAGCGGCATGCGGTTTCTTGGTATACCGCACCATAACCCATACCGCATGTCTTTTTTTACATACCCCTCAAAAAAGGCAAAAATATATATCTCTACATTATGTAAAGGGGTATAACCAATACCCGCATCTACCCACGAGCACACGTGGAATATGCGGAGCCGACACACACGAGCCCGTACAGGTCTGTCAGATACTCAGAACCAGCGTCGTTCTTTGGACTGCGAAAACCGCTTCTCAGGAAAAGTAAAAACCGCATTACCTTGAAGTTCTTCAAGCTTCAAATCCCTCGTATCCGGTTCACAACCACGGAGGGGACACAAACAGCTTCTCCATAGGGAAAAGGATAAGTATGATGAGCAACCGCACATCAACAACCCTGACTCCTGATCCTTCAAGTGCTACATCAAAGAGAATCCCACTTTTAAAGCAAGTCTTCTGCTACAAACCGCAGGCACTCATGAGTAGCTGCGGCGTAACGTAATTACGTGAACGGTAGCTACGGAAGAGCCACGACTAAGCCACCACGCGGTTGAGCAAAGCTACTTCCAGGAAAACTGCCTTCCAACTAAGTGTGAAGGAAAGTGGCTACAGAACGTATGCAGACGAGTTTCACCCAGATTCCTAAGTATCTTAGGTAATCCCCTTGAGCAACAAGCCAAGGAACAGTGGTAACAAGTCTGCTTATGACTTTGTTTGCCCACCTATGGACCGCATAGAATAAACAATGGTGGGCACTACCATGCCTATGACCATGTTTATTTGACCATTATCCAGATTCACATTGTTCGACCAAACACGACCAACAATGACGCAAGTACCCCACATTGTTCGACCAAACACGGACAACGATATGCGGAAACGAGGTAACCGCAAAGGACGTGCGGTTACTTGAGAGCTAAACTGGAGAACGCGAACACCCCACAAAGCAGGGATCATCGTTGCATGTCCAGTTGATAAACATAGAGCTTGAGCAAAGCACTTACAGCATTGCGTCAGCTGACGCAGAGGTTACAACTAGAGTTGCGGTCACGGACATCTTCCGTCACCATCTCAAAGGTTGGTTCAAACCCTGCTGACACCTTCAGTCACCGTCTCAAAGGTTGGTTCGAAACACCAACAGGTAGCTGATGAAATCAGAAAAAGGTATACCATACTACCATATCAAAATCCCTGGCTGAGAATTCCGCATCAGACAGAACTGGCTCACCAATACGGAAGAGACGTCACACGACTCTACTGGATCCCTAGCTTGATTTACTTGAAGCAGGAGCCATCCGCATGGCCTAGAATCTTCTCCAGCCCCTATTCTACCTTCTAGACACCATAGTCCAGTATTCTTCCCACATGCAACTTGCATAAGGAAGCAACACTAGACTGGTGGGACTTGAAGGGGTATGGTCCCAGATCTCGCGACAGCACGACCGCGAGTGACCATTACCCTTATCAGAAACCCCCACCAGCAAGACTTATCTGTTTCCGTGCGGGCACGCACGAACACAGCGGTCGAATCCAATTGGTCAAGGGATGAGAAGACTTACCTTGTGTATGAAAATGGGTGTACACATAGCGATGCGGCCTGGCACCGCATCCTATGAACATTTTCGTCACGACAAGGGATCTGGCTAAAGACAACAGTCACCACAAGTGGCGATGCGTCCTGGCACCGCATCCCGCATGACTCCACCAGTGTGGGAACGCGGAAACAACGACAGTTACCGCGGACGACGATGCGGCGCAGCACCGCATCCTACCCACGAGGCAAGTGGGACTGACACCACAGTGCAAGTGGCACCAGTGACAGTCGCCTGTCAGTTCATACGTAAGCGACAGACTGACACCGCGGTAAGACGTGGCTTCATCTCCACAACCGACAAGCCTGACACACTCGTGTAAGGGCAACGCGTCGTCAGTCTGACCACCTCAACGACCCTCCTTCACTCCTCGGCTATAAATACCCACCCCAAACCAGGTTTGAGGTATAATCTCTCAACTCTCTCACTACTACTATCACACACTTTGCTTCTCAAGTAAATTACTGATTCTCACGCCGGAGAGTGGTAACAAGGAGCACCCCCCACCCCTTCCTCCTTGTTACGAGTCACGGTGTGTTTTTCTTGTGCAGGAGACAGCCCAGCTGACGGTCTAGCCACCGATCCTCGAAAGGAAGGGATTAACCCTACTTGACGAGACCAGTGAATTAACCTCTCTTGGTTAACCACTGTTTCATCACATGACATAAGAAAAACTTATGTGGTGGCTGTCACATAAGCTTTTCTTATGTCATTGAGGATTCTCTCATTTTATAGAAAGTATAGATTATTATAGATAGATGTAATAAGATAAGATATCTTAGTAGAAAATTTTATTTTCCAAGCAATGAAGTTATTAGAATGAGATAATTCTAAACAACGGTTAATAAAGAATAAAAATAAAAACGAATCTTTCTTAGAAATATATTTCAGGTCTATGGTTTGTGTAAGGCTTAAACTATCTACACACTTGGTGTGTAGGTAGTCACCTTATAAAGTGTTTTTTTTGTCGTATATGCACACCCTGTAGTGTCGAGCTGTGGTCAAAGCGCGACATTTTGGTCCGGTCAACCAGACAAAGACTGACGGGTGTCTGACGGGTCTGTTGGTCGGACCAAAACGCCGAGCTTTGGCCGCGTTTTGGTCCTGTCAACCAGACACCCGGTCAGCTCGACACTGCAGGATGTACATATAAGACAAAAAATCACTTTTTGGTGTGCACATAGGGACATTGGTGTGCCAATAGGTACACCCTTGTGTAAAGGGGTGTACAGTTTTGGGTAGTCAAGTTGTGTATCATCTAATTTCATACCCATCTCACACCCGTAATTTTTTTTTCCAATCTCATACATGTCAATATACCCGTTCTCGATGTTTAGATTTCATATATATCCGTCGGGCTTGCTTATTTTTGCCGTCCCTACTATTTTCAAACAATTAAATATGACATTCAATTTATCAAAAATCAATCGATCAACAAAAAAAAAAAAAAAAATAATAATAATAATCGAATCTGAAACCATCCCAAAATTATAGAACCATTCTCTCCGTTGAGCTTTCTCCATCTTTAACGATCAATCTTGAAACCCTTTTTCACGTTCATATCCATAATTCATTCACATAATTATAAAAAAACAATTATAATAAATGCATGCAAACCCACAACCCACACATGTACCAAGATGATGAAAACAGAGATCAAAAGAAAAAAAACGGCAATGAAAAATATAGTTATTACAAAATGTTCGGATATTTTAACCGGAAGTTCAAGATCAACGAATTGGGCCCACCTGATGACGTAATCGATGTTTTCAAATTGTATTCAAAAGATGAATCCGAGATGTTGCCCGATGGTTTTTTGCGCTTCTTGATTGAGTTTCAGGGAGAAGAACGGGTCACAATTCAGGATGTGGAGCGCTTTATGGGTCGGGTCATTGATCCGGCCCGGTCTGATTTGACCCGATGTGCTTTTACTGTTAATGATTTGTTTCAGTATCTGTTACTTGATGACATCAATGGGCCTATAAAGACTGAGGTGTGTGTGTGTGTTTTTTCATATGTTTTTAATTTGTTGACTTTTGGTTTGTTTGAAATATGGAACTGCATTTTAATTTTTTAGTGATTTTTATAATTATTTTCATGATGTGATATTCCTAATTTGAAGTGGGTATGATCTGCCATTGAGTTTAATTGTATTTGTTGGTGAATTTTTAGGATTTTAGGTAAATTTTGGAGTTGAAAATTAACTAGTTTGACCTAGAAAGTCAAAGTTGAGGTTTTTGAGGAATGATGGAGGCTGAGGAAGAAGTACCCACATAAAGAAAAATTGTTTTTTACCATGTTTCTTGAAAGTTTAAGTGGAAGAGTATGTGAATAGGCAATGTTTGTTTCTGAGCAGAAAAGCCTAGGTATAGGTAGCGAAAGTCAAGGTACGAGACACCCGTGACTGTAATTATTGATACAGTACGTCATTGAGTTTGATGAATACCGATATATGTAAAGTAAATGATACAGCAAATCATTGAGTTTGATGAATACCGATATATACAAGTTTACGGTCACTTTTCGTCCTTTAGGTTTGTATCGGACTGTGATTGTAATTATTCAAGTTAAAGGGCATCCATTGCAATACGATACAAACATAAAGGACGGAAAGTGTAATTTACACTAAGTTTAATGATCATGTTGGTAATGCAATACTCCTAACCTGAAGTTAGCATCATCTGCCATTGAGTTTAATTGCATCTTCTTGGTGACCTTCTAGATATTATAAGATAATTTTCAGAGTTGAAAAATGAAAATCAACAAGTTTGACCTAGAAAGTCAAAAGTTGAGGTTTTTGGGAAATAATGGGGCCTGAGTCAGAGTTACCCATATAAAAAGATTGGTTATTTAATAATATTTTTGAAAGTTTAACTGAAATGATATGTAAATAGTCAAAGTGGATATAGTGAAGCAAACATTGTCCACATGAAGTATCAAGCTTTTGTGATTTGTATTAGCTTATAACATAAGTAGTAAACAGTTCTGTAAAATAGCTTTAAAACCCGACTATAGACCATTTCGATCCAAATACAGAAACGCCCAATCAACGCAATAAATAACATAGTAGATTTAGTTCTTTATTCCAATTTCCAAGTGGATCAGGATATAATTTCCATAATTATATATCAAGTAGAACAAGAATGTTAGATGCCCACAAAAGAACCAACAATGCACTCAAAATACAATCTTTATGTGTTTACATGTCTATTTATTTGTGTACAATATATTTTGCTCTATATGTTTGTTTCATGTTATTTAACAACTCGTACCTACTCAGGCACATCACGATATGACTGCTCCATTGCAACATTATTTTATATACACCGGTCACAACTCATACCTTACTGGAAATCAACTCAGTAGCGATTCCAGTGAAAAACCGATCATAAAGGCACTTCAAAAAGGCGTTCGGGGGATAGAACTTGATTTATGGCCAAGTAATACGAAAGATGGAATAAATGTACTCCATGGGAGGTATGCGTACCATCTTATTCGTTTTGTTTTATTCTATTAAAAGCGGCAGTATTATCTATAACGAGTCAAACATGTTGGAAGTCACCCAAAGTATATTTTAATACATTAAACATATAAATCGCTTTTATTCAAACTTTTAGACTATTATCGTAATAATATTGCTTTTCAAACATAACACGTTTTAAGAAATGGACAAAAATATGTTTGTGGGTCGACTTGAGCTTGCATATTTCGACTTTTAATACAGACGGCTTGCTTCAACCCGAAACCCGCTTGGACTTATTATCTAGCCACCTTTATTAACACGCTTTTATTTCATATCTATGAATTACAATGTTTTGTTCAAATTTGTAACGAAAATAGGACGTTGACAACTCCAGTAACACTTCATAAATGTTTAAAGTCAATTAAAGAGCATGCTTTTGAAAAATCTCCGTATCCTGTTATGATAACTTTAGAGGATCATCTTACACCAAGTCTTCAAGCTAAAGTTGCAGAGGTTAGCTATATATTCTTCTTTGATGTTTACAAAATTAAAAACTTTCTTTATCATTTATTGAGTGGTTCATTCATTGATATTTATTTAGATGGTCTCAAGCACTTTTGGGGATATGCTATACTACCCAAAGGAAAGTGATAAAGAGCAATTCCCTTCACCTGAAGCACTAAAAAATCAGATCATCCTTTCAACAAAACAACCAAAAGAGTACCTTCAATCCAAGAATGTGGACAAAGAACGTTCGTCAGATGATGAGCCGGAAGATCAAAGGGTGAGTTAGCAAAAAAATTGTTCATTATGAACCATTGACTATTTAATATCTGTTTTTGCAAAGAAACAATTAATCTCATGAGTCATGAAGATGAAAATTTGACCATGGTTAGAAACATGTTTCCTCAGGTTCAATTGGCCCGTAAACTTTTTTAAACTTTTTATAGATGATTAATAAGTTAATTATCATTACAATTTACAAAAACTATGTTATCACAATAATAATCTGGATATTTCAGCATACTGATTTAGAGGGTTGTATGCATTTAAAACCGACTTTTGAGAATTTTTCAATTATTTTAACCATTGCAATTCTAGCTTAATATTCTTATTCGACCCATTTGAGATGAAACACATATTGTACCTAACAATGGTCTCTTGCACTAAAACACACGCTCAGACACTTGTAAAGGTTAACACTCTTTCTAATGTGAATCCATTTGTTTCAACCCGGTTTCTTAATAGTAGAGCAACAGTGATCAGGATGATTATTTGGTTTCTTAATAGCAGAGCAACAGTGATGAGGCAGCCGCTGCTGCTGCTGTTGATGAGGAAGCTGCGGCTGCTGCTGCTGATGAGAGATGCACTGTAAGTAATAGAGACTGTACTAAAGAAGCATGCTCTAGCACAACTCAACCACTGTCAAAAATCCTTGGTGCTGGCTATGAAGATAATGATGATGATAGTGACGATGACGATGATGATGATTATATCGAAGATGAAAATTATAGGCCCCAAAAAGCCCTTGAATACAAACATCTCATTGCGATCCGTGCTTATAAGCCAAAAAATGGAACGAGAAATGCGTTAAGGGATGATCCCGGGAAAGCTAAACGTCTTAGTGTGAGTGAACAAGCCCTTGAAAAAGCTGCAAATGATTATGGAGATGAAATTGTCAGGTAAACTGTAAATATAACTTTTTGAGCGGTCAATCTGAGTATCGAATTGTTACAACTTCAATGAGCACAAGAACTTCCAAAAACCATTTTTATTAATCCGTTTTATTACAGCTGATTATCTGATTTATTTATTCATTGTATGTTAATTACTTTCGTAGTCCCCTAGATAATATAATGCTTCCAGTGTTAGTTACGTTTTTGACATTCGAATGAAAGCAAGGGGCTAGTTCTTCTCTTTGAGACTAAACACGGGTCACTTGTATTTGCATTTAGATTCACACAAAAATATATTCTTCGGGTGTTTCCAAAGGGAACGCGGGTTACCTCAACAAACTTTAAACCACTTACTGCATGGATGCATGGCGCTCAAATGGTCGCCTTCAATATGCAGGTGAGTTTTGAACTGGTATTTGTTTGTGAACTATATATATATATATATTGCATATACTAAGTGTTTTTATTAAAATTGCAATTAGGGGTATGGGAGATCACTATGGATGATGCATGGTATGTTCAGATCAAATGGAGGGTGTGGTTATATTAGAAAACCCGCTTTTCTTATGGGCAGGGGTCCGAATGATGAAGTATTTGACCCCAAAGCAGAATTACCGGTGAAGAAAACTTTGAAGGTTTAACAAGCCATTAATAATTATTGTATGTAAGATAGGGTTAAGCCCATCAAGGTTAGGGGCGTTTTTAGCTCCGACACCATCTGTGTATCCCAATGAACCCATGTACACGAGAAAATAATTTCTGGGTCCGCCACTCGACAGTGGTTCGTATTTCTAACGTGGCTAACTCTAATGGGTTTGACCCTAAATTACATACAATATTTATTTATCATTCTATTTTTATTTTTTTTTTGTATTTCATGAACCCGGTTATACTCCGTCCATAAATACATTTTTTTTCTTCAGGTGAAGGTGTACATGGGTGACGGGTGGCGTTTAGATTTTAGTCAGACTCACTTTGACTCGTACTCACCTCCAGATTTCTACACAAAGGTTAGTACCACACAAACGCCTTACGGTTTATCCCATATGAACTAGGATTGTAGGAATCTAAATAAATTTAACAAGGTAGAAATATCAACAGATCTATATGGCTGGAGTATCAGCTGATGTGGCAAAGAAGAGAACCAAAGTAATCGGAGATGATTGGACACCAGTATGGAATGAAGAATTCACATTCCCGTTGACAGTCCCCGAGCTAGCTTTACTTGGGATTGTTGTACAAGAATATGACGTAGACAGTGATGACTTTGCGGGTCAAACATGTTTGCCTGTCGCCGAATTGAGACCAGGGATTCGTGTCGTTCCACTTTATAACAAGAAGGGAGAGAAATATAAATATGTAAAGCTTCTTATGCGATTTTCGTTTGTATAAACACCATCACAGTGATCTTTTTGTCAAAAATAGGATTTTTTTTTTGTTATCTAAGAATTACCTGATCAATGCACATAACAGAATTATGGAGACCTGAAATAAGATGTTAGCTTGGATCGGTAGCTTGTTGTGTGTTTGGATGCAACTAATGCGATAGGAAAGACCTTATAAATGCTGCTCATGAAGACGATGATAAAATAGGTGAATACGCGATAATATGCAACTAATATGGTAGACTATACACTTTTATACATGTTGCGGTTATATACGTTGATAAGAGAAAATAACATGTTGAATATGTGCAGATTCTGGCCTAAACGCGTGGAAAGTGTGCAAGGTTTGATTGTTGGATCATTAACTAGGATTCCACATTGATAACTTGTTAAAACTTAAAAGTAGAAAAGATTGTTGAAATTGAAAACTTTTTGGCTCGGTTTAGTAAGGAAACCTTACTTGCACCGGAGAGATATAATGGTCCAGTCATAGGCTCAACAGTCAACTTGGAGTTTTGGCTTGTGCGACTCTCAGAGCCGGCTCAACCAGTATATAAGAAGGGGCAACCTCCGCTACGGCTTGGCGCTCCGGCGGTAGTGTAAAATTAGTGTAAATTTTGGAAAAATTTGACGTTTTTACGATTTCGTTACGGCTTTTTTATAAAACGTTACGGCTTGACGGATTTTCTAGATCCGCCACTGAGAAAAAGGTTGATGGTTTCATTTTTAAATATTGTTCTTACTTGGTATTTATATGTGATTTATAACTTACGTGAATGTACATCACAAGATTGAGTACATATAACTTAGAATCATCAAGTATATTTTGAATTCTGTTTTTTGAAACAACTTTATACACCAACTTGCGTACTAAATTCTGTAAAATAGTCATTCGACTTTTCTATTTTAAAAGTATTATTGTTTTAATTCTTTATTATAAAATTATATTGTAAAATCGTTTTAGTATAATATTCTGAATTTTTGAAAATTAATTTATAGAGTAAACGTCTATTTTGCTCCCTGTGGTTTGGTTATTTTAGAGATTTTGCCCTAATCCTTTAAAAATAGTCATTTTACTTCCTGATCTATGAAACTTCTCATGATTTTACTCCCTGTCCCAAACGACATCCATTTTAAACGTTAAAACCTGCCCCTTAAAATATAACCCGGTCAAAACCAGGATTTATAAGAGAAATTCCCATAATCTCATCAATGATTTTATTTGCTTGAGACAACATATTGGATAAGCATATTCTATTACAATATAAGCATATACTAACATATCCTTTTGATGACTTTTAAAACATTAGTCTAGCATATGTGGACACTCTGGGGCTGTTTGGCAACATCTGAACCAATAAGTGCTGAATGAATAAGAGGTCTGAATGGGTAAGTGCTGAACCAGTAAAGTGCTGTTTGGTTCCATATCTGAATGACAGTGTAAAATGACATTTTTACCCCTCTCCACAAAATAAACCTTTTATAGATTTTTTTTCTATAAAACCCAATCATCATCATCATTCATCAGTATTAATCATCCCCCCACCCCCACCCCCTTCCCTTTTCTCTCCATACCTGCAACACCGCCCCTTATTCTCTACACACACACATACACTGAATTTAGAGAGAGAATCGGAGAGAGATACAGAGAACCAGAGATAGAGAGAGCCGGAGAGGAGGAGGAGGCCGGCCTGGTGGCGCGACACGGCGGCGCACGGAGGTCCGACAGCCGCACCCGGTGATGATGATGATCGATGAAGATGAAGATGTTGATGAGATGATGATGATCGATGAAGATGACGACGATGATGTTCGATGATGGGATCGATTAGGGTTTGATTTGGGGGTTTCGATTTGGGGGTTTCGGAGATGGTGGAGGTGCAGGTGGCGGAGATGGTGGAGGTGTTGGCGGAGATGGTGGAGGTGGTGGCGTCGGTGACGATGATGATGATGATGGAGATGGTGTCGGAGGTGGTGTCGGAGTTGATGATGATGATGATGATGATGATGGAGATGGTGTCGGAGGTGGTGGAGGTGGTGTCGGAGGTGGAGGTGGTGGCTGTGGAGAACTCGTGAAGAAGAAGGAGCAAAGGGCATACAAGTCCAATTTTCATTCAGAGATGAGAAGTAGCTGAACCATTCAGAGCTGAATGGTTCAGTTCAGAGGTGAAGTTTTTGTGAACCAAACAAGGATACCTCTGTCCGATTCAGAGGTTTACCTCTGAATGAAGCCATTCAAAGGCAACCAAACAGGCCCTCTCTTTCGTAACTGCAAAGCATGGTCCAGAAGTCTATGAAAACAATTTGTTTTAAATAATTCTTAATATCATTATTTTAATTTCAAACCAATAGGCTACAATCATAGAGTTTTGTGCATTACTCTACACGATATCATATTATACTTTTCTCACTTAGATCATATCTTTTTTTTCTTAACAAACCCACTTACATATTTAAAACTATGTAAAAACCCAAATGGCATATGAATTGTGGATGTTCCAACTTCCAAGTTTATATCTCAAATAAAGTTCCTATAATCATCACATTATTAAATTGTTGTTGTTATGAATGCATCATAATGTGGTGACTCTCCACATATGTAACCTTCATATATTTATTATGACTCTCCACATATGTAACCTCCATATATTTATTACCTTTGCATTAATGTTAAGCCTCTATAAATAGAGGTTTCATGTAATTGGTATTAAACACTCAATGAATATAAGAATGAATTCTTTTATTCTCTCTTTCTTACTTTCTATTCCTTGTTCTTTATGTTTATATATATGTACGTTGATTGCTAGTAGGCCGTTGTTTCACAACACGTTATCAGCACGAGTTTGCTCATTGCTCTTTGTATACCGTTTCATTTTGAACTCATCGTCTAACGTCACTTGATGCCGCTACGTTTATAGAATAACGAAAAAAAATTACTATCACAAGTTTTTCGCTATTATAGCCACTTGAATTAGAAGTGACTTTCTTGATAATGGTGGAATAATAAGGAAGGAATTTACAATGGATTTCGGAGACACTCCGTTAATAAATCAGATATGTTTACATGATTTCAGTAAATCTTTTTCTTCAATTTTTGGTTATTTTTTATTGTAACCCACCTTTGTTCATCTGCAAAATTGGCTTCCATTATTAGTTTTTGAAGGATTATATTCTCATTGCTGGTGGGATTTGGATGAAAATTTTGTTTTGTTATAGCTAGCTATTATCTATAGTTGCTCAAATCTTTATGAAAATAATACTTTGGTGAATGATTGTTATAACCTGATCGGGTTTCTTAATAAGAAAATCTAACAAATAAGATGACGTTAGGGGTTTCGTTTAGTATCACTGAAAAGAAGGGAAGGGACACCGTTTTTTGTGTTTGATCAAAGTCCCTTAATTTATTTGAATTAAATGGTAAACCGACTCAAATAAATCTCTATTATTATATTTTCATTAATACCCAATATTAAATCGTAAACTGGTTATAGAACTGGTGATGCTAAATGAATACAATTTGATTATTTTAAAAGTTTATATATAATCGATAAATGGATGCAGTTTGATTATTTTATGTCACAACCACCGTCCCTTAACTACCCGGGAATGGGCGGCCGCGACCAGTTTCGGTGGTATCCAGGTTTTTATCATTTTGGCAGCGGAAATTACATCAGGACCGTAGTTAGGATATATTTTATCAGAGTAAAATACCACGCTTTTATAATATTAAACACATGGGAAAATCCCAAGTTTCAAATACACACATTTTCATAGGGATAAACCCTATTTTATTTAAATAAAACATCTCTTTATTTTAGGTAACTTTATAGCCACTTTTCCAATCCTTCAGTGCTGTCTAGCTGGCTTCTATTTGGCTTTCACATTTTGTTACCTGAAACGCGTTTAAAAACATTTTGTCAGTGGGAAATACTGGTGAGTGAATCCCAGTTTAATCAAACAGGTTTTATCAGTCTACAGCATTGAGGACGGTCGCGCAATTACATTTGTTTCCATCTACTTTAATCATCACCCACAGTACTGTCAACCCGACTTGTGGTCATGTTACTACTCACAATGTAATAACAAATTTTGTATACAAAACCCCAACATACCGACGATAATTGTAGAATACAAATACTCAATCACTATTTAATATAATGTCAAACATTTGAGGTTTGGTAAAAACAGTTTGCAAAAAGGAGATTACTCACATTGTTGTCTTAGGGTTTTCCTTAATGATTTCCTGGTGATTATCTATAAATTACACAAATACACACACGTTAGTATAATAACCCAATTTTTTTACATTAGTAATACCCTCCCCGAGACGGCATTCCAACGACTACGTCGGGCAGAAACACGACAGCCGTTACGGAAACCCTAGATCAATCGGGCAGCGTATCTAATACGTAACCGGGGTTATGATACTTACAAGGAGGCAGAACTTCGTTATTTAGAGGGGTATTTTGCCACTACGTAGAAATTTGAGAGAGAGATCGAGAGATGAACGAATTGAAACTGAGGCTGGAGGCCTCAATTTATAGTGCCTCTTCGACTTTCCTCGCTCCCCACGTAGACATCCTCCAGGGCCTTCGCGGCGCGCGAGGGTGGCTTGGGTAGGCCCTAGCTGGTCCGACTCACACCTTAGCCTTGACACGACTGGGACATGTGGCGGCCTTGGGGCTTGCCTGGTGTCTAGGTTGTCCCGGCCCGCGACAGAGGTAGTCAAGGGCTATGCGCCCCGCGACGACCCCTATAATTTCGTTTTTAATTTATTTTAATAAAAATAAAGGTATTCGGGGCCCGTTTTCGCATACGGGGTGTATTTTAGGACATATTAGGGCACTCGAAATATTTTTAGGGTGTCGGATTATTTTAGGAGGGTTGTTATATCCTCCCCACCTTGTTTTAGAACTCGTCCTCGAGATCTACCGGAATAAGTGCAGGTATTTCCTTTGCATTTCTGATTCAAGCTCCCAAGTGTATTCTGGTCCTCTTTTGGAGTCCCATTTCACTTTGACCAGAACTAATCTCTTGTGCTTGAGATTCTTGACTTTCCTGTCTTCAATCTGTAGAGGTTTTTCTACAAATTTTAACTCTTCATTTACCTCTATATCCTTAAGAGGTACTACCAGTGATTCATCCGCTAAGCATTTCTTGAGATTAGATACATGAAATACATCATGTATTTCTGCCATTTCCTCTGGCAGTTGTAGCTGATAGGCTACATGTCCTATTCTTCTAATAATTTCAAAAGGTCCAACATACCTAGGGCTTAGCTTTCCCCTTTTGATGAATCTTACCACTCCTTTCCAAGGAGAGACTTTCAATAACACTTTGTCTCCTACCTGAAATTCCAATGGTTTTCGCCTGTTGTCAGCATAACTTTTCTGTCGATCACGTGCTGCTTTCAATCGTTCCTTAACTTGAATGATCTTGTTTGCTTGTTTCTTGTACTATCTAAGGTCCGGGTAGTTGCTTTTCTCCAATTTCTGCCCAACAGACTGGCGTTCGACATTTTCGTCCATAAAGTGCTTCGAATGGTGCAGCATTGATACTTGTGTGATAACTGTTATTATAAGAAAATTCTATTAACGGTAGGTGATCGTCCCAATTACCTCCGAAATCAATTACACAAGCTCTAAGCATGTCCTCCATTGTTTGAATTGTCCTTTCACTTTGTCCGTCCGTTTGAGGATGATAAGCGGTGCTTAGATTCAACTTGGTTCCCATTGCTTTTTGGAAACTTGTCCAAAAATGAGAGGTAAAACGGCTATCCCTATCAGAAACAATTGATAAAGGAATTCTATGTAATGAAACTATTTCACTTACATACAGTTTAGCTAATTGTTCCATACTGAAAGTTTCTTTCATTGGTAGAAAATGAGCTGACTTGGTTAGCCTGTCTACAATCACCCAGATTGTATCATTACCTTTTCTTGTTTTGGGTAATTTGGTAACAAAATCCATTGTTATCAATTCACATTTCCAAACTGGCATTTCTAATTGTTGTAACAAACCTGAGGGTTTCTGATGTTTAGCTTTAACTTGTGAACAGGTTAAACACTTTGCAACATATGCTGCTATATCCTTTTTCATTCCTATCCACCAAAAATTCTTTCTTAAGTCCTGATACATCTTATCACTTCCAGGATGCATCGTATACTTAGACTTATGAGCTTCTTCTAATATACGGTGGCGTAGGTTTCCTAATTTAGGTATCCACATTCTTTTCTTATGAAATCTCTAAATTCCATCTGTTCCTTGTTCTAATTCCTTAATCATTCCTTTCAACTTTTCAGTATCATCCTTGATTACTGATTCTTGTGCCTTTCTAATTTGTTCATTTAAATCTACTTGCAGATTTAGTTTAAGTGAACGTACTCTTTTTGGTTTTTCATGATGCTTTCGACTTAAAGCATCAGCTACTACGTTTGCCTTTCCTGCATGGTACTGGATATTGCAATCATAATCACTAAGTATCTCCATCTAGCGTCTTTGTCTCATATTCAACTCCTTTTGCCCGAAAACATACCTTAAACTCTTATGATCAGTGAAAATGGTAAACTTACTACCGTAAAGGTAATGTCTCCAAATCTTAAGGGCAAAAATTATAGCTCCAAATTCTAGATCATGGGTTGAATAATTTTCTTCATGATTCTTAAGTTGTCTAGATGCATAGGCTATAACCTTTTGACGTTGCATTAACACACATCCATAGCCTAACTTAGAAGCGTTACAATAGACTACAAAGTCTTTAGTTCCTTCTGGTAACGCTAATATGGGTGCATTGGTTAATCTTTGCTTAAAAATTCTAAAAGCTTCTTCTTGTTTTGGTCCCCATTCAAACTTAACGGATTTACAGGTTAACTTAGTTAAGGGAATGACTATTCTAGAAAAATCTCGAATAAATCTTCTATAATAACCGGCCAATCCTAAGAAACTTTTAACCTCGGTTGGTGACTCAAGGGTTTTCCATTTGGTAATCGCCTCGATCTTAGTGGGATCCAATGAATTCCTTCATGATTAACTAAATGCCCAAGAAACTGTACCTGTTCTAACCAAAATCCACATTTCAAAAACTTAGCATAAATCTTTTCTTTTCTTAATAAACTTAGAAGAGCGTTCAAATGCTTTGCATGCTCCTCCTTACTCTTAGAGTAAATGAGAATATCATCTATAAAGACAATTATAAATTTATCCAAATATGGCTTACATATTTGGTTCATCATGTCCATAAATGCGGCTGGGGCATTGGTTAAACCAAATGGGATGACAGTAAATTCATAATGGCCATACCTTGTTCTGAAAGCGGTCTTAGGAATGTCCTCTTCCTGTACTTTTAGTTGATGATATCCTGATCGTAAATCGATTTTAGAGAAAAATCGAGCTCCTTGCAAATGGTCGAACAGATCATCGATTCTCGGTAATGGGTACCGATTTTTTATCGTGACTTTGTTCAATTCACGAAAATCAATGCACATACGCATTGATCCGTCTTTCTTTTTAACGAATAAGATTGGTGCTCCCCAAGGTGATGAACTCGGCTGTATGAATCCTTTCTCCAACAATTCGTCTAACTGTTTCTTCAGTTCCTGCATTTCTGCAGGTGCCAAACGATAAGGTGCTTTGGCAATTGGTGTTGTTCCTAGTAGCAGGTGGATTCTGAATTCAACTTCCCTGTCTGGAGGTAGTCCTGGCAATTCTTCTGGAAATACATCTGAAAATTGAGATACTACAGGGATATCTTTTAGTTCCTTTCCTTAAGTGTTAGTAATTATGGAAATCAAATACACTAATGATCCTTTTCTTATATAACTTGCTGTTTTCATCACAGAGATGAATTTCGTGGATCTAGATGGCTTATCTCCTTTAATTGTGATCTTTTCACCCCTTGGTGAATTTACTTGAATTGACTTTTGATCACATAAAATACTGGCTTTATTGGCTATTAACCAATCCATTCCTAATACATCATCAAATCCTGCCAGATTCATTGGGTAAAGGTTTGCAATAAATTTTTGATTTAAAAATTCTATTCTTGCTCCCTGCAAGATTTCAGAAATCTTAAGGGTTTCTCCATTTGCTATCTCTACTAGACATTCTTGTGGAAGTTTAGTTAATGGTCGATTGAGAAGTTTGCAAAATGAAGTATTGATAAAACT
This sequence comes from Helianthus tuberosus, assembly GCA_030545235.1. Taxonomy (NCBI): domain Eukaryota; kingdom Viridiplantae; phylum Streptophyta; class Magnoliopsida; order Asterales; family Asteraceae; genus Helianthus; species Helianthus tuberosus. Next base: position 62,800,230 of record CM060395.1, read on the forward strand.
TTAGTTTGCACCAGAGTCAAATAATACTTTAGCAAAAACATCATTAACTAAAAACGTACCGGTGATTGCGTCCGGGATCATCTTTGCTTCTTCTGCGGTCAGAACAAATGCTCTAGCATTTTTAGTATTTTTGGTGTTTGGGGCTGGAGCTAGTTTTGGACAGTTCGGCTTGATGTGACCTTTTTCCCCACAGTTGAAGCACATTCCATTATTTGGTTTCTTCCTACAATCTTCTTCCTTGTGTCCTGGTATCTTACATAAATTGCAGTAAGTGGAGCATTTTCCTGAATGCTTCTTCTTGCAAGCCTTGCAGTACGAAGCAGAGGTAGAACCTACATTTTTCCCACGGTTGGAATTTCCATAACGAAATTATTGGGTAAGCCTTTGAGCTAGGTTTCTCCTCTGATCCTCTTCTCGTGTACGTACTAATTCATCAGTCAAGGTGTTTGCTAGTTCTACAGCTTCTTCTATGGTTTGGGGTCTAGCTGCCTTGACTACATGCCTAATTTCACTGATTAATCCCCAGATATAACGGGAGATTAATACTGGTTCAGGTGATGCAAGGGTCGGCACTATTCTAGCATATTCAAAGAATAAAGTAGTGTACCCCTTACTATCCACTCCAATCATTCTAAGGTTTAGGAACTTATTTGCTATATGTTCCTTTTCATTAGGAGGGCAGATTTTTATTTCTACCATATTTTTGAATTCCTCCCGTTCCATACTGTAAACTCTATCACTTCCCCTAGACTAGAGGATAGTATTCCACCATTCTAGTGCTGAATTCTTAAACAAATTGGAAGCAAACATTATCTTATCCTCTTCAGCACACTTACTTATTTTTAAGACAGCCTCAGTCTTTTCTATCTAGCGTAGAGCTGCAATGGCCCCTTCATTGCCCGAGAATTCCATTGGTTTACAAGACCAGAATTCTTTATAAGAACAACCATAAGACATGGTTTTTCTTCTTTTGGGAATGGGCACCTGAAGTATGGGTCCATTGTTTACGCTGTGTTCAGGTTCAGTTGGTCGCTTACTGCCCTTGTTACTTTTATTATCTGCTTCCCTAACTGTTTTGATAATATATGGCATTGCATCTATTATCCCTTGTGGCACTATGTGTTGGATGGCACTGTTATCTACTTGGTTTTCATTATTATCATTGTTCGGGTTATCGTTGTTATTCTGGTTTTCCTGGTTCACTTCATTGTCCATCTGAATTTTAAACATTTGCCACATATTAATATCACAAGTTAATATTTAATTAATCACACAACACACATATTGATCAAAATCGTCGAACATTGCGACTTAAGCTTTCTTATATAGTATATATCTAATACAAACTGGAATAAAATACAATACTAATATGCATCACTAACCACAAAGTGGTCTATACTACAACCTATATATTATCATTATTATTAAAATAATTTTTTTTTCATACACACATATTATATTTATTTTATTATTATTATTACTACCACCATCACTGATATGGGTTCATCCAGAACTCCATATTACGCTCGTCATATTTCCAGACGAGTCGTTCTCCGACCTGCCTCATTCTCTCGCTACTTTCTAGAATCTCCTCCCCAAAGGTTCGGAGTTCTTGCACATTCTCTGCACTCATTGGGGTGCAGGTGCTGGTACTGGATCTGGGTACTGTGGCATGGGTTCTTCCTTGGGATATGGATTCTCTAGGATTTCCCTAATGTATTCATCATTATCATAATAGGGATCTAGAGGGTCCAAACCTGGGTAAGCAGGTAGGTTTGGCATGGGTTCTTCTGATATTGGGTAGCGTTGCTGATAATCCCTATGATCGTCAAACCATGGGTCGTAGTCTGGGTCTAAGGGATTGGCTGCTGGTACTCTAGGTATCTCAGTTGGGTCAAAGGCTGGTGCCGAGATTTAGTTTTCTGGGTTGACTTCAATCTCCATTGGTTGTGTGAGAAACAAGGGTAATGGTTGGGGTGCTATGAGTTATTCCAGGTTTGGGTCGGCAGCAGTAGTTGCTAAAATATGGAAGTTTGTTAAACTCCTATTAAGCATATCTTGGGTGTGAGCATCTGTTTCTCTCTTAGCGGCTACTAAAAATCCCTGTTGTTGTAACTTTTTCATTCTCTTCCTACACTCATGCGCTCCCCTACTGAACCATCCTCTCTTTTTAGGAGGGAATGACTCTTCAGACTGAGTCTTAAACACGAATATCCCATCTTCATTGTCAGCTGAATACCCTGAGAGGGCAGGCTGTGAAGAGGTGCCTTCGCTCCTAGGTGAGCTGGACAACTGACGATAGGCGTCGGAGGGTCCTTGATCGCTCATACTGTAAACTAACAAATAGTCAAATAACACACAACAATAAAATACAGATATGCACGTATTTCTGTAGATAATTTCCTAACATTCTAAATAGTATCTTGGTGTCAACAGAACACTTCTGTGGCTGAATCGGTGGCTTAGCTCTGATACCACCTTCTGTCACAGCCCCCGTCCCCTAACTACCCGGGAACGGGCGGCCGCGGCCAGTTTCGGTGGTATCCAGGTTTTTATCATTTTGGCAGCGGAAATTACATCAGGACCGTAGTTAGGAAATATTTTATCAGAGTAAAATACCACACTTTTATAATATTAAACACATGGGAAAATCCCAAGTTTCAAGTACACACATTTTCATAGGGATAAACCCTATTTTATTTAAATAAAATATCTATTTATTTTAGGTAACTTTATAGCCACTTTTCCAAGCCTTTAGTGTTGTCCAACTGGCTTCTATTTGGCTTTCACATTTTGTTACCTGAAACGCGTTTAAAAACATTTTGTCAGTGGGAAATTCTGGTGAGTGAATCCTAGTTTAATCAAACAGGTTTTATCAGTCTAAAGCATTGAGGGCGGTCACACAATTACATTTGTTTCCATCTACTTTAATTACCACCCACGGTACTGTCAACCCAACTTGTGGTCATGTTATTACTCACAATGTAATAACAAATTTTGTATACAAAACCCCAACATACCGACGATAATTGTAGAATACAAATACTCAATCACTATTTAATATAATGTAAAACATTTGAGGTTTGGTAAAAACAGTTTGCAAAAAGGAGATTACTCACATTGCTGTCTTAGGGTTTTCCTTAATAATTTCCTGGTGATTATCTATAAATTACACAAATGCACATGCGCTAGTATAATAACCCAATTTTTTTACATTAGTAATACCCTCCCCGAGACGACATTCCAACGACTACGTCGGGCAGAACCACGACAACCATTATTGAAAGGGGATTACTCACATTGCTGTCTTCGGGGCCCGTTTTCGCATACGGGGTGTATTTTAGGACATATTAGGGCACTCGAAATATTTTTAGGGTGTCGGATTATTTTAGGAGGGTTGTTATATTTTAGAAGTCTATCTTTAACCCAAGGTAATATCTTTTTGTGAGATTGCCCATTCATATTTAATATTGATGAGATGTTATGGATAATGAAAAAAAAAATAGTTTGTTGATAGAATTAGCAATTTTACATTTTAAGTTATTGAACAAAAAGGAAATAATAAGTACTTTTGTAAACATTCATGGTTATTCATGAATTATGTATGCTATTTTACATTTTAAGGTATTGATCCTATGTTTTATCCATAATGTTATATTTAAGCACTAGTTTAAGAACCCGCGAGGTTCGCGGTTTGCTAAAAGAAATTTTCTTCATTAATACCGCTAACATTAAATATTATTATTTTATACACGGTAAAAAGACGACATGATATATTAGATTATGACGACAAATTGAAATACATGAATATGCAACGATGACAATTCGTTGAAAATCTCTTTATATACCACATTAGTTGTTTTATCTGTAGGTTTCCCGTCGTTGTCAAGTATTAGTAGTTTGATCCCATCTCTTGTTTTCACCCTTGATACAACACAAACGAATATATTAGAGTTAAACGACAAATTAAAATACATAAATATGCAACGATCACAATTCGTTGAAGATCTCTTTATAAACCACATTGGTTGTTTTATACGGTAACTTCATACATCATGAACACGTTTAAAAGAAGAGATCATGGCATGATTGGCTTCAATATGATCGATGCACTCAACACTCCTATCAACTACGTCTTATATGTAATCACTTCTTGCATTGGTTACTTAAACTTAATTATATAATATTTAACAATGTTGACATAAAATTTGAAATGAAAAAAACATTCCATTACTTATGTTTATAAACCTCAAAATATTTCCTTTTTTTAACGGTGAACTTGATTAGAAAAACACACCGACCCAAACCGGGCCGACACAAAACATGACTACATAATTACAAATTTACACTAAACCATAAGAAGCCAACCGACGTTACTTCACTCATAATGTCTTCAATCTGAACCAGTTTATTCGAGAACTTCCAAGTTATTTCTCACCCTCCACAAGCTCCAACACCCCACTATTACAATACCACAGAAAGCAATGCTAGCCCCTTCCAATAACCCCACCACAATATGCATTTCAAGGAGATCTCTAAAGGAGACAAACCAAAAAGATTGGATCAAAATATTTCCTTATACAAAACTTTTGTTGTATGGTATACAATAAATGACTAAAAAGAAAAAGTTAAAAATAACGAAAAAAGTCAAAGAAATGTAATCAAGTTTGCCAACTACTTATATTAAGTCACTCAAACTTGAAAGTCATTTGAATAAAACCCATTCGGTTACCGATAACACCCCTGAAAAACAATCTAATTCATCACACAAACGAAAAAAAGTGACTCGTCAGTTTGATAAATATTGATGACGGGTGATTCGATTATATAAACAATTGCAATTCTAGCAAATTCGACAATACAAATTCAATTTAAGTTCTAGCAAATTCGACACCAGTCACATGAAATGTGTGCCCAAAATACCAAATTACATGAAGCATCAAAAGGTTTTCGACTCCGGTCCATGAAAAAGTATGCCTAAAATACCAGATTTCATAAAACATTAAAGGTTTCTATATCTTTCATCATTTTAATAATCAATTTTTTTATGATTAATCTATTGATAAAATAAAAAACAATTGTGTTATGAGGAAACAATATTTTGGTAAAATGGCTTAGAAACAGGGACAACCCAAATATAAAATCTTTTAAATTTTATAGTAGAGATGCAAAAACAACCAAGTATAAAATCCTATAAATAAAATAAATAAATAAAAAACTAAAACCATTATATAACAACCCGTTTATTCCCTGCCCTTTTCCATACCCGACCCTACCCACCATATATAGGTTCTGAAGGGGTAAGGTCCCAAAAACCTCATAATAAGTATTTAGGACCATACCACAACCTTGCCTTTTAACCTTTTAACCTTGCGCGGCTGCGCACTGGTCTTATAAAAAGGAAGAAACAGTCAGCAGTCTATAGTCGCGCGTCCAAAGGAAAACATAAATCCTTGCGCCTTCTCCCAATAGCAAAGGATAAAAATCCTGAGATCAATACTTCCGCCTAAGTATCCAGACTTGGATATTATTCTACCCAGATTTGGATTTGTTATTCAGTGGTCTCCACACGATAAAAATACCACACTAGATTACAGCAGTAATCTTCTAGAAGAAATACAATCGTGCACCACCCAGACGGTTATAACCGTCTGGACAAGTGTCATCACCACAGGCACCCCTGAAATCACAACGAAGGCATGCAATTGGAGAGTAATCTCCACTTGATCACATTACACGTGGCAAATCCCCAGCCTTTGATCTAGACCACGATCCGTGTGCTCTCACGTCGGATCAAAGAACTTAAACGGAAGGAAATGTAACCGCTTACGGGGTTAGCATCTTCCGTTAACTTTTCACTAACGGGTTTTCCCGCCTAAAACGACTCCCGGCTATAAATATGAGAAACAACCCAGGTATGAATTCAAGTTACTCACACTTCTCAAATACATTCTCTTCTTCATTACCAATACTTATTCTCACACCGGAGTCGGGTCAAGGAGAGAACCCTTTTCTCCCCTTGGCGAGGCTAACAGTGCTCTTTTTGCAGAGCTTTCGGAGAAGAAGATCATCTGCAACTGAATCAATCGAGGGAGAGCTAACCTTTTTATGCGGATTCAAACTCCCTAGATATTTCGGTTCCGACCATTTATCTAGTGTTTCTTCATTGGCGCCCACCGATTCCTCTGTTTTCTAGTTTTATCTCGTTTCGATTCAGTTCGTTTTATTTTCTGTTTTGCACATGGCAGAAAATTCGTCATCTCACCGGCAACCTGGTCCTCGACCAAACGTCGGAAACAATTTGCAAGTAGAAGGAATCGTAGAAGAGGCCTCGGACAATAACGAGGTTCAATCCAATCGAGCAAACGATCCTGTCACTCCAGGAATGTTACCAGCAAACCCTGCTCAATCAATTTTACCACCAGGCGAAACTCCGATATCGTGGTATGTCCGGTCCCAAGGGGCATTAAACGCAGTGTACACACAGTTGTGTGCTCAAACTGCTCCTATGACTCAATCACGGAGACCGGGATCTAGAGCTCATGCCTCCCAACGAGAAGAATCAACTTATGAAGATACAGAAGTTCATGCCAGATCCACGTCACAACGTGAGTACATTCAGTCAGGCAGTTACCAGAGGCAACACCACGGAGAACCACATCCTCGTCGAAGACAATCGGTTCATGATAGGTTGGGTTCCCAACGGGATACCCACACCGATGAATCTGATCCAACATACCGTTTGAGTGCAAACAACAGTGTGTTCAACCGACTACAGCCAAACTATAACAAATGCAGACCTCGAGCGGTTTATAACCCTGAGGCAGAACACAACTATGACTTAGTTTACCGCCCTGCAGAAGCAGCGGAAAACTCGAAGTTCATACTGGAGATAGCTCTATCTCCATTGGAGAAGGCCAAATTACCATCTAACATAGGGAAATTCAATGGGTTAACTGACCCTGATGATCATCTGAGAGTGTTCACCAGCACGGGTTTAGTTAGGGGTTGGACTCTTCCGCTATGGTGTCATTTGTTTGTACAAACATTAACTGGCCCAGCGCGAATCTGGTTTGATAACCTACCAACTGGACAGATCGAGTCATGGAAAGATTTGCGTGAAAAGTTTTTAACACACTTCAGCCAGCAACGGCGTTCCATTCGTGATACATCCGACGTCATGAACATCTGGCGCCGCGATGATGAAAATCTGGAGGATTTTATCACCAGATACAATAAAGAAGTGTTGGAGATTGGCGGTGTTAACGAACAACTAATCCGTGCTCAGTTCAAGTATGCGGTTAGATGTGATGACATGGTTAAAGTATTATCTGGAACAGAGGGCCTTCCAAAAAGTTGGGAAAAGATAATGGCGGCGGCCAAGGTTTATGCGCAGACTGAGAAAAACCTTACTACAAACAGGCCACCACCACCACACAATAGGCCCGCTGACTTAAGCTTAACCGGTGAAAGGAGGTTCAAAAAATCATGGCGCGAGTCATCAGGAAGTCGTTCCTCTGAAGATGCCCGCACAACAATCAACAAACTCTCTGCACAAAGGGAGAACAAACAAGAAAATAGGGAGAGGCAGTGGACTCCCCTAACAAAGACCCCGACGGAGGTTCTGAGTACTGAGGACTATCAATTCAAACCTCCGATCCCAATGAAGAGTAAACGCGGACAAGACCCGGCGCAATACTGCGAATATCATAAAGACAACGGGCATACCACTAACAACTGCATATCTCTGCGCACAGAAATAGAGAAAGCCCTCAAGAACGGTGAACTCACGCATTTACTCCAAAATATGCGCAAAGAGATTAAGCAGATAACCCGGGGAGAAGAAGGCCCAAGCAAACGGGCCAAAACCTAAGTGACGACTCTATAAGTTTCCCGCAGAAAGACATGACCCATCAAATACGGCGGAACTATCAGAGAGTAAGTTAAGTTCCATATAATTATCAGAAAAACTTTGTAAAGCCTCTGTGCTCTATCCATGAATAAAATTACAAAGTTTCTATTATTTTTGTGTTTACAAAGTGCATGCAATTTCTTTTTAGTAAGCGCAAAAACATTATGGTAGTATAAAACAAGCTCCATGCACGGTCAGTGATCACGTCACAAACGACCATAAGTTCACACATGAGCTTTATACCAACTTCATTCGCCTTACTCAATAAAAGCAATTGTACTCATGCAAAATATTGTAAAGTCATTAAACAAAAAAAATAGAAACATACTGTTTTCAGCGTACAGATACGCCCTAAAGATTTTCAAACACGACAGTGTTTAGAAATACTTGCGCAACAGCGCACCATCAAAACAGGGATTTACACCCCACATAAAAAATTGTTCAATACAATTTCAAACTACTCTAAATCTTCACCCTCATCCGGAAAGATTTCTTTAAGTTGCGCCACGTGATCGTCCGATTGCAGCGCCACATTTATTAGTTCCATGACCGGAAGTTGCAAATTGTTAAACTCTGTTTTCATGGAAGCAAGCGCGGCGGCAGTATTTACGCCAAAGGTAGCAGACTTGCTATCATCCCAATTAACCTTCAACGCACTATTCACATGTTGGGAACATTCCGCATAACCTTGCGCATACCCATCTCGTCGTGCAGCAACCATTAAATTAGCAACAGTTTTATCCAGTTCTTCAGAGTTTAACACAGATTCAGCAACCTATGAAATCAAGCGAAAATGAGTATAAAAAAAAGCGCATATATGATTCCACAACAAAAAGGAGAAAAGAAACTTACACAAGCAATCCCGCGATGTTTCAACCAGGCCATATCATTCTTTAAAGGTTCAAGCTCGCTTTCCGCTGTAACCCGCGCCGTTTCTGAATTTTCCAGCTTCTCTTCAACCTCAGTCAAACGGCGGGAGGTTTCAGTATTCTCGGAATGCGCAAGCTCCAGATCCTTCTTTAGTTGTTCCTGGTCAGAAACCAAAGCTGTAAGTTCCTCTAACTCTTTATCTCTAAGGGCAAGAGTGGCGAAAGCTTGTACTTCCCGTTGCTCACTGCGTTCCCTATGAGAACGCGCCTCCGCCAGCGTAGCTTCTACATCAGCTTTCTCTTTCTTCAATTTTTCTACCTCCGCATCTTGATTCTTCAAATTTTCAACCTCAGCCTTGAGGTTATTAATGATATTACGAAGATTTTCCTTCTCAGCATTATCTTTCTCGCAAATTCTCCTCCAATTTTTGCGTTCCTCAGACAGGAGAGCAGCTTCAGCTTCCGCCTTTCTCTTCCAACCAGCAACAGACCATTCCTCAGTCTTGCGCTTAGCTTCAAACTTGGCTCCCTCAGCTTCTAATTTAGCCTTCAACTGAGCCCCATGTTTTTCATCTTTAGCAAACTTCTTTTGAGATGCCATGAAAGATGCCTGCTCCTTATGCATACTATACCACTCTCGCACTATGCGGTGAGTAGTAGAAACATGAGAAGCAGTTTCTGCAAGATAAGACTGATAGGTCTGTTCATAAGGTTGATTTTCCTGAAACTTAATCTCGCCAGGCGGAAGTATCCCCTGCAACCAATCTTGGCATACACGCCAATCCGAGAAGGTATCGCCTTTCTTCAAATTCCAAACAGGGACATGAGGATCAGAAGCATCTTTTTCCGTATAAGTCCGGTAATAATATTATCGCAGAGTTTCTTCTGGACGAATTGGAGATTGTTTATCAACACCAGCAGATGAGCCTGGTTCCTCAGTTGTGACCCTCTCAGTATGTTCAGGCATAGCTTCAGAAGGGCTAGGGGAAGAAGTTGAAATTTTTTCAGCAGTCTGCTCTTTCCCCAAATCTTGAACAACAGCTTCAGGGGTTGGTGGATTGTCAGCGCCATCTACCACATTCGGTTCAACAATCTTTTCAGCCTCTGTATCAACACCTACAGGCTTCTCAGCCTCAACAGTTTTCTCCACACCATCCCCAGCAACCTCTGTAGGCTCTAACGGGTCTGCAGCAGAAGCGCGCGGAGGAGTGGAGGGAAGTTCTTCATTAACCACAGATGGCATTTCTGTGGGAATAGGGGAAACAGGAACTTCTGGACAAATACAAATCTGTAAGAATTCAGTCCGCTTAAAGGAAACAAGGAGAAACGACACTTACCAGGAACAGATTCCGAAACAAAAGCATCAAGATTCCCTTTCCTGGTAATTTTCTTCCTTTGCACTTTCTTAGGAGGTTGACCCTCCGCATCAGTATCAGTCTGCTTCCTTTTACCAGCCTTCCTATGTACCAAATGCTCGGGACTAGAATCCAAATCGATAGGCTCATTCGGATTAGAAGGAGGAACATCAGCAGAATCCCTTGGTTCAGGCTTCGGTTCCCGTATAGTCACTGCAGGAGTAAGACCCTCCAAAGAGTCAGAAACCACCACATAACCACACCTGGAGTCAGAGGAACGGCGCGTACCTTTCTTCTCTCCAACATTCTTCATCTTCAAAGGTTGAGCCTTAACAGTCTCACTCCTCTTTGGCACAGAAGTAGAAGTCGTTGCGCGTTTCTTCTTCTCAGGGCCTATACCCAAATTCAACAATTCACCTACAAGAGCGCAAAGCAAAAACTTACCCACAAAGAGAAAAAAGGAAAAGAAAAGCAGATATAACTTACCAGCACCAGCAGCCGGTTGAGCAGATAGGTCCGCATCTCGCGGAAGAACAAATTTCCTTACAATACGGTGATACCAGAGCTCCTCTTCAGGTTTCTTTTTGATGGTACCCATCCTTCCGCCTTCTCTCTTGAAGGCAACAACATACAAAGAAACAACTATATTCAAAAAGAAAACAGGTCAAAAAAAAAAGGAAAGAGAGTGGAAAAGCCCCAAACTTACTATGACCATCCTCTGTGTATACGGGTTTATCTTCACGCTCCATCTTCCAGTTCAAACTCATGCCGGCTCCAACGAGAGCTTTCTCCGGCAACGCAATATTGGGCACATCTTTCAGATCTTGGTACTAGTTCTCATCGACAGGGGTCTGAAGCGTTTCAATCGGAACGTCGTCTTTCCCCCTTAAAACCATCTTCACCGGAATCACTTCGGCCTTGATAAAGAAAAATTTTTGCTTCCAATCATGGAAGGATTTTGGGGGTTGCAGTAGAATTTTCTTCGCAGAAGCCCTCTGAAAAAACGAATAAAACCCTTGGGTACAATGCATCTGATGAAAAACCCTAAATCGAGGAACGGTCGGTTCAACATGCATTATCCGGCACACAAATTCAAAATGCCGAACCCTAACCATGCCAATAGGGTGAAGTTGGGAAATATGAAGTTTGTAAAATCCAAGGACGTCAAGGAAAAATCTGGTAACAGGCAAACGAAAGTTACCATCACAGAAAAAATCCCAAAAGAGGGTAATGTACCCGGCCAGAGCGTCCGCTGCCGTTTGCCCTTCTTCAGGATACAAAGCACCCCAGTTGTCCGGGAATTTGAGATTCTGAATTAAACCATCAAAGGACGCCCTAGTCCACTTCAACGGTGGGAGTTCAGTCGCCATTTCTTCAACAAGATCTTCTTGATGTTCTCCGGTTGACATAAGAGGAAGAACGATAGAGTTTCGGTAGAAAAAGAAATGGGGAAAAGTTTTTCAACAAGACAATGATTGTGCAAAAGAGGTTATCCAGACGTTATATATACTTATCGCAATAAATAGCATCGGTAACCGTCACAGCGACTGTTCCGGGTATCACAGTTCCCCAAGCAGCAGAAAAAGTAAATGTCAGAACACACACGCGTTTGCACGCGCACGTGTAAGACACGGACAGTAAAAAACAACTGACAATGACAGGTTGTCAATCAATTTACTGCACCAGTCTCGTTAAAAGTCAAAGATTTTCCAAAAAATCTTTACAAAAATAAAAAATTCAATCTTCTCATAGAAGATTTCTTATTTCTCGCGCCCAAAAAGTATTTCCCTCTCACAAGTCCAGTGCTCCACTTATTTGCATAAGTACAACACTAGACTGGGGGGACTTGAAGGGGTAAGGTCCCAAAAACCTCATAATAAGTATTTAGGACCATACCACAACCTTGCCTTTTAACCTTTTAACCTTGCGCGGCCGCGCACTGGTCTTATAAAAAGGAAGAAACAGTCAGCAGTCTATAGTCGCGCGTCCAAAGGAAAACATAAATCCTTGTGCCTTCTCCCAATAGCAAAGGATAAAAATCCTGAGATCAATACTTCCGCCTAAGTATCCAGACTTGGATATTATTCTACCCAGATTTGGATTTGTTATTCAGTGGTCTCCACACGATAAAAATACCACACTAGATTACAGCAGTAATCTTCTAGAAGAAATACAATCGTGCACCACCCAGACGGTTATAACCGTTTGGACACGTGTCATCACCACAGGCACCCCTGAAATCACAACGAAGGCATGCAATTGAAGAGTAATATCCACTTGATCACATTACACGTGGCAAATCCCCAGCCTTTGATCTAGACCACGATCCGTGTGCTCTCACGTCGGATCAAAGAACTTAAACGGAAGGAAATGTAACCGCTTACAGGATTAGCATCTTCCGTTAACTTTTCACTAACGGGTTTTCCCGCCTAAAACGACTCCCGGCTATAAATATGAGAAACAACCCAGGTATGAATTCAAGTTACTCACACTTCTCAAATACATTCTCTTCTTCATTACCAATACTTATTCTCACACCGGAGTCGGGTCAAGGAGAGAACCCTTTTCTCCCCTTGGCGAGGCTAACGGTGCTCTTTTTTGCAGAGCTTTCGGAGAAGAAGATCATCTGCAACTGAATCAATCGAGGGAGAGCTAACCTTTTTATGCGGATTCAAACTCCCTAGATATTTCGGTTCCGACCATTTATCTAGTGTTTCTTCAGGTTCCAACCTAGTTATACCGAAGCTTAATCGGTCAAAAAAATAAAAATAAAAGAAAACCTAGATACCTGAAAAGCTGACCACTTCCTTTAAAAAACCGGCTTTTTACATGGTTGACCCTACACGTAACTGATTTCCTCTTCAATACCCGATTTATGCAACTTTATAGTAAGGTGTACACTATTTGTTTGATACAATGATTAGAATGCTTTAAAATTGATGACCCGGTGAACTTACTTTTGCATAAATCTTTGTGCTTCTACATACATGGTTGGCACAAAGCATAGTATGTAGGTGCCCTTCTAATTCAAGAATTGAAAGTTGTATAAAGAATTTATTACAAAGAGTACAAACATAAAACTTGTATAAATTACTAATTGATGGACCTTAATAAACACCAAGTTTGATCATAATCAATTCACCAAACCATCAGCATTAATAAAGATTTTTTTAAATGTAAATCAAAATACCTACCAATTCAAAAGTTGCATCTTATTCCTTTATCCCAGCATCAATTGTGCTCTGTATCAAGAATTTATCCTTGCACTACACATCAGATGGAGCTGATCTTAGTCCTTGCATAATGACAGCAACAAAAGTAGTTTAATGTTCAAAAGTAGAATACAAATTCCAGATACATCAATGAATTTATAAGGAACGATGATTCTAGGCGTGCATAATGACAATTCGATGTAGAGATAAGTTGTTAGCATATACCTGTGAAACCACATGCTGACTTTGGGCTAATGATGCTTGATTGGGTCTTACTTGACATGCAAAGTATTCGTATATGCATGTTAGTAAAAGTGTCGAATCAACTTAGCCCATCTCGTTGCGCGTACAAAAAGTAAACCATTTTGAGCAACAAACCACCAACTATAGTTTCAAACATATGAAATTAAATAAAACCTTTCAAATACTTGTAAATGTAAGATCAAGGTTTATGTATGTTTATAAACAATCAAGAAAAATAAATTAACACCTCTTAAAAATAATAATAAACTAACACCTTTTTTGAGCATCAACTTTATATATGGGATATAAAGGATTGAGCAAGCAGATGGGAACAGAACATTTTTCCCATGCAAGGGAGCTAATCCACACAAACGCATCCTTTTTAATGAGGTCGACCAATTTCGTAGTTGGTATAAACCTTTCTCTAAACACTATAGCATTTCTCGCATCCCATAATCTCCAAACCGTCGCCAATGCTACAACCATGACCACTTTCTTCCATCTTTTAGATCCTATTTGGTTTCGAATCCACTTGAGCATCTCCCCATTGTATATAAGTCATCTGGTATGGAAACTCTGATCCATCTGAAGATATGCCACCAGACTATTCTAGACATTAGATATTCAACAAATATGTGATATGCAGTCTCGTCCTGCAGCCCACATTTTTGACACGCTCGATCCGTTATGGCCACTCTTCTCGCAACTAAGGCAACTTTAGATGCTATTCTTCCAATACCTGCCCTCCACGTCAAGATATTGGCTTTTAGGGGTTCCCATGAGTGCCAAAACAGCCTCGAATTAGCGACTGAATAGACACCCGCTTCAGCCAACTTCATTCTCAGGGCTTTCACAGAGATGTTCACTCGCATATTATTCTCCCATCTCCAAACATCACTCACATCTAAAATTTGAACCGCCTGCAGCCTCTTCATGAATCATGATGTCATCAACCTTGAACCATTCTTCCAAAGAAGTAGGATTACGCACCCAACCCCAACTCCATTGTGTAGCGTTACCAATTCACGTATAGCAAGAGGAGACATGAGTATTTTTGTCCTTCATGTACCAAGCGGAAAACGTCAGGAAATAGGCTGGCCAACGGAGCCATTCCCACCCATTTATCCATCCACAACAGAGTTTTCTTCCCCTTTTCCCATCTCCATATTGCGATCGCTACGGTCGCTATAGCGAATAGTGTGGCATATAGGTACATGCTCGCCATATGGTCTGTAGCGATAGATAGCAGCCTTTAATTTTTTTTTGTTTTTTAATATATAAAGAGCAATTAAATTTAACCTGTCTAACTTAACTGGGTTTTAATTTTTGTACTGAAGTGGCACGTTTCCAGTATGTATTTTTGAAAATTGGTCTGAAATGGTAAAAGTGAATAAACCACTGGGACGAAAATAGCAGTTAACTCTAATTATAAATAGTATAACTAAGTTATATCTCTTCTAACATGTATATGAGACAATATGATAAAAACACAAAAGCTATTCAAACACTCAAATCTCCTAAACTAAAAGTACATATGGGTAGGTATGTGAAATTTAAGGTAATAAAATGACATGTAAATTAAAATTGATACAAACATCATTAGCATCTAATTTTGGGTTCACTAAAAAAGTATCAAGTAAATCTTTTGTATTGTATAATTTATAGAAGGATCAAGGATAATAACATATTGTTTATGCTTTATACAAACTGAATTTACATCGAGATAGTTGTATAATTTATAATTGCTTTTACACTTCTTATAGGAAGTGACTACTTTCGAAAATGAAAATTAAAGATAAATACAGGTGTGGCTAATAAATTTTTGTGTTAGTTACTTTTAGAAAGAATTGGAAAAAAGTGTTTTAGTCAACCCGCCAACTTAACCGGTACCAAAACCCATTTTAACCCGTACCCATATTGCAACATATTGACCAGAAAAGTCTCATTTTTTTACACACGGTTGATCAGAAAGAATTACTTGGTTCAAAAGAGAGGAGGGTGTACCTTAACTGTATTTCTAAAGTAGAAATCAAAGAATCTGATGCAAGAAAGCAGTTGATATTACACTGCAAGAAGGTTGGATCCTTTTTCCACCAAAGACACAATCACTGCCACATTATCCTGCTTGCCACCAGCATATCCAGTGTATCCAGCAGCCTGTGCAGCGTATGAGAATGGACTTCTTACAAATGAAGACTTCCCTACCTCTTGTGCTCTTGTTGCCAATATGTTAGCAATTTCGTAACAATAAAAGGAACATAAATCACTATTTAAGCTTAATGTCACTTATTACGCGCTAACCAAATATTAGTTCCTCGTCACATATATGATTTGTTAGCAAACTATACATCTACCCATCAAGATCATATCTTGTAAAGATGGGACAGCCAACTATGAACAAATCAACCAACTTCGGGTCTTTATTAAGGAAAAAACTTTTTTCCACATAACTAATGATGTTTTAAATAATGATTATAACATACTAATGATTATAAACATGTACCTAATTTGTGATTACTTTAAGAAATGACATAAGTGTTTACCTTCGGTTTCATCCCAGCTTGCAATGACTTGGAGACAACCATGGTTATCTCTCTGTTATAAAGATTTTCAAAAATTCCATATGTAGCAGATATAACTATGTCACCCACCTCTAGTTCAATTAAGGATTCCTGAGATCAATTGTTAAAAAGTTGGAGATTTTGTCAGAACATAAAGAATCTTTGTGCATATAAGTGATATTTATAGTTACCATACCTACACAATTTGTAAGGGGTCGTCAGAGTCTTCAACTTGCAATGCAAAATGGAACTCGTGAAGCAATGGAGAAGACTTCTTATAAATAGCACCATGTCTTATACTCTTATTACCAAAAATCCTGTGTCTCCAATATTAGCTACATGAAGAACCTGCTGTAGTTTAAAGGATTTAGTGGATATTGGGTACATGTTGATTAAATTCCATTTGAATAAATATTCTAGAAGCAAATAAACCACAACTTAGCCAATATTTGGAAATTTGACCAAAGAAGTATACTAAGGATTGAAAGAGAGAAGTGGAAAACACGCCAAAACACTAATATTTGTATAGTTAAAATTTGAATATTTTAGGTTCTTTTTTTCGAAAGGCGATGTTTCTCCCAAGGCTCAAACCCTTGAACATCATATCAGTATGATTCCTTAGATAACAACAACACCGCCATCAACGAAAATATAATTCATTTCAATATAGAACATGTGTGCATAACTGCATATCCTAGAGTTCATTTGACCTTAGCTCACCTTGTCATTCACTTCACAAGAATTGAACTTTTCCGTGTAGATGCAATCAACATTGCTTATCTTAAACTAAACTGAGTCCTCCAATCTAAAAAAAATGGGAGAGGGAAAGATAAATCATAAAGCGAAAACAAATATAAAATAGAAACAATATATTACCCAATTATATGCCTATTACATGTTTGATCATTGGTGTTGAAAACTCCATCAGAACTAATGTTTGCTTTTGTAACGATGAAGTTTAGGTCAGCGAGCACTTACACAACGTCGAAAAGAATACCATGTTTAGTTGCACTGTCCACTTGTTCAACAAAACATTAGATCACACAATCAAAACAAACTAACAAAAATCCCAAATCAAGAAAAGTTAGGTGAGAAAACCCATGCTCAACAACC
Source organism: Helianthus tuberosus (assembly GCA_030545235.1). Lineage (NCBI taxonomy): Eukaryota > Viridiplantae > Streptophyta > Magnoliopsida > Asterales > Asteraceae > Helianthus > Helianthus tuberosus. Next base: position 62,817,495 of record CM060395.1, read on the forward strand.
GTATAAATTAGACAAATTTCATTGACTCACTTCTTTCATGCATAAACACAAACACTTGGTGGGCATGCCTTAACAGATGAAATTGAACTTTTTGTGTACCTAAATAATGGTAGCAATTTTAAACGCTTCATTGTCAGATTACGGCTCGCTACGGGTTCACCCTAGATTAAAAGCAAAACACTCAGGATAAAAACTAAAAATAAGAAAAAAAAAACCCACCAAACATCATCAAGTAAGTGTAAGTTAAAAGACCAGACAATTTACTGGATTCAACAAAACAATTTATCCATGTAATCAAATCTAGAAATTAGAATAAGCTTGATTGTTATTATATATAGTACTTTGCACTCGCTCTTTAATCTTATTTGAAACCCTTTAAGGCTAATTTTGATAAGCAACAAAAATGCAAAAATCAAGATAAGAAAACAAAGGGTAACCCTAATCGGTGTCTAACACATCGAGTAGAAACAGTAGGTATGGTCTCAAATAGGGTAGAAAGTTAAGCATATTATACCTTTCAGGCAAAGGGCAATCCAATTGCAACGTCTTCTTCCCCCAATTTCTTGAGTCAATGATGATTCAGTCATCATTTTTATAACTTGAGTTCTACAATGATTTAGAAAGAATACATACCGACAATCACCATAATCGTAGCCAGAACCACCACCATCGTCATCTCTGTTATCATCAACCATCACCACCAGTTTGAGAGAAGAATCCACAACGTGAAATATATAATCAGATCTGGGGTTTTTGATTTTAAATCTGGTGGCCACAGAGGACGTAGATTAGAGTTTTTGAATGTCGAGGATGAAATGAAAATGGGAAAGAAGAGAGAGAGATGGTGGTGTGAAAGAAACTTACGTGAGAAGGAAAATATAGGAAAATGTTTGGCGCTCATCAACAATTAACTAGCCTAAGAGGGTGTCCACATCACCCAATTGATTGGCCAAGAATAGGGCCATGTGTCAAAGTTTAATTCTTTTAGTATAATAGATAGATGTCTATTAAGCATGTCTATTAATTTTGTTTGAATAATATGGGGATAAATAAGAATGAGGTGAATTGTATAAATTAATGATTCCTTTTAAGGCTTTAAAGGTTTTTCAAACACCCATCAGACCCATCAGATGTTAATGAACTTTATTACATCATTAGTAATTTAAAGTGTGATATTTTGGTCTCATTAATTTTAATGTTATTAATTTATATTGATTTTTATAACTTGAGTGATATATATTAAGAAATTTGAAAGGTTCTATATATCTTGGGTACCACTTATGCGTGAAAGCTTTTAATTTGAAAGGTTCTATATATCTTGGATTACATATATATGATTTTATCCGAGGTTTTTTTAAAGCTTTACAAATTATTTATTATCTTTTGATATGTTTTTTTTAACCCTAGACTATACAACAAATTATTAAATTCCATTCTTTTAGGAGCAACTGTTGTTTTATGTCAAATAAACAAAGGTTTTGCGGATGGTCAAACCGTGTTATCAAATTATCATAGGTTTATGTGAGTATGATATATTCCCAAATGAATTAGGAAAATATCAATGCACAAGAAGTTTTTTGATCATGAGTTTTTGATACCACGACTTTGTTAACACTATATTTGAATACGAACTTTTGCTTTGAGTGAGTTAAGTTCTGATCATAATGTTGTGGTTACTTGTCAATCTCACAAAAGATTGTATATATACTTAGTATGACACTCGAAGTGTCCTACTCCTTAAATCTCATTATCATAAAGTTTTAAACCGATAATCCATGACTCGGTCATTTAATTACTTTCAAATTCATATTATGATGTATATTATGATGTGAAAAGAATTATTAAGTGCAAAAACTGGAAATATAAATTCCTATTTATCACACGTGAGTTACGCTCCTGAAGTAGCAGTATCATTATGAGAGTATGAAAAGAGTGAAATAATTTTATATTCGTGTGACTGAGTAAATAATGAAAAGTTATGAAACTTATTTTTCTTATGTCGTTTCCTAAAGTGAATGTGATTATATAAAGATCATTGAAAATATCGTGATCATGGACATAGTTAAGAAAATTGCAATGATGGTCATTGTAATAATGAGATCGACCATTAGAAATTAAACGATGGCCAAGTTAATAATGAGATTGACCATCACAAGTGGGAAAAAAATAAGGGAGCGATAATATGCGAATGATATGTGGAAATAATGATGGTGATATAACATGATAGTTTATACATTATCTCGTGTCTTATGTATTGTACTAGCATACGTGCAAGTAATATATATACGATCATAAACCAGAAGTTTATGGACCATGATTATTTACTTTATTGGCATGACCGGTTAGACCACACCGAGTCAATGATGATGTGAAAAATAATGAAGAACTTAAAGATTCTTCTAGCAGATAGCATATTATGTTTGCTCTTAAGGGAAATTATTTATTTACAAATTAAGGGTGTGTATCCCTAAATATTTTGGAAATGATTAAGAGATAAGCATATCTCATCATGATACCATTTAGTGTTTTAAATCGATGCATTGTCTAAATGGTTATCAAATTCACAACATGATATTTGTGGAATTTATGGCTTAGCTAATAAGATAGCAAGCACGATATTCCAGATTGCATGTATATATTAGTAGTGACGATAAGTTTATTTCCCTAGCTATTATTGATCGACGAAATAAGTGTTGAACTTCCTGTAGATTATGTTCATACACGAATTGCTTTTGTTAAGACGAGCACTGAACGTCTACGATTGATAGCAAAGCCAATAATCATGAGAGCAAGTTCATGTTTATATATGAGTACTAGTAATTTTACATGAAATAAAATTAATTCACATCAAGCCAATATGTTGTAATAGTTTCTCCCCAATTATAGTTGGTTTTTGGTCAGGAACCAAAGATGTCCTTTCTAAGATTTTGGTTGTGCAGTATATATTGAAATTGATCCACCACTACGCACAAAAATGGGACCTTAAAAGGTGGTTGGGAATACATGATAACGAATAGAGCCTTTCACGAGATATTTATTTATGGCTCAATTAATTGATATCCATCTCAATGGATTAACATTCCCAACATCAGGGGGAGATAAAAAGCAGTTGGAAAATAAATGAGTTAGTATGAATTATCATTGATCCTCAAAACTAAAAGTATGAACCAGAAGTTCAAAGGAAAACTCAATTACAAAGATTAGCGAATCCATTACCAGGCGCATTCACTGACCTTAAGAAGGTGACTATGTCATTATTACAGAAGAACAACCACATGTTTGTAATGAGTCTATTGCACGTCTGAATCGTGGTAGACTAGTCGATTCCAATAATAAGATTCCTCGAAAGTTGGAGCAACTAATTAAGATGGTCAAGTCGAGGTTATATTAAAAGGGTCTCCTGAAGAGACATTAGACATGATGGTTCCAGAAGAACCTCAGGTACCTGAAATTAAAGAGATCTCGTTAATTTGTATCATGTCTAGATATATATGGAATCGAATTGAAATCGATGTCGTTATACTTTTGTATATAAAATAGCGCTTGAATGATAAAATGATAAGGATCAAAACTTAAGATCTGCCTATGAGAAATGATTGGCCAAAAACGAAAAGACGCGAATAAGGTAGAGTTGAATTCTCTAATGAAATGGAAAGTTTTCGGACCAATAGTCCATACAACTGAATTTGTAAAATATGTTGAATACAAATGGGTGTTTTATGCGAATCATGTGAAAATCAAATTAAGTGAGATAAGGCAAATATGGTGCACAAGGATTTTCGCAAAAACCCATGATTGATTATAATGAGACACATTCTCTAGTGGTGGATGTAATGACTTTCCAATATTTTATTAGTCTGGTAATATAAAGAGAGAATTGATATGCGTCTTATGAATGTTATGTATCACTTGATACTAAAAGTTTACATGAAATCCCCTCAAGGATTTGAATTATCAAAAATCATGTAAAATGAGTTCTCGAGAACGATATGATCGTTGCATACAAATTCATATTTGAATATGTTGAATATAATTGGAACTCCTGATGAGTATCATAAAGCATTTAAGTGCTTAGAAGGTTAGTTGAAACATCTTAAGGATATAATTCTTGTGCACCAATAACTATACATATAAAACTTGTGTCTGGTTATTATGGCATCTTAATGTACAATGTATAAGCATGGTACAATATGGATTAAATATTCAAGACATCCTTGCATATGATATAGAAATCAATGAGGAGGTATATGTAATAGAACTCCTAAAGAGTGAATGCGCATACATTGTTTTTCAAAGTTGAAAGAAGTACGTATATGATTGCAAATGCTTGAAGCATTGATTTGAAGTCGAATGTATCTTTATAAAGTTAAAAATAGTATGAACTAAAATAGTCAAGTTAAGTGTTGTACAACTCATGATATATTCTGATAAAGAGCAATATAAGTTTGATAATATTATCCATTTTTATCAAATGTTCTTTCTTAAAAGTTCACTATAATCGCAATTTAGAGTGATGATGTCTAAGCATCATCAAGAGAAACTGGCGAGCTTTTAGAAGGGGATTTTTTTAATGACCCTAGCACAGTCTAATTATTACTCGAATTGCAGTTCGAATATATTTGTAATCATACTTTTATTCATCTATCAGACTACATCTAGAAGATGTTGGTGGGACATTTTAGTATGTAGAGAGCTCAACCTTATAGTATGTTAAAGACTGTTCAGACACTTTTTATAAGAAATGATTATTATCATCTCCTACCAAAGTAGAGATTCTCATTTCAAAAGTACCATGGCTAAAGTGCAATTGTGCATTAACTTAACTTTCTAGCTATGCATGGTAATATATACTTTTTTTATTTTAATTTATCAACATGATATAGCACATGTCCAATGAGGAGACATTTGAATGGTAAAGCAGACATGTCGACACCCTAAAGGTAAGAATGATATGTGTCTATATTTTACTAACCCATGAAAGCTAGTTCTGTTAGTCTTGTAGATATAAAGAATGTAACACAAATAGTCTTGGATCTTATGGTATTTATTCGCAAGAGGAAGCACTAGAAGTCTCACAAGAAGATTTTACAACATTACTCAATATAAAGGATTGCACTTCAAGGCATTAAACAACAACTCATTCTACAAAATTTTTGAGCAACTTTCGAGGATGATGGACCCACTTTACTTAAAGGATACATATTATAATGAGGGGGAGATTTATTCAAGTTGCACTCTTTTTCCCTTAACTAAGTTTTATCTCAATGGGTTTTCTTAGTAAGGTTTTTAATGAGGCAACACACCTGATCCAAAAGTATCAGGGGGAAATACGCGCTGCACTCTTTTTTCCTTAGCTATGGTTTTATCCCACTGGGTTTTCCTAGCAAGGTTTTTAACGAGACAGCATCACCTAGCGTATTAAAAGAACAGTAGACTATTATATTTCAACATGTAGATAGTCAATGGGGAGTGTTATGAATGCATCATAATGTGGTGACTCTCCACATATGTAACCTCCATATATTTATTATGACTCTCCACATATGTAACCTCCATATATTTATTACCTTTGTATTAATGTTAAGCCTCTATAAATAGAGGTTTCATGTAATTGGTATTACACACTCAATGAATATAAGAATGAGTTCTTTTATTCTCTCTTTCTTACTTTCTATTCCTTGTTCTTTATGTTTATATATATGTACGTTGATTGCTAGTAGGCCGTTGTTTCACAACAGTTGTGACTTCATAACAATGTTTTTTTAACTACAGCAATTATTAAACCAACCGTCTTATCAATTTTAGTCTTCACATATCTCATAAATAATACAAAAATTAAAGGGGAATTGGCCTGTAATAATCTCAACTAGACGTCATTGGCTATTGCCAGTCCCACCTTTAAAATATTTCCCATGCCAGTCCCACCTTTCACTTATTTTTCCTCTACCGGTCCTCATCTGAATTACAAGCTGACGTTCTAGGGTTTTTGAATGTGTCTAAAATTGACACGGGGTCGTGACTCCCACACACGGGGCCGTGTCAAGTGCCTGTTTTCTTAAAAATTTGTTGTTTTTAACACACGTTTTACACATTTAATCGATCTAACCAATTTTGGACACATTGAGGACAACGTGTAATTTAAATGAGGAGGGGGGGACTTGAATATTGTTTGTCCTAAAAACGAGCTTTACACAAAACTCTACTTGTAACCGCTAGAACACCCAAAATCTTTTACAAAATTTTTTTAGTTTGTTTTATCTTGTTTATAGTTTAAGTTAGAAAATCAAGTTCTAAAAAAATCAAGTTTTTACAAATTTACAACCGATAGCGCCGTGATAAAAAGGAACCACATAAGAAAAATTCATACAAAGGACATAACAAATTTTTAAAATTTTATTGTATATATACTTTCACATTTTTACCCTTTTCCTATAAAATTGTGAGTTTTGAGCCTTTAACGAGCATCCAATATCATATCTATATTAAATGCTCATCTTACATTTTTTGTGTGAGTAACCCGTGCGGTTCCTACGAATCTAAAACTTGACAAAACAATACATTCCTGGTCCTTACCAACTAATCCAAATAAGTATATGATTGAGGCATTAGGACTTTAAACCCCCTTTTCTTTTCAACATTATTTTCTACTTTTATTTCCCCACAAAAAATCCCCCTAGTCAACTCCTTTGAGCCTAAAACATTTTCATTTCAAAACCCACAACTCACCATCACCCCAAAACCATCTTTTCATTTTTACACCTTTATTTTAGTAAAATCGGTTCTTTTGAAAAACGCAAAAGTATGTGACCTTATTAAAAAACACAATTTTCTAGTTGCTTGCAATAAATAAGCAAATCTATTGCTTATAGCATTTAGTAGTTTATAAAGTCACAAAATAATTTTTCAAAAGAAAACCGACTTTTTACGCCTTTAGCCACTTTTAAATAAAACTACCCTACCCTTAACCAAAAGCCTACCCCTTCAAAGTCCTCTTGATATTTACAATGATTAAATCAAAAAGAAGGAGGTTTGATTTCTTGTCAAGCATATGGTAAGAGTAAGTTCCGCACCGGGACCGAGCGTTTCACTTATACATCTTCGGCCGAGTGTTGAGTGACCACTTGTGAGGTATGTGAATGTAGATATAGCTTAATGAAATTTTAAAATATATGTTATCCCTATAAATATTTATTTTTCTTAAAAAAATCCAAATAAATCATGTCGAATAGGATTGTAAATAAAATAAAAACAAGAATAAATAAAGAACTTGGATTCCCGACACTCTACAAACAAGACCCAAAAACTTCTCTTCTACCCATTCCAATTGGGAGTGTAAGCAACATTAAAACAGTTTTGCTTGAGGACAAGCAAAAAATCCAAGTGTGGGGGTATTTGATATGCACAAAATGCAACATATAAATCATATCAAATAAGGTATAAAAACAACACTTTTTGGTACTAATGTTGGAAAAGTGTGTTTCTTTGTTTATTTTTTATTTTCAGGATTGAAAGAGCTTAAACGGACAAAATGAACAAATTAACGGCGAAAACCAACATAAATACGAAGGAAGGGAAGTTGATACACTATACCGACCCTTCAAGCTTCACCCCAAAGACAAAACAATCCAGAACCTAAGCACGGGGTCGTGCTAGCCGGGCATGGGGCCGTACCCCACTCAAGATTCCCAGAAGATAAAGACAAACAGAAAACGAGTCGTGGTCAACTCTCAGATTTGCAAATATGGGTTCGTACAACACATACAGGGGACACGTGGCCGAGCCGTTGACACACGGGGCCGTGTGTACAGATGGGCTGACAACAACATTAAATGAAGACATAGAAGGAAAAGGACACGTGGTCGTGTCCACTAGGCACAGGGCCATGTAAAGCTACTGTTTTCAACTATAAATAGATCTGCTTGGCTCACTTGCAAATCATCCTTTGGTAAACCACTTCTCTCACACCTGCCACCACTCCACCACCCCTACCAGCACTTTTATCCATCATCCATCGTTAGAGTGTGTGTAGTAGTCTCGAGATCCAATATCGATAGTAAGAAATTTTGTCAAACAAAGGCCATGATTGGCTAATTTCTTGCATCACTTGGTGAAGACAAGTTATTTACGTATTATGTTTGATTTCCTAGCTTTGATAACCTTTTATTTGGGTTTGTATTAATGACTTTAATAACTAGTTTTTTATATTGAAAGTGACCTTTATTTAATCATTTCTTCATGTTTCATTGATTCACTCATTCGTGTCTTTACGGTCTATATAAAGCGTGTTAGCTGCCTGGAAGGGAGTTAGAAGGGTGGTTGGGTAAAGTTCTTGCCTCGTTCAGTGTATAGATCCTGCGAGTGTGACAACCCTCATAAATCCAGGTATCCGTACAATTAATTAATATTGATTAAGTGCTTACTGACTGTGCTGAATTACAATAAATTGTTTTCTGATTACTGCAACATACCTACATGTGCATCACATATTACATAATGTCACATCATGATCACATACAAACTATATTGACATACATGATGCACAAAGCACAGTTAGCACAGTTAACGGATAAAGCAGGAATATGCTGACGGGGTTCAGTACATAGACAGACAGTGTTTTGAGACCCAGTATGGGCCAGGGACAAGGTACTACACTAGTATGGTGTGTAGGGAAGTAAGGACCATAAAACTGCGTCACTAGGTGATAGTTAAAGTGCCGGAAAGTGCCTAAAACCAACTTATAGTGCAGAATTCTGCATTTTTCAGCAAAATTCAGCTTTTTAACAAGCTAGTTACATGCAAAAATTTGACTAAATGGTCCTGAATGCTTTCCTAAGTGTCGGGAATTAAAAGTGTCACAAAAAGTAACATAAAGATCATTAAACGGAATAGCTTGACACTTTAACGAACCGGTATCTAACCGAACAACCGGACACTACCCGAAACACCAAAATTATACTAGAAACATTGTTTAATTATTTCTGAGCTAGTCATGATCCCCGGACACCTTAACACCCACTAAAATATCTAGTAACCAACTTAACTAACTATATACTTGGATATGGACTATAAACTAACTACTTGGCTCAAAGTTACACTTAGACCCCCCCCCTATGCTATAATCGGCCATCACCACCACCATACCTCAAAGATTTGATTTCTTTTTTTTATTGGATCTTGCTTGATCTTGTGGACAAAATATTTAGAAGTATGGTTATAAGTATGGCATATGGATTCTAGAGATCATCACATTCCTCACACTTCACAACACCACACCACTCTCTTACTCTCTCCCTCTCCTCTCGGCCTAGCATAGTGCCGCCACCACCACCACCTTACATCCATCATCCACTCATTCCATATACTCTCAAGAGTGTAAGAAGGTGTCTTATGAAGCTTGGTGCTCTTGAATCTTGAAGAACCTCCATCAATTGCTTTTATCCATCATTTTTCATCATCTTCTTCATCAAGTGTTCTTCCCTAGCTTAGAGCTAGTAGTAAGACTCTCACAACCCTTTGTTACTTCTAATTTTAGTTGGTTAAAAGATGTGTTATGTTGTAAATCACAAGAACACTAAAAGACATGAACATGAATCATGAACATAAAGCTTACATATGATGAAATCTTGATGAAATAATGTTGTTTAAGTATGTGTATGATACTTGTTGTTGTTTACTTGAGATTGTGATGTTGATCATCATAAGGAGCTTGCTATATTGGGATTAAACACATGATCTAGCAAGTTAGAGGATGATTATGTGCTAACACAAGAAGATCATCCTCATGCATGAGCATGAACTTGAATGATAAGATGATTTCTTGAAAAACAATGAACAAAGTAAGCTAGTAATCTTATGAATCTAAGATTTATGAATGGTATTTCGAAAGAACCGAGTTCAAAATATGATTTTTAGAAAATAGTGGTTCATACTTGAACAAACACTATTTTTAGAGATAAGACAAGTGCATAAACACTTATGAAACAAAAAGATCTCACAAAGAAACGTTTTTGTAAAATATGTTACCAGTTGTAAACACCTAGATTCTTTAAGAATGAGATTTTTAAAGAAATAAACACACTTTAAAGGATAACTAAACCTACTAAACACTTTGCCAAGTTACTACGAGTTTTGTGAAAGGATCAAGTTCATGTTGTTATGTAAATTGTATAGTTTTTGCCCTTGGTAAGTGTAAGATGTTTAGGGATTGGTTGTTGATTTATTGTAATGAATTTTGAAAAGAAAATGATATGCTTTGATAGCATGGACACCTCCATTTTTAGGGGAAACTATGGCAAAATTTTCTAAAAATACAAACACTTAGAAAATATTTTCTAAACAAGTATTTACAAGTGTATTTCGATCATAAGTTTTCAATGTAAACTTTGCCATAATTTTTGTAACAAAATACAAATATTAGAGGTTGGTTTTATAAATAACAATGGGTGTTGTATACTTTGTGGAATAGTTATATTATAAAATAATATAACTTAACAAAGTACCATGAAATTTACAATCCAAAATAATACCAAAAATGACAAGGAATAAATATATAAGTTACACACACAATATTGTGGAATCAAACGCAAGAACGTAACTTACAAAATATTTCGGAAATACCGTCACAAATATATTTTGGTAAATGTTATTTTGGATACAAGAAACGAAAATATGATTTTTGTAAATATTACAAAGTTGTATCATATTTTTGGACAAGGATAAATATATTATTTTTGGAAATAAAAATATATTTTCCTAGTATATTTAGAAGATATATGATTTTTGGGAAAAATATATATTTTCTGGACAATACATTATTTTTGGGACAAAATGAGTTTACATATATATTTTCTAAAGTGAGACTTGAAGATATATTATTTCGGAAATTACAAATACAATAATACGAAAATACATGTATAAGATACCCCCATCCTTGGGAAGGAAATACGAAAGTAAATACTTGAGAAGTATTGTTACAGAAATATTGCTTAAACAATTATTCCAAAACTAAATATAATTTAAGTTGAAATATTAAGTATTTTGACAAATAATTATACAACTTGGAATAACATTAGAAACGTAACTCCAAAACATTAATACTAAGCAAAGGCACGACCCGTTCGTCTAATAGACGTTAGTACACTGTAGGTAGTCGTGTTCGTTGAGGAGATTTGAGTTACGATTCTGAAGACGCATTACTGTGAGTTCATGTCCCCCTTTTCTTTAAACTGTTTTGTTTATTTACTTCGGGGGTGAAATACATGTTACAAAAGGATTACTTACAATACAATTGGTATGGTTAGCCTAGGAAAGAACCATAGATCATGTGAATGGGTAGGCGTATACTTGAGGCCATCAATCCTCTTGTAGGACCGAGGGGCATGAGTGATAGATCTATTTGGGTGTAGCGAGCCCACACCCATGAGGCCAGGGTGGCCCATAGTGGTAGCCCGGTGCAACTTTGCCAGGTTTGAGTCTTCCTACACCGTCACACATATCAGTGGCCTTGCAAACCATTGGTGATCTTTTCCTTGTTTGCTATCATACCGGGACTTTCATACATACATTGAGTACAAAGGTTTTATACATACTCACGAACACATGAACTCGCTCAACTTTTGTTGATATTTTTAAACTACATGTATTTCAGGGAACTAAGTGGACCTGGCAGGTGTGTGCATGTTTTCAAGCTGCGTTAAAATAAAAGATGTTATCCAAGTCTTAGAGAGAGTTTAGGAGATGTATCTTACTCCAGGACGAGATACATGGTCCTAAGCTAGGGTTGATTTAAGTTATGTTGTCAAGTCTTCGTGAACTCATTAAAACATGTCATGGTTTGTAACTTAATTTGGTGTCGATGTTTTCAAGACAAGTATGTTGTGGTATTTTCTAAACTTAATCTTTATGGATGAATGTCTTTTAGTTTTTATCATATAACAATGTTATGATTGAATGCTATGGTATTAAGAAGTCACACCAATAACCATGCTTCCGCAAAAGTCAGGGTGTGACAGCTTGGTATCAGAGCTTCGATCGTAGCAAACTAGGATTCTTCTCGAGTCTAGACTACGATCATTAGAGCTCTCACGAAAACGTTTTCATTGCATACACAAAATGTCCAGATCCAGGAAACAAATATTTTTACAAATAAAAGACACAAAATACATTTCGAAGAATTCATTTATAGTTCAGTCTGAGAGACTGGGGAGTTAGTCTGAGAGACTAGCTGGGTAGTGCAGTCTGAGAGACTGGGGAGTTAGTCTGAGAGACTAGCTGGGTAATTCAGTCTAAGAGACTGGGGAGTTAGTCTGAGAGACTGGGTAGTCTGAGAGACTAGTTGGGACAGTCTGAGAGACTGGGAGGTTTAGCCTGAGAGGCTGGGTAGTTCAGTTTGAGAAACTGGGAGGTTTAGTCTGAGAGACTAAGTAGTTCAGTCTGAGAGGCTGTGTGGGATAGTCTTGGGAAGACTAGGATGCATACATGCTTACATTGTTATTACTTACATGCTTATTTGATGATTGTTGATATATGTGCATATGTGTGATTGTTTTGTTACAGACACCATGTCCTCTTCTGATAGCGGAGTATCAGATACCATAGACCCTATGGCCATAGTTTCAGATGACGAGATGGCCACAGATCTTGAGGTTTTCACTTCAGACACTACTAGTAGCGATGATGATGACTTCCAGCCGTTTGCCTTACCAGATTTTGGAGATGATATACCACTAGCTGATGGTTTTCCTGATGGGGATCTACCTCTTGTTCCGATCCCTGCTCCTTTTCCTCTTGAGGATCTGCCTCTAGACTCTATGTCTGATGACGACATCGATCTTTTTATTGAGGGCCCCCCTGAGGGTGCCTAGGATGAGGGGGCTCCAGTCGATGATGCCGTTGTCGCTCCACTTGTTGAGATTCCAGTTGGTGATGTTGTTGCTGTTCCACATGATGAGATTCCTGTTGTCAAGGCTCCTTCTGGCCAATCTGGTCTCGATTCATTTGAGTCTGTGTCCTCTACTACTCTATACGCACTGGGATTACAGCGTTATCCCACCGATACTGATTCTGGCACAGCTATGTCTGTTGCACCCGATATTCCACACGGTGTTGATCATGATTTTGAGTTTGATGATGAGTTTGATCCTGTCTTTCCTCACGACTTTGACCCTGATCATGAGATTGACTTTGTCCCTGATGAGCAGCCTTTTGAGGCACCTGTCGTTCCTGACGATCAGCCCTTTGATATACCCGCTGATCTTGAGTTTGCTCCAGCTGACCCTGAGCCTATGATTGCACCAGAGCCTATACCTGCTCACGATCCATTGCCCGAGCATGACCCTGCACCTGCCGATGTACCAGTTGTTGCACCACCTCTACCTGACCCGATCCCTGTACTTGTTGATCGTGCCCCTTTTGCAGCCCAGATTAACCTTAGATATGTGTTCACCCACAATGGGTGGATCGAGGACGACGATGACTTACCTCCTTTTGTTAGACCTGTTACTCCCCCACCTGCACCTACACATGCACCAGCAGATATCGCCCCATTTCACCCACACGTATCTGACATTCACCGCACTGATTTACCAGTCACGTTTATACAGGATATTCCTCCTCCCCATCCCGGGGAAGGTCCATCGAGTCAGCCGTCTGGTCATGTACCACCTGTGTCAGCAGCCTTTCCTTTTATGCCACCGTTTGCACCTGCTATACATACTGCACCTTTTGCTTCTGCACCATCGGGCAAGCCACTGATTTGGTTTCCGCCCAACACGATGCCTATTTCTGATCCATACCATCCCTTCCACATTGGATACTCGAGGGATGATCTGCTTTTGTCCTTACAGCTCCAGCAGGAGATGCTGTGTAGGAAAGTCATGGAGTTACTGAGGATCCCGCGTCCTCTGCCTTGTCCTTGTCAGTCACCATTCGCGACTCCACCCGCTCCTCTCCTGCCATACCCAGATGTTGACTTCCGTTTCCTTACTATAGAGCAGCAGGTTAGCTACCTGTTGCGTGTCGTTCATGCCCTCGAGGAGGATTTAGCGCATTTGCGCAGGTTGCTTTTCGTTCCTCCTCCACCTCCTCCTCCACCACCATCAGCTTAGAGGTTTTTGGTTTTATGCAGATAGCATACTTTTGATGAGAGTGCAGCTATTGAGCCAGATTGCACAGCCTTTTGAAGACCACACTTTGACTTTTGACTTTTGATTATTGTAGTTGGTAGACGATTTGGACAGGGGCGATGTGACCCTTTAGTCCCTTTTGATGTATGATATATTGTGGAACATGTAAAACTGTACTTGTGGTCTTGATATATGAAAGCTCAATCGCAACATTCTCATTACATACGTTGTTGGATTACTTGTTTGTGTTATGACATGGGATGCTATGTGTTTACTTGTGATTGATAAATGTTATTACATACGCGTACTACATACTTATATGCATAAGACCTGACCTATACAAACTTCTTATAGAAGATGCCTCCGCGAAGAGAAACTCGATTGCCCACTACTGAGGCCGAGTTACAAGAACGAATTTCACGAGCGATAGCAGAGCACGAGGCCTCACGCGCTGAAACTAGCGGGGGTACCTCGAGGAACAACCCACCTCATGGTAATGTTTAAGTCGCTTGAGACACATTACGTTACATTTGGAAATACCTTGTGCGTTTGCTAATGCTTTCTGTGAATGGCGTTACTTGTACAGGCTGTACCTATAAGCAGTTTTTAGACTGTAAACCGCTAAATTTCGACGGCACCGGGGGTGCTGTGGCTTTTGTTCGATGGATGGAGAAGACCGATTCAGTGATAAGAATGAGCAAATGCGCACCAGAACAACAAGTCACCTACATCTCCGTATTGTTCATAGATGGAGCACTTTCATGGTGGAATCTCCAAGTCCAAACTCTGGGAGAGGCAGCATCATACGCTTTAACTTGGAATGAAATGAAGGAACTCATGCGTAAAAAGTATTGCTCCAGGGCCGAAATTCAAAAGTTAGAAACTGAATTCTGGAACCTCAAGATGGATGGCCCCAAAATTTCGGAGTATGTGCAGAGATTTCACGATCTATCTCACATGGTACCATACATGGTTAGTCCTGAATTCAAGCGCATTGAGCATTTCATTTGGGGGTTGGCACCTCAGATTATGAGTATGGTAACAACATCGAAACCTGCTACGATCACCGAGGCTATCGACCTGAGTGTAGCACTAACTGAAGAAGCAACAGGTTAAACAAGTTTTCGATCTCTGACCAGAAGAAGAAAGAGACTCACGTTGAGTCATCCAGTGAGAACAAAAGGAAGTTTTCCAACTTTAAGAAAGGTACCAGCAGTACAAACAAGAAGGATGAGACAAACGCACCGGCCAAGGCCAAAGGAAAGGGGTATATGGGCACTTTGCCCAAATGTGATGCGTGTCAGTTGCATCACAATGGACGATGCCGAGCTAGAAAATTTGAATCTTGTGGAAGAGTTGGTCACTCGAAAGAAACATGCTGGGTTGGCACTGGCCGTGGTGGTCAAAGGGGTTTTGGTAATGGAAACAAAAACCGTGGAGGTAATGGATACGGAAACCGCCCTCAAGGAGGAAATGGCGGTAACGGGAATCGTGGTAATTTTGCGAATCAAGCTGGGAGTGGAAACCGCGAACAAAACAACGCTCAAGGTGGTAATGGGAATGGTAATGGTCGAGGACCAGGTTGTTTTAATTGTGGAGACGTGGGGCATTTCAAGAGAGAGTGCCCAAAGCTTAATCAAGCACATGGAAGAGTCTTCAACATCGGTGCGAGGGAAGCACGCCAAGATCCAAATGTGGTCACTGGTACGTTCCCTATCAATCAACGTTTTGGATGTGTACTGTTTGATACTGGTGCTGATTATAGTTTTGTATTGCTAGAATTTAAGAAAATGCTTGGGTTCGTAGCTAGTAAGCTAGATATTCCATATTCAATAGAACTAGCTAATAGAAAGCTAGTAGAAGCGAATGAAGTTATTAGGGGTTGCGTGATAGAACTGGGAGAGCACGAGTTTACACTTGATCTGCTGCCGGTCGAGTTGGGAAGCTTCGACGTGGTAGTAGGGATGGATTGGTTGTCAAGCAACCGAGCAGAGATTGTATGTCACGAGAAGGTCATTCGCATTCCGATGGCGAATGGAGAAACAATTGTGGTACATGGAGAGAAGCACGATACGCCCCTAAGAATCATCAGTTGTTTGAAGGCTTGAAAGTGTTTGCAGAAAGGATGTGTTGCCTTCTTGGCACACATTGTGGATATAGAGGCCACTGAGCCAAAGCTAGAAAACATTCCAGTCATGAAGGAATATCCTGAAGTCTTTCTCGAAGACTTGCCAGGATTGCCGCCGCAGCGACAAGTCGAGTTCCACATTGACTTAGTTCTAGGCGCTGCGCCTGTGGCTAAGGCACCTTATCGACTTGCGCCCTCCGAGATGCAAGAACTGTCAACACAACTTCAGGAGCTATTGGACAAGGGATTTATCAGACCAAGCTTCTCGCCTTGGGGAGCTCCAGTTTTGTTCGTTAAGAAGAAAGATGGTAGTTTCCGCATGTGTATCGACTACCGCGAGCTGAATAAGTTGACCATTAAGAATCAGTATCCTTTTGTAACAACCCTCAGCAAAACCGACACTCTAGTATATTTTAAAATACCCTTATATGTCTTTAAATACACCCCGTATGTGAAAACCGAGCCCGAAATACGTTATAACATATAAAATAAATTAAAAACAATAAATATTAAGTTGAGGCGGGCCGCGTAGACCCACCCCAACCACTTACGCGGGCGGTATCAGGGTTAAATCCTGATTTCGTTTAATTTCTTTAGTTTAGGCGGGCCGCGTAAGATGTCCGATTAGTTAACGCGGGCCGCTAGAGACCCAAAATGTGGCGCAGCCCTAGGCCGCCATGTGGCCCAACACCCGGCTAAGCTAGTTGTCGAATCAGCCCAGCTATACGTTGACCCAGAGTCAACGCGGGTCGCGTAATCCCTTGTGAACATTCACGCGGGCCGCGTGAGAGTCCAGTTCAGCAACTATAAATAGAATGCATCAGATTTCAATTCGAATTCACTCACAACGATTTCTTTCTCTCAATTTCTGATATAGGCTTTATAATACACGGGTATTATACCCCCTAATTAGCGAGGTTCTGCTCCGTTGTAAGTATTATAACCCCAGTTTCATAATAGATACGCTGCCCAATTGATTTAGGGTTCCGTAACAACTGTCGTGGTTCTGCCCGACGTAGTTGTTGGAATGCCGTCTCGGGGAGGGTATCATTAATATTTTCAAAGGGTTATGATAGTAACCTATGTACATTTGTGAAAATTATAGATTATTCCCAGGAAACCCTTACGCGAAGTCTAAGATAGCAATGTGAGTATATCCAATTTTTGTTAACCTTTTTGTAATATTTTACAAAACCTTAAATGTTTTACAATATGATTAAGCGGTGATTGAGTCTTTGTAGTTCTTCAATTACTGCCGGTATGTTGGGGTTTTGTATACAAAATTACTACTGCGTGTAGTAAGTCGGGGATGACAGTACGTTACCATTGGACAAAGAGTTAGCCAATGTGTAATATGACCCACAAGTCAGGATTGACAGTACTGAATGAGTAATTGTGTAGACATAAACAATGTGATCGCTCTAAATACTGTTTTAATTGATAAAATGTTTCTTGATTAAACTGGGATTCACTCACCAGTATTTCCCACTGACAAATGTTTTTAAAACGCGTTTCAGGTAACACAATGTGACAGCCAATTAGTAAAAAGCCAGCTGGAGAGCACTGAAGGCTTGGGAAAAAATGTGGCTATAAAGTTACCTAATAAACGATGTTTTAAATTCAATAAAATAGGGTTTATCCCTATAAACATATTGTAATAACAAATTTGGGTTTTACCCATGTGATTACTAATATTAAATATGGTGGTTTTACTCTGATAAACAATTCCTAACTACGGTCCTGATGTAATTTCCGCTGCCAAATTAACAAGCTGATACCACCGCCACTGAGTTCGCGTCCGCCCGTTCCCGGGACAGATAAGGGATCGGGGGTTGCGACAGAAGGTGGTATCAGAGCCTAGCCACTGGTCTAAGCAAAAGAAGTGTTCTGCTGACACTTAAATTCTAAATTTTGTGTTAGGAAATAAATTATGGAAATACGTGCATAACTGTATTTAATTGTTATGTGTTATTTGACTATTTGTTAGTTTACAGTATGAGTGATCAAGGACCCTCAGATACGAGTCGTCAGTTGTCTAATTCACCTAGGATTGAAGGTACCTCTTCACAGCCTGCCCTTTCTGGGTATTCTGCTGATCAGGAAGAAGGGATGTTTGCTTTTAAAGCTCAGTCAGAAGAGCCATTCCCTCATAAGAAACGAGGATGGTTCAGTAAGGAAGCCTTTGCATGTAGGAAAAGAATGCGAAAGTTGCAACAGCAAAGAGTTTTAGCAGCCGCTAAGCGAAAGACAGATGCCCATACACAGGATATGCTTAATAGAAAACCTTGAAAACCAAGTGGAGATGCATGACTTCAACCTAGAGGAAATCCCTAGGGTACAAGCACCAAACCCCCTAGACCCAAATTACGACCCCTGGTGGGACGATAATAGGGATTTTGTGCAACGTTACCCGATACATGAAGACACACCCATACAGAACATAGGAGCCTATCCAGGTATGGACCTTTTAGATCCCTATTACCATGATGAATATATTAGGGAGATCTTAGAAGATCCTTACCGATTTCAGGCACTTTCACCCCCATATCAGGAACCCGCACCCCAGATTCCGAACCCAGTCCTAGAACCTGCACCCCCAATGAGTGCAGAAAACGTACAAGAACTTAGGACATTTGGTGAGGAAATTTTAGAAAGCAGTGAGAGACAAGTGGGAGAGCGTCTCGTATGGAAATACGATGAGCGCAATATGGATTTTTGGATAAATCCATATCCGTGATGTGATGGAGGAGATGGTAATAGTAATAATAATATAATAAAAATAAAATAAAATATGTGTGTACGGATGCCTATTACTATTAGTATGATTCTAATTATGTTGGTATTGTAATCTTTATTTCAGTACTAGTGTGTAATAGACGCATAGTATATGAAAATAGAGTAAAAGTCGCAATGATCGACGTTTTTGGCTAGATTGCGCATCATGTGATTAACTATATTAAATATTATCTTGTGATATTAATATGAGGTAAGTGTTTAAAATTCAGATGGCCAATGAATGAAATCAAGGAAATCTGAATAATGATAACCAGAGTAACATTAACGTGGTTAATGAGAATCCAAGCATCAATAACAATGGAAACCAAATGGATAATAGTGCTGTTCAACATATAGTGGCACAAGGAATCATAGATGCAATGCCATTTATTATTCAAACTATTCAAGAAGCGAATAATAAAAGTAAGCATAGTAGTAAGCGACCAATCGAACCCGAAAACAGCGTGAACAATGGACCTGTACTTCAAATGTCCATTCCCAAAAGAAGAAGAACCGTGTCTTATGGTTGTTCTTATAAAGAATTCTGGTCTTGTAAACCAATGGAATTCTCGGGCAACGAAGGGGCCATTGCAACCCTACGCTGGATAGAGAAGACTGAGGCAGTCTTAAGAATAAGCAAGTGTGCTGAAGAAGATAAGATATTGTTTGCTTCTAATCTGTTTAAGAATTCAGCACTAGAATGGTGGAACACTATCCTCCAATCAAGAGGAAGTGATAGAACCTACAATATGGAATGGGAAAAATTTAAAAACAAGGTAGAAAGGAAATTCTGCCCACCCAATGAGAAGGATCAGATAGCAAACAAATTCCTAAACCTTAGGATGACTGGTTGGATAGTAAGGGATACACTAAAATATTCTTCGAATATGCTAGAATAGTACCAACTCTTGCTTCACCAGAACCAGTGTTAATCTCCCGTTATATCTGGGGATTAATTGGGGAGATAAGACACGTAGTCAAGGCAGCTAGACCACAAACCATAGAAGAAGCTGTAGAACTAGCAAATACCTTGACAGATGAATTAGTCCGTACCCGAGAAGAGGATCAAAGAAAGAACCTAACCCAGAAGCTCACACAAGAATTTCGTTCTGGAAATTTTAATCGTGGGAAAAATATAGGTTCTACCTCTACACCCTACTGTAGGAATTGCAAAAGAAAGCATTCAGGAAAATGCTCCATATACTGTAACTTTTGCAAAATATCGGGACACAAGGAAGAAAACTGCAGGAAGAAAGCTAATAACAGGATATGTTACAACTGCGGAGAACAAGGTCATATCAAGCTTAATTGCCCGAAATTAGCTCCAGCTACAAACAACAAGAATACTCAAAATGCTAGAGCATTTGTTCTGACTGCAGAAGAAGCCAAGATGATTCCAGATGTCATAGCTGGTACGTTTTTAGTTAATGATGTTTTTGCTAAAGTATTATTTGACTCTGGTGCAAACCAAAGTTTTATTAATACATCATTTTGCAAATTTCTAAATCAGACATTAACTAAACTACCACAAGAATGCTTAGCAGAGACAGCCAATGGAGAAACTGTTAGGATTTCTGAAATCTTGCAGGGAGCAAGAATAGAAATTTTAAATAAGAAATTTATTGCAAACCTTTATCCCATGAATCTGGCAGGATTCGATGTTGTTTTAGGAAGGGATTGGTTAATAGCCAATAAAGCCAGTATTTTATGTGATCAAAAGACAATCCAAGTAAATTCACCAAAAGGTAAAACGATCACAATTAAAGGAGATAAACCCTCTAGATCCACAAAATTTATCTCTGTAATGAAAACTGCAAGTTATATAAGAAAAGGATCATTAGTGTATTTGATTTCCATAATCACTAACACTAAAGGAAAGGGTTTGAAGGATATTCCAGTAGTATATCAGTTTTCAGATGTATTTCCAGAAGAATTGCCAGGACAACCTCCAGATAGAGAAGTTGAATTCAGAATCCATTTAATACCAGGAACAGCACCGATTGCCAAAGCACCTTACCGTTTGGCACCTGTAGAAATGCAAGAATTGAAGAAACAATTAGACGAATTGTTAGAAAAAGGATTTATACAACCTAGTTCATCGCCATGGGGAGCGCGAATACTGTTTGTTAAAAAGAAAGACGCATCAATGCGTATGTGCATTGACTACCGTGAATTGAACAAAGTCACGATTAAGAATCGGTACCCATTACCGAGAATCGATGATCTGTTCGATCAACTGCAAGGAGCTCGATTTTTCTCTAAAATCGATTTAAGGTCAGGATATCATCAATTAAAGGTACAGGAAGAGGACATTCCTAAGACCACTTTCAGAACAAGGTATGGCCATTATGAATTTATTATCATGCCATTTGGTTTAACCAATGCCCCAGCCGCATTTATGGACATGATGAACCGAATATGTAAGCCATATTTGGATAAATTCATAATTGTTTTTATTGATGATATTCTAATTTACTCTAATAGTAAAGAGGATCATGCAAAGCATTTGCACGCACTTTTAAGTTTATTAAGAAAGGAAAAGCTTTATGCTAAATTTTCAAAGTGCGAATTTTGGTTAGAACAGGTACAGTTTCTTGGACACCTAGTCAATCATAAAGGAATTCATGTGTATCCCACAAAGATCGAGGCGATTACTAAATGGAAAACCCCTGAATCACCAACCGAGGTTAGAAGTTTCTTAGGATTGCCCGGTTATTATAGAAGATTTATTTAAGATTTTTCTAGAATAGCTATTCCTTTAACTAAGCTAACCTGTAAATCTGTTAAGTTTGAATGGGGACTAAAACAAGAAGAAGCCTTTAGAATTCTTAAGCATAAATTAACCCATACACCCATACTAGCATTACCAGAAGGAGTTGAAGACTTTGTAGTCTATTATGACGCTTCCAAATTAGGTTATGGATGTGTATTAATGCAACGACAAAAGGTTATAGCTTACGCATCTAGACAACTTAAGAAGCATGAAGAGAATTATTCAACCCATGATTTAGAGTTAGGAGCTATAATTTTTGCTCTTAAGATTTGGAGACATTACCTTTATGGTAGTAAGTTTACCATATTCACTGATCATAAGATTTTAAGGTATATTTTCAAACAAAAGGAGTTGAATATGAGACAAAGACGCTGGATGGAGATGCTTAGTGACTATGATTGTGATATCCAGTATCATGAAGGAAAAGCAAATGTAGTGGCAGATGCTTTAAGCTGAAAGTATCATGAAAAGCCAAAAAGGGTACGTTCTCTTAAATTAAATCTACAAGTAGATTTAAATGATCAGATAAGAGAAACACAAGAATCAGTAATCAAGGATGATGCTGAAAAATTAAAAGGTATGCTAAAAGAATTAGAACAAGGAAAGATGGAATTTGGAGATTCCATAAAAAGAGAATGTGGATACCTAAATTAGGAAACCTACGTCATCATATATTAGAAGAAGCCCATAAGTCCAAGTATACGATGCACCCAGGAAATGATAAAATGTACCAGGATTTAAGGAAAAATTTCTGGTGGATAGGAATGAAGAAGGACATAGCAACCTATGTTTCTAAATGTTTAACTTGTTCACAAGTCAAAGCTGAACACCAGAAACCCTCAGGATTTCTACAAAAATTAGAAATGCCAGTGTGGAAATGGGAATTAATAACAATGGATTTTGTTACTAAATTACCCAAAACTAAGAAAGGAAATGATACAATCTGGGTGATTGTAGATAGGCTAACCAAGTCAGCTCATTTCCTACCAATGAAAGAAACTTTCAGTATGGAACAATTAGCTAAGTTGTATGTAAATGAAATTGTTTCTTTACACGGCATTCCTTTATCAATTATTGCTGATAGAGATAGCCGATTTACCTCTCATTTTTGGTCAAGTTTCCAAAAGGCAATGGGAACCAAGTTAAATCTAAGCACGGCTTATCACCCTCAAACGGACGGACAAAGCGAAAGGACAACTCATACAATGGAAGATATGCTTAGAGCTTGTGTAATTGATTTCGGAGGTAATTGGGACTATCACTTACCTTTAATAGAATTTTCATATAATAATAGTTATCACACAAGTATCAATGCTGCACCATTCGAAACACTTTATGGACGAAAGTGCCGAACCCTAGTCTGTTGGGCAGAAATTGGGGAAAAGAAACTATCTGGACCTGAGATAGTACAAGAAACAACCGACAAGATTATTCAAGTCAAGGAACGACTGAAAGCAGCACGTGATCGACAGAAGAGTTATGCTGATAACCGACGCAAACCCTTGGAATTTCAAGTAGGAGATAAAGTATTATTAAAGGTCTCTCCCTGGAAAGGAGTAGTAAGATTCATCAAAAGAGGAAAGCTAAGTCCCAGGTATATTGGACCTTTTGAGATTATTAGAAGAATAGGACCTGTAGCCTATCAGCTACAATTGCCAGAGGAAATGGCAGGAATACATGATGTGTTTCATGTATCTAATCTCAAGAAATGCTTAGCTGATGAATCACTGATAGTACCTCTTAAGGATATAGAGGTAAATGAACAACTCAAATTTGTAGAAAGGCCTCTACAGATTGAAGATAGGAAAGTCAAGAATCTCAAGCATAAGAGACTAGTTCTGATCAAAGTGAAATGGGACTCCAAAGGAGGACCTGAGTACACATGGGAGCTTGAATCGGAAATGCAAAGGAAATATCCGCATTTGTTCCAGTAGATCTCGAGGACGAGCTCTAAAACAAGGTGGGGAGGATGTAACAACCCTCAGCAAAACCGACACTCTAGTATATTTTAAAATACCCTTATATGTCTTTAAATACACCCCGTATGTGAAAACCAAGCCCGAAATACGTTATAACATATAAAATAAATTAAAAACAATAAATATTAAGTTGAGGCGGGCCGCGTAGACCCACCCCAACCACTTACGCGGGCGGTATCAGGGTTAAATCCTGATTTCGTTTGATTTCTTTAGTTTAGGCGGGCCGCGTAAGATGTCTGATTAGTAAACGCGGGCCGCTAGAGACCCAAAATGTGGCGCAACCCTGGGCCGCCACGTGGCCCAACACCCGGCTAAGCTAGTTGTCGAATCAGCCCAGCTATACGTTGACCCGGAGTGAGCCCGTGAGAGTCCAGTTCATGTGGGCCGGGTGAACATTCATGTGGGCCGCGTGAGAGTCCAGTTCAGCAACTATAAATAGAATGCATCAGATTTCAATTCGAATTCGCTCACAACGATTTCTTTCTCTCAATTTCTGATATAGGCTTTATAATACGCGGGTATTATACCCCCTAATTAGCGAGGTTCTGCTCCGTTGTAAGTATTATAACCCCAGTTTTGTAATAGATACGCTGCCCGATTGATTTAGGGTTCCGTAACAACTGCCGTGGTTATGCCCGACGTAGTTGTTGGAATGCCGTCTCGGGGAGGGTATCATTAATATTTTCAAAGGGTTATGATACTAACCTATGTACATTTGTGAAAATTATAGATTATTCCCAGGAAACCCTTACGCGAAGTCTAAGATAGCAATGTGAGTTTATCCAATTTTTGTTAACCTTTTTGTAATATTTTACAAAACCTTAAATGTTTTACAATATGATTAAGAGGTGATTGAGTCTTTGTAGTTCTTCAATTACTGCCGGTATATTGGGGTTTTGTATACAAAATTACTACTGCGTGTAGTAAGTCGGGGATGACAGTACGTTACCATTGGATAAATAGTTAGCCAATGTGTAATATGACCCACAAGTCAGGATTGACAGTACTGAATGAGTAATTGTGTAGACATAAACAATGTGATCGCTCTCAATATTGTTTTAATTGATAAAATGTTTCTTGATTAAACTGGGATTCACTCACTAGTATTTCCCACTGACAAATGTTTTTAAAACGCGTTTCAGGTAACACAATGTGATAGCCAATTAGTAAAAAGCCAGCTGGAGAGCACTGAAGGCTTGGGGAAAATGTGGCTATAAAAGTTACCTAATAAATGATGTTTTAAAATCAATAAAATAGGGTTTATCCCTATAAACATATTGTAATAAGAAATTTGGGTTTTACCCATGTGATTATTAATATTAAATATGGTGGTTTTACTCTGATAAACATTTCCTAACTACGGTCCTGATGTAATTTCCGCTTCCAAATTAACAAGCTGATACCACCGCCACTGAGTTCGCGTCCGCCCGTTCCCGGGACAGATAAGGGATCGGGGGTTGCGACACCTTTGCCAAGGATTGATGACCTGTTCGATCAACTACAAGGTTCGAGTTTTTACTCAAAGATCGATCTACGATCAGGATATCACCAGTTGCGTATACAAGAGGAGAGTATTCCAAAGACTGCCTTTAGGACTCGCTATGGACATTACGAGTTCCTGGTCATGCCGTTTGGTTTGACAAATGCGCCAGCAGTATTCATGGATTTGATGAACAGGGTCAGCAAGCCCTATCTCGATAAGTTTGTGATCGTGTTTATTGATGACATTTTGATCTACTCGAAGACGAAGGAAGAACATGAGCAACATCTAAGGGCTATCTTAGAGCTGCTTAAGAAAGAGAAGTTGTACGCGAAGTTCTCGAAGTGCGAATTTTGGTTACGCGAGGTTCAGTTCCTTGGTCACGTGGTTAACGGAGATGGAATTCATGTGGATCCCACAAAGATCAAGGCAATCAAGAATTGGGAGACTCCGAAGACGCCAACCGAGATTCGAAAATTCCTAGGTTTGGCAGGATATTATTGCAGATTTATTGAGGATTTCTCAAAAATCGCTCAACCTTTGACCTCCCTCACTCAGAAAGACAAGAAGTACGAATGGGGAGACAAGCAAGAAGAAGCATTTCAGTTGTTGAAAAACAAACTTTGCGATGCACCGATCTTATCCCTACCCGAAGGTACTGACGACTTCATGGTATATTGCGACGCCTCACGTCAAGGTTTAGGCTGCGTACTGATGCAGCGACAGAAAGTTATAGCTTATGCTTCACGCCAGTTGAAGATCCATGAGAAGAATTACACCACGCATGACTTGGAGTTAGGCGCGGTGGTGTTTGCATTAAAGATCTGGCGACATTACTTGTATGGCACGCGATGCACAATTTTCACTAATCACAAGAGCCTACAGCATATATTTGATCAAAAAGAGCTTAACATGAGACAGAGACGCTGGGTAGAGCTGTTAAATGATTATGATTGTGAAATCAAGTATCACCCAGGGAAGGCGAATGTGGTCGCCGGTGCCTTGAGTCGGAAGGAAAGAATCAAGCCCATAAGGGTTAGGGCTTTGGAAATGATTATTCAAACAGACCTCTCATTGCGCATTCGTGCCGCGCAGAAGGAAGCTCTTAAGGAAAGGAATCTTGAGAATGAATATCTCCGTGGGATGGAGAAACAGCTAGTACCCAATGATGAAGGAACATTGTGCTTCATGAAACGAATTTGGGTTCCTCTCTTTGGTGGTCTGAGAGACGTTATTTTTTATGAGGCTCACAAGTCACGGTACTCGATCCATCCAGGATCGGATAAAATGTACCAGGATTTAAAGGATTTCTATTGGTGGCTGAAATTAAAAGGTGATGTTGCAACATATGTTGGCAAATGCTTAACTTGTGCCAAGGTAAAGGCCGAATATCAGAAGCCTTCAGGCCTTCTGCAACAACCTGAAATACCCATGTGGAAATGGGAGCAGATTTCAATGGACTTTATAACGAAGTTACCAAGGACACCCAGAGGTCACGATACGATTTGGGTAATCGTAGACCGTCTGACCAAATCTGCACACTTTTTGCCAATCAAGGAAAAAGACAACACTAGCAAGCTTGCTGAGCTGTACCTCAGAGAGATTGTCGCACGACATGGAGTGCCTCTCTCAATCATTTCTGATAGAGATGGAAGGTTTGTGTCAAGGATTTGGCAATCCTTCCAAGAAGCCTTTGGTTCTCAGTTGAATCTGAGTACTGCATTCCATCCACAGACAGATGGCCAGAGCGAACGAACGATTCAAACGTTGGAAGATATGTTACGAGCTTGCGTAATGGATTTGGGTGGCAGTTGGGACACTCACATACCCTTGGTAGAATTCTCTTACAACAACAGCTACCATGCGAGTATCCAAGCTGCACCGTTTGAGGCTCTCTATGGACGTAAGTGTCGATCACCGCTATGCTGGGCAGACGCAGGTGATAGACAACTTGTTGGTCCTGAATTGGTTCAAGAGACGACTGATAAGATTTCACAGATCCAAGAGCGTATAAAGGTGGCTCGTGGTCGACAAAAGAATTACGCGGACCAAAGAAGGAAACCGTTGGAGTTTGCAGTAGGAGATATGGTTTTGTTAAAGGTTTCACCCTGGAAGGGTGTAGCACGCTTTGGGAAGTGTGGGAAGTTGAACCCGCGATACATTGGACCATTCAAAATCCTGGAGAGGGTTGGTCTTGTAGCTTACAAGTTGGATCTACCCGCAGAACTGAATGGCGTTCATGATACATTTCATGTATCTAGCCTGAAAAAGAGTCCAACTCAAGAAACAGTTGTCATACCTGCCGACGAAGTCCATATTGACGACACACTCCACTTTACTGAAGAACCTTTTGCGGTTACTGATTGGAAGGTTAACAAGACGCGACGGAGTAGTGTTAAACTCGTCAAGGTTCGTTGGAACGTGCGACACGGCCCAGAGTTCACTTGGGAGCGTGAGGATCGTATGAAAGCGAAGTACCCACATTTGTTCCCCAAGACCCCTGCAGCTAGTAGCAGAACTTAAATTTCGGGATGAAATTTTCTTAACGGGGGGAGAATGTGACAACCCTCATAAATCCAAGTATCCGTACAATTAATTAATATTGATTAAGTGCTTACTGACTGTGCTGAATTTCAATAAACTGTTTTCTGATTACTGCAACATACCTACATGTGCATCACATATTACATAATGTCACATCATGATCACATACAAACTATATTGACATACATGATGCACAAAGCACAGTTAGCACAGTTAACGGATAAAGCAGGAATATGCTGACGGGGTTCAGTACATAGACAAATAGTGTTTTGAGACCCAGTATGGGCCAGGGACAAGGTACTACACTAGTATGGTGTGTAGGGAAGTAAGGACCATAAAACTGCGTCACTAGGTGATAGTTAAAGTGTCGGAAAGTGCCTAAAACCCACTTATAGTGCAGAATTCTGCATTTTTCAGCAAAATTCAGCTTTTTAACAAGCTAACACATGCAAAAATTTGACTAAATGGTCCTGAATGCTTTCCTAAGTGTCGGGAATTAAAAGTGTCACAAAAAGTAACATAAAGATCATTAAACGAAATAGCTTGACACTTTAACGAACCGGTATCTAACCGAACAACCGGACACTACCCGAAACACCAAAATTATACTAGAAACATTGTTTAATTATTTCTGAGCTAGTCATGATCCCCGAACACCTTAACACCTACTAAAATATCTAGTAACCAACTTAACTAACTATATACTTGGATATGGACTATAAACTAACTACTTGGCTCAAAGTTACACTTAGACCCCCCCCATGCTATAATCGGCCATCACCACCACCATACCTCAAAGATTTGATTTCTTTTTTTTTATTGGATCTTGCTTGATCTTGTGGACAAAATATTTAGAAGTATGGTTATAAGTATGGCATATGGATTCTAGAGATCATCACATTCCTCACACTTCACAACACCACACCACTCTCTTACTCTCTCCCTCTCCTCTCAGCCTAGCATAGTGCTGCCACCACCACCACCTTACATCCATCATCCACTCATTCCATATACTCTCAAGGGTGTAAGAAGGTGTCTTATGAAGCTTGGTGCTCTTGAATCTTGAAGAACCTCCATCAATTGCTTTTATCCATCATTTTTCATCATCTTCTTCATCAAGTGTTCTTCCCTAGCTTAGAGCTAGTAGTAAGACTCTCACAACCCTTTGTTACTTCTAAATTTAGTTGGTTAAAAGATGTGTTATGTTGTAAATCACAAGAACACTAAAAGACATGAACATGAATCATGAACATAAAGCTTACATATGATGAAATCTTGATGAAATAATGTTGTTTAAGTATGTGTATGATACTTGTTGTTGTTTACTTGAGATTGTGATGTTGATCATCATAAGGAGCTTGCTAGATTGTGATTAAACACATGATCTAGCAAGTTAGAGGATGATTATGTGCTAACACAAGAAGATCATCCTCATGCATGAGCATGAACTTGAATGATAAGATGATTTCTTGAAAAACAATGAACAAAGTAAGCTAGTAATCTTATGAATCTAAGATTTAAGAATGGTATTTCGAAAGAACCGAGTTCAAAATATGATTTTTAGAAAATAGTGGTTCATACTTGAACAAACACTATTTTTAGAGATAAGACAAGTGTATAAACACTTATGAAACAAAAAGATCTCACAAAGAAACGTTTTTGTAAAATATGTTACCAGTTGTAAACACCTAGATTCTTTAAGAATGAGATTTTTAAAGAAATAAACACACTTTAAAGGATAACTAAACCTACTAAACACTTTGCCAAGTTACTACGAGTTTTGTGAAAGGATCAAGTTCATGTTGTTATGTAAATTGTATAGTTTTTGCACTTGGTAAGTGTAAGATGTTTAGGGATTGGTTGTTGATTGATTGTAATGAATTTTGAAAAGAAAATGATATGCTTTGATAGCATGGACACCTCCATTTTTAGGGGAAACTATGGCAAAATTTTCTAAAAATACAAACACTTAGAAAAAAATTTCTAAACAAGTATTTACAAGTGTATTTCGATCATAAGTTTTCAATGTAAACTTTGCCATAATTTTTGTAACAAAATACAAATATTGGAGGTTGGTTTTATAAATAAAAATGGGTGAATATATATTTAAAATATATATAAATATTGAAGACACTTGTGTGAATATTTGTATACTTTGTGGAATAGTTATATTATAAAATAATATAACTTAACAAAGTACCATGAAATTTACAATCCAAAATAATACCAAAAATGACAAGGAATAAATATATAAGTTACACACACAATATTGTGGAATCAAACGCAAGAACGTAACTTACAAAATATTCCGGAAATACCGTCACAAATATATTTTGGTAAATGTTATTTTGGATACAAGAAACGAAAATATGATTTTTGTAAATATTACAAAGTTGTATCATATTTTTGGACAAGGAGAAATATATTATTTTTGGAAATAAAAATATATTTTCCTAGTATATTTAGAAGATATATGATTTTTGGGAAAAATATATATTTTCTGGACAATACATTATTTTTGGGACAAAATGAGTTTACATATATATTTTCTAAAGTGAGACTTGGAGATATACTATTTCGGAAATTACAAATACAATAATACGAAAATACATGTATAAGATACCCCCATCCTTGGGAAGGAAATACGAAAGTAAATACTTGAGATGTATTGTTACAGAAATATTGCTTAAACAATTATTCCAAAACTAAATATAATTTAAGTTGTAATATTAAGTATTTTGACAAATAATTATACAACTTGGAATAACATTAGAAACGTAACTCCAAAACATTAATACTAAGCAAAGGCACGACCCGTTCGTCTAATAGACGTTAGTACACTGTAGGTAGTCGTGTTCGTTGAGGAGATTTGAGTTACGACTCTGAAGACGCATTACTGTGAGTTCATGTCCCCCTTTTCTTTAAACTGTTTTGTTTATTTACTTCGGGGGTGAAATACATGTTACAAAGGATTACTTACAATACAATTGGTATGGTTAGCCTAGGAAAGAACCATAGATCATGTGAATGGGTAGGCGTATACTTGAGGCCATCAATCCTCTTGTAGGACCGAGGGGCATGAGTGATAGATCTATTTGGGCGTAGCGAGCCCACACCCATGAGGCCAGGGTGGCCCATAGTGGTGACTATGTCTTCCAGCCGGAAGCCCGGTGCTACTTTGCTAGGTTTGAGTCTTCCTACACCGTCACACATATCAGTGGCCTTGCAAACCATTGGTGATCTTTTCCTTGTTTGCTGTCATACCGGGACTTTCATACATACATTGAATACAAAGGTTGTATACATACTCACGAACACATGAACTCGCTCAACTTTTGTTGATATTTTTAAACTACATGTATTTCAGGGAACTAAGTGGATCTGGCAGGTGTGTGCATGTTTTCAAGCTGCGTTTAAATAAAAGATGTCATCCAAGTCTTAGAGAGAGTTTAGGAGATGTATCTTACTCCTGGACGAGATGCATGGTCCTAAGCTCGGGTTGGTTTAAGTTATGTTGTCAAGTCTTCGTGAACTCATTAAAACATGTCATGGTTTGTAACTTAATTTGGTGTCGATGTTTTCAAGACAAGTATGTTGTGGTATTTTCTAAACTTAATCTTTATGGATGAATGTCTTTTAGTTTTTATCATATAGTAATGTTATGATTGAATGCTATGGTATTAAGAAGTCATACCAATAACCACGCTTCCGCAAAAGTCAGGGTGTGACAGCGAGGACCTGATTCAAGCTTATTAAGACTTCCTTTGAGGCAGATAGCATCAAATCAGGGGAAGTAAGAACGGTTTGTAATCCCTTATAAATAAACTATTATTAAAACTTTAAACCGGTCTTGCGAGACTGTATCCCTGCTGACTCAGACCAATATGGCCGAGGGTAGCGTTGCCTCCAAAAGAGGGGCATGCCACATTTTGCATTAATAACTTACTTAATTATCTTTCAATAATCTGCCTTGCGGGAATGTATGACCAATATGGCCGAGGGTAGCGTTGCCTCCAAAAGAGGGACATGCCACATTTTGCATTAATAACTTACTTAATTATCTTTCAATAATCCGCCTTGCGGGACTATATCCCTGCTGACTCAGACCATTAAGGCTGAGGGTAGCGTTGCCTCAAAAAGAGGGACTTGCCACTATAACCAAGATAATCTCTTAAAAAACCCAAAGCACGGAAATCATCAAAGAATACATAAATGATGAGTCGGATCCAAGTGATTCTATCTTGTCTATCTGTTTTATTTTTTTTTAATTTATTTTGTTTCTTTATTTTACTTATTTAAAAAACTTTTTCTCCAAAATTTGATTAGATTAGACGTCGACAATATTCCGGTATTAAAAGCTCTTGTGTCCTTGGACGACCTTGGTATCTTACCATCACTATACTACGTCAACGATGGGTGCACTTGCCTTAGCGTGTTGTAGAGAGTGATATTTTATATCATGTTTTATAAATTTAAAGCTTGATAAAAGAGTAAAAAGGTATTACAAATACATTAAAAATCCGTACACTCTGACACACATCATTAATTCAGAAGGAAACTCAATAAATATGGGAAAACCCCCTTATGGTAATTGAACCCAGGACCTATTGGTCCCAAAGCCTTATCCCACCCCCAGGATGCCACTAGGCTATAAATCCATGGGCTTCAAAACTCTATTTTAACCAAACAAAGTTTTCAAACATGGGTTTCCATCCATCTATTGACCAAAAGTAAAACAGAAGTACTAACCGCTGATTTTCCATCAAAACATCTATTAAAACCCAACAAAGGTTTCAAACAGACTTGTTGAAAACAGACCTCATCTTCCTTCTTCAAAGGTTTTCGTTAAAGGACCCACTTTCTAAACAATAGTTTGCCATAAAAAATAAAAATTGGCCACGTAGCTCAAAAGGTAACCGTTGGCCACGCTGGCACTCTTGTTCCACAAACCCTATATAAACCCTTGACAAACAGAGTTTACATCTATCATTCATACTTATAAAAATCAAAGCATTTCAAAAGAGAAAAACTCCAAATTTGCTTTCAACAAACATTGCTTTCAATCAAAAGATTATCTATTCAAAAGATTCTCAAAAGATTTGACCTAATTTCACCATGGCTCTCGATCTAAAATCCTTACACAATTACTTGTTGTATCTTGTAAAACACAACAAGAACACGGATTTTCACTCCGTCATAGACATCATCACATCCTCCAAATATCATAACATTCTCACTATAAACGCCTTATTCATCTATCCACTCTTAGGGAATTTTGGGAAAATGCAAATTTTTTGCTTCAAAACAAAAATCCCTATATCATCACATCCACCATCAATAAGGAACATGTTGAGATAACTCCACAATCCATTTCCACAATGTTCAATCTATAGGATATGGCAGGTATGGAAACTATCTCTAAAAATGATCTACATCATGAGTTCATTGAAAGGGGATATGAAGCTCAACTGGTGGGAGCCACACTTTTCAAACTAAAATTCCCACCAACAATGAAATTCCACACACTCCTGGTTTGCATGTCTGCTAAGACAACAACTTTTAATGAAATTCCCCCTAAAACCTTAGTATCTAGGGTATGCTATTCTGAAAAATTCAGACTATAAGTTATCCCAAACATTGTTTATGGATTTGGTGGCAAACATAAGAGCTATCAAGAAGGGTAGCAACAATCCTTTTCTATAATATCCAAGATTGTTAAGCTTTTACCTAAAAAGTGTTTTAATCCAAGAAAGTTTTGCACAGGGTGAAGCCCTTGAAATTAACAGTCTTTCAAATGAAACATTTACCCTCATGATGACCAAGGGTCAAGAAAATATGGGTGAAGAAAACGTTTTACAAAACCAAACAACAGATGTTACAACATCTGTTGCTGAGCCCACTGCTCCTAGTGACAACAATGCACAACCCAACACTATGGAACACACACCAGCAATTTCCACAAAACCACTTCCATTTCCATCCCCAAATCCAAAAGAAAAAAAAAGAAGGTATCTCTAGGGGTTGAGATTCCATAGGTACCTATTGTAACACAAATGCATCAAACATTTGTTGTTACTTCCTCACAACAAATGCAATCATCTCTACCTATCCAAACTCCTCACTCACCCTCACAAATGGAGAGTGTTGTAAGCATAGGGGAACCAATAAGAGGGAGAAGATTCACTTGAATATATCTTCTCAAGCCCCTCTCCTAAGGCTACTTCTTTTTTCACTCCACCACCCACAAAAAACAATCCCATCATCATTCCAAAAAAAATTTTGATGATGCAACTAATAACAGTGACTTGTATATGCCTAGTTCCTCTCAACAACAAGTCACAGAGAGCATACTTCAACAAGTGACTACGACAAGCTCAGAAATCATTGCTATCCCACAAGTAGAAGAGGCAACACCTCTTGTGTCTCAAGAGACACCTACAGGTTTTTCAAGTGAGGCAGCTACTACAATTGTAGAGACAACAATCTCACAATTGGACGGTAGTTACATAACTAAGACCTCCTTGAAGACAATAACTGATGAGACTACAAATGTAATCTATATATCAGTTGGAAGTCCCCAGTACAAGAAAAAGGGACACCTAGTTCAAAACCAGGTACACCCACCTCTGGTGGGAATTCAGATGATCCTATTCAGTTAAGTGATTGGTTAAACTAACTAGAATTGATGCAGGGAGTCACCAAGTTGGAGTCATTAGTTGAAGAAATCAAAGAAATGATGAAGACTTTGGTACAAAACTCAAGACCTCCACCAACAAATGTAGAAGTTGCAAAAGAAATTTGGGTGCATGCACACGTAACAACCCGACTTTTCGGATTGTTATCCATGTGCTACTTACTTTGATTTGTAACCGTTTTATACTCTGAGATATCTATATAAATAAAGGTTTATGTTATACTAAATACATTTTCATCACACAGCACCACTGCACGCTTAAACGCTTCATATTCGCAAATGCTCAACGCTAACGCAACATGAATTATAGAGAATTATGCTACTTTACTTGCTGAGTGTGTTTGTTAGTTCGGTAACTACTCTCGCCTTCGCACTCGATTATCGATCTAAATTGCTAAATCGCAAACGCTGTTAGTAGTAGTAATGTTATGCTGTGTGTTCTTATATGCTTTACTTGTGTGTGCTTTATATGTATTGTTTACTGGCTCGAAACGCTCAAACGCTTACTCGTACAACTCGATTTATCACGCTAAAACGCAACGCAACTTAACGCAATACTTACTATCTCGCCAAAATACATAAAGTACCAATACTAACTAACGCAACAAAACGCATTAAACGAGCATCCTACATGCGAAACGAGGAACTTAATGCACAAAACAGCACCTTGGAACGAAGCCAGCCAGCCTCGTACGAAGGCAGCCTGCTTCAAACAAGTGCTTCTGTGCGAACCCACCATCTCTATAAATACCCAAGCACTTCTCCATTTCATTCACTGCTGCCATTTAATACCGAAACGCTGCCGAATTGTTGTCCGATTGTCTTCAAGTAAGATTTATCATTTTTACTTGATTACACAATGTTTTCCACTATGATTTTCCACAAGAATCACTTTGATTTCATCAAAACTCTTCTATTCTCACCTAAACTTCAACTTTTTCAAACAAACTTCTTATTTTCTACAAGAACCTTCATCTTTTTCATAAAACTCTTCATTTTTTTCATCAAATCTTCCTATTTTATCACGGATCTACACTTAACCGAGTGTATTGGGCTTAGCTTCGGCTTCCCAAGATAGAAATCTACAGATTTCACACTCACCAAGTGTTAGATCTAGGTAAAAACTCTTTAAAACCCTTTTAAACTTGATTTTCACACTAAAACGGACCTAAAACGGCATGTATTTCGTTCAGTGAATAGTGGAATGAGGTAGTGTCAAAACCGTCTTGAATTGGACTCGAAAATACATCCGATTCAGGTGAGAATACAGATTCGAACACCAAGAACAGCCACGAATGCGAGCTGGATTGTTCGGTGCGAAGCCCAGCTTCGTACGAAGGCCCTGACTTCACACATCACATCCCGGTTCTCATCTGGGACTCAGACAAAGACCTCTCTGACTCTAAGTTTAATCAGTAGCTTAAGGTTGGAGGGATGAACACCCGATTTTCCGAAGACAGACGCGAAGAACACTCGATTTTGGACAATAGAAGCATCACTTGTGCGAAGACCCACCTTCGTACGAAGGCACGCCTTCGTACGAAGCTTCTGTTTCCTACCGATACTTTGATTTCGACCGTTTCAGCACTTTGGAAGACTTACAGATTCTGTCCCCATACGCAGGCCGATCCGGCGCTCCCTTCAATCCATTCTCAGACTGTGTTTATTTGTTAGACATGCAAAGTGAGTATACTCGAACCCATTTTCGTTTAATGCACTTTTGGGTGTTACATACGTTCTCTATCCAAAACACAACACACAACGCAAACACTTTTATAAACGCTAACCACTCCCGCATGCTATACGTGATTAGTTGAATGCTTGTTGCTATGCTTACACAGTGATTACTTGCCCGACCGCCTTTAGCAACGATAGTTACTATGGTTTGGACTCAACACCTGTTTGTTCATGGGTTGCTAAGGATCACATACTTTACTTGATGTGTGCAAAATGTAACATTTAAATTACATCAAATGAGGCATAAAACTAACCCTTTTTTAGTACTAATGTTAGAAAAAAGTGTGTTTTTGTCTTCCTTTTGAATTTACAGGATCAAATGAGCTTAAACGAACAAAAGGAACAAATATACAGCCAAAACCAACATAAATACAAAGAAAAGGAATAAACGTGACATGCCCGACCCCTCGACAGCATCCCCAAAGCAAAAACAAGACAACAGAGGACTGACCACAGGGCTGTGTCCGCTGGACATAGGGGCGTGGTCAGGTGCCTGCAGAAAAGACAAAGCTGTAGAAGCTTCTACGCCTACCATGGGGGCGTGCCCAGCTCAGCACAGGGCGTGGTCAATGCTAAGATACGTAGAATCTTGCAAAATCTTGATAGTACAGATACACTTTTGCCCACGGGGTCGTGCCCGCTGGACACTGGCCGTGTGGAACCCTCTGCTGATACATGCATTTAATAAAGGAAGAGAAAAGGCTGGCAACGGGGGCGTGCCCGCCGGACACGGGACCGTGGCCAGAGCTCTGTGCAAGCTATAAATATGGGTGCTTGGCTCACTTTAAAGGCATCCCTTGGCAAACCACTACTCTCCCACTTTGCCACCACTCCACCACCACTACAACACCAACACCCACCACCATCATCCATCTTTAGAGTCGTGTAGAGCAGACCTAGTCTATAGTCTAAGTACTAAAACAGACCCTTTGTACGAACCCACTTGGGGCTTCGTACGAACCCACATGTTACGCTCTTGTGCGAACCCACCTAGGGTGGCTTCGTACGAACTCAAAATGTTACACCTTCGTAGAACTCAGTAGCTTCGTATGAAGGCAGCCTTTCCTAATGCTGAAAACTCATTTTTCCTTTCCTAAGGCTAACACAATACACACTTTTGAAAAGGCTCGCATAACACAACCGAGTGATTGAGTCGAGATTAGATGTGAAAACCAAGAACTCTCGATAAGATCAGTCACTCCGCGTATTTTACTCTCGCATGAGAATCTTCCGTTGAGTTAGGAGTGATATCCACATCTCGACGGAAATCTCCATCTCTATCTCGTGGTCTTACCACAATTAGGAGCGAAGTTGTTAAATTAGGGGTGAAACCCACATCTTAATAACCCGTTCCACTCCCTACTTTGATTTCAAAGATCTCACAAAGTCTCGGCTGTTCCAATGACTCGAGTCACGTAGTAACTGGAAGGATGAATGCCGGTAGCCATATCACGGTGAGAGCATAGTCTATTAGGCCAAAGCATGTACTCGAATTTGTTGGGAATAGTTGAATCACTGTGGGTAGTCGATGTCTAACACCCAAGGCACTCTATTTATTTTCTAGTCTGCAATCGCCGATTTTACGCGTCATCGATTTTAATGTGTTTATGTGTTTTAAGTTATGATTTATTTTCATTTATTTTAGCGGGAAGCAATAAATCTGGGAAACCGCATACGCTATGATTTCCGCTTATAACGCACAACTCGCACAACGCTCGCAATCTAAAACACTAACTAATCGCGAACGAACTAAGAAGCTTCATACGCTAAACTCCTCGCTTATGATACGCTACCTCTCACAACTCTCGCACGCGCTACGCATGTTTGAAATGTAGGTGAATACGTGCAAAATATGTGCTTGATGTGTGTAAAATGCAACATATAAATTACATCAAATGAGGCATAAAACTAACCCTTTTTTAGTACTAATGTTGGAAAAAGTGTGTTTTTGTCTTCCTTTTGTATTTTCAGGACCAAATGAGCTTAAACGAACAAAAGGAACAAATATACAGCAAAATCCAACATGAATACAAGGAAAAGGAATAAACGTGACATGCCCGACCCCTTGACAGCATTCCCAAGAGCAAAACAAGAAACAGAAGGCTAACCACGGCCCGTGCTCACAGGACATGGGGGCGTGGTCAGAAGTCTGCAGAAATGGACAAAGCTGTGGAAGCTTCTACACCCACCACGGGGGCGTGCCTAGCTCAGTACGGGGCGTGGTCAACACTAAGATTTGCAGAATCTTGCAAATCTTGGTAGTACAAATACGATTCTGCACACGGGGTTGTGCCCAACGAACACGGGTCGTGTGGAGCCCAATGCAGACAAATGCAATTAATGAAGGAAGAGAAAATGGATGGCCACGGGGGCGTGTCCACGGGACACGGGGCCATGGCCGGGCTTCTGTTCAGGCTATAAATAGGGGTGCTTGGCTCACCTCAAAGGCATCCCTTGGCAAACCACCTCTCTCCCACTTTGCCACCACTACAACACCCACATCCACCACCATCATCCATCATCCACCTTAGAGTGTGTGTAGTAGTCTCGGGATCCAAGATTGATCGTAAGAGTTCTTGCCAATCAAAGCCCATGTTTGGCTAAGTCTCTTACATCACTTGGTGAAGACAAGCATTTAATGTATTACTTTTGATTTTTAATCTTTTAGCACTTTTTATTTGGTTTTGTATTAATGACTTTAATAACTAGTTTCTTATGTTGAAGGTGAAACTTCTTTATCATTTGTCCGTGGTGTCTTGGCATTACTTTACTGTCTATATAAAGTAAAAGATTTTCACCATTCATATCTCTATGGTCTATATAGAGATATGTTGGCTACCTGGTCGGGGGTTAAGGGAATGGTTTAGTAAGGTTTTTGCCTTGTTCAGTGTATAGATCCTGTAAGGACCTGGGTCAAGCTTACTAGGACCTCCTTCAATACCCATTGGTATTCGATGGCGGGGGTGCGAATGGCTTGATCCCCTCATATGTAAACTACTATTAATACATTAAACTGGCTACTTGGGATTTATCCCTGCTGACTCAAACCACTTAGCCGAGGGTAACGTCACCTTCAAAAGAGGGGCCTACCACTTTTCGCATTAATAACTTAATTAATTATCTTTCAATATTCCGACCCTTTGCGATTGTATCCTTGCTAACTCAAACCACTGTGTTGAGGGTAACATCACCTTTAAAAGAGGGGCCTACTACTATAACTAAGATAATCTCTTAAAAAGTGCAAAAGAGCGAAAATCATCAAAGGATACATTAAAGGCGAGTCGGATCCAAGTGATTCATCTTGTCTATCTGTTTTTTATTTTATTTTTATTTCAGCATTTTTAGTTTTTATTTTTCATATTAAAAACCTTTTCCAAAAATTTTAGTTTGATTAGACGTTGAGGATAAACCGGTACTAAAAGCTCTTGTGTCCTTGGACGACCTCGGTATCTTACCAACACTATACTACGCTCACGATGGGTGCACTTGCCCAAGTGTGTGTTTAGTGTTAGTAGAAGATCGTGTTTTATAAATTTAAAACTTGACTAATGTGTAAAATGGGCTTAAAATATCAATAAAATATCTTACCAAGTTTTTGGCGCCGTTGCCGGGGACACAAGGATTTTAAGAAAGTTAGGAATCAACGGCCTAATCATTTTTTTTTCTTTTTTTTTAGGATTTTTCATAAATTTTCAGCTTCTGCAGACTTCAACACGGGGTCGTGCCCGTTGAACACGCCCCGTGCCCAATCTTTGTTACTGGCAATCCTGTTTTAAGTCAGACAGTAGCTGAACACGGGGCCGTGCCCACTGAACACGCCCCTGTTCCCAAGCTTCAGTTACTGAAAACTTAATCGTAAGATCCCGACGGTTGGTAATTTCTAACGAAAACATGAGTGATATTGATTATTTTTACTTTCGCTCCTCTTGGTGCGTGGTGTCAAATATCTGGTGGATCTCACAAAGATTTAAAGTGTTATTTTCTAAATTACACTCCCCACTATATAGACCCATCGTTTTCCTGTCACCTTAAGATGGGCGAAAGTAAAAACGATCCCTATCTCTCCCTCGAATGCTCTCAATCATTTCTTCTAGACGATATGATTCTCGAAGAATTATTTCAGCTCGAAGAAATAATTCTCCAATTGATAAAAAAGCTTGAGATGGAAATAAGTTATTCATCCCAAGACGACGATCAAGGAGACTTATTGAGATCACATTCGGATTCTAACAACATCGTCGATACCAAAAACACCTCTAACTCTTGTGAGGATTTGAGCGATAGTCGTCCCTATGTCAATTGTGCCATGAAGGACTCTCCATCGGTCTCTGCCGATGCGTTCATAGACCTGAGCGATTCAGCATATACCTTCTTTAACGAGAGCCCGAATAAGGGGAATAAAGGTTGGTTTCGGCCACCGGTATTTAGCTTAGGTTTTACCCTTTCCGATAACCTCTTGCGTTCTTGTCTAAAGCAAGGGCAATTTAGGTACCTTAGGCACTTCGGTGTTGTTCCGTCCAGTAAGGAACCGCCTGATCTGGACAAATTCCTTAAAATGAGACAAAACTTCATAAAAGCTCCCGAGCCACGGGGCCGTGTCCAAGTCAACACGCCCCGTGCCCTCCTAAAAATTGACCACGGTGGCGTGTCCAGGCTAACACTCCCCGTGTTCAGAATACGGACAAAATGTGTCAGAATCTTGTCTGACCACGGGGCCGTGTCTAGCCGACACGGGGCCGTGGTCAGCACGCTATCGTTTTCTATAAAGTCAGCAAGATTCCTGCACATTTGGACCCATTCCAAAGACAAAGATCTGGTGGGATCTTCACATATACCCTACAAGGTATATTCCAAAGAAGGTTCTCAACAACCATGTTGTCTTTACTACTTTTGTCTCTTGCCTTCTTCTTCAAAAACTCCTCAAAACCTCCATTAAAGCTTGAAACCTCCATGTTTTCAAGCTTTATTGTGATATTTGCTAGGTTTTTAACCAAGGAATCTTATCAAAAATAAGTTTATAACACTGTTTTAAGTTATTTCTGCTCAGAAATGTCCCAAAGTTCAGAAAAATAATTTAAAACTATAAGATTCCTGAGTTCAAAAATCTGCAGATTGGTGGACACGGGGCCATGCTCAGCGAGCACGTGGCCGTGGCCGGAGTTACTGTTTCATTAATTTGAACTTTTCAACTTGTTTTCTTATAATGTCGAGCCGGAATAGCGGAACATCCTCAGCTCACTCAAGGAACGATCGAAGGGGAAGAAGAACATCGGTGGAAGACTCCTTGGTTAACTATGTGTATGCCTTACGAGAAGCCATTGATGAGATGACATGAGTGGAAGAAGCCTTAATTGACCGTATTAACCATTTGTCGGTAGGGTTAGAGAGTTCCCTTCAAGAAGTCAACATTTTGCACCAAAGGTTGAATATTCTTGCTTCTCCTCCCATGGTGCCAATCATTGCACAAAGAGGGTGGAATGTTGTGCCAGAAGTCATTATTCCAGCCGAATGGCATGTTATGCCTTCGAAACCTCCTCTAAACATACTACACGGGGTTCTGGTAGCCGTCGCACCTCCTCCACAAGACATTGTGGAGAATGAGCCTGCCTTCTTTCTTCCTAGGGAGATAGAGGAATGGCTCAATGACATTTTAAAGGCATCCCTCGGCTCTGAGTTCTACAAAACCCTTAAGTACTGGAAAGTCATTTTCGGGTTTTTGTCATTCCTACAATAAGGGTAGAACTTCTTAGTGATGTCCTGCGTTCTATGACCTATCTATCTTAGGATCTTTGTAGTTTTTCATTTGGGTAAATTACTTTTTGAGTCCCTGTGTTTTAGTGGTTTTAACCATTTGAGTCCAAAATGAAAATGTTTAACGTCCTGAGTCCCTATAGCCACTTTTCTTAACCATTTGAGTCCAAATTTTTAACAGTGTTAGAATTTTTTGGTTAACTATTGTTAAATGACTAAAATACCCATAGTTATAAAAAGTAATTTATTTCTCCCTTCCCTCTGAACCTGCAACTTTCTATATCTTCTTTTTCTCTCTAAACCACCTTCATCCTCCCACCACCACCCCTCCACCATCAACATCACACCACCACTGAACCATCGCTGCACCTCCATCGTCACCACCACATCACCTACAACCGCTGCACCACCTCCATCGTCACCACATCACCGGACCCCCAATTCGCTCCGACGATCATCGAAACTCATTAAAACGAAACCCTAATTCGCTTCGACGATCATCGAAACTCACCAAAAGTAGCTGCGATTTTTTGATATCAGGTATGAATATGCGCCATAAATTCATGGTTACTTCTCCCAATCTGATTGAATGTTCAAATTGGGTTTAGTAGATTGTTCTGTGTAGACGGTATTCGTTTATTTCTTTTCAATTCAAATGTATGAACTGATTGTTTGTATGTATTTACCTGATGCTATTGAATTCACAATAGATGTTTGATAAAATGTCGAATGAATGAAATCTTGTTTTGTCAAATAACCTAGGTT
Source organism: Helianthus tuberosus (assembly GCA_030545235.1). Taxonomy (NCBI): domain Eukaryota; kingdom Viridiplantae; phylum Streptophyta; class Magnoliopsida; order Asterales; family Asteraceae; genus Helianthus; species Helianthus tuberosus. Next base: position 62,860,244 of record CM060395.1, read on the forward strand.
TAATTGTTATATCTGCAAGTTCGTCTGAATCAGTATCGATAAACCTATGATTTCGTATACTCTGGAAGGAACACTGATTATTTCTTTTGTGAATAACTGTGTTAGATGTTCATATGTTCGTATGGTAATTATTAGGGAATTCTGTTTATTCAATTTGATATAAAATGTCTTTTGCAGATCAAATGGTAATTTATTAGGGATTTGAAGATTGTTGAAGCTGGTAATTTATTTGGGATTTGAAGATGTTCATCTGTTCATATGGTAATTTATTAGGGATTTGAAGATTGTTGAAATGTACAGAGATAATTTATTAATTTATTAGGGATTTGATGAAGATTGTTGAAGATCTATTTGGTGGTGAATATGAAGGAGGGGTATTTTAGTCTTTTAATAAAAAACTAACAGAAAATTTAAACAGAGTTAGAAATTTGGACTCAAATGGTTAAGAAAAGTGGCTATAGGGACTCAGGGCGTTAAAAATTTTGATTTTGGACTCAAGTGGTTAAAACCTCTAAAACACGGGGACTCAAAAAGTAATTTACCCTTTTCATTTTTAGGAACTTTATTTTCAATTTTTAGGATCTTTGTAATTGTCGTTTGAGTAAAGTCCTATTTGAGTCCCTGTGGTTTGTGCAGTTTAACCATTTGAATTCAAAAACCAAAATTGTCTTGATTTGAGTCCCTGTGGTCTCTAATTTTAACCATTTGAGTCCCTGTGGTCTCTAATTTTAACCATTTGAATCCAAAAACCAAACGTTTCTGATTTGGATGTTGACGTGATGTCGTGGTCACAATCAAATTTAATCCAATTACTACTAAATAGATAGTGGCAAGTGGGTATCGAACACAGGGAGTTTGTGGAATATGTGTTATTTGAAGGTTTATCTAAGTTAACTAAAATTAAACTAAATGCAATAAAAGTAAATTTCAAGAGTTGGTTTGATTGATTTGATTTTTAAAACTAAGATTACTATTCTAATTGCAAAATGAAAGTGTTGGTTGTAAACAAATTAGAGACAAATGACCATCTTTAGTTTCCGGTTTGCTTTGACATTTATGCTAACATTCCACTAGAAAGAACTACATAGACATAGTTCATGTGTGATTACTTGTAGTGATGAAAGGGAACTAAGTACTCAGATTCCTAGAACGTGAGGTTGTTACCTGATGATCAATTAACCCTTACCCAAGCCTAATTAGACCCATGATATCTCGATTGCCAACGGCACCAAGAACTTATGGTTTCAAACTAGTTTAACATAAGAATCAACAATTTACAACAAAGCAATCACACACCATAACAAACACATCATAAAGATAAAGATTGTTATTCTAGAAATAGGAAATCAAACATAAAGTCTTATGCAAACCTTCAACTAAAGACAATCATAAAGAGTTTAGCCACTCATGGCTTGAACAAACATCATGAACCAAGTCTCGATCTTCAAACAAGTTAAAAACATAAAACAAATGATTAACAATTGTCTTCAAGCTCCAAGTGCAGCCAATTTCCTGTCTCCAGTGTTGTGTAACCAATTTCTCATGATAGGAGACATAAAAACATCATCAAAATGCAATTTAATGCATAAGTTACATGTCCAACCCATCCGTAGCTTACGGCGGTCAACATACTCCAACCGGTCAACATAGCGCCGTAAGCTACGGCGCTCACCGTAGCTTACGGCAAGCAACATTTCCTTACGGCTTGAAGATACTGCCTTACGGCAATGACTTTTTGAACCATGGAGGGCCGTAACCTACGATTGGGGCCGTAGGCTATGGCGGCTAACATCCTTCTTTTTCTTGTTTCTTATTCCAATCACAATTTCTTCAACTTTTGATTCCGCCAACTTCTAGCGTCCATCTATGCTCCCTAAAACCCGCATTTTGAGCACTTTAACACCTGCAACATCAAACATCTAGTGGTTACCAAGTTCAAGCAATTAACCGTAATAAACATGGAATGTGCATACTATTAAACCTTTTAAGGGTTGTCCTACGGACCACCTGTCACATCCCCACACTTACCCGTTGCTTGCCCCAAGCAACCCGTTCAAAAACTATCTCATAACCACAAGTGATCACTTATGCAAACCAAGCTAAAATGTACCGACCTTTTACTAACTTTTCATCATACCACAAAACACACCCCTCACAAAAACTCTCGGTGACAAGTAATATTAGCACATTATGCTAAAACACTCAATGCGTGTGTGTGTTTGTGCGAAGCTTGTATAAAAATCAAGTCTCCTCCTATCAAATACCTAGCATGCTTATGAATCAAAAGGACTTACGGGTTGTAACGGGGCTAGGTGCAAAGGTAGGAAAATGGTGGAATATATATACAAGAGCTAATTGATTTGACCCGGTTTTTATTTCTACTACTAAACAAAGCAAACACCAAATATATATAAAACTTCTTCAACATTCTCAACTACTGTTGCAACTAAATACTTCTTTTTGTATTTTTCTCATATTTTTTTTCAATAAAGATATAAAAGCTCAACAATATATACAAGAACATCAACACTACATACTAAATCTCCAAAACCGGGTAATCTCAAAAGGTAAAGTTTTGTAGGAAGTAGGTTTGGGTCACAACCGAATGGTAATAGGCTCAAACATGGCTTTCTAAAGACCAAACCCCCACCCCTCACAATACCAAGCTCATATATGTAAAGTATGAGATCCAACCCACCAATCCCACACTCTCACACGTCTAGACGAGGCTACCTAAAAGTCCCCTATCATTTTCAACGCATGCTAACTCTAGGATTTAACAAGAATTCGTACACAAGTTCTATTAACATAATACACACGCCGCCACTCAAAACAAGGAAATATTCTATAATTATCATATGTGGCTCAAACTCTCACCAAGAAAGGACTAGAAATGGGTGTCGGTGTGTCAAGTGTAACAATATCAAGTTTTCAAATTTTTGACAATTTTCGCTTGGTTTCACAAAAAAAAATTATTTCTCAAAAATTTCCCCCATCCCCACACTTGGGATACATTGTCCCAATGTATGGTTTTGAGGGAAAGATCGCTTTTAACCAAAAACATTAGCTTTCGCTAATACTCTCAAATCCCAAATTTCTTTTTGTATTTTTTTATGACAATTAAAACACACCACCACTATCACATCCCATAAATCACATCAACAACTAAACACCACCCGACCTCCCAACCATAAACATAAACATACGAGATGAAAATATACACAAATATACAAAGGAGCGAGATACGACCTGGCTAATAGTACTTTGGCTGTGGAGGCCCGAAAATGGATGTCATCATGTCATTCCATTCGCCAAACCCAAATGCTCCGCTACTGCTGCTACTGCCTTGATCACCACCTTGACTCGCCTGTTGATAACTCATGGCGTGTGGATCCACCCATTGAGAATGATGCAATGGTGGGGTGGCACTTCCATCATATGGTGGAAATGTAGTATAATCCACAACTGGCGGGTCCGCTTCGAGTGGCTGGCCCGCATGCCACTGATCATGCAAGCGTCTCTGGCGGTCGTCTAAGTAGCGATTATTCATCTCTTCTTGGTGGGCGTACATATGAGCTCTATTCCATTGTTCATTTTTGTCATAGCTCTGCTTAAGAACTCTCTCCATACTAGCCCCCATAAAAGTCTGTTGATCGAAGAGCATTTGATTGGGTTCAGTCCATTCGCCAAAAGTGGGGGGTAGCCTCTGCTCAATAATCTGGCCCATATTCCCCGAATGAGCGCAATAGGGATCATAGGGTTGTTGTGCATAGTCGAATGCATTACCCACATATCCTGACTGTACTCCTGCTCCCTGAACTCCACCTGGGCCAGCGCCCCCCATCGGAGCATCAACCATGAACGTGTCTTCACGGTAGTCATCGTCACCACTAACCTCTTCATCAGTCGTTTCGAGCTCATCAGCCTCGCCCGGTCGTAGTGGCCTCGCATCCACTTTCAAAACTCTCCACCTTTTCCCATCGGTCTTCAACTTATGGTACCTTTCTGATTCCTTGTACTCCCATCCTAGTCCCAAATTCTGTATATCGAACGACTTAAACCTCTTATAAGAGCCTTTTTCATTGCCTTCAATCGCCCCATATTTCTTCAACAATGCCGTGATCAATCGGCAATGGGGTACAATTTTTCTTTCTCCACTATTTTGACTCAACCAAATGTTGTTCAACACTAAGAATCGGAAGGGAACCATGGGTGAACCATGCATTAACATGTACAAGATCGGCACCTCTTGAAACCTAACCTCCATCTTATCACCCCGCCGCGGGATAACATTGTGTGTACACAAAACCAACAACAACTTCGCCTCCATTCTCAAGTTTCTTCTAAACAGTTTCCCATGTGTAGTACCCGGAAGGAAAAGGTAATCCAACATTTGTTGCCATTGAGGATGTTTGTCGGGTTCGAAGTAGAGATCTTTAAGGCTTGGGTAGATATATTGATTAGATGGTTGGTTATCAAACTTTGCTATTCGGCGCAATTCATCATAAGACATCTCGACCTTCACTCCGTTACACGTTCCAACTAGTTTCATCTTGTGTGGGGCCTTAAACGGGGGACATTCAACTGTGGCCATCCACTCTTAAATCTGAGCATCATACATCTTCTTTACTTCATTATCATAACACTTTAATGCCGCCTCCCAGCCCAATGCTTTAAACTTAGCCGTTATCCCGAATAGCCCAAAATCAACTTCCCGGATCTCCTTCTCACAAATAAACGCCTCACTCCTTTGCTTCAACTTGTTCATTTGCTCGTGAAACAAGTCCTCTCTCCATTCCTCGGGTTGGTCTAATAGTGAACCGGATGTCCAATCCGGTTTTGGACCCCTTGGAGGAGTATCTTCCTCCGAATCCGGGTCACCAACCCGTGTCAACCTCCTCCTCTTTGGTTGTTCTTCTTCCCCTTGAGGTTGTTTAGACGAACTTGCACCCGCCTTATCCTTTGTTCTCACCATACCTACACACATCCATAAACCAAACACAAAAATCAAATAAGTTCAACTTCACAATCTTCCCCACACTTGCTTTATGTTATGGGAAAAAAAAAAGAAGCATAAAGCAAGTGTGGGGAAGATTGTGAAGTTGAACTTATTTGATTTTTGTGTTTGGTTTAAATGTATAAATGTACAAAAAAAACCAAAGATTCATCCTTCCAAACAAAAATTCAGCATGATGTCTCTACAAATTAGAATTTTTCCAAAAATTTTCATTAAACATCAAATACATTCATACCCAAACATTCAATGGCTCAACAACATCCTATCATCTATCATATACAAGCAAGTGTGTAAGAAAAAACAAAATTGAAAACTTATAAATCGCAATGTACTTCAAAGAATGACAAGAAATTGCGTACCTTAATCTTGTGGAAGATGAAAATAGCAAGCACTTTACTTTTAAGCAAGAACCCACAAAACCCCCAAATTTTTGGCCCCTTTTTTACTCAAATCAGACCACCAAACAAAGGAATCTTCGAGATATGAGTATAAATCTGAATTCCTTGTGAAATTTCACCCAAAATGGACCCAAAAATCACTGGATTCGGTTAGGATTTGAGAAAGATATGAAGTTTTGAAGGTGGAGATGGGTTAGGGTTCTTAGAGAAGAAGAAGAAGATGAAGGAGAAGAAAAGTTGTGGTTGGGGAATGATTGATCGATTGTGTGGATGGGGATAGGTTAGAGATTGTTTTATTTAATGTATTATTATTAATGAGGTTTTCGGTTTTTTTTTATATACATACAAAACGCAGACAGGTCCCACCCCAAGATTTCACTCGGTGCCGTAGCCTACGACACTTGCCGTAGGTTATGGCGACATCTGGTCAAAATCAATGCCATAAGATAGTTTACGAGTGCCGTAGGACAAAAATTTTCAAGATCACCGCCGTAAGCTACGCCAATGGCCGTAGCTTACGGCGCATACTGGGCGAATTGGACTTCTTGATTTTTTTTTTTTTTTTTTGTTATTGCAAAACTTTTTGACAGTTTTTGTTTTTTTTAGCTTTTATAAATTTTATAATTTTTATTGTTTTTATAATTTTTGAAAAACATGAAAATTATACCTACCCCCCCCCCCCCCCCGGTTAAAAACCCGTGTTGTCCTCAACACTATGTTCGGGAAATTCGTACGGATTTCCCCACACTTGTTTCGAACACACGTTTCAAACGGGACTTTATTCAAAACAAAACTAAACTAAACTAAATATTTACACAACCGAACCTGGGCCTCTTTCAAGTTTCCTCGTCATTCAGTGGGCGTAGAATGTAACCCACTTTATCAAGTTCAAGATTGTTGATGTCGTTGCCTTCCAAATACGGTTTGACCCGATACCCGTTCACCGTTTGCCTTGTTGATGTCGTTGCCTTCCAAATTCAGTGGGCGTAGAATGTAACCCACTTTATCACTTATTATCACCCTTGGTACACCGAATCGAGTAAAGATGTTGGATTGCACAAACTTGCACACCACGGAATGATCATTGGTTCTTGTAGCGATAGCTTCAATCCACTTTGTAACATAATCAACCGCAACCAATATGTACAAAAACCCATTTGAGTTAGGGAACGGACCCATGAAGTCTATTCCCCAAACATCAAACACCTCAACCACCAAAATTGGTTGTAAAGGCATTTCATCCCGCTTTGATATGCTTCCAACTTTTTGACAATTGATGCAATTCCAGGCAAACTCGCAAGAATCCTTGAAAATTGTGGGCCAATAAAACCCACATGACAACACCCGGTAACCCGTCTTGTTCCCACTAAAATGCCCTCCACATGCCGACGAATGAGCATGGGTCAAAATCTCTAGTACTTCGATTTCGGGAACACACCTTCTTATCACTTGATCGGGTCCAATTTTAAACAAATCCGGTTCATCCCAAATGTATTGTTTTACTTGACTTAGAAATTGTTGTCTTCTCTTCTTCGTCTAATGATTTGGAATTGCACCCTTGGCCAAATAGTTCACGTAGTGGGCATACCAAGGTGCAACAAAGGTAGAAATGGCCAACAATTGCTCATCGGGAAACCGTTCATTAATCTCACTCGGGTCATCAACACCTTCCAATGGGATCCGAGACAAGTGATCTGCAACAACATTTTCACAACCCTTTTTGTCTCGAATCTCTAGATCGAACTCTTGCAACAAAAGCACCCAACGAATCAACCGGGGCTTTGCATCCTTCGTTTCCATTAAATATCGGACCGCGCTATGATCCGTGATGTGCGTTAGGTGTATATACAGGTTTAAGTATATTTTAAGCCCTTTTACACTTTCTTTAGCCAAGTTTTAAATTTATAAAACACGATATTTACTAACACTAAACACACATATGGGCAAGTGCACCCATCGTGAGCGTAGTATAGTGTTGGTAAGATACCGAGGTCGTCCAAGGACACAAGAGCTTTTAGTACCGGTTTATCCTCAACGTCTAATCAAATCAAAAGTTTAGAAAAAGGTTTTAAACTACGAAAATAAAAACTAACTAAAATGCTGAAAATAAAAATAAAAGAAAGACAGATAGACAAGATGAATCACTTGGTTCCGACTCGTGTTTAGTGTAACCTTTGATTATTTCCGCACTTTTGCACTATTTAAGAGATTATCTTAGTTATTGTAGTAGGCCCCTCTTTTGAAGGTGACGTTACCCTCAACCCAGTAGTTTGAGTCAGCAAGGATACAATCCTAAAGGGTCGGATTATTGAAAGATAATTAATTAAGTTATTAATGCATATTGTAGTAGGCCCCTCTTTTGAAGGTGACGTTACCCTCGGCTAAGTAGTCTGAGTCAGCAGGGATACAGTCCTAAGTAGTCGGGTTAAAGTATTAATAGTAGTTTAACTTATTAGGGGATCAAAGAGTTTGGACCCCCGCCATCCAATACCGTTAAGTATTGAAGGAGGTCCTACTAAATTTGACCCAGGTCCTTTGCAGGATCTATACACTGAACAATGGCAAGACTCTTACCAAACCGTTCCCTTAACCCCCGACCAGGTAGCCAACATACCTCCATATAGACCGTGGAGATATGAATGGTGAAAATCTTTTATTTTATATAGACAGTAAAATAATGCCAACGACAAACGATAAGGAAGAATCACCTTCAACATAAGAAACTAGTTATTAAAGTCATTAATACATAACCAATTAAAAAGTGCGAAAATATTAAAAATAAAAAGTATTACACTAGACACTTTGTCTTCACCAAGTGATGTAAGAGACTTCGGAAAACATGGCCTTGATTGTCAAGAACTCTTACGATCAATCTTGGATCCCGAGACGACTCACACACTCTATGATGGACAATGGATGATGGTGGTGGATGATGGTGTTATGGTGGTGGTGGGTGGTGGGTGAAGTGTGAGAGAGGTGGTGTGCCAAGGGATGGTTTGAGTTTGAGCCAAGCACTCCTATTTATAGGCTGAACAGAAGCTCGGGCACGGCCCCGTGTCCACATCCTTCTCTGTCTTCATTAATTGCTCTTGTCTTTATTAGTTGACCACGGCCCCATGTCCGCTGGGCACGACCCCGTGTGCAGAAGCATATCTGTACTTTCAAGATTTGCCTGGATTCTGCGAATCTTATAGTTGACCACGACCCCGTGTCCGCTGAGCACGGCCCCGTGGTGGGCAATGGAAGCTTCTACAACTTTGTCTTTTATGCTGACACTTGGGCACGCCCCCGTGCTCATTGAGCACGGGGCGTGTTCAGCTTCCTTATTTCTTGTTTTGCTTGGGAAGATGCTGTCGTGGGGTCGGGCATGTCACGTTTGTTCCTTTTCTTGTATTTATGTTAGATTTAGCTGCCTTTTTGCTTCTTTTGTTAATTTGAGCTCATTTAATCCTGAAAATACAAAAGGAAGACAAAAACACATTTTTTCCAACATTAGTACTAAAAAAGGGTTAGTTTTATGCCATAATTGATGTAATTTATATGTTGCATTTTGCACACATCAAATACCCCCACACTTGAATCTTTGCTTGTCCTCAAGCAAAACTCTTTATAATGTGGCTTTACACTCCCAAATGGAATTGGTAGAAAAGAAGGTTTTTGGGCTTGTCATAGAGTGTTGGGATTTCCAAGATTCTTTATTTAGTTTTATTTTTATTTATTTACAATCCTATTCATCATGATTTATTTAAAACTTTTCATAAGATAAATTACTTATTAGGGCATAACATGCCTCTTTAAAATTCTATTTATATACAAATTCACATACCTCACGGGGGATCACTCAACACTCGGCCGAAGATGTATTTTAGTGAATCACTCGAGAGCGGCATGGAACTTACTCCTACCATAGGCTTGCCAAGCAATCAATCATCCTCCTTTTTAACTATATACCTTTGTAAATATCAAGAGGACTTTTGGGTGAAGGGTTAGGCTTGGGTTAAAGGTAGGTGGTTGGGTTAGTGGTTAGTAGAAAAGGGCGAAAAAGCGTAAAAAGCGTAAAAAGCGTCGGTTTTCGAAAGACTTTTTATTTTTGCAATTTTTATTTTGATGAAGCTATTATTCAAACAAAGTTATTTTTGATGAACTTGTTTGTTTATTTCTTTTCTTCATCAACAAAACATAAAAAAAAAATCAAAGTCAAACGAAAAACCAAGCTTGTTACTAAAACAAAGGGTTAAAAATAAAAAGGTTTTGGTGGGTGAAAGGGTGTTTGGTTTGGGTTAAGAAATGAAAAGGTTTAGGCTCAAAGGGGTTAACTAGGGGGATTTTGGATAGGTGGTAAAAAAGAAAATAATGGTGTAGAAATAAAAAGGGTTAGTCCTAATGCCTCCATCATTTACTTACTCGGGTTTAAGTTGGTAAGGACCGGGAATGTATCGTCGTGGCAAGTTCTAGAGTTGCAAGAACCAAGCGGCTATTCACACAAGAAACGAAAAATGAGCATTTAATTTAAAGATATGTATTTGTATGCTCAATAAAGGCTAAAAACTATCTTTTGTGGGAATGGATTTTATGTGATCAAGTATATATAATTAAATTTTAACTAAGCTTGTCATGCCTTTTCATAATTTTCTTATGTTGGTTCTTTTTATCACGACGCTATCGGTTGTAAATTTGTAAAAATATAACCTTTTTAGAATTTGAATTTCCCGAGTTAAACCTAGACAAGTAAAAAAATTGAAATTTTTTGGAAAAAAATTTGGGGTGATTAGCGGTTCCAATAGAGTTTTGTGTAAGGCTTGTAGTTAGGACTTGCAAGATTCAAGGTTTTAGCATCCCCCCCACACTTAAATTACACATTGTCCTCAATGTGTCCCAAAAATAAATTTTTAGGTTGATTGAATGTGTAAAAAGGTGTGAAAAAGCAAAAATTTGTGTTACTGAGCGCTGGACACGGCCCCGTGTTCAAGTGCCAGTAACAAAAATTAAACAAAAGAAACAGAAGCCTGGACACGGGGGCGTGTTGGGTGAACACGACATGTGTCCAGTTTACCTGAACTGGGTTATTTCTGCAGACTGTGCAGCACGGGGCCGTGTTGGGCGGACACGGCCCGTGCTGAACTTACTGTTAATGAAGAAAATTGTCGGATGGCCCTGTTTTCCTGCATGGGTGTTGGTTCAAGTTTCCTTTGTTATCCTTTGCCATCCTCAGTGTATTTTATTCGTTTCAACACCATCCAAACACCAAATTAACTAAAACCAGCATTCGTTAAGTCATAGAGAGAATTACATAATAGTCCTAAAAAATGGAAAATAAAGCAGAAAATAAAAGTTAATGGTCCTAAATTAGATAGGTCAAGTGATACGTAAAATCATCCTAAGGAGTTCTACTTCTACAATAAGAACCAAAATTCCGGAAATAGTCTTCTGGTATCTAAAAGTCTTGTAGAACTCCGAGCCGAGGGGCGTTTAAAGCCATTCTTCTATCTCTCTTGGGAGGAAGAAGGCAGCGTCATTCTCTTCAACATCTTGTGGAGGAGAAGCGACACCGACCGGAACCCCTTGTAGCACTTCCCGAGGGGGCTCCGGATGCATGGCGTACCACTCGGCCAGTATGATGACTTCAGGAACCACATTCCATGCCCTTTGGGTAATGATTGGTACCAAAGGAGGAGAAGCGAGAATGTTCAACCTTTGGTGCAAAAGGTTGACCTCTCGAAGACATCCTTCTAGTCCCACCGTCAAATGATTAATACGGTCAACCAATGCCTCTTCCACCCCTGTCATTTCATCAAGGGCCTCTCTTAAGGCGTAAACATAGTTTACAAGAGAATCTTCAACCGTTGATGACCTTCTCCCTTGTCGGTTGTTTCTGGAGTGTGATGAAGATGTTCCGCTAGTTCTGCTCGCCATTCTGAGAAAACAAACCGAGAAGAGTTCAACTTTATGAAATCAGTACTTCGGACACGGCCCCGTGTTCAACGGACATGGCCCGTGTTCAAATGTTTGCAGATTTTTTTGGACAAGGGATCTTGGAGTTTTAATTTGTTTTCATGATGTTTAAAACGTTTTTAAGCAGAAACAACTTAAAACATTGTTGTAGAACTTATTTTTAACAAGATCCCATGAATAAAAATCTAACAAACATCTCATTAAAGCTTGAAATTATGGAGATTTTTAGTTTTAATGGAAGCATGAAGGAAAATTGAAGAAGATGGAAGTGGATAAAAGAGGAAAGGACAAGAAGGGTGTTGAGAAACTTCTTTTAGAAAATACCTAGGATGGTATATGAGAATATTCCCCAAATCTATGTCCCTTGAATGGTTCAAATGTGCAGGATTCTTGGCTGCATTTATAGAAAACGACAGTATGCTGCACACGGCCCCGTGTCGGCTGGACACGGCCCCGTGTTCAGGGGGAATCCTGACACATTTTGTCCGTATTCTGACACGAAATCAGACGGGAATCTTTGAGTGGACACGGGAGCGTGTTGACCTGGACACGACCCCGTGTCTAGAAGCTGTCTTATGGAGTTTGCCTAATTTTAAGGAACTTATCCAGATCGGGTGGTTCCTTACTAGATGGAACAACCCCAAAGTACCTAAGATACCTTAATTGTTCTAGATTGAGACGAGAACGCAAGAGGTTGTCGGTGAGGGTGATTCCTATGCTATATGTAAGTGGACAAGTCCAACCCTTTCCCGGGCTCTCGTTAAAGAAGGTGTATGCCGAATCGCTCAGGTCTATGTATGCATCGAACGAAGTCGATGGGGAGTCCTTCACGGCACAATCGGCACAGGGACGACTATCGCTCAAGTCCTCACTAGAGTTAGAAGTATCGTCGGGGACAACGAAGTTGTTTGAATGCGATTCCAACACTTCTTCTTGGTTATCATCTTGAGATAAATTATTGAAATCTATCCTAAGTTCTTTTAACCAATTAAGAATTAGATCTTCTAATTGAAATAGTTCATCAAGAAGCATTTCTCCTAGAAAATCTGGTTGGGAGCATTCGAGGGAGAGATAGGGATTGTTTTTACTTTCGCCCCTCTTAAGGATACAAGGAAACGATGGGTCTATATAGTGGGGCTTATAATTTAGAAAATAACATTCTAATTCCTTATGGGTACCACCACATATTTGACACCACGTACCATAAGAGTGTCGAAAGTAAAAAGTATCAGTATCACTCATGTTTGTGTCAGAAATTACCAACCGCCGGGATCTTATGGTTCTGTTTTCAGTAACTGAATCTTGGGCACGGGGCGTGTTGAGTGGGCACGGCCCCGTGTTCAGCTTACTGTCTGACTTAAAACAGGATTGCCAGTTCCAATGATTGGGCACGGGGCTTGTTCAGCAGGCACGGCCCGTGCTAAGTTCTGCAGAAGCTGAAAAACTAAGAAAAATCCTAAAAAAATAGAAAAATAAAAAAACGATTAGGCCGTTGATTCCTGACTTTCTTAAAATCCTTGTGTCCCAGGCAACGGCGCCAAAAACTTGATGTGCGTTAGGTGTATATATAGGTTTAAGTATATTTTAAGCCCTTTTACACTTTCTTTAGCCAAGTTTTAAATTTATAAAACACGATATTTACTAACACTAAACACACATATGGGCAAGTGCACCCATCGTGAGCATAGTATAGTGTTGGTAAGATACCGAGGTCGTCCAAGGACACAAGAGCTTTTAGTACCGGTTTATCCTCAACGTCTAATCAAATCAAAAGTTTAGAAAATGGTTTTAAACTACGAAAATAAAAACTAACTAAAATGCTGAAAATAAAAAATAAAAGAAAAACAGATAGACAAGATGAATCACTTGGTTCCGACTCGTGTTTAGTGTAACCTTTGATTATTTCCGCACTTTTGCACTATTTAAGAGATTATCTTAGTTATTGTAGTAGGCCCCTCTTTTGAAGGTGACGTTACCCTCAACCCAGTAGTTTGAGTCAGCAAGGATACAATCCTAAAGGGTCGGATTATTGAAAGATAATTAATTAAGTTATTAATGCATACTGTGGTAGGCCCCTCTTTTGAAGGTGACGTTACCCTCAGCTAAGTAGTCTGAGTCAACAGGGATACAGTCCTAAGTAGCCGGGTTAAAGTATTAATAGTAGTTTAACTTATGAGGGGATCAAAGAGTTTGGACCCCCGCCATCCAATACCGTTAAGTATTGAAGGAGGTCCTACTAAATTTGACCCAGGTCCTTTGCAGGATCTATACACTGAACAATGGCAAGACTCTTACCAAACCGTTCCCTTAACCCCCAACCAGGTAGCCAACATACCTCCATATAGACCGTGGAGATATGAATAGTGGAAATCTTTTATTTTATATAGACAGTAAAATAATGCCAAGACACCACGGACAAACGATAAGGAAGAATCACCTTCAACATAAGAAACTAGTTATTAAAGTCATTAATACATAACCAATTAAAAAGTGTGAAAAGATTAAAAATAAAAAGTATTACACTAGATACTTTGTCTTCACCAAGTGATGTAAGAGACTTAGGCAAACATGGCCTTGATTGTCAAGAACTCTTACGATCAATCTTGGATCCCGAGACGACTCACACACTCTATGATGGACAATGGATGATGGTGGTGGATGATGGTGTTATGGTGGTGGTGGGTGGTGGGTGGTGGGTGAAGTGTGAGAGAGGTGGAGTGCCAAGGGATGGTTTGAGCTTGAGCCAAGCACTCCTATTTATAGGCTGAACAGAAGCTCGGGCACGGCCCCGTGTCCAGTGGGCACGGCCCCGTGTCCACATCCTTCTCTGTCTTCATTAATTACTCTTGTCTTTATTAGTTGACCACGGCTCCGTGTCCGTTGGGCACGACCCCGTGTGCAGAAACATATCTGTACTATCAAGATTTGCCTGGATTCTACGAATCTTATAGTTGACCACTACCCCGTGTCCGCTGAGCACGGCCCCGTGGTGGGCGATGGAAGCTTCTACAACTTTGTCTTTTATGCTAACACTTGGGCACACCCCCGTGCTCATTGAGCACGGGGCGTGTTCAGCTTCCTTATTTCTTGTTTTGCTTGGGAAGATGCTGTCGTGGGGTCGGGCATGTCACGTTTGTTCCTTTTCTTGTATTTATGTTAGATTTAGCTGCCTTTTTGCTTCTTTTGTTAATTTGAGCTCATTTAATCCTGAAAATACAAAAGGAAGACAAAAACACACTTTTTCCAACATTAGTACTAAAAAAGGGTTAGTTTTATGCCACAATTGATGTAATTTATATGTTGCATTTTGCACACATCAATCCGAATACACGATCACCTTGCTCCCCCAAATGTAGGATCTAAACTTGTCCAAGGCACACACCAACGCTAATAATTCTTTCTCGGTTGTGGTGTAATTTAGTTGCGCCTCGGAAAAAGTTTTACTTGCATAGTAAATTACCACCGGCTTCTTATCAATTCTTTGGCCCAAAACCGCTCCAATGGTCGTGTCGCTAGCATCACACATAATCTCAAACGGCTTCGACCAATCCGGTGGTTGCAAGATAGGAGCTTTCACCAACTGTTCCTTCAACACACGAAACGCTTGCAAACATTCGTCAGTAAAATCAAATGGAACATCTTTCAATAATAAATTACATAAAGGTTTTGTCATTACACTAAAACCCTTAATGAATCTTCTATAGAACCCAGCGTGTCCCAAAAATGATCTCACCCCCTTAACATTCTTTGGTGGGGGTGGAGATGAAATTACCCGAATCTTTGCTTTGTCTACCTCCATTCCCCGGTCCGATATCACATGCCCCAACACAATACCCTCTTGAACCATAAAATGGCTTTTTTTCCAACTTAGCACCAAGTTTGTCTCAACACACCTTTTTAAAACTTTTTCTAATTCGTCAAGACAAGAGTCAAAACTTGGGCCAAAGATGGAAAAATCATCCATAAACACTTCAAGAGACTCCCCGACCATGTCCGAAAATATACTCATCATACATCTTTGGAATGTGGCCGGGGCGTTACATAGTCCAAATGGCATTCGCCGAAAAGCAAATGTACCATATGGACATGTAAACGTGGTTTTGTGTTGGTCGTCCAGGTGAATAGCAATTTGGTTATAACCCGAATACCCATCCAAGAAACAATAGTATTTTTTACCCGAAAGTTTTTCAATTATTTGATCAATGAAGGGTAACGGAAAATGGTCTTTAGAGGTAGCGGCGTTTAGTTTTCTATAATCGATGCAAACTCGCCACCAGGTGACCGGTCGAGTGGCAATTTGCTCGCCTTGTTCGTCTTTTATTACCTGGATGCCGGCCTTTTTAGGCACTACCTGAGTCGGACTTACCCACGCACTGTCCGAAATGGGATAGATGATCCCCGCATCCAACCACTTGATCACTTCTTTCTTTACCACTTCTCTCAAGTTCGGGTTCAACATTCTTTGTGTTTCATGGGTTGGCTTCGCATCTTCACTTGTAATGATCTTGTGCATTACAATGGATGGACTAATACCCTTCAAGTTAGCTATCGTCCATCCAATTGCCGCCTTATTAGCCTTCAAAACCCGCAATAATTCTTCTTCTTGAGCTACCGCCAAATTAGAAGCAATGATCACCGGTAAGGTGTCATTCTCCCCCAAAAATGCATATTTTAAATGTTTCGGTAGCTCTTTTAATTCCACATTTGGTGGACATTCCAATGAAGGTTTTGTACCCGAATCAATTCCCACCGGTAAAGTCTCCGTTTGGTGGGTCCATGGCAGTCTTCCTTCTTTCACCGCGAGAGCCTCTTGCTCCTTCTCTTCTACTTCCAACGCACATGCATGAACCTGCAAAGACACATCACAAACACAAGATTCCAAAACCTCTTCCTCATACTCCTTCGGGTCGTATCTATCTATAAAATCTGCTAGAAAACACTCATCACCAAAAACATTAGCACCGTTAGTAAAAACATTTAATCTCATTTTCCTATTACCGAATGTCATGTCGACCGTACCATATCGACAATCAATAACGGTGTGTGCGGTGTTCAAAAATGGTCGACCCAAAATAACATTTTGTTGTTGAATTGGGTCCGAGGATGAGTAATCTAACACAAGAAAATCAACGGGATAATAAAATTCATCAACTTTAACTATCACATCCCGCACAATACCCCGAGGAAGTTTATGAGACAAATCGGCTAATACCACCGTTGTCTCGACCCGTTTCAATGGACCAAATTCATATTGGTCATATAACCCCCCGGTAAGATACTTACTCCGGCTCCAAGATCTTATAACGCCCTTTCAGTTTGAAAATTTCCCACTTGAATATTAATAAGAGGCGTTCCCGGATCTTGTAGCTTAGGAGGAAGATCTCCTTTCAACACCGCGCTTACCCGCTCCGTCAAGTCAACCAATTTAGGCACTTTTTGTTGCCTCTTTTGGGTACACAATTCTTTCAAAAACTTGGCGTAAGCGGGTACCTGTTTTATTGCTTCAAGTAGAGGAAGATTAATTTTAACTTGCTTGAAAACCTCCCACATTTCTTCCTTTTGAGGACCCCGTTTTGAAATAAAATTTTTCCTACCCGGATCTAATAAAGCCGAGGGGAATGGTACTTGACTAGATCCCCCATCCTCATTTTTATTTTCTTTTTCTTTATTAATTTTGGGTTTTTCAAAATTGGGTTTTTTAGAAGAATTGTTAGATGTTTCATTTTCTTCCTCACTCTCTTGACCCGTTATGTCTTCAACCAAATCCGGTGAAGGATTGGTTTTGTACTCTTTCCCACTTCTCAAAACACTTACATGATGAATATTAACATTGTTACCTCTAAAAGTATTATGAGACGGGTTTACCTTAGTGTCGCTTGGTAATTGACCTTTATTTTTTTTCAAGTCCGCCACTTCGGTTGCGAGTTGACCCATTTGGGTGGTCAAAGTTTGAATTGCTTTGTCTCGGGCCTCATCCTTTTGCATACGTGCATCATCCATTTGGTTCCTCTTTTGCATCTCTGCTTGCATGTTCTTTAACATTTCATCATCTCGTTTCCACCCGAAGACCCCCCTTGTTCTTGACCCGTTTGATATTGTCTTTGGTACCCTTGATTGTTCCCACCTCGATATCCACTTTGATTGTTGTAAGGTTGGCGCGAACCAAAGTTACCTTGACTTCCTTGAAAATTCGGGTTTGCTTGATTTGAGGGATTCCTATACCGAAAATTTGGGTGGTTTCTCAACCCGGGGTGGTAAGTGTTAGAATTCATGTTGTAATTTCTACCACCCCCTCCTTGACCTTGCACAGCATGAACCTCTTCACATTGCCCTTCACCTCCTTAGCAATTTTCAGCCGCATGTCCTATCTCATTACAAATAGCACAAACATCATAAATTTGGTTAGAAGTTTGAACATTGCCATCATGTACCGCATGCACTTGAGTTCGGGTAATGGCCGGTCGTGCTCTCCTTGACGCTTGAGCTTTTCTTTTTGATGTAATTGTCTTTTGCTCCAAAAACTCCCAATCGTCATGCTCGTAGTTTATACCAAAAGTACCATTTGTGATGGACATTAAATCGCGAGCATCTTCAGCACTTAACCCCTCATGGAAAGCATTCATTAATTCCCAAAGTTCTATCCCATGGTGAGGGCAATTCTTAATCATCATGTTGAAACGTTCAAAGGCCTTATGAAACATTTCACCTTGTTGTTGTTGAAAACTCCTCAACCCCTTCCTAGCATCATTGATCTTTTGAGCGGTGTAAAATTCATCTAAGAAAATTTGTTGCATCTCCGCCCATGTGTAGATGGATGCCGAAGGTAGAGTGTAAAACCACTTCTTTGCCTTGTCTTCCAAAGAAAATTGGAATAGTACCAGTTTGACATCGGCCGAAAAACCTTGACTCCCCCAAGAGTGTTGCAAATCGAGTCATAAGCCTCCAAATGAAAATAAGGCTCCTTCGTTGCTAGACCCTTATATTTTGGCAAGCTTTGCAATGAATTGGTTCTCACCTCAAATGTCCTCCCTTGATTATTGTGAGGAATAACTACCGGTGAAGGATTGTGAGTGATCATCGGCCTAAAATGCGCTTCAATGCCTCTCGCATGTTCTCTAAGATGTCATCTTGGTACACCCAACCGACCCCATGGATGAATAGGACCCATTGGTCTTTGTATATGCCCTTGAGGTACATGTGGTTGAAATTGATGTTGTGGCATCGGTGGGTGTTGAATTGTCCTTTGGAATTGTGGTTGTGCATTTTGTGGACGAACTTGTTGCAATGGTATAGGACGTTGCACTTGTGGCCCTTGTGGCCTTGGCCGAATATGTTGTGGTATAAGTTGTTGTTGTGGAATTCTACCAACACTTGGCATTCCTTGAGTTTGACCTTGTACATAAGAAAACTCCCATTGATCTCCATCACCCCCATATGCATATCCTTCTTCCTCATAACCCTCAAAATCTTCATACCCTTCTTCATATCCATCTCCTCCTATACCCGAAGATTGCCCAAATGGAAAAGATGAATATTGGAAACCCGATTGGTTCTGTGGTCTAAATGATGAAGTAGCATGGACAACAGTTGAACTTTGTGGTAGTGTATAGGTTGAAGATGATTGACCTAAAGCTGGGAAGAAATGGGAAAATGATGGAATTGTAGTAGCAGGGTTAAAGGTGAGTGTAGGTTCATCTTGGGTGGTAATAGGTTGTGTAGTGTTGGTTGGTGTAACATCATGAGGTGGAGTAGGGTCGGTAGTAGTGTTAGGCATGGTGGTATTTGGTGAGGGTTGTGTTGATGATGGTATGAATGGTTGTATAGGCTCACCCGTAGTGGGTGGTGGTGGTGGATCCATATATCTAAGTGGTGTAGTTGGTGTTGTTGGTGAACCGCTGATTTTGCTCTCTCTTAACAAGACTCTGTTTCCTCTTAAAGTTCGCTCAATTTCTGGATCAAATGCCAATGGTGATAGCTTGTGAGAGCTTCTAGTACGCATGCACCTGTAAATACCTGCACAATAACACACCCAGCGTAAACCAGAAAAATAACAACTAAAAGAGATCAAAAATAACACACGTTGCGCAATACTCCCCGGCAACGGTGCCAAAATTTGACGTAATGTCGTGGTCACAATCAAATTTAATCCAATTACTACTAAATAGATAGTGGCAAGTGGGTATCGAACACAGGGAGTTTGTGGAATATATGTTATTTGAAGGTTTATCTAAGTTAACTAAAATTAAACTAAATGCAATAAAAGTAAATTTCAAGAGTTGGTTTGATTGATTTGTGTAGGATCGAGAAACGACCAAAACGAGTCTTTCAAAAGAGTTCTAAACCAAAACGAGAGGCGGAATCAGACGTTTCGGTGTTGGTTCAGCTTGATTTGCACTAGAAAGTAGTTTAATCGTCTTGTTTATTGATATGACACGTTTACAGACCTGTAGACACTTCAGCAGAGCTTCGCTGCTGGAATGGAGAAAAGTTACAAATGAAATGACAACATGACCTATTTATAGAGAGCTCCACTCCACATGGACTGGATACACCACTCCACATGGACTGGACAGTTCAGCTCCGTTTCCTGTTTCTTTCGTTCTATACGTCTATAACTATCAATTCTAGTACATGACTCAATACAATACGAAGTCAACAGACATATGCACCAACAGACTCCCCCTTGGATGTTGACGAAGTCTTCGGTACTAGTCTTCAGTATGTCGAGTCTTCATCCTTGATCATTCGTCTCGCTCTTTCCAAAGAATCTGACAGAGTAAGCATCCTTCATTCTCTCTTCTTTTCGACTCCAGAATCTCCACTTGGCTCTTATCTCACTCTAATTCTCTTGATCAGATCTTTTAACATCATCAACTCTTCTCCCCCTCGGATGTTGATCTACTAGCAGACTCCCCCTTAAATTGTTCCGGGATCGTAGTCTTAAATCATTCTTGTTTCAAGATCGTGATCTGGCTCTCAATTAGCTCAGTAATCAAAATTTAGCTAACCTGCACATTCTCTACCTCAAAGTAAATTTCACAAATTTAAAATTTAACAAAGTTAATCTCACTTGCAGGTATTAAACAATCAATAAATGATTTTACAATGTTAATCTTTGATAAACCACTTGAAGAAATATCATTTTTCTTTTCAAACAAATTTTTCATTTCAACATCTCAAACACACTCTCCCAACCCTTATGTCGTCATGTTTAGCACTTGGAATTTTGAAAATCAGCTTTTTCAAACATCAGTTGTCGAAAATCTTTTTGACTTTTTCAAAAATTATGCTAAAACACTCCAATTTTTTATATATATATATAACAGAAAAGTAGTAAAGAAATATTTACAAACAATATTTTTGTGAGTTTGTGTAAGAGGATCATATCAGTTTTTGAGACAAATCACCAACACCGTTAAGCTTTAAACATTTTAAGTTCTAAACGATTCACTTAGATTGTCAGTATACCGATCCATTTAAATTTTCACACAAATTTCAACTGTTTCGAGATACGAGATTAATGTTTTAGATACTTAAACTTATTAGCGTGTCCCACCTCAGAATATACTCCCGTATCCAGATCCCAATATTCAGTCTTACAGGTGAATATACCTAGAAGATATCTTTAAGGGCTTAAATTGCGAGGGCCATGAGAGCTCAGGCTATTGCTTCCGCAAAATCAGAGAGATGATGGCTTTGACTTTTGGTGTGTTCCCTTTAGAGAATCTTTTCTTCAACAGCACATGATTAGCATTTTGCAATGTTTCATCATTTTTTATGCTGAGGGGGGTGCTTTTATTTCAAACAACCGAAAAGTATTATACGGGGACTAGGCCATTGCTTCCGCAAAATCAGAAGTCCCGGGATAATACCCCAGATATCACTAAGCATAAAGACCTAGTATCTCAGAAAGAGGGACCTTTCAAACAAGATTTCGGGGTATATCCGAGAGATGTTCCCCACGATATAAGCAAGTTTGAAATTTAGGTTTATATCTCGACACAATCTACTAAATGTGCAAAAACCTACTGGCATATCATCAGTGAGACCGTTTATCACATTTGACTTTCCAATTCTTTAGCATGCCGTGATAGTCCACTGATGTACTATCATTTCCTCTTTTCTCAACAAAACTCGTTTTTGATTTTATCATGTTTTTGAATTTTTCAAATTTTCAAATGTTTTTGGATTTTCTGAAATTTCTTACTCCCCCTAAAATTCAAAATCATTTAAAGGAAATTTGAAAACAAACTATACAAATAAAGTGACAACTGATATCGAATCACTTCAGATCGCCATCCACTTGGCATAAACAATCAGAACTCCCCCTTTCAACAAACTCTTTTCCCATTGTGATTTCAAAACAATTAAGTTTGTTTTAATCAAATGGTTTTTCCAGAAAATTAGTTTCGTTGATTTTACCACTTGGAAGTTAGGGGTTCATCACATTGTTTCTCAATCATTTGTGGGAAAAACAAGTACAACTTAATGTCCTTGATTTACCACTTGTAAGTGAAAACCTTCTTCAACCTCTTGTAGGTTCACTTCTCAACCAAAACCACTTGTAAATCAAAATATAACAATATAAAGATATCACCTGTAGATTTACCAACCAAACAATTTAAGAATGATGCTGATTCCTGCTCCACTCTTACCAACCTGGGAGCTCCGGCAAGTCAGGTTTTTCAAGTAAAAAACACAGACACCCAAGCCTGACCAGCCTTGGGTGTAACCAACTCATCTGCAGTTGGGTTGTAAGTTGCCTTCTTAGATTTATAAAAATCTTTAGCCCCTTTAACCTTCCCCTCGATGGTGGTTCGGTTTTATCAACAACTATTTCTTTGAGTTTTTCTGAGACTCCCTGTTTTGTGTTGGTTGCCTTTGGACAGTTCCAGGCGATATGACCAACTTCTTGACACATGTAACAGGTTCTTGTCTCTTTTCTCTGATGAGCTTCATACTTTGCAATCTTTTGTTTTTCAGCTAAGAACTCTTTATTTGTTTGTCCCCAGAAAGAGCTCTTCTTTTCATCCTCAGCTGAAATACCTGAAACGAATTTTGTATTTGTTTTAAAAATTTTCTCATTTTTATGATTTTCTGGTGGAGTAAAACCCAATCCTTTCTTTTTGAAATTACCATTATGCTTTGGTTTCTTTTGAAAACCAGAACCAGAATTGTAACCCATTTTCTTATTTAATCTTTGTTTAATTCTTGAGGTGTAAGGTCTAGGTTTTGCAGAAAGATTTTCATCTTTTATTTCAGAAATATTAATTTCTGTTAATTTGAAAACCTTTTTAATCATTTCTGTTTTAACACCTCTTATTGGAAACTCTTTATCAAAATATAATTTGTCAGAATCATTCAAAGTATATGCAACTTCAAATGTTTCATCATTCAAATTGGATTTTGACAACAAAAATTCTTTACTATAAACCCGTTTTCCCGACGACTTTGAAATCTTGACAGACGAACTCGAACTTCCAGACTCGGACATTGACTCGGACTCCTCATCCTTATCCAACACCTGATCGACCATCTTTTTTATTAACTCAGACTCATGATCTGTGTCAGACGCTGTGAACGTGATGTCAATACTATCTGGTAACATGTCGGTTATCTCAGACTCTAACTTTATATTGATTGCCTTTTTTACTTGTTCCTCATTTGGTTTTCTAGGCGAATACCCTTCCCAAATCGGAGGCGGACACTTGTTATAACTGACACTCTGTTTCTTACCAGTATCCTTTTTCTTCGGCTTCTTGTCGTCAAAAGCTTCAAAACCTGCAACAGTTGGATAAATTCTGTCAATTAAGTAATCAGAACTTGAATAACTTTTCAGTAATCATCTGATTCTTTCATTTTCAACTTTTTCAATTTCCAACTCCTGCTTCAACTTAGCACACTCTTCAATGTAGTAATTTATCTCTTTTTGTTTGGACATCATTGTTACATTCATCATTGTCAAAGCATCTTCTCTTTCAGAGTTTGTCTTCTGCAAACTATTCACAGTTTTGTTCAATACATCATACGATTCTTTCACATTCTTGACATCAAACAACAACTTCTCTTTCAACTTTTCAAGCTCACTAAACCTTTCATCTTTATCTTCACATTGTTTGCAAGGTTCCAAACATGTAAGACAAGGTTTTGTGACTTCAACAATCTTTTCAATCTCCACAATCTTCTCGACTTCAACTACCTTTTCCACTTCAACTATCTTCTCAACAATCTTAACTTCTTTCGTTTCTTTAGCAGCTTTTCTCTCTTTAAGTTTCTTCAATTTGTCTGTAAAATAAAATTCAAAATTGTCAGAAGATAAATGAGTTTTTCCAATGTTTATCTGTTCAACTTCTTCATCATCATCACTAGTATCTGTTGAACTATTTTCAGAAGAAACAGATTCTTCATCTTCACTTTTCTCTTCATCAGATAACACTGCTATCCATTCTTTCATTAAATCTGGCTTTTGAACAATTTGAGCAATGAAAGCTTTAAAATCCCTATTCTCATCCACAAACTTATCCCAGCTAAATCCTGGAGACATTTTCTCATCGTCTTGATCAATGATAATAAGCTTTCTTGTTTGCATCTTCGATCATTTTCCCATGAGCAGTTTGTGAATCCTTTTGTTGATGCGGTTGATGAGCAACTTGTTGATATATAGCCTTCCGATAATAATCATGGCCACCAAACGGATTCTTTGCTCCATTTGCTTCTTGATTTTTGCATTCTCTTTTGAAATGACCTTTCTCCCTGCATCGAAAACAAGTAACTTTAGATTTATCAAAACCCAAAGTAGAAACATGTGCATCCAAGAAATCATTTCTTCCTGTAATCATTTTGAACTTTTCAGCTCTTCTCAAGACACTAGCTAAGCACCATTTGATATCCATAAGTTCCAATTCCTCTGCATCAATCTGGTCATAATCTTCCTTAGTTAACATAGGATTACCAATTCTTCCAGCAATCAATCCTTCATAAGATTCCAAAGCAGTAACCAGTAATGCCATATGACTCTTAACAACTTCTTCAGAAAAATTCTGACCATTTTGAAGATGCAACGCAACATTGCACTGAATCATATGTCCATTACCAACATTTGAACTTTGAACACTTGAAGGATTAACATTTGAAAATCCACTAGTGTTGATTGAACTTTGACTGACTGACCCGGATGAATTTCCTGCACTAAAAGCAGTTTGGATCTTTGGACTTGCTTCAACAGTTTGAACATTTCCTTTGTAGTACAATTTGATATCTTGTTGATTGCTCGAGCTGTTCATTCTTGCAATATTTTGTTGTTCAAGATCCTGTGCCTCAAGTTTTTCAATAAACTGTCCAATTGACAATCTACTAAACTCTCCTGAATTCTTTAAGATCATGAGATAAGTACCCCATTCTTTCTGTGGCAATGCGTCAGCCAAATTTTCAACCCATTCTGCTAGAGTTTTAGTAATTTTCAACTGAGACATGGTACGTACAAGATGACAATATCTCTCAATGAGAGTCTTTGTAGATTCACCTGGCATACTAATAAACAACTCAAACTCCTTTTTCAGCAGAGATGCTTTACTCTTGAGCATTTCTGTGCTTCCTTCAAACTTTTTCTTAAGTGCTTCCCAAATCGAAAACGCACTCCCATTATGCTGAAGCAAAACAGATATATCCTCTTTAACCGCTTGTTGTAAAAGACTTATCATCATTTTCTCTCCTTTATAGCTATCTCTCTCTTTGTCTGAAAATTCCGAGATAATTTTGTCAACATTCAAAGCAGTCTGCGGTCTAACATATTTTGTTTCAATGCTTTCCCAAGCTCTTAGATGGTTTGCCTGAACCCAATTTTCAAAACGATTTTTCCATCCATGGTACTCTTCAATTCCCATAAGTTTCGGGGGTTTTTGCAAGGTTCCGGTTTCATTTTCCATGTTCATGTTTTTAGCAATTTCAGCCGGAGTAGTCGGGGATGTGGCAAATGCGTTGTAAAACTCTCCTTCCATGATTCGGTAACAAACTTTTCACAATAGACACTTTCAAACGAGATTAGGTTCTTCAAACGGAATTCCCCAAGCGAAATTACCTGTATACAATCAAACAAAAAACGATTAGTTTAAACGAACTGAAAATGTGAATGTGTGTGACGGTTGAATCGATCTAGGACTCGTGTCGAAGATTTGCGGACTCGTTCAATGTATTCCGGGTATAACCACTGAATGAATGGACTAGATCAAATGGACCACGAAATATGGGCTTCCAATGGACCGCAAACAATGAAGTTCACTTGATAACCTGATACACTTAAAATCCAATTGGGCTGATAAACTTTGACTTTAACAAATTATGCACATGAACCGACAACAATTTGATTGGGCCGCATATATGAATCACGTGGACTGACACATGTACTCCTTGAGCCTCTACAATCACATGGTCCGGTGACTTAGTGGGCTGACAATTAATTGAAACAATTTCTTAATTGGCCGACAATTCAATTCAAATCATATTACATTCAAAGTTCAAAACGGCCGACACTTTTAATATTTAAATGCTCATTGGACCGCGCTTTCTAATTCACATGGACTGACACTTTAAAACTCAATTGGGCTGATAGACTTTGTAGACAACTGAAATTCACGTGATGTCAGTACTTTCGATCTGAAATCAAAATTCAAACGGACTGAACAACTTTCATGCGACCTGAGTTGATCACACCGTACGAGCTGACAAAATTTCACACGAATTGAATCTTTTCACACGACCTAAACCCACTTCATGTGAACTGAGGGAGTATTTTCAAACGAACTGATATTGAACTTCACACGATCTGGAACAAACTTCAGACGAACTGGACCATTTTATCAATATTTTGATTTTCTTTGATGAAATTGATAGACTAGAATTGTTCTATAACAAATTCCGATCTCACTGAGATGTTTTTTGTTCAATATTATCCACTGAATCGTTCTAGATCTAGGTTTGAAGATTCAGTTCATGCGAGTTGGACAAACTTTCAAACGAACTGGCCGAAATCTCGTAAAATTGATCAAGATTTAATCTGTTTTAAGGTCTAATACTTTCAGGGATTATATAAAACATTGTTTTGCATGATATACTTCAAAATCAAGCCATTTTATCCAGAAAATCTCGTTTAATTTTGAAAAATGTGAAGAATATGAGTAGAAGTCAGAATTTTTTGATGAAATCGAGCTGAAATCGATAAGAACTCTTCCTCTTGAGCTCTAATACCACTTGTAGGATCGAGAAACGACCAAAACGAGTCTTTCAGAAGAGTTCTAAACCAAAACGAGAGGCGGAATCAGACGTTTCGGTGTTGGTTCAGCTTGATTTGCACTTGAAAGTAGTTTAACCGTCTTGTTTATTGATATGACACGTTTACAGACCTGTAGACACTTCAGCAGAGCTTCGCTGCTGGAATGGAGAAAAGTTACAAATGAAATGACAACATGACCTATTTATAGAGAGCTCCACTCCACATGGACTGGATACACCACTCCACATGGACTGGACACATGCCACTCCACATGGACTGGACAATTCAGCTCCGTTTGATGTTTCTTTCGTTCTATACGTCTATGACTATCAATTCTAGTACATGACTCGATACAAGACGAAGTCAACAGACATATGCACCAACAATTTGATTTTTAAAACTAAGATTACTATTCTAATTGCAAAATGAAAGTGTTGGTTGTAAACAAATTAGAGACAAATGACCATCTTTATTTTCTGGTTTACTTTAACATTTATGCTAACATTCCACTAGAAAGAACTACATAGACATAGTTCATGTGTAATTACTTGTAGTGATGAAAGGGAACTAAGTACTCAGATTCCTAGAACGTGAGGTTGTTACCCGATGATCAATTAACCCTTACCCAAGCCTAATTATACCCATGATATCTCGATTGCCAACGGCACCAAGAACGTATGGTTTCAAACTAGTTTAACATAAGAATCAACAATTTACAACAAAGCAATCACACACCAAAATAAACACATCATAAAGATAAAGATTGTTATTCTAGAAATAGGAAATCAAACATAAAGTCTTATGCAAACCTTCAACTAAAGACAATCATAAAGAGTTTAGCCACTCATGGCTTGAACAAACATCATGAACCAAGTCTCGATATTCAAACAAGTTAAAAACATGAAACAAATGATTAGCAATTGTCTTCAAGCTCCAAGTGCAGCCAATTTCCTGTCTCCAGTGTTGTGTAACCGATTTCTCATGATAGGTGTCACGACCCCCGACCCACCCTGGACGGAATCGGGAGTCGCGAACAGCCCAGTGGTACCGGTGATTATTTTGAAAACGTTGCAGCGGAAAATTCATCAGGACCGTGAGTTAGGAAAAATATCAGAGTTTAGAAAACACCGGATTTTATTTAATAAATGGGATAAACCCATGTTTATAATGGTAGCTTTAATAAAGATAAATTTTATTACATAAAACAATATTTCTTATTTTGATTTAATTAATAAATAAGCCACTTCTTGATGCCTTTTAGTGCCGTATCATCTTTTACTCCAATCTACTGTAATTACCTGAAAAGTGTTTTAAAAAGGTTTTGTCAGCGGGAAATACTGAGTGAATCATTCTATTTAGTAAAACATCCTGTTTATTATAAGTGCCGTATCATCTTGATGCCTTTTAGTGCCGTATCATCTTTTACTCCAATCTACTGTAATTACCTGAAAAGTGTTTTAAAAAGGTTTTGTCAGCGGGAAATACTGAGTGAATCATTCTATTTAGTAAAACATCCTGTTTATTATAATGTACAGTATTAAGAGCGATTACAATTGCCTCATCTTTTAAATTAACTGATCCAGTTGTCACTTTACCGGACTGTGACTGTGGACATATCACTTGTAGGGTCCTTTCACCCCAAGTGATAAATAATTAGTAGCTATGTGCACATCCCCCCACATACTGGCAGTAATTTTAGATAACAAAGACTTAATCCCTGTAACTATAATTTTGATAAAATCATGCTTTTGAAAAGTATTTTGATAAAAAGAGAATGACTCACATTATAAGCATGCAGATTCATACGGCCAAAGTTATAGATAAGCCTCGATATATTGCTGATTTATATAGGCAAAGTTTAGTCTACAGATAAGCTTTTGCAGATTCTTACAGGCAGAGCTTAGCCTATTAATTAACCTCGTAACCTAGTGCATACAAACTAGGTAATTAACTAATATAGCATTTACGATAACTCACGAGATATAACCCTCACAACGAATGACAAAGTGCAATACTTAACAATTCAGCGGATTCACAACGAATGACAGAGTATAGTCCGATTTCGAACAGCACTCAAACATTCAAGTTGAAATCATGATGAATAACAAAGTATATACTCAATTTGAGCGGCACTTAAACATCCATTGGATAGTTTAATCGATCGGACATTGAATCGTAACAGCGATCAAGTTAATACCCTGTGCAGCATCACCCCGCTATACTAATTAGTGATTTCGTGTGTGTTGTGGAAGTGTTTGGATGATATCTCAGCGTAATTTTGGAGTTTTATCGTCGTTCAATCGCCCAGATTCAAGTGCCAAGGCCTGCTATTTATACACGAAAGTTGACATGCTTACGGACCGTAAGCTTCTCAAGGTTGAGGTCCGTAAGGCTGCTTACGGACCGTAAGCTTAGTAGTGTTGCGGTCCGTAAGGATCAATAATAGGCTATAGGGTAGCCACGTTTGGGACTAGCTCAGCTGACTTGATGAATTCGAATTTTTACATTTAGACAACGAGATTTTAAAGATAATCATCAACTAGGGTTTACTCCCCCTGAGTTTTAGGGGCCCTAAACCTGATTCCGATTGTTCTGGAAATTTTAGGGTTCGCGTAGAATCACTTGGGTATCTTAATTAGAGTTTCCTATTGAATAAAATAATAATATAAATAGGACTTTTAATGAGGGTTGTTATATCAGGGGTCCGGGTTTATACTTACGGAACGTTTTAGAACATTTTTGTGTGAGTCGTTACATTCTCCCCACCTTAATAAAAATCTCGTCCTCGAGATTTACTGAATAAGTAGAAATACTTTTTCTTCATCTCAGGTTCCAGCTTCCAAGTGTATTTGGGTTATGATATTTCTTTTAGATTTATGTCATCTTTTTAGTTAATAAAATAATATTAGGGTAGATGACACAGAATTAAAATATCTAATTTTGTGAATACGAGTTGTATCAGAAGTAGGATTCAATGATTTAACTGAATTAGCTCGAGAAATTGATGATAAACGAATGAGATGAAATGATAAAATTTTCAAAGTGACTAGGTTCAAGCTAAAAGATAGATATTTAAAATGAATGTGAAGGACTTTTAGAATCAATAAAAAATCTTTGTCAAAAGAAAACTTTGATTGGCAACTGAGGAAAACTTATAATTGACAGGTTCCAAAATAGAAGTATGAAAAATGATTTGTCAAATATTTATGGTATGAGAAATCAAAGTGTTGAAAGGAGTGAATTGCAAAGATACACTAAAAGACAATAGAGTTAGTGCATTATGGTTTAGAGTTCCAAATTGTTTTAATTGTAAAACAATGTGATAGTATACTATTAGTAATCATATTTTTCATACTTATGTTCTAGAGATTGAAATATAGTAAGAACAAGTTGTTTTGGCATAACCAATTATTATATTATATTTGTAAAGTAGATATATATTATTTGTGTTTCTGTTTAAACCGTATTTTACATATCAAATATAAATACTATATATTATTTGTTATACATTGTTACTATATGTAAATGGTAACCACTTTTAAATAAATATTATTTTTAGTATTTTACTTATACCATGTAAAATAACTTATATTTTCTATGTAATATATATTACAAAATATCGCCATGAAGTTTATTACAAAATATTTTAGTATTATTTTGTAAAAGAATTCACTATTATTTATAACGTTAAATGAGAATTGTAAATAAAGGTATAAAATATTTAGTGTACAAAATATTTGTAAAATATTTTGTAAATATATAACACTTAATGGGTCTATGTGGTTATTTTTATTTTTATTTTGAAATCATATAATGTTGTGAATATTTTTATAAATGTTATAAATAAGTGAAAACGGAGACTATTCGTTATAATGTTCCACTAATCCAACGTATTTGATGACTACCATATTATCTTTATATGGTCATTTTCTTGCTAGAGTGTTATCTAGTTACCACAAAATATGTGATACTTTAATTTATTAAATATCGTTCCCTTTTCTGTTATTATAAATACTAACTTAATATAGATAGTTTTAAAATATCAAAACCCGTGGTAATTTTGACAAAATAATGATATATTTTATTAATATGTTGATCCAAATACCCTAGAATTCACGATTCATCAAATATGTTTAACTATAAGATTTTTACAAAAAGATATTTTATTTTATAAAAGTAAAATAGTAAATGTTTATTTTAATATCAGGCATACGTAATATTGGCTTGAATAAATAACATTTGATATTAAAATACATATATTATAAAAGTATTGTAGAATAATTAAACAAGTTGAACAATTATATATAGGTATAAATGTCTTATTCATGAATACTTAGACAGTTTATTTAGAAAATTTTATTTGTTCCTCTAATTCTTGTTTTGTTTTATGAAATTATATCTTTTTCTTACGGTACAAAGTAAAAATATTTGTACATATATTTAAAATTTTCTAAATAAGTATGATGAACTAGTTATTATCCTGGTGGGATATTGGTTAGTGCTGCCTTGTTTAAGCATAGGTGGCCAATCCATGCCTAACTAAGGCTAGGCTATCCAATACCTGCCCTTGACAATAACCCTAGTATTAAAAATAATCTTAATACTACTACTTATTATTATTAATAATAAAATTATCAATAATAAATAACTAAATAATAACTTTAAATAAAAGTATACCTCAAATATAATTTCTTCACCGTAATGGTTTAAAATATAGTAATACTATATTTGTAAATTAGGTAATTCCATATATAATCAATTAAATTTATATATATTGTTTTTCGATCAACGATGATAGAGCAATAAATATTATGAAAGGCTCGATTGATAATTGTAATAATTATTAAGAGAGATATCGAAATATAAATTTGGGTATTATTATCTGAGCACATGATTGTTTTAAGATTACTTGTATAGAATAATTCAACAAAGTGGATTTAATAATTAAATCCGAGATTAGCGCAATCTTCAGATTTTGTGAAAATATTACCACAAAGTGATTGTGATCACAGAAATGATTTAGTGAAGTCGAGGATCACACAAGCATGTTATAATTCAAGAGTATTGAAATGCTTGTTAGGATTATTCTGAATATGATGGTTTTAATTCATCATATGAAACTTTGAATTGAATATGTAATGCGAGCAAGTTCCAATAATTGAACTCGGTTTAAACAAAATGAGTTTAAATAAGAATATTCGGATATGGTCATAACAGAAACCATGGATGCCAAAGAAAATTGAGTTTTTCAAAAATTTATTGACTCGATGTTAAGAGTTTAGCAATAATGAGGTTTACCGTGCCAAAATCAAGTCTAACTAAAGGATATTTGAGTTTGAATAAAACGAAAAATTAGAATGAAGCCCTCCAGTGGTATTCAGAAATTAAACGAACCACATGCGCAACAAACAGTGCATGTGTAACGTGTGGATTTACCAAGAAATGAAATGAATCAATATCTGCTACTATGAAATAAATCCTCCTGGTATGATGACAGTTAGGAAAAGTAGAAATGCGAAAGTCAACTGATTATAGAAGTCAGAATTTCAACGGAAGAAATATAAGAACTTCTGTCTGGAATTTCGAGTGATAACCTTTATTAAATGACATTACCAGGGAATGTCAAATAAAATGAAATAGGGAATTTGCAAAAGTATATGACTCCTTTTTCGGTGCTAATACTTATGACTCTGATTAGACTGTGCACCGATGTTTTTGTAAAATCTTGTTCTAGCGTACCTTAGCGATATTCTTGTCGCTTGTAGGATCGTGTGGCAAAGTGCTTCTTTTAATAGTTCTTTTACTGACGGAATTTTCATTGGTGTCATAATGCCCAATTATATTTTCCAAAGGTCTTGCCTTGGAAATCATGTGATATTCTTCAACTTCTGTGGATTTATAATTAAATTTTTTTTTTTATGTGTTTTCTTGTATCTTATCATAACTTTACATGCTTTTTACTTGCGTTAATAGTGTTTGAAATTCTTTATGCTTTCGATGGTATCCCAACTTAATGGGTTTCTATTGTTATTATTGTCGCTCAAGTTACTAGGCGGATAATCAAACGAAATACTGTTTGATATTGGAAAAGAAATTCCTGATAAAGAAATCTAGACACAGATACTTGTGCTTTATTCCTATTTGACTTTTGGAATTCTTTATAGATATACCTATCTATATAATCACATATTTCACATGCTGTAATATACATACCCTTAATAAGATCATGTATTTAACAAATTCATATTTCCAAAGCAATTCAGATATCAGATCATGATACTATTTAGGGAAATCTTGTCACTTGTTTGACATATTATTTACCCCGTCTTATCCGGTTCGCGCCGGAGAGGTAATCTCAGTATATCCGGACAAACTGGAGAGTCTTGCTACCCCATACCCAGTCTTGCCGGAGAAAATTTTCTATTTCCCATAAATATTATCTTTTCAAAAAGTGCCTATCTTATTAGGGCTTTTATTCAGAATTAAGGAAATTTGTATTTCCATAACAGATCTTATTATTATATTAATCACTAGATGATTCCTGTGACAGTGTCAATTTACTATTGATCATTCTTTCAACTAGTGCTTTCGGTCATGTCAATGTTGATCATTCTCTCAACTAGTGACTCTGGACTTAGTTGTCTCGTGACATTACTTTATCAATTACTTATGGCACACCAAAATTCATCATATTTATTTACACAAGTACTTAGCTTATCATGAAGCTAATACTAAGGCATCTTTTCTTAAGTTCAAGTTTAAATGCTATCATGTGTGCTATCAGTTAACAGTAATCTCCTAACTCTTTTATATGAATTTAGGTATTATTGTTACAACACCTAAAGGCTTAAAGCAGTGGCTTTTTGAGTTGGCTCTGATACCACCTTCTGTCACGACCCCCGACCCACCCTGGACGGAATCGGGAGTCGCGAACAGCCCAGTGGTACCGGTGATTATTTTGAAAACGTTGCAGCGGAAAATTCATCAGGACCGTGAGTTAGGAAAAATATCAGAGTTTAGAAAACACCGGATTTTATTTAATAAATGGGATAAACCCATGTTTATAATGGTAGCTTTAATAAAGATAAATTTTATTACATAAAACAATATTTCTTATTTTGATTTAATTAATAAATAAGCCACTTCTTGATGCCTTTTAGTGCCGTATCATCTTTTACTCCAATCTACTGTAATTACCTGAAAAGTGTTTTAAAAAGGTTTTGTCAGCGGGAAATACTGAGTGAATCATTCTATTTAGTAAAACATCCTGTTTATTATAATGTACAGTATTAAGAGCGATTACAATTGCCTCATCTTTTAAATTAACTGATCCAGTTGTCACTTTACCGGACTGTGACTGTGGACATATCACTTGTAGGGTCCTTTCACCCCAAGTGATAAATAATTAGTAGCTATGTGCACATCCCCCCACATACTGGCAGTAATTTTAGATAACAAAGACTTAATCCCTGTAACTATAATTTTGATAAAATCATGCTTTTGAAAAGTATTTTGATAAAAAGAGAATGACTCACATTATAAGCATGCAGATTCATACGGCCAAAGTTATAGATAAGCCTCGATATATTGCTGATTTATATAGGCAAAGTTTAGTCTACAGATAAGCTTTTGCAGATTCTTACAGGCAGAGCTTAGCCTATTAATTAACCTCGTAACCTAGTGCATACAAACTAGGTAATTAACTAATATAGCATTTACGATAACTCACGAGATATAACCCTCACAACGAATGACAAAGTGCAATACTTAACAATTCAGCGGATTCACAACGAATGACAGAGTATAGTCCGATTTCGAACAGCACTCAAACATTCAAGTTGAAATCATGATGAATAACAAAGTATATACTCAATTTGAGCGGCACTTAAACATCCATTGGATAGTTTAATCGATCGGACATTGAATCGTAACAGCGATCAAGTTAATACCCTGTGCAGCATCACCCCGCTATACTAATTAGTGATTTCGTGTGTGTTGTGGAAGTGTTTGGATGATATCTCAGCGTAATTTTGGAGTTTTATCGTCGTTCAATCGCCCAGATTCAAGTGCCAAGGCCTGCTATTTATACACGAAAGTTGACATGCTTACGGACCGTAAGCTTCTCAAGGTTGAGGTCCGTAAGGCTGCTTACGGACCGTAAGCTTAGTAGTGTTGCGGTCCGTAAGGATCAATAATAGGCTATAGGGTAGCCACGTTTGGGACTAGCTCAGCTGACTTGATGAATTCGAATTTTTACATTTAGACAACGAGATTTTAAAGATAATCATCAACTAGGGTTTACTCCCCCTGAGTTTTAGGGGCCCTAAACCTGATTCCGATTGTTCTGGAAATTTTAGGGTTCGCGTAGAATCACTTGGGTATCTTAATTAGATTTTCCTATTGAATAAAATAATAATATAAATAGGACTTTTAATGAGGGTTGTTATATCAGGGGTCCGGGTTTATACTTACGGAACGTTTTAGAACATTTTTGTGTGAGTCGTTACAATAGGAGACATAAAAACATCATCAAAATGCAATTTAATGCATAAGTTACATGTCCAACCCATACGGCGCCGTAAGCTACGGCAGCCGCCGTAGCTTACGGCGGTCAACATACTCCAACCGGTCAACATAGCGCCGTAAGCTACGGAGCTCACCGTAGCTTACGGCGAGCAACATTTCCTTATGGCTTGAAGATATTGCCTTACGGCAATGACTTCTTGAACCATGGAGGGCCGTAACCTACGGTTGGGGCCGTAGGCTACGGCGGCTAACATCCTTCTTTTTTCTTGTTTCTTCTTCCAATCACAATTTCTTCAACTTTTGATTCCGCCAACTTCTAGCGTCCATCTATGCTCCCTAAAACCCGCATTTTGAGCACTTTAACACCTGCAACATCAAACATCTAGTGGTTACCAAGTTCAAGCAATTAACCGTAATAAACATGGAATGTGCATACTATTAAACCTTTTAAGGGTTGTCCTACGGACCACCCGTCAGATGTTGTTTACTTTTGGATTCAAATGGTTAAAATTAGAAACCACAGGGACTCAAATCAAGACAGTTTTGGTTTTGGGATTCAAATGGTTAAACTGCACAAACCACAAGGACTCAAATAGGACTTTACTCTTGTCGTTTTAAATGAATGATGGTTTTTAATTATCTAATGGTGTTTGGATGATGTTATAATGGTTGAACACACTCGAAAAGGTGGAGGTTACCAAGGGAACTTTAAAACCACACCCCATGCACAAAAACAGAGCCTCCTGACAATTTTCCATCGTTACAGCAAGTTTAGCACGGGGCCGTGCTCAGCCCAACACGGCCCCGTGCCCGAGGTTCTGCAGAAAATGCCCAGTTCAGGTAACTGGACACGGGGCCGCGCTCACTGAACATGCCCCGTGTCCAGCCTTCTGTTTAATTATGATACTGGCAATCTGACCATGGGGTCGTGCCCAGACCAACACGGGTCTGTGGCCAGACGCCCAGTAACACAAAATTTTGCTTTTAAACACCTTCTTACACATTCAATCAACCTAAAAACTTATTTTTGGGACACATTGAGGACAATGTGTAATTTAAGTGTGGGGGGATGCTAAAACCTTGAATTTTGCAAGTCCTAATAACAAGCCTTACACAAAACTCTATTGGAACCGCTAATCACCCCAATTTTTTTTCAAAAACTTTTCATTTTTTTTAAAACTTGTCTTGGTTTAATTAGGGAATAACAAGTTCTAAAAAGGTTATATTTTTACAAATTTACAACCGGTAGCGTCGTGATAAAAAGAACCAACATAAGAAAATTATGAAACGGCATGACAAATCTAGTTAAAATTTGATTATATATACTTGATCACATTATAAACCCATTCCCACAATAAGTGAGTTTTGAGCCTTTATTGAGCATACAAGCATACATCTTTAAACTAAATGCTCATTTTTCGTTTCTTGTGTGAATAGCCGCTTGGTTCTTACCACTCTAGAACTTGCCACGACGATACATTCCCGGTCCTTATCAACTTAAACCCAACAAAGTAAATGATAGAGGAATTAGGACTAACCCATTTTCCTTTCAACACCATTATTTTTCATTTTCTTTATCACCTACCCAAATTCCTCCTAGTTAACCCCTTTGAGCCTAAACCTTTTCATTTCTAAACCCACAAAAGAAACACCCTTTACCCACCAAAACCTTTTTCTTTTCCACCCCTTTATTTTAGTAAAAAGCTCGGTTTTCTTGTGACGTTTCTTAAAAAATGATACTCTAGCAATAAACAAACAAGTTCCTCAAAGCAACTTTGTTTGAAAATGCTCAGTTTGAATAAAAGTCACAAAAACAAAATGTTTTACGACGACCGACGCTTTTTACGCTTTTAGCTTTTTTGTACTAACCACTAACCAAAACCACCTACCTTTAGCCCAAGCCAAACCCTTTCCCCAAGTCCTCTTGATGTTTACAAAGGTTTATAGTTAAAAAGGAGGAGGATTGATTGCTTGGCAAGCATATGGTAGAAGTAAGTTCCATGCCGGTCTCGAGGGTTTCACAAAAATATATCTTCGGCCGAGTGTTGAGTGATCTCCCGTGAGGTATGTGAACTTGTATATAAATGGAATTTTAAAGAGGCATGTTATGCCCAAATAAGTAATTTATCTTATGAAATGTTCTAAATAAATCATAACGGATAGGATTGTAAATAACATAAAAATAAAACCCAATAAAGATCTTGGATTCCCGACACTCAAGACAAGCCCAAAACTTCTCTCCTACCTATTCCATTTGGGTGTGTAAGCCACATAATAAAGAGTTTTAATTGAGGACAAGATAAGATTCAAGTGTGGGGGTATTTGATGTGTGTAAAATGCAACATATAAAATACATCAAATGAGGCATAAATCTAACCATTTTTTAGTACTAATGTTGGAAAAAAGTGTGTTTTTGTCTTCCTTTTGTATTTTCAGGACCAAATGAGCTTAAATGAACAAAAGGAGCAAATATGCAGCAAAAACCAACATGAATACAAGGAAAAGGAATAAACATGACATGCCCGACCCCTCGACAGCATTCCCAAGAGCAAAACAAGAAACAGAAGGCTGACCACGGCCAGTGCTCACTGGACACGGGGGCGTGGTAAGAAGTCTGCATAAATGGATAAAGCTGTGGAAGCTTCTACGCCCACCACGGGGGTGTGCCCAACTCAGCACGAGGCATGGTCAACGCTAAGATTTACAGAATCTTGCAAATCTTGGTAGTACAGATACGCTTCTGCACACGGGGCCGTGCCCAGCGAACACGGGTCGGGTGGAGCCCAATGCAGATAATTGCAATTAATGAAGGAAGAGAAAAGGGATGGCCATGGAGGCGTGTCCACTAGACACGGGGCAGTGGTCGGGCTTCTGTTCAGGCTATAAATAGGGGTACTTGGCTCACTTCAAAGGCATCCCTTGGCAAACCACCTCTCTCCCACTTTGCCACCACTACAACACCCACATCCACCACTTTCATCCATCATCCACCTTAGAGTGTGTGTAGTAGTCTCGGGATCCAAGATTGATCGTAAGAGTTCTTGCCAATCAAAGCCCATGTTTGGCTAAGTCTCTTACATCACTTGGTGAAGACAAGCATTTAATGTATTACTTTTGATTTTTAATCTTTTAGCACTTTTTATTTGGTTTTGTATTAATGACTTTAATAACTAGTTTCTTATGTTGAAGGTGAAACTTCTTTATCATTTGTCCGTGGTGTCTTGGCATTACTTTACTGTCTATATAAAGTAAAAGATTTTCACCATTCATATCTCTACGGTCTATATAGAGATATGTTGGCTACCTGGTCGGGGGTTAAGGGAATGGTTTAGTAAGGTTCTTGCCTTGTTCAGTGTATAGATCCTGTAAGGACCTGGGTTAAGTTTACTAGGACCTCCTTCAATACCCATTGGTATTGGATGGCGGGGGTGCGAATGGCTTGATCCCCTAATATGTAAACTATTATTATTACATTAAACCGGCTACTTGGGATTGTATCCCTGCTGACTCAAACCACTTAGCCGAGGGTAACGTCACCTTCAAAAGAGGGGCCTAGCACTTTTCGCATTAATAACTTAATTAATTATCTTTCAATATTCCGACCCTTTGGGATTGTATCCTTGCTGACTCAAACCACTGGGTTGAGGGTAACGTCACCTTCAAAAGAGGGGCCTACTACTATAACTAAGATAATCTCTTAAAAAGTGCAAAAGTGCGGAAATCATCAAAGGATACATTAAAGGCGAGTCGGATCCAAGTGATTCATCTTGTCTATCTGTTTTTTATTTTATTTTTATTTCAGCATTTTTAGTTTTTATTTTTCATATTTAAAACCTTTTCCAAAAATTTTAGTTTGATTAGACGTTGAGGATAAACCGGTACTAAAAGCTCTTGTGTCCTTGGACGACCTCGGTATCTTACCAACACTATACTACGCTCACGATGGGTGCACTTGCCCAAGTGTGTGTTTAGTGTTAGTAGAATATCGTGTTTTATAAATTTAAAACTTGACTAATGTGTAAAATGGGCTTAAAATATCAATAAAAACATATTACCCCTTACACACACCAGTGCTTACATGAATTGTGTGCTCATACGTGTTTCTGTGTATACGTACAAATACGTGATTATGTGAATTATGTGTATACGTGACTATGTGCTTACGTGTTCCTGAGCTTTATGTGGAAAATACTAATAATAAATATGGTGTATAAAACGCTAAACTTTTCAAACAAAACCCGATATAATCGAATCTCATCTAAAATGGCAGATTTCGTCCTTTGGATCACACACCCATCGAACTGTTCAGAGGAACAATGCTGATAAACGAATCGCCTCACTCGTGGCCAAGGAAATGGCGAAGGTGATCCCCCAGATCATCAGTGAAATTAGCGTTGCGAGCAGCACCTCATCGGTTGATTCCAAGAATGACTCGCCGAAAACTCCATTCAGTTCAAGCAGTTCATAGCTTGTGGTCCTATGACCTTTACTGGGGAAGATGGACCCAGTGTGATGTTTCAATGGTTTGATGTGATTGAAGTTACTTTCAGGCAAAGCGGATATCCCGAGAATCTCCACACTGTCAACGCCACTGGAGTCTTTCAGTCAAGAGCACTTGCTTGGTGGACCGCCGAGCGCAACAGGCGCGAAAATGATGCAGCTTATGGTCTCACATGGGAGGAGCTCAAGGAGTTCATGATGAAGGAATTCTGTCCTCCCCACGAAGTCCAGAAGCTGGAGAATGAATTCTGGAACATCAAGCAAGATGGAGGTGACAACGCTGGTCTCACCGCTCATTTCAAGCAGTTGAGCATCATCTGTCCTAGTCAAGTGGACACTCTTGAGAAATCCATCATGAAGTATATTCGAGCTCTCCCTGATTGTGTCGCTGACTTTGTTCAAGCAGCGAAACATTCAACAATCGAGGAAACCTACCAACTCGCAGTTGAGATCAACGACAAGCGAGTCTTGGCTGGTGTTTTCAAAACTTCGACCAAGAGTCTCAGTTAAGCTACTGCAACTCCCAGCACCGACACTGCAGCATCTCAAGCTTCAAAGCCCAGTCGCCAGAATCGCAAGCGAAGGAACGCCAGCAAGAACAACACGGTAGTCACAGCACCGCCCAACACCCAGCCTCGTCAGGTTGCTACTCCCAACGCACCGCCTGCTAAGCGTGCGTATACTAGTACTCACCCACTGTGACCTACTTGCACTTATCATCATCCAGTGGGAATAAACTGCCGCTTCTGTGTCAACTACAACCTCTATGGGCACTACACAGCTCACTGCCGCTCTGGCCCTCGCCAGCAAGCTCCTCAAGCTCTTCCAGCACCGCCAGCTCAACCTCTTGCTCCTTAGGTTAACCCATCAGTTCCAGCACCAGTTGCTAATGCTCGAGCTTGCTACACTTGTGGTTACCCAAATCACTTTGCAAATGTCTGCCCACAGCGTGTTGTGAAACAAGAGCCGCAGCAGCAACCGCCACCGCAGCAACAGCAACCACAGCAGCAGCCACAACAAGAAGCCCGTGGAAGAACTTTCAACATCAATGTCCGCCAGGCTCAGACTGACAACAATGTTGTCAATGGTACGTTCCTTGTTAACGGTATTTATGTTTCATGCTTGTTTGATACTGGAGCCGATAACTGTTTTGTATCGATTGAATTCGAGAAGCTTCTAAAATGTAAACGCGCTAACCTCCCAACGACCTTCGACGTAGAAGTTACCACCAGAAGAACTGTTACCCTCAGCTCTATTCTCCATGATTGTACTCTTGAACTCAACAATCACGTTTTCCCGGTCGATCTCATACATATGCAACTAGGTAGCTTTGACGTCATAGTAGGCATGGATTTTCTTTGTGAGAATCATGCTGAAGTTGTTTGTTTCGAAAATATGATTCGTTTTTCTCTTTCAAACGGTGATCAACTACGTGTTTATGGCGAAGTATCCTCGAAAAAATTGAAGCTTATGTCTTGTACCCAAGAGAGCAAGTACCTACGCAAGGAGTACCCCGCTTTTCTAGCCCATATCGTTGTACCAGTGGATGAGAAGAAAACTGTGAAAGACGTCCCTGTTGTTATGATTTTCCGAACATTTTTCCCGACGATCTACCTGGTTTACCCCCTACTCGCGATATTGACTTTCGTATCGATCTTATACCTGGTGCTACCCCTGTTGCAAAAGCTCCCTATCACCTTGCACCATCCAAAATGCGCGAGCTATCCAGCTGTCACACCCCAACCGATGGCGGAAACATCGGGGTGCGGCACTAAGCAAATTAGATTGCTCAATAGATTCCATAACGCTACTTATTTCGA
Source organism: Helianthus tuberosus (assembly GCA_030545235.1). Lineage (NCBI taxonomy): Eukaryota > Viridiplantae > Streptophyta > Magnoliopsida > Asterales > Asteraceae > Helianthus > Helianthus tuberosus. The sequence continues at coordinate 62,901,725 of CM060395.1, forward strand.
TATAGATTAAATCAAAATTTCATAAATGAGTCTAAAATGTCAAACACATTTCACAACCAAACATAAAGTACCAAAATAACATAAGGATTCAAATACTGTTCAAAATTCTCTAATTATCTAAGATGAGTTTCTAAGTTCATCCTAGCTTGATTTCTTGATTCCCAGCTACTATCAACCTGCAACATGTATTAAAATACAATCAACAAAAATGTTGGTGAGTATTCAAGTTTGAATACATAGCATAATAGTTTAAACGTTTAAAACTCATATCCAACATGAACAACATATCACAAGTTTCAACATGCTAGTTTACGCGGTTCCTATGATAACCTAAGTCTCCAACGCGTTAACATGCCTTTCCTTCTTTGACGCATCGAAGAGGAGGTAAAAGAATCAAGAATCAAAACTTAACAAAACTCCTAAGTCTCAAGGAGCGGTGCGTTACCCCGATAGCGCTACAATTGTTAAGGCGAGTTACACATAAGAATCAAACGTTCACATAGCATAAAAGTCTTAAGTTTCACAAGTATCATGTTTTCATGTTTATAGCGGATATAGCATGTTTCAAATAAGTTTCAAGTGTCAAGTGTCTTGACATAGAATACATGTTGCATCCCAAAAGTGTTTAAAACAAAAAGGGATCGAGTATACTCACAGTGGGTGCTTAGAACCAAACACTGCCTAATTGGATTGAAGGGAGTGCTGGATCAGCCTGCGTGCGGGGAACAGAGCATAAGTCCTCTAAGTGCTGACCCGGTCAGGAACAGAGTGTCGAATAGTGTGAAAATCGAGTTAAAGTGTCTGACTGGCTACCTGAGCGGATGGTCATCCGGGCGGATGACCATTCGAACGGATGGCCATTCGAACAGTGCGTAGGTGCTTGTGAACTGTTTTAAGTTTCTGATCATAGTGTCCTGTAAAACAAACAACAATGTGATAGAAATCAGATCATCTGGACGGATGGTCATCCGATCGGATGACCATTCGAACAGATGATAAGTGGATGGAGTTTTGTGAAAAAATTTCTAAGTCTTGCGTAACGGGGTGACAACGTATCAAGCAACGGAAAACACACCAAGCCCAGCTCGTTCGATCGGATGGGTATCACCCCGTCGGACAGACGAGTTATTTTCCGTGGAATTTCATGTTTGACCCGTTATTCGATCCGTTTTCTGGTGGAAATCAGTTTCCAAGCCGACTCTTGACCAAGGAACGAGTCGAGAGCCTGTTTGAGTCCGATTTCACCAAGGTTTTGTATAAAACTGAAGAAAAGTTCAGAAATCAGATGTAAAACGTGAAGTTTATCAGATCTGAGCCGAAAACATGTGAAATTCCGTTAGATCTGGTGTATAAGTGTGAGATTCCTTTAGATTTTGTATAAAAGTTGTGAAAATTCGCTAGATTTGGAGCCGATCTTGGTTAAATGGTGCTCCACCACAGTTTGCATAAGCAACTGAGAGGAAACCACCTTCAAGAGGCCCAAATAAGTTGGTTTTCAAGAAAATGTTGAAGTGTTCGTGTGATTTTGATGAAGAATATAGTGTAGAAGTGATAAATAATGAAGGGTGTACAAGATTTGAGGAGAAATACTTATGAGTTTGCCTTGAATCATGATTAAAGTGATTGGGAGTGACTTGAGTGCAGGTGGTCGGATGAGAGTGTGAAAGGTGAGAATGAAAGGTCAAGGGTCCTATTTATAGATGATGGTGACAGGCTTAGTCGGTGGAGAGGTGCAAGAGTCGGATGGTTTTCCGATCGAATGGCCATCCGGACAGCCGACTCTCGTTTGCTAGTTTTCCGACTTCGGTTCGTTTTGCGAGCTAGGTTAAGCGTTGCGTTGCGTATTATTGTGAGTAATCATAGTACTATTGCACTAAGAAGTTTCTGTGTTTCAAGTTTGCGTTTAAGCTAGTTTCTCGTTCAGTAAGCATTAAAGCGTAACAAGTGCCAAGTTTCTAGAGTCATCACAAGAGTCAAGATTCACATTATTCATATATAAAGTATCTCAAAAGCATCACATAGAGTAAAAGTCTCACATATTTTAATAAAATAAAGATTTAAATAGCATCATTTCTCACTATGGTCGATTGTCTCGAGTGTAAAGCATCACTAGCTAGGAAGTACGGAAGACTTGCTATTGATAGGTTAGTATCAAAACGCAGGGCGTTACACCAGCCAACTCCAGGAATTGCTTGATAAAGGCTTTGTATGCCCTAGCACATCACCATGGGGCGCACCTGTCCTTTTCGTGAAAAAGAAGGATGGATCATTCCGAATGTGCATCGATTACAGGGAACTTAACAAGCTTACTATTAAGAACCGCTACCCGCTACCCCGAATCGATGACTTATATGATCAACTACATGGTGCTACGTGTTTTTCCAATATCGACCTACATTCTGGCTATCATCAGCTGCGTATACAAGAGCAAGACATGCCGAAAACCGCTTTCCGTACTCGTTATGGCCATTACGAATTCGTGGTCATGCCTTTTGGTCTCACAAACGCACCCGCGGTCTTCATGAACTTGATGAACCGTGTGTGCAAACCCTTTTTGGATCGTTTCGTCATTGTGTTTATCGATGATATCCTTATCTACTCGAAGTCGAGAGCCGAACACGCGCAACATCTTTGTTTAGTTCTCGAGCTTCTTCAAGGAAATCGCCTCTACGCCAAGTTCTCCAAGTGTAAATTTTGGCTCGAGGAGGTTCAATTCCTCGGTCACATCGTTAACAGACAAGGAATTCACGTTAACCCCGCAAAGATAGAAGCCTTAAAGAGTTGGATTACGCCGAAGACTCCATCCGAAATCCTTCATTCCTCGGATTGGCGGGTTGTTACCATCGATTCATCGCCGACTTCTCTAAAATCGTCGTGCCTCTCACTGCTTTAACTCATAAGGACAAACCTTTTGTTTGGGGTTCCAAACAGGAGGAAGACTTTCAAATTCTCAAGCGTATGCTTTGCAACGCTCCTGTTCTCACTATCCCCAACGGAAATGATGATTTCGTTGTTTACTGTGATGCCTCTAACCTAAGTCTTGGTTGCGTTCTTATGCAACTGGACAAGGTTATCGCGTATGCTTCTCGATGACTCAAAATCCACGAGAAGAACTAAACAACCCATGATCTCGAACACGGTATAGTTGTTTTTGCGTTAAAGATATGGCGACACTACCTTTACGGAACCAAGTGTACGGTCTTCACCGACCATAAGAGCCTACAACACATCCTGAACCAGAAAGAACTGAACATGTGCCAACACAGATGGGTTGAACTTCTCAACGATTATGATTGCAAGATACGTGATGTGCTAAAAGTGGTCTAATTAAACTAACTAATTTTTACCCTAAACTAGACACTCTAAGTTTTAAATTTATAAACTAAGACTCTCTAAAACCTAGACCACACAACCGGCAAATGTACCGGTCAATGTAGTATAGCCTAAGTAAGTCCGAGTATCGAACCGACGAGACTCTCTAATTACGTTAACTAGACTCTATCTAGACTTAGACTGACACGGACTCTAACTGTACTTATGTTGAGGGGGGTTTTTTAAATATCCTAAAATTGCAATTAAAATTAAACTAATTTAGCTAAATTAACTAAATGCGAACTTGGACGAAGACTTAAACCAGTGGCGATGAAGGCTACCTAGGCTAGACGCAAGTTTAACTTGGAGTGGATTTCTATTCGAACCTAATGTGGTATGGAACCGGGATCTTTTGATACAAAACCTATTAAGACACCAACTAAGCCCCTCAACCCTTCTCGAGGTGAAACTTATGGCACTACCTAGGCCGTTACGACTACCGGTTGTTAGATTTCCTTACAGTCCTCTAACTTCTTGAAAAGTGCCTTAATATGACAATCTACCTTACAGCGTAAAAGTCTAAGGCAAATATGGATTCTAACTTGGTTTAATAGACAAGAGAATGGTTAGGGAACTAAGACCGATTTCTTACAAAACCTAATCCTAGCTATATACCAAACCGAGACCTATTAATAACCCCGAGCCTTACAGTGACAAGATTAGTAGAACACTTGATTTTATAAGATTACTGAATATTACTTCTAAGGTTATTCACGTGATTTCACCCTAAAGAATTAAAGATTTATTACGTGATATAGACACTCACCAAAATCTAAAACTCTAGCATTACCCTATTATGTGATATAGACCGTCACCAAGAATCATACGAAGCAATAATCAATGATCAAACAATACCAAGCATGCATATACACAAAATCAAAATATCATAATCGTTTACTTTTCAAGAAAACCCAAGAACCACATTAAAACCGAATAAAAATCCAAACTTTATTAAACCATTGTCATAAGCCTGGGTAGTTAAAGAAAACTAGCCAAGAATCATAGTCTTAAAAATAATAAAACAAGGTTCAAAACAAGAATTCATCGATAAAGAACAAAGAAAAATAGAAAACAAGAAGATTCGGTAGCAAAACCCGTTTATTCCTTGCTCTCCAAGCTTCCCGCTCGATCCCGTAGATTCCGTCGCCTTCCTTGCAAAAATCTCTAAAATCGTCCAATTGATGTTCTCTTCGTCTGATCTTGCGTCTCTGGTCGTGCGTCTGATGTATGCCTTCTGTCCTATTCTCACTTTTCGAAAACAATAGGAATTAATTCCCCCCTCCAGACCTTCACGCCCCCATATTTATATATATGTTAGATATTTAGGGTTTTGCATTAACTCTTTAAAGTAGGGGTGAGCAAAGTAGGTTACCCGACCCGACCCTAGGATTGACCGACCCGACCCGGTACCCGAAAAACCATTATTGAACTACCCGAAATAAAACCCTATGTATTGGTCTCGGTTTCGGTTCTGTATAAGGTCGGGTATATCGGTTCTAGGGTTCAAGACCGACCCGACCAAAACAATTCAATGGAATCCAGCGGCAACACTATGCAAGGTGTTGTTCTGGTATGTTTGTGAAGGCTGTGAAGACAATGAAGAATTCAAGAATCATGAGCATTCACTTTCATTTCAGGTTTAAACATTTCAATCCTAGTATCTATTTCAATCAAATGTTATTTCTTGATCATGCAGTATAACATGTTTGTTTCATTAGTTGATTCCATGATGTTTGTTTTAATTACTGAAAGTCTTAATCCGAATTTGCAATTTCTTGACCATCACATGGGGGTGTTTATACTTCAATCTAAGGTCTATTAAACCTTATTAATACCTATGCACACCAAGTGTTCGATATAATGTCCGAGTGAAAGGGGTGATGAAAACATGATATGAAAAGCGCAGTTGTATCATACATTAAAACCACAATACGACTAAAAGTTACGAAACAAATCATCAATACAACTTAGGCTGTTTCCATTAAATATATATATATATATGTCTTGTGGATTAATATATGCGATGACGACGTGTTAACAATTGTGGATTAATCTTGTGTATTCTCTATTGACAGGTTATCAAATCACGTACCTCGTCAATGATAACGATTGATGAATGAATGATCGTAGCTAAGAAGTTTAATGCAGTCTTGCAGCCGTCCTGTACTCCTATTGTGTTATGAATGATACAAAATTGGTTTTGTTAGGGATTAGAATATCAAAAGCTACTGGGCTTTTAGCCCATAATTCAATTACGTATCACTCATAATCGGTTCCAAGGTCCAAGTCGGTTTTTATCTCCTACATAACCGGAACCGACCCGAGACCGATTTAATATGTAAACATGGAACCGAACAGTGTACCTACTAGCTTAGGTCCGGGTCGGTATCGGTTTTTTTTAGGGTCGGTTCTCGGGTAATTTCGGTCCGACCCTATTTTTGCTCACCCCTACTTTAAAGGCCCAAAAAAATCACTCCCCTAATATGATCGTGATGCATGCTGTCTTTGGCGGCCCACTCATCAAAACCTCCAACTGCTTATTTCACATCCAATATTGCCACTTTTCTAAATTAAATCCATCCACACGATTTTCCTCTTTCTTTTATAATAATCCAATATTGGCCATCCTAAATAAAATCGGTCAACAACAGGAAGCCAAAGAATATGCACATTTATTTTGTCTTTTATGGAGGAGAATTAATTAGAACTTCACATTTATGTCCCTCATTTTTTTTTGACTTATTTTTAAAGCAACTTTCCTTTAATTGTAATTTGGCCCTCCAACTTTAATAATATAAAGATAAATGAGCTCGGCCCAATCACAGAAAATAGCGGTAAATTTCCTTATGTCATTGGCGGTCTACTCCACTCAACTGGCTAGTTGTTTCCTTTTTACTCTTTTAGCTCTATTTGCACCAGGACATGGCCCAACACAAAATAATATAATATACTACTAAAACTAAATAAAAACAAATGAAAATTGTACATAAACTATACACTTTACACTGGACAAATATGTGTATTTTACCCTACATCAATACGCTACCATCCAAGCAAGGCCAATGTCGTGGTCGATGCCCTCAGTCGACGAAGCTATGTGTATAGTTTTCGTAACATTCAAGCCTAGAATAACCTCGAAGCTCTAATTCGCGACGCTCAACACGCATGCTTCATTGAGAATACTTTGAAAGAGGAAATGAAGTGTGGTGTCGAAACTCAGTTGGTGACTAAATCGAATGGTATTTATCACTATCTCGACCGTATTTGGATTCCTAGTCACAATAATCTCCAGGAGATATTGCTGACTGAAGCCCACAAATCCCGATATTTCGTTCACCCCGGTGCCGACAAGATGTACCAGGACCTACGTTCCAAGTATTGGTGGTTGGGCATGAAAAAGGATATCGCTCTGTAAGTTTCGAAATGCTTGACTTGCTCGAAAGTTAAGGACGAACATCAACGACCCTCTGGCTTACTCGAACAACCCGAAATCCCGATGTGGAAATGGGAAAGCATCGTTATGGATTTTATTACGAAACTCCCTCGAACGCCTTCTAGTCACGATAGCATTTGGGTTATCATTGATCGTCTTACGAAATCCGCTCACTTCATTCCGATACGAGAAAACTTTAAGGTAGAACGATTAGCACGAATCTATTCCGACGAAGTTATTTGTCGACACAGCACGCCTTGTGACATCATCTCGGACCGCGATGGTCGTTTTACCTCACGTCTCTGGGAGACATTCCAATCCGCTCTCGGTACGACTCTCAATCTCAGTACCGCATTCCATCCCCAGACCAACGGTTAGACTGAGCGTACGATCCGCACCCTCGAAGACATGTTTCGTTCGTGTGTTATAGATTTTGGTAGTAATTGGAATTCGCATTTACCTTTAGTAGAGTTCTCGTACAATAACAGTTATCACGCTAGTATTCAAATGGCACCCTTTGAGTCACTATATGGTAGAAAATGTCGATCGCCTAATGTTTGGCACGAGATCGGAGACGCACAAATCACCGGTCCCGAGTTACTACAAGAAACGACCGACAAGATCCTCCAAATGAGAGATAATCTCTTGAAAGCTCGGAGTCGTCAAAAGAGCTACGCCGATAAACGCTTCAAGCCCCTAGAGTTCGAAGTTGTTGATCACGTACTCCTAAAGGTCTCACCTTGTAAGGGGGTGATCCGATTCGGCAAGAAAGGGAAACAAGCGCCACGTTACGTGGGTCCCTTTAAAATTCTGGAAAGAATTGGTAAAGTGGCCTACCGACTCGAATTACCGTTTGAACTCAGCAATGTACACCCGACTTTCCACGTCTCACACCTCAAAAAGTGTCTAGCTGAAGAAAATCTTCATGTACCTCTCGAAGACTTGCAAGTAAACGAAACTCTGCACTTTGTGGAAAAGTCAGTAGAAATCATGGATCGAGAGACCAAGAAACTTCGACGCTCTAGCATTCCCATAGTGAAGGTTCGATGGGAAGGCAAACGCGGTGCCGAGTTCACTTGGGAACTAGATAGTGATATGAAAGCTAAATATCCGCAACTCTTTGTTACGCCCACTACTTAAATTTCGGGACGAAATTTCCTAAAGTAGGGGTGACTGTAACAACCCGACTTTTCGGATTGTTATCCGTTTACTACTTACTTCGATTTGTAACCTTGTACTCCGAGATTCGATATAAATAAAGGTTTATGTTATACTAAATACATTTTCATCACACAGCACCACTGCACGCTTAAACGCTTCATATTCGCAAACACTCAATGCTAACGCAACATGAATTACAGAGAATTATGCTACTTTACTTGCCGAGTGTGTTAGTTTGTTCGGTAACCACTCTCGCCTTCGCACTCACTTATTGTGCTAAATCGCTAAATCGCAAAAGTAATGTTATGCTGTGTGTTCTTATATGCTTTACTTGCGTGTGCTTTATATGTATTGTTTACTCGCTCGAAACGCTCAAACGCTTACTCGCACAACTCGATTATCACGCTAAAACGCAACGCGACGCAACGCAATACTTACTATCTCGCCAAAATACTTAAAGTACCAATACTAACTAACGCAACAAAACGCATTAAACGAGCATCCTACACGCAGAATGAGGAACTTAATGCACAAAACAGCACCTTCGAACGAAACTAGTCAGCCTCGTACGTACGAAGGCAGCCAGTTTCGAATGAGTGCTTCTGTGCGAACCCACCATCTCTATAAATACCCAAGCACTTCTCCATTTCATTCACTGCTGCCATTTCATTCCGAAACGCTGCCGAATTGCTGTCCGATTGTTTTCAAGTAAGATTTATCATTTTTACATGATTACACAACGTTTTCCACTATGATTTTCCACATCACTTCGATTTCATCAAAACTCTTCTATTCTCACCTAAACTTCAACTTTTTCAACCAAACTTCTTATTTTCTACAAGAACCTTCATCTTTTTCATAAAACTCTTCATCTTTTTCATCAAATCTTCCTATTTTATCACGGATCTACACTTAACCGAGTGTATTGGGCCTAGATTCGGCTTCCCAAGATAGAAATCTACAGATTTCACACTCACTAAGTGTTAGATCTAGGTAAAAACTCTTTAAAACCCTTTTAAACTTGATTTTCACACTAAAACGGACCTAAAACGGCATGTATTTCGTTCACTGAATAGTGGAACGAGGTAGTGTCAAAACCGTCTTGAATTGGACTCGAAAATACATCGGATTCAGTCGAGAACACAGCTCTGAACGCCAAGAACAACCACGAATGCGAGCTGGACTGTTATGTACGAAGACTTCACACATCATAGCCCGATTCTCATCCGTGACTCAGACAAAGACCTCTCCGACTGTGAGTTTAATCAATAGCTTAAGGTTGGAGGGATGAACACTCGATTTTCCGAAGACAGGTGCGAAGAACACTCAATTTTGGACAACGGAAGCATCACTTATGCGAAGACCCACCTTCGTACGAAGCTTCTGTTTCCCACCGACACTTCGATTTCGACCGTTTCAGCACATTGGAAGACTTAGGCATTATGTCCCCGTACGCAGGCTGATCCGGCGCTCCCTTCAATCCATTCTCAGACCGTGTTTATTTGTTAGACACGCACAGTGAGTATACTCGAACCCATTTTCATTTAAAGCACTTTTGGGTGTTACATACATTCTCTATCAAAAACACAACACACAACGCAAACACTTTTATAAACGCTAACCGCTCCCGCATGCTATATGTGATTAGTTGAATGCTTGTTGCTATGCTTACACAGTGATTACTTGCCCGACCGCCTTTAGCAACGATAGTACTATAGTTTGGACTCAGCACCTGTTTGTTCAGGGGTTACTAAGGATCACATACTTTACTTCACGTGTTTGCTTCGGTGAACATGTGTCGCGCATACTCTACTCGCAATCACGTGGTTAGGTTGTATCATTATGGGTAGTTACTTGATTCACCCGTTACGTGTTACATGCTGGTTATGCGTAAACGCTTATTATACTATATCTACGCTAAACTTGTGTACTCACCTTTACATTATTGTATTGACTTTATTTTAACGTATGTGATAGGTTGATGATTATCGTATGCTGCAAATGGATAGGAAGTCTAGAAACCCACAATAAAAATCTAGGTTGTCGGACTTGTTTTGTTTGAGAGACATGATATCTGTTATGACATTTGTTGGAATGTTTGATTAATAGTATGGGATATTAAACTTGTTAAATATTGGTAATGAATAGTCATTATGGATTCTCTTGAGCAATCTGGTTCGCCTAGTGCCGCGCCCCGATGATCCCGCCATTGGTTGGGGTGTGACAGCACAAATGTACCTACACCTTCAAAAGCAAGTTGCAGAAGAAAAACGAAACATGAATATGGAGTTAGTACGAATAATGGTGGATGCTAAGTACAAAGAGATTCAAGCAGAGGTTAAGGCCATCAAAGACTTTATCCTAGAAAACATTGGTACAACTTTAATACTTCCTAAATATCAAGATAATACCAAAAAGGGGGAGGAAGATTGCATGAGAAAGCTCCCACCTCTTATCAAGAAAGCTAGAAAAAGATCTGACATTGCTGCACTAAAAAAGGCTAGGCAAGAAGAAATTGCTAAAGCAGTAGAAAAAGAGAAGATGAGAGACACAAGGGAAGCAAATATGTAGATAACAGTACAAGGGATTATTGAAAGAAAGAAAATACAAGATAATCAAGGATCTTCAACAAAGGTTAAAGAAAGCACTGCATCAACTACCATCCAAACCACTGTCCCTTCTATCCAAACCATTGCTCCCATAACCCAAACATTTGTTGCCACTACAAAAGTGACAACAGATGTTACAATTACACTGCCACCACCACCACCACCAACACATAAGTCTCCTAAAGGACTTCTCAATTACAAAAGAAAACCAGAACCACCACAGAACTTCCACAACCACCAACACTTCAAACCAGAACCAAGATAACAAAATTCATTGTCCAAGATGATGATGAAGAAACTCCTGATGCATCACTTGTTAAAACCACAACCACCACAACCTTATCCATCACATCTCAACCATCTACCACAGCAACCACATCACTCACCATTACATCTCCACCTACAGAATCACCCATGACCATACTTGACCCACTAGAGTTAGAAAATGTATCAAAAGAGATGCAATTTTTCTACTCTACAACTGATATCAGCTAACCTGCCTTTCCATTCCTCAGAAGATATTCAAAACCTGCAAATGTACAAGAATACTTGGAATCTAAACAGCATACAGGCTGAAAGAATAGCTGCTTTTAAAAGCAAGGGCAAAAGTGATAAGGAGGCACAACAAATCTTATATGCAGAATTCACAAAAGTGAATAGATTAGAAGATTTTGCCAAAGATGTCAGCCAAAAGGCTTCACAAGGACCAGTAAACAACCTTGAGCTCAGAAAAGCTTTAAGGGAAGATTACTTGGAATTCATAATGAAGAACAAGCCTTACACAACCACAAGGGCCCAATTCTCTGGTTGGACTATAGAAGCCCTTCTAGAAGAAATTGAAAGGATTGAGAAGTTAAAGCTCAATCCAGATATCAAGCTCACTCCTACTAATCTGAAAGCAGGTAAAAAGCATGTTAGTCAAAAGTTGTTGAACTGAGAAGAACGAAGGAGGAGGCGATGGCATCAAAGTTTGGTTTTATGCAATCAATGGCCAGGTAGGATGATTCAACAATCAAAGAGCTACCAGAAATTAGAAGATTTAAGAGCTAAAGATCTCTCAGTCCCCCAAAGGCCAAACTATGAAGACATAAATGTACCTATCAGCTTGCTGGTCAATCCTTCAAAACTTCCATCTACAAAGAATGTATCCTTAGCTGTTAGAAGCTATCTCAAAAGATAAAAGGAGATGTCTTCATAAAATCTCAAAAAGTATGAAGATGATATAAGGAAGGAATGGATTACAAATGAACTCATGTATAGGCATCCAGATGCAAAAGCAGAAGAGCTGCTTGAGCAAATCATGGGAAAACAATTTTCCTCTCCTCTTCCAATAAAATCGGTCCTAGAAAATACATAAGCCTAAAAAATATAAAATGGTCTTCCAATAGATCAAGCCATGAATTGATAATAGTCAGGGCCAATGGAGAAGTGAAAAAGACTTCAATGAATAGTGTCATAGGCCTGAAAATTGAATATCTGCAAGCTCTACTAGATCTTCCACTTGAAATGGATGCAGATAACTCTATCTCTAAAAGATTTGAGAAGCAATTTAAAGCCTAAATCAGAGAGAGGTTGAAAAGGAATAAAAATTGATCCAATAAACATTTGTTTTGGCATCATCTGTTCTAGGGGGAGATTGTTGGACCTACAAAAGAACATGTGATATTCAAAACATGACAAAGATATCAAGAAATAAACAGTTGATGTAGCATTCTCCTCCCAAAGATAGTGAATCTTGAACACCCAAATCAGGGCATTTGTTGAAGACCAACTAACATTTGTTTGAAGCCTTGGAACCACTGTTCATGAAGAAAAAAAGTATGTTCAAGTCCTAAAGTCTGTTGAAGTAAAGGTCTGATGAAGAAGCCCAAACATCTGTCTGACCAAACAGATGTTTGGAATAAAGCAATAGAGGATAGCTTAACAGTTCTTTCCCAATGTAACAGTATTTGCTTTTTAACAATGTTTACCATAGTTAGATCATTTGTTTGATTCCCACAGATGTTTGCAAACATCTATGAAATCTTTTTTGTTAGGAATGTTAGATGTCACTATCAGGGTGATGTCAGCCAAACACAAACAGAGGTTTCGTATTTAGTATAAATAGATCTCACCTATTAGAGATCTATTCATCACTACACATCACCTTTTCTTTTGTACGAACATAATTGTTTAATGATCAGTCTGAGGGGAAGTCTGTAGAGTCAATCTTTTGTAAAACATTATTGTAATCATTTGATTATATATGAAAAACTGATGTTGATGATGATTTCTCATTTGTGAATTTTTATCTTTACTTACAATACAAATTTTTTTGATCTTAATTATTGATTAGTGACAAACCTTGTAAACTCAAACTTAACTGAAAATGACAACTTTTTTCTAAAACTGGTCTGGCCATCTATTCTGATCTCCCGTTCAACCGCTAGCAAACCGGTTCAAATGAAAGTAGTTAAATACACTCAATGGAAATGGAAATGGCTATAAATAATAAGAGTTCTTTATATTATAAAAAATTGTTGTAAATGGTTGTGAGTGAAGGGGCGAGAAAATATTATTGTTTATCTGTATATTTAAGGGAACATTGTTGACATTGTAAATTTTTTATATTTTTTGAAAGAGTTTGTAAGTGAGGAAGATGGAAAATGTAATGATAAATGTATTAAAAAAATTAATTAAAAAGAGAGGGAAAATATAGTTTTAATGTAGTTATAGGATATGAATGGTACAAGAAATTTGAGTAGTACATTTATGTGCGTGATAGAAACTTAGATCTGTATCAATAAAACCGGCTTTTATTTAAATTGAAGTTATTAATTTTGGACGGCTTTAACGTTTCTTTTATTAATGAATGCAACTGAAAGTAAATATAATTTAAAAAAGTCAATTTTGTTTTATTACTAGTTTAGAAAACACTAGTTATCTAACAAAAGAAGAGGGTTTCGAGTTAGCTCCAGAGGAAATAGATGAGATACTTTATAATAAATTTATATTTTTTAAATTTTATATTAGCGTTTAACACGTTGACCTATTTAACGTAGTACACCTGTCAATTTAAATATGAGTCGGTTAATTATTAAACATCTAAACTCCAACGTGATTTATTATTGATCGATGACTCAAAATATTATTATTATTATTATTATTATTATTATTTGTGTCAATTACTCAATATAAAAAAATGCATGTCACGAGTTTTTTTAGGTTTTCTTGTTTATTTTTTATACCGAGTGCCGATAGCATATTGATACCATAATGAACTAAGCGGGTAAACTGTTCTTTTTGTCATTATTTTGCACTAAACTCACTGATGTTGGATTTTGGAGTTTTAATTGGCCGGAAATTGGACACTACTTTAGTTTATACCTAAAAAGCCCACTGTAACACGTTGATGCGTCTACTATTACTATTACACAAGTTTGATAAACAATAGTGGCACCCCATTGTGGGCCATGGGGTGCTACATGTGCATCTCTTTGACCTGTTTTTCACCTGGGATAATATATATATTGTTTGGAATAATATTACATTAATTAGGTTATCTATGATAGAGTTTGAAGTTATTAGAAACTATGGTTATTATTGTAATATGTATCTGTCTGCTGTTTAACCAATGTCAAAAGTTTTGAATCATATACTTCTTAATAAAAAATTATCTTTAAAGTGTTTCGTGATCCATCTTGGAAGTAATTATAGAGCTATAGTTGCATTAACACATGAAGTTGATATAGAAATAACCATATTGAAGGAGGGGTTTAATGGTCATACTATAGCATTATTAGTGGAATGGTCAACAAGAAACATAACTAACGTTAGTTAAATTTGTAATTCTGATAGCAACCGGTAACTAAAGTCACTAACTTATGAAACTGAGAATCAAGCCCCTACCTAAAAACAACCTAGACATGACCCATTAAATTCTTGGCCTTTTTTTCTATCCCGAGGACCTCATTTGTATTACTTTTTGTTGCTGTTGTTAGTGTCTAGCATTATGATAGTTGTTACCCGCTAAAAATACATATTTGACAATATTCAGATGCCCTTATTAACTTAAAAATGCAAGACTTCTAAATGGTATTGTTTCTCACAAACTTTTGGCTTGCAAGTTTCAATTTTATAGCCTGCACTTGCATAAACCATCTTAGGTAGACATTTTAGCAATAACGGTAAAATGAGGCTTCCCTTACGCTATATCAAACTATATGATCCATGAGAAATCTTCATAACATTCTCTTATTTTATATGTAAACTATATTATTGTTCAAATTTCATGTATGCCCGGTTGTCGATAATTTCTATAATCAAGAAAAAAGCTTCATGTTTGCCCATTTTTTGTAGTTTTGATGAACAGTTGATATTCTAATGCATTAATTTTTCTAACATCCGTTTAGCAAAAAAAAAATATAAGTTGAAAACGAATTACATTTCTTTAAATGTTTTAGTGTTTGTTCTCCATTTTTATTAGAAACCGACTCACCGTTAGTAACTTAGTGATTTGATTGGTAATTTTATTTTCAAAGATAGATTGCAAGGATCATTAGAAAGACTCACAAGCAAATGAACTGAGAGACCAATGTAAGTCCTAAATCAAGTTTATTTTTATCCTTTTTGAAGATTTGAGGCTTAAAACAAGTTTTCAGCACAGATCTTCATGTGAGTATTCTTTATCAGTTTTTTGTTTCTCTTTTTTACTTGGTTCTTGATAATTTTTAGGGTTCTTGATTTCAGATATAATGTTTGAATCACTGCTCCGGGTCAACCGTCAAAACCGGACCGTGAACACGCCCCTGCCGTTGGTCAGCTGTAGTGCTCATTCCTCCCCTCCATCAGTGAATCTCCACCATTAACTCCGTGTTCCTAGAATGGATCTCTTAGTTGTTGAGAAGGTTGCCCAAAAGCGGTATACAAGGCATACCCAGTAAAACATACCACCGAGCCATTTTTTATTAACATAATGCCCAAGGAAGTCCAAGAATTCTTGTTATACATTTGTTCCAACCCTCAATCCTCTTGCTTTTTATTTGTGTGTGTGTTTTTTGTAAGCTAATTTATGGGGTGATAAATTATGCTTCCTTGAAACGTTGGATTTATTTGTTTGTGGAGTCAAAAATATACTTTTTCTTTGCCACTGAATTTATATATAGATATAGATAGTGGCCCTCATTTGAATTGTGAGTTATTCAAAATTTATGCTAATATATTTTATTAAAATGGTTTTTAGGGAACTGTTGGTGTTGCATTAGCTAGATTGCTTGGAGTTGTTAGAGCACAAGGCTGGCCGTTATTAGATTTTGTAAACCAAAAGATTGTTGTTATTGGAGCTGGAAGGTAGTGAAAAATAAATAAGATATGTTACTATTAATACTAATTTAGAGTATTTCTGATATATATATATATATAGTATATACTATATAGGCTTCGTAGAACATCTCAACATCACATTCTGTATTTTGTTTTCAGTGCAAGGCTTGGTGTTCTTAATATGGCCTATCAGGCTGTTTCAAGAATGATGGGAACAACATCAAATCCTCAGTTTTACTTAATTGATAAAAATGTATGGTTGCACTTATCAGTTATCTTTCACTAGTCGTTTACCTACATTTACATCAAGGTGATATAAAAGGGTTAAATCCACTTAACAACATAAAAGTCGTGTGCTTGCAATGATTTAGTCAACAATATGAACTTGGACTATAGGTCTTACAATATGAACTTGCATTTACGGTTCTTGAGATTATGGGCGTTTTTTTATCGGTTGAATTTGGGGGAAATTGAAATGTAGTAGAAAGATGGAAAGTGATTTCATGGGTATGAATTTGAATGATTTAGTGGTTGTGAAGGAAGAAGCTGCTAAAAGATAAAAGGAATCAGGTACGATTTCATAAATTTTTGTTTGATAATTTGACCAAATTAGAAATGCACTCCTTTAAAAGGTTCAAGATGTTACTAATGAATTGGGACTTTGGGAGAATTTTTATTACACTAAGGTTTATTTTATGGCATTAGGGGCAGCTGGTGTACGTCGTATAAAAGCAGTTGGAGATGCTAATGGCTGGAAAGATAGAGTCGTTGTGGAGGACATGGATCTTGCAATTCGGGCTAGCCTCAAGGTATTATTAGTGCTATGGATTTTCATCTTTTCAATTTCGAATTTGTTTTAATTAAAGTTCAAAACTTACAGTTTATGTTTTAGACATGATTAAATTAGTGTTATAAAAGGGTAAGCATAATATTATGAAATTTAGAGGGTTGTAGTTGAAGTTGCTCATAAAAGTTATCCATACTTGAAGTTCTTTGAAGCAAAAAGGTGTAGCAGTCATTTTAAGGGATTGTAAGAATACCATTATATACAAAGATAAACAAAAATTTAGTAAAAATGAAAAAGAGGAAAGATAGCAGAGAAGATTTATGCATATATTATATATATATATATATATATATATATATATAATTCAATGATAACAATTACAGGAGGTGCTCTTATTTGTGGAATGAAAGAGAATGCTGAAGTAGTCGAACATGTGGTGCCAGTGGCGGACCCAGGATTTTATTTCAATGGGGTCCATTTTCGGGTCGGTCCTCGTTCGGGTCGAGTTAAAGTGAGGTTTGAACTAGATTTTAAAAAAAATAAGAAAAATGGGCTTATCAAGGATTGAACCCATGACCTCTTGGTGGAAAAGAGGGAGATTTACCACTACACCAGCTTTCTTTTTATTTCTATGGTGTCCACCTAATTGTATTTATGGGGTCCATATACAATTTAATATACCGAATCTACTATTTTTTTTTAAAAGATTGGGGTCCGGGGACCCCGGTGGCACCAATGTGGGTCCGCCCCTGTGTGGTGCAGTCTATCTTCATGTGAGAGTACCAAATCGAAGCAACCATGGGCCTCATGTGAAAAATGGTTTCAGATAAATATTCTTAGATAATTTTGTATAATCATAAGATTATAATTTTTGTAAGTATTGACGCATCGTGAAATGAATTTGATGCGTCTCTTTTGTACGCGCCTCTTATGTATCAGCATCTTCATTTAATATAGGTATTCAATTCTTGTTTCTTATTGTTAATTGTGTGATTTTAGATGTGAATTTGAATATGAATTTGAGCAACTACAAGGAGCGGTGCCTGTGGATTACTATAATATTATTTAGTAGCATATATTAAAACTTCTAAAATTACCTGTGTTTAATAAAATGTGAGATGTTTTACATCTAGTTATTATTATTTGTGTCAATTACTCAATATATAAAATGCATGCCACGAGTTTATTTTTTTTAGGTTTTCTTTTTTATTTTCTATACCGAGTGTCGATAGCATATTGATACCATAATAAACTAAGTGGGCACCAATCGAATTCCTCTCGTAAAACGCAAAAAAGAATCACTAGTTAATCTTAAATCAGCTTTTATTCCTATTTCCTATATATACATTTATCAAGTTAGAGGAATAGTGCCAGGCAGCTGTCTGACACTCCCCCATTGGACCAACACGTTTATTGTTTTATATTCATTTTAAAATTACGTTTTAGCCCACAGCTCAAAATAAAATTACGCTTTTTGTCCCCATCTCAAAATTACGCTCTTGCCCTCAATTCAAAATTACGACTTTGCCTGGCACTTTCCCATTGGACCAACCAGTTTATTATTTTATATCCATTCTAAAATCACGTTTTTGTCTCTCTTTAAAATTACGGTTTTGTCCCCAGCTCAAAATTATGATTTTTCCCTCCATTCAAAATAAAATTGTGGTTTTGCCCTCAGCTCAGAATTACCTTTTCGCCCTCAGTTCAAAATAAAATTTTGTTTTTGCCCACAGCTAAAAATTACGATTTTGCCCTCTGTTCAAAAAAGTGATATTTCCCCGTTTAAAAAATTGTGATTTCGCCCTCATTTCAAAATTACGTTTTTCCCCAGTTCAAAATAAAATTATGTTTTTGCCCCCAACTCAAAATTACGATTTTGCCCTCGGTTCAAAATAAAATTGTGCTTTTGCCTCCAACTTAAAATTACGCTTGTGCCCTTAGTTCAAATTTATATTACGTTGTTACCCCAAGTTCAAAATTACGAATTTGCCCCTGTGAAAATTTGCAATTTTACCCTTGGTTCAAATTTACAGTACTGCCATTACTTTAGCTTTTGGCAAATTTCGATTTTACCCAGTCAAAAAATACAAATTTCCCTCAGTTAAAAATTACAATATTGCCATTGTTTTAGTTTTTTTTATCAAAACTATAAAAGTGTTTTGTTTTAATTGGTTTACTCGGTTTAATTGTTTTTCGTGTCAATGAGCTAACTAACACTCGCTCATTATTCGGCCATCGCCCCACAACGCCGGCGAGGCATTAACTAGTTAAAAATAAAAATGAATGGGCAAATAATGTTTACCAAAATCAAAACTTGCCACATATCATTTATTTTTCAACAAATAATTTATATTCATTAAATTAAGTTTTTCTTTAATAATATAAGTTAATTAACTTTTTAATACATCTAAATACGCAGTTACGTTTAATTTTATTCTGTTAACATATTAATATAAATTATACCGAAAACATGGTCGTTGTGTTCAAAAGACGGTATATTTTATCATAAACCATACTTAATACTGGTACCGTCTCACTGCCACTGATGTACCAATATAGACCCAACAACACCGTTATTGGTATCGCTATTCTTATTTATCGTTTTCGGATTTAAACTTTACATGCTAAGGGGAGGGGGGTGGTTCACTAGTGATAGATTTCTATCACTCACAAGCACCAATCAAGTTCCGCCATGTCATCAACCATTTTTTCATCACTCACAACTTTTTTTAGTCGGGGTGGTCATCACTCACCACCACACCCAACAATTTCCCCCAACCAACAATTACCCAAACAAAAAAATTATCACGTCCGTGAAGAAAATAACGCGTTATTGATTTCGTGGAAGATTAACGCGTTATACTTTGGAGCGGTTTATAGTTTGTTCCCGTGATGATATAACGCACCGCCCCGGGCGGCCTAACAACTTAATAAATGAACGTAAATCCAATAATTATGTCCCTAACAATCAAGTATCGTGTTTCATGCGCGTTCCATCATCGTCAACGTATCTAACCCCAGCCCCTGCCACCATAGTAAACACACGCGGCCCCACCCACTGTCACAAACTGCTTTAAACCCAAACAATAATGCATTTCCATAACCAAAAAATTAAACCTGCAACAAACCCTCAAAACTTTCCCAAACCCCCCTTCTAACAACCACCCACAATGTCTAAACAGTCCAAACAGACCTACAAAGTATGCTTCTGTTTCCGGCGGAGGTTCCGGCTAGCCGCCACCGAAGCTCCGCCGCAGATCAAGACTCTGTTTGAGCAGTACTCTGAAAACGGCATCATGAGTGTAGATCATCTTCATCGGTTTCTTGTTGAGGTGCAGAAGCAGGAGAAAGCTACTTTGGAAGATGCTCAAGCGGTTATGAATAGTACTACGCATATTTTTCATCGCAAGGGGTTTAATCTTGAGACCTTTTTTAAGTACCTTTTTGGGGATGATAATCCTGCTATTGATCTTCATCGTGGGGTAATCACTTTTTATCTCATTGCTATTATTGCTATGGTTTTCTTTTAATTTCTATGTTGAGTAAAGTCAACATATTTCTATAATTAGAAGTGTAACTTTTTTAGGTTCTGATGATGTTAAGATTTTACTGTTTTTTTTAACGGCAAATTTGGATCACTGACGGACCAATGGAGTATCATCGTGCCACCAGCGGAACCACCCGATCATATCCATCTCCACTAGGCGTATGCCTATACACCAATTCAGGAGAAAACCCAATAAATATGGGCCCTTTGAGAATCGAATCAGGACCTATTTAGTACTTGCAAAAGTTTCATGAATTAGAAGTGTAACACATCATGAACCTTTTGACAAAATTTCCAAAAATGAGTACTGTAACACATCATGAAGCCTTTGACAAAAGTTTCATGATTTGGAATTGTAATACATCATGGACCCTTTGTAAATATTAGTAAAATTAGAACTGTAACACATTATGAACATTCAACCCTTTGTAGTTTGTTGTAAATACTGGTTTGTTGGAAAGATGGGTGGTGGATTTGGGTTTAATTAATGTAGGTTTTTGTGGGTTGAAAAGTTTGTTGGATGTGTCTATGAATTGTGTATGGATTACTCTTGGGTTAAAGTGTTTTGTTGTCAAAATTATTAGTTGGACAAGTTGAGAAAACATTGGTGCAGAGTGAGGCACTGGTTGGCAATGATAGGAGACCCAGGGAAACCTGGGTTGGATCCTTGAGCCAAACGGGTTTTACCGGTAATTTTATCGCCGTGCCTACGGGCGGGTGGGTTACCGGGTTCTCCCCGGAATTGGTGTGGACTCGGGTTACTCTTGGAGTACTCCGTTTGTCCAATGGGCGCCCCAAAATGAGAATGAGTGTTTTTTGTGTTGTAAAAAATGTGTAGAAAGTACGTATGTGAAATAGACGAAAGACTTTTGTTTTAGAGTTGGAGGAACCATCGCAACGTTTAGTTGCAATGACATGATGCTTTGTGAAAATAATGGTGGTTATTTAATTACTGCTAATGATTGGCTTCTGTCGGCAGTAACTTGGTTAATCTTAAGTTCTTAACCCCCCTGGTTAGTGCTGACCGCCCATCGTTGCTGCAACAACTATAATATAAATTATTACTACTAATAATCAAAGTTCCTGCTTATAATTATTAGTCTACGTGCATTCAAGATTCAACTATCGATATCGAATTTTCGCTCGTCGTGGACGCCACTTGCTGACCCCGCCATGGGTTCATTGGTACCAGAAATCAGATTAGTCTCAAACAAATGTGACTCCACATAACCTAGCTTGTATCAATGTTTATTCTTATTCTTCCTTTGGTCATAAGTAAAACGAATTACCAAAAGGGTTTGCTGACACTTAAAGTCGCCAACAATTAATTTGTTTCTTGATGAGTAACTCGCATACTTGCTTGCCATTAAACAATAACTGAAAGAATGTATAAGGGTTCAGTTTAATTAAGTACATTTACACATTGTTTTATTAATTTTTTCCCATATCTCTAAGATGATCTTTCTTATTTATCAGGTTCATCATGAGATGAATGCCCCACTGTCTCACTATTTTATATTCACCGGTCACAATTCCTATCTAACCGGGAATCAACTGAGCAGTGATTGTAGCGATGTCCCCATAGTTCATGCATTGGAGAAAGGTGTAAGAGTCATTGAGTTGGACATATGGCCTAACTCAACCAAGGATGATGTGCATGTTCTTCATGGAAGGTATGGCGCATGTATATTCGCTTTGCTAGCATAAAAACAATTATGTTACAAAATCTTGATTAACATATGATCAATCCTCATGAATTTCCGGTTACGTTGTATAGGACGTTGACTACTCCGGTTCAACTGATCAAGTGTTTAAAGTCTATAAAGAATCATGCCTTTGTAGCATCTGAGTACCCTGTTGTCATTACTCTTGAAGACCACCTTACTACTGAACTTCAGGCTAAAGTGGCTCAGGTGAGTAACTTTAACGTATTGACGACTTGAATTGATTCCATAAAAGATTCACTTTCTTGATTTTAGTTCTTTCCTTTATGATCGGATTATAGATGGTTACCGAAACATTCGGAGACATGCTGTTTACTCCCGATGCTGAAAGTTTAGGGGAATTCCGGTCTCCGGAATCTTTGAAAAAAAAGATTATTATATCTACGAAACCTCCTAAGGAGTATCTTAAAGCAAAAGAAGGTAAGATAAGCGGAAATGGTTCACAGAAAGATAACGATTCATCGGAAGCCTGGGGGGGTGAAATTCCCAGCTATAAATCAAGGAGTGGTGCGGATTTTAAGGTACGTAACCGTAATTTGTTGAATACAAGGTGGGTCCCATGCTAACTATCTTCTTGCAGGATGATTTGGAAGAAGAAGAAGAGGAAGAAGAGGAGGAACTTCAAGATGACAATTGTGCCCCTGAGTACAAGAATTTGATCGGTATTCATGCTGGAAAGGGGAAGGGCGGTTTAGACGATTGGTTGAGAGTCGACCCTGATAAAGTCAGACGTCTGAGTTTGAGTGAGCAAGAGCTTGAGAAAGCAGCAAAAACTCATGGGCCACAGATTGTCAGGTACTGTCTAAATTTTCGTAAACGTTTTGTTTTTACTCACAAAGAATGTATGCTAAGAATTGGCTTGCTTTAGGTTCACTCAGAGGAATATTCTGAGAGTGTATCCTAAGGGGATACGGTTCGATTCATCTAATTACAACCCGTTGATTGGGTGGATGCATGGAGCTCAGATGGTGGCATTCAATATGCAGGTTAGACATCTAACAATCTAAAAATTTTGTTAGTCAACCATAATCTTCTAATGGATATCTTATGTTAAATTGTGTTCCTTTGTTTAGTTATTGTGCAATCATGGCTACGCCACTTACTGTTATCCTTTCACTTTAGATTAGAGGTGTCAAGATGGGCCAGTTGGACTCGTTGGGTAGGTTTGTGTTGAGAATGATGAGTCTGTTTTTAATGGGACGAAACATGCCGGCCAGGTTGGTACTTTGATCGACCATGGTCCTTGTTTCTCGACACATTGGTTTAAATGGTATTCAGATATTTGATCCTGTTACAAGTAGATAACCGAAAGTCTATTCCCTTTAGATTATGGACTAGGTGGAGTTTGAATGTTGCATCATATTATTTCTAGTTAAACCATGAAAGGATTGTAAGTAGCTGAACTCGGTAATCAGAATTGTGTGTTGTATTATTTTGTCAATCAAAGCTTACATGTAGGGTGTATATAACTATATATAATAAACACATTTAATATAATCTATTATAATTATTGTTTAATATTCCCCCGCAAGCTAAGGCCAGGGAGCGAGCCGCAACTTGGACCCTAACAGAAGAAAACGTTGCAAGGGCAGCGGCTTTGTGAAACCGTCTGCAGTCTGATCGTCTGTGGTAATGAACTGAACTGAGAGCTTCCCTTGTGCCAGCTTTTCTCGAACTAAGTGTAAAAAAACCTCAACATGTTTTGTACGAGCATGAAATACCGGATTTGCTGAAAGATAGGTAGCGCCTAGATTATCACACCATAAAGTAGGAACCCGATGTTCTCCTAGAAGAGCTTGAAACCAGGTAAGTTCGGCCACAGCATCCGCTAGAACCTTGTATTCGGACCCTGTTCATGACCGAGAGACAGTGTGTTGTTTGCGTGCAGATCATGAAACAAGATGAAAACCAAGATAGATTGCATAGCCCCTGGTGGATTGACGGTCATCGGGACACCCAACCCAGTTTGCATCTGAGTAAGCCGTGATGGAGTTATATGCAGCATCTATATAAGCATGAGGCTTAAGATTTGAATTACGTTGTAGTCGTAACCCATAAGAGGCCGTACCCTGTAGATATCGTAATATACATTTGACCGCGGACCAATGATTCTCTGTGGCAGAGTGCATTGACTGGCAGACTTTGTTGACTGCGAAGGTAATATCTGGCTGCGAAAGCGTAACATACTGAAGGGCACCAATTATCTGTTGATATCGAACAGGTTTGTCAAAGGCCTTATTGTCTCCAACTGCAATGGTAGCATTAGTGGCCATGGGAGAGTACACCAGTTTTGACATAAAGAGACCAACCCGCTTTAGCAATTCAAGAATATATTTCCGCTGAGACAAGACAATAGAATATGTTTGGTAGTGTAATTTGTAACACCCAAAAAATATGACAAGGTCCCCATGTCTTGTACGGCAAAAGATTTGCTAAGGTTCCGCACCACCTGATCAATAGCTTGTGAATTATTACCTGTCAAAATGATGTCGTCAACAACTCAACATAGACTAGCATGTACCCGTGCTATGCAGTTATAGCGGTCCAAAATCGAATAGCGGTCAAGGTCCGCTATATGATATATAGGTTATAGCGGTGGTATAGCGGTGATATAGCGGTAATTTTTATACCATGCATAATTTATGTATTTATATATATATAAATATATCTTAGAAAAATACTAATAGTAATATCAAAATTCATAGTAATATCATTCCAAATATTAGTAGTAATGTCTTCCAGATGATGAACAGCTTCCAGCGAACTCAGAAGAACCAGTGTGCGTCCAGCGACATTGGTCGTACATAATAGATTTAGGTTTTATTTTGCATTTGGGCCTTTACTGTTATGGGTTTATTTAATAGAAGTATGATTTATGTGGGCTTTTCCTTATTATTGGGCTGATATTTGGCATACCGCTAAAATCGATTCTTTAACCGCTATATAGGTTTTCAAATAGCTGCCAAATAGCGGTATTTAGCGCCGCTAATAGCGGAACCGCTATAGGCTACCGCTTTTTGGACCGCTACACACCCTGAGGTCCGCTAACCGTTATAGCACCGCTATTGACTGCATACCCGTGGATGAGTAAACAAACAATAACGGGTCGGTCCGAGAACCCCGAAAACCATGAGCCGCCCGAGGAGCTTGTTTTAGGCCATACAGGGACTTGTGTAATAGACCAGACATGATCCGGTCGGTTTGGATCAACAAAGCCTGGGGGTTGCTGCAAATAAACTCTTTCTTTTAAAATCCCTGTGTAAAAATGTGTTCTGAACATCCACTGTTAACATCAATTAGGTTTAGGGAGGATCCCTGCTCTGTTGTTGGCTGGTGAGGTTGCTGGCAATTAGGTTTAGGGAGGATCACTGCTCTGATACCAAGTTAAACTTGGTATTAAGAATTGCATACGCATTTACATGTAGGGTGTATAAAATAAACATATTTACACTCTAGACCCTCGAGGGTCTCTCTGGAAGCAGCCTCTCTATCCTTAGCGATAGAGGTAAGGTATGCCTACATCTCACCCTCCCCAGACCCTACCAATAGCTTTGCTATTTGTGGGATTTACCGGGCATGATTGATTGATTTACACTCTAGACCCTATGATATAATCTATTATAATTATTGTCTAATATAAGTTGATTGTGCTCATAGTTGGCTTACATATGTTTATATATATAGAGTCAGATATTACACAATACACATACATAGATGTTACATATAGTTGGTTCCCTCTAGGCTATGATAATGACATATAAGAACATGACAAGTCTATATATATGCACCTGCAAGTGAAGGACAGGTGTAGCTTGGATCATAATGAATTTGAAGTGGCAATGACTTTTGAAAAGACATCATCATTTTGATCATTTGTTGAGATAAACTGCAGACGAAGTAGATTTCCAGTTTTAAGAGGGAGGAATTCATGATTTTATATTTTTTAAATTTCCAATTTTATCCACAAGTAGATTTCTAACTTTATACAACATATTCAACTCACATCTAGTCACAAACTCACATTCTGATTTACCATTTCTGTACAAACAAAAAAAAAATCATTATCACTAACGACAAGTTTTTATCCGCAGGGCTATGGGAGATCCCTTTGGGTGATGCAAGGAATGTTCAAAGCCAATGGCGGTTGTGGATATGTTAAGAAACCGGATATCTTGATGAATAAGGATGCCATCTTTGATCCTAGAGTTGCATTACCTGTCAAAATGACTCTCAAGGTAAACAATCATTTTACTACTTGGTTATGTATATATTATTATTGCTTTTATTTTCTAATATCACTTTCATACATCACGCATTGCCTTTTTGTGGGTCCTTTATACTTGTATCTACATTTCTCACTAATTGACCTGAACAAGTAGAATTGAAATTTCATGAATCAATGTTTATGGATCGTTTATGTTCGAGTCGACTAATAAAACCTTTCTTGATGCTTCTTAGGTAACCGTCTTTATGGGTGAAGGATGGTATTATGATTTCTCGCATACACATTTTGATGCATACTCACCTCCAGATTTCTACACAAGGGTAAGACACTATGTAATAAATGTTGACCTTTTACCCAACTCAACCCGTCTTGATCCAACTCGAACCGTAGGCTTATACCTGACCCATCCTTTTTAACATATGCAGGTTGGAATTGCTGGAGTACCTGCTGATACCATAATGAAAAGAACAAAAGCAATTGAGGACAGTTGGATCCCAGCATGGAATGAAACATTTGAATTTCCATTAACAGTCCCGGAACTAGCTATCCTTCGAATCGAAGTTCACGAGTATGACATGTCAGAAAAGGATGATTTTGGTGGTCAGACATGCCTACCAATCTTAGAGCTGCGTAAAGGCATTCGAGCAGTGCCATTGTACAGCCAGAAAGGCGATAAGTACAAGTCGGTAAAGCTACTTATGCAATTCGACCTTGTCTAGTTTGGTTCATTTGTCATTCGGGTATTGGTGCCGGGCCAGATTCTGTTTGTTGGCAGGTTGGTGTAGCCGTAACGTTGCGTGTATTAGTGTATATGTATGTCTTGTTGGCAGGTTGGTGAAGCCTTGTTGTTGTGTGTATTAGTGTATATGTATGTCATTTGTTGAAGTTCATTGTATGTGAATATTTGTGAGGAGTTTTGTACAAACCCATGAGAAATATACGTTTTTGAAGGTGATGTGTTATCCGTAGCATAAATTAAAAGAGTGTTATAAAGATCTATGCCTTGCCTTTGTGTATATACCGTATTTATCAGTGGCGGACCTAGGATTTATTTTCTGGGAGTGCGATCGAAGGGTTTTACTATATTTTTAAGGGGTGTAATTGAGATTTTTGTTTAAATAATACACTAATAAGTTTTTTTTTCAAGGTGGGCACCCTCCAGCCCACGGACCATAGTGGGCCCGCCCCTGATCTTTATGTAGAATCGCATAATATAGAAATGCTAAAATGTGTGTTTACCATCTTGTTGGGCCGGTTTTGACGATGTTGACCATTAACTATAGTTTTGAAAAATGATAAATCAAACCGGTTAAATCAATTGGGCCAGTCGGAAAACCGTTTTGGTAGTGTGAACTAGTTATCTTTTATTTTTCTAAATTGTGTTGGCTTTTTTGAATCGATAAAGATGGTTAATACATGTCGTGAGATGTTGGTCCAGTGATCAAAAGGCTTGCCCTCCCTAGTGGAGGCGTAGGTTGGATTCCCGTTTGGACCATTTTCGAGGGATATCTGTGTGAAGGGACGAATTGGGACTTTAATCCCTGGTTCGAACATTATGGGGAGTGAGAGTCTACGGATTCCATCCGGTTCCCGCGCATCAGGGGACACGGTCGAGGAGTCGACATTGGATATAGCCCGGAGCAGGATGAGTTTACACGTGAGATTCTTTGTTGTTAAAAAAAATGATTAATGCATAACAAATTAATAAAAAGGTTAAATAGCCTATTTGATTTACCTGGTCGGTTTGAAGTTATAAGTAGTTATCAAAGGGTTCAATCCTCAAACTGTCAAAATTGAACCAACTGGTTGTACTAACTAATTAATTTATCGATTTCTTAAGATATCTAAGTTATAGCAATTTGATGGAATGCTAGAAACGAGAAGATCTTTAATAACAAATAATATCGTCTAGAGAAGATAATAGAGGAGATAAAGACGAGCTCGATCATTTATGTGATTAAAAATAGGGCCAAACTTCAGTTTTTAGATTAGAATGTTTGGTTTTTCCTTTTTTTAGCGGCAAATTTCTTTAAATTCCGTATCATCTATGGGGCTTGAACCTAACAAGACTTTTCCCTCTC
Source organism: Helianthus tuberosus (assembly GCA_030545235.1). Classification (NCBI taxonomy): domain Eukaryota; kingdom Viridiplantae; phylum Streptophyta; class Magnoliopsida; order Asterales; family Asteraceae; genus Helianthus; species Helianthus tuberosus. The sequence goes on from CM060395.1 coordinate 62,929,965, forward strand.
AAACCTAGGTATTTAAAGACTTTCCCCTTCAAACTCATTGGTATTGGAATATTTAGTGTGATCTTAACCTCACCTTGTAACTTGTATTTGTGTTTCATTTTGATTTAATAAAATCTCATCATAAAAAAAAAAAAAAAAAGAATTGATGAAGATCCAGGTTGCTTGCTGGTAGTGGTATTAGGTATTGGTGGTTCGCTATGAAGGAGTGGTTGGCAGATTATGGTTAAATATTTAATCTGTTATATCTATTCTTAGCTGTTAACTAGAACTTTTAATATCTTATTGAATGTGTTGTAAACATAGAGATATGTGGTGTATTGCTATTAAAAGCGTGGTGTCTAACTTGAAGATAAAACTAGAAATATGTACTTATAAAGAATTAGGCCGGTAAACAAACAGAATCAAACGGGGTCTTGTTTATGTTTGTTTGTTTAGCGTTAAACTTGTTCACCATCAGTTTAGGAACACATATCGTACGAAAATTCTTGTCCGTGTTCGTTCATTAAGAAAGTGAACATGTTCACGGACACAGATGAACATATACCATTTAAAAAAAACAAAAAAAAAACATTCTTAATCCCCAACATTAGACATAATCTCCTTGATATAATAACATAAACATAATTATTCCCAAGCAAAGGCACAAGTTAGACATAATAAGCATAAATTTAATTAACCCAAAATAATGTGTCAAATATCTAAGTTTCTAATAGCTAAACATAAACAAAACAAACGACCATTAATGGGCGTAAAAGAACATACAACTGAACGTTCACGAATACAACTAAATAAACACAGCCTTTGTTCGTGTTCATTCATTTAATTAATCAAATGAATTTCCTTGTTTATGTGCGTTCATTTATTTAACGCATTAACGTAAACGTTCTTCATGCCAAACGGCATTCGGTTCATTCACATTACTATAAAGAATACAGAATAAATTTATGATTTGTTTAAATAAATTCATTATTCCTGGGCTAGGTTTTAGTTTAGTAATTCTTTAATTTAATTTAGTATCAAGAGAGAGTATAGAAAGAGTGCACATGGTATGACAAAACCTATCAAAAACCAAATGAGATATTATTTACAGTAAAAAATAAGAGGAGTTAATAATTTATTTTTATCATTTAAATCTGTTAGTAATTAAAAAAAAATACAAGTATCCATCACTTGTGGTCTAGTGGTTGGAAAGATTTGGGTTCTTCTTGAGACCCAAGTTCAATCTTCACTAGTGTCATATTTGGTGGATAAAGGCAATGAAGGCTAGTTCTCCCAGAACCTAGGTCAAGAGTTCAAGCCCGAGCCACCCCGGGTTTTGGTCCACCGTGCGTTACTCCAAAGAGATTCTCTCTTGTGGCGGCGCAAGCTGATAGAATTTAGGGTAATGAAGCAAGCAACGATTTCACTGGAATTGAAAGGCCCAATTCGAGAAGGGCAAGATCTCCGATACAAACAAAACGTCTACTAAATTTCTGAACAAAAAACAACAAAAGAAGAAAGCCTGCTATTAATCAAAGTTGCGATTGCTAACTGCTCCTGGAAACTTGGTCATAGCTAAATAATGTTTCGATATAAGTCATTTGGTCAAAGTAAATTTGCAACAGTCACATTAGTCATAGCTAAGAGTATTTAGCTAGGGGAATCGATTATATACATTTTACATGATTTATTTAATCTTTCGATTTTTTTTTTTCAGTTATACCGTGTGTTGGTTACCTATTGTTCTACATTCTTGAAGTCTTGATCATGTATGGTACCCATCTAGAAATAACGTAATGTGATGAATAAACAGGGGCGGATTTAGAGCCTTTTTACGGGTTCCCAGGAACCCAGTTGATTTGGAAAAAATGTTTTTTTGTAGTGTAAACCTTGTATGATTTGGAAAAAAACGTTTTTTTTTAGTGTAAACCTTGTATGATTTGGAAAAAGGAACCCAGTGAAAAAACTGGCTGGATCCGCCACTGTGAATAAAAACTAAAAATAACGTAACGTGATGAATAAAAACAAAATAGAGGGTTAATTACTTCCTCTTATAAGCCAACAATACAATTTCTCTCTTCTTGTGCATTGTTCTCATGAAGGAAAACAAGACTTATAATTGGAGTCTAGTTAATCAGTCGTTTCTAAGTTGACTCAAATAATTTTATGTTAGACTATAACATATTTTACCAAGTTTTATTCCATGTCGAATTTATTATGTGTCGTTTAATTTACGTTTGGTTCGGTTCGATTTGTATCTCATGACAACTCAATTTTTGGACATAAAATATATATGGATTTGGGTTTTGACTTCATAATTCATATGGTAGATCAGGTTCATAAATGTATTGAAAATGGATCAAACCGAATTGATTCGGTACCAAACATAAAACATCCCTAAAATACATGTATAATTATATATATGGAATGTTTTTAGGGGCTGTTTGTTTACCTCTTAATGAGGCTCTTAATGGTTCAAACCTCTTACTGGTTCAGCACTTAATGGTTCAGACTGTTTGTTTCACGAGCAGATGTCTGAATGGTTCAGACATTTGCCTCTGAATGGTTAAGATTTATACAGAGTCTGAATAGTTAAGACCTTTAATCTGAATTGGTCAGACATTTGCCTCTGAACGGTTAAGCATTATACAGGCTCTTAATGGTTCAGACCTCTTACTGGTTCAGCACTTAACCATTCAGATGTTGCCAAACGGCCCCTTAGACTGTTTTAAGAATTAAGCTTTAATATTTTTCTAAAGTTTTTACTAACTTTATTTTTGCTATTTAAAATTCTAAAAAGTTCTTTACCTTTTAAAATTCTATATCATGTTGTAAATATATTAACTTGAAAAGGGCATGTAGCCCAATTATACCAAGATGTTTAAATAGTTCGTTTAAGTTTCATTGTGAGCAAATATTGTAGATTTAGATTGTCGTTAAAAATAGGGTACATTAGCTTATTTTGGTTGACCCAAACCCGACATAAGCTTCTACCTATCGATCTAGAACCCACTTTGACCTATTTACTTTTATATTGTGTCAATTCGTATTTTAGATCGTGTCAATAATTGTGAAGGAATAAATAATTGTTTTCTAAATTTAAATTTGGGTTTCCGTCAAACACTTCCATATCCTTGTGAGACCCGCTTTTGGTCGTCTCTTGTGTTCGTAATCAAGTAAGAGGTCAGGTGTCACCCAACTATGACCGTTTCAATTCTTCAAATTTATGTATCTACATAATTGGAAGGAACACTTGGACCCAAATAAATTGAATTTAAAAATAAATAATAAAAGAGAAGAATTTCAAAGCAAATTGTTGATTTTGATACTTTAATTTGAAAACATCTAGAAAACTTGTCATTATATGATTTCAGTATCTATTGTAAATTAATATGCTATAATGGTTTGTCACAAATTTTATGTGAATAAAGTTACCTTACCTAAACTCCGATCTTAAAAATTAATTTGAAACATAAAATACTCAGCTAATTTTTTTTTAAACAGCAATTGTAGGGGCCAAAGGACCCACTACCCCACAGGGCGAGACAAGCTCTTAAACCCTGCCCAGACCCAACTCCATACTGAAATCTCAATATGTACACAGCAGGAGTCGAACCTGGGACCTCCCCAGAGGTGAAACCTTACGGAAAACTTCTCTGACCAACTAGGCTATACCATGTTGGCTAAAATACTCCTCTAATAATGTTACACATCTAATAGTTCTATACATAACTTTTAAGATTATTATATAATATATCTAGATTCAAGGCAGATAAAATGGAATTAAAGTTTGACATACCACAAGGAATGCTAAAACAAACAAATCCTGATTTATTTCATTTGAGGATCTTGATTATCCTTGCTTTCCACAATCATATCCTTCAAAGAATGGCACTTGCAAATTGTTGCATCAACCATATATACACCCTTTACAAATATACCCAAATCCCAGATATATCAAAAAACCCATAAAATGAAATAAAACAAAGAAAAAAACAATTAGCAACTCAATCAGACACACCACTAGAAATGCTACCATGGCTGTCACTAAACAGTCCCAAAGCTCTCTCCAAATTAGCAACAATATCAGTCATCGTTGGTCTATAATTACCCTCTACATTCACGCAATGCAACGCCGTGTATGCCATCAGCTCCACCGCCTCCACCTCGTTCACCTCCGGCGGCCCGACCCGTTTATCCAATATCTTACCCAAATCTCCGGCCATGATAATCGGTACAGCATAGTCCACCAAGCTGATTGGTGCACCACCATTGACTTCTTCACTTTTAAATATTGCTCTTCTACCTGTTAGAAGCTCTAGCAGCACCACTCCAAGACCATAAACATCACTTTTTGTGGTAAGCACATTGAGTCCATAGTATTCTGGATCAATGTAGCCAACGGTTCCTGCAGCTTTCGTATGTCTGAATTCGCGATCCGACACTGGACCCATTAGTGATAACCCGAAATCAGATACCCGAGCAACCCAATTCGCGTCTAGGAGAATGTTGGATGATTTGATGTCTCGGTGTATTATAGGAGGGACTGCATAATTATGAAGGTATTCAATACCTCTTCCGGCATCTAAAGCAATCTTGATCCTCATCTTCCAAGAATTCAACAGGCTGCTACTCTTTTCGGTGTTGTTTTTGTTGTGTAAATGATCGAAAAGAGCTCCGTTTTTCATGTAGTCATAAACCAAAAGTCTCTCGTCGCGTTCTTGACAATAGCCCACGAGTCTAACCAAGTGTTTATGATTGAGTCTAGACAGAAACGCCAACTCTGAGTCGAACGCACTTTCTTTTTCTTGAAATTTCTTGGTTTTATCACTGAATTCGCCTCTTTTAATGGCGACCTCGCGACCATCTAACAGTTTGCCTCTATAAACAACACCAAAACTCCCTGCACCGATCTTGTTTTCCAGTGAAAAGTTGTTTGTGGCTAGAGCAAGATCAGCAAATGTGAACTCCTCTTCTTTCTCTGCTTGTTTCGAAGATGGCCCGCTTCTCTGTCTCCTGAACCCTCTAGACAACTGTCGCCTGATCGTAGCAGACCTTGAAATCGGACTACCGTTACTACGATGTGAACCATTGCGATTCGAGCCATTAACCGTAGGCTGCACTGAGTTATGTATCTTCTTCTTCCCAAAACAAACACCAGTCCAGAGACAATAAATTACAGTACATATACCAGCAACAGCCCCAACTGATCCAACAATGGCAAATGCCAATAAACCCCTAGTCAACCGCTTCGAACGTACAACCCTCGGCGGCGACGGCGGTGGTAGTGGCGGTACCTCTTCCGGAATTGGTGGAACAAGATTAGTTAAATCACAAGGTCTACAAATAGATCCATAACCAGAACATAGTGAATCCGATTGAGGATACACACCGCAGCTGCATTCAGAAACAACACAGGGACCTGGAAGAATCCTACTCAAAGGAAGCTCAAACCCTACCGGATTCGAACCATTCTGATTCCACCCTTCTCCCCAACAAATTACAGAAAAATTATTACTAGTCAATCCACAAGTAAAATCTAACCCAGCAACAATACTCTCAAACGAAATTGTACCTATATAACTATCCATATCCCCTCCTCCACCTCCCCAACAAACTACAGAACTGTTCAACCTTCTCAAAGCACAAGTATGATTCGCACCAAGTGCGAGTCCATTAAACTCAAACGGCGAGTGATCCGGCACATCAATCTGTCCATAAGCATTACTACCTTTACATATCAAAACACCAGCAACACTCACACCACACACATGACTACCACCAGCTACAATACTCAACAAACTTATATTCATAAACTGACCTTCAATACCACTCGCTAAACCTGAATTACTTCCGAAACACGCAACCGAACCGGTGTCGTTTAACCTGATACCACAAGTAAACCCTAGGCCAGACGAAATTGACCGAAACTCAACGTTTTGAGGTGCAGATGACTCGTTGCTTCTCCAACAATTGATATTGTTATTATTACGATTAGTGTTGTTAGTAATGGCGCAAATTTGAGAATCACCTATGGTTAACTGACGTAAACGTACCGTTTCGTTGAAGTACAGACGCTTTGGAGTTACAGTGGAGTTCCAGCAGATTAAGGTGGAGCCGCCGGACCTGACGCCGCAGAAAACATCCCGGCCGCCGGAGATTGACTCGAAGGAGATGTTGGAGAAGACTGGAAATAGTTGACCGTTGCGCCAGCATTGGATGCGTTGACTAGGTTGACCGGCGACGATGCCGCAGACGGTGGTGGTGGCGCCGTAGCTGACGGAGATAGTTGTGGCGGAGCCGCCGAGGGCGGTGGTTGGTGAAATGATGGTGGAGAGTAAAGCTCCGGCGAAAATGACGGCAGCGATGAGTGACGTCATGGTATGTGGGAGTCGCCGGAGGTGGAGTATTTCATCGGAAAAGTTACCGGAAAAAGAGTGGAACTTGGAGGGTGGAGAAACAGTTGGGGTAGTCGAATGTATAGGGGTGGGTGATGATAAGTTGACAGACTGTGATGTTAGGAAGTAGAGTTGGGCGTATTATTGAGTGACGCGTGTAAAGTTGGCCACGTAAGCATGTTTTCTTTGTTTGTTAAAACTAGATGGCAAGTTTGTAAAGTTGGCCACGTAAGCATGTTTTCTTTGTTTGTTAAAACTAGATGGAGTATTTCATCGGCACCTATTGTAGGCTGTTTACGAACCGAATCGAATCAAACTGAACTGATAAGAGCTTTGCTCGTGTTTGATTCGTTTACAAACTGATCCGAACCGGGCGTTTTTTAACTGAGTCAAAGTCGAACGAGCGTCTTTCGATCTGAACATCTTCCGAGTGAGCATCGATCGAGTATCGAGCGTCACATAACAAGGAAAATGAAAATAGGGGTGTTACTTTTTAGAGTAAGGTGAAGTTTTCGTCCATGAGGTTTCACCCAACTAGAACACAAGTATAAATATTTAACAAATAACAAGAAATAAATAAAAATAATCTGGTTCTATCGAGATTAACTGAATGGGAAGATGAATCGTCGACTGACTGATGCAAAACCCTAGTGAGTTGGCGTCTTGACGAAAGGCAATAGAGAAATCGAATATTGATAGCTGATAAGGGGCTTTGATTAGGATTCCGTACTTCTGAAAGACTTGAGTATCAATTGACGCGTCACATTTCGGTAATTGACATTTCAACTCCATTACTCAAATGGACATTGGAGTATCGGAAAATTAACTATTGGTACTAGACTTCAATTCTAATTACTTAATTGGGTTCTATTTGGATCTTGGACCAAACATTATTAATGTGAGCCTCTACTTATTCTAATAAAGATTATGTATGTATGTATGTATGTATGTATGTATGTATGTATGTATGTATGTATATTGAAAAGATAAATCGAGCCAACCGATCCGAACCGAACTGAGCGGATCTTTGCTCTTGCTCGGTTCGTTTACAAACCGAACCGATCTGAACAGAGCGCCTTTTCAGTCGAGCTAAATCGAACGAGCAAATTCCGAGCATTTTTCGAACGAGTCTCGAGCGCCGAGCAATATGAACAGCTCTAGCCTGTTGGCATATTCGAGGTTGAATAACGCTTAGGGCCATCGGGTCTTTGTTTTGATTCTCATAAAGGAGGGTTTTCCAGTTTATTGACTTTCCTCCTGAATTGGTGTATATACATTATGCTACAAGGTGTGGTATAAAGCCCCTAGAGGCTTTATCACGCCACCTCACCGTCACATCACACATGGGGATTTAAAGCCCATTTTTTAACGTGAATGCAATGGTTTAAAGCCCCCATCATCATTACCTAATTCTTATTTTTTATTTATTTATATATTTTATTTTTTAATTTATATGCCAATTTTAATAGCTACAAAATATATAAAAAAACATAATTTCATTAAAATAAAATAAAACATTACAAAGTCCTAAAAAATGCAAAGTTAAAAAATAAAGTACTAGAAAATAAAAACTACATATATTTCGCTCGAATTTGTGCCTTACGAGCATCCAAAATGACTCGGTCCTACTCTACTAGTTGTGAAAAGTCTTTCGCGAGAAATTCCATATCTTTCTGGATTTGTTTCTCCATTTTTAGTTCTTACTCCTTTTCTTTGATCGGGAGAAGCTTGTTGAGTCTATTGTCGAACTCGTCCAACCTTGACGAACCATCCGATGGCGTTGAAGAAGACGTGTCTCGTGCTCGTGTTGCTGCTTTACTTCTATCCCTACCCTTTGGTCGTCGCAGCTCTTGCGGTTCTTGTGGTTGTTCAAATTTCTCGAAGTCGTCGTTTAGATTAATAGTAGTACAAGCATCGGACTCGGATGGTTCAGTAGTGGATGTTGATTTGGACCATTTTGACCTATAGGGGGTTGGGTCAAACGGCGGTACAAGATGCCACTTGAGAGATTTGCGAAGAAGCTCCCACTAAGGTATCATCGTAAACGCATGCTCATGATTAATTCTATAGTCGTTGTGGGCAGCGGTCATAACATCCACGTCACTCGAACCACTTCTTCTTCTAAGATTGTTGAAATTATTATGTATGTTGTTGAAATTGCTAATCTTGGTCCGCATTGTGGTCCACTTGCCCGAAAAAGAGTCGGTCGTACGATATTCACCACAACTAGGGCTGTAAACGAACCGAACGTTCAGCGAACAGTTCGTGAACCGTTCGGCGGGAAGTTCGTTTATGTTCGTTCGTTTAATAAACGAACGAACATGAACAAGAAATTTCGTTCGATTAGTTAAATGAACAAACATGAACAAAGGTCTCGTTCGTTCGATTGTGTTCGTGAACGTTCGGTAAGGTGTTCGTGAACGTGTTCGTGAACATTCGTTGACTTGCGTTCGTTTATGTTCGTATATTTATGTTTTAATTGAAGATCTTTGTACTTTCTTATATTTTATTTGTACTTTTTATATTATTAAACTTTTATTTATTTTATTACCCTAACAATTAAACTAGGAAACCCACTTTCACCTTGTTTATGCATCATTTCCCTTTCATTTCTCATTATTTACATCGGCGAATACGATCGACCTCCGTTCCACAATAAGGGATTCAAGTTCGAGTGCTACTCTCTGGGCCATCTATCTTTATCCCTCGTCACATTTGCCAAATTTATTTGTGTTCGTTTGTGTTCGTGAACCGTTCGCGAACACACTCATTTTCTTAATGAACGAACACGAACATAAAATCTCGTTCGATAAGTGTTCATGAACCGTTCGTGAACACATTTATTTCCTTAACGAACGAACACGAACAAGGCCCTGTTCGTGTTCGTTCGGTTCGTTTACAGCCCTAACCACAACCCATTGCGGCGAAAAACTTCCCACGTATACGCCTCCAAAATACTTTTACATCTTGGTCGTTTCCTATATAAATGTATAATTATTGTTACATTTATAAAAGTATGTAAAAAAGTTTATGGAGAGAAAATTTACCAACAATCTCATCTTCCGACACATCGAGCCATGCTTGTGACAACGCAAGTTCTTCCCTAGGCGTTCACTTTTCGACCGTCTTAGGAGCACATGCTTCGCTCTCACCCTTCATACGATGCCTTCTCGATCGTCTACCTTTTGAGGAAGTGGGTTGGGTTTCGGGTACGATGTTGGTTTCGGTTTCGGGTGTGTTTTGGGTTTGGAGTATGTTTGGGAAAAAAATGAGAGTTGGGAATAATATTCGTAAAATCCCGAAATCGGTGGCGTGGTCGGGTGTGGGGAAGTTGGGGCGCTAGATAGCATCAGATAATATCCAAGCGCACCTGTTCGCGGGTCTCTTCGATAACGGTCTTCTTGCTCGTTGTTGGGATTGTTTGGTGCACTTTGTTAAAACGGATGGTTAGGATCCCACACGTTTTGGTTGTTGGGAAACATTATGTGATTATGAAAAAAAAGTGTAAAGATTTTGGATAAAGAGTAGAGGAAGAAGAGCTGGAAAATATAGAAAAGGGGTAGGGTATTTATAGGTAAATTATAAATTTTAAGCTTAATTTTTTTATAAAAAGTTACCATTGATCAACGGTATAGTTAACCAACACTCCTTCGATCCGTTCAATATTCGCTTGTTAGCACGGTGGCGGAGGGTGTTTAGCGCCCCCTCGATAACTGCCGGGGGTGGCAGATGGCGTCCTGGGGGCGCTAAAAACGATGACATGGCAGGGTGGCGCTAAGCCACACCCTGTGGCCTTATAATTTAGTGGAGATGGATAGTTCGAGTGGTTCCGCTCGTGATACGATGATAGTTCAAAGATCTGCCGAATTTACTGAATTTCCTCCTGAATTGATGTATAAGCATTATAGCCTAGTGGACTGATAGATTCATTGGTTCCGCTCGTGATACGATGATACTCCAGTAATAGTGGTTCCGCTCGTGATACGATGATACTCCAGTAGTGATCTGATAAAAAAAAGTTTGACAATTACGCTTTTTAGTAATAGTGGTTCCGTTCATGATACGGTGATACTCCAATATTTATCTGATAAAAAAAAAGTTTGAAACCACTACGCTTATTAGTTGAAACAAGATAAATAGTACACAGAGTGAAATTAGTAAGGTACATGAATAGCCCCATAGCTTATGTCTAACCTACAGATTTGGTTATTAAAAGAAAAAAAGTCCAAAAAATAATAGACGTATGTTGTTTAACTACCTTTGAAATATAGCAAATTGTGATTCAATAATAGCTTTATTCTCTTTATTTGGTATCGATATGTAAAACATATCAAGCTCTCTTTTGAATTTTCTCTTGGTTTCGGTTTCGCCTCTAAACTCTTGGAGATGGAAATTGTTCGGGTGATGCTTGATTGTCAACTTGGACCAGTTCTACATTTTTTGGGCTTAGATTGATACTCCAACACATAGAGAATCATTTTAAGATGACTCGAGACCGACACTTTAATCTTTAGAAATACCTTCCGACAATAAAGTTATGTATGTATGCATAAATTTAAGTGTGATAATTTTTTCATGCTTATGTATGTGACACGGGCGAGAGGTTAGTTCAGAGAGTGTGCAAGTATAAGGGGGGACGGGGCGCCCCCGTGATGGTCCTCCACCACGCGTGGAAAAACAAATAACACCGCCGCCACCATATTCTAGCGTCAATTTGAAAACGCGTTAAACGTATAACGCGTTGTGTGTGTTTGTGTGATGAGATGTTTTTAAATGGAGATGAGTGTGTGGTGAGTGATGAGCATTTCCACTAAAATCCACCACTAGTGATGAAATAAAGCTCGATGACGTGGCGGAACTTAATTGGATGTTATGAGTGATGAGTGAGTGATGAGCACCCTTACCCCTTATGAGAGGATACGAGGGTTGATGAGAGAAAGGTTGTTTAAGAGAAGCCTTTATGAAATGCATTAGAAAAAAAAAAATCTTTGTTTATATTATGAAATGCGTTAGAAAAAAAAAAGAAGAAAAAAAACTTGTTTATAGCCACCCAAATTGTTTCTCGTTTGTTATAAAAAGACCAAAGAAGTACTATAGTTTATATTATTATTATTATTACTTAAACACATAGGCACATAGCAAAATAACAACGTATTTATAAAGTAAATATATATATTTTTTTGCCATTTTTGGCCCCACGATCTCTAATGTATATAATTATAATTTTTTTTGAACGACAAGTAACGAAGTGTCAATCACCGTGACACTAGACGCTGTGGCGAAAGTCGACTCCTAGACCTCCGTCAGCCCCTTAGCTCTCCCGAGATGCGCGGAAACCCGACCTCCACCTGCTCGAAGGCACGACAATTGAATAATCGGTAAAACCTCGCCTCTCATCCAAGTCGAATCGGTGCCACCCTTATTCGCTTTTCACCTGGATGCTGCAGAAAATAACGAGGAGAGTGGGAATCGAACCTGATTCACAACTAACACTAATTTTTCCCCAACCACTCCACCACTACCTACCTCATTGGTATATAATTATAATTTATAAACTAAAAAAAATCATCAAATTTTAATACTACATAATGGTTTCTTGCATGGTGCATTTTTAACTTTCAAAGGTGTGCCTGGCCAAGGGAAAATACAAAAAATGACCTTGAAGGTTCTATACTTCTATTCTTGTAGATTCTCAATGAATAAACGATATCTTTTCCGGGAATCATTAATGTTCAGCACGCATTATATATGATAAGATTATTATAACGTCTATGTATGTAATTATAATATATTAAATTAAAACTTTGGTCGCTTTTCACTTTTAAAGCTTATATAATAACATATTTATTATTTTAATATTTTATATTTACTCATTTCAATAATTACAATAATATGCTATGGCTAATATATGAGTCTCTTTCTCCAACCATATCAATAATGCAAGCTTTAAGACAATGGTATATATGTCAACATTGTTGAAAAAAAATATATGATATTATGATTTTTATTTTTGTTTTTCTAGATTATGGTGGGCTTGGACTACCCAACACTAAATACGATCATGGGTGTATGGTGTGATCACGGTATCACGCCGGTCACGGGGTCACCATGGTGGTTCCCCGCCCCCTCCCCTAAATTTGTTTATTTATTACTAAGCACTCCATTTTATCTATTTATCTATTAATTATACTAAAAAAAACAATCTTATGTAACATGACATACACTCAAGCCTATTATTGTCATGTGGTAAGACCGTGGGGTATGGTGGGGCTTGAGTTGGGGCATGAGTTGACACGTGGCTTGGGGGGCAGACATGGGATGCCCCACATTCAACGCGGATGGTGGGGTGGGGGTTTGGGGCGTGGGTTTGGTGGGCTTCGCTGGGCTATTTGAATATTTTTTAAAACAACAAATTTAATTTTTTTAATATTTTTAAATAAAGAAAATTACATAAAAAAATTCCTAACGTTTATATTTGTTTTTTATCTCTTCTCGCATCTCCAAGACTAGTTGCAACTCGTCACCCTCTAGGTGATCAAAGAGCTGTGATAGAAATTTCAAATCATCCCGTCTTTGTTTCAGGGCATCTCTAGCGGCATCTCTAGCTTCTTTGCTCTTTCGTTGTTCGGCCCTTTGTTGTTGGAAGACGTTGAATGTATCTAACTTGCATGCAATGTCATCCAACTGGTCGCTGTATATTCCCCTACGCGACCCCGAACTCCCAGCTGAAGGCGATGCCGTACCAGATCTTGATTTTTGAGCACGCCTCTTTGAGGCATCTCTTCCATACTCAGGCCGGTTTGGTGAATCATCCAAAAGGTCCTCAAACTCTTGATCTCGTGCATCAGATTGGGCTTGGGACGAGGCGCTTGACCTTTTGGAAGACGTGTTACTTTCGCTACCACTGGGGATAATCGCCCACTTTGGATGGAACTTACAAATCTCCCAACAATGCATGAAACGGAAGTCGGTCCCCACATTTGATTTGAATGCAACCAATGCATTTGTCACAATGTCGGCTTCGTTTTCACCACTTTTTGGGTTTTGCTTTGCTTTATTTAAAAACCCACTATATTTTGTAAGTTGGCCGCTAATCTCGCTCCACTTCGAGGATAAGCTATCGGTTTCACGATAAGCCTCCCTTCCCAATTCTTCATGGAATACTCTACTAACCGCTTCCTACAAATGGGTTCGATGTTGAGAATTTCTTATTTTAATAAAAACAAAATTTAATATATTACAAAGTTATATAAAAAATAACCATTAATAAAAACAAAGTTTAAGAATACCTAAACTTGGATGTTGAGATTGTTGACACCAAGCACTCGCCAATGCAAGTTCTTCAGGAACGACCCATTTTTATTGTTTTTGTTTGACGGTTTCAAGTGCTTTCTCCGCCTCGGTTTTTTTCTTATGGCTTCTCTTTTTGATGGGTTTCGATGCGGAAGGACCATCGTTGGGTGGTTGAGTTTCGGGGACGGTTGAGTTTTGTGAAAGGTCGATGGAGGTTGGTGAAAGGTTGATGGGCGTTTGTGTAAACGGGGTAGGTATCGAATCATCGGTGTGTGGGAAGTTAGTAAACAAACGATTCCCAAGATACGATGCATAACTCGCTTCAGCGGGCATAGAAGAGTGTATGAAAAATGGACGAGGCATTGGACGATTGGGTGGTGGGCTAGGGTTATTTTCTTGGAATGCATACGGGTTGCTCGGGTCATAAGCACGGTTATGAGGATGCATTTTTTCGTTTTGTAGAAGGAGGAAGATGTGGTTGAATGTGGTAAAAAATGAAAGAAAATTGTGAGTTTTATAGTGAAAAAATATATATATATTTTTATATTTTTTTTTGAACATAGCCGTTGGCCAACGGCTAGTTTGGTTTGGCCATTGAGATCCCGCCATGTCAGCTTGTCAATACCGCCCCACGCCAGGCTTGAAACCCAAGCCCCAAGGGCCAAGCCCCAACCCAAGCCCACCCGGGGTGTGGCTTGGGCGTTTTCCCCCAACCCACGCCTCAACCCAAGCTCCGTACCCCATAGTCTAAACCCTTACTCCACCTCTTTTTGGTTCAGTGAGAATATATTTTGCTTTAATTTCCTTCTTCATCTTTTTTTTTTTTTGAAATGAAATCTCCTATTTTATTCATGCTTGTCAAGTTACATTAAGACATAAGGTAGATGGGCAACAAGCTACGCCGTCACCCCTTTCTAAATTGCAAACCCTAATCTAACAAAGACAAAACTCCGTCCCCTTGAGGCTGAGCAATTGTTGTGGATGACCCGTTGAGCTCTGGTCAGGAATTGAATAGCTTCTGGCGCTAGAGAGCTAAATGTGTTAAAGACAAAAGGGACAAAAAAAATGCTGGTTCATTTTAATGACTTTATTTATTTACTTTTGGTCAACATTGTATAATAAAATATTTCATTTACCCTTATAACTTTATATAAGATACCATTAGTACTCATATATTTATATATTTTATTAAAATGAATATGTTATTTATAGAAATCAAGATTTATGCCCCATGTTCTTAATCCATTGAACTACTTGGGAACTCTTTTTCTCTTAGTCTGCTAAGAAAGAACATACCTATTTACAGACAGACGGTTTGCACCAAGTCACCCACTCTTAGGGCTGTTCAAAAAGCTCGTGGCTCGAAGCTCGCTCGAATTTAGTTTGGAAAAGGCTCGCTTGATATGGCTCGGTTTGAAAGTGAGCCGAGCCAGCTCAGCTCGGTTAGAAAGTGAGTCTAGCTCGGCTCGTAACGAGCCGGATTGGCTCGCATACCAGCTCGGCTCAGTTTAGCTTGGATTATTTTACTTTTAATATATTTTATTTTTATATACATTATAATATATCACAAAAGCTGCTTATTATTTACATGTGATTATGAGTGTAATTTGATATTTGTACCACATTTAAAGGTTGATTACCATGCTAATGAACTTATATTGTATTTCGTTGAAATTAAGAACGTATTTTGTGTTGTTAAATTTGATTTTTGTTTGTAATGAATTAGTTTGAGCTTATTTTGGATATGTTCCTTTAAATTAGCGAACAATATTTTAGATTACTGAATTTTGAGAGCCATGTATTAGTTTTTCTTTTCAAAATCGAGCCAAACCAAGCCGAGCCAAGCCAAGCCAACTCGATTTCAAACCAAGCCGAGCCCGAGCTTAGACTTCCAGCTCGGTTTCAAATCCGAACAAAGTCGAGCCAGCTCGGTTTATAAATTAGCCGAGCCCGAGTTTTACCCTAGCTCGGCTCGGTTCAACTCATGAACATCCCTACCCCCTCTTCCTTCTCAATAATAGATAAGTTATTATGACTAGACATCTTAGCAATTCTTTTGAAAGAGTGCCTCACCAATCCTACAATGCAGGTTGATTTTGAATTAATATACACATGGTTTTCCATCAACTTTTCACCTCTATCGAGCTGGTGGTGTAACTGAAAGAGCATTTGAAGAACAAAACTCAGATTCTGAGTTAGTTTGATTGTTTTAGGTTTTTCGATACATTACTTTGTTCCAAAAGATTGTTAATTTGTTTTTGTGAATTACAAATGTAATGTAAATTTGTTTTTATCTAATCTAATATGTAATTTCATTTGTATTTCTTTTATTCATAGAGTTATTACTTGTATACTTTAAATTGACAGGTACAAAATTATATTTCGCATTAGTCATTAAAAGTGGTGTGTGTCTTTTTTCTTAGGGGTCGGGTTGGACACCTGTGTGATTTACAGGTGCAGGTGGTTGCATTCATAGTTGAAGGACAAGTAGATGGTCCCATTCTCGGTAAAGAGTATGGGTGTGTTAAAATATGTTAATAATCGTAACACGGGAACCAATTATAAGTATATCAGCATCTATATCTATGTGTAATTTATTAAATTAATAGATATATAAGAAGTATTTTATATACAACTCGTGTAACACACGGAAACTTAAACTAGTTTTGTATAAATAACTCTTTTCTTCACCATCGCAACCTGAGTTGTTCTCATGATAAAATGTGCAAATAGATAAAAACAAGGTAAAACCATTTGAGAACATTGGATACTTTTTTATAATTGTAAAGCATATAAAGTAGAAGCACATGCCCACTATTTGTAAGGGTTATTTTTTTTTTTTTATAAAAAGTAACAGCTAATATATAGTATTTAAAAATAGTTTGGGTGATAATATGCCAATATGGTAAGTGAAAGAGAACGATGCATGAATATAAATACGTTTAATATGGCAAATCGGGAGATCTCAAGTTAATTAATGTGGGTTAGTTAGATTTAACCAATGTTCAATCTGGTCCATAAACTGAATCAAGTACATGTTAACTTGTTTAGATGTCATTTAACCAGAGTTTTTTATATAATTAAATTTAATTTTAAATTGAATCATTGTTTATGCAGATGAAAGGATAACGACCTAATGATCAACGTGGCTCCAAAGCTACTCATATCTCGAGCACCATAAGTCTGATTACCATACACCTAGAGCATAACATTTAAAGCTCGAAGCGTATGTCTATGGGCATTATATGCCCTAACAACAACGAGGTATTTAACCTGGCATGCCGACAGACGTAGCCACCAGCATACTAACAATGATCAACACAAGATTGGCACACTCGACATCACCTAGATGGTCGCTGTGGCACATAATTAATGTACACATGATTTATTACATAATACTCCAAATGGGTATTCTCCTATGAATGAACCTTTCCTCATACATAAGATTGGCACTCAATTCTATTCGACTACACACCATATATTGCACTCTCTCTCCCTCTCTTTTGAACAGCCAACATAATCAACCCCGAGCACTCTTGGGACATCTACTGGACCAAACTGAGTACGTCGAGAGTAACCCGAGTCTACTACCAATTCCGGGTAAAACCCGATAACCCACTCACCCATAGGCACGACGGTGAAATTATCGGTAAAACACGTTTGGCTCAAGGATCGAACTCATATTTCCTTGGGTCTCATATCATTGTCCACCAGTGTCTGACTCTGCACTAAGTGGAATTTGAACCTGCACCTCCCAAGAGAAATGCAAGTCTTTTACCACTTAATCTAGATATCATTGGCCTCTCCTTCCCTCTCCGAATCTCTAAAACCACGATATTGGTTTTCATGTTGGGGTCCGGTTGCATGAAAATCCCCCCTATTCTTTGACAATGTTGTTCAATATTCAAACTAGGGTATCTGTCAATAAAACATCATTGTTGAGCAGCTTGAGCTCCTTCTTAGTACGGGCGGATACAACTTACATTTGTGGATTTTCAGAAACATAGCACGTTTAGAAAAAATGGAAAAAAAAATTGTGAGAACCTTATAGAATTTAGAAAAAAAATAGTAAGAATTAAAAAGAATTTTCCATAAGAAACTAATTGAAATAAAATCTTGAATCCACATCTGCTTCGTAGCAAGAGCAAACAAGAAAGAAACAACGGATTCTATTCTCTTATCATGAACAATCTAATACACTATTTATAACTAGTGTATATTTTAACAAACATAACAATGGTATCATCCAATATTAGATTATTATAACTATCCTTTTAGTGGATTATAATAATAAAACAAACATAGTTATAACACATTAATTTTTATGTACATAACTAAGAAACATGGAGAAAACCAAGGAAGATGACTCTTAACGTGAAGAGAAAGTGAAATAGTACTAGCTTTGTTAATATGCTATTATCGATTTTTTTAACAATGTAATTTTATTTAATTACTGTATCAAGTAAAACTTTGATAGTTTATTACGAATACTTAAGATACTTGAAGAAAATTTATGTAATAAACTGAATAAAATGACAGCGTATGTCTATAAAAAAAGTCATGAATTTTTCATGTAACATGGTGTGACACTCTAAAGAAAAAAAAATATTTATTAATTTATTTACATGTTAATTATTTGTTTTGTACGTATATATTTAATTATTAAAAATCTGAAAAGGTAATATTGTAAAGTATTTTTTTATTTAAAAAGCATTTGCCATCCGACACTCGAGGCTTTTATTTTATTTTTATTAGATTGGACATATTATTTTAAATTATATTACCAAAAAAGATTGATTTATTGTTTTGTTTTTATTCTAAAAGAAAAAGGTTTCTTGTCAACATGCTCTTATCTTATCACACTCTTTGCAACCACTTGACATTTATCCAGCTTGATAGTGGAACTACATATGTTAATTTTGTACTTGAATTGAAGATATAAAAACATTTTATAACTTTCAGAAACTTTATATTATCATTTGCGAGTCTTGCACTCTTGCCCTATTATCAAGGAAAAATAGGTTTAGTGGCTTAAAAAGGCGACACTAGTTATCTAGACTGTTAAAGGAACTTATCGTCAAATATTAAAAAAATGTTTGTAAGGTTTTTCGGGTCTAATATGATCCAATTATCCAAACATTGCTTCTTTGCAACCTCACCCCTCCCCTTTTTAGGTGTGTTATTCGGTGTTTTTTTTTTTCGGGTTTCAGGTTTTTTAAGTCAGATTGTTAAGGTTTTTGTTGGGAAAAAGTGATGCGATTTTGGTTGGAAAAAGTAACCCGATAACCAACTCATTTAAAGTTAGGGTGGTTGGGTTCGGATTCGAGATATTTTGTGTCAGGTTGTTCAATAATCATGTTTAGATGGAAAATGAAAATAAATATATTTTTTTTACAAAATATCATCAAAATTCAAACATTATTTGATACTACAAAGTTAAAAATCCCAAAACTTAATGTTCCAAATATTCGAGAATTCAAACCAAAACTCTATAAAAAAGGGTCGTATTCTTGGCACACCAACCATTCTTAAATCGACACATTCAATACAGGTCGTATAGGTCTATACGGCACGTATAGGGCTAATAACAATTCCCAAGGCCGGTCAAAGACTGACACTGTCGCCACGTGCAAACCCTATGCGCATCTTATAGGGCTATAGGACCTGTATTAAGTACGAGGTAGTCCTTCTGTCACTCAACAGTGATAGAAAGTGATGGATGTGATATCTATACGTTGCGTATAGGGCTATACGACCTGTATTCGTCTCTAAAAAATGAATTCAAATTTCTTCCCTTATAAATGACGAAGGAGACGATGAATTTCATCGTTTCTTTCTTTCTTTGGACAAATGATTCCACCATGTCTTGGTTCGACCTCAATTACGTTTTTGGCGAGTCGTCCGGCAAAAACACAGGCACGTTTATTCTGAAAAGCAGTGTACATGTTATAGTATTTATTAACTTGTTGTGTGTGTTTTGTTTATGAAATACTTACCACGCAATTGTTTTAGGAGAGGCTTGTTGTCCCTGATTCTTATGATGGGAGAGTAAAAGATGATCACGCGGAGGAGGTCGTGTCCGACTTTCATTCTTATCACAAGGAACCGTTGTTGCCAGACCTGAATGAGGTAAGCATTTATTTACTTATTTTGTATTAGACGTTAAATTTACCATTATCTTTTACCCGTTGATTTTTTTTAGTTTACTGTGCCTAGCAGACCGTTGTTGCCAGACCTGAACGAGGTAAGCATTTATTTACTTATTTGAATTAGGCGTTAGACTTACCGACATCTTTAACCGTCGGGTTATTTTCAGGTTGTTGTGCCTAGCGGTGATTACGGTTACGGTTGTCTGGGTTAAGCCTCGTACGGAAAAGAAAACTATGGCAAAAACTTTTTCATTAGTGATGTTTCCCCGTACAATAACACGTTGGTGAGCCTTCTTACGCACAAGAGTCATTGGTTGATGAGAAATACGCACAACAAGATGTTGGTGGGCCTTCATACGCCTAAGAGTCATTGGGTGACGAGCTGTCACACCCCGATATTTCCACGTATTACCGGTGGGCCTAGTGTGGAGTATCGTGACGTAGTTGATATCATCATAGTCAATAATCACAGTTTAATGCACAGCGGAAGTCTTGAAAGTAAAATATTAATACAAACCAAAACACAAGTATAATTAAATATTATACAAGCGGTTGTATGTGGATCCACAGGCGGATCTAAAACATAAAGAAAACTTTGTTCGACAGACTTTAAGTATTAAGAGCTTGCAAGACTCTTTAACTAATACTCAGGAGCTTCCAGCCCATTTCGCGTAGTACATGCACTTAATCTTTTTGAAAAATACGTCAGTTTACACTGGTAAATACAATTAACTGACTCTTTTGAAAAGTGTTTATAAAATTGGTTTGGATGCACAAGGCATAAAATCTTTTATAACGCGGGACAATTATTTGAAATAATCTTGTATACAGATCTACATGTTTGTCGTACGTTCGGAGTCCGGGTTAAGATTAATAGACACACACCACTAATATAGTCTCACAAGGAGTTATCCTCACGTGTGGTTATACCTTATATCTTAATTCCCTTTTTGGGGAAAAGAACGAAACCGTATCGCAACTGTCAGGTGCATGCCTACACCCCGTGCTTAGGTCGTGGCCATTTGCATTTAAATGATGCCAAGGATATCCAGGACACGGTCATTAACCCCCAAATGCTTTGTATCAAACAAGACAGATTAAAACGGGTTCTCTCAATGATTTAACCACTAATCGATTAAATATTCAATACCCGACCAAGCGGTAACAATTTACCGTATCCCAAGCCCGTATAAGGGAAAATAAGTTAAAAGTATTTACCTAAGCTAAAATGTAATTTATTCTCAGCCGATTATTCTAATCAGCAAGTGCAAGTAGCTTTTACTGGGCTCCTAATCTGGAACGAAGGTTTTAATAACCTATTAGATTCCTAACGGGTCTTATTTAAGTTTTAACTTAGTCCGGTTAGTTTTTAAGAAAGGTTTATGGTTCAAAACGCAAGATTAAGCGAAGACCGGAATAGAATGTGATTTAGACCCAACAATTATGAAGACTTGTATAAAATGGGTAAACTAAATACATTCTGGATTTTGAAGTAAAAGCGATAAGATTTGACCCGTTTCGGTTAATTTATGCAAACTAGTTACATAAACCGAACCGAACGCGTATATGCATAACGGGTAACCGAATGAGTCATGTACAAGTTCCATAAGTTGTTATGCTTAAAATATGTTGTGATATCAGTAGGATATCTTCCATTATGCCCAAAACGAATTCAAAACCAATTTAAGCCCCGTAAGGTATTTTGGTCATTTTAAAGTTTACAAAAGAGGTTAAATAGCAATCTGAGGTTCTGGTCTAAAATATACAGTAAAAATATTAATTTTACCAAGTTACATCAGTAAGATATCGCACATATGTGAGGTTAATCATTTATGGCCAAACTATGCACCATAGGGGTATTTTGGTCATTTCACATATGCTTTTAGGGTCAAATTGGAAATCTGAGTTCAAGCCTTATACTTACTGTTAAAGTATACAAATTTATTTATAAAATCAGTAGGTAACAAGTCTTAGACGTTAAATATGGTTACAAACCATACTACGCGCCTAATTAGCGTAAAAGTCGGTATTTGACGATAATTGAGATGTTCATAAAATTTTGAAGTTTTGATCAGTCTCTAAAGCTTAAAATATTTTATTTAACATATGTTATCAGTAGAAAAAGGTTTGGTATTCAAATCTCATGTTAAACTCATTTTATTAATGAAAAGGGCATTATCGTCAATTACCGAATTCATGCTAGAACTCTATGTTATGGACAGTATAAAATTTGACAAAAATTTCCAAAAATCCCTAAATATTATATCATAATAGTGGATAGGAAGTTTGGTACCAAAAATTGGGTTTAAATATGATTTATGCCAAAAATGCAATTTAATTAACAAAAAGTTATGTTTTACGATATCGTGCATAACTTTTATTTGAGACCAGAAACGGATGTCAAATCTTTAGGACATGCTTATAATCCATTAATTAAGATTTTTGTCCTCTCACATTTTCAAAAATTTCGTTTTTATAACATAAGGGCAAAATGGTCAACTTTTAAGCATTTAACGGAAACATGCAAATGATCTCTAATTTCTAAGGGATCATGTAGTATAACCTCAGAGGGTTATACTAACATATAATATGGTCACAAAGGAACCCTAAGGCATAACTAAACTAAGCTAATTCGGGTCAGAACTGAAAGTCAAAGCAAAAGTCTACTTTTGCTACTTTCGGTTGCGAACCGATCCTAAACTCAGAATTGTCGGGTTGAACATGCCTAGACATGTTCAATTAATATTTACCAAGTTATTAAAGTGACAAAACTGATTTTATAGCTTCTACAATATCAGTTATGAATTTTATTTAAAACTGACCCGTTTGACTTTTATTTTAATTACTTTGACCCGATAATTAACTAAGTAAACGTGATAATTAGGAGGTTCCCTTTTGAGGGTTTAATACCTACCTAATTATGATCATGTAGCCATGTTCGTTGCGAACAATGGCTTGACCATTTATGGTCTAGCTAAAAGTCAAAGCGTTTATCGAAAACGCTTGACTTTTTGGCTTTAAAATCCAAACAAAATAACTAGTCACGAAAGGACACTTACAAATGCTCCTATGGATTGAATAAAACTCAAGAGAGGTTCCAAAATGATCAGGATCCTCATTGAATTGAGAGAGATAGCAGATTGAATTGAAAAGTGCAAATGAATGTGAAAATGGAAGACTATTTATAGTTTTCAAGCTCCCTTAGGATCTTTCCAAGTGGTCTTGGGATGCAATGAGATGTTTACAAGTGTAAAACCAGCTTAAAAATCAGTATAACATGTCCATGGTTTACTAAAAATGGTTTTGAGATGGTAGAAGTGGGTTGCAAGGAAGAACCTATAGCTGGAAGTAACATTCTGTCCAAATTAGGCCGTCGCCGCACACCACAACAAAAGGGGGGGGGGGGTAGTCGCGCGACGCCACCACACCAAACTTCAGCAAACATGTTTTAAACTTGTCACTTTCAGTCCCTGTACCTTCTAATGCAATGTATATTTCATTTTAGGCACTTTTAACCCTTATAGTTGGTTTGTAAATGATCTAGGGAGTATAACCAAACACCGTTAGGTCCGGTTTCATTAAACGATTACCGAAAACATTAGTTTCTGCTCGTTGACGCTTTTAACCCTTTAATTTGCGAACTTGTGCGTTTTAACGCGAAATGGCATAAAAGCCTTTCAAGATCAATAACAAGCATTCCCAAGAGTATGATGGGATATTACGACACTCCAGTTCACTTAAATGGTCACTCAAAGGTGTAGTTTTATAGTTTGACGCCTTTGGCACCTTTAATGCACAACTTGCGCGCATTATCGTTTTATTGCGTTAAAGCCCTATGTTATCCATATTAGACATCCTCGAGAGTAATATTGAACATTATGATGCTTCGAGTTTGTTAAAAGGTCATTCAGAGGTTAATTTGAACATGTTGACGCCTTTAACCCATCTTCTTGATAAATCGCAATTTAAATCATTTATTTGCATCGAAATTCCATGAAATCATTATCCGACAATCGCGAGAGTATAAAAGATTCTACAAAGCCTCGGGATCGTTAAAAGGTCATTCAGATGTAAGAATTAACATGTTGACACTTTTAACCCCTGTGGTTTGTAAATTTTTGGTTTTAAGCACAAACGGCTTCTTGTGTCCGACAATTTATTTAATAAAGGATACGAACATCATATGAGGTCAATCAGAGGCACAAGTTTGGCATGTTGACATTTTTAGTCCCTCAACATTTAAAGTTTTTGATTTTTCACAAAAATTTAGTCCCTAATAGTCAACGTTTGACTTCAATAGAGTTTAGTACACGTGTCAACACATCATTGGATGTGATTTTACGAGGTGTTACATCCTCACCCCCTTAAAAGAAATCTCGACCTCGAGATTTGCTCAAAAAGATAGGATTTTTTTTCTGTCACATAGTGAACACGACCTCCCATGTATAATCAGGGCTTCTACGACCTTAATAATAGGTATATGCTTCCTTTCGGAGCTTCTTAACTTGTTGATCCTTATTCGACACTGATTTCGTAATAAACCCTAAGTTTTTCGTTAGTCTACACATCAATGTGGTAATGCTATTGACTTAACAGCTAGACAAATCTTGGAATCACCAGCGTGAAACACATTGTGATTACCATCAAGCTCCTCAGGTAAGTTTCAGCTTACAAGCTACCGATCTTGACATATTTGGTTTTTCTCGAATAGTCCAATATATATAGAGTTTAACTTGTTCGTTATATCAAAGTGTAGCACGCTTTTCTAGGGTGGTACTTTCTGTTGAGTCTTGTTCCTGATTGAGAACTTAAGAGGTTTGCGACCCTCATTAATATTGATTTTCTGCCAGTTACTGGCAGCTTTCGGATAATCACAGATTTATACGATCTTATCTGTTGACTCCAGGGTAATCTCAGGTCCTAATAACTTGGACTTACCAAACTTCTGTCCAATAAACGGACGTTTGACATTCCTTTTTATACAAGGTCTCCTAAGGAGCAGCCTTGATACTTATACAACAACTATTAGTCGTAGAAGGACTAAATTAGGGTGATATAGTCACTCTGATTATTATTTAAATCAATCTTAAAGGATAACTACTCTCATAGTTAGTCGAATAAATCGACGATCCTGGGCAGCTGATAGCGATTCTCAAATGTTACCTAAGTAGGGTTGCGGTAATTAACGCATAAGCATAATGAACCGTCATTCTTAAATAATAATACCGGAGCTTTCAGAATTATTATTTAGGCTTTATGAAACCTTTTCTAAAAGCTTATCTAATTGGTTCTTAGTTCTTTCATTTATGAAGAAGACAATAGATGCAGCCCTAAGTGGGATGCTAATCTTAACTCTACTCGCCTCTCAGAAGGTGAATAAGGTAGTTTTATGAAGAAGACAATCGAGATTCACAGAGATGATAGAGATACTCTGAATCTCAGGCTTCAGTCCATCTATCGTTATTCGTGCCATATAAATGACACATTTTTGTTTATGGATGCACGAATGCCTTAATTAGTGACACCTATTTGGGCATTGCTATACAAGATATCTTCTTTGAATACCATTAGCTGACTTTAGTACTATATGACCATTGGAATATCTCAATGGTTTCGTGCATTAAACCTCCATACTGGCCAGGCATGGAAGCAATCTACGGGACACACTAGGATAGGCCAATCCTCATATGGCACTTTTATCAGGCATAATCTGGCATTCGCAGTTGATAGAAATCAATGAGATATCAAAAATAAAATAACATATACTGTCGTACTCTATCTGAAGATTAGAGTACTCCAGATCTTATGAATGAAGATTTCCGATAAGAATAGAAGAAATAGTTCCTATGATTTTCGTCGGTTGGTTTTACCTTACACTTAATATCTGGAGTTCTTATGGAAAAATTTTAAAAGTTTGCTATGCTTATGATCTATGAAAGACTTAATATTTCATTAATCAAAACAGAATTCTTATCAATTGATTCACGATAAGGGATGTACCTGGTGCCATTACTGATACAAACTGCCTCAAGCATTCAACAGGAGGGTTTAGGCGCCTCCATTCTTAGTCTCTCTAATCTTAACTACACCCCTTTTTCTTAGATTTCTGGGAGTTATCCTCCTTTCTCCTTTTCTAACAGTCTCAGCTTTGACTGGTTTATTTCTTAACCCATATAATGTGAGTGGTTGAGATAGATCCATAATGGATTTACAAGAAGCAGGCTTTGAAACCTTAATATGCCCTCTTATTTCCGATGCTAAACCACAAATAATTTATGCATTAAGCTTAGATTTTGGGTTAACCGAATAGGGCACTATTTCAGATAATGAATTAAAGTCTGTCTCATACTGTTGACAGTCTAGAACTTTTATGGTGATAGTCAGAAAATTCTGATTCCACTTCTTCCATTTCGTGTTGCGGACAATAGGTTTTTCTGATAAGGTCCGTAAACGTGGACCATCCCATTTTGTATGAGGGTATCTTCCTTGTGTACTTTAATAATGTCTTACCAACTAAGGGCATTGCCATTGAATGTCTGTGATACATAACTTACAATATCCTTTCCAGCATAACCGCTGATACACATAATGGTTTCTATTTCATCCAACAATTTCATGCAATCATTGGCCCCCTTTTCGCTATTGAAGTCTCTTGACTTGCAAAAGATAAAGTACTTTTAAGTATATCCTTTAAAGGAACGAGGCTCCTTGCCATATATGATCTTATTTGGTTTATTCTTCACATTTGAAGTATGAATAAAGCTCTTCCATGAGCAGAGGAAATGTGTTTTAGAGCAAGTAGCATTCGGCTCTTTGAATCCTTTTCATGACCTTTCTTATGGCCTTTCTAATAGCTATGTCAATCACAGCTTGGAGATTAACTCCATTAACATTGAGGTTCACATTTGTTGCATCATTAGCATTTGTCGCATCTTTAGTATCGCGACTTTTGTTTGTCTGATCCGAGTTTTCCATACTCGAAGCTTGGTACTAAACATCAAATTTAAACAATTGCTTAGTTGCATTATAATAGCTAGTCATCTTCCTGACTACCTATCATACATTAGCCATGGTATCATTAAACCATATAGGCTAATAGGTTATGAACATTTCTAATGAATGTTATTTGCATGTTTATCAGTTACATTTAGCCTAGGTCACAAGAGGACCATCAATGGCATTTAGGGTTTGGATCGAGTCCATTACCTTTTTGACAGGGGATCAAACGTCACAGCTGTCTTTGTTAAGTTGACGATTTTGGATAGCTCAAAGGCTCGCCACAAGGACTTTTAAAATATGGGACATAAGTCCGTTATGAAGGACATATAAATGTAGCACATAGGCTTGTCACCAAGGACATTAATAGCCATATGGTACGAAGGTCTTGTCGTAAAGGACATATAAGATATGGCACATAAGGCCTTGCCACAAGGGCATTTAAATTTATAAGTCGCAATCTTATTTGATCAGGGACTATAAGGTTTGAACATAGTTCTTCACCTTTGGGCAGAGAGTCATAGACTACATCTGTCATTATTTTGAAGACGATTTATTTTGCCACCTAGGCCAATAAATGGACATCACTAATGGATGTTTATATATATACATATAACTATCGCAATTTAAGATATCTGTCAAGATCTTATCGATCTTATATAGTATGAGGCTTGGGCATTGCCCATCACCTTGGACAATAACCATAACGGTCATAATTGTCAATGTCACTAATGGACAATATAGTATATAGCCCGTAGGCGAAACATCACTAAAGGATGTTAAATAATATGATCATCGTAGCAGATGATATTAGTCATGATCGCATTGATCATGTAGACTATTGTGCTTGGACATAGTCCAATATCTTTAGACAGGGGGTCATAGACCACAACTGTCGTTGTCTTTTTGGACAACAAGTTTAGCCTGTAGGCACTTCATTACTAACGGATGTTTATATTTTGATCATCACATTGATGATACTTGCCATGATCTAAATCGATCATATAGGCTTTAAGGCTTGGACGTAGTCCAAATACCTTGACGGCTGGTGTGGTCTCTCAGGTCACACTGCCAGGAGTGTTAACATGTTCTTAGATGTTAACAAGGATTAATTTGTCTTAATGATTACACAACATTACCATGATCGCATTGATCATATACGTTTGGAGGTTTGAACATAGTTCACCACCTCTGGATAGAAGGGGTATCTCCCTTAACTATCATAGTAGAAGGAATAATCATCCTTAACTACCAAAAGTTTTGGCCAACTAATGTGGATTTACCACTTGGCAGGGGTAAACCATTAAGAATATCTTTTTGAAATTATTTAGCAGATCGATAAAGTTCGAATAAAATTGATACTATTGTTGGATAAAGGACGAAATGAATACCTATATAAAATTTTCAAAGCTTCCCATAAATCATTAGGAAGTTTACAACAGTGCCTTAATCAGGACTTTTAGTATCATATTTGTCCACAGAGGACTAAAAAAATTATAAGTCCGTTTGGGGACTAATAAAAAAATATAAGTCCTTATGGGGACTATTAAAATATCATAAGTCCGTATAGGGACTATATTAAAACAATTTGCCCATGAAGGGACTTTAATGGAATGTCATGTCCGCTAAGGGACTATAATAAAGTCTTGTGTCCATGAAGGGACTATTTCGAAATAGTATATCCCCAAAGGGATTTTAAATAAATAACATGTCCATAAAAGGATTATATTGATACGACGTGCACACTAATGGGCTTTGCTCAACAGATGTCCTCACAGGGACTCAAATCGAAAGATATGTTCATATGAGGATAATAATAAATAAATGTCCATACTGGGACTATATAAAAAAGATAGGTCCTTATAGGGATTTTGAAGCAATACCTGTTCAAACAGGGACGAAAGGGAAAATATAAGTCCGTTTAGGGACTATAAGACATGTCAACATTGGGAAAATAGTAAAACGATATGTCCTCGAAAGGACTATGATGAATTATTATATTCGCCA
Organism: Helianthus tuberosus; assembly: GCA_030545235.1. Taxonomy (NCBI): domain Eukaryota; kingdom Viridiplantae; phylum Streptophyta; class Magnoliopsida; order Asterales; family Asteraceae; genus Helianthus; species Helianthus tuberosus. The sequence continues at coordinate 62,958,787 of CM060395.1, forward strand.
GGGGACTTTGATGACATAACATGTCTACAAAATATTTTTAATGAAGTAACATGTTTACGTAAAGATTTTTATTGAAATAACACGTCCATGTAAGGACTATATAGCAAATGCCCATACAGGGTCTTAAGTCAAAAGGTATGTCCAAACAGGGACTATTTAAATAGTGTATCCACAAAAGGGATTTTTATTAAAATCACTTGTCCATGAAAGGACTATATTGAAATAGCATGCCCACCGAGGGACTTTATTGAATTACAATGTCCACAAAGGGACTATATTGAAATATAATGTCCATAAAAGGACTATTTTGAAATACCAAGTCCACGAAGGGACTATATAGAAATATGACGTCCACTAAGGGATTTTTATTGTAATATAATGTCCACGAAGGGACTATTTTGAAATATAATGTCCTCTAAGGGACTATGATAAACATACGTATATACGAAGTCTTATCAGGAGACGTAGGTCCACAAGGAATATGATGAGATAATATGTCCACAGATGACTTTAGTAATCAAATGCCCATACAGGGACTTAAAGGTAAAAATTTAAATGTGATGGAAGAAGGGTTTCTAATGTCTTCCTTGCTTTATTCTGATTGTCTCTTCTTCTTTATTTATCGTGCGCAGTAGCGACTCTGAAGATTTTAGTGAATAAAGTAAATATTTCAAATCAGGATCCAATGCAGAAGTAGAATCCAAGGATTCAATGATTAAAGAAATGACATGGATCACGGATTAGGTTTTGACTGGTATAGTCTAATTTTGAAATTCCAAAACTCGAAGGTAAGAAATAGGGATTAATAGCATCCACATGTATCATCTTCAATGTGGGAGCCTCAGGGACCTTCTGGTATGGACTCCGTAGTCTGGTTAAGGGTTTAAACAAGTTTGGTTTTGGGAATATGTCTATAAAGGTCTTTCCTCCAACGGTTGCACGCTTATCCTAGCCGCGGTACGAAGCTTGACATTTCTAGGCTTCAGATGTGGAGAATTTCCATCACGGCTTCTTTGCCTGGAGACATATTCAAAATACATAAAATCGAAAACAATGTTTACTTAATAGGGATGAGAGCATTCCTATGTTAAGTCTAGAGTCAGAAAGTCTAAGGAATATGCTACTGTGTCATTTGAGATTAAACACTAAAGGCTAGTGTTTAATTCACTCAAACGTTGGCTCTGATACCAACCTGTCACACCCCGATATTTCCACGTATTACCGGTGGGCCCGGTGGGGAGTATCGTGACGTAGTTGATATCATCATAGTCAATAATCACAGTTTAATGCACAGCGGAAGTCTTGAAAGTAAAATATTAATACAAACCGAAACACAAGTATAATTAAATATTATACAAGCGGTTGTATGTGGATCCACAGGCGGATCTAAAACATAAAGAAAACTTTGTTCGACAGACTTTAAGTCTTAAGAGCTTGCAAGACTCTTTAACTAATACTCAGGAGCTTCCAGCCCATTTCGCGTAGTACCTGCACTTAATCTTTTTGAAAAATACGTCAGTTTACACTGGTAAATACAATTAACTGACTCTTTTGAAAAGTGTTTATAAAATTGGTTTGGATGCACAAGGCATAAAATCTTTTATAACTCAGGACAATTATTTGAAATAATCTTGTATACAGATTTACATGTTTGTCGTATGTTCGGAGCCCGGGTTAGAAGAGTCGGGTTAAGATTAATAGACACACCACTAATATAGTCCCACAAGGAGTTATCCTCACGTGTGGTTATACCTTATATCTTAATTCCCTTTTTGGGGAAAAGAACGAAACCGTATCGCAACTATCAGGTGTATGCCTACACCCCGTGCTTAGGTCGTGGCCATTTGCATTTAAATGATGCCAAGGATATCCAGGACACGGTCATTAACCCACAAATGCTTTGTATCAAACAAGACAGATTAAAACGGATTCTCTCAATAATTTAACCACTAATCGATTAAATATTCAATAACCAACCAAGCGGTAATAATTTACAGTATCCCAAGCCCGTATAAGGGAAAATAAGTTAAAAGTATTTACCTAAGCTAAAATGTAATTTATTCTCAGCCGATTATTCTAATCAGCAAGTGCAAGTAGCTTTTACTGGGCTCCTAATCTGGAACGAAGGTTTTAATAACCTATTAGATTCCTAACGGGTCTTATTTAAGTTTTAACTTAGACCGGTTAGTTTTTAAGAAATGTTTACTGTACAAAACGCAAGATTAAGCGAAGACCGGAATAAAATGTGATTTAGACCCAACAAGTATGAAGACTTGTATAAAATGGGCAAACTAAATACATTCTGGATTTTGAAGTAAAAGCGATAAGGTTTGACCCGTTTCGGTTAATTTATGCAAACTAGTTACATAAACCGAACCGAATGCGTATATGCATAACGGGTAACCGAATGAGTCATGTACAAGTTCCATAAGTTATTATGCTTAAAATATGTTGTGATGTCAGTAGGATATCTTCCATTATGCGCAAAACGAATTTAAAACCAATTTAAGCCCCGTAAGGGTATTTTGGCCATTTTAAAGTTTATAAAAGAGGTTAAATAGCAATCTGAGGTTCTGGTCTAAAATATACAGTAACAATATTAATTTTATCAACTTACATCAGTAAGATATCGCACATATGTAAAGTTTATCATTTATGGCCAAACTATGCACCGTAGGGCATTTTGGTCATTTCACATATGTTTTTAGGGTCAAATTGGAAATCTGAGTTCAAGACTTATACTTACTGTTAAAGTATAAAAATTTATTTATAAAATCAGTAGGTAACAAGTCTTAGACGTTAAATATGGTTTCAAACCATACTACGCGCCTAATTAGCGTAAAAGTCGGTGTTTGACGATAATTGAGATGTTTATAAAATTTTGAAGTTTTGATCAGTCTCTAAAGCTTAAAATATTTTATTTAACATATGTTATCAGTAAGAAAAGGTTTGGTATTCAAATCTTATGTTAAACTCATTTTATTAATGAAAAGGCCATTATCGTCAATTACCGAATTCATGCTAGAACTCTATGTTATGGACAATATAAAATTTGACAAAAATTTACAAAAAATCCCTAAATATTATATCATAACAGTGGGTAGGAAGTTTGGTGCCAAAAATTGGGTTTAAATATGATTTATGCCAAAAATGCAATTTAATTAACAAAAAGTTTTGTTTTACGATATCGTGCATAACTTTTATTTGAGACCAGAAACGGATGTCAAATCTTTAGGACATGCTTATAATCCATTAATTAAGATTTTTGTCCTCCCACATTTTCAAAAATTTTGTTTTTATAACATAAGGGCAAAATGGTCAATTTTTAAGCATTTAACAGAAACATGCAAATGATCTCTAATTTCTAAGGGACCATGTAGTATAACCTCAGAGGGTTACACTAACATATAATATGGTCACAAAGGAACCCTAAGGCATAACTAAACTAAGCTAATTCGGTTCAGAACTGAAAGTCAAAGCAAAAATCTACTTTTGCGACTTTCGGTTGCGAACCGATCCTAAACTCAGAATTGTCGGGATGAAAATGCCTAGACATGTTCAATTAATATTTACCAAGTTATTAAAGTGACAAAACTGATTTTATAGCTTCTACAATATCAGTTATGAATTTTATTTAAAACTGACCCGTTTGACTTTTATTTTAATTACTTTGACCCGACAATTAACTAAGTAAACGTGATAAGTGCCCTTTTGAGGGTTTAACACCTACCTAATTATGATCACGTAGCCATGTTCGTTGCGAACAATGGCTTGACCATTTATGGTCTAGCTAAAAGTCAAAGTGTTTATCGAAAACGCTTGACTTTTTGGCTTTAAAAGCCAAACAAAATAACTAGTCACGAAAGGACACTTACAAATGGTCCTATGGACTGAATAGAACTCAAGAGAGGTTCCAAAATGATCAGGATCCTCATCGAATTGAGAGAGATAGCAGGTTGAATTGAAAAGTGCAAATGAATGTGAAAATGGAAGCCTATTTATAGTTTTCAAGCTCCCTTAGGATCTTGCCAAGTGGTCTTGGGATGCAATGAGATGTTTACAAGTGTAAAACCAGCTTAAAAATCAGTATAACATGTCCATAACTAAAAATGGTTTTGAGACGGTAGAAGTGGGTTGCAAGGAAGATCCTACAGCTGGAAGTAACATTCTGTCCAAATTAGGCCATCGCCGCATGCCACAGCAAAAGGACCAGGGGTGGTCGCGCGACGCCACCACACCAAACTTCAGTAAACATGTTTTAAACTTGTCACTTTCAGTCCCTGTACCTTCTAATGCAATGTATCTTTCATTTTAGGCACTTTTAACCCTTCTAGTTGGTTTGTAAATGATATAGGGAGTACAACCAAACACCGTTAGGTCCGGTTTCGTTAAACGATTACCGAAAACATTAGTTTCTGCTCGTTGACGCTTTTAACCCTTTAATTTGCGAACTGGTGCGTTTTAACGCGAAATGGCATAAAAGCCTTTCAAGATCAATAACAAGCATTCCCAAGAGTATGATGGGATATTACGACACTCCAGTTTACTCCAGTTCGCTTAAATGGTTGCTCAAAGGTATAGTTTTATAGTTTGACGCCTTTGGCAACTTTAATGCACAACTTGCGCGCATTATCGTTTTATTGCGTTAAAGCCCTATGTTATCCATATCAGACATCCTCGAGAGTAATATTGAACATTACGATGCTTTGGGTTTGTTAAAAGGTCACTCAGAGGTTAATTTGAACATGTTGACGCTTTTAACCCATCTTCTTGATAAATCGCAATTTAAATCGTTTAGTTGCATCGAAATTCCACGAAATCATTATCCGAAAATCGTGAGAGTATAAAAGATTCTACAAAGCCTCGGGATCGTTAAAAGGTCATTCAGATGTAAGAATTAACATGTTGACACTTTTAACCCCTGTGGTTTGTAAAATTTTGGTTTTAAGTACAAACGGCTTCTTGTGTCCGACAATTTATTTAATAAAGGATACGAACATCATATGAGGTCAATCAGAGGCACAAGTTTGGCATGTTGACATTTTTAGTCGCTCAACATTCAAAGTGTATGATTTTTCGCAAAAAGTTAGTGCCTAATAGTCAACGTTTGACTTCAATAGAGTTTAGTACACGTGTCAACACATCATTGGACGTGATTTTACGAGGTGTTACACGAGCAACTCGCTTACCCGAAAGTTTTGTACGGTACAAAATTGATCAAGTATGAATGTTATATATTTTGTTAAAACTGTATAAAATTGATCAGGTATAAATGTTATATATTTTTTAAAATGTATTATAAATGTTATATTTTTTTTGTAAAAAAATATTGTAAATGTTGTATGTATTTTCCATTTATGATGTTTAGGATTTTATGTCTCGCGATGAGTTGGAAGTTTGGGTAAAACAAATGGGTTTAGATAATGGATACGTTATTGTTACTAGACAGTCAAAGAATTATTGGATATGGTTCCAATCCCGCATGTGCTTATGATCGACGCGACCTACAAAACTAACATGTACAATATTCCATTTTTGCAAGTTGTGGTTATGGCATCGACAAACCAGACCTTCTGTGTTGCGCATGCATTTCTTTCAAACGAGCAGGAAGTAATGTACATCTGGGTCCTGGAGTGGATCATGTCTATGTTGCACAAGTGTATGGAGCCGCAGGTAATTCTTATGAACAGAGACAAAGCCCTGTTAAACGCCTTTCAAAAATTATTCCTGAACATAAACAGATATCTTTGCTGGTTCCACATTTTAAATAACATCGTAAAATACTACGAGAATTCTTTTACCTTTCAGATTGGGAGATCTTTACTCGTTCATGGAAAACAGTGTGTGAGTCTCCGAATTAGAAATCATTCGACTATAACGTCACCAACCTTCAGAGACACCTTATCTGGGACCAACGTGGATGTAAGTTTTTTTTTTCTTATTTATACTTTCATTTAAATAGATACATAATTTTAATATGTTTTATATTTTCAGATGTTTTGTTTACCTATGGGATAACTGGTTAAACATGTCCCGACATAAATTTGTATCTGCATGGACCAATCGAACGGTCAATTTTTACCAAACTATGACAAATAGAGCTGAAGGCGCACATGTTAATCTAAAAAGACAACTTACTTCACCTAAATGCAGTCTAGAGTCTAGACACCTTGGTGAAAAAGGTTGACATTTTGGTATTAAAACAATACTCACTAATAAAGAAAAATTTGGAAGAAAGTAACACCAAGTGAATGAATGACCACCTTGCGATTCCTTTGTTACACAACCTACTTCGTAAAGTTTCCATCCATACTCTTAACCTACTAGAAAACAAACTAAAACGGATTACACGACATAATACGCGATAACACGACACATACAGACAATCTACACCTTAATACGATACAAACAGACAATAAACGTAACAATACCGAATGTCACCGACAAGACCCGTACGGCCAATATATGCCATAATACGACACATACTTACAATATACGTCATAATACGACATTTAACGACAAAATATGTCAAGTAATGATATCGTATGACGCGTATACATACAACACGGCACGTTAGAGTACAAATGGATTCCAAACAACATTACATGTAATCATAGAATATGATACCACACGAAACCGAACGTCAACGGAACGACGCGTATGGAAGGTATAATTCATAAAATGACACATAATGATAAAATACGTCGAAATACGAAACGTGTACGCATCAAAACGGGAAAAACCCAAAATTAAAATTTTTGTTTTTGACCTATATGATCGTATAGGCCAAAATTGTGTCGTCTAGCAGGTTAATACGCATCGCATCGTATAGGCCTGTACGATGCGTATTAGACCCCCTGATTAATGAATAAACCCCTTGTGTTTTGAGAATTCAGGGGGTCTAATACGTATCGTATAGGCCTATACGATGCGTATAGACCCCTGATTAATGAATTAACCCCTGATCAATAGGGGGTAAATATCATAATAAACCAAACACAAAAACAAGCAAATACACACATATACGGTGATCTTATATGGATTTTTATACGATTTAAAATCAAGATTCAAGACATATCATGTATGTTATTTCATCCATATTTTATTTATACGTATTTTTTTTGCATTTGAACTGTAGATTAGGTTGATTTAAGTTGATTTGTGGAGTTAAAGCTCCGGGTTCAACGAGTTTTTTTCGTATTTTGTTGGGTCAATACGATGCGTATGTGCCTATACACATCGTATTGCCTAAAAAAACTCATATATTTCTTCAAATATTGAATCGATACGGTGTGTTTAGGGTCTATACGACCTATACCGATTCAAAAATTCAAAGTAGAAAAAATTTTAAAAATTTCAGAATTTTGTTTTAAATCGTATAATTTGTGGAGGATGGTTATATTTTTTTTATAAAACTCTGAATCTAATTTTTTTGAAATTTTTAAAACTTTGAGATTTTTTTTTGAAAATTTAAGAAGTTTTGAAAATTTTCAATAAGTTATATTTTTTTTTTGAAAATTTTGAAATTTTAAAAATATTATATTTTTTTCAAATATTAATAATAAAAATGATATAAAACGCCCCACTTGCATTATACGCTTAACGTTATTTTACTAATTTCGTAAAAATAACGTTAAAAAGCAAGGGATGGTTAATCATGCATCATGTGGTTGCGTTGATTGCTGAAAGACAAGGGGGTACATACACTAATAGGCTTTTGTCCCAATTGCTGAGTGTTACGTGACTTATGTCCAAGGCTTGATACAAAACTATTATCGAGCCGGGGATCTCACTGGAAACAATCACTCTATTCCTATAGGGTAAAGGTAAGGTTTTCTACATCTTACCCTCCTCAAACCTTACTTTATCTTTGCTATTGGTGGGATTTACTGAGTATGATGATGATGATGAGTAAAAATGATATAAAATTATATATTTAAAATTTATCTTATTTTAAAAATATAATGTAAATAATGTTATATATATATATATATATATATTTAAAAAAAAGTTATATTATTATTTGAATAATATAATGTAAATAATGTATTTGAAAAATATAATGTAGATAATGTTATATTATTTAAAAAATTAATAAAACAATGTATTTTTTTGTAGATTCATATGGCTGACGTTGACGATGGTCGCGGCCGGAGCGGAGCGGCCAGGCGAGGCCACGGGGGTGGAGGAGGAGGAGGACGGGGAGGTGGAGGTTGGGGTGGAGGCACTGGGAGGGGCCGTGGCAGTGGTGCAGCCGCGGGGAGGGGTCGTGGTGTTGTCGTGGGCGTGGTGGCCCAAATATTAATCCATTGCCTTAGCACTCGTATCCGGTGTTCGAGGAGGGGACTGAGGTTTTTCACAGATGTGAAAAGTTTCGACGTATGGAGATCGGAGGCCATGTGGCGGTCGATTAGGAAGCGTTGGAGGAGGTACACGAGGCTGTGAGAGCCCGAAATATTATCGGAGACGAGACTCTGTGGGATAGGTATACTATTTAATAACCTGTGTTATTTGTTTTATTTATGAAATGCTAACCATACCGTGTGACAGGTTGTTCGAGCTGGCGTTCTTGTCGTCCTACCGGGTGATGATGTGCGAGTACTTATCCTCAATCGGTTATCAATTTGAGCTAGATTATCTTCTGAATCAACAGGGAAGTCAATTCCATGAACCTTGCTCGGATACCAATTGTTGGATGTGAGTGTGAATTGTGTGTGTTTTCTTTGCAAAACGGTTAATCAAATTGGTAAATTCAATTAAATAGTAATATCTAAACACATCAAACAAAATCACAGATGAACAAGGAATGATTGTAAATGATTCACTAGAAATCACTAGATGTAATACAATCAATTAAGTAGAAAGTACTCCCCCTCATAAGGTGATCACACTCTCACTAAGTTTTTATGCACTTGGCTCTTTGTATTAACTAATTACAAAGATACTCAAAACTATATACAGGAGGTGTGAACTGCTGACGACGTCATCATGAAAGTGACCTTTAACAGCTTCATTAAATGATGTAATTGCCAGCAGTTGTGAAACTGCTAGATTGTTACATTGTTTCATTAAACTACTGGATCTTCAGAGAAATATAGTGAACTATTGGATTTCTCAGAACAGTTGGTTGTGACCCAGCTCTTCTAGAAACCCAGCTATCTCTAGTCAAATACTTGTTTAGAAAAGTAATTTTTTAACATTAAGTTGAGTCAAGACGGTATATTTAGTTGTTGGTCTAAAAACATAGCAAGCTGTAATATTTCCATTTTTTTTACCATATAAGAATTATAGATTGTTTAAATTTATTAACCACTAGTAACTAGTTTTATTTTTAATATAATTATTCGACCCAAATAGTTTTAAAAAACTATTTTATATACAGTTGGTTGGAATGTTATACTAATTAATTGGCCTGTATATGGGTGACCTTTCTATTAAAATAAAAGTATATAAAAACTTATATAATTAGACAGGTAGATTACGGGTACGGTGACTGTTAGAAATATGAAGTACCTAGACGGGCCTAGAAACCGTCTAATAATTAAATTATAAAAATACATGATATTTGAACCTACTCCATTTTTAATGAAACCTGGTTCAAAATGTAGATACAAATATTCTCGTTCTAATAACATATTCATTGTTTTATAAAACGTTATATTTTAGAAGTTATAAGCGTCAAATAAGTGAAGCAGTTAAATTAATTATAATATATATATAATAAAATAACAATTAATAACTTACATAGTGTACATGTACACTTTTTGAAAATAAAATAATAAATAACTAAACTATATATAAAGTTGAGAAGTTGGCGTACGTGTCCGCCCATGATCAGAACGAATTTAATGATTCACCAAAATTTCATACTTGGGCTCTAAGCCTCCTGGTAGAATCTTGGGTATAACTTCTGGGATCTGCCCGACTAAGTTCGTTAGGGTTCTGTCTCGTGACATAGGGATAAGGTTGAATTAGGGTTACTATACTTAACACGAGTGCAAATATATATATATATATATATATATATATATATTTAAAATAGCTCAGAAGTTATACCCAAGATTCTACCAGGAGGCTTTCTAGTTGAACCCTAAAGTTACAAAGTGAGTCATTCTCCGTTTTATCACCTTTTTGTGATACAAATATATTTAAAAATGCTTTCCAAAATCCTAAATGTTTACCAGTTATACTTACAGTGATTAAATTTTTATATTCTGTAATAGCTGCCGGTATGGGAGGTTTTATACATTACTTGACCCTCGTTACTATTGGCCAAAAAGTTAGCCAATAGTAACATGACCACAATCACAGGTGGGAATTGTGCCCCAGTAGCCATAACCTATAACTAATATTATTTTAACATTAAATCATTAATAAATTTAATGTATGATTGAAATAAATCTAAATGGTGTGTATATAAAATAGAGCTTTATTAATTATTATTAAAATATGTATTAAAGAAAATATATTTAATAAACCTAAATTACTGTTTATATTATAAAATAATGTTTAGTCCATAAATGTATACCATAATAAAATAGTCAAAAATAATATATTCTACTATACTAAGATTATATTTTTAGTCTTAGTGACGTTAATATATTAAATAATAATATTACAATTATTTAATTAATATATTTTATTTGATAAGTTATAGCTATTAGTTTGACAGAAAATGATATATTTCATTTTCTGGGCTAAGTGGGTTTGTGTCATAGAAAATATAATTGACAAAGTAATATCACATGACACTACTGAGTCCGAGTCACTAGTTGAGAGAATGATCAGCAGTGATATGACCAGAAATATGACCAGAGTCACTAGTTGAGAGAATGATCAACAGTGACATGACCAAAGGCACTAGTTGAGAGAATGATCAACAGTGTTATGACCAGAGTCACTAGTTGAAAGAATGATCAACAGTGATATGACCAGAATCACTAGTTGAGAGAACGATCAACAGTGATGCAACCACCAACACTAGTTGAGAGAATGATCAACAGTGTTATGACCACAGTCACTAGTTGAAAGAATGATCAACAGTGATATGACCATCGTCACGGGAATCGCCTAGTGACATATACTTTGAATAATAGTAAGATATAATTACTTGAAAAATTCACTATTGGACAAAAGTGAGCCAATAAGTGATATGACCACTGTCACATCAGAACTGCCACCATGTGAAAAATACTGATTGAGTTGGGTAAATATAAACAAATATAAAAACCCTTAATGCTGTAAAGTATAACAATATATTTTTATAAAACTGGAATGAACTCGCCAGTATTTATTACTGATAAAATATTTTCAAAACGCGTTTCAGGTAACTTGCTGTAAAGATAATAGAAGTCAGCTATGGAGCACTGAAGGCTTAAATAAAGTGGCTATAAATACCTGAATAAAAGAAGAAATTTATGTTTTATTTATTTGGGTTTATTCCTATAAAAACAATTAAATTGAATATGGGTTTGAGCCTATTTATTTAATATTAAAAGTTGGTGTTTTATAAACTCTGAAATTATTTCCTAACTACGATCCTGATGAAAATTTTTCCGCTGCGTAATTAATAAACACCGGTACCATCTGACTGGTTCGCGGCTCCCGCTCCCAGGGTGGGGTCGGGGGCTGTGACAGAAGGTGGTATCAGAGCCACTTGTTTAAGCTATTTAGGTGTTCTTTTATTACCTAATCTGAACAATAAAGTTAGGAAATTAATACAAAGTAATATATGTGTTATTTTTTTTAGATTTAAATATATGTGTATATATATATATATACACACATATGATTCTTGAAAGTATTATTTTGTTTTAATTATTCTGTGATATTAATAATTGAAAATGTTTGTCATTCAGATGTCGAATGAAGTATCACATAATCCAGAAGTTCATGCTAGTAATGAAAATCCTTTGGATAAAAATGCTATAGAAAATTTAATAGCCCAAGGAATAGCTAATGCTATACCTTTAATAATTAAAGTCGTTAAAAACCCCGTAGAACCCACCAAAGTTGTGAGTAGCAAGCATACTCGCGACGACAGTTTTAGCCATAGTGTCAATGGAGGCAATGATGACATTATCAAAATCCCATTTACCAAGAAAATGAAGGCGATGACTCTTGGGTGTACCTACAAAGAATTTATAGCTTGTAAACCAACTGAGTTCGCGGGCAGTGAAGGAGCCACGGCTGCTCTGCGATGGTTGGAAAAGACGGAAGCTGTTCTTAATATCAGCAAATGCGCCGAAGAAGATAAGGTGATGTATGCGTCCAACCTCTTTAAGGAAGATGCCTTAGAATGGTGGAATACAATTCTTCAAGCAAAAGGAAGTGACATGGCTTATGCCATGGACTGGGAAAAATTCAAGGAAATTGCAGAAAGGAAATTTTGTCCTCCATATGAAAAGGAACGAATGGCTAACGAATTCCTAAATCATAAAATGATAAATGTGAATTATCATGAATATACGACAACGTTCTTCAAATACGCAAGAATGGTACCAACTCTGGCTTCGCCAGAACCCGTACTAATTTCTCGTTATATTTGGGGATTAGTTAGTGAAATCCGAGACCTGGTGAAGGCCGCTAGACCACAGACTATTGAAGAAGCTGTTGAACTAGCCAACATCCTGACAGATGGACTAATCTGCACAAGAGAAGAAAACAAGAAGAAAGAGTTAGCCCAGAAAATTTCCCAAGAATTCAAGAAGAGAGGAACTGAACCGTCACTGGAACAACCTACCTGCAGAAGCTATAACAAAAAGCATTCAGGAAGATGTCGTTTTAGGAGAACACCCTACTGTAACTTCTGCAAGATGACCGGGCATATAGAGGAAGAATGTAGAAGGAAAACTAACATTTGTTTCAATTGCGGAGAAACAGGACACATCAAACCATATTGCCCGAAACTGGCAAAAGCACCGGACTACAAGGCCAGAACAACAGACGGAGCTAAGAAGAACGCGCAAGCATTCGTACTTACTACGCAAGAAGAAGAAATGATTCCAGACGTAATCGCTGATATGTAATATCTAAGTTAAGTTATTATTTGACCCTAGTACAAATAAAAGTTTATAAATAAATGCATTATGTCAAGTACTTCATCTATTCAAAACCATAACAGACTTGTTTGGTCTTCGCTTTCATTGGATCATTTATTTGGTTACGACACCTTGTGGTGGCGTTTTCTTTAATTTGAAGCTTGCGCTAATCTCATTTTCACACCTGATGTACGGATTTATTTATTTAATTTCTGTTGGTTCTTATCTTAAACAATCTTAATACAATTATGTGTTAAGATAGGAGTACACAAATTCATATCATATTCCGGTGTATCTCTAAAGTTTATTTCATCATTGATCGAAAAATTCTATAATATTCATTTGGTCTTTCATCAGCAATTGAAAATCCTATTCGTAATGAATATCCAAATTTATTTCATTTAAACTTTCAGTTGATTACGAAAACAGTGAATTTATTCAGTCACCATAATTATTGAACTATTTCGATCATTACGACACCTTGTGGCGTCGATATAAACTTGTAGCTTGGGCTAACCATAATCATACGAATCATTCAAAACCACGTATGTCTTTTGTTTGACTCATCATTGAAAATAGTCTTAATGCAATTATGTTTTAAGACAATGATACACTAAAACTCTATTGTATTTCGATGTATCCTTGCAAATTCAATAATGTCAACACATTGATTTTTCTCATATCATGGTTTGATAGTTGACAAATCATTTTCGTGCTTCTATTTCAGCTTGTTGGTTCTGAGTCTTCCTTAATTGACAACTAAATTAATTTTCCTTTGACAATGAATTCTATTGATTCTAAAAGTCATTCAGAACTTGTAAATATACGATTTAGACATCTATTGATCATATATCTCTTTTGGCTTGAACCTTGCTACCTTGGAAATTATATCATTTCATCTTATTCGTTTGACATCGATTCCTAGAAATAATTCAGTTGAACCATTGAGCCCTGTTTATTGTAAAACACGTATTCATTTGAACATGTCTTGATTCTGTGTCATTTACCTTAATATTGTTCTTATTGACTAAGACATGACATAACTCTAAAAGAGACATCGTAGCCCAAATCTCGAGGACGAGATTTAAAACAAGGTGAGGAGGATGTAACATTTCTATTTTTTTATCATATAAGAATTATAGATTGTTTAAATTATTAACCACTAGTAACTAGTTTTATTTTTAATATAATTATTCGACCCAAATAGTTTTAAAAAACTATTTTATATATAGTTGGTTGGAATGTTATACTAATTAATTGGCCTGTATATGGGTGACCTTTCTATTAAAATAAAAGTATATAAAAACTTATATAATTAGACAGGTAGATTACGGGTAAGGTGACTGTTAGAAATATGAAGTACCTAGATGGGCCTAGAAACCGTCTAATAATTAAATTATAAAAATACATGATATTTGAACCTACTCCATTTTTAATGAAACCTGGTTCAAAATGTAGATACAAATATTCTCGTTCTAATAACATATTCATTGTTTTATAAAACGTTATATTTTAGAAGTTATAAGCGTCAAATAAGTGAAGCAGTTAAATTAATTATAATATATATATAATAAAATAACAATTAATAACTTACATAGTGTACATGTACACTTTTTGAAAATAAAATAATAAATAACTAAACTATATATAAAGTTGAGAAGTTGGCGTACGTGTCCGCCCATGATCAGAACGAATTTAATGATTCACCAAAATTTCATACTTGGGCTCTAAGTTTTTTTTGGGGGGGGGGGGGGGGTTTCTATTAATAGAATGCAAGATAGCATTCTACAATTTACTCAAAGCTTCTTTCTGTATGTCTCGCCCACTCTCTACATATTCAAGAATTCCATTTTTATTTTTAATTTATAATGCTCCAAAGCTCTGTCCCGTTTTAATTGTTTTAACTCCCGATCACTGATACCCTTTCCGATTGATTTGGAGCCCCATAACGCATGTAAAGGCTCTGCCCGACTAAGTTCGTTGGGGTTCTGTCTCGTGACATAGGGATAAGGTTGAATTACGGTTACTATACTTAACACGAGTGCAAATATATATATATATATATATATATATATATATATATATAGGGGAGGGTTATCTTGAGAACGCTAAATATTGCGAGAACCGTGAGAACGAATGAGAACACCAATCTAAACCAATTTTTTTAATACAAACCACATTGTAATTAAGATACAACATCAAAAAAAGAATTTACAACATAAAATAATTCATTTCTCCTTTCAAAATCACTCTTTTTAGATTTTTTATACATGTGTAAATATAACAGATTTACACATGTGTAAATGGCAAACTTACACATGTGTAAATTTTCTTTATTTATGAATTCACATAAATTTAAACGTGTAAATTAAATTTCTAACATTGTATTCGAATAATAATGATAAGTGTAGAAAAAATTTTTGAATTTGATTCGTTTTTGACCAAGTTCTCGCGGTTTTTTAATTTGTTCTCACGGTTCTCACAATATTTAGCGTTCTCATTTAAACCCTCCCCTATATATATATAGGGGAAGGTTCATTTGAGAAGAAAATTTAATTAAGAAGAAAAAGAACAAAGGGTAATTTTGTAAAACATTAAATAGTTTTTCCACTTATCTCATTTATTATCATTTTTGACTAATTAATTAGTCATAAATACTATTATCCTCCACATTAACTTTTTTTGCCTACACACATCAAAAGTTATCCTACATATTTCGAAATTCATCCTACACGTTGAAAATTATCCCACACAACTCGTAATTTATCCTACACAACTCGTAATTTATCCTACACTTTAAATTATTATTATTATTTTTTTTTAAAATATATATTTTGAAGTTAAGTTACAAATTATTTAATGTAGTTAGCTATTAAAGAGTAAGACTACAAATTAATGACCTATGTAGATTTACCAATGTACCCTTATAGCAATATTAAATACTTATATTAAATGAAGTAAAATAAAGCATTCTTGTTGGTTGAAATTTCTTCTTTTTTCTTCTTACAAAAAATTTCTTCTCATTTGAACTCTACACTATATATATATTTAAAATAGCTCAGAAGTTATACCCAAGATTCTACAAGGAAGCTTTCTAGTTGAACCCTAAAGTTACAAAGTGAGTCATTCTTCTTTTTATCACCTTTTTGTGATACAATTATATTTAAAAATGCTTTCCAAAATCCTAAATGTTTACCAGTTATACTTACAGTGATTAAATTTTTATATTCTGTAATAACTGCCGGTATGGAAGGTTTTATACATTACTTGACCCTAGTTACTATTGGCCAAAAAGTTAGCCAATAGTAACATGATCACAATCACAGGTGTGAATTGTGCCCCAATAGCCATAGCCTATAACTAATATTATTTTAACATTAAATCATTAATAAATTTAATGTATGATTGAAATAAATCTAAATGGTGTGTATATAAAATAGAGCTTTATTAATCATTATTAAAATATGTATTAAAGAAAATATATTTAATAATCCTAAATTACTATTTATATTATAAAATAATGTTTAGTCCATAAATGTATACCATAATAAAATAGTCAAAAATAATATATTCTACTATACTAAGATTATATTTTTAGTCTTAGTGACGTTAATATATTAAATAATAATATTACAATTATTTAATTAATATATTTTATTTGATAAGTTATAGCTATTAGTTTGACAGAAAATGATATATTTCATTTTCTGGGCTAAGTGGGTTTGTGTCATAGAAAATATAATTGACAAAGTAATATCACATGACACTACTGAGTCCGAGTCACTAGTTGAGAGAATGATCAGCAGTGATATGACCAGAAATATGACCAGAGTCACTAGTTGAGAGAATGATCAACAGTGACATGACCAAATGCACTAGTTGAGAGAATGATCAACAGTGTTATGACCAGAGTCACTAGTTGAAAGAATGATCAACAGTGATATGACCAGAATCACTAGTTGAGAGAACGATCAACAGTGATGCAACCACCAGCACTAGTTGAGAGAATGATCAACAGTGTTATGACCACAGTCACTAGTTGAAAGAATGATCAACAGTGATATGACCATCGTCACGGGAATCGCCTAGTGACATATACTTTGAATAATAGTAAGATATAATTACTTGAAAAATTCACTATTGGACAAAAGTGAGCCAATAAGTGATATGACCACTGTCACATCGGAACTGCCACCATGTGAAAAATACTAATTGAGTTGGGTAAATATAAACAAATATAAAAACCCTTAATGCTGTAAAGTATAACAATATATTTTTATAAAACTGGAATGAACTCGCCAGTATTTATTACTTATAAAATATTTTCAAAACGCGTTTCAGGCAACTTGCTGTAAAGATAATAGAAGTCAGCTATGGAGCACTGAAGGCTTAAATAAAGTGGCTATAAATACCTGAATAAAATAGAAATTTATGTTTTATTTATTTGGGTTTAATCCTATAAAAACAATTAAATTGAATATGGGTTTGAGCCCATTTATTTAATATTAAAAGTTGTTGTTTTATAAACTCTGAAATTATTTCCTAACTACGATCCTGATGAAAATTTTTCCGCTGCGTAATTAATAAACACCGGTACCATCTGACTGGTTCGTGGCTCCCGCTCCCAGGGTGGGGTCGGGGGCTGTGACACAAGCGTTGTCAAAATCAAGGTCATATTGTTGAGAGTCCTTGAGCTACTAGAGAATCTTTTTATCCTTAACAAGCCCGACTTTCTTAGGGGTACCTGCTACGATGTGATGTTATGTGGCATTTATAGTTTAGGATGCGAGGAGCTACTGAATTTGTTTGATCTGATCAACTAAATATTTTAGTAATTGTTGAACTAACGACTCTATTAGAAAGTAGAATTAGCAACTATCAAGTTTATGATGATAAAACCAAAGACAATTGAATACATTGGATCGTGCACCATTAAACAAGAACTTATATACCATTAGAAAGTCAATCGAGTATTTTAGTGTCTATAGTAGATTTTCACTTATGTATTTGTAATTATTTCGTATGTTTTTTTCCCAAGTTGATTAACTGCTAACCGGGTGGATGGTTTACAAAAAGTTTCCCTTCCAAAAAAATTAGAAAGAGCCTTAGCAGTAATTAGTGACTATGGTGTGGCTATGTTTGTCTTGTTAAGTTGTAGGAACCTTATATGGGGTGACTCGGGGGCATCATCGATGGAGAGCTAAAGTTAGGAAGGGGACCTGCATGCCTAAAGTCTCAAAATAGAGAAAGGTAAGAGACATGACACATTATCCTACTATATGAAAGTATTTGTAGCCACTAGCCAAAGGAGCATGGCGACACATGAAAATGATAGTAAGGAAACGTTCTCCATGAAAAAGTGGTGGCAGTCATGGACGATGGGTTGCAACGATTGTGATTATCGAAGTAGTTGATCTTGAATGGGCTTATGTGATTTTCACAGTGGTACCAGATGTATCCTCACACAAGCTAGAAAAGTGGTCAAAGAAAGACTAATGAAGTGCATGAATCCAAGCAAACGAATTCGAAAATATCGTTGGCGATACATAGCAATGTATGAGAACGAAAAAAATGACAGAATCGAACTTTGCTTGAATATTCAAAATGATTGTACGTGTATGGGTAGTCAATTATAAAGATGTCGAGAGTCAACTTAGTTTGTTGTAGAAAATATCTGCATGAGTTATAATGATGTTGAGATAAGCAACACCAATGTAGTAAGCGCTAGAGCGTATTCTACTATGGTTTAGATAGAGTATAAAGAACATTAAAAACCAATTGACTATTGTTTAGATAGAGTATAAAGAACATTAAAAATCAAAATGTTTACACTTAATATATATCAATAACAAGCACCTTATATTATCAACATATTACACAAAATGAGTATAAAAAACATTAAAAACCTAAATGTTCAAACTTAATATATATCAACAACAACCACCTTGTATTATCAACAGATTACATAAAACAAATATTAAATCTTTTTCCTTAAAAGAAGTGAAAACATGTTAAGACAAATTGAAAATCTAGTTCAAAATCATGCAAAGGAATCAAAAGGTTGAAAAGCTTAAGTAGAATAAAATGTTTAGTATTTATGTTAGAATAAATATAGGGAGCCGCTAGAATGAGAACCACCACGAGTTATGAGAACCACGAGAACCGCGACCCGCGGGTGGCCGTTGGCCACGAAATTTTTTTTACACCTAGATCCGTATATTTTAGGACCGGGTGTAAATTTTCGGTTCAAACGGCGCGCCCGAGGGGGTAGTTTTTTACGCCCAAAGTTTGGTAAAAAAAAAAAAGAAAAATTAAAAAAACCCAAACTTTGGGCGTAAAAAACTACCCTCTCGGGCGCGCCATTTGAACCGAAAATTTACACCCGGTCCTAAAATATACGGATCTAGGTGTAAAAAAAATTTCGTGGTCAACGGCCACCCGCGGGTCGCGGTTCTCGTGGTTCTCATAACTCGTGGTGGTTCTCATTCTAGCGATCCCCTATATATATATATATATACATATATGAGTAGGGTTCGCACGGAAAGTGTGTTTTTCCTAGAAAGTCTAGGAAGCGATCTGGTCCATCCGATTGGTGTGTTTAAGGGTTGAGATCATCTTAGTGGCATTTTGGTAATATGTGTGTGATAATAATTAATTGATTTAATAGATTGGGGGTATTTTGGTCATTCAACGTGTTTTAAATCAATTAACAAACCGTCAAACATTAACCCACGTCCTACATTCACGCGATTTTCTCTCTCTCTAAAACACCCACTTCCTAAAACCCTAATCCATACCAAAATTCGCTAGTTTCTTGGATGAAGATAACAAATTCGAAAAAAAATACAAGCGTTAGTTGCTATTTAACTCGTTGATTGTGTTCTAGAACTCGAATTTTTATCATCTGCGTCTTCTTTTTCTGGTAATTTTGAAGCAAGAGATTCAAGATTATTGAAACAACGAAGAAGATTGATATTCCGATGTGTTCCAAAAAACGTTCCAATCAGTCGTCGTCGATCCTAGGTGCGTTTTTTTATGTATTTTTCAAAACTAGGGTTTCAAAATTGTGTTTATTGTAATCGATCATTGCTGGCTGTTGATACCATTTTAATGTTGATGATGACAGTGTGTTGAAGACGAATACATTGGGTTGCTTGCTGTTAAAACACAGCGTCAAGAATCTGCTTGCTGTTAAAACACAATGTCAAGAATCTGCTTGCTGTTAAAACACACTGGCCTGCTTGCTGTTAAAACACAATGTCAATAAATCTGCTTGCTGTTAAAACTCAGCGCCAAGAATCTGCTTGCTGTTAAAACACACTGGCCTGTTTGCTGTTAAAACACACTGGCCTGTTTGCTGTTAAAACACAATGTCAAGTAATCTGCTTGCTGTTAAAACACACTGGCCTGCTTGCTGTAAAAACACAATGTCAATAAATCTGCTTGCTGTTAAAACACAGCGTCAAGAATCTGCTTGCTGTTAAAACACACTGGCCTGTTTGCTGTTAAAACACACTGACTTCAGATTTGAATTTAGTTAATGAAAAATAAATTCGATTTGAATTTGACTCCAGATAAACACATTGACCTCCAAATTTGAATTTGAATTCGAAAAAAACAAAGATTCCAAAAATCATGGAATGTTAGTTAATGAAAAATAAATTCCAAAAATAAAATTAAAATGTGAAATTACATAGTTGCCCTTTTAGTTAAAATAACTCAATGCCACATGTCCAATTCTCATTGCTTCCTAGACTTTCTAGGAAAAAAAGACTTTCCACCCAACTCCTACTCATACATATATATAGGATTAAGTTCAAGAGTGAACACTAGTGTAGTTTGCGAATCGAGTAAACTAATCCTGGCCATACACGTGTGTAGATCAATAGCCAGGATTTGATGTTGAAACACACTAGTGTATTTTACGATTTGATGATGAGATCCTGGTCATACACGTGTGTAGATCAATGGTCAGGATTTGTTCACTCAGTTCGCAAATACACCAGTGTTCACTCTAGAACCCCACCCTATATATATATATAGGGTGGGGTTCTAGAGTGAACACTGGTGTATTTGCGAACTGAGTGAACAAATCCTGACCATTGATCTACACACGTGTATGACCAGGATCTCATCATCAAATCGTAAAATACACTAGTGTGTTTCAACATCAAATCCTGGCTATTGATCTACACACGTGTATGGCCATGATTAGTTCACTCAGTTCGCAAGCTACACTAGTGTTCACTCTTGAACCTAATCCTATATTTTTATAGAGGGGATCAAGATCAAGGGAAAATTTCACTGAGTTTTGAGAACTTAAAGAACTCAATCTTTCCGTGCGATTTTTGTCCCATTTTTTCACACCCCTATATTAAAATGTTAAGAAAGACTGCCGTAAAAAGAAATAAAAAAAATCGAAATGGTGTTTTTCGACCCCTTACTGCAGCTGCAAAAAGCTGATGACATAAACATGACATCACTTTTTACAGCATTTATGGCTGCCGTAAATGAAAAAAAAAATAAGTTTTTTTTGGAAAAGATGATTTTTTTAAGATTTTTGGTAAAAAAAAATTTTTGAAAAAAATATTTCATTAGGCCGAGTTAAGTTCTCACAACTCGTATAAGTTTTCATTTTACCCTAATCCTATATAGTGGAGAGTTCAAATGAGAAGAAAATTTTTGTAAGAATAAAAAGAATAAGTTTTAAACCCATAGAAATGCTCCATTTTACTTCATTTAATATGTGTATTTAATGTTATTAATAAGGAGATATAAGTAAATTTTTAATTGTAATTAATTAGCTAACTAATAAACTTGTAACTCACTTTTAAATATACTCTTTCAAGCTAAGATAAATTAAAGGTGAAGGACAATTTTCGACATATGTAAGATAAATTTTAGTATGAGTAAGATAAATTCTTAAATGTGTATGATAAATTTAGATATGCGGGTAAATTTCAGTAAGTGTAAGATATATGTATGATAAATTTTGAAATGTGTAGGATATTTTTTTTTTTGAAATGTGTAGGATAAAATGTTTTTTGCTTTATTAATAAGAGATAACATAATTAATGAGAGGAGTTATAAACTATTTAATATTTTACCATTGTGCCCTTTCTTATTTTTCTACTCACATTATTTTTTTCTCAAATGAACCTTCCCCATCCTATATATATATATAGGGGTTGGTTAACGTACAATTTGTGTTAACGTACGCAGCTTACGAGATTGAGTTACAACTTGCGAACTTCATTTTCACCATACGATTTTTTTATAACATGTTATTTTCTCATTTATACAACATACTATTTTTTCATTTTTCAAAATGCGACTTTTTTGTTTTCAAGAGTGTTTATATTTTATAACATACGAGTTTTTAATTATAAAGTTTATAACGTGCAAACTTCAAATCTCGTACGCTCGTACGATAACGCATATTATGTATTACATTTGTTGTATTGACAACATCAAAAGCTCTATTGCCGCCTAAGTTGAACCAAAAGACCAATTTTAATCCACAAGATACATCGTATAAAAAGAATTTGTTACTTAATCAAGAGAAGAGGGGTCCTTTACACAATCTTTTAAAAACCAGTTTTTAAATTATACAGGATAGGGCTTACAAATGATTTAACCAGTGGTACCGAGCGGTAATACCAGATTGATTAATTAACCTTACAATTTCATTATAATACAACTTCAAATCAAAAAATAATCTAAAAGCACATGATTCCATAACCATAATAAAAAAATTATCCAAAAAATACTCCAAAAGTACTCGATTTGAACTTGGAACGTAACAATGGAATGGACACGTATCCTTGATGGGAAGTCTATAACTGTTTGCAGCAAGCGATCAATGATAGACGGAAGGTAAATCTCAGAATTATCAGGATTTTATTAAAAATTTAAAAATCAAACTTGTAGATTAACAAAACCTGGACACCGGTTTGAATCAGCATCACTGGATTTATAGCCGTCACATAACATTTAGTGTTTGCTAGTTTAATCGGCCTTTATCGTACCGGGCTCGAGGCTAACTGTCGGTATTACTAGCATTATCGATCAATATGAACTTGTATTTAAAACATTGCCTTTACATCCATTGTATCAAATATTGAGTACAAGATACTATAGTATTTAAAAGTTGTATGAAAACTTGTACAGTGAAATAAAGTTTGAATCCTCTTTGTATGTAAACATATTTTTTTTTACTTGGCAAGCATCTTAGAGGATCTTTTACCAACATGGGAGACTCGTGTTATTAGTGGCGGAGTTTGAACGAAAAATCAGTAGGGATCAGACTCTCAAAATTCAAATCGCTAGAGACCGGACTCTTAAAATCCAATATTTTACACTACAAAAAAAAAAAGAATTCGAAAAAATTAACACTACGGGCCAAAAATCAGTGAGACCGGGGCACGCCTAGGCTGATAAGAACCTCCGCCACTGCATGTTACGTGTTACATGACGCTAGATACTCATTTTTCATTTGTTACTTTTGCATTTAGCAGCCAACACCGATTCATCAAACATTTTCAAACAGTTACACCATAAAAGGAATTAATGCCTAATGACCGATATTTATAAAAAAAAAATAAAAAAATAGCGACATACTAGAAACGATTACAATTCAAACATGTAACTTCTAGTTTATTATAAAAAAAAATGAAACACTACAAAAAGAAAAACCTTCAATGGTTATTTCAAAAGGTACTTTTGTTTGATTAAGAGCACTAGTAGTCGGACCCGTGTAAAACACGGGTAGTTTTAGTAACGTTTTATTATATTAATTAGTAAGTAATTATCGGTTCATTTAGATTGTCGGGGATTTGATATATATTGACATTCAAAGTCCTTGTCCAGTAGGCAGTAAAGTTAATAATAAGTGTAATCTTTAGGGTCAGGATTTAGAGAAAACAGTGGAAAGTGTGAGAACGGTGAGAACGCTTATGGATCGTCCGATCAAAACAATCGATGGACTAGATTGGCGCGGTGACTTTTTCGTAAATAACAAGTGGACGCGCTTTATTAAGGGTAAAAGTGTCTTTACACTTCTATACCAAAACGCCAAACTAATGAATAAAACGCCATTACGGGCCAAAACACATCCATATATAAACAAAAAATCCCAGACATATTTTATACTATATACAATTCATCTTACAAACGCCAAAATCTCAAAAACATCAAACACACCTACTCAAAAAATGCCATATTTGACTATATACCAATCATCAAAGATTCCAAAAAAAATCGACGTTTCTTTCGGATACAATATTTCCTCAGTAAAACGCAAAAAATGGCAAATATCGTTTCTTGTATATTCAATATTGTTCTACGCGAAGTTTCGGAGAATGCATTCTTCCCTGAGGTGTTGTGACTCAAATAACATTTTGCTGCATAAGATGGACAAATCATAAACAAAAAAATGTTGGTGTCAGACTTATGTCTTTTTTTGTGTTTTGTTATTGATGAATATTATAATGCCATGAAGAGACGAATGACACTGATGAGTGGTTTGAAGATAAATATTCAAACAAAAAACCCATGTCATTTTGTCGTTCCAAACGGCCATAAAAACACAAGCATGACAAAGCCAAACCGCCAGTGAACATGTTTCAAAGAAGAAAGAGACTGATGACAGTGAAGATTTGGAAGATGAATTGTTTCTATTTTTATTTTTTTAATTTTCTTTTTCTGTTGTTTGTTATGTCTTTTTCAACTTAGAATAAAAAAACACATTATATTAATAAAACGCCAAAAAGTCATAATGATTGTGAAACGCCATAATGCAGTAAAACGCCAAAAACTCCCAACTATAATAAAAGTAATTTGGAGAAGTATTATAAAAAGCTAAAAATGAAAAAAAAAGGCCAAAAATTACTTAAAGCCATTAAAAACGCCAACCTTGGAAGATAGAACGTCTATGACCCTAAAAACTCATAAAAAGCTGAACAAAAATAGTAAAAATACACACAGTAACTGAAAAGACGGCTACTTTATTAATATCATTTATTAAAAATAAAATCCCGCCTAAACTACGCGCCAAAAACATCCTATAAGAGAGACGTCTCTGCACAATCAACTGATCACAAACCAAAAACAACGTCATATTTCCTAGAAACCATTCATTTTAAAACGCCAAAAAAATAGTTTAAAAAGACACAGATGCGGAAACTTGTTTCTTCTATATTGAGTATTGTTCTGAATGAAGTTTCACTGAATGAATTTTTCTCTGAGGTGGGTATCTCTATAAGCTTTTGCTGAATGAGATTGACAAATATTCATGAAAAAGAGACTGATGACACTGATATGTCATCATGTCACTTTGTTCTTAATTGATATATTGATGGCATGAAGGGATCAATACATTCGAGCAGGCGTTGATCTTCAACATGTCACCAAACAAGTATATATCAAACCACAATAAACGATGCCACAAAAAATAAGCATATTCTAAAGACGGGCGTTATATAGGAAAATAAGGATTTACATAAGGTATTGAAAAAAAGGTTCAAAACGCCAAAAAGGTTAAAGTAGAAGAGGCTGATGACAGTGAGGATTTGGATGAGAATTTAGATTATAATTTTTAATTTTTTTTTCATTTTCTATTGTTTGTTATCTAATTCTCTGTTGTTTATTATCTAATTCTCTACTAATAAAAAAATGAGTATAAAACGCCAAAAACTACAAACAC
Source organism: Helianthus tuberosus (assembly GCA_030545235.1). Lineage (NCBI taxonomy): Eukaryota > Viridiplantae > Streptophyta > Magnoliopsida > Asterales > Asteraceae > Helianthus > Helianthus tuberosus. The sequence continues at coordinate 62,984,530 of CM060395.1, forward strand.
CAAAACGTCTGATGTAACGACTCTCATCAAAAGTCATAATTATTAAATTAATTTGACCAATAGGAAACCCTAATTGAGACACCCAAGTGATTCTGCGCAAACCCTAAGATTTTCAGAAAAATCAGAATCAGGATCAGGGCCCCTAAAACTCAGGGGGGTATTTCCTAGTTACGATTATCCACTTAAAACGTAGGCAGAAAGGAATTTTCAGAAACCGTCGACTCAGCTGAGCTAGTCCCACACGTGGCAACCCTATACATAAAAATAGTTCTTACGCGGGCCGCCTCAAGTTAGCTTAATTCTCACGCGGGCCGCCTAAGGGACAAAATTCACCTATAAATACAGGAGTTTGGGACTTGATTCTGGGAGTTGAAACGACGAAGAAATTCCAATTCTACACGGAGTTATGCTCTGTATACTCCAATTAACACACACGATTCACTAATCGACGCCGCAATCAGGGTATTAGCACAATCGCTGCTACGATTCATTTTCCGACGATCAATATATCCAATGAATGTTTAAGTGCCGCCCACATTAGGGTTATACTTTATCGTTCGTCATTAATTTGACGGATCATCGTTAATTCGATGGATGAAGTATTGTACTTTATCGTTCGTCATTAATTTGACGGATCATCGTTAAATCGATGGATGAAGTATTGCACTTTGTCGTTCGTTGTGAGAATTTGATCTCGTGAGTTATCGTAATTGCTGGATTGATTACTAATCCAGTTTTGTGTGCCTGTTATTAAATTTAGGAAAAGGCTAAATCAGTAGGCCAAACTCTGCCCGTATAAATCTGCAATGTGAGTCATTCTCTTTTATCAAATGTTTTACAATACTCCAAATTATTTTCAAGGTTATAATTACAGGGACTAAGTCGTGGATATCTTGAATTACTGGTTAGTGGGGTATTGTGCACATTACTAATTTTCTCCCAGTTAGGTTCATTGACCTACTCGGGATAATCACTGTTAGGTTCATTGACCTACAAGGATAATCGTCACTATTTAGGTTCATTGATCTAAATAGTGGTATGACCATCGTCACCATTGTGACATGTCACCATTGTGACATAGAGCCAGATAAAGATAAGATAGAAGCCATTGTAATCGCTCTTATGCTGTAATTGATAACTATGCATCATTATGCAAAATTAGAATGATTCACTCAGTATTTCCCGCTGACAAAACCTTTTTCAAACATGTTTCAGGTGATCTGTTATGATCTAGGAAAAGTGCCATATAGCACTACAAACTCAAGGAAGTGGCTCAGTATAAAATAAAGAAACATGTTTTGTAAAAATAAAAGATTTCTTCATGAAATCAATTGATTGTAAATTACCGGGTTTTATCCCGAATTGTGAAATAAAATAATCGGGAAATATTTACATTTTAAAAGATCCTGATGATAAAATTCCGCTGTCAAACTCAATTAAATAAATACCACGGGATTTCTGTCCCGCGGCTCCTGAAACGGGTCAAACCGGGTCGGGGGCCGTGACAGAAAAAGGTGGTATCAGAGCCACTTATCGAGCCACTGATTTAAGCCAATTAAGTATTTAGAAATAATTAATAATTTTTATTAATTGCTATTTTGTGATTATATGTTTTAATTATCTGGCTAATTGTATACAATATGGGCAGATTTTCATATGCTAACCAATGTAGCAATTAATACAAATTTTTACATAATTTGACCAAAGTTTTGCACCTTTATTTTATACAGTCTAGAAACCTTATTCAGTAAATAAATTTACAAATAAAACCTAGTATGTTTTCATATTCGGTTGTTTCATAGTTACTCAATATGAAATAATATTTAAAAGTTTTCTATGAAATTTGATATAGTTTTTAAACTTAGTAATTGTGTGTATCTTGCATAAACAGCATGAGTGATCTGTCGGAAGCCCTTCAGAATTTAAATCTCTATCCAGTAAGAATCGAAGTTTCCAGAGATTTCAATAGGTATATTCCAGACATAGAAGAATCTATAGAATTCAACGCTTTACCTCTTGAGAAACCTAAGACTAAGAAAATGGAAATTGGGGAAAGTTCTAGGCAAATTGAGGGGTTACCATCTCAAGAAGAACTAGATTTTATAATGGCAACCGATGATACTATTGAGCCTATTAAAGAAAATGATTTTATTCATTCTCTTGAAACACAACTACCAATGAATTTAGAACCAGCTATTACAAACCTTTCAATCCACTCGCAAATAGACGAATGGGTGACTAATGAAATACTGTTACAAAACCATCCCTATAGGCTTTTTCCTAAATTCAATCCAGAACCTTTACCAAATTCACCAATGAGTAACGAGAATATGGCTGAATTCCGTCATTTTGACAAAATGGATGCTGGGAATAGGATCCAAGAAATTTTGGGACAGATCTCCTGGAAATACGATGAGAAGGAACGCCGTTACTAGAATATCACCTGACAAAGGATAGTGGATTATGAAACTGTGATTGTGTAATAGTAATAGTAAAATCGGTATGTGTAAAATAAATAAAACGGGTGTATATAGAAGCATGATATAAGGAAATTTTAGAAAAGTTACAATTTTGTTTGTATATTCGTTTATGTGATTATGTGCGATTAAATTGTAACATTGGATTATTTCCTTTATACTAATTATGTATCTATAAATTAGATATCAGATGGAAAATGCTAATAATGAACCAGTTAATGAGGTTAATCAATCTGAGCAACAACCAGGGGATCAATATGTGACTAGGCAAGATATAGAAAATATCGTTGCTCAAGGGATAGCCAACGCTATTCCAGGAATAGTTGCTCAAGGGATAGCCAATGCTATTCCATCAATCATTGCTGCTGTTAAAAATCCAATCGAACCGCAACAAGTTGTTCCTAGTGAACGTATTTCTGAAGATAACGTCAGTAATAGCGTAAATGGAGGCAATAATCATGTTAATCATGATAATGAACCACGGCAAGCTCCGCTCCCTAAGAAAAGGAAAGTTGCAACACCTGGTTGCACTTACAAAGAATTTCTTGCTTGTAAACCCACTGAGTTTGCAGGCAATGAAGGAGCGACTGCGGCACTACGTTGGTTAGAGAAAACCGAGGCAGTAATTGCCATAAGTAAATGTGCTCAGGATGATCAGGTCATGTACGCGTCAAACCTTTTCAAAGAAGGAGCACTAGAATGGTGGAACACAGTGTTACAAGCTAAAGGAAGAAATAGGGCTTATGCCATGAAATGGGAAGAATTTAAGAGTCTTGTAGAAAGAAAATTCTGTCCTGAATATGAAAAAGATCAAATGGCAAATAAGTTTCTAACCCATCGGATGGTGGATGTAGATTGTCGAGGTTATACTACGACATTCTTTGAATATGCTCGAGTGGTACCAACCCTGGCTTCGCCAGAACCGGTACTTATTTCTCGTTATATTTGGGGATTGATTTCCGAAATCCGTAATATTGTCAAGGCTGCGAAACCTCGCACGATTGATGATGCGGTGGAATTAGCCAATACTCTGACTGACGAACTAGTACGGACAAGAGAAGAAAATAGAAGGAAGGAAGTAGCCCAAAAGATTACCCAAGAATTCCGTTCGGGTAACCATAACAATTTCAAGAAAGGAGGGAATGGGCAATCTTCTAATAGTCCATTTTGCAATTTCTGCAAAAGGAAGCATTTTGGAAGATGCAAAGGATATTGCAATTTTTGCAAAATTCCAGGACATCAAGAGGAAGACTGCAGGAAGAAGAAATTTTCAGTTTGCTACAACTGTGGAGAAACTGGACATCTTAGGCCAAATTGTCCAAAACTAAATAAACCATTTGACAATCAAGCCAAACCAGCAGAAGGAGCAAAAAGGAATGCGAGAGCCTTTCAGCTGACTACTCAAGAAGCCGAGATGATTCCAGATGTGATAGCCGGTATGTTCTTAGCTTACAATGTTTACACAATAGTATTATTTGACTCTGGTGCAAACCAAAGTTTTATAAATACTTTACTCTGCCAAACTCTTAACTTACCGATAACAAGCATTAGATAAATTTCTATAGTAGAAATGGCAGATGGGAATTTAGTTCTACAAAGTGTAGAAATAGAACTTTTAAGTCATATGCAACCATATTGGTTGAATTCTATGTTGTGCTAAGAATGGATTGATTAGTAAACAACTATGATCGAATTATCTGTGATAAGAATTTCTTAGAAATTCAATCAACCACCGGAGAAGTAATTATGATTATAGGAAATAAACCAAGAAAACCATAAAGTTCATAATCAATAAAGGAAATTGCTAATTATGAACGAAAGCAATGAATAGTATACATGATTTCAAGAATCATCAATACTAAAGATAAAGAAATTAAGGAAATTTCTGTAATTCCAGAATACTCAGATGTATTTCCAGAAGATTTACCTGGATTACCACCAGATAGGGATATAGAATTTAGGATTCATCTAATTCCAAGCCAGGGAACTTTATCGGTTAGCACAATATTGGTTGTTAAGAAGAAGGATGGTTCCATAAGAATGTGTATTGATTATAAAGAATTGAATAAAGTTACAATTAAGAATCGATACCCATTACTTAGAATTAATGATCTATTCGATCAATTCCAGGAAGATAGATAGTTTGCTAAGATCAACTTATGTTCCGGATATTATCAATTAAAAAGTATCAGAGGAAGATGTACCTAAGACTGTTTTCAGAACTAGGTATGGTCATTATTAGTTTACAGTCCTACCCTTCGAATTAAAGAATGCACCTGCAGCATTCATGGACATGATGAATAGGATTTGTAAACCATATTTGGATAAATTGGTAATTGTCTTCAACAACGATATACATATTTATTCTAAAAATCAGAAAGAATATTATCAGCACTTACATGTACTCTTAACTTTGTTAAGAAAAGAAAAAGCTGTACGCCAAATTTTCGAAGAATGAATTTTGGCTGCTAGAAGTGCAATTTTAGGTCATATGGTGAATCCCGAAGGTATTCACGTAACTCCTGATAAGATATTATCAAAATGAAAGGTTCCCTAATCCGCAATGGAAATTAGAAGTTTAGTCGGATACTACAGACGATTTATTAAGGATTTTTCTAAGATAGTTATATCATTAACTAAGTTAACCTGTAAAATAGCTAAGTTTGAATGAGGATCTTAAAGCAGAAATTAACCAAATACTCAGATATTAGCCTTATGAACTAAAGATTTTGAAGTATAAGGTAATGCTTCAAAGTTAGGATTTGAATGCATGTTAATGCAACGCAAAAAGGTAATTGCATATGCATCAAGGTAATTGACAAAGAACAAAGGAACTATACCACTCATGAGTTAGAATTAGGAACCATAATTTTTGCCTTAAGATTTGGAGACATTATCTGTATGGAAGTAAGGGTACTATTTATACGGATTATAAGAATTTAAGATATATATTTTTGGGCAAAAAGAATTAAACATGAGACAAAAGAGATGGATGAAAATCCTAAGTGACTACAACTGTGATATTCAGTATCACAAAGGAAAGGATGAAAACGGCTAGAGATAGTCAGAAAAGTTATATAGATAAAAAATGAAAGCCGTTGGAGTTCGAGTTGGAGACAAAATGTAATTGAAAGTATCTCCTTGGAAAGGAGTAAGAAAGGAAAGCTAAGTCCAAGATACATAGGACCATTTCAGTAATCCAACATATAGGACTAGTTGCTTATCATTTACAAACTACCAAGAAAGTTAGTTGGAGTACATGATGTATTTCATGTATCCAATCTCAAGAAATATTTATCAAATGAATCACTGGTAGTACCTCTGCGAGATATAAAGGTAAACCAATAAGTGTTAGTTTAAGTAAAATGGGATTCAAAGATAGGACCCTAATATACTTGGGAACTGGAATCCGAAATGAAGAGAAAGTATCCTCAATTATTCCAGTAAATCTCGAGGACGAGATTTTTCTTAAGGTGGGGAGAATGTAACGACTCTCATCAAAAGTCATAATTATTAAATTAATTTGACCAATAGGAAACCCTAATTGAGACACCCAAGTGATTCTGCGCAAACCCTAAGATTTTCAGAAAAATCAGAATCAGGATCAGGGCCCCTAAAACTCAGGGGGGGTATTTCCTAGTTACAATTATCCACTTAAAACGTAGGCAGAAAGGAATTTTCAGAAACCGTCGACTCAGCTGAGCTAGTCCCACACGTGGCAACCCTATACATAAAAATAGTTCTTACGCGGGCCGCCTCAAGTTAGCTTAATTCTCACGCGGGCCGCCTAAGGGACAAAATTCACCTATAAATACAGGAGTTTGGGACTTGATTCTGGGAGTTGAAACGACGAAGAAATTCCAATTCTACACGGAGTTATGCTCTGTATACTCCAATTAACACACACGATTCACTAATCGACGCCGCAATCAGGGTATTAGCACAATCGCTGCTACGATTCATTTTCCGACGATCAATATATCCAATGAATGTTTAAGTGCCGCCCACATTAGGGTTATACTTTATCGTTCGTTATTAATTTGACGGATCATCGTTAATTCGATGGATGAAGTATTGTACTTTATCGTTCGTCATTAATTTGACGGATCATCGTTAAATCGATGGATGAAGTATTGCACTTTGTCGTTCGTTGTGAGAATTTGATCTCGTGAGTTATCGTAATTGCTGGATTGATTACTAATCCAGTTTTGTGTGCCTGTTATTAAATTTAGGAAAAGGCTAAATCAGTAGGCCAAACTCTGCCCGTATAAATCTGCAATGTGAGTCATTCTCTTTTATCAAATGTTTTACAATACTCCAAATTATTTTCAAGGTTATAATTACAGGGACTAAGTCGTGGATATCTTGAATTACTGGTTAGTGGGGTATTGTGCACATTACTAATTTTCTCCCAGTTAGGTTCATTGACCTACTCGGGATAATCACTGTTAGGTTCATTGACCTACAAGGATAATCGTCACTATTTAGGTTCATTGATCTAAATAGTGGTATGACCATCGTCACCATTGTGACATGTCACCATTGTGACATAGAGCCAGATAAAGATAAGATAGAAGCCATTGTAATCGCTCTTATGCTGTAATTGATAACTATGCATCATTATGCAAAATTAGAATGATTCACTCAGTATTTCCCGCTGACAAAACCTTTTTCAAACATGTTTCAGGTGATCTGTTATGATCTAGGAAAAGTGCCATATAGCACTACAAACTCAAGGAAGTGGCTCAGTATAAAATAAAGAAACATGTTTTGTAAAAATAAAAGATTTCTTCATGAAATCAATTGATTGTAAATTACCGGGTTTTATCCCGAATTGTGAAATAAAATAATCGGGAAATATTTACATTTTAAAAGATCCTGATGATAAAATTCCGCTGTCAAACTCAATTAAATAAATACCACGGGATTTCTGTCCCGCGGCTCCTGAAATGGGTCAAACCGGGTCGGGGGCCGTGACATCTGATAGTGTGAAAACTGTGAGAACGGATGCTAGCAAAGCACGATCTTACTATATAAAACGCCAAACAAAGTATTAGTGGAAAAAAACAACAGTAAAATGAAGAGACGGTAACATTATTGCCAAACATTTATTATATTAAAATCCACTACATGGAAAATTGAATTTATTTATCTTTTCAAAACGCCATAATTGCCTGTCACATTATAGGCCTATATCCTACTTGATAGAAAAAAAAATAAACATCAAGAAAATTACTGATGTTTTTTACATTATAGGCCTGCATCCTGATCTAGAAACAATAAAAACGCCAAACTTACTTAAAACGCCAAAATATTTACTATGATCCTGATCTGAAAACAATAAAAAACGTCGCGTATTTATTAAACGCCAAAAAATGGAAAGGTGATATGACACGCGTTTAAAAAAAGAAATATGAAAGGACAAAAAAGCCCCTCTGCCCTTCTCTATGTCGCGTGACACGTGTTGGGCCAAGATGCGTTCTCACCGTTCTCACACTTTTGGGCGTTTTCTCCTGATCCCGTTCCCTAATCTTTATACTAATAAATAAAAATGAAGTACACTTGGATGATTATTAAGCTCCTCATTTTGATTATTAAACAAAAAGAAAAATTATACCAATCCAAATGACCTATTAGAAGCGGTGTATGGATGAAGCGTGTAATGGGGAGAAACAAAATACTCACAGTTTAAAGATTGTAGTTTTGCAAGAAATAAGTCTACCAAAACCATTACATTAGCTATATCTGTTTAGCCTCCTCTAGCGTCATCTCTATACAAGCAGGATGAAATTTGAACTCCAGCAATCATATTTGATGTTCTTTAAATTTGCGCTGCCATCGCATTGAATTATTATGTCATTAGGATTGTGAGACATCTCGCAATTACAATACCAGCCAAGTAACATCAAACATCTTAAAGAAATGATTATTATCAATGGACAGTAGCCTAACCTATAACTGGTGGCGGCACGATACGTGCATCAAGATTTTTATTCATATTCATAACTTCATTAATATCTGCAACTTCATTCACAGCAGAACTCATCTCATTCTTCTCTTTGGCACTCTTATTCTCTTCAACTTCTACAACCACTGATGTCATCTGAACAACACCTTCACCTTCCGTGGCTGCAAGAACATGAATTAGTAAGTAATTATCGGTTCATTTAGATTATCGGGGATTTGATATATATTGACATTCAAAGTCATTGTCCAGTAGGATGACAACGAAATGTTAACCTTTTTGTTTGTTATTGTGAATTGGATGACAACTTGGAGTTTTGGTACTTGTAATACATGTTGATCGTACGCAGATGTATCTATAGTGGAAGAGGGTTTGGTGTTCTTGACAGAGGGTGCTTTTGATCTTTGAGTATTATGAGTTTTAGGTGCAGCAGTGGTGGCCCGAGTAGGTTGTGATGGTGCAGATTTCTTGGTCACCTTTGCAAGCTTCTCTTCGCTCCTGAGGATTGTAACTGCAACGTAAACTTTTAGAAGTTAATTTTCAATGGATGATGCAAATGAATTCATTGATATGAGGCATATTTATTAATAGCGAGCATAGCGCCCGCTATAGCGAATAGCGTAGCGTAGTGCTCATGTGTCGCCATATAGCTAGTAGCGACAAATAGCGGTAAATAGCGAGATTTTTGTAAAATTTTTAGCTTCTTTGTATTTTTTTCGTAAAATATACGTACAAAAAACCGTGATAAATCATATCACAGTTGTTAACAAAAACTCTGTTAAGAGGAGTATAACATCTATTTCTTTGGTTCAAATGTTTGTTCAAGTGTATTTAAAACACTACTTAAGACAAAAGAACCACTGTTTCTCAAAACCATTGTTTGACTCTAGAAGTCAACCAGATCCACTGTTGTCGCAACCCCCGTCCCCTAACAACCCGGGAACGGGCGGCCGCGGCCAGTTTTGGTGGTATCGGTGTTTATCATTTTGGCAGCGGAATTTACATTAGGACCGTAGTTAGGAAATATTTTATCAGAGTAAAATACCACGATTTTATAATATTAAACACATGGGAAATTCCCAAGTTTCAAGTACACACATTTTCATAGGGATAAATCCTATTTTATTTAAATAAAACATCTCTTTATTTAGGTAACTTTTATTGCCACTTTTTGAAGCCTTCAGTGCTGTCCAGCTGGCTTCTATTTGGCTTTCACATTTTGTTACCTGAAACGCGTTTAAAAACATTTTGTCAGTGGGAAATACTGGTGAGTGAATCCCAGTTTAATCAAAACAGGTTTTATTAGTCTACAGCATTGAAGGCGGTCGCGTAATTACATTTGTTTCCATCTACTTTAATTATCACCCACGGTACTGTCAACCCGACTCGTGGTCATGTTACTACTCACAATGTAGTAACAAATTTTGTATACAAAACCCCAACATACCGACGATAATTGTAGAATACAAATACTCAATCACTGTTTAATATAATGTTAATCATATGAGGTTTTGTAAAAACAATTGTAAAAAGCTTTACAAAAGGAGATTACTCACATTGCTGTCTTAGGGTTTTCCTTTAAGATTTCCTGGTGATTATCTATTAATTACACAAATGCACACGCGTTAGTATAATAAGTCAATATTTACATTAGTAATACCCTCCCCGAGACGGCATTCCAACGACTACGTCGGGCAGAACCTCGACAGCCATTACGGAACCCTGGATCAATCGGGCAGCGTATCTAATACGTAACCGGGGGTTATGATACTTACAACGAGGCAGAACTTCGTTATTTAGGGGGTATACTACCCAAATATAGCTTCTACACTTATGAAATTCGAGAGAGAGAAATTGTGAGCGATCGGAATGAACTGCCGATGCCCTCAATTTATAGGGCCTGATTTCAGGTTCCTCGCGGCCCACGAAGGTTGTAGCCAAGGGCTACGCGGCCCGCGACGTAGGTCTGTAGGGCCTAGCTTTGTCGAATCACTGAGCCTAGCTTCTCCGGGTGTCCTGCCACATGGCGGCCTAGGGTTTTGCCGGTTGGCCTCTCGCTCGCGCCCCGCGTAGACCTAGGGGTGGTCTTACGCGGCCCGCGACAGCCCTAAAAACTTAGTTTTTTTTTAATAAAAATAAAGGTATTCGGGGCCCGTTTTCATATTCGAGGTGTATTTTAGGACGTATAGGGACATTTTAAACATATTAAGGGTGTCGAAAATATTTTGGAGGGTTGTTATATCCTCCACACCTTGTTTTAGAGCTCGTCCTCGAGATCTACTGGAACAGGTGTGGATATTTCCTTTGTATTTCCGATTCAAGCTCCCATGTGTATTCTGGTCCTCTCTTGGAGTCCCATTTTACTTTGACCAGAAGTAGTCTCTTGTGCTTGAGATTCTTGACCTTTCTGTCTTCAATCTGTAGAGGCTTCTCTACAAATTTAAGCTTTTCACTTACCTCTATATCCTTAAGAGGTACTACCAGTGATTCATCAGCTAAGCATTTCTTGAGATTAGATACATGAAATATATCATGTATTCCTGCCATTTCCTCTGGCAGTTGCAGCTGATAGGCTACAGGTCCTATTCTTCTAATAATTTCAAAAGGTCCAACATACCTGGGCTTAGCTTTTTTTTTTGATAAATCTTACCACTCCTTTCCAAGGAGAGACTTTCAATAACACTTTGTCTCCTACCTGAAATTCCAATGGCTTTCATCTGTTATCTGCATAACTCTTCTGTCAATTGCGTGCTGCTTTCAATCGTTCCTTAACTTGAATAATCTTGTCAGTTGTTTCTTGCACTATCTCAGGTCCGGATAGTTGCTTTTCTCCAATTTCTGCCCAACAGACTGGAGTTCGGCACTTTCGTCCGTAAAGTGCTTCGAATGGTGCAGCATTGATACTTGTGTGATAACTGTTATTATAAGAAAATTCTATCAATGGTAAGTGATCATCCCAATTACCTCCGAAATCAATTACACAAGCTCTAAGCATGTCCTCCATTGTCTGAATTATCCTTTCACTTTGTCCGTCCGTTTGAGGATGATAAGCGGTGCTTAGATTCAAGTTGGTTCCCATTGCTTTTTGGAAACTTGTCCAAAAATGAGAGGTAAAACGACTATCCCTATCAGAAACAATTGATAAAGGAATTCCATGTAATGAAACTATTTCATTTACATACAATTTAGCTAATTGTTCCATATTGAAAGTTTCTTTCATTGGTAGGAAATGTGGTGACTTAGTTAGCCTGTCTACAATCACCTAGATTGTATCATTACCTTTTCTTGTTTTGGGTAATTTAGTAACAAAGTGTAACACCCCAAAAATGGTTAATTATGCGTAATTGTTAAAAGTAATTATAAAAATTTAACTTAGTTTAAAGAATATGTTAGGATATGTGCCTAAGAATGAAAAATGCTTAAAAATAAACCAATACATATTTTAAAGGGGCTAAATATGGAAAAAATGGAAAAGAATGTTATAAAAATAAACAAACTCAAAAACACACACCTGGGTGTGTGTTTGAGTTCGACGACCAGAGGAAGAAAAAGGGGGTAAACCCTAGTTGATCAAAAATCCAGCAATTGATAAGGAATTTCAAGGTTTAATTGATGCATGAAACTCAATTCTCGACCATCTGACCCTTCTTAACAAACGGTAAGTCGAATTTTGTTATTTGGTGATTATGAAGAAAGTGGGTTTTACCCAATCTTGAAGATATATGAAAAATTGAATGATTTTCAGTTAGATTAGCACTATAGAACAAGAATTATGTTGAGATTACTCATCTTAGTGTTGTAAGTAGGAAAACCCAATTGTATGAAATGGATGATGATGAATGATTAATGTGTAGGAGTAACAATTGTTATAATGTTGTGATGAAAACATGCATGATTTGTATCTTTGATAAATAGGTTGTTAAAAGAATGAATACTTATGTGAAATTGATGATTTTGCTGAGGTATGATATGAACTAGTAGGATTATGAATTGAACACTTGTACATGATGCATTGTTAGTAGTACACACGCCAAGTGTTCGATAAAATGCCTAAACTAGAAATTATGCATTTTTTACTTGAACCACATATATGATTGTTTTGGTCAAAAATTACCGAAGCAATTAAGTGATCAAATTAGTTAAGTGAGGTAGTGTGCTAAGAAAGTGTGTTGAAAATATGCTGATTAAGTTGTTTGCAAAAACAGTTTCCAGGATACGGCTCAGGATATTGAGCTGTATCTACGATCAAACTATGAGCAAAAATAGAGGGGGTGACACGAGATATACGAGGAAAGCCCTTGATCAATCTGGACCGTCGGCACAAAACCTCGGGAGCTGACAATCGCAGCTGCCTTGTTCTTCTTATTGCTTTAAACGTCAGGATACAGTGCAGGATATTGATCAGATCGCTAAGTGTTACAATACTTTTTGTGAGAGTGAAAGTTGCGAGAGAGAAAGGTGTTAGAAAGCAGTGAGTGTTGTTGTGTCCTATTCGATCTGATTTATCCACCTATTTATAGCTAGTAAACGAAAACAAAATCTCCTATAAGTATGGGATGCCTTCGAATATTCTTTAGTGGCCGTTGGAGACCAGGTAAAGCGGGTTCAACGTCCTTCTTTGAACAACTTAGAGCGAGTCTTCAGGAGAAGAGGTCCTCATGAACGTTGCAAGCTTGGACTCATATTCCTGCACATAATCCGTTAGTGATCCTCAGGATATCATCCAAGATGTTACCAATATCCTGAATGAGTATCCCGGGCATGAACATATATCATGAAACTAAGATATAACTTAAGATATTGCCCAGGATATGGGCTCAGAATTTCACCCATAACAATTGTCCCCAAAAATGTTACCATTAGGTATCCTGATACTAACGGTTACATTTTTTCACGATAAACGAGGCAATTAAGAGATTAGACTCATGATGTGACCGCTTGTAACCGTGCAGCCTATATTTACTCATTGCTCCCCTATATCTTCTCATGCTTATCCCCATTTAACCTTTACCGAAGAGAAAAAACGTAAATACTTCTCTCTCTCAATTCCAGCTTCTTCTTTCATTCTGCTCAATATTCCGGTGACAATATGGCAAGGCAGACAAGATCCGGCTCCGGCGATTCTGCTCCCACGTTTATCCACCAGAATATTCTCCAAGATCCGGAGAAGGAAATATGCACCTTTGATAGTGCACACTTGTCAGCCCTTAAAACCTCCGGCATCTTCCCGAAAGGGACGGTATTCCGTCCATTTGATCGGGAAATCCGATCAGATATGGTTTCCAACGAGTGGTTATGCTTCAATGCTTTTCCTTTTACTTTAGGGTTACAATTTCCTTTCTCGGACTTTATCACCGAGTTCTTTAATGTTACCAAAATCTGCTTTAGTCAGACAATGCCGATGCTCTGGCGAGTTTTGTCTGTTCTTGACCAGATCAAGAGAAATCATATTCCTGACCTCTCCGTTCATGACCTCCCCCTAGCATATCGGCTTAGATGCCATGGTTCCTGTAGATACTTGTTCTATTCTACCTCCGGCGATCCGCTGATACTTCGTGCCACCAGGAATGAGGAGAAATGGCAATCCAAATTCTTCTTTGTAAAAAGAGACTCAATCCCTGGTGGAACGGAATATCCGGTGAAGTGGTTGAGAAAGGGTAGGATTTAGGGTTCTAGGATGATCCTGTCTTGTATCCTGCTTTATATCTTGAGCTAATCAACTTTTTTATTGTCTTGTACACAGCTGATTTTAGGAAGCTTGCACTTCCCCTAGCTGATTCACAGAAGAGAATTGACGCTATCAGACTCCTCCCAGAGGCTGAAAGAAGTTTTAATCCGTCTCCATCATCTCCAAGCCCTCTTTCCAGTGCAAACATGTCTGGTAATGATCCTGCACGATATCCTCCATACATGTTTTTAGTTGATATATTTAGGAAAGAATTTCACTCCCTGTATGCAGACTCCAGCAAAGTTCCAATCCTCCTTGATCTTGACGAGCTCGAGAGTTACCCCACTCCAGTTATTGTCAAGAAAGAGACTCCTGCCGCTACCAGCTCCAAGCCGCTCCCGGCTCCTAAGCCCAACACGAGGACTCGTGCTTCCACCGCAAAAAAGAGGAAAGGTTCCGAAGTTAGTGCCCCAGGCTCTGAAGGGTTCTCCTATGAAGAACTCAACTTTTCTGACTCCTTGGAGCCGATGACATCCTTCCTCAACAAGGTAATATCCTGCGACTATATCCTGCACATATATCCTGATAGGATATCCTGACAGGATATCCTGGTTAATATATTTTAACTCATACCTGAATTTTGACGTACATGGCCTCCAACATCTGCTCCACCTTTACACCGATGCTTGCAGCATGAACGCGTTCCAAGAGGCCATGATCAAACAGCTCGAGACGACCGTTGCCGACCAAGGGGCCATTGCCGAGGTGAAGACTCGGCATTACGGTGAAGAAGGTCACCCAGGATGCTGAAATCAAACTGGCTACCGTCCAAATGGAGCATGAACAGGCCATGGTCTCTTTCCGGGAAGGGATCAAAGCCTCTGCCATCGTCTCTCTGCAACAAGCTCGCATTAAGATGGCTTATGAGGCCAAGGAGACAGGCCTTGAGTGCCCATCCTGGCCGGTTGAATCTTGGGTGGCAAAGCTGAAGGAGCTTGGAGGCAAGGCTGTGCCATATCCTGCTGAAGCTGGTGAATCCTCTAAGTCAGCAGAGGTGGTGGACAAGGCTGGAGAAGAAAAGGATGTTGGGACGGATGCTAGTCAGGATGCTGCTCAGGATGCTGGGGCTGAGAAGACGGAGAAGGCTAGTGAAGATGCTGCTGTGTGAGGGCATTTAAGTGGGCGATGATGGATATTGATACCTAGGCCGGAGCCCACTTTTTTAAATTTGATCGTTGGTCTGTAACCCCAAAACAATTTACTTTTTCTGCACTTTACTTTTCCTGCATTTGAACAATATGATGGCCCAAGGTGGAGGGATCCTGAGTTTCAGGACGAAGCCCTTGGTCATCAATGTTAGTATGCTTTACTTTTGGACAATATAACAGTTGGAGGTGGATGAGTCTCAGTTTGAGACAAAACCTTCAACTGTTAAGTACATATGGTATGGGACTAATCGTGCTTTTGGTGGATGGACCTTGGTTTGAGGTGAAACCAGAAGCACAACTTTTGATATGTTAATAATATAACTTTCTTTTGGCTTATGAAAATAGTTTAGTTTGGACAATTTTGGGAACACATTGTAAGAATATCCTGAGAGATATCATACCCAGAATACTGCCTCAAGTTATCCAAATAAAAAGGAGGGACCATACCAAATATTCCCAGAGAGTCAATTCCAATCTTCAATCACAGGGATGTCCCCAGTGCACACTTATAAGTTTGAATCCATCCTTTAAATTGTATAATGTATGTCCCCTGTGTTCAACATAGGAATGTAAACATAGTTATACTTTAGCTTTACTGAATAAATCCTGAATATCCTGGGGTAAACCCTTAATATCCTGGGATGAACCCTTAATATCTTGGGGATAAACCCTTAATATCCTGGGGATAAACCCTGATATCCTGGGGATAAACCCTGATTTTCATGCACTACAGGCGGGAGTGTATAAACTCCAAGATTTAGAAAGGTGAAAACCTTTAAACCTTAGAGAGTATGAAAATACTCTTTCGTGAGAGAGGGTGATCAATCCTCATATACCTTGAGGATCCAGGATATAGCCAACAATAACGAAATTGTTAGCCACTTTTACATGGACTGGTCCCGCTATCTTGAACTATCCTGGATAACTTGCGCTCCAGGCGGGGTGTTTAAACCCAATTCGAGAGAAAGGTGAATACCTTTAAACCTGTGAAGGGATCAGGATCCCTTAATCATGAGAGAGGGGGCCAATCCTCTAATCTTTCGAGTTATTCTGAGTGTATATCCTGGAGTATATCCTGCAAAACAACCTTAAACTAAGGTGGGTGTTAGCTTGGCTAACACCCCCCCCCCCCGATGCTTAAGTCAGTATTGGGTTCGAAAGAATAAATAAACTCAAATATATTGAAAAGAGATAGAATTCATACCATCCTGAGTTAGAAATTAAATTCTAAACTCACTTGAAATAGAGCTTTAGATGTATAACATTCCAGGATCTTGGTAGCATATCCCCTTCCATATTCTTGAGTCGATATGCTCCTTTTCCTGCTTCTGATTCAATCTCATAGGGTCCTTCCCATTTTGGAGCTAATTTTCCATCGGCAGGATTAGTAGTATTCTGAAAAGCTTTTCTTAACACCCAATCCCCAACTTGAAACCTCCTAGTCCTTATATTCTTGTTGTATGCTTTGGATATCCTCTGTTGATATGCTGCCATCCTTAGCTTTGCTGCATCTCTTGTCTCATCCACAGTGTCTAATTCTTGGCACATAGCTTCAGGATTCTGCTCAGGATCCCGGAGGATAGATCTTGCCGTAGGTATCACCATTTCTGTTGGGATCACTGCTTCTGCCCCAAATACTAAGGAGAATGGAGTTTGGCCAGTTGCATTTTTTATTGTTGTTCTATCAGCCCACAAAACAAAGGGTAGTTCTTCTGCCCATCTTGCTTTCTTAGCTCCTAGTCTCTTCTTCAAGTTGTTGACAATTATCTTGTTTGAGGATTCAGCTTGTCCATTTTCTTAAGGATGTACCGGAGTAGACGTGATCATTTTGATTCCCCAACTCTTGCAAAAGTCAGTAGTCCTTTTGCTTATAAACTGGTGTTATAGGTCATTTTCTGAGCGTACATATCTTAACTAATATCCTGCTTTTAATTGTTTATTTGTGACCAGGATACTGGACTGGGATATTGCTAACATC
Organism: Helianthus tuberosus; assembly: GCA_030545235.1. Lineage (NCBI taxonomy): Eukaryota > Viridiplantae > Streptophyta > Magnoliopsida > Asterales > Asteraceae > Helianthus > Helianthus tuberosus. The sequence continues at coordinate 63,001,826 of CM060395.1, forward strand.
CTGGGCGATATCCTGAGGTTAATTGAATTAACCACGTGCAGGTTAGAGGCTGTGGGTTACTAACAGTCAGATGGACTTCTTCTCCTCAAGACTCGGGCGTATCTGTTATGTGAGAGACGTTGAACCCGAAAGACCAGGTCTACAACGTTCGAGTAGAGAATATTCGCCGGATCCCGGTTTATTAGGATAGTTTGTTACACTTCTTTTACTATAAATAGATGGGGGCGGATCAGATTAAGGCATGCAACTCATACACACACATTCGAACACTTTTGCTCTCTAGCTCACTGCAAACACTACACACCAACACTTGTATTCAAATTACTTTGTAACACCTAGTTGATCCGCACCACATCCTGCACTGTATCCTGATATTTGAAGTAATAGAAGAACAAGGCAGCTGTGATTGTCAGCTCCCGAGGTTTTGTGCCGGTAATCTAAATTGATCAAGGGCTTTCCTCGTATATCCTGTGTCACCCTTTACATTTTTGCTCATCGTTTGATCAAAGATGCAGCTCTATATCCTGAGCCGTATCCTGAAACTGTTTTTGCAAATAACTTGAATAACGTATTTTCGACACACTTTTCTAGCACACTACCTCACTTAACTAATTTGATCACTTAATTGCTTCGGTAATTTTTGACCAAAACAATTTGGCGCCCACCTTGGGGCGAGTGGTGCTATTTTTGCTAAAAACTTTAGTAAAATCATTATTCGGTTTTATTTTGTCAAAACTTTTTTCTAACTTGTTTTCAATGGCCTCAAGATCAAACATGAGCTCCTCCACTATGTCCGCTACGACTTCTGCTACTACCGGTTCGGTGCTTCCACCACCTCCTCCAAGGATGCCAGTTTCTTCACAACCTCAGGATATTATCCCTACTCGGAGTGTTCAGGGGTCTGCTCCCGTTTTAGCCTCTAATGATGAAATTCTAACTTTATTTGGAAGTGTGCAGGAACAAATGAGGCAGCAACAGGAAACTAACCAAATGCTGTTAAGAGAAATACAACTCTTAAAAGCTAGCTCGAGTAGACCTGCTGAAGAAACTGTCACTCCTATACAGCCCAGGGCTTTGAACTTCAGTTCTGCAGTTTACACTGAGGATAACCGGGGGAACATCGGCCCAAGCCATTCTCAGAATCATACCCCTGAGATACCCTCCTCGGTCAGGATGTCAACTGTGAGGAGCTCAGGATATGTTTCAGGATATGGACAAAATCCTCAGACCGGTAACGTGTCAAATAATAATATTCTTGCTACTAACAACAATGGATCTTTGCAGGATGCAGGTATGACGTCAACATTTACTAGGGAGCTTCAGAAATTGAAGGACATGATATCCAGTGTACCTGGAGTGGTCCAGCCAATTCCGGAAGTATCTCAAGACAGCCACAGGATATCCCGCTTTGCATATCATATCTGTGATGCTGAAATCCCAAAAAGATTTTAGACCCCCAACATGAAACTGTATGACGGGACTACAGATCCTGAAGAGCATATTGCCCAGTATAGGGAAAGGATGGAAATCAATCCTATCCCTCCAGATCTCAAGGAAGCATGCTTATGCAAGGGATTCGGTTCTACCTTGACAGGATCAGCCTTAAAATGGCTGTTAAATGTTCCTCCTCACTCAATTACTTCGTTTGCTCATTTGGTTAATTTATTTAACAGTCAATTTTCTTGCAGTCGGAGTTTTGAGAAACTAACCAGTGATCTTTACAGGATAACTCAAGGACCTCAGGAATCCTTGAGGGATTATGTGAACAAGTTTAGTCGAGAATCCTTGGATATCCCACATCTTGATGTTGCAACAGCTGTGCAGGCTTTTAAGATGGGGTTACAAAAGGATTCTCAGTTTTATCAGGATCTTGTAATGAATCCCTGCAGGAATCTCGACGAAGCTCGTAACAGGGCTTTGAGATATATCTGCTTGGAAGATGACAAAAAGATGCAAGAAAGGATGAATTCTACCTCAACCTACGAATCAACCAACATGAAATCAGAATCCTCGTATAAACCATATTGCTCCAAGCCATATGGTAGAAATGATAACAAGAAAGTGAATGTTGTTGAAGACGAGGATCCTGAAGAATATCCTGACTTATCTGAATACTGCTTTTCTGTTAATATACCTGAGTTAATGTATGCTATGCAGGGTTTAGGAGACAAAGGTAGGTGGCCTCGAAAGAACCAGCAGAAAGCTGATTGGAAGGATAAATCCAAGTGGTGTGCCTTCCATGAAGACTTCGGACATGTGACCGAGGATTGCATTGCTTTAAGGAAAGAAATAAGTTACCTGTTAAGCAAAGGGTATCTGAAGGATTTGCTGGGAAGAAAGAAGAATAAAGGGCAGGATCCTGAGAAGGATCCTGAACGAGCAGCATCACCCCCAGCAGATGCCAAAATAATTAACTTTATTTCAGGAGGATCCGACATTTGTGGGACTTCGTATTCGGCGGCCAAGAGACATGCAAAGGAAGCTAAGACTGAAAGGGGAGGCAAACCAGTCAGGATGACTACCCTCACAACTGATAAAGTGATCACTTTCGATAGTGATGACAGGGATACTGTTCAGGATCCTCACCATGATGCTTTGGTAATAACATTATATGTGGCTAACCATTTTGTACGCAGGATATTGGTGGACAACGGTAGTTCTGTCAATATAATTCAGCTGGAAACATTGAAAAGGATGAATGTATCTCCGATGGACATTACTTCGAAGTCCACTGTGCTCGTTGGTTTCAGTGGAGAAGCTAGAAATACCGTAGGAGAGATAAAGTTACCAGTATTTGTTGAAGGGGTCAACTCGATACAATGCTTCTGTGTGATGGACTCCTTATCCTGCTATAACATCATACTAGGCAGGCCATGGATCCATGACATGAAGGCTGTGCCTTCGACTTATCACCAATGCATCAAGATTCCAACCCCTTGGGGGGTCGTCAAAGTTGATAGTGATCAGCAGGAGGCGAAGGAATGCTACTCATCCTCAATGAAATCCTCAACCAAGCCTAATCCAGCATAGCAATTAAAGATGCGGGCCCGGGATACCTTGGAGGCTTCAGAGCAGGATGTGAAGAAAGTTATTCTGGATCAGGATAATCCTGATATCTCGGTGCTCGTAGGAACCAATATCCCTCAGGATATTGAAGAACAATTAACTAACTTTTTGAAGTGCAGGATGTCAACATTTGGATGGAAGCATGAGGATATGACAGGTATATCCAAAGACATTATTACTCACAAGCTTGGAATTGACAGGTCGTTCAAGCCTATACAGCAAAAGAGAAGGAAGTTTGCTCCTGAACGAAATGCAATTATCCAGGAGGAAGTTGAAAGATTGTTGAAGTCCAAAATGATCAGGGAGGTCAAGTTTCCAAGATGGCTAGCAAATGTAGTCGTAGTACAGAAGAAAAATGGGAAATGGAGAGTCTGTGTAGATTATACGGACTTGAATAAGGCTTGTCCTAAAGACCCGTTTCCTCTTCCTCATATTGATGCAATGGTGGATGCTACTGCCGGGCATGAGATGTTAACATTCATGGACGCATCCTCAGGATTTCAGCAGATTCAAATGGAGCCTTCGGATCAGGAGGATACGGCCTTCATGACACCGACATGTATTTATTGCTATACTACTATGCCTTTCGGTTTGAAAAATGCAGGTGCAACATACCAGAGATTGGTGAACATGATGTTCAAAGATAAGCTGGGGGACACCATGGAGGTATATATTGACGATATGGTCGTGAAATCTAAAAAGGCTGAGGATCACCTCCAGGATATCAAGGGAGCATTTGATATCCTGGATCAGTATAACATGAAACTGAATCCTGCTAAGTGCCATTTCGGAGTGGGGGCAGGAAAGTTTCTAGGATATATGGTGACGAAAAGGGGCATAGAGGCAAGCCCGGAGCAGATTAGAGCTATCCTGGATATAAAATCACCTTCGAATATGAAGGATGTTCAACGGTTAACAGGCCGAGTAGCAGCATTGAACAGATTTATTTCAAGATCCTCGGAAAAATGCAAGGAATTCTATGATATCCTCAAGAAGAATAAGAAGTTTGAATGGGAAGCAAAGCATGAAGCAGCCTTGCAGGATTTGAAGCGATATCTCTCAACTGCACCTCTATTGATGAAGCCTGAAAATGGTGAACCACTATCCCTATACCTCGCTGTATCGGGGAATGCTATAAGTGCCGTTCTTATAAAGGACCATGAAGGTCAGCAATATCCTGTCTATTATGTTAGTAAAAGTTTGTTAGATGCAGAAACTAGATATTCTCATTTAGAAAAGTTGATATTAGCCCTAGTAATGGCATCAACAAAACTTAGACATTATTTTGAGACGCATAGGATTCATGTTAGAACCAATTATCCTGTTAAAAATGTGCTTAGGAAACCCGAGATGTCGGGTAGGATGGCTAAATGGTCTGTAAAATTAAGTGCTTATGATTTAGTATATGAGCCTAGGAATGCCATAAAGTCTCAGGCTTTAGCTGACTTTGTGGCTGATTTTAGTAGTGATATTCAAAACGAAGTAGATTTAGAAGTACAGCAGCTAGGAGAAAATTTGGAATGCTGGACATTGTATACTGATGGTGCATCTAATGTAAGAGGTGTAGGTTTAGGTATACTACTAAAATCGCCACAGGGGGACATATTACCCCAGGCTATTAGGTGTGAATTTCCTGCCACTAATAATGAGGCAGAATATGAGGCTTTAATTGCAGGATTATAGTTGGCCAAAAATATGAATATCAAGAATTTGCAAGTATATGTTGACTCCTTATTAATCACTAATCATTTTAATGGAACCTATGCAGTTAAAGGAGAGAAGTTAATCGAGTATCTCGAAATTCTCAAAAAATTAGCAGGATATTTCGATATTTTTACACTTGAACAGGTACCAAGAGAGGATAATGCTGAAGCTGATGCCTTGGCAAATCTAGGATCATCAGTCAGGATACCGGAAGGAACCCGAATACCAATATTACATATCCTATATCCTGCAACGGATCCTCAGGATAAGGAAGTAGTAAGTGTTCAGGATCCTGATGATGAGTATCCTGACGAGGATCTTAAGTCTTGGATGGCTCCAATCATAACATATCTCAAGGAAGGACACATTCCAAAGGATGAGAATCCTAAGGCCTTTAGAATGAAGGTATCACGATTTACTATTATAAATAATGTCTTGTATAAGAAATCTCTTGAAGGACCATATCTGAGGTGCTTAGAGGATCCCGAGACCAAGGAAGTGCTTCAGGATATACACGAAGGGGATTGTGGTAACCATACTGGGGGCAGGTCGTTATTCTCAAAGGTATTAATAACAACCAAAATGAACACCCGATAAACAAAGTACTGAAATAACAAAACCACCAACGATCAACTCCACCGTCTGCTAGTCATCGTCACCAGCATCATCTCTCGTGTTGGATGGGCCTGCATCTCCATAACCGGGTGGGTTCCCGAATGGGAACTGTGGAGGCTGCTGAAAGTAGTCGGGATAGGCATTATGCAGACCCCCGAAAAGATATGAGAACCCATCTTGCACCTCCTGGCGCATAAAGTCCTCGGTCGCCCTGATCTGGTCCTGACCAACTCGCAGTTGCTCTATACTCATCCGCTGCTGCTCCTGCGTAGCATACAACTGCTCTAAACTGGTGCGCTGATGCTCTTGACTCACCTGCATCTGCTGAAACTGCTGGTAGAGATCAGGATAAGACGGGATGCCCTCAGGCCAATCCTGGTGCTGGTGGTGTCCATGATGCTGTGGTGAATGTGGTGGTGTGTGTGGCTCATGCTGCTCGTGCTGCTCCCCCATCTCCTCATCCTCATCCTCCTCCTCTGCCGGAGGCAACGGGTCCCAGACCTCGTTGTTCAAACCCTTCAATCGATCCCCGTGATCCATCTCAGCTATAAGCCCCATGGATTTCAACGACTGAATATCAACATATAAACCATTGGTCACCAAAGTGAGACCCTGAAGTACCTCATCAGTCATTAACCCTAAATTGTAGGCGATCTCGGTCACATACTGACCGCCATGAATTTGACTGTTGGGGGTTCTCCCTAAGCTGTTCACAAAATACTCTGCCATCCTCGCAGCTAGGTTGATGTGTACTCCCTCAACCAGCGCATAAAGAAATATCAAATCCGGTGTTGGACAGTTCCCCAAACTGTCCATGCACCCGCATACGGTATGGCTGAATACATGATGCATCACTCGATGCAGAGGGTCTCGTAGCCTCGAAGCTTTAGACATCCTAGGGTCATATGGGTCTCCTACTGCAATCCGAGCCCAAAACTCGGCCTGTGCTTCGTCACTTGGGAAGGTAAACTGATCTGTGAAGAATTCTGAATCCATATCCGCATTGGTGTAGATTCCAAGTCTGCGACCCAATCTACCCACCGACCAGTTGTGCCAGCATCCACCCAATCTGAAAGTTATCCTCTCCTTCCAGCGGAAGTTTGAAATTTTATACGCCTTTGGTTTGTTGTAGGAATAGGTGGCAAAGAATTCTATCGTGAGCTCATGATAGATCGGGCGGTCGATAGCTACCAAGCGCGAAAGCGGAATAGTAAGCATGTTCTCGAGTCGGTTGAGCTGATTTAGATCACGCATAACATCCCAGTCTAGTCTTCTCGGGATGCCAAACTGCCCTCGCCTATTCCATAAAGCGTTACGTTTTGGGATGCAAAGACTTTCTTTCTCGATATTGGGGTCAAACTGTAAGAAGGGACGATCCATCTGCATGAGGGAAGATAGTTAAAACAGGAGAAACAGAGAAAATTTTATTCGGAACAGCAGAACACATAGTTATGAAGGTTTTGTCTCGCTGATCTGGGCATTTGGCACGGGCGTGCCTCCAACCGCACGGCCGTGCGTCACCGAGAAACAGCACCAGTGGTTGGTTTTTGTCGTAACTGCATGGCGTGCGACCAACGGCACCACCGTGCATCACCGAGCCAACTGCAAACCATCGTGAACAGCCAGAACTGCACGACCGTTCCACACGAGGAACGTCCGTGCGATTACATTTCTGCAGAATCCGAACCCCTGAACTTTGAACAGCCAGATTTTTCAAAAAATTATCAAATTTTTGGCAAACAGGGGCTAGAAATCCGACCGGGTGTTCACGAAACATAACAATCTTGCAAGGGTTAGGGTTTCGCTTGTGTTTATGAAGGGAACCCTAAAAAGCCTTGAAGAATTAAACGAATCTAACCTAGACAACGATGAAACAGGAAAACGACAAGAAAGAACATACCGTGCGAAGAGATGTGTGAAACCGTGTGAAGAAATCGTGCGATTTGAGGCAAAATCGCTCTGGAACGGTTGGTGCGGATAGGGTTTTCGCGAATTGTGAATGGGGGCTGCAGATGAGGGTATTTATACTACCAAATGACAAAACTGCCCTCAGCATCACGCACGGTCGTTCGACCTCTCGCACGGTCGTGCGTACCCATCATCGTTCAAACCCTGCACGCTGATCCCGGCAATGCACCGGGGGTGCGACTCATGGTGCTGGTCAGCTCGCAACCGCACGGACGTGCGATAGGAGGCATGGGCGTGCCACAGCTGCAGATCGGTTTTTTTTTTCTGCAGAATGCATTTCCAGCACCTGTTTTGGCCGTTTTTCGCCATTTTTTCAACATGCAAACTTTATTAACAATATCCCAACATAGAACCTTCGCCCGGCACGTATAAAAACAGTACAAACTAACGAAAACTACAAAACACGCCTAAATTACGGTAAAACTACAAAAGCACAAAAATGGACGATTTTACCCTTAAAGCGCCAAAGACGCTCTTGCTACATTTTTAATCCACGAGTCAGTAGCGTAGACTCTCCTCCCCACACTTATGATGTGTGCGAGGCATGGAGTTCGATAACCTCCACCGCCGACTCGATCGGCCCGGCAACATAAAGCTTCAAGCGGTGCCCATTCACCTTGAAAATAACGCCGTCCGCGTTCTCTATTGCAACAGTCCCATATGAGAATACCTCTTTTACTGTGTATGGTCCTGTCCAACGTGAATGAAGTTTTCCTAGAAATAGGCGTAACCGCGAGTTGTAAAGAAGAACAAGATCGCCCGCTTGGAATTGTTTGTGGTCCTTCAAGCGTTTATCGTGCAATCTCTTTGTGCGCTCTTTATACAACACGGAGCTTTCATAAGCGTGTTGTCGTAGTTCCTATAATTCATGAATCTGAAGAAACCGGGCTTCACCTCCGGTTTTTAAGTCCAGATTTGCGGTTTTTAGAGCCTGCATCGCTTTATGCTCCAACTCCACCGGCAAATGACACGCTTTTCTGTATACAAGCCTAAAGGGAGTAGTTCCAATAAGGGTCTTGAAAGCTATACGGAAAGCCCACAATGCCTCGTCGAGTTTGTCCGACCAATCGTTGCGGTTTGCACCTACAGACCGCTCAAGGATTCGTTTTAGCCCCCGGTTTGTGACCTCCACCTGCCCACTTGTCTGTGGATGATAGGGCGTGGATAAACGGTGATGCACACCGTAGCGGGACAAAGCTTTCTCAAGCTGTGTATTGCAGAAGTGAGTCCCTCTGTCACTGATAAGCGCTTTCGGAGCGCCAAACCGGGCGAACAAACTTTTCAAGAATCTCACGACCACCCTGGCGTCATTGGCGGGTAAGGCCTGTGCCTCCGGCCACTTTGATACATAGTCAACTGCGACCAGGATGTACTTATTACCTCGTGATGGGGGAAATGGTCCCATGAAGTCTATCCCCCAAATGTCGAAGACTTCACAAACTTGTATCCAGTTCTGAGGCATTTCATCACGTGCCGATATATTTGTCGCCCTTTGACAGGCATCGTACGCTTTTACCCAACTCTGCGCATCACGAAAAATAGTAGGCCAATAAAACCCAGAATCCAGCACCTTCTTGGCGGTGAAATTGGCTCCATGGTTGCCTCCGGTAGGTCCCTTGTGACAATGACGCAGAATATCGGTCGCCTCCTTCCCTGAAACGCATCTTCTGATCACCTGATCAGCACCCACCCTGAAAAGAATTTCCTCTTTTGTTGGTGAGCCAACCCTTTAATCAGAATCCCGCAAGCAAGATAGTTCGCAAAGTCGGCGAACCAAGGTGACACATCGCATATCTCAACACCCATCAACGACTCGTGTGGGAAATTGTCATTGATTCAATCCCAACTGAGATAGATGGTCAGCCGCTACATTCAACGCACCCTTTTTATCTTGAATTTCGATATCAAATTCCTGCAGCAATAAGATCCATCTGATTAGACGTGGTTTAGCGTCCTGTTTGCTGAAAAGATATCTGATGGCTGCGAGATCAATATACACAATGGTTTTAGAAAGCACCAAATACGATCTAAATTTGTCAAATGCGAAAACAACGGCCAAGAGCTCTTTTTCAGTCGTGGTGTAGTTCTCTTGAGCGTCGTGAAGAGTCTTGCTCGCATAATAGATCGGGTGAAAGTGCTTTTCCTTCTTCTGTCCCAAAATGGCCCCTATAGCGTAATCGCTCGCGTCACACATAATTTCAAATGGCAAACTCCAGTCAGGTGCAACCAAAATAGGGGCCTCAATCAACTTTTGCTTGAGAAGGTCAAAAACCCTCAAGCAATCATCTCCAAATATGAACGGAGCGTCTTTCTCCAACAAACGGGTCATGGGCCTAGCGATTTTTGAGAAATCCTTGATGAATCGCCTATAGAACCCCGCATGACCAAGAAAGCTCCGTATCACTCTCACAGAGGTGGGAGGCGGAAGTCGTGAAATGACGTCAACTTTAGCTGGGTCGACCTCCATACCAGCACGAGAAATCTTATGTCCCAGAACTATGCCCTCTTTCACCATAAAGTGGCACTTTCCCAGTTTAAGACCAGATTCGTCTCTTCACACCTCTTCAACATCTTTTTCAAATTTTCCAAACAATGATCAAAGGAATCCCCAAATACCGAAAAGTCATCCATGAAAACCTCCATAGAATCCTCGATCATATCATGAAAAATTGCAAACCATGCATCTCTGGAAGGTTGCTGGTGCATTACACAACCCAAAAGGCATACGCCGGTAGGCGAATGTACCGAAAGGGCATGTAAAAGTAGTCTTCTCCTGATCCTCAGGAGCAATAGGAATTTGAAAGTACCCAGAGAACCCGTCCAAGAAACAGTAATACAACTTCCCTGACAGACGTTCCAACATCTGATCGATGAATGGAAGCGGGAAGTGATCCTTACGAGTAGCATCATTGAGTTTGTGGTAATCAATGCAAACTCGCCACCCAGTGACGGTACGGGTAGGAATTATCTCATTCCTATCATTTGAAACTACAGTAATACCCCCTTTCTTGGGTACTACCTGCACTGGACTCACCCACACAGAGTCAGATATAGGATAAATCATCCCGGCATCCAACAACTTGATCACTTCTTTCTTCACCACATCTTGCATATTCGGATTTAAACGCCTCTGATGCTGTGCACAAGGTTTGTACTCGTCTTCCATCAGAATCTTGTGAGTACAAAAAGAAGGATTGATGCCTTTGATATCCATGATTTTCCAAGCAATGGCTCTCTTATGAAGTCTCAGAACCTCGAGTAGTTGATTTTTCTCATCCTTTTCCAATAATGCCGAAATGATGACCGGTAAGCGACACTCCTCATCCAGAAATGCATACTCGAGATGTGGCGGGAGTTCTTTCAACTCCAAAGACGACGGATCTTCAATTGAAGGTTTCGCTTTCTCTTCTTCTACATGGCCAATTTCTAGAAATCTCTCTGGACTCTGGGAATCATCGTCACCAATCTGATAGATTGGCTGCTCGAAATCGTGGCCCTCTTGCATAATGCCAATCAGGTCCCCACACGACAGACGTGTGTCTGAATCAATCTCGTCAACAGTGCCTTGAAAATGAGAGCACACACATGCATCGAAAATGTCGACATAGTAAAGCATGTCATCGTGACTTTGCGGATGCTGCAATGATCTTTTGATATCAAATGTCACGTGCTTGTCATTTACTCGAAGCGTGATTTGGCCAGCTACCACATCAACAATCGTCCTCGCAGTATTGAGGAACGGGCGTCCAAGTATCAAAGGCACTCTTGAATCTTCGTCCATGTCAAGAATAACAAAATCCACGGGGAAAACAAATTTATCGATTTTAAAAAGCATGTTTTCAACAAATCCACGCGGATACTTGATTGAACGGTCTGCCAACCGAATGCTCATTCTAGTGGGTGACGGCTCACCCAGATCCAGTTTAGTAAAAACCTTATATGGTATAAGGTTGATACTCGCTCCCAAATCAGCCAATGCATTGCTGACAGACAAGTTTCCAATCAAACAAGGGAGCGTAAAACTACCCGGATCTCCCATTTTCATGGGCAGACGGTTTTGTAGAACGGCAGAACAAGTTTCATTCATCACCAGACATGATATATCCTCGAGCTTCTGTTTATTCGAGAGGATGTCCTTTAGGAATTTCGCATACTTTGGCATCTGGGCCAAGGCTTCAACAAACGGTATATTAATGTGTAGTTGCTTAAACAACTCAAGGAAGTTACCGTATTGTTCGTCGTTTTTCTGCTTCTTCAGCCTGCCTGGATAAGGTACTAGTGGAGTGTAATCTTTGACCGGCTCCTGGACTTGTGTTGTACTTGCTGGGCGTAGCCTGGCTTGCACCTCGTCCGGTGTGTCAGTCGGGACCGCTCCAGTGATCGGTGATGAGTCCGATATGTCGGGTCCGGTAGTCTTACCACTCCTGGTCATGATCGCATTCACGTGCCCGCCCGGGTTTGGCTCTGTGTTGCACGGAAGACTACCTGGGGGTCTTTTAGACATCATCTGCGCCAGCTGACCAACCTGATTCTCGATATTCTGAATCGAGGCTTTGTGACTCCTCATTTCTCCTTCGTGGGAAAGAAAACGATCCTCGCTCTGTTGGTATCGTTTTTCTGCCAACTGATTTGCACTCGAGGAGCTAGTAAGAAGCTGAGCCATCATATCCTCCAGCTTGGAACTAGATTGAGGGGCCTGCTGCTGGGAACTACTCCCAGTGCCCTGATTCTGATACGAATATGGACGCTGCTGGTAAGGTTGGTTGTAGGACTGAAACTGCTGACCCTGAGCCTGCGGTGGCGCTGGAGCGCGCTGAGTGAATCCCAATGGGTTTTAATTACCCGTGTTCGCTCGCCACCCAAAATTTGGGTGATTTCTCCATCCGGGATTATAGGTATTGCTGTACGGGTTGTTCTGCGGCCTCACCTGATTACTCACAAAATCCACTTCTTCGTGGCCCTCATATACGACTCCCTGAAAACATGCACCCGGCTCGTGTGACACTCCACACTGGTCACACCCTGAACCAACTTGCGCGGCTATCTGGGATTTATCGAATTTCGCTGCAAGAGCCGAGATTTATGCAGTAATGGCCGTGTAGTCGTCCACCACGTGTACTCCTGCGCGAGATGATGATGATGATGTTGCCCGGCCTCTATCTCCTTCCCGACGCGAGCTGGATTTCAACGCAGCTTTTTCTGTGATATCATACGCTTCATTCGGCGTCTTAGTTCCTAGATCGCCTCCTGCGTTCACGTCTAATCGCTCCTGCGTGTGGTAACTGAGCCCTGATAGAACGTCAAGACCAGCTGTCTCTTGGAGAAGCCATGATGTGGAACATTAATCAACAAATCCTTGAATCTCTCCCAGGCCGCGTGCAACGACTCTCCTTTGTCCTGGCGAAAGGTCACAATCCGGTTTCGTAGCTTGGTTGTTTTCTCAGGTGGAAAATATTTTTGCATAAACAGCTCCGCCAACTCATTCCAGGTCCTGATGGACCCAGCTGGAAGTGACATAAGCCAACCTCCAGCTTTGTCACGCAACGAGAAAGGAAACAACCTCAACCGAACTGCATCTTCCGAAACACCTGTGATCCTAAATGTCGAACAAATAGCGAGAAAAGCAGCGATATGTCTCCCAGGATCCTCATGCTCACGCCCGTCAAACTGTACCGAATTCTGCACCATGTTAATAATACTAGATCTAATTTCAAATGTAGGTGCATCTATAGTAGGCTGAAGGATACTCGGCTCCAGGCCAGCAGCTGCGGGCTGATTCGTTTCATTCAAAGGTCGCTCATCGTCCGCCATGATTCTGTTTCATGTTGCCCCTGAGCCCTCGGCTTCAGCGGGTACCACCTGCTCCGGCTCTCCAGCTGCGAGTAGCAGCGCTACCGCGCGAGATCTATCACGAATGCGTCTCCTCAGATCGCGCTCGGGTTCGTCTGACGGCTCAATAGGATCGGGAGCGGGTGTTGAGGACATCAACCTGCAAACGAAAAATTGACATAATGAATATTTTATTAATATAATAATGCCGTTTTTTTTGGGCTGAAAAGAAACAGAATATTATTTTAAATGGGCTGAAAATTTTATAAAAATCCCAAAATGGGCCCGAAATTTTATAAAAATTAAAGAAAAAAAAAATAATCGAATCGGCTAATGTATAAATGAATTTTCAAAGCCGAAAACTCAAAGAATAGATAAATAAATAAATCTGAAATCGAACAAATAAATGGAACAAAAATTTACAAGTGTACACAATAATCTTGAAAATGAATAAATTGAATTAAAAACAAGAAATATTAACAAATAAATAAACAAATAAATAATCAAGAAAATATTCACAAATATTAACAAGTATATACACCGATAAAACAATGACTCGGTTCGTTCCTAAAGCTCGCCAATTCCCCGGCAACGGCGCCAAAAACTTGACGTGTGCGCGTATATACATATTTTTATAATGAAATTACACACGAATCGGTTTTAAATTTATAAAAGTGATTATTACTTTAACATCAAAACACACACGAAAGATGCAAGTGTACCCCGTCATATATGTAGTAAAGTATCGGTAAGAACCAAGTATCGATCCAAGGAAGTGGGCGGAGGAATAATACTAGACCTTTGTCATTAAATTAACGGAAGAAAGATAAGTTTTGTGATTTTCTAAAAACTAAAGTAAGCATAAACAAATACTTAATAAAACATAGTAAATACCAAATAAGAAAATAGATAAATAGCCTTGCTTCATACACAACCAAAGCATGTAAACTAAGTCGGTTTTGCCACTAGAAACATTTGGACAATTCTTCATTTTCAAGACAATTAGTACCCCTTTCGAGAATCCTAACATGACAATCATTCGGAAAGCTAAAACGATAAACACACTTTAACCACCTAAAATTGTTCTTTAACGTGCAATTGATATATGTCTATGAAAATCTCTTAAAAATAAGTTAGTCATCCGTTAGGCGTTTTCTAACCTCACTTAAACAAGGAAAGTGACATCGATAAACACAATGCAACCACCGAGACAAGCATAAACTAGATTAAGTCACAACCGAGTTCATTTTACAAATCTTGCACATAATTTCACCAAGATAGCAATTTTGGCCTAAACTACTAACTAAGTTAACAAATCATGGCAAGAATTCATAACAGCACCATTTAACCCGTTAAGGTCCTTACGTGACAGAAAGCTTTCTTGATTAACAATAATTACATTTTATTAAACCACTAACCATTCTAGTATTATGGTGCACACATTTTAACCAAGCTAAACTAGTTAACCAAGTTTAAAGTCTACTAATACACGATTAATTAAGCTTCATTTTTCAACTATCTCAACTAACCAAGTATTAATCATCCAACATAATTACTTATAATCAAGAAATCAACAACACTAAACATGGTTGCATCCATAAAGGTTAACATTTCATGACCGGCAGTAGCATCCACCATTGAGTCGATATGAGGCAGAGGGAATGGGTCTTTAGGACACGCTTTGTTCAAGTATGTGTAATCTACACAAACTCTCTATTTCCCATTTTTCTTTTGCACCACAACTACATTTTCCAGCCATTTGGGAAATTTGACTTCCCCTAATCATCTTGCTCTTTAATGATCTTTCAACCTCTTCCTAAATGATTGCGTTCCGTTCAGGAGCAAACTTCCTTCGTTTCTGTTGGACAGGCTTGAAAGACCTGTCAATTCCGAGCTTGTGAGTTATAATATCCTTGGAAATACCTGTCATATCCTCATGTTTCCATGCGAATGTTGACATCCTGCATTTCAAAAAGTTAGTCAATTGATTTTCAATATCCTGAGGGATATTGGTTCCTACGAGCACCGAGATATCCGGATTATCCTGATCCAGGATAATTTTCTTAACATCCTGCTCTGAAGCTTCCACGATATGCTGGGCTCGCATCTTTAATTGCTATCCTGCTTTGGACTTTGTTGAGGATTTCATTGAAGAAGAATAACACTCCTTCGCTTCTTGTTGATCACTTTTCACCTTGACAACCCCCAAGGGGTAGGGATCTTGATACACTGATGATAGGTCGATGGCCCAGCTTTCATATCATGGATCCATGGCCTACCCAATATAATATTGTAGCAGGATAAGGAGTCCATGACACAGAAGCGTTGCATCGAGTTGACTCCTTCAACATATACTGGCAGCTTTATTTCTCCCACAGTATTTCTGGCCTCTCCACTGAACCCGACAAGTACAGTAGATTTTGAAGTGATATCCATCGGAGAAACATTCATCATTTTCAGGGTTTCTAGATGAATAATGTTAACAGAGCTGCCATTATCCACCAGTATCCTGCGCACAAAGTGGTTAGCAACATATAAAGTTATTACCAAACCATCATGATGGGGATCCTGGACTGTATCCCTGTCATCACTGTCGAACGTGATCACTTTATCAGCTGTGAGGGATGTCATCTTGGTTGGCTTATCTCCCCTTTCTTCCTTAGCTTCCTTTGCATGCCTCTTTGTTGCAGAATAAGAGGTCCTACAGATATCGGATCCTCCTGAAATAAAGTTAATTATTTTGGCATCTGCAGGAGGTGATGCTGCTCGTTCAGGATCCTTCTCAGTATCCTGACCCTTATTCTTCTTACTTCCCAGAAGATCCTTCAGATATCCTTTGCTCAGCAGATAGCTTATTTCCTTTCTCAGGGCAATGCAATCTTCCCTAACATGTCCAAAATCCTCATAGAAGGCACACCACTTGGATTTATCCTTCCAATCAGCTTTTTGTTGGTTCTTCCTAGGCCACCTCGCTTTGTCTCCTAAACCCTGCATAGCATACATCAGTTCAGGTATATTAACAGAAAAACAATATTCTGACAACTCGGGATACTCCTCATGATCCTCGTCTTCAACAACATTCACTTTCTTGCTGTCATTCCTGCCATATGGCTTAGAACGATATGGTTTGTATGAGGATTCTAACTTCCTGTTAGTTGATTCATAGGTTGAGGATGAATTCATCCTCTCTTGCATCTTTTTGTCATCTTCCAGCAGAATATATCTTAAAGCCGTGTTTCGAGCCTCATCCAGGTTCCTGCAAGGATTCATTACAAGATCCTGATAGAATTGGGAATCCTTTTGCAGCCCCATCTTGAATGCCTGCACGGCTGTTGTAACATCAAGATGTGGGATATCCAGAGATTCCCTGCTAAACTTGTTCACATAATCCCTTAAGGATTCCTGTGGACCTTGAGTTTTTTCAAAACTTCTACTGCAAGAAAATTGACTATTAAATAAATTAACTAAATGAGCAAACGATGTAATTGAATGAGGTGGAACATTTAAGAGCCATTTTAAGGCTGATCCTGTCAAAGTAGAACCAAAACCCTTGCAGAGGCATGCTTCCTTGAGATCTGGAGGGATAGGATTAATTTCCATCCTTTCCCTATACTGAGCAATATGCTCCTCAGGATCCGTAGTTCCGTCATAGAGCTTCATGTTGGGGGGTTTGAAATCTTTTTGGGATTTCAGCATCACAAATAGGATATGCAAACCGAGATATCTTGTGGCTATCCTGGGACACTTCTGGAATTGGCTGGACCACCCCAGGTACACTGGATATCATGTCCTTCAATTTCTGAAGCTCCTTAGAAAATGCCGATGTCATACATGCATCCTGCAAAGATCCAAGACCATTAGTAACAAGAGTATTAGTATTATTAGACACGTTACCAGTCTGAGGATTCTGGCCATATCCTGAAGCATATCCTGAGCTTCTCACAGTTGACACCCTGACCGAAGAGGGTATCTCAGGAGTATGATTCTGAGTATGACTAGGCACAATATTGCCCCTGTTATCCTTGGTATACACTGCCGAACTGAAGTTCAAAGCTCTAGCCGCAAGGGAGTGACGGTATCCTCAGTAGGCCTGCTCGAGCAGGATTTCAAGAGTTGTATCTCTCTCATCAGCAACTGGTTGGTCTCCTGCTGTTGCTTCATCTGATCCTGTATACTACCAAACAAAGTCAGAATTTCATCATTAAAAGCCAAAATAGGAGTACCCCCTGAGACAGCAGATCCTTGAACATTCCGAGTGGGGATAACATCCCGAGCCACATGAGTTTCAGTTCTTCTTGAAATATCCTGAGGCTGTGAAGAGGCTTGTGTCCTCGGAGGTGGTGGGAGCACCGAACCAATGGTTGCAGAGGTTGTGGCAGACACGGTAGAAGAGCTCATGTTTGATCTTGAGGCCATTGAAAATAGTGTAGCAAAAAGTTTTGAAAATAGAAAACTAAGTAGTGATTTTGCAAAAGCTTTTAGTAGAAATAGCACCACTTGCCCCACGGTGGGCGCCAAATTGTTTTTGTCAAAAATTACCTAAGTAATTAAGTGATCAAATTAGTTAAGTGAGGTAGTGTGCTATAAGTATTTATGAAAAATATTCTGGTTAAGTTGTTAATAAAAACAGTTTTTAGGATATAGCTCAGGATACCGAGCTATATCTACAATCAAACAATGAGCAAAAAAAAGGTAAAGGGTGACACAGGATGTACGAGGAAAGCCCTTGATCAATCTAGATCGCCGACACAAAACCTCGGGAGCTGACAATCACAGCTGCCTTGTTCTTCTTATTACTTCAAATATCAGGATACAGTGAAGGATATGATGCGGATCAACTAGGTGTTACAATGCGATTTGAATACAAGTGTAAGTGTTTGTGAGTGGTTGCAGCTACTAGAGAGCAAGAGTGTTCGAAGAATTGTGTGTGTTCTATCTGATCCGATCAATCCTATTTATAGTAAAACAAAACTAACAAACTAGCCTATAAATCCGGGATATAGCGAATATTCCCTTTGTGAACATTATAGTCCACGTCTTCCAGCTTTAATGTCCCTATTTCAACTGATTAGTCTGAGTCTTTGGGAGAACAGGTCCACTCAACGTTACAGGCTTGCTTCATTAATCTGCACGTAAATTAATTAGTCATTACCAGTATACTGTATCAGGATGTTACCAATATCCTGATCCGGTACCCTGATCACAATAAAAGAAACATAGTCAGAATATTATTCAGGATATATGAGCAGAAAACCACCCATAACAATACTTATGTGAAAGAATGACGATACTAATGTATCGAGTAACTAGTAAGTTCGCGGACGCCATAATGGCTAAAAATTTGTGAGTTGAAATATTGAGTTTTAAAGTAAGTAATTTACTTTTAATGAAGTTTATTTGTTGTTGTGATGTAGGTAAATCTCAAGTTTAATGTCAAGCTTCGCCCGGTCCGAACCTCAAAGCCCGCCACGTGTTCCGCAAATTTTGTAAAGAAGATCATGTCAAATATATTTTAGTCTCTTTAGTTTATGTCTAGTAGTTAAATCTTGAAGTCCTAACATGTTTGTCTTTTGAAAACTTAGTTGGTTGTAAGTATGTTAACTTAATGGTTTTCGTATGTATATCAAGGTTCGCCTTGATGTTATATATTATGACATTTGAAACGTAGCGTATTTTAAATGAAATTTTGATTGTGACAAATAGGGGACCGCTCGTAGTACGAACGGGTCATGCCCAAATTTTATTAGATATAGTATGTCATTGTTCAAATTTAAACAGAAAAAAAATTATGGGCGTTACAAGTTGGTATCAGAGCCTAGGTTTGAGGGATTTAAACATCAAATGCTTGAACTCAAACCGAAA
The DNA here is from genome assembly GCA_030545235.1 of Helianthus tuberosus. NCBI lineage: Eukaryota > Viridiplantae > Streptophyta > Magnoliopsida > Asterales > Asteraceae > Helianthus > Helianthus tuberosus. The sequence goes on from CM060395.1 coordinate 63,020,870, forward strand.
GCTCGTGTGAAGTGTGTGTTCGTTCCGCAGCGCGAAGTAAGTAAGTACCTTTAAAATTAGAATTTTGCATTATGAATAATTTAGTTACAGAATGTTATGGAATTGTTATGGGATGTCGTGGAAGGGTGTGGGATGAATCGGGTCAGTTTGGGTTAGAACGGGTCAGAAAATGGCTGGAAAATATGAAAATCAGCCATTGTATGATGGGCGTCACCGTAAGCTACGGTGGCTACCGTAGCTTACGGTGGCATCTTTTTCCTTACGCCCCTAAGTATTGGCCACTGTAAGACAGTAGCTTAGGGGCGTAAGGAAAAAGATGCCACCGTAAGCTACGGTAGCCACCGTAGCTTACGGTGGGGACCATTTTCAGCCAATTTCAAATATGTTGTTCTATTTGATGTTTATATCACACGGGAAGTATTAAAAACGTTATAATAAGACTCTAAAGGATAAGAAAAGTGACACCAAGATTTACGGAAGAAAGAATGCCATGATGATTGGTTGTCGGAAACGTTGAGTTTTCAAAGGAAGTTTAAGTATGAATTAGTCGTGTGTAATTTCTTTAATATATTAAAAAGAATGAGAGTTATGTATTACTAGCATGATTACATGAAAGAAAGGATGAATTAATGTTTAAAATAAAGAATGATGTTTATGTGTAGATGGCGGATACGAATGAGGACGAAGCGACACAACAAGAACAACTGAAAACTATGATTTCGGAAGAGGTTGGAAAGGCAATCCAGGAAAATATTCCTCGATTAGCCCAAGAAGTGGAGAGTCATGTGTTAGAAGTGGTGGAAACGATGATGGCAAGTAAGATGGACGAATTGAAAGGGATAATTGGTGAAATACAAGGAAAGAGGGGGACTCGCAAATGCACATACAAGGAATTTATGGCATGCAATCCTTTACCCTATAAATGAGAGATTGATCCTATAGCATGTCAAAGGTGGATCGCAAGCATGGAAGCGGTGTTTGTAAGGAGCCACTGTGAAAAGGAAGATCAAGTAATGTTTGCCACCGGTTTGTTACAACTCCAAGCTAAAGACTGGTGGGATGCTTATACTAAAGAAATTGGTGAAGATAAGGTTCAAGTCTTGACATGGCAAGAGTTCAAGGAACCTTTCCTAAAGTACCACTGTCCGCAATATGCCATTGACAGGATCCAAGAAGATTTCTTACATCTTCGTCAGAAAGACGAAACCATTGATGAAATCACCAACACTATTCTTGACAAGCTGAAATTCTGTAAAGAAATAGCGGGAACGGAAAGAATGAGGATAAACCGCTATCATGGTATGTTGAAGGCTGAATATCGGGAGTTCATAACTCCCTCTAAATGTGAAACCTTGAACGAGCTCATTAATTGGGCCCGAGATAGGGAGATTGACCTAAGAAGACAAGCAGAAAGAGGTGAGAAGAGAGTGTCTGAGAATGTTCCCAGCTCAAGCCCGTCAAAGAAACAGAAATTTCAAGATCATGGCAAGAAGGATAAGGCGAAAGGTAGCATTCCAAAATGCAAGACTTGTGGAAAGTTACACACGGGGGAGTGCTTGAAAGGGAAGAAGGGCTGTTACAATTGTGGCCATGAGGGACATCCATACTATAGATGTCCTAATCCTACCAGAACGTGCTATAACTGTTTCCAACCGGGTCATATTAAGGCTGAATGTCCCAAGCTTCAACAGAAAACCGATAAGGAAGTAAGAAAGGAGGAAGTCCCAAGAGCTAAGGAGAGGATGTTTCAGATCTCGATTGAAGAAGCAAAGGACCACCCGAATGTTGTGTCAGGTATATTCCTATTAAACTTGATTCCTACGTATGTGTTATTTGATACTGGAGCCAGTAGATCGTTTGTATCAAGTGAATTAGTATCACACCCCTCTTTTAGAATTGAAAGAATGCATGTGCCATTAGAAGTAGAAATAGCGGATAGTAAGAGTTATTTGTTGCACGAAGTATGTAGAGATTGTGAAATCATCGTTGAAGATGAGAAGTTTGCCATTGACCTTATTCCCATGGTATTGGGGGAATTCAAGGCTGTAGTTGGCATGGACTGGCTAGCCAAACATTATGCTGAAATTCAATGCGAGAAAAAGGTGATTCATGTGTTAACACCGAGAGGAAAACGAGTGAGTATACAAGGGGAAAGGAATGTTAATTCGAAGCTTTGTTCTATAGTCTAAGCATTCAAGTATGTGCGAAATGGAAGTAAGGCGTTTCTAACTTACGTGATAGATACTAAACAGAATACCCCCAAGATAGAGGAGGTTGAAGTTGTGAAAGAGTTTCTTGATGTATTTCCGGAAGATTTGCCGGGGCTTCCACCAGAACGTGAAGTAGATTTTAAGATTGAATTGTATCCCAATGCCAAACCCGTAGCTAAAGCTCCTTATAGGTTGGCCCCAACTGAAATGCGGGAGTTAATGGTTCAGATACAAGAGTTACTCGACAAGGGATTTATATGCCCGAGCGTATCGCCTTGGGGAGCGCTTGTTCTTTTTGTTAAAAAGAAAGATGGTTCGATGCGCATGTGCATCGACTATCGAGAGTTGAATAAGCTAATGGTGAAAAACATATACCCGTTGCCCCGAATCGATGATCTCTTCGATCAGTTACAAGGGGTAAGTTGGTTTTCGAAAATTGATTTACGGTCCGGATACCATCAATTAAGGGTACGGGATGAGGATGTGGCGAAGACGGCATTTAGAACGTGATACGGACATTACGAGTTTTTAGTAATGTCCTTTGGGTTAACGAACGCGCCCGTCGTGTTCATGGATCTTATGAATCGAGTTTGTCGGGCCATGTTAGACAAATTTGTTATAGTTTTTATTGATGATATCTTGGTTTATTCCCGAAGTAAAGCCGAACATGCATGTCATTTGCGCGAAATTCTTGAAGTGCTCCGCAAGGAGAAATTGTACGCGAATTTTCTAAGTGTGCTTTCTGGCTTAGAGAAGTACAATTTCTCGGTCATGTGATTAATGCAGATGGAATCTTAGTAGATCCGTCAAAAGTAGAAGCTGTTATGAAATGGGTACCTCCAAAGAACCCAAGTGAAGTGAGAAGCTTTTTTGGGTTTAGCAGGCTATTATAGGAGGTTTATTCAAGACTTTTCTAAATTGGCCCTGCCGTTGACCAAGTTAACCAAGAAGAATAAGAGGTTTACATGGGGTACAGATCAAGAAAAGGCGTTTCAAACTCTGAAAGAGAAGCTGTCGAGCTCCCCGGTATTAACCTTACCTGATGGAACGAAAGACTTGGTGGTGTTTACTGATGCATCACACCAAGGGTTGGGATGTGTTTTGATGCAAAAGGGTAGAGTCATTGCTTATGCTTTAAGGCAATTGAAATCGCACGAAAGTAATTATCCAACCCATGACTTGGAATTAGCAGCAGTAGTGTTTGCTTTGAAGATATGGAGGCACTATCTATACGGAACGAAAATCACAATTTATTCTGACCACAAAAGCCTTAAATACTTTTTCGAGCAAAAGGATTTAAATATGAGGCAACGAAGGTGGTTAGAACTTCTTAAAGATTATGATTGTGAAATCCTTTATCATCCGGGCAAGGAAAATGTAGTGGCCGATGCCCTGAGCCGAAAGGATTATCCGGCTCCAATTCAAGTGAAATCCATGAAAATGGTCGTTACACCTCGATTTCTCGAAATGATTAAGGAAGCCCAAGTAAAGTCGCTAAGCGAAATGGATTCAAGAAAGGAAAGAACAAAAGGGTTTGTTGATAAATTAGAAGAAAGACCCAGTGGAATTAAATCAATGTATGGCCATATATGGATACCTCAGTTTAGTGAATCAAAAGACGTTATACTCGAAGAAGCTCAAATCCCGATTTTCGGTTCATCCAGGAGCTACAAAAATGTATCTAGATTTGAAGAAAAGATATTGGTGGCCCGGGATGAAACGGGATATTGTAAAATATGTTGCAAAGTGTCGAACTTGTTCCCAAGTTAAGGCGGAACACCAGAAACCTTGTGGCATGATTCAACCATTGGAAATTCCGGTGTGGAAATGGGAAAATGTGACAATGGATCTTGTAACAAAACTCCCAAAGACAAAGAAAGGGCATGATGCCATATGGGTGGTCGTAGATCGACTTACCAAAAGCGCTCACTTTTTACCTATCCGGGAAACTGCTACCTCAGAAAAATTGGCGGAAATTTATGTAAACGAGATTTTATCTCGTCACAGAGTACCCGTATCCATTATTTCAGATCGAGATATCCGATTCACATCTCGATTTTGGCAAAAATTTCATGATGAGATGGGTACAAAATTACATTTCAGTACTGCCTACCACCCACAAACGGATGGTCAATCCGAACGGACCATTCAAACGCTCGTTGATATGTTAAGAGCGTGTGTGATGGATTTTGGGGAAAGCTGGGATGATCATCTACCCTTGGTAGAATTTTCATATAATAATAGCTATCATAGTGGTATACAAATGGCCCCTTATGAAATGCTATACGGAAAGAAAATGTCGGACTCCCATATATTGGGAAGATGTAGGACAAAGAGAAATTGCACCCAGTGATGTAGTAGCCTTAACTAACGAGAAGATTGATCTTATACGGGCTAGATTAAAGGCGGCACAGGATCGACAAGCAGCATATGCAAATCGAAGAAGACGCCCCCTTGAATTTCAAGTTGGGGATTATGTGTATTTGAAAGTATCTCCATGGAATGGCGTAATACGTTTTCGAAAGCGAGGGAAATTGGGTTCGCGATACATAGGACCTTTTAAGGTTCTAGCACGAGTTGGAAGGGTGGCTTATCAATTGGAATTACCGCCAGCTTTAGAAGGGATTCATAATACGTTCCATGTATCTCAACTAAGGAAGTGTCTATCGGATGAAACCGCTTACGTAGCTCACGATGATATTGAATTAGATGAACATATGAATTACGTTGAAAGACCAATAGCTATTAAGGATTCCAAGACAACGCATCTTCGAAACAAGACCATTAGACAAGTGTTAGTCTAATGGCAACACATAAAGGGTTCGGAGCTAACTTGGGAATCGGAAGAAGTTATGCGGAAACACTATCCGGCACTATTTGGTACGTATTTAAGTTTCGGGGACGAAACGTCTTTTAAGGGGGGTGGATTTGTAACACCCCAAAAATGGTTAATTATGCGTAATTGTTAAAAGTAATTATAAAAATTTAACTTAGTTTAAAGAATATGTTAGGATATGTGCCTAAGAATGGAAAATGCTTAAAAATAAACCAATACATATTTTAAAGGGGATAAATATGGCAAAAATGGAAAAGAATGTTATAAAAATAAACAAACTAAAAAACACACACCTGGGTGTGTGTTTGAGTTCGATGACCAGAGGAAGAAAAAGGGGGTAAACCCTAGTTGATCAAAAATCCAGCAATTAATAAGGAATTTCAAGGTTTAATTGATGCATGAAACTCAATTCTCGACCATTTGACCCTTCTTAACAAACGGTAAGTCGAATTTTGTGATTTGGTGATTATGAAGAAAGTGGGTTTTACCCAATCTTGAAGATATATGAAAAATTGAATGATTTTCAGTTAGATTGGCACTATAGAACAAGAATTATGTTGAGATTACTGATCTTAGTGTTTTAAGTAGGAAAACCCAATTGTATGAAATGGATGATGATGAATGATTAATGTGTATGAGTAACAATTGTTATAATGTTGTGATGAAAACATGCATGATTTGTATCTTTGATAAATAGGTTGTTAAAAGAATGAATACTTATGTGAAATTGATGATTTTGCTGAGGTATGATATGAACTAGTAGGATTATGAATTGAACACTTGTACATGATGCATTGTTAGTAGTACACACGCCAAGTGTTCGATAAAATGCCTAAATTAGAAATTCTGCATTTTTGACTTGAACCACATATATGATGATCATGTCTTAAGTATGTACATAACACTTGTATTGAGTTAAGATGTTTTATCCCAAAAGTACTAGTGACAAGTAAGAATGGAATGAAAATATCCTAATGTAAACGTGATTATGTATAGGGATAAAGGAAGAGAGTTCGAGTCGCACAAAGCAAGAAGGAAATCAAGACCGAGGTACGTTACATGTACAATTCATGGTTTTATTATGTTATTGTTTTACTATATGATGTTGTAATTGAGTTAATTATAACGAGTACTATGTGTAGAACTCTTAATGGGTTGAATATGTCGAATTAAAATGCAAGAAAAAGAATGTGTGTAGACCCTTTATGAACGGGTCAAAGGATTTAGAATGTACGGATGAAAACGATGGCATGAGGTTCCAATTTTGGAACATACTTATGTGAAAGAATGACGATACTAATGTATCGAGTAACTAGTAAGTTCGCGGACGCCATAATGGCTAAAAATTTATGAGTTGAAATATTGAGTTATAAAGGAAGTAATTTAGTTTTAATGAAGTTTATTTGTTGTTGTGATGTAGGTAAATCTCAAGTTTAATGTCAAGCTTAGCCCGGTCCAAACATACTTCAAAGCCCGTCACGTGTCCCGCTAATTTTGTAAAGAAGATCATGTCAAATATATTTTGGTCTCTTTAGTTTATGTCTAGTAGTTAAATCTTGAAGTCCTAAGATGTTTGTCTTTTGAAAACTTAGTTGGTTGTAAGTATGTTAACTTAATGGTTTTCGTATGTATATCAAGGTCCGCCTTGATGTTATGTATTATGACATTTGAAACGTAGCGTATTTTAAATGAAATTTTGATTGTGAAAAACAGGGGACCGCTCGTAGTACGAACGGGCCATGCCCAAATTGTATTAGATATAGTATGTCGTTGTTCAAATTTAAACGGAAAAAAAATTTGGGCGTTACACAAAATCTATTGTTATCAATTCCCATTTCCAAACTGGCATTTCTAATTGTTGCAACAAACCTGAGGGTTTCTGATGTTCAGCTTTACCTTGTGAACAGGTTAAACATTTAGAAACATAAGCTGCTATATCTTTCTTCATTCCTATCCACCAGAAATTCTTTCTTAAGTCTTGATACATCTTATCACTTCCAGGATGCATCGTATACTTAGATTTATGGGCTTCTTCTAATATAAAGTGGCGTAGGTTTCCTAATTTAGGTATCCACATTCTTTTCTTATGGAATCTCCAAATTCCATCTGTTCCTTGTTCTAGTTCCTTAATCATTCCTTTCAATTTTTCAGTATCATCCTTGATTACTGATTCTTGTGCCTTTCTAATCTGTTCATTTAAATCTACCTGCAGGTTTAACTTAAGAGAACGCACTCTTTTTGGTTTTTCGTGATGCTTTCGACTTAAAGCATCAGCTACTTCGTTTGCCTTTCCTGCATGATACTGGATATTGCAATCATAATCGCTTAGTATCTCCATCCAGCGTCTTTGTCTCATATTCAACTCCTTTTGCCCGAAAACATACCTTAAACTCTTATGGTCGGTGAAAATGGTAAACTTACTACCGTATAGGTAATGTCTCCAAATCTTAAGGGCAAAAATTATAGCTCCTAATTCTTGATCATGGGTTGAATAATTTTCTTCATGATTCTTAAGTTGTCTAGAGGCATAAGCTATAACCTTTTGACGTTGCATTAACACACATCCATAGCCTAACTTAGAAGCGTCACAATAGACTATAAAGTCTTTAGTTCCTTCTGGTAACGCTAGTATGGGTGCCTTGGTCAATCTTTGCTTAAGGATTCTAAAGGCTTCTTCTTGTTTTGGTCCCCATTCAAACTTAACAGATTTACAGGTTAGCTTAGTTAAGGGAATGGCTATTCTAGAAAAATCTTGAATAAACCTTCTATAATAACCGGCTAATCCTAAGAAACTTCTAACCTCGGTTGGTGACTCAGGGGTTTTCCATTAAGTAATCGCCTCGATCTTTGTGGGATCCACATGAATTCCTTCATGATTGACTAGATGTCCAAGGAACTGTACCTGTTCTAACCAAAATTCACATTTCGAGAATTTTGCATAAAGCTTTTCTTTCCTTAATAGACTTAGAAGTGCATGCAAATGCTTTGCATGTTCCTCTTTATTCTTAGAGTAGATGAGAATATCATCTATAATGACAATTAAGAATTTATTCAAATATGGTTTACATATTCGGTTCATCATGTCCATAAATGCAGCTGGGGCATTGGTTAGACCTAATGGCATGACAGTAAATTCATAATGGTCATACCTGGTTCTAAAAGCGGTCTTAGGAATGTCCTCTTCCTATACCTTTAATTGATGATATCCTGAACGTAAGTCGATTTTTGAGAAAAATCGAGCTCCTTGCAGCTGATCGAACAGATCATCGATTCTTGGTAATGGGTACCGATTTTTTATTGTGACTTTGTTCAATTCACGGTAATCAATGCACATTCGCATTGACCCGTCTTTCTTTTTAACAAATAAAATCGGTGCTCCCCATGGCGATGAGCTTGGCTGTATGAATCCTTTCTCCAACAATTCGTCTAATTGTTTCTTCAGTTCCTGCATTTTTGCAGGTGCCAAACGGTAAGGTGATTTGGCAATTGGTGCTGTTCCTGGTAGCAGGTGGATTCTGAATTCGACTTCTCTGTCTGGCGGTAGTCCTGGAAATTCTTCTAGAAATATATCTGAAAATCAGGATACTACTGGAATATCCTTTAGTTCTTTTCCTTTAGTGTTAGTGATTCTGGAAATCAAATACACTAATGATCCTTTTCTTATATAACTTGTTGTTTTCATCACAGAGATAAATTTTGTGGATTTAGAGGGTTTATCTCCTTTAATTGTGATCTTTTCACCCCTTGGTGAATTTACTTGGATTGACTTTTGATCACATAAAATACTGGCTTTATTGGCTATTAACCAATCCATTCCTAATACAACATCAAATCCTACCAGATTCATTGGGTAAAGGTTTGCAATAAATTTTTGATTTAAAAATTCTATTCTTGCTTCCTGCAAGATCTCAGAAATCTTAATGGTTTCTCCATTTGCTGTCTCTACTAGACATTCTTGTAGGAGTTTAGTTAAGGGTTGATTGAGAAGTTTGCAAAATGAAGTATTAATAAAACTTTGGTTTGCACCAAAGTCAAATAATACTTTAGCAAAAACATCATTAACTAAAAACGTACCGGCGATCACATCCAGGATCATCTTTGCTTCTTCTGCAGTTAGAACAAATGCTCTAGCATTTTTAGTAGTCTTGTTGTTTGTGGCTGGAGCTAGTTTTGGACAGTTCGGCTTGATATGGCATTTTTCTCCACAGTTGAAGCACATTCCATTATTTGGTTTCTTCCTACAATCTTCTTCTTGTGTCCTGGTATCTTGCAGAAATTGCAGTAAGTGGAGCATTTTCCTTAATGCTTCTTCTTGTAAGCCTTGCAGTACGGTGCAGAGGTAGAACCTACATTTTTCCCACGGTTGGAATTTCCATAACGGAATTCTTGGGTAAGCTTTTGAGCTAGGTTTCTCCTCTGATCCTCTTCTCGTGTATGCACTAATTCATCAGTCAATGTGTTTGCAGTTCTACGGTTTCTTCTATAGTTTGAGGTCTAGCTGCCTTGACTACATGCCTAATTTCACTGATTAATCCCCAGATATAACGGGAGATTAATACTGGTTCAGGTGATGCAAGGGTTGGCACTATTCTAGCGTACTCAAAGAAAGTAGTAGTGTTGCCCTTACTATCCACTCCAGTCATTCTAAGGCTTAAGAACTTATTTGTTATCTGTTCTTTTTCATTGGGAGGGCAGAATTTCCTTTCCACCATGTTCTTAAATTCCTCCCATTCCATATTGTAAACTCTATCACTTCCCCTAGACTGGAGGATAGTGTTCCACCATTCTAGTGCTGAATTCTTGAACAGATTGGAAGCAAACATTATCTTATCCTCTTCCGCACACTTACTTATTTTTAAGACTGCTTCAGTCTTTTCTATCCAGCGTAGAGCTGCAACGGCCCCTTCATTGCCCGAGAATTCCATTGGTTTACAAGACCAGAATTCTTCATAAGAACAACCATAAGACATGGCTCTTCTTCTTTTGGAAATGGGCACTTGAAGTATGGGTCCATTGTTTACCCTGTGTTCAGGTTCAGTGGGTCGTTTACTATCACGATTACTTTTGTTATCTGCTTCCTTAACCATTTTGATAATATATGGCATTGCATCTATTATCCCTTGTGCCACTATGTGTTGGATGGCACTGTTATCCACTTGGTTTCCATTATTATTGTTGTTCGGGTTATCGTTATCCGGGTTATTGTTACTCTGGTTTTCCTGGTTCACTTCGTTGTCCATCCGAATTTTAAACATTTGTCAATTATTAATATCACAAGATAATATTTAAGGCAAACACATATTGATCAAAATCGTCGAACATTGCGACTTACTCTATTTTATAGTATGCATCTATAATTATTACAATACAACTGGAATAAAATACAATACTAATACGCATCACTAACCACGAAGTAGTCTATACTACAACATATATTTTATCATTATTATTTTTTTTATACACACATATTATATTATATATATATATATATATATATATATATATATATATATTATTACTACTATCATCATCACTGATATGGGTTCATCCAGAACTCCATATTACGCTCGTCATACTTCCAAACGAGTCGTTCTCCTATTTGCCTCATTCTTTCGCTCTCTCCTAAAATCTCCTCACCAAAGGTTCGGATTTCTTGCACATTTTCTGTGCTCATTGGGGGTGCAAGTGCTGGTACTGGATCTGGGTACTGTGGCATTGGTTCTTCCTGAGGATATGGATTCTCTAGAATTTCCCTAATGTATTCATCATTATCATAATAGGGATCTAGAGGGTCCAGACCTGGGTAAGCTTCTAGGTTTGGCATGGGTTCTTCTGATATTGGGTAGTGTTGCTGATAATCCCTGTGATCGTCAAACCACGGGTCGTAGTCTGGGTCTAAGGGATTGGGTGTTGGTACTCTAGGTATCTCAGTTGGGTCAAAGGCTGGTGCTGGGACTTGGTTTTCCTGGTTGACTTCAATCTCCATTGGTTGTGTGGGAAACAAGGGTAATGGTTGGGGTGCTACGAGTCGCTCTAAATTAGGGTCTACAGTTGTAGTTGCTAGAATATGAAAGTTTGCTAGACTCCTATTGAACATATCTTGGGTGTGAGCATCTGTTTCTCTCTTAGCGGCTGCTAAAACTCGCTGTTGTTGTAACTTTTTCATTCTCTTCCTACGTTCATGCGCTCCCCCACTGAACCATTTCTCTTCCTACGTTCATGCGCTCCCCTACTGAACCATCCTTTCTTTTTAGGATGGAATGACTATTCAGACTGAGCCCTAAACACGAATATCATATCTTCATTGTCAGCTGAATACCCTGAGAGGGTAGGCTATGAAGAGGTGCCTTCGCTTCTAGGTGAGCTGGACAACTGACGGTAGGCGTCGGAAGGTCCTTGGTCGCTCATACTGTAAACTAGCAAATAGTCAAATAACACACAAAAATAAAATACAGATATGCACGTATTTTCGTTATTAATTTCCTAACAATTTGAATAATATCTTGGTGTCAGCAGAACACTTCTGTGGCTGAATCATTGGCTTAGCTCTGATACCACCTTCTGTCGCAACCCCCGTTCCCTAACAACCCGGGAACGGGCAGCCGCGGCCAGTTTTGGTGGTATCGGTGTTTATCATTTTAGCAGCGGAATTTACACCAGGACCGTAGTTAGGAAATATTTTATCAGAATAAAATACCACGCTTTTATAATATTAAACACATGGGAAATTCCCAAGTTTCAAGTACACACATTTTCATAGGGATAAATCCTATTTTATTTAAATAAAACATCTCTTTATTTAGGTAACTTTTATTGCCACTTTTCCAAGCCTTCAGTGCTGTCCAGCTGGCTTCTATTTGGCTTTCACATTTTGTTACCTGAAACGCGTTTAAAAATGTAGGATCGTTGTGACGACCAAACGAGTCGTTCAGAAGAGATCTTGTGTGATACGAAAGGCGAAAACAAACATATCGGTGTTATTTCAGCTTGTAGTGCACTAGAATCACTTAAATTGCCTCTTGTATTGAATTCGGAACATTTACAATGCTGGAGACACCTCAGCAGAGCTTCGCTACCGGAATCACACACGTTACAAATGAAATGACAAGTCACCTATTTATAGGATTTCCATTTCGCATGGAATGGACATGCCCAATTCGCATGGAATGGACTTGCCCATTTCGCATGGAATGGACTTCACACGAAATGGCCCCATCTTACATATTTCTTGTTTTTCTCAAACTACGTGACTTGATCTATCAATTCTATAATAAGACTCGATACAAGACGAAGTCGACAGACATATGCACCAATAGACTCCCCCTTGGATGTTGACGAAGTCTTCGGTGTCGAGTCTTCAGTATAACGAATCTCCAGTCTTTATCAGTCTTTTCGTTCTCTCCAAAGTATCTGACATTGTAGGCATCCTCAATCTCTTTCTCTTCTTCTCTCTCTTTCTCTTCTTTCAGTATCTCAACCTGACTCTATCTTCTCTTGATCAGATCTCTTGATTCCTTAAGTTCTTCAGCATCAGCAGCTGGCGTGGATGACAGGATTCGAACCTGGCTTTATTGCTATCCCAGAATCAGTATCTGGCTCTTACGTCTTCAGACTCCCCCTATCGATAAGCTGGGATCGCAGTCTGGAATTCTCTATCTACAGTCTTTTGATCGAATACCTGGCTCTTATAACTTTCACAGGTTCTAAGATCGTAACCTGGCTCTCTGTAGTGATCAGAATCAGGAACCTGGCTTTAACCTGCACATACTCTACCCAAGAGTAAGTTTCTTCAAAAATTTAAAATGTAAAAATTTTAGACTTAACCACTTGTAAATATCCTCAAATCAACATGATTTAACATTTATAATCTCTGCTTGACCACTTGTAATCGAAACATTCGAGTATGACATTTCAAAATTCTTTCTCAATTCAAACAAACTCTCCCAACCCAATTGTTCATCATGTTTAGCACTTGGAATTTTGAAAATCAGCTTTTCAACATCAGTTGTCGAAAATAAGATGAAATAAAATCTTTTTGGATTTTCAAAATATTATGCTAAAACACTCCGAAAATCTTTTTGGATTTTGTTTTTAATGAAAAGCAATAAAGAAATATTTACAGACAATATTTTTGTGAGTTTGTGTAAGAGGATCATATCAGATTTTGAGACCAATCACTAGCACCGTTGAGCTTTAAACACTTTAAGTTCTAAACGATTCACTTAGATTGTTAGTGTACTGGTCCACTTAAATTTTCACACAAAGTTCAACTGTTTCGAGATACGAGATTAGTGTTTTAAGGACTTAACTTATTCGCGTGTCCCACCTCAGAATACACTCCCGTATCCAGACTCCTATATTCAGTCTTACAGGTGAATGTACACTAATGATATCTGTAAATGGGTGAATGCGAGACCATGAGAGCTCAGGCTATTGCTTCCGCAAAATCAGAGAGATGATGGTTCGACTTTCGGTGGGTCCCGTTTGGGGATCTTTTCTTCAACAGCACATGATTAGCATTTTTCAATGTTTCATTATTTTTTATGCTGAGGGTTGGCTTTATGAATAAAGCAGTGCAAAGTATTATACGAGGACTAGGCTATTGCTCCCGCAAAATCAGGAGTCCTGGTATAATACCCCAGATATCACCACGCACAAAGACCTAGTATGTCAGAAATAGAAAGCCCTTCAAACAAGATTTCGGGGGTTACCCATATATCCGAGAGATGTTCCCTACGAGATAAATAAGTTTGATATTTAGGTTTATATCTCGAACACAATCTACTAAGCGTGCGAAAACCTACTGCCATATCATCAGTGAGACCGTTTATCACTTTATAACTTTCCAATTCTTTAGCGTACTGTGATTGTCTACTGATGTACTATCATTTCCTCTTTTTCACAACAAAACTCATTTTTGATTTTTATCATGTTTTTGGCTTTTTCAAATTTTCTAATGTTTTTGGATTTTCTGAAATTTCTTACTCCCCCTAAAATTCAAAACCATTTAAAGAAAATTTGACAAACCGATGTGAAGTGCTTCAATTCGCCATCCACTTGCATAAACAATCAGAACTCCCCCTGACAACAAACTATTTTCCCATTATGATTTCAAAACACTTAAGTTTGTTTTAATCAAATGGTTTTTCCGGAAAATTAGTTTTGTTGATTTTACCACTTGAAAGATTGGGGTTTGATTCATCACATTGTTTTCCAATTACCACTTGCATGAAAGTTAAATCAAGTTCAACTTAATGACCTTGATTAACCACTTGTAAGTTCTTATCAACCAATACCACTTGCAAGTCGAAATATGACAATTTTCAATTTTTCAAGAAAGATGCCGATTCCTGCTCCACGATTACCAACTTGGGAGCTCCGGCAAGTCCGGATTTTACTCTTGATAGGTTCTATCCCATGACGATACGAACATGGGTGAACCATCTTCATCTGGTTTATTCTTTTTCAATTCATAAAATTCCTTTACCCCTTTGACCTTCCCATCAACCATTTTTCCAAAAATATTTAGAACTTTGGGGTTAAAGGCTTTTTCAACATCAAATTCTTTCTTTTCAGAAAAGAATTGATTTGAAATCTCAACTTTTCCAATTTTTTGTTTAAAATTTCCAGCTCGCAATGGTGGAAAGTTTGCGTCATCCATTGGCGGAACTGAATTTTCACCTTTTAGCTCAACTTGTGGTTCCTCTGACTTTGACGAGTCAGATTCATCGCCAGAAAGTAGCTCCTCTGATTTTGATGAATCAGAATCATTGCCAGAACTATCATCTGATTTCTTAACAACCCACCTTTGGTTGTTAAGAATCACTTTTCTTTTGTAAAAAATTTTTGAACACTCACCAACTTCAAATGTAGAATTTTTAAACACTTTAAATTTTTCAGTTGGTGGTTCAGTTTTCTCAACAACTTTTTCTTTGAGTTTATGAGACACTCCCTGTTTTGTGTTGGTTGCCTTTGGATAGTTTAAGGCAATGTGACCAACAACTTTGCATTGATAACAGGTTCTCATCTCCTTTTTCTGAGCAGCTTCATTCTTCATTCCTTCTTGCTTCTTAGCAAGGAATTCTTTGTTTGTCTGCTTCCAGAATGAGCTCTTTTCTTCTTCTTCAGAACTTGCTCCTGAAACAAATACAGTTTTTGATTTATAAATTCTCTCATTTTTATGATTTTCTGGTGGAATAAAACCTAAACCTTTCTTTTTGAAATTACCGTTGTGGTTTGGTTTCTTTTGAAAACTCGAACCAGAACTGTAACCTTTTTTTCTTGTTCAATCTTTGTTGAACTCTTGAAGTGTATTTTTTAGGTTTTTCAGTAAGATTTACATATTTTATTTCAGAAATATTAATTTTTGTTAATTTGAAAACCTTGTTAATCTTTTTAGTTTTAACACTTCTTATTGGAAATTCTTCATCAGAATATAATTTGTCAGAATCATTCAAAGTATATGCTACTTTGAATGTTTCATCATTCAAATTATTTTGTGATAACAGAAAATCTTTATTATAAACCCTTTTGATTTTTTCAACTGTCGGACTCGGAGTATCAGATTTTGACTTTGACTCTGACTCCTCGGTTTCATCTTTATCTAACACATGATCCACCACTTTCTTCGTCAATTGAGATTGTTGATCAGTGTCAGATGCAGTAAATGTGACATCAATGTTGTCGGGCAAGTTATCTGAAGATTCAGACTCCCATTTTAAATTGGTTGCCTTTTTGACTCTTTCTGAATTTGGATTTCGTGGAGAATATCCATTTTCAAGCGGGGGTGGACACTTTGTATAATTGACACTTTGTTTCTTACCAGAATCTTTTTCTTCAGATTTCTCTTCTTCGAACGCTTTCATACCTTCAACTGTCGGGTAAATCCTGTCAATCACATAAGAAGAACATGAGTAACTTTTCAATAACCTGTTTACTCTCTCAGTTTCTATCCTCTGAATTTCCAATTTCTGTTAAAGCTCAGCACATATCTCAATGTAATGATTGACAACTTTTTTCTTTGTCATGTACGCTCCATTGAGTGTCTTCATAGCTGTTGCTTGTTCACTGCTTGACTCGTTATGTTGATTCATAGCTTTGTTTAAGACATCATACGATTCTTTCAGTCTGTTCATGTTATGAATCAACTCGTTGTTGTGCCTTTTCATAGTCTCACAATTTTCACATTTCTCAAGCATCATTTCTGCATCAGCTTCCTTTTCAATCTTGAAAGCTGGAATTTCTTTGACCTGCTTCTTTATCACCCGTACATCTTCATCATCATTGTTATCTCTCTCGGCTAGAAATTTTAAGTGCTCTTTCATTCTTTCTGCATTATACGAATTATCATCATCACTATCATCTTGTTTTTTAACCTTCTTCTTTCTCACACGAACATTTGCATCATCATTTTTATCACTCTCGGCTAGTTATCTTAAGTGCTTTTTCATTCTTTCAGCATAATAATCATCAGCACTATCTTCAACAATTTGTGCAACAAAAGCTTTATGTCACACCCCAACCGATGGCGGAATCATCGGGGCATGGAACTGAGCGAAACAGATTGTCCAGAAGTTTCCATAACAATTATCATTACTATTCGATTTAAAATAACATGTCCCATACCATGTCTCAAACAGTAAACAAATTATTACAGACAAAATCCAGGCAAATATTCTGTTCTGACAACTCAGATTTATACATAGATAGTTTATTTATTGGTTTCTAGGACCTCTTTTCCTAGCTTCGATTTCATCACTGCGCAAAGAGCATCCTAGACCTTTCCTAGCCTCGATTTCACAGTGAGCTAGGCATACAAACAACCTAAACACCTGTCACATCCGTTAAAATAAAGTCAATACATAAAATGTAAAGGTGAGCATACAAGTTTGATAATAGCATATAGAGTTCGAATTCGTTTACGCATAACCAGCACGTACACATAGTGAAATGAAGCACGTTAGTTATCGACATAGATCCATCGATACCAATGACTACGAGTTGACTGCCCGGGGCAGTTCGCAATACATGATTACCACCGTAATCCATGCAAGTAATTGTCCTTAACAACCCCCGTGTGAATGGGTGCTGAGTCCAAACTATAGTACTATCATTGCTAAGGCAGGTAGACAGCATTCCATGTGTAAACATAACAAACAAGCATTCATAAGCCACGCATAACATGCATTAACGGTTAGCGTTCAAATAGTATTGAGTAGTGTGTTTGATGTGATTTGAATAGTTGTAACGTATGTAACACCCAAAAGTACGTAAAGCAAAAAGGGATCGAGTATACTCACAGCGGTTGATGGATTGAAGGGAGCGCTTAGCGAGTAGGGTTAGCCTGAATGGTTGATAGCATATAAATAAGCGACGCGTAAAACGGAAAACAAGTGTTGGAGAGCCGGACGGCTGGTCGATCGGAAGGTAGTTCGATCGGATGGCTGACCGTTCGGTTGACAGTCCGCTCGGACCGCTGTCCGGTCGGTCGGTAAGCCGATCGGATGGCTGTTCGAGTGGATTGTTTCTTCCTTTGAGAAGGATGCATTTGTGTATGATGGTTTGAATTTTGAAGTTTTCGTTGTAGCATTTGAAAACATTGAACTACCTTTACCCTTCAGGTCGGTCGATCTGACGAATGTTCGATCGGCCGGATGTTCGATCGGCCGGCAACCCGATCGGTTAGGTATGAATTGTAGCGATTTGCCTTGGATCGGACAGGTGTTCGATCGGACAGGTCAACAAGTCAAAACCTAATGATTTGCTGACCGATCGGTTGGCAAGTCTACAATAGTCAACAACTATGACAAGTTCTTAGCAAGGCGTCACCTGATCGGACGGCTGTTCGATCGGGTGGCACTCCTAGTGCATCGAACATGTTGAAAATCGATTACGTGTTGAAGTATAGTATCTCATGAACCGAAGAGTAATCCGATCGGACAGTAGTTCGATCGAACAACAGTTCGTTCAATACTAGTCTTCAAAATAAATTGACTGTGTGGGACCATGTGTTAACCGATCGGCTGGTCAGTCGATCGGCTGACTGTCCGATCGGTTGGTTGTCCGTTCAGATAGCAGTCTGATCGGTCAGCACCATGACCTGATCAGCCTATTCGCCTAACACTTGGTTGTTCTGTTTGTTTGTCGTTTTATCGAGGTATTTTGACAACGAGTCGAACCATAGATCCCTCGTCCTTACTTGGTTCCCCTGGTCGGACAGGAATCACCCAAATCCGGCCGGTGGCTGTTCGGAACGGAGTTTAACGTTAGACCCGAAATCGGTTAATCTCGTGGATAGAATCTGGATCTTGAGCCGTGCAACCACCGGAGTTATTTGTAAGTCGGCACAGGCTCCGTTTCTATCGATTTGGAGGCATTAAGTGAAAAAGAGTTGAAAGAAAGTTGGAAAAATCCAGCTTTTAATCCTTTTCACCGTGTATAAGTTCAGATCTATGAAAGATCTTTGTTTATTTATGTGGAAATCGGCTAGATCCAAATTATTCTTGGTGGATTGAGGCCAGAACAAGAAGTTCTTCAAGAACTCATGATGACATCATCCTAGAACACTTGAATCTTGATGATTTCACGGTTAAAAGTTAAGATTTGAAAGATAGAAAAGTGTAGGAGTGCGTGTAGATCAAGAAAGTACAAGATTTAGGACGAAAACTTACCGGGATCGAGAGGAATCTGAGAAAAGGTGAGGAACACGAGCTGGTCGGACAGAGGTTTCCAAAAGTAGAAAGAATGACAATGACAGGGGTGTTTATAGGATGCCAGAAGGGGAAAGTGCTGGCCGATCGGCCAGGCAGCTCGATCGGACAGCCTGTCCGATCGGACAGTAGTCCGTTCGGCTGGCTGTTCGATCGGCTGGTAGCCTGATCGATCAGCTGCACATTTCAAGTGTTCGGTGTGACGATTTTTTATATTTCGATTTCGGTTGCGAGCGGTTCGATACGATAGGGTTTCCTAGTCAAATTACTTTTAATCCCAACCACTCATATCTCGCACTATCCTTTCTCCACTAATTATCATAGTTCGATTGTGATTCGAGTTCGATGTCGAGTGAGTTCGATTGCGTTTCATTTGATTATCACACCTAACATAAATAAACATGCACAGGTAACACGTAAGGCACAGACACACATATAATAATAATTAAAATACGTAGTTCGAGTTGCGATTCGATTCGATGTCGATTTGATTAGCTTAGTTTGATTATTGTTTCGTTAACTTTATCGCATTGTTACTTCCTATAGTTCACAGTCATAAGTCGATTAGATGGCGATTGTAATACGTCGATTATTGTAATTATTGACACTTACTCCACATAATACAACTAAATTAAATACATAAGGGAAATCTACTATAAGTCAAGTCGCGCGAAATCGGTCGTTGACTTTGACCTTGACTTTGACTTTGACTTCTCGAAAACACGGGGTGTTACACTTTAGTCTTTAAGATACTTTCATCCGGACAGTATTTGTCCCAGCTAAAACCCTCTGGCAATCTTTCATCCTCTTGATTAACTAGATAAGCTTTCTTTGATTCTTCAATCTCCTTCCTTGCATGTGAAGTTTGTGGTGATTGTTGTTGATACGGCGGTTGAGCAACTTGATGATAAATCGCTTTCCGATAATAATCATTGTTTCCAAAAGGATTTTGAGCTCCACTTGCTTCGCGGTTTGTGCATTCTCTCTTGAAATGCCCTTTTTCCCTGCAACGAAAAACAGTAACTTTAGATTTATCAAAACCTAAAGTAGAAACATTAGCATCACGGAAATCATCTCTTCCCGTAATCTGTTTAAACTTCTCAGCTCTTCTCAATACACTAGCCAAACACCACTTTATATCCATTAACTCCATTTCCTCAGCATCAATCTGATCGTAATCCTCTTTTGTCAACATTGGATTTCCGATCCTTCCTGCAACTAAACTCCCATAAGACTCTAACACAGTCACTAACAAAGACATATGACTTTTAGCTACTTCTTCAGAGTAATTTTGATCATTCTCAAGATTTAACGCAATGTTGCATTGTAGTACTTTGCCATTGGATCGAATGATGGATATGAAGAGAATCCAGTTTTGCTATTTGATCCTTGAGATGATCCTCCAGAAGAACTTTTTGCATTGAAAGCAGTTTCAATTTTTGGTGCAATGTGGGTCTTATCACTAGTACCTCCTTTGTAATACAGACCAATGTCTTGTTCACCATCAAAGTCTTTCATTCTCGCTATCTTTCGTTGTTCCATCTCTTGAGCTTCGAGTTGTTCAATAAACGTGCTCAGCGTTAGATTGTCAAATTCAGGTTTATTTTTCAACATCATAAGATACGTGCCCCAAACATCTTGCGGCAACGCATCGGCCAATTTTTCAATCCATTCTTCATTATCTTTCGTGATATTCAATCTCTTCATATTCATCACCAAATTGCAATATCTTTCTATAATCTGCTTGGTGTTTTCAGTTTTTAATCCACGAAATACATCAAATTCTTTCTTCAAAAGCGACATTTTGTTCTTGATCATCTCTTTACTTCCAACAAACTTCGATTTTAGTTCTTTCCATATTGAATGTGCACTTCCGTTGTGTTGTAGTAAAATCAAAATTTCTTCCTTAATAGCTTGCTGTAATAAACTAACCATCATCTTTTCACTTTTGTAATTCTTTTTCTCATCAACACTTAGATCTTTAATAGCAACCTTCTCTCCTTTGTCATTAACTGGTCTAATATATCGATATTCAGTACATTCCCATGCATCTAAGTAATTTGCTTGAATCCAATTTTCAAAACGTTCCACCCATCCACTATACTCCTCAATACTCATAAGGTTAGGCGGTTTTTGCATGGTGCCCATTTCATTTTCTAGCATCGTATTCTGAGTAACAGTGATCGGGGTTGCAAATACGTTGTAGAATTCGTTCTCCATAATTCGGTTATCAAAAATTCACAAACACAGACTTTCAAACGAACTGATGACTTTCACACGATCTGGAAACAAATTTCAAACGAACTGGATGATGTTTCACACGATCTGGGATTGTTCCACACTACCTGGACAACTTGGTGCGAAATGGTGCAATTCGTGCGAAATGGTAACTCCTTGATGCGACCTGAGTGCAATTCGTGCGAAATGGGGTGTTGTTTCAAGCGAAATGGATCTACTTCTCCCAATTCGTGCGAAATGGGGTGTTGTTTCAAGCGAAATGGATCTACTTCTCCCAATTCGTGCGAAATGGTTGCCTTTTCAAACGAAACTGATGACCTATTGACCAACTCGTGCGAAATGGAATGGATTTTCACACGACCTGTGACTCAAATCGTACGAATTGATGTTGATGTCATACAATCGGCCATGTTTTTGACAAAATTGATCAGGTTTTAGTTTGATTTTAGGTCTGATTCTTTCAAGGATTTGTTAAAACAGTATTTCGCATGTTATATGTGAAAATCAAGCCATTTTATCCGTAAAATCTTGTTTAATTTTGAAAAATGTGAAGAAAGTGATTAGAAATCATAAATTTTCGGTGAAAAACAGCTGAAATCGGTAAGAACTCTTCCTCCTGAGCTCTGATACCACTTGTAGGATCGTTGTGATGACCAAACGAGTCGTTCAAAAGAGATCTTGTGCGATACGAAAGGCGGAAACAAACGTATCGGTGTTATTTCAGCTTGTAGTGCACTAGAATCACTTAAATTGCCTCTTGTATTGAATTCGGAACGTTTACAATGCTGGAGACACCTCGGCAGAGCTTCGCTACCGGAATCACACACGTTACAAATGAAATGACAAGTCACCTATTTATAGGATTTCCATTTCGCATGGAATGGACATGCCCAATTCGCATGGAATGGACTTGCCCATTTCGCATGGAATGGACTTCACACGAAATGGCCCCATCTTACATATTTCTTGTTTTTCTCGAACTACGTGACTTGATCTATCAATTGTATAACAAGACTCGATACAAGACGAAGTCGACAGACACATGCACCAACAAAAAACATTTTGTCAGTGGGAAATACTGGTGAGTGAATCCCAGTTTAATCAAAACAGGTTTTATCAGTCTACAGCATTGAGGGCGGTCGCGCAATTACATTTGTTTCCATCTACTTTAATTACTACCCACGGTACTGTCAACCCGACTTGTGGTCATGTTACTACTCACAATGTAGTAACAAATTTTGTATACAAAACCCCAACATACCGACGATAATTGTAGAATATAAATACTCAATCACTGTTTAATATAATGTTAATCAGATGAGGTTTTGTAAAAACAATTTGTAAAAATCTTTACAAAAAGGAGATTACTCACATTGCTGTCTTAGGGTTTTCCTTTAAGATTTCCTGGTGATTATCTATTAATTACACAAATGCACACGCGTTAGTATAATAACCCAATATTTACATTAGTAATACCCTCCCCGAGACGGCATTCCAACGACTACGTCGGGCAGAACCTCGACAGCCGTTACGGAACCTTGGATCAATCAGGTAGCGTATCTAATACGTAACCGGGGGTTATGATACTTACAACGAGGCAGAACTTCGTTATTTAGGGGGTATACTACCCGAATATAGCTTCTACACTTTTGAAATTCGAGAGAGAGAAATTGTGAGCGATCGGAATGAACTGCCGATGCCCTCAATTTATAGGGCCTGATTTCAGGTTCCTCGCGGCCCGCGAAGGTTGTAGCCAAGGGCTACGCGGCCCGCGACGTAGGTCTATAGGGCCTAGCTTTGTCGAATCACCGAGCCTAGCTTCTCCGGGTGTCCTGCCACGTGGCGGCCTAGGGTTTTACCGGTTGGCCTCTCGCTCGCGCCCCGCGTAGACCTAGGGGTGGTCTTACGCGGCCCGCGAAAGCCCTAAAAACTTGGTTTTTTTTAATAAAAATAAAGGTATTCAGGGCCCGTTTTCATATTCGGGGTGTATTTTAGGACGTATAGGGACATTTTAAACATATTAAGGGTGTCGAAAATATTTTGGAGGGTTGTTATAACTGTCTTCTCATATTTTAGCACTATTTTCCTCTTCAAAACTCTGTTCAACCTAACATGGGTTTCCATCCAGCTGTTGTTCAAACCACTGATTGAGTTATTCAAACGTCTGTTGAGCTCAACAGAGGTTTCTATCAGGCATTTTGAAAAATAGACCTTATCTTTCTTTTTCAAAGGGTTTTGTAAAAACAGAGCTTTGCTCAAACAGAACTTTGGGTTGTCGAATAAAAATTTGCCACGTCAACAAAAAGGTTTTAAAACGACATAAATAAAAACGTTCGGAACGATATAGGTAGAATACAACCACCACTTTGTTAAACGATATAGAAATCATACCAGTTCTTCATCATCATCCTATCTTTGATATTAGCAGTTGTGTCGTCACATTCGTTTCTTCCCCCTTTGTTTTTTAAATGGATTGAAACGAAGCCCTGCAAGTCGCAACAGGTAGAATGGAGATGGGGATTATAGCAAGACCATCGAAGCCCATCTACATTTTTACTTCAAGCTCTGCCATTTTTACTCAGTTTCATGAATCAAAATCTATATTTTCTAAACAGATTTGGGTACCTGATTATTGAATCCTTTGGATTTAAATGTTGATCCTGAAGAGCAATGAAGGGAAGAAGAACGGTGAAGGGAGGATATGTGTGATGCGGCTTAGTGTCTCGATGCAATCCCACATAAACTAAATCAAATTCAGACAAAATTTAACATCAACATCAATATCGATGCAATCCTATATAAACTAAATCGAATAGATTAATAGCATACTTTGACGAATGCCTGGAAAGCCCTCAACACAACACACCTGTAAAAAAAACATCAAATTATTAGTTGGTTTAAAATCTAACCTTCAAGTAAAAATGAAGGAAGTAGCTTTTCTCATGTTTAGGATGTGAAAAAGCACAAAAAACAAAGACCGTATCCGTAGTCGAATAAACCGAAGACTGAACTTATTTTAAATTTTTCCATACTAATATAATATAACATGTCAGGTTCCCAGCCTCTAATCTTATGAAACTGAAAATACACACCCGTTTCCTATTAAGCTAAATGTTTTAATGTTAGCCATTAAAGATAATCAAGCCCTTCATACATAACTAATGAAGAAGTTAGTTAATCACCTACATATTCTCTTTTCCGTTGATTAGTTCCCATAGTTTCGCCTTATAAGAACTTTCTTCAAGGTCAAGTATGTAGCCACTGATTTACACCACAAAATATATGTAAATATATCAGCAAAAAATACAACCTACAACTATTAGCTATCACTGAATTCTCAGTGGGTTATTTCCTGTTTGAGAGATAGTGTAGAAGTATATTGGGACGTATCTATAGATGATATGTTTATGTATTGTTACTATCAAATAAAAGAGTTGTGGCAAAGGTGTGACAACTGGCACAAACCGGTAATTTCCGTACACTATAATTATTGCTTAATGACTGCAATTATGAGTTTAATTGTCAGCAATGTCTGAACACATGATTAAACAAGTGAATTCATGCATGTTGTATACTACAAAATATTGCTTTATGCATAAACAAGAGCGTTGCGTCAAAAATAATAGTAAACTCACCGGTAAGACATAATGTGTCAACAGAACTGCAGAAAGCAGTTAGACATCAGAATTGAGGCCTAGGTGTAGGTCCGACGACAAAAATACATTAAAACCCTAGAGTATGTGTGAGGGTTTAATTTATGGACATTTCGAAAGCAAAATTATGCACTAAAAAGCACCCGAAACGCACTTTAAGTGCAGAATTTATACAAATCAGCAATAATTCAGCATTTAAGCATATAAATATTATGCAGAAATGTCATTTTATTATCCAGAATATTTCCCTAAGTGTTGGGAATTGAAAGGGTACAAGAAAGGTACTTAAACGACACTAAAAAGTGTAATTTAGCACTTTAACGAATCGGTATGTAACCGAACAACCGGACTATACCCGGGATATGAAAATATTATTATTTACACTATCTATATTTTTCTGAGCCAGTTAGGGTCCCTGATTACCCTAACACCCGTCATAACACGCTATATATTACTAACGGAGTTAATACTTAACTAACCTATTTAACACTAACTAATACTTGGAATCGGACTAGACCCCCCCCCCCCTCTCTAACCGGCCCCAACTAGAAGGGGACACTCTTGTCCTAAACTAGATTAAAATATTCATGTTTGTCTAATATCTAGTGGACACATGATCCGTTGGGTAATACACTTGATTATTGTCTATAAGAACAAGCCTTAAACCACCATAACCTTAATCACTCACAACTCACCAACACACTCTCCTCTCTCCCTCTAGAACTTACGGCCAAACACCCCTCTTCCATACATCCAACTTCGAGTTTTGATCAAGCCATTCCAAGCTCACACACGCATTAAGGGTCTCGTATTAAGAAGCTTGGAGCAAGCGGAACACGAAGGACCTCTTTCTTTAGCTTTTATCCACGCGTTTTTCATCAAGAATCTTCCCTAGCCTTGAGCTAGAGGTATATTGTTTAAAACTCATATTTGAACTTATCTCAAGTGGTTAAAAGAATTTTTGTCGGTTAAAACTCGGAATCTTACAAGTTGAAGCATTAAAGTCTACTAAAAGTATGAAAAATGGTGGTTAATAGCTCATGTGTTGTGTAAAAGTTGTAGTATTTGAAATATGTGATTATTTAGACCCGATCTATGTCGTGGTAGCTCGGATCACCGTTTAACCCGGTTTGGTAAGATCATGGATCTTAACATAAAGCTATTTTAGAAGTAACAAGGGTTAAAAGGTGAAACCCTACCACACATAAACCATGAACTTGTGTAAAAATGTTTTAACTTGTACAAAAGTGTTTAAAACTAGTAGATCTACGTATCTACAAGCGGTATTTTCAAAGGACCAAGTGTCCAAGAAATCACATGTTCTAAACCGGATCTTACACAAACAAAAGTGGTTTTTGTGGACAAACAAGTGTATGGATACTTGTGTAACAAAAGCTTTAACAAAGAAATAATTTTCGTAAAAACCGACTAGAAGTTGTAAAACTTCATAATCTTTAAAAATAAAGTTTTTAAGAAATTAAACTTATTTTTAAAGATAACAAGACTTACTAAATGTGCTAGTAAGTTACTACACATTTTTGTAGATATTCAAGTTCATGAAATTAGTGATTATTGTTGATGATGATTGTTGGTAATTGTTGTTGATGATTGATAATGATTTAAAAGAAAATAAACACACGTTTTGAAAACGTGGGAAACCTCCATTTTTAGGGGAAACTCTGTCAAAATTTTTATAAATTTTGACACTTAGAAAAATATGAGTTTTGAGAAACTTATCCCCTAAAAATATACCTCAACACATTAACAAGGTTTCCCTAACTTTTGATGATAAGAAATGGTGATTTCTTGAAGAATAAAAGTGGATATAAGTATGTATATTTTGAGAGAAAAATATATATTATTTTATCACCAATTTTTGTGCTAAGTGTATATAGTATGTGTTATACGTGCTAGTGTATTAAGACTTAAAAATACACTAAATACTCATGAGGAGTAGAAATATAGAAATACACATACAAAACACAAGATACATGATTCGGGTGCAAAGTGCAAAACACAAAAGACTTATATTTATTTTTGGAGAAAATAATATAAGTAAGATACGTAGTTAAAAATATAAGAATATTTTTAACACAAGAAAATATACACAAAAGAGAGTGACTGTACTTGTGCGACGCAAGTCTAGTGACTAACGATAAGAAAACGCGTATAGGTTACGACGTTAAGTAAGCAAATCCGGTGGAGTTTACGACGCTAGGAACGCAAAGTTGTGAGTTCATGCTCCCCCTTTTCTCTTTAACTGTTTTCAGTTTTTATAACTTCGGGGGTGAAATACATGTACAAATGTACAAAAATTTATAAGTGGTATGATATAAATACAAGAAGTACACTTGGTGAGAACGAGAACCAAGTGTGACGAAATATGAGAATATGAGAAGCGCACTTGGTGAGAACGAGAACCAAGTAAGAGGCGCCATGAGAAATGATAACAAGAAACGCGCTTGGTGAGAACGAGAACCAAGTAGGAGGCGTTATGAGAAATAGTGTCACGAATAGGGTACAGAAGCACCATTAATCAACAATATACCTAGACCGCAGAACAAAAGGTTAGATCTAACGGGTGCCTGGCAGCCACACTCCCGGTCGGGGCGAGAACCGAGGAGTGCTTTTGTGTCTCAGAATATACCAATTAAATGCCTTAGGTTTGGTGACTTCCTATGACGTGCCACATGTTAATGGCTTTGCAACCCATTAACAATCTGATATTTACAGAAATACTGTATTTACATAAAATTCATACCATACAAAAATTGATATATAACTTGAAGTACGTGGGGTACTCAAGAGGATTGATAAATAACTTGAAGTACGTGGGGTACTCAAGAGGATTGATATATAACTTGAAGTACGTGGGGTACTCAAGAAAAGATTGAATTATACAAGTGTACGTGGTGTACACACATGAAACTGGATTTATATATGAAAACTTGATTTACTCACAAACTATGTTCTCATACAAAGTATACAAACTATGTTTTCATACAAAGTATACAAACATGAAATACAAAACTGCATGAATTCACACCAACTTTATGTTGACGTTTTTCCAAAAACTCACATGTATTTCAGGTAACTAGGATGGATGTGCGCGTGGTCTAGCTTATGCTCGTGGATGTCGTTTGAGTTTAACTTTGAATAAAGTTGTAAACTTTTAAGACAATGTCTTTACGCTGTCTAGCGATGTAAACGCTAAACTTATGTTTTCAAATCATGGTATTTGATGTTATTTTATGAGCATGTAGCATGTTTACTCTTCGTATGCAATGAGAACCTTTCATGATCACACCTCGTGCTTCCGCCGCAGAAAGGGGTGTGACAAAAGGAATTTTGACAATCGTTCCGTGTTTTAACCTGCATGATACCAATTATTAGCTTCAAATAACAGTTTCACTTACCTCAGAATCATCAAGGTCGTCAAAGGCATCACTTTTATCAGTCTCATTATCATTCGTATCATTTTCATCAACAGGAGCCTCCTTTGAGCTTTCAACAACCTCCTTGTCAGTGGGTTAAAACAGTGTTTTGAAACCACTTTTGGGTTAAAACAGTAGTTTCAAACACTGTTTTAACCCAACAGTGGTTTCAAACACTGTTAACCCAAAAGTGGTTTCAAAACACTGTTTTACCCCAAAACAATGGTTTCACTTTTTCTCGGATTAAAACACTATTTGAGGTTAGGCAAGCTCGTGCTTGGCCCTTAACCGAATGACATATACACTCGTACATTATTTTTCAGTAATGTAAAACTTAACAAATTTAATTGTAGTGCATATGATAATGACTTGTTTATATATGTGCTTTCTCCAAGTATGCCTCCTACCTTTTCTATGACTTGCTAGAAATGATTATTAATCACAAACTTTTCAGAGCATAAAGGATACGCTTTTTTTGAATTTGAACAGGTCATATTTGTGCAATTGACAACATATCAGGGTGAAGATATTACCTCTTCCATGAGGAGGGAGATTTTATTACATCTACTCCTTAGTGCAACTGCCATTGAAGTTAGATTTTTCAATATATTTTTTTTAATTACCTGCGATAATGGTTGTGGTCACCGGAAAGTTGGTGGTAGTAGAAGTTCCCCAGTACTTGAGTGCAGCCATATCATAAGCCCTAGCTGCTTTCTATTCTTTGTCATATCCACCTAGCCACCAATATTGGTAATAAAATCAGATCATTTCAACTTTGAATAGAAGATCATGATATTGATGAAAGAAAACTCGACACTACGAAACAAAATTAATATCTAAACTCCAACTCTACATCGATCTCAAACGACATCCAAACACCCCTAAAACTACATATCAGATCAAATAAACACTTCCAGAATCAGTACACATGATCCAATACTAATCAGTCACCAATTAAGTTCGAGATCCAGCTAAACACTACAAATTCAATTGCATCTTCTCTTAGAACAACAATTAGGGCACGAAACAAACACTAACAATCCAATCCAGTCGAATACAAAAACTTAATTATATACCTATGCTGATTTAATAGCCAATTCTAATCAGTCACCAATTAAGTTCGAGATCCAGCTAATACATTACAAATTCAATTGCGTCTTCTCTTAGAACAACAATTAGGGCACGAAACAAACACTAACAATCCAATCCAATCGAATACAAAACTTAATCATATACCTATGTTGATTTAATAGCCAATTCGGAACCAGACATCCATTTAAAATGCTCCTTCACCAGCCTCTTTGAATCAAACTCTCTGATCTTCTTGCGTGCCATTATTGTTACGTTAAAATCCCTAGCTACAGAGCATGATTCAATCAATGAATCAAATTGTTGACTAATCCTAATTTCATGTTCCTAAACACAATCGAATATGAACCAATAAAAAGAAAAAACAGAGTCGGGAGCTCTAAATCATGAAAAACCTGTAACAAAAATTTGATCAGAAAAAGAACATGAAATTGTGTTCAGTTCTATTTGAAGAAGTAATTTTTTTCTCATCAAGCATATAATCCGAGCGATATAGTCCCAAGCGGATATCCTAAGAAAGATTTTAAAACTTTAGCAACCTGAATAAGATACCAACCATATTATATTACAAATATCTGAATGAACTAATATATATATATATATATATATATATATATATATATATATATAAACATAATATACCTAATTTTGTGTCTAATAGTTCATGTACATGTAGAAAGAGGCCTTCCATGTAATTTACAGCAAGAACACTTCACTGATCGTAGGTTGTGCATTGCTTGATTATTAATAATATCATAGAATAAATATGCTATTAAGATACCTCTTTCTTGCCGCTTTGTAGCATCCGAGAATGTATATCCAATAATCTGCATGTAAAGGTGTCCACTTTCTTCGTTCTGTAATTTCAATATTTAAAAAAAGTTACGAAATACAAAAAAAGTGATGTGGACCCATAATTTTTATTTAGTCGTTTAAATTGCATTCAACTCACCTGAAGGTTCCTCACTTGAAAAGGACATCCAGTGGGGATAAATACGGCAACCCCTAAATGTTGTTCAATTGACCATGGCTCTATACCTGATCATGAATAACAATTCCACAATTAAATATCAACACTTTAAATCCAACACGGATATCAAATGAGGGTCTCTTGATAGTAAAACTTACCAAATTCTTCTTTTAGCCCCTGTACAACAGTAAACACTTGACAAACCGTTGCCATTTGGAAATTAGAGATCGACTAATTAAATTTTGATCTGTGAACTAAATTACTGATCCTAATATTACTTTCCTAAACACAACTAAATATGTACATAAGAAAAACAGAGTCAGAAACTCTAATTTATATAAAACCTTAAAATAAAATTCGATCAATGAAACAAATTGTTGACTAATCCTCACTTAACTATCCTATACACAACTGAGTACAAACACACAAAAAAGAAAAAAAAAGTGTCAGGAGCTCTAATTTCTGTAAAACCTGAAACTGAAATTCAATCAATGAATCGAATTGTTGACTAATCCTAATTTCATGTTCCTAAACACAATCGAATATGAACACATAATAAGAAAAACAAAGTCAGGAGCTCTAAATTATGAAAAACCTAAAAAAATCTATTAGTGAAATAAGTTGTTAACTTAACTAGTCATAATTTCACGTTCCTAAGCACAATTGAATGCAAACTGAGTCAAGAGCTCTAATTTCTGTAAAACCTAAAGTTAAAACTCAAATCATTGAATCTTATTGTTGACTAATTATCCTAATTTCACTCCCCTAAAAACAAATAAAACAGATCCAGGAGCAATAATTTCTGTAAAACCTAGAATTAATCAATCGACCACAACATCACGGCTCAATCCAATATTTGAAAACCCTAATCGTAAAATCAAACATATGAGGATTTCAAGCAAGAACAATACCTTGTATTGATTGGCTGATTGCAAAAGATTTATGCAAATCGCAAGGCTCTGATAGTTTCATGAGCCAAAGAGAGGGATGACATGATTTGAATTCAGATTCAAAATTCAAAATTCAAATTTTGAATTGGTCAGCTGAAAGTGAAGAATGGAGAGTGGAGATAAGATGGAAGTTTATATGAATTGAGAAGAGAAGTAAGAGATTGATATGAAGGCTCTGATGTGCATTAAATGCAAATTACATATTCCTATGAGTTTAAATTTCAAATTACTGTCCATATATGTTATTAACATTAAACTTAATATATAAATATATTAATTAAAGATAATATGAAAATTGGTGATTTATGATGATGTAATAATGGAGTAAGCAAAGCTGAGTTGGCATAGCTCATTGGTTGCCAAGTAAGCTTTTCTTAGGTGAGCTCATTTTCTCCTTTAATAGAGAAGAGAGATTCACATCCCTTCCATCTTTTTACCCTATAATTTCACTAAAAACAACAGTTTCTCTCTCATTTCAATTAAATAATATTTGTTTTTTTATCAAACTTTTTTTTCTCCTCCACTCACAACTACATTCAAAATATATTAAAAAATTTTGCTCCGCCCGCATTGCGTCTGTGTTTCGTACTTATTCATAGTACTCATAACACGATCTAAAAAAAAATTGAATGGAGTCAACCAATTAATACAAAACACTACTATATTTTTGCTAAAAAAACAAAAACGATGGAAAGACTATAATTTTAAAACGGGGGAAAGTTGTAATTTTCAGGATAAATGAGCGTGTGCCAGACGGCTTACACCGAGTCAACCAAAAAACAAACACTACCAAAGTTTTGTAAAAAAAAGAGCTAAATGTCATTTTAGTTCTTGTGGTTTGGGTCATTTTGCCAGTTTAGTCCAAATGTTTCATTTATGCCGTGGGTCGTGGGTCCAAAAAGGTTTCACCGCTGCCATTTTAGTCAACTGGGTTAACTTCATCCATTTTTTATGTTAACGAGAAGGACAATTCGGTCATTTTATATGGCCGAATTGCCCTAATAGTTCACAGAATTACATATAAAATGACCGAATTGCCCTTCTCCTTAATAGAAAAAATGGATAAAGTTAACCCAGTGGACTAAAATGAAACCTTTGGACTAAAGTGGCAAAATGACCCAAACCGCATGGACTAAAATGTCATTTAACTCAAAAAAAAAAAACTAAAACAGTGGCATGACTGGAATTTTACAATGGGGCAAAATCGTAATTTGATAAGGAAAAAAAACAAAAACGTTGGCAAAACTGTAAATTCAAACTAAGGGCAAAATCATAATTTGGTTGGGAGAAAAAAAAAAACAAAACCAATATCAAAACTATAAATTTAAACAGGACAAATTAAATTTGGCTAGAGCATGGCGGACCCACCTTATGGGGTGGGTGGGCGGCCGCACCCCTTAAAAAAATTTAGTGGTATTTTTCGCGAAAAATCCCGACCGCACTCCTTGGAAATTTTCGTCCGCACCCCTTGGAAATTTTTGTCCGCACCCCGCTTAGAAAAAAATGTTAGGAATTTATATAAAAAAATTGTGAACACGGATTGAAACCCGATCAGATTATGTAAACAAGTTAGCCCACTAACCCCTTTAATAAAGATTAAATTCAATCCATCAAACCCAATAACTTAATACCCATTCAAGCCCAACCGAACTACTAGTTTTGTTAAATAAAATCAGTCCACATAATAAAAAAAAAACCCCCAAATCGCTGCCACTTGCCAGCGACTCCCGCCCTCCCTGTGCCTCACTTCAGCGCCCAACGACAACATAATTCCGGCCGGCAACTGCAAAATTCCGACTGCAAACTGGTTAATTCAGGCTGCCCCTGACAGGTACATGTTTTTTCTTTTTTTGTTATTGTGATGTTTATGCGATTTTGTTCAAGAGTTATGAGATAATAGGATTTTAGGATGAGTTAAAAAAGTTTTTAACTTTTATGATTGTTTGAAAATTGAAATGGACCCGACCCGATCTGATTCGACCCGCTATGAAACTTTGTTTGTTTGTGTTTACTTGTTTTACATGACCCGACCCGATCCGACCCGCTATGAACCGATATTTTTTATATAGCTAGGGGTCTAAAATCTTTAAAAAAATTCCGCACCCCTAGGAAAAAAATCTTGGGTCCGCTATTGATGGGGAAATGTCAGACAAGTGCCTAACACTATTCCCCTCCATGTACTTTGTAGTGTATATGTTCATGGTTTTATAACCTAGTGGCATCTTGAAGGTTGGATAAGGCTTTGGAACCAATAGGTCCTGAGTTTGATTCCCACAAGGTGTTTTTCTCATATTTATTGAGTTTCCTCCTGAACTAGCGTATAGATATTATGTTTAATGAAGATGGCTATGATCAGGAGATTCCGTTAGTGACATGATGATACTCCAATGGTCTGACAGTGATCCAAATTTGCCGTTAAAAAAAAAAAAAAAAACAACTTTGTAGTTTATATAAAATAAATGTCCTTAAGTTCTGCGCCAAAAAGTCATGGTTTTCTTCGTAATGTAAACAACAAAGTCCATCGAATTAAACACGAGGACCACTTGTCGTTTATTTTCTTTTAAAAGGGCAATAAATTTTGACATGCATAACTATATATATATATACTAGGTTAGAACCCCGTGTAATACACGGGTTGAATAAACGTAATTTTATATACCAAATAATAAAAAAAAAATATTTAAAAACCTCGTTTATTACACGGGTTAAATAAATGTAATTTTATATACCAAATAATAAAACAATATATCTTTAAAAATCTCGTTTATTACATTGGTTGAATAAATATAATTTTATATATTAAATAATAAAAAAAATTATATCTTTAAGAACCCCGTGTATTATATGAGTTGAGTAAATTTAATTTTATATATTAAATAATACAAAAAATTACATTTTTAAGAACCTCATGTATTGTATGGGTTGAGCACCTATACTTTTATATACCAATCAATAAAAAGTTATATCTTTATAAACCATGTGTATTATAAAACCTTTGTACTAAACTGACAACCACAGGGACTAAAATTACATTTAACTCTTTACATTATATTAATTTATAGAGTAAATTACAATTTTGGCCTTTGTGGTTATATCACTTTTACTCTTTTAGCAAAAAAAAAAGAATCTTTTAACATCTGAGCCCTCAACGTCTTTTTTTTCTAACCATTTTGGCCTCTAACACTAATCTCATCCATTTACTTTTAGGGGCCAAAAGGGTTAGAAAAAAAGACGTTGCGTGCCAAAAATGTTATAAAACCTTTGTACTAAACTGACAAAATGACCCAAACCACATGGACTAAAATGACATTTAACTCTTTACATTATATTAATTTATAAAGTGAATTACAATTTTGGCCCCTGTGGTTATATCACTTTTAGCCTTTTAGCCCAAAAAGGAATCTTTTAACATCTGAGCCCTCAACGTCTTTTTTTCTAACCCTTTTGGCCTCTAACACTAATCTCATCCATTTACTTTTAGGGGCCAAAAGGGTTAGAAAAAAAAGACGTTGGGGGCCAAAAATGTTAGAAAAAAAGACGTTGGGGCTCAGATGTTAAAAAATTCTTTTTTTGGCTAAAAGGGTAAAAGTGATATAACCACAGGGGCCAAAATCGTAATTTACTCTAATTTATATTTAGTGTACGTCTTTTGTTAATTTCAAGATAAATAATTTTGAAATCTAATAAATATTTCAAAAGACTATATTATCTCATATACGAATTGTTTAAATATATATTAAATTTTATTTTATAATTATCTTTTAATTAATATTAATTATAATTAAGTAGGAGATAAAGATGAGAAAACTAAAAAATAGATGGCTCCAATGAATGACATGTGTCCACTCATTGGTTTCTTTTATTATATAGTATAGATATAGATTGTCTAAAATAGAATTACTATATTAGGCTTACAAAGGAATTGTATTATCGAATGAAAATATTATTTGGCTTATGGGTGTGGGTTCGGGAAACCTCTCGGGGAGCCAACGTGGACCTCCCACCCCCCCCCCCTCGGGGTCCAGATATCGGTGCCATCGGGAGCTTCTTCTCGTCTGCCCCTAAGCTCTCTCTTGATTCTCTCTCTTTTGATATGATTAGATGGAGATGCAGTGGCGAAATATAGAAGGGGCGGAGAGGGGCGCCCAACCCCCCGAACTTTTCGCTCAGTAGTGTTATATATGTAGTTTTCGTATAGAAATTTTTGGGTATATACGTTTTCGACCCTCCGGTTCTATAGAAATTTTTTGGTATATACGTTTTCGACCCCCCGTCATTCGGGTCAAGCTTCACCACTGTGGAGATGGATGGAGAAACCTTTCCTATAGATGAGGAAGAGGAAGGGAAAGAAGAAGGTGGTGAGGTGGAGGTGAGGTGAAGGTGGAGGAAGGGGAACCACACCCATGGTCTTAGTTACAAGATCCCTTTACGCAGGGTTAGATAATCTTGGAGACTAAACAAAATGATCTTATTATAAAACCAATTAATTTAAATATATTCTCAGATTATGACTAAGAAACCTTAAATTTTTATTTCAATAACTCGTTAACCTTTTTCATGGCTTTCTTGATTAATCATAATTACCCTACAACAATTACTCTACTAATGTAAAATTACGATATTTTTTATATTTTGCAAATTAAACATCATTCTTAACGAGTAGAGAAAAAAAAGTAAAAAAAAGTAAGAAAAAAAAAACCTTTGTTCACTTTTTACGTCAAGGATATTTTGTATATTAAAATTCATTTGTATTAAATCTTTACAAAGTCATGATGTGCAAACAAAAGAAAATGCGTACGGTTTCCAACGACCCATTGTTTTGTGAAGACTAAACAATCGTTTAACGTTCTACAGATTAGGTCTTTGAAATTAGAAAATGAAGAAAAATACTTTTTTGTGTTCTATTCTATGTTACTTCTTTATTAATTTATATAATTTATATAATGTAATGTAATTAGTTTTCTATTGTGTCTATCTTTTAAGTTGTGTTTTGTAGTTAATCAAATCAAATCAATGTAATTTATTAGATAACTAGGTTATAACCTCGTGTATTACACGGGTTGAGTAAATAAATTTATATACTAAATAATAAAACATTATATCTTTAAAAACTTTCTTTATTGCACGAGTTGAATAAATATAATTTTATATATTAAATAATAAAAAGTTATATATATAAGAACCATATTGTACGGGTTGAATTAATGTAATTTTATGTACCAAATAAAAAAAAATATATATCTTTAAAACCACATGTATTACACGGGTTGAATAAATGTAATATTGTTTACCAAATAATAAAATAATACATCTTTAAAAAACCTCATTTATTACACGAGTTAAATAAATGTAATTTTATATACCAAATAATAAAAAGGTTAGTAAATGTAATTTTGTATAGTGAAAATAAAAATATTTAATATATCAATACAAAGTTTGGTTTTCGTGATAAATAATTTATTTTATTTAAAATGTTTTAAATTAACAATTTACAATTTCAGATAATATTTTATTAGAAAAATAGAAGAATGGTATTCGAAATTTAAAGTAGGATAAAATTTAATATTAGCTCATTATTCATTTATTTATTTATTTATTTAATATAAGATAAGTTTGGAAGTGAGGCGAGAAAATAATAAAATAAATACCTACAATGAACAACATGTGTCACACATTAATGTTTTATTATATAGTATAGCATAGATAAAAATTTAGATTGATATAAATAGATTATTTTGTTGTAGCAAAATTTGTTAACGAAGTCTCAATAAATTTAACCCATTATTTAAAACTCTGTAAATGTATAAATGATAAATAATATTAGTTAGAGTAAATTACGATTTTGGCCCCTGTGCTTATATCACTTTTACCCTTTTAGCCCAAAAAATATTTTTTTAACATCTGAGCCCCCAACATCTTTTTTTCTAACCCCATCCATTAAATATTAGGGGCCAAAAGGGTTAAAAAAAAGACGTTAGGGGCCAAAAAAAATTTGAAAAAAAAGACGGTGGCTCAGATGTTAAAAATTCTTTTTAGGCTAAAAGAGTAAAAGTGATATAACCACAGGGGCCAAAATCGTAGTTTACTCTATTAGTTAAATAAATAATATTATAAATGAGAAGGAGAATAAACTAAATAATAATTATCCATAAGAAATTATATACTAAATAATATTTAGTAGGAGTATTATCTATAATTAATTAGAAAATATTAAACTAAAATAATACTTATCTGTAAAACATGGCCTAATATGATGACAAGTGTCCCTAAAATGGTTTCTTTTATTATATAGTATAGATTTGATTTACTATTGAAAAGGTATGGTCCCAAATCCATGCATACATAGCAGGGACCACATCACTTTTCTCCAGCATGACGCCTACATCAGCAAGACGCATCCAGAAGCTTCTACAAGAAATCGTAGGTGACAAAGAAGATGCTCTCCCAGACATAAAGTACGACACGTGTCACCTGTAGATGAACGCCAACTGGACCTGCAAGATATTTGGAGGACAGACCGACAGCCACTGCCATAATACGTCTAGCTGGATTAATGGGTGCGCGCCACGTCACCCACTATCCTGATGACAGCAGAGGGGACAAAGAGATATTCCCCTCGGTCGGACAGCTGGCAGGTCTCTTCCTCCTCCTCCTTCATCATTCGGCTATAAATAGATAGGGATGGCAATGGGTCGGGTTCGGGTCGGGTATTGGTAATCCCATACCCATACCCGGTTGTAAAATCGTGTCCCATACCCGACCCAATACCCGTCAGGTATTTGTCGGGTAATTACCCGTCGGGTACCGGGTATACCCGCGGGTATCGGGTATACCCGTTAATTTGTTAAAAGATATACATTGAGATTTCTAAATACATTTTTTACTATTATAATTATTATATAATTTTATTTATGCAACAACTATTATAAATTAAAAATATACATTACATACATATAAGTTTTATCATAAATTAATAATAACTTTATAATATTTATACACTTATATGTATATACTTCACAACATACAAAATATAAATATTATCATCAAATGCATATGCTAAAAGAAAATTTATTTTTTTACATTATGAACATACTAAAATAAATCACTAGTAGATAAGGGTTAATGAAAAATAAAAATATAAATTAAAAACTTCGGGTATATGATCAGGTATATAGTTCAGGTAAACGGGTATGTGGTTTCGGGTAATCGGGTCAGGTATCACCTAATCCCATACCCGACCCATACCCGCGAAAATTTTTAAAACTAATCCCATACCCGGCCCAATACCCGTCGGGTATCGGGTATACCCGTCCCATTTGTGTCGGATTTCGGGTATACCCGTCGGACTCGGGTATTTTTGCCATCCTTATAAATAGAGGACTCCTCCTTCATATTTAACATTCGGCTCTCTCTCTATTTTACCTTCAACACACACTATTCTCCTCAGAACAGTAGGGTGGTCACAAGGAGAACCCCCCTTATTCCCCTCCTTGTGGCGAGTCACTGGTGTTCTGTTTTGCAGGAATCCAACGATTGACGAGTGGAAGAAGAGATTAAACCCTAATACACGAGACAACCCAGCTGGATAACCTTGTGTTAACCAGTGTTTCATCAACTATGTAAAATGTATTATTAAAAATAATTATAAGTATTTTTTATAAAACTAGATAGCTTGATTTACTATGTAAAATGTATTATAAAAATAATTATAGGTATTTATTTTATAAAACAATACAATAAAAATGATTCTTTTTAATGGCCGACAAATACTATACAAGACCGGCCACCCGGATAAACCCATTGGTAAAAGACCACTCACGCCTTGCAAACACAGACAACGTTGATGACACAACCCGCCCACCATTCCAGGGGAAACCCACTGCTAGAGGTGTACAAATGGTTTTTTAAACAAAAAACTGGTCCGGTTTTTAACTGAATCGGTTTTTTTTGGGAAAACGGGGGTTTGGTTTTTTAACCGCTTTTATAGGATGGAAACCCAAACTGGTACTAACCGGTTCGGTCCGGTTAAAAACCAGTTTTGGTTTTTTTTTTTTCTGGTTTCGGTTCGGTTCGGTTAAAAACCAGTTTTGGTTTTGTTTTTTCTGGTTTCGGTTGTAAAATCGGTTTTTTTGTACACCTCTACCCACCTCCCTAAGGGGGGACGGGGAACCGCGCTAGAACACCGGCGCCACCCAATAGGGTAAGCCTTGCGGGTTTGATTCCCGGGTAGAAGTAACCGTGCAAGGGTCAGAAGGGTTTGAGGTGGGGAAAATCTCTTAAAGAGGCAATTCTTTTGTTATTGAAATTTTAATGATGTATTCATTTTTGTTTTTTCACATATGTATAGATATATCAAAGAAATAATATTCTACTCAAATTGCAATCGCCAATCGACCGGTTTGATCAATTGGATATAAAAACATAACCGGAATCAACTCGGTGGAAATCAGTCTCGGGTAGGCGCCAGATTCCAAAGGTCGAGAACTTTTGTAAAGAATTTACAGAGATGAACAAAGGTGAAGCATCCAACCCCTTACTCAACCAGCCTATCTTGCAACCTCTATTAGCAATAAACAGTCACCTTTCTTCGAAACATATATAGAAAAAACCTAGGACCCTCACTGCTGTCAAATATGGTTTCAACAAGAAACAATCCGAAGTCAACGTGTCAACCATAAAGAGCATCATCAATGGTAACCCTAAAAATGCGTTACAGCTGCTTAGGTTGCCCTGACCAACCAACCCCCCCCCCCCAAAAAAAAAAAAAAAACCAGTTTAAGGGTGTTGCATCCCCACAAAACGCCTCTCCTCAACCTGATCGATAAGAACGCCCCAAAAACGGGCTTTCAAGATGCTCTAAACCCAAGACATCAAACACACACACTACAGGTCAACAGAACTTAAAAACTGGAATCGTAATGTAAGCGAACTATACACCAAATCACAAGAAATGTAGTTCAAAACGAGTGTTACAGATCGTAGCAAGTGAACCCGTAAATAAATAATTTCCTGACGCGATTAACACTATACAAAATGTGGTACTTCTAATAAATTATGCTTGCCTGGTACAGAGACTACCTGCGGCTTTTTAACGAACTGGCCCGTTA
Source organism: Helianthus tuberosus (assembly GCA_030545235.1). NCBI lineage: Eukaryota > Viridiplantae > Streptophyta > Magnoliopsida > Asterales > Asteraceae > Helianthus > Helianthus tuberosus. Next base: position 63,061,066 of record CM060395.1, read on the forward strand.
AATCCAAAAATTACACCATCGCCATAAGAAAGCTCTTGACGGTGAGAATTACATGCTTAGGTGCCTCAAATTGAAGAACAAAAGGATTCTACTCTGTACAGATGGTTCTTTTTTTTAACTTTAAACATGTGTTGCCGAGCCGGAAGTAGGGATTCCGTGTTTATGAAACCATTCAGGCATGTGGAACTTTTCGTACAGCACAGGTCTTACATCCCCTTGCTGTGACAGTTGTTTTAAAAGGGGAAGAAGGACCTCAAGAAGCTGATTATAATAATATGCATAAAAAAAATTGGTGAGAGATATAACAATATAATAATTAGAAAGATGGAAAATGTATGGAAATCTGGTAAACTAATTGACGGGTCGGAAAAGTTTAAAAGGTCAAACGGGCAATTTTTAGTACGGTTGGGTTGTCCCCGCGAAAACTTTTTTGTCTGTTTTTTTTATTTTATTTTTGTAGTTGAATAATAATGCATTAATTATGATTACGAAAACTATATTATTATAGTAAGGGTAAATAGCAAGAAAATGCAATGTACTAGTCCCTTTTTACTGATTAATAAAAAACATCCTTTTTAACTATTTACCGCGGCGCAACATATTTACCATTTCTTACCAAAATATGCATTTCTTAACCATTTAATGCAGCATCTTTACCATTTATCAACCATTTGATCATTCAATGCAACAACCAGCATACTTGTAAAGAAATAGTATGTTTGACTGAATGGTGAAAAAAGTAAGTTGTGTATATGGTAAAAGGTGCATAGTACATTGCACTTTCTTGCAGTTTGTCCTTATTGCAATCATCTAAACTTTTGACCAGAACGATCTAGCAGGTTGTAACTTGTAAGAATTAAAAACACACACTTGAAGACATTCAACCCCTTTCCTTTTTAGCTAACTTTTTATTTAACCCATTTAAGACTCAAGTTAACCCAAATCAGCCTAATTGATAAGAATATGGGTCAAAATTGCCACCTCTACGTGAACACATAAATCAGACAAAAATATATTTATAGCATAATGTCACGGGCCAATATTCGAAGGTCATTTTGCTATGTGATGTACTTGAATGCTTGGGTTTACTGGCTAGTCCTGGACTTTATCAGGGACGGTCTCAATGTCAATGAAGACGTGTACGTGCCTATCGTGTCTACGACGAACGCATCACTGGTCGAGATCTGGCGCCGCCTTCCTGGTGAGTCCAAGGCAGGATGTCAGGACGAAACCAGTAACCCACAAAAAGAGCAGGATGGATTGGCTTATCCCTAGGGAAATGGAAACGCCACACAGGGATCGAAAGATAACTCTGTGATAATAAGCTGTTTGACAAGTGATAAGTTTTGTAAATCTATTCAAGGTACCTGATCATCATATGGTTGTCCAGCAGAAAAAGGTATGCATGGGATTCCGTTGACTGGTTGCAATAAGAAACTGAACGGATTGTTGTCCACAATCACAATTCTGCAAAAGTTTGTTGATATACATGAAAGATCCTTCACATGTTCCCTGAATTCCCTGAAAGCCATGAAAACATGGATATAAAATAAAGCTCATCAATTTCTATATCATGTGGATATGCTATCAGTAAACATGTAGGGATGGTGGCATCTGAAAACTGTAATCATTTCAAATACAACAGTCATATTAACTAACTTTTAACTGATATGCGGATATCGGAATGAAATTGAAACAAATATCAGTATTCTAACAATTATATATATAATATATTAAATATCAATTTTCTTATGCATTGGAGCTTTTACATTGTGCTTTGTTGATTATATTTATTTTTTCCAACTTTTTTTTCCTTTTAACCACTATACATTTCATCTTTTACATATTTGTCACAAAGCTTTTTCCATGCTTGACCCCAATACTTTTCCACTTTCAACTTTGGTCTCCTATACTATTCATCTTTTACAAATTTTTTGTTTAACCTTTTGGTCAAAATTTTGCGAGTTAACTCGCTGCAACATGCGTGTGTGGTTCAACGTTTTTACGTCTACTTTTCCCCATTTAACGGCCCCGTCTCAACGCGCGGGTCATAAGTCAACTTGGTTATTCTTTTCCATGACTTACGTTTCGGTCTAATTTTTGCACGTTAACATGCAGCAACGGGCATGCGTGGTTGAACGTTTTTACGTCTACTTTTCGTTCGACTTAACAGTCCCGACGCAAAGTGCAGGTCCAACACCCTCTTCAACACACGGGTTCGATAAAACGTTTCGATGTTACTTTTTTCACGGTTTTACGCCCCCACCGCAATGCGGGGGGCTTAATACTAGTTTGTATCAAATATGATTATATAGTGATTTAGTCATCTAATGTCACAATTACAAGTGGGAAGATTAGAGCCCATTGATCTTTAAGATTTAGATCTTTAATATACCATATAACTCAAATTTGTTTAAGTGGCATTTAGAGTACAAAGAACCAAGAAAAACAAGAGGCGCTTAAATGGGATACACCATTTATCCAATGTAAAATTTTTAAGGTTTATTAGTGAAGATTGGGAATGCATTCATAGTAGATAAAACATCATGAGCTAATACGCTCATACGCATGGTGGGGTTTGCTAATGACTCAACTAGCCTTGTATGTTGAATCTAAAAGGTCATATGTCGTTGTCAATCACTCTCATTATTCACTAGTTTCAGCCCATTTACTTACGAACAAGTCAATTTGGGTTGTGGGTTATCTCAATTCTTAAACAGGTCAAGTAAAAACAAGCTAAAACGAGTTCTAATAAAATAAATAACTCATGAAGAGCAGAACCACTTACGTTGAACTTGTTGAAGGCCGATAAAGTCTACGACTAAACCTGTTTTCAGCATCTATTCTATCAACAAGCGGCTTAGCATAACCTGCAATGGTGTAACAATGACAGGCAAACTGAATCAACTAAAGTTTTCTACAACAGACGAACTCAACAAACTGAAATTGAAAACAAGAAGTTTATGGCAGACCTTCAAGGCCAGCAGTAAATAGCACAAGATCAGCAAATTTACAGAGTTGGGTAAGGAATTCATCCAATCCAGGACGTTCAAATACTGTCACATAGTTGACTTTCGGTTTGCCCTCAAATTCCTTCAATACAGAAATTTAAACATCATCGTTAGTCACTTAACTTTGAAGATTAAATCATGAAACAACATACAAACATGATAAACATGAACATTGTCACCTTATCAGAAGATACGCATTCTAACTCGAACCACTTTAAACCTGCATCTATGGCCTGATTACGAACAATTGCAGGCAAACTAGAAGTTTCATACGCACATACTAAAGTTTCATCCAAATCCAGAACCACCTACAGCCAATGTTAGATGAATCAATTCCAGAGTTAAAAGAGTCAGTTAATTAACTGATCTTTATGAGCTAAATGCCTGCTCAAAAAGCTTATATTGCTTACAAAGAGAGATTACAAGTATGCTTTACAAGAACACTTGTAAGAGTTATGTGTTTGTTTGGGTCAAAGGCTTAACTTTGAACACATCTAAGTTGCATAAAGAAGATAACAGGTACCGTCACAAAATTGACGCAAACACTTAACACTTGTTCATCTAACAAAAGAACCAACACAAACAAACATAAGTACAAAACGACTAATTACAATTCTACAAACCTAACTTTCTAACTGAACAAAATCAACGAACTAAAAAGCATGTTGGATAAACCAATTACATAGTCAAAGCGTAGCGTCACATCCTGCCTAAAACACTTACTACAAAGAGAGATTACAAGTATGCTTTACAAGGACACTCGTCAGAGCTATGTTTTGTGTGTTTGTTTGAATCAAAGGCTTAACTTAGAACGAATCTAACTCGTTGCACAAGACTTCAGGATACCCCTTCGTGTCTGTTTGAGTCAAAGGCTTAACTTAGAACCAATCTAACTCGTGTCAAGAGTTCGAGCTGTAAGCAATCCTCATCACACAAAATCAAAAGCATCGAAAGTCACATAATTTGATACAAAACTACATAACGATCACGAAACTAACTAATTACAATTCTACAAACCTAATTTCTCTAACTAAACAAAATCAACAATTCTACAAACTATAAACCACGCTAGGTTAAATCAAAATCAAACATACCGTGAGCTTCTGCGAAACGTCATACTCAACGTCAGCACCAGCCGGCGGAATATGAACAGCGGAGGCGGCGTACGGAGGCGGAGCTTCAGCAGATTCAGACAACTCAACAACCGGCAACGGTTCAAACTCCGGCGACGATGAAGAATACGAATAATTAATCAACGAAGGAGTAGCTCTAATGATCTGAACGAAGATCTGAAAGAAGAAAGCTAACCAGTTCAACAGTGTCCGCCATACTTGTAAGGTTTTCTTCGGCGCGTATACTTCGGTATCGGTTTGACCTAGCTCCACCATCGCCAGTCGCCGGGAAAAAACGGTTATGATAAGTTTGTTTGTTTGATTGGACCTGACGATGTCGTTTTGGTGTGTAATATAGAAGATGATGGGGTGGCGCGTGTTGGAGAGGGAGCGAGTGTGAGGCACGCGTTTGTTTGTTTGTATTCAACGTCGCCGTGAAGATGGGGTTTGGGAGTGGCTAGTTTTTGCCAGTTGGTTATATATTATTCAGGACCTTTATTTTCTTAATTGACAAAACAGGTCCCTATGGTTTAGATTGGTTAAGTATAAGTGTCAAATATCGTGTTTGTGGCATTGATGGCATTTATTATGTAAGTTGTCACTTCACTTTCGCCTTCACATAATCGATACTCCGAGAATCCATCACTTGTGCCTTTGTAGTCTAGTGGTTGGAAAGACTCAAGTTCAATCCCCACTAGTGTCATATTTGGTGGATAAAGGCAATGAAGGTTGGTTCTCTCAGACCCTAGGTCAAGAATTCGAGTCCGAGCCACCCCGGGTTTTAGTCCACCGTGCGTTACGCCAAAAAGATTCTCTCTTGTGGCAGCGCAAGCCCTTACCACTGGCAGTGGATGGTATGTTTTCCCGGGAAAATGCCGTTAGCCAAACTTTGACACCAGCGTGGACCCGGTTAAGACAACATAGTCTGGCCAGAATAGGGTTAGGGCCCTCTGTTTAGGAGAGTGTGAGATCTCTCTCACAACAAGTTATAGATTCTCGCCGTTTAAAAAAAAATCGATACTCCCACTCACTTCTGTCACACAATGGTGTTAAGGTGATTGCATTGCTAGATCAATAGTCATACTACCCAACAACCTTGTTGTATAAGGGTATAAACTAATTGAACGTATTATGAACCGGAAGTTAGTTTGTTTATTTTTGTTTTGTTATTAAATAAACGGGGTTAAACAAGTTCTATATTCATTTACGTCTGTGGACGTTTGGTACATTGTGCGTTCATGATTATCTGTATATTAATATGTAAGGGTTAAGTTATTCTACAAAGGCTTCTAATTGTAAGAAGTGTAAGAAGGATTTATAGAGTGACAAGTGTCCAATAACCTAAAACTAAACCCACTACATCACCATCAAAAACCTAAACCCCCCCACCCCACCCCACCCCACCCCCCCCCCCCCCCCGGCAAAAAAAAAACAAAAAAAAAACTACAAAACCTACACATATCAAAATTTTTCTACATATACCCTACACATTATAGAATTTTATCCTACACAGTCGAAATTTATCCTACACACCTCGAAATATATCTTACACAACTCGTGATTTATCCTACACAACTAGTAATTTATTCTACACTTTAAATTAAGTTGTTTTATTAATTTGAAAAAATTATATATTTTGAAAAGGAGTTACAAATTTAATTTAGCTAGTTATTAAATAGGAAGAATACACATTAATGATTTAGTAAGTTTACCAATATACTCTTATATTAAAATTAAATACAAATATTAAATGAACTAAAATAAAGCATTCTTATTGGTTGAAACTTCTTCTTTTTTCTTCTTACAAAAAAATTCTTCTCATTTGAACCCTCCACTACATTTATAATAGTCTACTTATTATATATATATATTTAATATTTTCTCGTTTGTGTTTGTTTAACGAATACGAACACACATGTTTCATTAACGAAAGAGTATAAACAAGAGAATCAGCTTGTCTCTTTGTTCTTGGTTGTTCAATTAAACTTAAACAAATGTATACGAAGTTCACGAACAAGTTGCCTTTCATGTTTGATCGATTCGTTTACAGATATCTAATTCTTATTGTGATAGCATAAATTAACATTTTCGTAATACATATTGTGATACAAAAGCTAATATATAGTGACAGAAAATAGAAATAGTGTGTAGATTACTATGAGTTAAAACATTGGTGGTGGAATTGGAAAAATAATAAAACTTTTGTGGTTAAAACAAGAATTAGCAAACTTCAAAAAAGGATATAAAACTCTATCTAGGCGGCTAGCCAGGTATGGTTGTTAACTATGAAGTCGACATAAAAGAGGAAAATGAGGAGAGGAGTAAATTGTGTATTTGTGTATCACCTAATAAATGCACATCGTAAACAAGATACATAAAATCACCTCAAAAAGTAATCCACATAAATCAATAACTTCTAAAATACACCTTAATATTTATTAAACTAGGTTATAACAAAATATATTACACGGATTGAATAAATAAAAAAAAAATTGAAAGGCAAACTTCATAAACACACCAAGAGCGCACTATCTCCAAGGCGGAGATAGCCGCAAAACAGCATCACTTACATTACAAAAAATTAAAGGATTTCCATCCTGAAGAAACACGGAACTAATTAAGAGACTAATTAGTTTGGTTTATATTCCTACCATAATGGTTAATCTTCTTTATGGTTTCCTGAGCTCCTTAATGACTGGGTTATCTGCAAAACAGAACACCGTTACTCGTTAAGAGGGGAATGTGGGGGGTTTCCCTCTTAACCGGGCTCCGACGTGAGAAAAAACGACTGCTTTTTGGGTGATAATTAAGTGTTAAGAGTGAGAGTAGAGGGAATGGAATGTTTAACCTGTGAAATGAGGTCTCTATTTATAGCCGGAGAGGTGTAAGAGGATGTGGGCTGATGGGCCTTGGGCCGGAAGGCGACAACATGGAGGATATGCTCCTTATCTCACTGGTGTCGACCGTTAGTGGCTTCTAGGAGCTTTCTAGAGCTGGCGCAATGTGATTGGAGCCACGTGTCATTGTTGTCGGCCTGGACGCCCTTCTGCCATCAGCAGGTAAGTGGAGATCGTGGGGCAGTTGTCTCTGCCCTATGATTGGTGCCATGTAGGCGTCCTTAAGTACTTTTTGTCTCCTGCATGTCAGATGATCGTGGAGCACGATTGAGCAGAGCCAGAAGGACGTTGATTGGCTCTTTTCTTCCGCCACTTGTACCTTGTGTACTATCTGGAGCAGCCTTGCGCTGCTTCCCTGTGCGATTCTTGCTGGGCACGTAACTAACCCGCGCGGGGTTTGGGTGACTGAGTGCTCCTTCAGTATGCTAAGTGCTGCTATCGGAGCTTTTTATCGTCTAGGCCTCGCGCAGCGTAGAATAGAAATGGTCTAACTCGCGCAAGGCTCGTGGTAGGAAGTTTGTTGAATAAGGAATATGGTCCCGCGCGCAACCTTGATGGAGGTTTGCGCGGCTTTTTTGGGACCATACCCCTTCAAGTCCCCCCAGTCCAGTGTTGCACCATGCGCGAGGCAAGTGGTTGGAGCTCTGGACTTAGAAAAAATAAAAGTTGAAGAAAATGCTTCCTTGATTTTGGTAGGCGTGGCGCGTGTAAACTTTTATTGGTTACAACGGCGCGACTACCAGGCTTGGTTCCAGGTGAGCTAGTGCCTTTCTGTGTAGGCGCGCATGGTTATTAAGTCATTGCTAACACTGCGTGGCCTTAGTAGCTTTTGCATGAATCCTGTTGTAATTTATGGCGGGAAAACCTTCGAAATTTGAACTCTGACAAGTTGGTGAGAAACGTCATTGATGGTGATGTTTGAGTTGACCTGTTACACGGCTGTCATCAAGTTGTCTCTGACGGTTGGTCATTCCGTCAGGAGAGTGAGTTCCACGCGCGCATGATAACCGTCGTTCCGGGAAACACGCCTTACGTGGCGTTTACTGATTGGCCATGGTCGCGGCGATTTCGGCACGGTTACCCATCGCATTAAATGCGATGGGTATATATATCTGAAGATGCATGAGGGATTATCACTTTCTCCTCTACTCTTCTTTATTTCCTCTCAAATTCTTTGAATCTTCAAACTTTTGAAGGACAATAGCAGATCTTCAAGTCTTCAAGAGGTATCGTAGTAGACCTTCAAGTCTGCTTCCGGAATATTCAAGGTTTCTTTGCTGACCATCGATGGCTGACGAACATCACGAAGAAAATCCCGGAGAAGAAGGCCCTGTGCCCGTTCTCCGGTGGGACCTAGGGCTTTTTGAACAGATTGTACGGAGCTTCCGGTTTCCACCGGAATGGGATGCCAAGTATCCCGGTCAGAACCAGACGGCCGCTGATGCCCCACCGGGATATATCACACTATTTGAGGATTTCTTTCATCAGGGAAACTTCCGGTTGCCGGCGACAAATTTTATGGCCCATATACTTCAGTTTTATGGGTTTCATATATCGCAGTTGAGCCCTCCCGGGATGGTCCGAGTTCGTCACTTCGAGTTCCTGTGCTGGTCTCATGGCATAGAGCCAACTGTGGAAAAATTTAGAGTATTCTATCAGTTGATCTGGAATATGGGGTTTTATTCTTTTGCCAGTAGGGGAGCTGCCAAGAAGATATTTCTTAATCCTCCGAAGAGTTTTCATGAATGGAAACCGAAGTTCTTTTATATCCGCGAGGAGGTGATTCCGATCGCCATGACATTTCGCGCCTGGTCAGAGCCCATTGCAAAAGAGGATCTGGCGATCCCCAAGACTGAGGCTTGGTATCGGGATCTTACTTCCACCCCCAATCGCGTGTTTGGTGAGAACGTTTTAGTAGCGGCGCGGATGAGCGACCAATGGCTGCCTGACAGCCAAGAAGTTCCCATCTTGATGATTGAAGACAGAGGTTAGTGATCTCCTTAGTGTTTACTGATTTCCTGTTTCGTAACTTTGTGTTTATTTGCGTAACTTGTCCTGTAGAGGCGCGTCTGTATCAAGCTGCTTTCGCCACCTTTGCTGGTTCTATGGGCGTGCGCCCGCTCCAGGCTGGTGAAGAGTACTGGTACGAGCAGATCAGGGGTAATTTCATGTACCCGGTTGCTGATGCATTCGCCTCGCCGCCTACTGCAACCGAAGGTACGCACATACCTAAACCTCGACCTTTGCGCTCTGTGACTTCTGCTGGGAAAGAGGTTGTCTATCTTTCCAGCGAGGAGTCTGTAGGGTCTTCGAACGGGGAGCTAAGTTCGTGGTCTAACGTCTTTGCAGGTGTGTTGCGCGACCTGGGTATTGACCCCGAAGAGAAGAAGAAGAAACCCTCTAGGAAGAAGAAGGTGGTCAACCTTGAGTCAGAGGTTATAAACAAGAAGGGCGGGAGTAGCCGCGCAGCTGCTGGTGTTGCTAATAAAGGTACCCTTCGGCTTCGTCAGAGTGACTTGAAAGATTATGTGATAATTAGTGACTCATTTGAAGGCTTGTCGCGTGCAGGCGAGAAGAAAATTGGAGCAGGTGGCTCAAGAAGTGAAGGTAGCGCTGGTTCTCGCAACCCGGATGCTGGTGCTACTCCTTCCTCTGTTGCGCATGAGGAAGCAGAAGAAGAAGAAGAAGAAGAAGAGGAGGAGGCTGCTGAAAAGTTGATCAGCAGAAAAAGAGTTAGAAGCGAAACCACAGCTGGTATGTCAGCTGCGCCCGGAGCTGGTGAGGTTCCCTTGATTGGGAAACGGAGCAACTTGCGCTCGCTTTACAAAGTTTCTCCGGGTTAGTTCTTTAGTTACGTTATTCTGTTACCTCCGCTCTTTTTAACACTTGGTTTTTGCAGAGGTTAAAAAGAAGGCCCCTGCGAAGGGTGTGGTGTTTGTAGATCCCCTGGAGCCGGCGCACAAGAGGCCTAAGGTTACTGTTAAACCTTTTAAAACGGTGGAGTCCGAGAAGGCAAAGCATGTTGAGGTCGAGAAGGAGAAAACTGCTGCGACGGAGAAGCGCGCGTCTGAGGAAGACAAGAGGAAAACTGATGAAGCGCGTAGGAAAATTGATGAAGACAAACGGAAGAAGGCTTAGGAAGAGAAGAGAAGAGAAGATTAGCTGAGCAGGAGAAGAAGAGGCTAGCTGAGCTGGAGAAGAAGAGGCTAGCTGAGCAGGAGAAGAAGAAAAAGGCTGATGAAAGAGAGAAGGAGAAATCCGCTGCTGACAAGTCTGTTGGGATTTCTACTGGAAAAGGCGCGGTTTCTGGTTCGGCGGCTGGTCAGGGTGGTTTAAAACATGGCGCGCCGCCGCGCTCTCCGATAGGCCCCCGGGATACTGTGGCGGATATTTATTACAAGTCTTACACGGAAGAGGGCCGTGGTGACGCTCCGCACCAACCGCCATGGGGCTTAAAGCAAAATGATACCTTCCAAGAATTCACGCCTTGCCGCGATTGGTTGCTGAATTCCATTCCTCCAGGTGAGGTTGATCGCCAAAGAGCTCGCACTCACAGCGGGTTATATCACGCTTATGTTGTTGGCGAGGCCAACACCCGCGTTGCTAACCAGGAAATTGTTCGCGAGTGGCGAACACTGGTTAGGGAGAGGGATGATTGGGAGAAATACCGCGATCGGATACTAAGGCGTGCCACTGAGTTGGAAAAATCTAGAACTGCTTTTGACGAAGAGAGAGCGAAATTCGAGGCTGACCGAAAATCAGAAGAGTGGGGGCGCGAGGGCCTGAGAAGCAAGCTTCAAGCTGCTGAACAGCAGTTGGCTAAGGAGAAGGCTGAATTTAAGCGCATATGTGAGAAAGACAATGAGCGCGCGTTCGCGGCTCGTAACAAGATTGTCGATCTTGAAGCCAAGGTTGCTGAGTTGACAGCGAAGGTGGAGGATGCGCAAACTGCGCAAGCTGCTAAAGAGCAGGCTGAGGTTCGAGAAACTTCGTATTCCGTTTAATACTTTTGTTTAGTAGGTTAACTGAGTCTTTTATCTCTTGCAGGTCGAATTGGCTGAGGTAAAGGCAGAATTGTCTGGCAAGGACAAGGATTTGACTGCTAAGGACGTCGAGATCGCTGAGCTGAAGCGTCGTTTGCGAGAGCAAATTGAAAAGAGCGAGTCCTTGGAGATCGATCTCGAAGCTGAGAAGGTTAAAGCTGCCACTGCTGAAGAGGCCAAACAAAAAGCTGAGGAGGCCCGAGACATTAGCACCACTGCTCTTAACGTAGCGCAAAACAACTATTCCGAAGCTTAAGGTATCGTTGATACCTTGGTTTCTGAGGCCGAGTGGTTGCGCGGACGAGGAATAGTTCTGGTACGCCCTCTCTTGACTTTTGTTTTTACTTAAAACCTATTGTCTTATGTATTTCGTTTGTTGTAGATGGCCAACTCCATCTTAAATGCTGGGGAACTAGACAAAGCTGTTGCTGCTGTTATAGATGCTTCTCTCGCAGTTGGTCATCGTAAAGGCTACCTTGAATGTGCGCAACATGCTACAGCTATGCTTGGGCAGGAGTTCGACACTAGTCACTGCTCAGTGACTGATCAAGCTGAGGCTGAGCTAGCTCGCGCTGAACACGGTTATGATCATCTATCACTACCGATGATGGATTTGGTCGCGAAGGCTCTAGAGCATGATGACTGGTGTCAGTGCCTCAAGGCCATTCTCGATCCACCGATAACTGTTGAACTATCAGATGGAGAGGAGCCAGCTGGTGATGATGGTGGAAACGATGGTGATGACGGTAAGCCTGGTGGTGATGATGGTGATGAAGGCGATCAGCACGATGGTAGTGGGAATGATGAATTTGAATAGGCTGTCGACAGGCTTTGTGCCTTGTAATTAAATTTTTTTTTGAATGTACGCTCTTGCGCGGTCGCGCTTGTTTTAGACTGAATGAATGCTATCTGTTTTCTATATAACTGTTGCGCGGTCGCGCTTGTTTAAATATGATGTTTGTTTATCCTTTCCCGTTACAATTATTGCACTGTTGTTATAAACTTTGGTTAAGTTAGCGCGAATGAATGTAAGAGTGGCTCTCGTGTGAGTGTGACTGGAGTGTTTTCGTGCTAATCAGAAGTTTAACATGCATTTGTAACGAAAGGAGTCAGCGTGAAAGAAAACATGTCGTATGCTTTCATTGCTTGGGTAAATGGGCGCTTAGGCCGACATACATTGTTTGTAAATTAAGGGGCGTTTAGCCAACATAGGAAAGTAAAGAGGCGCATGGCCAACAATAGTGGTGAAGGCGCAAGGCCGGAAGCAATTACATATAGCATTTGCGCAGTTGTTGCGCGTTCCACGTTCGTGGGATGATGTGCCCATCCAGGGTGCGTAATTTGTAAGCCCCTTTTCCTAGCACCTCGTGAACCAAGTATGGGCCTTCCCATTTGGGTGCTAGTTTTCCTGGGCGTTCAGCATTTGACGCTTCGTTATCGCGGAAGACGTATTCTCCTGGAGTGAAGGTACAGACGCGGACTCTCGCATTGTAGTACCTTTCCAGTTTCCAGTTGTGTTTTGTACTTGGCTTCTCTAATTCGCGCGATTTCGCGCCTTTCTTCTAGCAAATCCAAGTCAAGACGTCGCTCTGCCTCGTTGTCGATTGCGTTGACTGCTGTCAACCGCGGGGAGGGCAGGCCAACTTCATCCGGGATAACCGCTTCTGAGCCATAGACTAGGCTAAAAGGGGTTTCGCCGGTACTTGTTTTTGGCATGGTTCGGTGAGCCCACAAGATACTCGGGAGCTCATCCACCCAGCCTCTTCGCTTTGTGCCTAGTCGGGCCTTTATCCCATCGACGATACACTTGTTCACACTTTCAACCTGCCCGTTGCCTTGAGGATGCGCAACGGAGGAGAAAGTGTGTTCGATTTTCATCTCTTTCATCCACTTCTGGAGGTCCTCAGACGCAAAGTTGGTGCCGTTGTCAGTTACAATCTTGAGTGGTAGGCCAAATCTGCAGATGATGTGTTCCCAAATGAACTTGCGCACCATCATAGCTGTAGTTGAAGCGAGAGCTTTGGCCTCCACCCATTTCGTGAAGTAATCGACGGCTACTATTATAAATTTGACGGCGCCAGGAGCCTCTGGGAAAGGTCCCACCATGTCGATTCCCCACTGCTGAAAAGGCCAAGCAGTGGATACAGGGATAAGATCGTTTTTAGGGCGCAGGGTTTTTGGAGAGTGTCGCTGACAGGAGTCGCACTTGCGCAGCTCCTTCAGGGCATCGACATGCATCCCTGGCCAGTAATATCCGGCGTTCATAATCTTCGCGACGACCATGCGTGGTCCTGCATGGATGCCGCAGATCCCTTCGTGGATCTCCCTGATCAAGTAGCTCGCATCTTGGGGGTCCACGCAACGCAACAGTGGCCCCAAGAAGGACTTGCGGTACAAGATACCACTATTCATCTCATAATGCAGAGCTTTGTTTTGGATCTTTCTTGCCTCTGCCTTACTTTCTGGGAGTATTCCTTCTCTCAAGTACTGAATGATAGGGGTCATCCAGGATGGTTGCCCTATTTCGATCACATTTACCTGTCGTAACAGGACTGACGGATTCTTGAGTACTTCAATCCTTACATCTTTGGCTAGATGTTGAAAGGAGGTTGAAGCGAGTTTGCTCAAGGCGTCAGCTGGTTTGTTTTCAGAGCGATTGATGTGGACGACCTTGTAGGATTTGAATTGTTAAAGCAATTCCTTCGCCTGCTCCACGTATAAGGCCATAACTTCGCCCTTCGCATCATAGATTCCGTTGATTTGACTGGCGATCAGAAGTGAATCAACGTGTGCTTGTAAATTTTTAGCTCCCATTTTGATGGCGAGGCGCAAGCCTGCCATAAATGCCTCGTATTCCGCCTCGTTGTTGGTGTTTTTAAAATCCAACTTGATGGTGTAAGTAAATTCATGATTTTCGGGGCTCACAAGGCGCAATCCTGCTCCCGCGCCATCCTCGTTTGAAGCCCCATCAGTGTACAACATCCATAACTCATTCGTTGACTCTTTCACGGGAGTTTCAACAAGCTCACAATCCTTGATTTTATCAATTGGGACTTCAGTGATGAAGTCTGCCAGAACTTGACCCTTGATGGCCGGGCGCGACCTGTATAGAATGTTGTGGCCCCCTAGTTCGATTGCCCATTTTGCTAATCGCCCTGACGTCTCTGGTTTTTGCAATATCGTGCCGATGTGAAAATTGGTAAGTACGGTGATCACATGCCCCGTGAAATATCTGCGCAGCCTTCGAGAGGCATGTAGCAGCGCAAGAACCAACTTTTCCATCGTGGAATATATCGTTTCTGGGTCAGTGAGTACCCTGCTGACGTAGTAAATTGGAGTTTGGACTCCATTTCTTTCCACCCACAATACCGACCCTACCGCCCTATCCGAAGAAGATAAGTACAGTATGAGTGGCTCTTTTTCGAACGGTGCAGTCAGGGTAGGGAGTTCGATCAAACACTCCTTCATTTGCTGAAAAGCCTTCTCTGCTTCGGGGGTCCACCTGAACTCTTGTTTCTTCACACAGTTGCGCAGAGTGCTGATAAAAGGGTACGACTTCGCGGCGTGATTTGATAGAAAGCGGTTAAGCGCGGCCAGGCGGCCGGCCAATCGTTGCATCTCTTTGATTGTTCGCGGTGATGGCATTCTCTCTATCGCCTGGACCTTCTCCGGATTCACTTTAAAGCCGACATTTGTGACTATGAAGCCTAAAAACTTTCCTACTTCCATGCCAAAAGAACACTTGGCTGGATTCAACTTCATATTCACGCTGCGCAATGAATTGAACGTTTTTTCGATGTCCTTCAACATTTGGTCCTCTTCGGGACTTTTGACCACCAGATCATCGATGTAGACCTCAATATGCTTCCCTATGTCTCCCGCGAAGGTCTTATCCATCAGGCGCTGGTATGTGGCGCCAGCGTTTTTGAGCCCGAATGGCATCTTTGTGTAGCAAAAAATCCCAAGATCAGTACGAAAAGTTGTCTTGTCTTCATCCTCGAGCTTCATTTGAACTTGGTGGTACCCCTTGTAGCAATCCAGGAAGCATTTCCATCTGTATGGTGCGAGAGAGTCTATCTTTTTGTCGATCTCCGGCAAAGAGTAGCAATCTTTCGGACATGCCTTGTTGAGATCAGTATAATCAACACACATTCTCCATCCTCCGCTAGACTTCTCCACCATCACGGGGTTCGCAACCCAACTTTGATAACGTACTTCTCGCAAGATTCCAGCTTTGAGTAGTTCGCATACTTGCTCATTCATTGCTTTCGTTTTGTCTGCCCCTAAGCTGCGCCTTCTTTGGACTTTTGGCTCAACCGAGGGGTAGGTGTTTAAACAGTGCTCAGTAATGTCGCGCGGGACCCCAGTCATGTCAGCCGGAGTCCAGGCGAAGATATCCATATTCCTGAACAGGAGTTGCTTGAGACGCCTTCTTATGTTTGGTGAGATTGCGTGGCCTATCGTCACCGTTTGCTCCGGGTACTTGCGGTTTAATACCCATTTTTCAGGCTCGGTTGTTGAAACTTTCGCCGCTTTTGTTGGGCGCATCTCTTCCGTCGACATTACTTCTTTCTTTGCATACACGACTGCCACCCCCGTCTTAGTTGGGAAACCAATCGCAGAGTGGGGGGTGGAAGTTATCATGTTCAGCTCGCCTTGCGTCTCTCTACCGATCAGCACATCATGTCTTGACTTGACAGGCATCACCATGAAGTTTACAGTCGTTGTTCTTGAGTGCTTTTCGTCAGAAAGCGTGACGGGAAAACTGATTTGGCCAAGCGGGAAGACCATTTCGTTGCAAAAGCCTGACAGTGGATAATCAACTGGTTCAAGTCTCGCTTTGTCTTCATCGTCGAACTGGTTAAAGCACTGCTCATAGATGATGTCTGCTGTACTCCCCGGGTCAATAAAGACGTATTCAGTTTCATAATGGCCAATGATACCGGTGATGACGATGGGTCGTGTGGCTCGAGGACCCCCGCGCACCACCGGGAAAATAACCTGCTGTTCTTGCCATGAAGGCTCATAAGGTCTCTTGCCTTTTTCTCTCGCGCTATACCTTGGTCCGTTGACCATGTGGGTCTCTAAGCGTCGAACTTTCTTGTGATTTCCCTCATCGTGGCGATGGAGCTGTCGAGTTTCTTTGCGCACGTTTTTCACCAAGTGGCTCAGCTTTCCACTCTTCAGCGCTCTCTCGATCTCTTGACGTAAGCTGTAACAATCATCTGTTAAGTGGCCTGTATCCTTGTGGAAATCACAATACAGGTTGGGGTCCTGCCCCTTTTTGTTTGTCATAGACCTTGGAGCCTTAAAATCATGGTTCTCCGTCATTAGCACCTCTTTTGGCGTTTTTATGAGCGGAGTCCAATGCTTTTCTCGATTATCATCTCTGACTGCCTTTCGATAGCCGATGCGGTCAATAGTGTCTCGCGCGTCTTCTTTGTAGCGGGACCGTTCTTCATAACGAGGTCGTTCACTATAACCGCTGGAGTGATTGGCCTTCCACCCAGGGTTTTTGCCTTTGTTTCGTCTGTTGTCGTCGCGCGAGTGACCCCCTTTAGAAAATCGATCTTCAGAACGATAACTGCTGTTTCTGGCGAGTGACTCTTCAGTTTGCGCGACTATCTTCGCGGCTTCCATGAGCTTATCCCATTCCTTGGGCATTCCATCTTTCCCAGTGATGGTTCTAATTAGGCTATCACAGCGGATGACTTTCTTGAAATGGCAGCGCATGAGTTGTTCGCTTATGCCACCGATTTCCAAACACTCTTTGTTAAAGCGAGTGATAAAATCTTCCAAACCCGCGTTATCTCTGCGCCAGATATCTTCAACCTCGGCTGTGTCGCGCTGGTATCGTCTTTGTTGACTGAAGTGACTCAAAAACTGAGTCCTGAAATCCACCCATGATTTTATCTTTCCCGGAGGAAGGCTGTCGAACCAGGCGCGAGCAGCCCCCGTAAGTGTTTGGATAAACAGATGGCACCACATGGGCATATTCTATCCTCCCATGCAGCCCACGCTTGTGAAAACTCTGACGTGATCATCGGGATCAGTCAATCCGTTAAACTTTCCGACTGTCAGAGGTAACTTTTCTCTCTTGAGTGGCGCAAGAGAGATTTTTGGAATGAACTTGGAATGCTCTACAGCTTCAGCTGGTCGATAGGCGAGGCGGAAGTCTTGCTCTGCCTCTTCGGTGTACCCCATGTGCTGCCTTGGTTTGTAGTATTCGTGATTTCTTTGTAAACGATTGAAGACCGAGGATTCTTCATCGTTCTCCCAAGTTGGATCATTTGGGTCAGTATTTTCCCATTCATTGTTCATGTTGCGCGGCGTGAGCCGGCTATGAACTGGACCTCTTTGGACGTTTGACGGATCGTCATAGTAGCTTTCTGTTTCTCCCCGTGTATCTCGCGTGTCGTGCACGCTTAGTCTCCTGGTAGGGGGAGGTCTATTCGTTCTGCCATGGATGTTTTGCTGCGGGGGTATCTGGCGCGCCCCCTGACTCTGTCCCTGAGGAGTAACCAAGGACGGTTCTGCCGTTAAGACTGCTTGTTGTACGCTCAAGGATTGATATGCCTCGTTAATGGTGGCAAGTTGCTTGGCGTACCATGAGGCTAGAGTTTCGCCCTCTGGTAGCCCTAGTAGCGCCGAGATGTTCTGAGGTGGAGCTGGGTTTGAAGGTCCAGCGCCGTTGTTTCCTGGGGTTGTTGTTTGAGTGATGCGGGTGAAGCTCCCGCGCGGACCCCCAGTGTTGGCTACTTCGATTTCGCCGATTTCTTCAACCTGTTGTGGTTGGATGTTTTGATTATCCACCCCCAATGCTGCATTCGGGTTTGCTCCAAGACCAACAAACTCAGGAATGATTCCTTGACCGGCCATGATCGAAGGAAGGAAAATTACGAAAACTCAGGAAAGAAGATGAAAGTGTTTTATAGAAAAAACCGGTGGGCGCCAATGAAGAAACACGGAACTAATTAAGAGACTAATTAGTTTGGTTTATGTTCCTACCATAATGGTTAATATTCTTTATGGTTTCCTGAGCTCCTTAATGACTGGGTTATCTGCAAAACAGAACACCGTTACTCGTTAAGAGGGGAATGTGGGGGGTTTCCCTCTTAACCGGGCTCCGGCGTGAGAATAAGCGACTGCTTTTTGGGGTGATAATTAAGTGTTAAGAGTGAGAGTAGAGGGA
Source organism: Helianthus tuberosus (assembly GCA_030545235.1). Lineage (NCBI taxonomy): Eukaryota > Viridiplantae > Streptophyta > Magnoliopsida > Asterales > Asteraceae > Helianthus > Helianthus tuberosus. The sequence goes on from CM060395.1 coordinate 63,079,321, forward strand.
ATGGAATGTTTAACCTGTGAAATGAGGTCTCTATTTATAGCCGGAGAGGTGTAAGAGGATGTGGGCTGATGGGCCTTGGGCCGGAAGGCGACAACATGGAGGATATGCTCCTTGTGTCACTGGTGTCGACCGTTAGTGGCTTCTAGGAGCTTTCTGGAGCTGGCGCAATGTGATTGGAGCCACGTGTCATTGTTGTCGGCCTGGACGCCCTTCTGCCATCAGCAGGTAAGTGGAGATCGTGGGGCAGTTGTCTCTGCCCTATGATTGGTGCCATGCAGGCGTCCTTAAGTACTTTTTGTCTCCTGCATGTCAGATGATCGTGGAGCACGATTGAGCAGAGCCAGAAGGACGTTGATTGGCTCTTTTCTTCCGCCACTTGTACCTTGTGTACTATCTGGAGCAGCCTTGCGCTGCTTCCCTGTGCGATTCTTGCTGGGCACGTAACTAACCCGCGCGGGGTTTGGGTGACTGAGTGCTCCTTCAGTATGCTAAGTGCTGCTATCGGAGCTTCTTATCGTCTAGGCCTCGCGCGGCGTAGAATAGAAATGGTCTAACTCGCGCAAGGCTCGTGGTAGGAAGTTTGTTGAATAAGGAGTATGGTCCCGCGCGCAACCTTGACGGAGGTTTGCGCGGCTTTTTTGGGACCATACCCCTTCACATCCCTTCCAATCCACCCGACCATTTTTTCCCCTACTATTATACCAAAGAAAGCCCAATGACTTAACATCCGAGATAACTTGAATACTATTCACGTCTATCGTCTTGAAAACCTTCTCGTTTCTCGCCTTCCAAATTCGTCAACACGCTAGCACTAGGATACCGAAAATGATCTCTTTCCTTTGGCTCGAACATCCCAACTGATCAACTATAGATTGTATGTCCTGGAAAGAGAATAAAAAGATCGGTGGGAGATGACACCACCGAGCGTTCCCCCTCCAAACAACATCGGCAAATAGGCACGCACAAAACAAATGGTCAACCGTCTCGTCTGCGTCTTGACAAAAAACACACGTACAGTCGCCTATAACTATATTTCTTCTTCTAAGAGCCACCTTCGTAGGGATCCGATCTAGACAACTTTGCCACCAAAGAATGTTACACCAAAAAATGAATTTTATATACTAAATAATAAAATAATATATGTTTAAAAACCTCTTTTATTACACAGGTTGAATAAATATAATTTTAAATATTAAATAATAAAAAGATCTAATTTTAATTTATAAATTAATATTGAAAGTTATATACAATTTGTTTAAAAATTATGTAATAAAAGCGATATAACAATTTTTTTAATAATGAAAACAAAAATAAATAATATATTAATACAAAGTTTGGTTTTGGTGATAAATAATTTGGATATTTAAAAATATCTTAAATTAACAATTTAAATTTAAGGATAATATTTTATTAGAAAATTAGAAGTATTATATTCGACATTTAAAGTAGGATAAGATTTAATATTAATTTTTATTTATTTAGTAATATAAGATAGAAAAAAGTATGATTGAATAGTTGGGAGGTTGTATGATGATAAATGGGTTAACGTATTATAATGTCATATGGTTTTGGTTATATATTTTTTTGAAATATTTAAAAAAAATTAAGACTTATTATTAGTAAAATCATTGATTTTATATTTGTAATTTTGTTTGATATTATTTTATTAAAAACTACATATTATACATATAATTATATTATGTCTTAAATTATTAATGTCATCCAAAATGTTTTTCAGTTTTATGTCTAGCATTATATATACCATGGTAAAAGTTTAAAGTTTCTTAAAGATAATTACATCATCGAAAAAAATAAGAGTAAATTTGTATATTACAAATAAAAAGTAGGTGTCTTGTCATGTGATATAGAAAATCAAATAAATAATATTATAAATGAGATTTATACATTAAATTTAAACTAAATAATTATCTATACTTAAGTAGAAGATATTAAACAAAATAATATTTAGTAGGAGAGTTATCTATCATTAATTAGAAGAGATTAAACTAAATAATAATTATCCATAAGATATTAAACTAAATAATATTTTGTATAAAGGTTATATATAATTAATTAGAAGAGATTAAACTAAAATAATAATTATCCATAAAACATGGCCTAGTATGATGACAAGTGTCCCCTAAATTGTTTCTTTTATGATATAGTACTAGTAGTAAACCCCGTGTGCAAACACGGGTAGTTTTTAGAAATTTTGCATACCCCATTTTATTAAACGACGAATGACTATACATCACTTACATAAGCCATTTTGTGTCAAAATATGAAAAGATTTCTTAACAATAAAAGCATTAGAGTTTCTCAACAATACAATGTCGAAAATAATCAAATGATAAAATACAATTATTACAATGCAACTCGTCGTTGGACCAAGCCGAGGATAAAGAATGTACAATTAGTCGATACGTTCATTTTTATACCCAAACAGATAAATGTGAAATGATCATGTGGTTGGACCAAGCCGAAGAGACAAATACAAATAGAACTTAACGCTGAAAAACCTTAGCAATCGTTGCAACAGTAATAATATATATTGATCTATTTTACAAGTTTTTTATTCATCTTTCATAACACATATTTTCCAAACTCTTTTATAAATAAAAACCAATTTAATCAACAAAAAGTAATAGTAAAACACGTACTTGACTTACCGCTAGCTTTGGACCTTTAGCAGCCTAGTCTCGTGAGCTTCCACTTCCATATTCAACTCCAGCTAAAACGTCATGCGTAAATCTAATTTTCAAACGTATGTAAAAACGGAAGGCGTAAAATAGTTTTTACGTACGTTTGACAAATGTTTTTACGTAAGTTGTCGAATGTAAAAAAAAATTTGCGCACAGCGTCGAATGGGAAAAAAAATTTACGCCCCTTATCGTCGGTCCGAGCTCCTCTAAACATCACGCGTAAATCTATTTTTCAAACGTATGTAAAAACGGTACGCGTAAATGTTTAGTTTTTACATACGTTTGAAAAATTGTTTCTCGTACGTTGTCGAATGTAAAAAAATTCGCGCACGATGTCGAATGTCAAAAAAATGTTTTTTTATTACACATGATAAAAAAATGTTTTTTACGCCCCTGATCACCGGCCCGAGCTCCTCTAAACGTTTGTGGAATGTAAACGCTCTGTTTTTTTCTTTAATTTCCGTAGGTGTTGGGGTTTTACGTTTAAACGATGAGGAGAACAAACAAAAAATGAAGATCAAGCTCAGAGATTGAAGACGTTTTCTTTTTATACATGTAGTCTTTTTTTTTTGTATAAAAATCATATGTTATAATTAATTCTTTTTTTAATGGATAAACGTAATTAATGTTGACATGAATAGTGATGTAGTCTATGACGATTAATTGTCAGTTTGACAAGTTGATATGAATAATAAACAAGTCAAATTTTCGAAAATACCCTTATTGTACTATATATTCTTTTTTAATCAACAAAATCAGTACAATACAAATCAAACTTAAACAATTCAATCTCAACCACTCAGACATGAGAGATCTAGGGTGGATAATGGTTCATACGGTTCTCGCATCTAAAGGTGGTTTCTATTTTACCCCATCCATATATATATATATATATATATATATATGGTGAGGTTCTAGAGTTAATACTAGTGTATTTTGTGAACTGAGTGAACAAATCATGTCCATTGATTTTCATCATTAAATCGTAAAATACACTAGTGTATTTTCATCATCAAATCCTTATCCTTGACTTACACTTGTGTATTGATAATCAAGGGCTAGAATTAGTTCACTAGTGTTCATTATCAAGGAGGTTATTCACAAATGAACCTAACCATATATATATATATATAGAGAGAGAGAGAGAGAAACGGGATCAGGAGAAAACACTCAAAATTGTGAGAACGGTGAGAATGCATCCTGGCCCAACACGTGGCGCGCGGTATAATTAGGGGGTATGTTTTTTTTTGTCATTTTATCTTCTGCGTTTCAAGTTCCGCTTTTCACAATATTGTTTTATTTTTGAGGTTTAAGATTTTTGACGTTAACCAAATTCAATAATTAATGGCGTTTAAAGGTTTCATTGTATTAACATTTTGGCGTTTTTCAAATCGTATGCCATTGGAACCCCAGAGGGTTAGGAAATCTATCTGAATGGCGTTTTTCAAGGCGTTTTAAACAAGATTGCCCATTGTTCTATTATTTTTTATATACATTTTGGCGTTTGTGGTATCTTGGCGTTTTACAATTATAAAATTATATTACAACCACTGGGGAAAAATAGAAGCGACGAAAATAAATTAAAAATCCTAATCGGATCTCTCTTCACATTCTTCACTGTCATCAGTCTCTCTCTTCTTTAATAGTACAAGAACTGTCACCAAATATATGGCGTTTTATGTAAAACTTAACAAACCCATCGGTTTAATTATTTTGCCTGCTCGTCCGTTGAAGTGGCTTTTTGTGGATGTTTGGGGACATAGATCTATGACGTGTGGGTGGGTTTTTCGCTTTTTCTTCATCTTGATCTTCATCTTTATAATCATCCCACTCTTCAGTGTCATTGATCTCTTCTCCTCATCCAAGCCTTATTCAAGAACAAAGAACACAAAATGACATTCGATTGTCATCAGTATCTTTTTCTTGAAGATTTGTCCATCTCATGCAGCAAAATCTTACTGAGTTACTCCCCTCACCTAACAATCTATCCAGTGAAACCTCACGAAGAACAATACTGAATATCCAAGAAAGCATATTAGCTATCTTTGATTTTTTTAATTTTTTGGCGTTTTACAGTGAGTGGTATTTAGTAGTATTGGCGTTTGTTTGTTTGTTTTTTTTTATTTGATTAAATAGAAGTTGCTGAGAGGTATTGTTTTATAGGATTTCTTTTGGCGAGGTAGGTTAGGCGGTGCATTATTATAATAAACTATTCGTCGTTTCAGTTACTGTTTGTAATTATTGTTTTTATAAGCTTTTATCTCTGAAGTCTGTAACACGTCCCGTCTTTCAAGTTTGGCGTTTTAGATTCTAATATAATAAATTTTCCGTCTCTTCATTTTTACTGTTTTGTAGTTACTGTTTCTAGTTACATTTTCAAGTTTGATTTTTATTTTTTTTTATTTTTTGGGTTTTTTATAATATTTTTTCCAAAGTAATTTTATTATAATTTGGGAGTTTTTGGGGCGTTTTACGGCATGATAGCGTTTTAACAAACATTTGGTTGTCTGACGTTTTTATTATATATGACGTTTTTATTATATAACAATCAACTGAAAAAGAAAATTAAAAAAAGAATATATAAACAATTGATCTTCCAAATCTTCACTGTCACCAGTCTCTTTCTTCTTTTTTGAATCATCTTAACTGGCTGTTTCGACTTTCGTATGATTCATTTTGTTTTTTTGTTTTTTAAGTAGTTTTTTTTTCGCCGTTTGGAAGCACAAAGTCTGACATCAGCATCTTTTTCTTGAAGATTTGTCCATCTCATGAAGCAAAATGTTATTGAGTTTACACCCTTCAGCCAACAATCTTGAATTTTCCAATGAACGATGTTTGATTTTTTAATTTTGGCGTTTTACCGATAAAAAGAACGCCACTAAATAAAAGCACCTTAAAACTCAAAATTTGATCATGCTAAAATCAATAATGTTTTACTGTATGAGATGGACAACATTGTTAATCCTCGGTTAAGAAAGATAACAGGCAATGTTGTCCACCCCATACAACTAAACTTTATTGAAAACAAACCTCAATAATGTTTGTATGTTTTGGCGTTATAAATTGGATGGAAGTTGAGGATAAAGTCCATAAGATTTTACTCATTGAAATGGACAATATCCTCACTTAAGGATTTTTGTCCATTACATTGAGTGAAACCTTACAGACAACCAAACTGAATTTCAAATAAACGTTTTGGTTTAGAAGATATTTGATGTTTCGGTTTTTTTGGCGTTTCTAAGTCGAATGGTATATATTAAATATTGTGTTTGGGGTTTTGTGTATGTTTTTAATTGAAGGTCTGAGATGTTATATATATAGGATTTTTTGGCGGTTTTTTTAGGCGGGATTTTATTATAATTAAGTTTGGCGTTTTATATCTAATGACGTTTTTAGTTAGAATAGTGTGTGCTATTTGTTTGGTGTTTTATTTCATGAGATGGATTTTGTGTGGAGATGTCAAAAGACTTTTTTACCCTTAATGAAGCGCGTCCACGTAATAAAATTGATGTTTTTTTTATGAAAACGCCACCGCGCCAATCTAGTCCATAGATTGTTTTGATCGGACGATTCATAAGCGTTCTCACCGTTCTCACACTTTCCACCGTTTTCTCTAAATCCTGACCATATATATATATATATATATATATATATATATATAGGGTAAGATTCATGCGAGAACCACCTTTATTGCGAGAACCGCGAGACCCAATGTGAACACAACCTAAAATAGCTAAAAAAACCCTAAAAAAACCTAACCCCCAAGCTAAATGCTAAAAACTAAAACCCCCAAAATACCTAAAAAAAACCTAACCCCATCCCATCCCCCCCCCCCCCCAAAAAAAAAAACCTAAACCCCCCTCCCCCACCCCCCAAGCTAAAATGCTAAAAACTAAACCCCCAAAAAACCTAAAAAAAATCTAAAAAAATCAAAAAAAAAATCTAAATTTTTTTTAATATTTTTTATGTTAAAATCGCTACTTTTAGTAGCAAAAAAAAAATAAATTTAAAACAATTTTTAATTTTTTTTTGCTACTAAAAGTAGCGATTTTAACATAAAAAAATATTAAAAAAAATTTGTGTGTTTTTTAGCTATTTTTAGGCATTTTTTGTTGTGTTCACATTGGTTCTCGCAATAAGGGGTGGTTCCTAACGGATCTTTGTCCTATATATATATATATATATGGTTGAGTTCATTTCAGAACTCTAAATAACTATAGAACTTTCAGAACTCCTAATAAACAATCATTTTATATATAAGTTTTTGTATTTAGGATCTTTTTATCATCTATTATATGTATTTCTTTGATTACATACATGTTAAAAGTAGTTTACATATGTTTAATTGCTAAAATTATATATATGTGTCATAACTAATTACACATATGTAAAAAACTAGTTTACATATGTGTAATTATAAAATTACATATAAAAATGATAAAATTACTCTTAGCATGTATGTAATCGTAAAAATACACATAATAAATGATAAAATTATCCTAAACATAAAAATATATAAATAAAAATATTGTTTATTAGGAGTTCTGTGAGTTCTGTAAATATTTATGGTTCTGAAATGATCATGGCCATATATATATGTAGAGGATCCTGAAAAAATGGTTAAAAGTGTGAGAAATATTGTGGAGATGACATGTGTCCTCAATCTAAATTAATTCAAAAGGGTAAACAAGTAATTTTATCATTGATTCAATTAACTGATAACATTTCATAACAGTCACCCTTATTTATAGGAATACAATTTTTTTTAAGAGAAAAATGCCCGGATAGTCCCTGTGGTTTCGCCTTTTTTCACCTATAGTCCCTATCTTTCTAAAACTACTTGAATAGTCCCCAAGTTTTCGATTTTTGTTCTCGGATAGTCCCTGGGTCTAACTTCAGTTACTTTTCTCAGTTAAGTGGGTGTTGAAATGACCAAAATACCCTTTCCTTAAAAGGCCAAACCATAGGGACTATCCGGGCACCTTCTCTTTATAAAACCCATCCACCCTTCATCTTCAACATTAAGAAACCCTAATACCCACACCCTGCTTCTCTTTAAATCCACTACTAAACACCCCTGCAGTTGGTGGATCGTGTTTTTGGTTTTATCCTCAAAAATAAACTTATTAAAAAATAGATGAAAAAAAAAACATGGACCACCTTAATCACCCCCATGATGAAACTGAACAAGTACAACTACAACTACAGCTAAGATGCAACTGAAAACGTACAACTCACAACCGGTTGTCGAATATTCCCCTGAATCTGAAAAACCACCGGACTACACTCCGGTTCACCCCCAAACTGAAACAAAAACCGGGGATCTGGTTCACTCCTCACCTTCAAGTGCAAAACCGCCGCCGGTTTATCCACATCATTTCCAAGTTTCATCCACCCATTTTGAAACACAACCGGTTTAACAACCGACCCATCAAGATTAACCACAACCGAAACCCGACCCATCATTTTCCCGCCATTAGAGTACACACAGCTCTGGCCCATACGGCCCGTATAGACCGAGACGGTTAAGACGACCGGTTTGGATTGGACACGGCGGAGGGCGGCGGGGTCGAGGTGGAAGTTGACGGCGGAGGAGGTGGATTCCGATGGGGAGGAGTCGGAATAGGAGAGTGGGATGAGGGCGGTTTGTGGCGGGAAGTTTTTGATGCGGAGTTTGTAGTAGCATGGGGTGGCGGAGGAGTGGATGCCGGTGGTGGAAGCGATGGGTTTGGTGGTGGGTGGGAGTTTGAGCGAGAGTGATTCGATGATTAACCGGACAAATGGGCATGGGTCCATCGGAAAGTTGAAAGCTCCGGTGAAGGTGATGATGAGTGATGAGTTTGATTTGAGAAATGTGGTTTTATATTAGAGAAAAATGCCCGGATAGTCCTTATGGTTTGGCCTTTTAAGGAAAGAGTATTTTGGTTATTTCAACACCCACTAAACTGAGTAAAGTAACTGAAGTTAGACATAGGGACTATCCGAGAACAAAAATAAAAAACTTGGGGACTATTCAAGTAGTTTTAGAAAGATAGGGACTATAGGTGAAAAAAGGCGAAACCACAGGGACTATCCGGGCATTTTTCTCTTTTTTTAAAGATCCATTAAGATTCTGTGAGTTATCGTTCATCAATTATAAAATCTGAAAATCACAATATAAAGGTTTTATAAAGTGTTATATAGTGATGGGCGTAGAATGAAGGTTTTTATATAGTGTTATATTTAAGGGCTTTTATCTGCAAGCATTATGTATAACACTACAACCACCATTCAACAGTTCATAACACTGTAATAAATATATAACACTACAAAACACCATTCAATAGTTTATAACACTGTAATAAGTATATAACACTACAAAAGAAGACATAACACTACAAATCTCTATAAAACACTACAAATAGTATATAACACCATATAACCCTTTTATAACTCTGTATAACACTAAAACATTATATATAACACTACAACCACCATTCAGCACTGTAATAAGTATATAACACTACAAAACACCATTCAACAGTTCCTAACACTGTAATAAGTATATTACACTACAAAACAAGATGTAACACTACAAATCACTATAAAACACTATGAATAGTATATAACACCATATAACTCTTTTATAACTATGTATAACACTACGGAATTATATATAACACTCTTTACCGCTCGATTTTGATCTTTTCCCTAAAAAAAGAACGCCGATGAATGTTATGGAACCCTAGAAATTAAAGGACGATAGACGATGAACAAGGATTGTGGATTACGTTTATAACACAACGATGTTTTTCGATGATGATCTTCTTCCATGAAATCTGATTTTTGAGGAGTGAAATCGCGAATTTGTAGGGTTTTGATAACTGGTGTGCATATGAAGATACGACTTCCTATTTTCAAATGGATATAAAGACTCTATTATCCATACAATTTTCAAATCAGTCTAAGGGGTTGTTTGTTTACCTCTTAATGAGGCTCTTAATGGTTCAGACCTCTTACTGGTCCAGCACTTAATGGTTCAGACTGTTTGTTTCACGAGCAGATGTCTGAATGGTTCAGAAATTTGCCTCTGAATGGTTAAGATTTATACAGAGTTTGAATGGTTAAGACCTCTAATCTGAATTGGTCAGACATTTGCCTCTGAACGGTTAAGCATTATACATGCTCTTAATGGTTCACCTCTTACTGGTTCAGCACTTAATGGTTCAGACCTCTTACTGGTTCAGCACTTAACCATTCAGATGTTGCCAAACAGCCCCTAAAATAATAAAACACAATTTACAATTTGGTCCCTATAGATCTCAACCATTAGATCAAAGATCGAATGGTGTAGTTTCTTTCTTACTCTTCTCACAAAAAAAACATCTTTTTTACAATAACCTTACCATATATATATATGGGACCGCTAAAATGAAAACCACCTCCAGTTATAAGAACCGCGGGAACCAGTTCCTAACCATTAGATCAACAAGATGGATAGATGAGATTAAAAGTAACTAAAATGAATATTAAATACATTTTGTCTTATTATGTCTTTAGTATTTTAATCCAAAAGGGTAGTTTAGTAAAATTATTATTTTTTTGTGTTTTTGTCTTTATTATTTTTTTATTACTTTTTTGTTTTATTATATTACTTTTTATTTTTTTTAAATAATTTTTTTATTAAAAGCATTTTTAAATTCAAATTTTTTAATAAGACAAATTTTTTTGCGCGCCGGTTTTTGCACGCCGGGCTTTTTCAAGCGTCGCTTTTTAACGCGCCGTTTTTACGCTGGGCTTTTTCAAGCGTCGTTTTTTTAACGCTCCGTTTTTTCAAGCGTCGTTTTTTTAACGCGCCGTTTTTTACACTTTTTACGTTAAACTTTTTAAACTTTTAACGCTTTAAGTTTTACGTTAAAAATTTTACGTTTTATGTTTTACGTAAAATTTTTACGTTTTTACGTTTTACGTAAAACTTTTAACGTTTTATGTTTTACGTTAAAATTTTTACGTTTTATGTTTTACGTTAAAATTTTTACGTTTTACGTGAAACTTTTTACGTTTTACGTAAAACTTTTTACGTTTTACGTTAAAAAGTTTACGGTTTAACTTTTTTTTTACAAAAACTTTTTTACGCAAAAACGAACGCACACAGAAATCGCAAACTCGGGAGGTGTCTCAGATATATTGTTATCATCATCGACTAGGGGGAAAAAATAAAAAAACCAACAAGTCGTACATTCCCGAATCAACAAACAGATTCACATAAACAAGAATCATCTTTCATCAATCAGGATCACAACAATTCAACCCGGTTAACCATCTCGACACCATTCATCTTGCATTAATCATCCTTTGAACATGATCCATATACCTTATTTTGATCCTAAATTATCATTCATCTTGAGCAGGAACAATACCACCTCATTTTTATTAAATACAACAATTGTTTAACAAACAAGCAGTCAACTATGATGCAAGATCAAAAACCCAAAAACCCAAACAGTGGCATAAAGACTGACCAAAGGGTTTTGAACGGGCGAGTGTGTGGCACTCGTCGGAGCTGACCGCTGCCGCTGCCTTTCCGAACCGAGACCCGAACGAAACTGAGCTGATCGGTTTAAACGCTGAACTCGAGCCAAAACTAATTCTCAAACCGAACATAACTCAGATTTGAGCTAAACAACATCAGCCGCAACAAGATCAACATCACTTTCATTCTTCAGGAAATAAAAGGAACCGGAGGGGGGGGGGGTTGTTGTTTACCGGGAAATTTGTCGGACCGAAATACAGACCGCCGCCGTGAGCGGCGTCTCCGGTCGTCGGCTCCTCGAACCATCGTCCTCTTCATCTAACCTTGTCACCATCATCGGAAAAACGAGCAAAGTGAGGGGGCGCTATTTCCGTTGTTCAGATTCACCACAGCCGCCGCCGTTAGCGGCGGCGCCGTCTTCATCCGTCGGCGGCCCATGCTATGCTGGTCACCGGATATGCCGCCGGTTTTAAACGAGAAAGGGGGAGCTGATGTGGTATGGTTGTCGGATCAACCCAGCGCCGGAGATGGAGTCCGGTCGTCGGCCAAGCCATCGAAAGGGAACAGGGTAATAGGTTGTTGGTGTCTGTGTTGTGTGTTTGATAGGATGAAGTTCCTTATTTGTGGGTGAAAGATAATGGAAGAAGAAGGGTTGAGGGAGTGTGTGTGCGCTCGCCGGAGGAGGAAAGCACCGCCCGGAATCCCTATTTCCGGTCGCCGGTGAGATGGGAGAGAAAGCAAGAAGTGTGCGGTTGAATATTATGAGTTTAGGGTTTTATTATTTGACAAAATGAAGGTCTGCAACTTTAATATTGGACATTTAAATAGGAGAGATGAGAGATGATAGATGATAGATTTGACTTTTAAGGGAAATGACCAAACTACCCCTTTTTCTGATTGGTTGAGAGTGGTTCTCGCGGTTCTTACAACTGGGGATGGTTTCTATTTTAGCGGCTCCCTATATATATATATATATAGAAGAAGGTTAACGTACATTACGGCTTAACGTACATCACGTACGCGACCAAAATACGCACGTTCATTTGAAAATCACGCATGTTATAAACTCAAAAAACCAACATGCGTGATTATCTCATATAACATGCGTGATTATTTAAAAAATTTCAGACCGCCTGGGTTTGATCAATTTCATCCAATTTGTTTCAAATTTCTTTTCGTTTCACTTCAAATAGGCTATTGTTCGGTCAATTTCATCGAATTGGGTTCGAATTCATCATTGATTTTGAAAATTTTCATCAAAAAATCGACACTCGAATTCAAACCGTAGAACAGAAAAACATGACCAAGCTTTGATTCAGACCGTAGAACAGAGGATGCAGGAACATGAGCAAGCTTTGATTCAAACCGTAGAACAGAGGATGCATGAACATGACCAAGCTTTGATTCGATTAGAGTCAGATGGCAGTAACAGTGGTTTCAGATCGTAGAACATGGGATGCGATTTTTGAACTAGGAGGTAGGGCATGAGTGATAACGTGCGTGATTATTTGTTTGAACATGCGTGATTAGGTTTTGTTGAGTTTATAACGTACGTGATTTTCAACATAACATGCGTAATTTGGTCGCGTACGTGATGTACGTTAAGCCGTAATGTACATTACACTTTCTCTCTCTATATATATGTATATATGTATGTATATATGTTAATTCATAACATATGGAGGAATAGTGGCTTTTTTTGTCTTTTATTTAAGATTTTTCATTTTTATAATAAACTTTGGTTTATATAATTTTGCCACAAAAGTTAAATGAGTTTAGTTTGAGTAACGTTTTTTTCCGGATTTGGTCGTCGTTCAGTTGCTACTTAGCACGATATTTGGTGGTAACATTCGGTCCTTCATTTTATTTACCCCCTCTACTTTCTAATACGTGTTGGTATAAATTCAACTTCTTCTACGTTTTACGTCACATAAGTCACTTTGTGTTACAAATTCGTGTTTTTATTTTACGTTTTTTTCGCGGTTTTGTTCATCGTTAAACCCACCCCTCGCAAAACTGATAGCACAATATGGTTGATAAAGTGTGACACATCAAATAATAGATAAAACAATATGTCAAAATTTTGAGAAATAGGAATTATGATGAGATCATCTTTGTGCTCTTTCACAGATATTCCAAACTCAACTTTCTTTAGTGCCATCGTCATCTATACATGTATTTTTCTGTCATTGTAAAAAAGACAATTTCATAAAATGGCTTCATGACATTCACGACATGTGTAGATGCGTGAATTCCAGGGGAAAAGTATTTGGATCAATGTAACTATACCCATGGCTTTATAGCCTAGTGGCATCTTGGGGGTGTGATAAGACTTTGGGACCAATAGGTCCTGGGTTCGATTCTCACAAGGGGGGTTTTTCCCATATTTATTGAGTTTCCTCCTGAATTGGTGTATAGGCATTATGCCTAGTGAAGATGGATATGATCGGGTGGTTCCGCTGGTGGTACGATGAAACTCCAGTGGTCCGTCAGTGATCCAAATTTGCCGTTAAAAAAAAAAAATCAAAACTCATTACTAAAGTGAAGTAGACCTGAAAAATTTTACACATTGGATACATTGTTGTAAACAATGGGATCAAAACTCCTTATAAAATGAACCAATCGAGGAAATTTGATGCACCATTATGATCAATTGGACATAGTTGTTATAGGTTATATGCACATTTGTAATAAAACTAGGTGATGCGTTGCCAGCGTTGCGAGGCGATGACCGAATAATTCTCAACCAATTAAAAAACAGTAATATAGTTTTGCTAGAAAGAAAAAGTAGAAAGAGTGTTAGGCTGCTCCTTGACACGATTTTGAGCTGGGGGCAAAGTCATATTTTCATTTTTACTTGAGGGAAAAATCCTAATTTTTAGCTACGGGAAAACCGTATTTTTATTTTGCACTGGGGGCAAAAACGTAATTTTGAATTGAGGGTGATATCGTAATTTTTAACCGAAGGGAAAATCGTAAATTTTAGCTGGGGGCAAAAGCATAATTTTATTTTGAACTGGGGGCAAAGACGTAATTTTAAACTGTGGGCGAAACCGTAATTTTAAAGTGGGTATAAAATAATAAACTGGTGTAAAATCGTAATTTTGAGACCGGGGGGGGGGAGGGGGGCAAAATTTTTTTAACTGGGGCGAAAACGTAATTTTGGCTGACGGTAAAAGCGTAATTTTTTACCGAGGGCGAAATCGTATTTTTTAGCTCGAGGCAAAAGGGTAAATGTATTTTGACGTTGGGGCAAAACCGTATTTTTTAACTGGAGGCAAAAACGTAATTTTAAAGTGGGTATAAAATAATAAACTGGTTGTTCCAATGGGTATTGCTCGCCGCCCATTTGAACCAATGGTAGGAAAACACTATTCCAGGGCAAAAACGTAATTTTAAAGTGTTTATAAAATAATAAACTGGTTGGTCCAATAGGAAAGGGCCGGCCGCCAATTTAAACCAATGGCAGAGAGATACTATTCCCTGCCATAGTAAATGTAGATGTTGAAAATGTAGATGCTCGCCGCCCATTTGAACCAATGGCAGGAAAACACTATTCCGGGGCAAAAACGTAATTTTAAAGTGTTTATAAAATAATAAACTAGTTGGTCCAATAGGAAAGGGCCGCCCGCCGCCCATTTAAACCAATGGCAGAGAGATACTATTCCCTGCCATGGTAAATGTAGATGTTGAAAACGCAATATTATTGTTTAAAAAAACATCTTCTTCGACAGTTTTAAATAAATACATTCAATATCTACGCAATAGTGTTTGCCCCCTATTGGGTTAAACGGGCGGCAAACTGAATAGTGCCAGGCAGCTGTCTGGCACTCCCATATTGGCCCAACAAATTTACGATTTTATCCCGCTTTAAAATTACGATTTTGCCATCAATATAAAATTATGTTTTTACCCCCACTTAAAAATAAATTTACGCTTTTGCTCCCTGCTAAATATTTCGATTTTGCCCCCGGTTCAAAATTACGATTTTGCCCCGTTTCAATTTACAGTTTTGCCATTAGTTTTTTTCCCTCAAAAATACGATTTTGCCATCAGTTCAAAATTATGTTTTTACCCCCACTTAAAAATAAATTTACGCTTTTGCTCTCAGCTAAAATTTCCAATTTTGCCATCGGTTCAAAATTACGATTTTGCCCCGTAAAAATTTATAGTTTTGTCATTAGTTTTTTTTTTCTCACAGCCAATTTACGATTTTGCCCTCAACTTAAAATTTACATTTTGTCCATCGTTTTTGTTTGTTTTCCTGGTGAAATTACAATTTTGCCCCCAGTGAAAATTGGCACTCATGCCGGCAGCTTCCTGGCACTCACCCATTGGTCCATTTAATTTACGATTTTATCCCTGAATTAAAATTATGATTTCGCCCTCAGTTATAAATTACGTTTTTCCCATCGTGTTAGTTTTTTTAGCAAAACTATAAAGATTTTTTGTTTTAATTTGTTTACTCGATTTAATTTTTTTTTGTGTCAATGAGCTGCCTAACACTGGCTCATTAGTCCTGAAAAATTACAGTTTTGCCCTGAGCCCAAAATTATGGTCTTATCATCGTTTTAGTTTTTTTCCAAGCAAAATTATAGTAGTGTTTTTTTAATTGATTGAGAATTATTCGACCATCGCCCCGTAACACGGGCGTACATCAACTAGTTTACATATAATTTGCAATTTTTTTAATAGTAATAAATGCAATTTGATGGTAGAATTGAATATTACATTACTTATTTTATTTTTTTGTAATCCTTTGAACCCTCCAAGGACAAGGACTTTCATAGTATTAATAATAATACCTCTTTTATCGGTAATGCAATATCCTTGTAGCAACAATTTTAATTATAAATTGATTTCTTTATTTACCGATTGCTTTGATGTGTTATGGGTATGTCTGGCAAAAGTAGCTGGTGTCTAGAAGCTGATGGCTAGAAGTTGTTAGCTGGTAGCTGTACCTTTTTAGATATATTTAGTGTTTGACAGAGTAGCTGAAACTTTTAATAAAATTTATAAAATGACCAAAATGGACATAACTAAAAATTTTAAAAGTTTGTGCATTAAAAAATTCATTATCTTTAGAGCTTAAAATAATCATTTTTTCCCTAAAAGCTTGTAGCTCATTCTAAACGCTACTAGTAGCAGCGTTCAACCAAAAGCTTCAAGCTCTTAACCTAAAAGTTTCAAGCTCCTTCAACCAAACAAGACTTTTTATTTAGTAGGAGTTTTTTCTTAAAAGCTTAAAACTCCTAAAAGCTCCATGCGAATAAGACGACCATGTAACTAAATTTTTGAATTTCTTTTCTTACTTTTCATACATATTTAACTTCTTATTACTTATAAATTTTCACAAATCAATTTTTCATCCTTCATTTGGTCCAGTCAATGACCAAAAATCTTTCACACACTTCTTAAGAAAATCTATTTAGAAAAAAAACACACATATATGGAGAGGGAGAAGAAATATATTCATTGGACAACTTATCAAAAAATAAGAACAAAAAAACTAATCTTGACATTCCAAGTATTTTTTATTAATGATTTCATATCCTTACCGAACCGGAACAGCAAACACCACTAGTCTGCTTTGGTACATGCGCACAGCCCTGTTTGGGACCAGCCGCTTTCTAGTCGGACCGGTTGAATCTGTAAACCCGTATATGGTGTTGGTGATTTTTTTTTTCATGGTAAACCACAGGACTATTTTCCTTTGTGTACGCGCAACCTTTAATATATATACCACAGATAAGAAGTGAGGCCTTCAATCCAGAATCCATAGCTCAGAAACGTAGCTTTCGATCCCCAGAAGCATTGGATTTTCTATACGAAATTACTATTCATAACACTACGCATAGAAAAGTTCGAGGGGTCGGGCGCCCCCTCGGACTAAGCCTAAGCTGCGCCAATGCCCAGAAGCAAAGGCGTCAGCATCCATTTCAATAAAAGGGTTTAAAAAAATGACTTGCATTGAGACGAAAAACAAATGAAAAGATCATTGGCAAAATATGATTTCCCTGATTTAAGGAACTTATGCAATTGTGAAAAGCTTGTATACACATATATATGCATCAATACTGTGAAATATGTATATACGGACACTGTAAGGAATTTACATGATATGTGAGCAGGCAAAACAAAATGGTCAGAACTCAGACAGAACTCAGAAGGCCATTTTAATGTGCAAAAAGAAAGCGCAAACAGAAGGCTGATAAACAGAAAAGAAGAACAAGAATGACCATCAACGGCTGACACTGGTTCAGATCAAGATTTAAAAAACCAACGTTGGTGCAGGCGGCCACATGAACCTATCCATGACTACGCAAGTAAGGTGCGGACCATGATTCACATAGCCTGGGGCTGGCTGACAAAAAGGATCAAGATTTCATGGACCATGTTGGTGCAGCCGCCGACAGATGGGTTGGACCAGATTCAAAATTGCTGGCTGACTGATGAAGAGAGCCATGGGTGTTGCAAGGCTTCACTAGCTGTGGGCCGGTTTTGAGGATTAATTTCTAGTAAATTCTTCACAAAATCAAGAAATAATGCATCGGAAGCTTGAAGTTGTTCTTCCAGTGACGTTTTTTGTGGGATTATGTATTCCAACTGATCAGTTTCCTGTGTACATTAGAACCAAACATATAAAATGAGATCGATCACATCAAATCTTAACAACTTACATGTATTTTTCTAATTGTATTTATATAATATAATGATTTACGCACTACATATTTCATTTTAGAAGATTATGCAGCAAACAAACCTCGTTTATGTGATAAAGATCGAAATCTTTGGTGAAATACTTGTCCGTTTCTTGCCCATTCTCCAACATCTCAATATCGATTGGCCCGAGCATTCCGATCAGTCTTGCAAGCAAAATCACAAGCTCATCGTTTGGGAATAAAACCTGATTTCACATAAAGGTAACATAATCAAGTTAATTACTGCATGTCATCACTTTGAATGTCAAAACTTTATTTAGCAGAAAAAGTGTATATATATAATTATTACTTATTCCTATATGGTTTTAGCAAGGAATTTTTTTTTTTTTTGTATTTATCATACTTGTCATACCCAATTGGTGCAGTTGTTTCCGCACCAACTAAATAGCTTAATACCACTTTTGAAATTAAAGTAGGAGTAAAGTACACGAATGGTCACTGTGGTTTACCAAAATTTTGCATACACGAATGGTCCATGTGGTTTGCACTTTGTAATGCGTTTCGTCCCTAGCCAACAATTCTAAGTTAAGGACTAAATGTGTTACAAAGTGCAAACCACAAGGAGCAACCATGTACTTTTGGAAAAAAGTTGAGGACCATCCGTGTACTTTTGAAAAGCTAGGGATCAAATCCAAAATTTCGGTAAACCACAGAAACCATCCGTGTACTTTACTCTTAAAGTAGTTTGTTTGACATTCAAAGTCAAAGGGGAACAACTAATTGAGAATGAAGAACATACATCACCCGTATATAGCTCTGCTAAAATACAACCAAGAGACCAGAGGTCAATCTTTTGATCATACGAAAGCCCGATAATAGCTTCTGGAGCCCGATACGATCTAGATTGCACATATAATGACAAATTGTCGTTTTGGAAGCAGCTGCTTCCAAGATCAATGACCTTAATCTCACATCTGCTATAGCTTTTGATAAGAATATTTTCAGGTTTTAAATCACAATGAATGATCCCCAATTCATGTAAGTACTCCAATGCTTCCAAACATTGCCTTGTTATCACCTGATTTTGACTTTCGAAAGTCAACATTTTGTAAAAATCACGGTAATTATACATTAAGATAGTAGCAATTCACTAATTCATCGAACCTGTAGCCTGTTCAACGTAAAGTATGGCTCCCCACCACATTCTTTGTTGTATTTTTGATATTCGTATAAGTTTGCACATAATAATTCACACACAATTATAAGATGTTCCTGCAAAATTTCAAAGAACATAATAAGAAGAGTTAGTTACGTTTTCGTCCCTATGGTTTGTTGAAAATAACCATTAGAGTCCATTAGTTTAAAAATTGCCAAAACAGTACCGGTACATTCACTTTTGGAACAATTACAGTCCACCTCCATAAACCCCATCCAATTTACCATTAAGTTTTTGGTGAAAAGACTAAAATACCCCTCATTTAAAAAAACAATATATAAACAAATGAGTTAATCACATTTTTCATCCCTGTGGTTTGTTGAAAATAACCATTACAGTCCATTAGTTAAAAAATTGTCAAAACATGAAGTCGTAAAATGTGTTGGATTAAACTACCATCATAAATTCACCTGAAAATAGAAATAGTCGTAAAGACGTAAAATGTGGTGCTCATCTCCCGGATCATACTTGTTTACAAACTTTAAGAGCTTGATTTCATCTAAGCTTTGGTCAAAGAAATCTTTATCGTTCTTTATGATCTTTAGACAGACATCGATTCCCGTTTGGAGATCACGTGCCTGAACAACCTTACTGAATGCAGCTGAACCGAGATACTCGGTAACACAATATCGGGACCCAATCATACCGTTTAAAACAATTGGTAGATCCTTATTCTCTTCAAAACCCGTCCTACATACGTCATAAAAGCAAGCTATTCACTTGTTTCCATATATGAAGTTAAAAGCGGGTCAAGTCGACCCGTTTATACAAAAACGGGTAGGCCTGTAAGCGAACCAAACGTTCATGAACTTGTTCGGCGGGAAGTTCGTTTATGTTCGTTTATTTAATAAACGAACGAACACGAACAAAAAATTTTGTTCATTTAACTAAATGAACAAACATGAACACACCTTGTGTTCATTCATCTATGTTCGTGAGCGTTCGTCTATGTTCGTTTAAATAATATTAAATAAATAAATAAATAGTTATATTTGTATAAATATTAGGTTTTCTAACTACTTATATAAACATAACTTAAATAGATAAATAGTTATATTTATATGAATATTAGGTTTTCTAACTACTTATATAAACATAACTAATTAGTAATTGAGTTTTCTAGTTATAGAAATGAAATTTTAAAAATTTTCTTAGATCGTAATTGATTACTTACTTAATATTTATATAAAAAACTACTAAATTTTAGTATCTATGAGCCCTAATTTAGATGTGTTTTCGGATGAACTGTAATATATTAGACTAGTTTGTTTGTGTTCACTAATGCTAAATTGTGTTTGTTTATATATGTACAATATAGGTAGAGGATCCTGTAAAAAGTGCTCAAAGTGTGAGAAGTGTATTATAACACTATATATAATACTATATAACACCATATAAACACCGTATAACAATATGTAACACCATATAATACCATATAACACTATGTAACACTATATATCATTATATAACAAATATAACACTATAGGTTGTCTGATAGCATGTCTATGATAGATGTATATTGTTATATTTGTTATATTATGATATATAGTGTTACATAGTGTTATATGGTATTATATGGTGTTACATATTGTTATACGGTGTTTATATGGTGTTATATAGTATTATATATAGTGTTATAATACACTTCTCACACTTTAGGCCCTTTTTACACTATCCTTACCCTATGTACAATTACGTTCATTTGTGTTCGTTTATGTTTGTTTAATAAATGTTAATTTATGTTTATTGAAATATGTGCAGTTAATTTCTTTTGTTTATGTTCATTTGTGTTCATTTATGTTCGTGAACTGTTCGTTTAACCATTAAATGAACGAACATAAACGAACATAAACGAACATGAACATGCCTAATTTCTTAATGAACGAACACGAACAAAAAAATGTTTTCGATTATATGTTCGTGTCCGGTTAAAGTTAAATAAACGAACACGAACATGCCTGTGTTCGTGTTCGTTCGGTTCTTTTACAGGCCTAAAAACGGGTCATTTCAGCTTGTACTAGTTTATATCGATTATCAAACGGGTCAAGTGGATAAAAACATAAAAGAAGTAGCCAAAATTTGGTTAAAATGGTTTTTAATTTTAAACGTTGAGTAAAGTACACAGACGGCCCCTGTGGTTTACCAAAATTTTGGATTTGGTTCCTAGCTTTCCAAAAGTACACATATTGTACATGTGGTTTGCACTTTGAAACGCATTTAGTCCCTAGCTTTTTTCAAATTACATGGATGGTCCCTGTGATTTCCCTTTTGTAAGCATTTAGTCCCTAACTTGGACATGCTAAAACCTTTAAATTTGTTGGCTAGGGACTAAATGCGTTTGAAAGTGCAAACCACAGGGGCCATCCGTGTACTTTTGGAAAGCTAGGGACCAAATCCAAAATTTTGGTAAACCACAGGGGCCATCCGTGTACTTTACTCTAAAGGTTTGTAATCAAATTTCTAATACACTATTTGTTAACAAAGTTCAAAAATCGTAAGTGGGTCGGCCCAGCCAGGCCCAAACTCTTTTGACCCACACTCTAATACACTATTTGTTAACAAAGTTCAAAAATCGTAAGTGGGTCGACCCAGCCAGGCCCAAACTTTTTTGACCCACACATAAAACAACCCATTTCAACCCGAACCCATTTTGACCCGTTACCTAACCCGCCTTTTTTGCCAATATACTAAAAAATAACTAACCGGTTTTTCCTGTGTACAATTCTTAACTCAAACACTTCATAATCATCCTCATTTGCATAGATCAAAAGCTCATCATTTGTGGCATCACGATCACCTTCTTTGACTTTCGCAGCGTCACTCTCATGATGTTCTTGAAGACTTCTTTCAAAGTTATCCTCAGAATTACTATCCAAGTCAAAGTCAACATCTTTCTCACCGGTTTGATCTTTCAGTTCATGGGTATTTTTAGATTCCCCAACAAGATAACAATCACAACTTATTTTATTTTCTTCAAGACACGAACTACACGCGTCTGTTTTACGCCTCGTATCAATTTCTTGAAAATCTTTCAAGTTAATTCCGTTACCGTTTAGGCCTTGCTCAACAAATTTTCCATCAAAATCGTAATAATCGGTGACTTTAACGCCATCTTTTACGTATCCAATAGAAGTCAAAGGCCATGGTTTATCAAGATAGTTAGTTTGACCAAAAGGGTCTACTATAGGATCATTAAACGGCTGAAAATTCTCGTCTTGATTCTCTTTATCTGAATTCATTACAAACTTATCCTCGGTTGGACCGCTGAAGGGATCAGAGTTGTCGAATGAAGGTGGCATTGCATAGTCTTCATCTCTCTGTGTGTACCAATTTATGTCGTTTTGTAAGTCAAACTCATGGTAATCGCGAGCAGTACCGAATTGGGACAACCTATCTGATGAAGCCTGAGAACTAATCCCTCTTGTGGTTTTTATTCCATATGGATTTGTGAATTCTGCATAAACCATAATCACCAAAAGGGCAAAATTGTCAATAACCATTCATGTCGTTTAAAAGGATAACGTATAACTCAGCGTGCATTATAGTGATGAGCCCGTATAAGTCTTAGGTTGCGGGTCACGGCTCTGATATTATAATAACGGTAACTTGTTTTCTAAGTTTATTCATAATTAACAGAAAACCTATGAGTTGCTAATAACTTCCATTAGTAGCTATTAGACTGCTAATTTTGGGCTTTTCGACAGCTACAATTGCGTTAACAATCTTGACCAAATTATTACAAGTATGGATTGCAATTCAAATCATGCTTAATATCTTGTGAGGTGAACTACGGGAAGCAACAAATTAAATTATAAATCTTGATGACATATGCATCGCGGGAAAAACAATAAATTTAAACCAAAGACGAACTATAGGCCCGAATCCATAGTAAAATAACTGATACAGAAATAAAGTTGAATTAATATAGAACAATTAAATCAATTGTAATCAAAACACCCCCATCAATGAACTAAGATGGAAAAGAAACTTCTTTTATAGTTTTATAACTTTTATTGATCCCTTCCAAAAAAAAAAAAACTTTTATTGATCATTTTGTTTAACCAAATTTAACCAATAAATTATAAGATACAATATAAATTAGTAATGGAGTAGTATCAAATGCAAACCACATTTCGTTTACAAACTGTAAAAACCATTTAAAAAGTGTCATGTGGCATCCAACCAATTATAGAGAAATGGTAAAATGATAACCTAAATAATATCAATTATCTTGAATTCCTTATAATTATGCTAACAAGCAATTAATTTTTTATTTGGATCTTCCTTTTGTTTTCAATATGCTGATAAAGAAAAGCGCTGATATCATTTCACATATGTGCTAAAATCAATTATCTTGATTAATTTTCATGTGCTAATATAATTCAAAAGTGCTACTTTTATGTATGTATTGTTTTAGTATGTGCTAATTTAACTTTTTTTTAAGTGCTAGGATACTAGTTTAACTAAGTTTCGCCTAAAAGTTAATTAAGTTTCTTTGGTAATTATCCCATTGTAATCGTATTATCGTATAAATAGTTAGATCGATAACACACAATACGTTATATAAACAATGAATCTTTGGAATTAACCAGAGCAAAACCTTTAATCACTAATTAATTAATAAAATAAAATAAAAACAACAACAAGGATGATCCTTCATATTGGATTGAAATGAACTTAAAATCAAAGTCAACCTAGAAAATGTGGTCCCAAATCCAGTGTAAAATCACTGAACTTGGAATGAAATTAATTTCACACAGAACAAACATAAATAATAAACAAATTAATTTTATAACAAAAACATATATATACTGATAACAAAAAGAATTTAATTTTAAAACAATCAATGAATAAAAAACAAAAAAAACAAAATTAGGGGTACCTGAGGAGCAGAAACCGGAAATAGAAGAATCAACACTCACAAACTCATCATCCGAAGAACCACCACCGCCGTCCTCCGCCGTCAGAAGCGGCGGCGACGGCGGCGGAGAAGCAGGAAAAGTGATGGGGAAGACGAATCGCTGGAAATCGAAAGAACCCAGATGGGATTTGTCGATAATATCATCCATGAGTGCTGATTCGGAGTCAAAGAGGCCATTTTGCCTCAAGAATTGGAGCACTTGTTCGACGTCGGTGAGGTCTTCTTCCATGGCGGATGAAAGAGGGAATTTGAAAAAGGGGGCATGATTTTGATGGAGTGAGAGTGAATTATAGAGGGGGAGTGGAAGGTAAACGAGAAGAATTCCTGCAACAACTTTGAAAAGTAAAGAAAAAGGAGTGAGCAGAGAAAGTGTCTCCTGTTTTGTTTTTTTACGGTGAATGGAAAGAAAAATAAGGGTGAGAGGGGCACTCCCCTCTTACGGGAGTCCCCTCTCTTACGCACACCCAATCAGGTTATGCCACGTCAACTCCCCTCTTAAACTCCTTTTGCACCCCAATTTGATGGCGGCGCTCCTCTTTTAGGGGAATTGTTTTTTTATTCAAAAAAAAAAAAGGAAAAATGTTGATTGGTTGAAAATGAGGGTGGCCCACCATCTCCTCTCTCTTCATTGCGGTGAACAAGCCCCGACCCAACTCGCCGATTTCGGTCCCCGCCTTGATGGCGCCGGTGTTCCCGAGCGGGGACTTGGGTCACCGCACCCACTCCCCGCGAGTGCCCCGATCACCCTAAAAATGGTGTTACTATTCCAACGCCTCTAAAATCTCATATTCACACTCCTACATATATACGGCTCGTATAAATTTATACGGTCACGGGTCGTATAACTGATTGTTACACAAAAAAATGTCAGTGAATGTTTTTTTGTCCGTATATACGGGCCGTATAACATTATATGACCAGTATAGAATGTTATACGACCCGTATAGAATGTTATACGACCCGTATAATGTTATGCGACCCAAACTTCTTATAATGTTATACGGCCCGTATAATGTTTATACGATCCGTATAGAATGTTATACGGCCTAATATTTTCTCTATGTATACGAGTCGTATAACATTATACGATACGTATAACATTATACGGCCAAATATTGGTCATGTTAAATTATTTTTAGGGCTATAAACGAACCGAACGTTCAGCGAACAGTTCGTGAACCGTTCGGCAGGAAGTTCGTTTATGTTTGTTTGATTAGCTTAACGAACGAACACGAACAAAAAAATTCATTCGGTTAGCTTAGCGAACGAACACGAACACATGTCTCGTTCATTCGACTGCGTTCATGAACGTTCGGTAATATGTCCGTTTGATTATATTAAAAAAATAATAAATAATAAACATTTTATCTAAACATATTGAAAACTTGAAACCCTATTTTTTCTAAGTTAGCTAAAATTTGGGCATTCTAAGACATTTTTAGGGATAATTATGTCTAAGTAAGTTAAACTTTATTCATCGTTTGGTGGTGTTGTAGACTTCTTGTGTTTTAATTTATCGTTTGATGGTTGTATTTAACTACTGATACCCAATGTTTAAGGATAACAATGTTTTCATTTTTTTTATTTTCAAATTAAATGTTCGTTTGCATTAATTTATATTTGTTTGCGTTCGTTTGTGTTCGAGACCAGTGTTCACGAACTGTTCGTGAACAATTGAATTTCCTTAACGAACGAACACGGACATAAACTTATGTTCGGTATGCGTTCGTGAACAGTTCGCGAACATGTTAATTTCCTTAACGAACGAACACGAACATGGCCTTGTT
This sequence comes from Helianthus tuberosus, assembly GCA_030545235.1. NCBI lineage: Eukaryota > Viridiplantae > Streptophyta > Magnoliopsida > Asterales > Asteraceae > Helianthus > Helianthus tuberosus. The sequence continues at coordinate 63,105,121 of CM060395.1, forward strand.
CGAGTTCGTTCGGTTCGTTTACAACCCTAATTATTTTATACGGGTCATATACGTTATACGACCCGTATACAGGGTGTGAAAATAAGATTTTAGGGTGTGGGATTATGTCACACCCCCAAAATCCACAAGCGGAGTATCACCGCAGGAGGCGTGACTAACCAGGATCAAGCCACCAATCATATTGAACAATGTAAAATATTAAGGATAAAACCAACCACAATATAATTGGTGTCCAAAACAATTTAACCAAGTTCAAGTTATCAGTGGAAGCATAAAGTGTAAAACCAAAACATAAGTTTTAAAGTTCAAAAGTTTAACATGGAACTCACCAGTCCATGTCCCACAACGACCTCTCCTTCATGTGCAAGCTCCAAGTAAAACCCTAACGACCTGCAAGGCATATAGTAACGAATCAACAACAAAGTTGAGCGAGTTCACAGTTGGTTGTCCAGTTTAAAATTGTTTCAAAAAAAACCACAAGTTCATTTGAAAATCAGTAGTTAATCAGTTCCTTGTTTCCCAAACCATAAGCAGTGGGGGCTACCCCATGTTATCCACTAGACCCGTTACCATATCGACCACTGACTGAAGTAAGTTGGTGCCCTAACGTCAATGTCTATAATCATTGACTAGTGCCCAGATCCATTAGTTCACGCCCGTCCTCTGCGGCACGGTGTGAGACTTGTCAAACCTAAATAGCGCTATCTAACTAATGACCCGCTCGCCATTGGCCCGACGATTAAGTCGATATAAAAATGAGGGACTTCATGATAGAGATTTTGGTCTAGTATCAATGTTATCACCCTTCAATAAAGAGGAAGTGGTACGTGTCCCAAACCAGGAGATCACGCAGGTTTTGATTAAATCCTTAGTACATGTTATCACCCTTCAATAAAGAGGATGTGGTACGTGTTCCAAACCAGGAGGTCACGCAGTTTCTGTTTAAATCCTTTAGCCATTCCCAACCACCGGGAATCCTATGCCTTGTAGAAAGTGTGAACTCACCTTAGGTTAGCTCGGCAGATACACGAAAAGGTCACGTGAGCTATATGTGGTCAACCACGTCCTAACATGGTTACCATACAAGTCAGGTCTAGGTTCAAGTAGTGCACATAAGTTTTACACATAAACTAACAAGTTACAACACGTAATGATCATGGCAAACACATTCAACACGTTAACAGTCCAGTACATATCATATCCGAACTTGTGTGACTCAAATGATTGGGCTCGCACAAGTTTAATGGCTCAACAGCCTTGTGCGCTTCACTAGTTGCAGCCCAATAGTATTCGGCCCAACTTGTTGTGCGTCCAGCACAACCTTGTGCGACTCACAACGGGTTGTGCGATCCAAAAAATCCCAGCCCATTACATCCTAAGCCCAACAGCTTGTACGACCTAACTAATTAAACAAACAGTTAACTTGTGCGACCCATCTAATCTTGTGCGATCCAACGTAACTTGTGCGATTGGATTTTGGGCTATTCAGCCCATCAGCTTAAACATTTGTGTGTGACCCAAGACTTGTGCGATCGGCACCACCTTGTGCGATCCACTTGTCTTGTGCGATCATGCAGTTCTAGGTTGTACATTGTGCTTTATTGATTGTACCTAGCTTGTGCGACTACACTTGTGCGACCAGAGCTTGTACGATCAGATCAGATCTTGTGCGATCTGATCTTGTGCGACTAGCCTTATGTGACTGATTAAATCTTTCCTAAATTCATGCAATCGGTTACAATCAATTCTAATAGTTTCCTATTCCCTATCCAGTCGATCAAACATACTAACAGTTTCCAAGTTTTCCTTCATCGATCAAATCAAACATTTATCATTAGATTCACATGAACCCTGACCATTCATCTAATCATAACAATCCATCTTAATCCTTATTAAATCAATTAGTTTGGTTAATCGTTAAGATGCAATATTCATCATGCCACAATCCGAAAACAGAAACATAAAGACCGATTAACATCTACTCGGTTCTAGTTCAAAACATGCAAACCCGAATCTTATGAACATTATCATATAAACCCTAATTCCAAATCAACACAAGTTTCACAATTATCCTATAGATTCGGTTCGATCATTTAAAGGCATCAACCAAATATTCATATCTTGTTCATACATTACCATCACATCAAGAATCATTCATCATTCATGCAAACAACCCTAACTATCACATCAAATCATGGAATCATAATATCATTTAACAAAACAATGATCGTGAAACACTAACCGGTTAGAAGATAGGATGAGGGGTGATCCGAACAAGAAAGTCTTCGAGAGAAGGGGATGGGATGTCGTCGGCTTCAAGAGAGAGGGATGAGAGAACTACGGTTTGGTGTGTGTTGTGTTTTGCAAGTAATGAGGAGTATACTCCTTCCTCATGAGGTTATGCACAACAATTGGAATGGGCCGAACCCATTTCGGCTGCCCTTGTGGTTCGAGTGTAAAGAGTGTGGCTCTAATGGGCTTGTGCGATTACATTACATACATACATTACACAAGATCACATAACACGTAACACTTATTCATTAAAACAAACATATCAATTTGCCACATAGAGTTCATACACGTTACATTAAACACAAAAATAGGTCCTGAAATGCGAGTTGTCACATCATCCCCAAGTTGAAAAAAAATTCGTCCCGAAATTTAGCGCATGGTTACTGAGGAAGCTAGTTAAGTTGCATGCTTTCATGGTTTTCTTGGGGTGTCACATCCTTCCCCCGTTGGTTTGGAATTTCATCCCGAAATTCCGCAGTAGCTTCAGCCTCAGTAGTGGTTTCACTTTCCTCGAACAACTGGGGATACTTGTGTTTCATTTGGTCTTCTCGTTCCCAGGTAAACTCTGGGCCACGACGGGAGTTCCAACGAACTCGAACAAGGGGTATTCTGGTACGTTTGAGAACCTTAACATCTCGGTCAGTAATATCTACTGGTTCCTCGATGAATCGCAGCTGATCGCCGATGGTGAGTTCTTTGAGAGGAACTATGAGGGTCTCATCTGATAGGCACTTCTTCAGATTCGACACATGGAATACGTTGTGAACTCCACTGAGTTCTTCAGGTAGATTCAGTCTATAGGCCACCTTGCCAATTCTTTCAGTGATTTCAAAAGGTCCAACATAATGTGGATTTAGTTTGCCTCGCTTGCCAAAACGAATCACACCCTTCCAAGGTGAGACTTTGAGTAGCACTCGATCCCCAACCTGGAACTCGAGTGGTTTTCTGCGCTTATCGGCATAGCTTTTCTGACGGTCACGAGCTGCCGCCATTCGTTGTCATATTTGGGCAATCTTTTCTATCGTGTCGACGACGAGTTCTGGGCCAGTGATTTGACTGTCTCCAACTTCTGCCCAGCATAAAGGTGATCGGCATTTTCGTCTATACAATGCCTCTAACGGAGCAGCCTGGATGCTGGTGTGGTAACTGTTGTTATATGAAAACTCTACCAAAGGTAGGTGCATTTCCCAGCCGTTACCAAAGTCAATTACACATGCTCGAAGCATGTCTTCGAGGGTTTGGATGGTGCGTTCAGACTGCCCATCCGTCTGAGGATGATATGCTGTGCTCGTGTCTAAACGTGAGCCAAAGGATTTATGCATCGCCTGCCACAGCTCAGAGGTAAAACGTGAATCACGATCGGAAATGATAGAGGTTGAAACCCCGTGCCTCGAAACTACTTCCTTTAGGTAAACATCTACTAAAGTAGAAAACTTATCCGTTTCCTTGATAGCCAGAAAATGTGCAGACTTGATCAGTCGATCCACTATCACCCAAATGGTATCATTTCCTCGTTGAGATCTAGGTAAACCAGTAACGAAGTCCATGGAAATTTGCCCCCACTTCCATGTCGGGATCTCTGGTTGTTGAAGTAGACCTGATGGTTTATAGTATTCAACCTTGACTCTCGCACAAGTCAAGAATTTTCTAACATAGGTTGCTATGTTAGCTTTCATGTGGGGCCACTAGTATGCAGTCTTAAGATCGTGGTACATCTTATCCGAACCAGGATGTACCGAGTAACGAGACTTGTGTGCTTCATCCATCATAAGCTCACGTAGATTTCCATAAAATGGAACCCAGATGCGCCCTCTTACGTAGTAAGCGCCGTATTCCTTTTGCTCTAACCGTTTCTTTGATCCTCGCAGGGATTCAGCCCTGATGTTCTCTGCTTTCAATGCTTTAATCTGAGCTTCTCGTATCTGAGTAGGAAGACTAGAGTGGATGGTAACCTGTAACGCACGTACACGCTTAGGTTTAGTCTCCTTTCGACTGAGGGCGTCAGCCACAACATTGGCTTTGCCCGGATGGTACTTGATCGCGCATTCGTAATCATTCAGAAGTTCGACCCATCGAAGCTGTCGCATGTTCAACTCCTTCTGCTCGAAGATATGCTGGAGACTCCTGTGATCGGTGTAAATGGTGCACTTGGTACCGTACAGGTAATGCCTCCATATCTTGAGTGCGAAAACAACAGCTCCCAGCTCCAGATCGTGGGTAGTGTAGTTCCTTTCGTGAACCTTGAGTTGGCGTGATGCATACGCAATGACTTTCTCACGTTGCATCAACACACAACCAAGTCCTTGGATTGATGCGTCGCAATAAACCACAAAATCGTCTGTGCCTTCAGGTAACGAGAGAATAGGTGCGCTACAAAGTCTCTTCTTTAAGTGCTGAAACACGGATTCCTGTGCATCATCCCAACGATAGGTGACACCCTTCTGAGTTAGTGAAGTGAGAGGTTGCGCAATCTTCGAGAAATCCTTGATAAACCTTCTGTAGTAACCCGCCAAACCCAAGAATTGGCAGATTTCAGTTGGTGTACGGGGTGCAGGCCAGTTCTTGATCGAGTCAACCTTGGATGGATCCACATGAATCCCATCCTCGTTTACCACGTGGCCTAGGAAATGGACTTCACAAAGCCAAAAGTCGCATGTCGAAAACTTAGCATAAAGCTGCTCTGCTTGAAGAAGTTCCAAAATAAGTCGCAGGTGATGCTCGTGTTCCTCCTGACTCTTAGAATAGATCAGGATGTCGTCGATGAAAACAATAACGAACTTATCCAGGTAAGGTTTGCACACTCCATTCATGAGATCCATGAAGACCGCAGGTTAGGGCTGTAAACGAACCGAACGAACACGAACAAGGCTATGTTCGTGTTCGTTCGTTAAGGAAATTAACATGTTCGCGAACTGTTCACGAACTCATACCAAACATAAGTTTATGTTCATGTTCGTTTGTTAAGGAAATTCAGTTGTTCACGAACAGTTCGTGAACACTGGTCTCGAACACAAACGAACGGGAACAAATAAAAAAGAACGCAAACGAACATTTAACTTGAAAATAAAAAATAAAAATATTGTTATCCTTAAACATTGGATATAAGTAGTTAAATACAACTATTAAATGATAAATCAAAACACAAGAAATCTAATACACCACCAAACGATGAATCAACTTTAACTTAGATATAATTATCCCCAAAAATGTCTTAGCATGTCCAAATTTTAGCTAACTTAGAAAAAAATAGGGGTTCAAGTTTTCAATATGTTTAGATAAAAGGTTTATTATTTATTATTTTTTTATCTTAATCAAACGAACACGGACGAACGTAACCGAACGTATTACCGAACGTTCACGAACGCAGCCGAACGAACGAGACCTATGTTCGTGTTCGTTCGCTAAGCTAACCGAACGAAATTTTTTGTTCGTGTTCGTTCGTTAAGCTAATCGAACGAACATAAACGAACTTCCCGCCGAACGGTTCACGAACTGTTCGCTGAACGTTCGGTTCGTTTACAGCCCTACCGCAGGTGCGTTCGTCAACCCGAAAGGCATGACTAAAAACCCGTAGTGGTAGCGAGTTCTGAATGCTGTCTTGGAGATGTCCTCGTCTCGGACTCTCAGCTGATGATAGCCCGATCTCAGATCAATCTTAGAGTAGAAGCTCGACCCTTGCAACTGGTCGAACAAGTCATCAATACGAGGAAGAGGATAACGATTCTTCACGGTCACCTTGCTGAGTTCGCGGTAGTCAATACACATTCGTAAGGTACCGTCCTTCTTCTTCACAAACAAGACTGGAGCTCCCCAGGGCGAAGAGCTAGGACGAATGAAACCCTTGTCCAAAAGCTCTTGTAGTTGCGTAGACAGCTCTTCTAGTTCTGGTGGGGCTAAGCGATAAGGTGCACGAGCTATAGGCGCTGCTCCAGGAACTAGCTCGATTTGAAACTCGACCTGACGATGGGGCGGAAGACCAGGTAATTCCTTAGGGAATACCTCATGGAAGTCGCGTACAATCGGGATATCTTCTATCTTCTTTTCCTTCGTTGAAGTGTCAGTAACGAGAGCTAGGATAACAGTGTAGCCCTTTCGCAAACACCTCTGGGCCTTAAGGAAAAAGATGGTGCTCACCACAGTACCACTCTTGTCGCCACGAATAGCGAGAGGTTCTTCACCAGAACGAGGAATGCAGACAATTTTCTCCTTGCAAAGAATCTTTGCTCGATGATGGGATAACCAATCCATTCCAATGACGACGTCGAAGCTACCGAGGACGATGGGGATAAGGTCGATAGAGAAGGTCTGACCAGCTAAGACGAGATTACAACCCTTAACTATGTGTGTGGCCTCGAGACTTTTACCGTTCGCTAGTTCTACGACATGCTTGGTGTTCAAAAGTGTTGGGGTACTCTTAAGCATCTGACTAACTTTTAAGGACACGTAACTAGTATCGGCACCCGAATCAAATAAAACAGTTGTTGGGATTGAACCCTACCAGAGGAACAGATGATGTAAAGCCAAAACCGGATCAGGGCAGTGGATCCATAATAAGCAGCTGTTTACATTAGACTTTCCCCTTGGAAGTGATTTGAAGAACATCTGATGGCCAAACCACTGTTCTGTACAACTGCCGCCTTGCAACTGCTGATCACACTAAAGTACTGATGAAGATTAAAGGCTGAAGCTCAATCTTCTGACGGAATTCAAGCACTGCTGAAGAGTTAAAGCACTGCCCATTCAAGGTCTGGTCACCCTTTGAAAAAAGCACTGCTTAGATATCAGTGGTTGACTACATCAGTGGAATGAAGAATCAGTGTTTATACATCAGTAGTTAGTATGTAATCAGTGTCTGTATGAGCAGTAGTTATAGATCAGTGCTTATAGGTTGTTAGTTTGTTAGATGTCACTTTCATGGTGACGTCAGCTGAGATGCCTCAGTGGTTTGGTTTGCCTATAAATGTAACAGTACCCGGTACTGTTACATTTGATTGACTGAGTGGGATCTTCTCCTCATGTCTAATCCTTTCATCTTGTGTGCAACCAACCTTGGGGCATCAGGCTGAGGGGGAGTTTAGTTTGTAAGCATATCTGTAATCTTTTGCTTTGATTTGTAAATCTTTTGACTCTATGAGAAGCAATTGTTTATCAAACTATTTTCTCCATTTGATTGTGTTTACAAAGTTTGTTTTCATTTCCGCTGCACTTTACATGTTTTCATATTCATTGATCATTCATTTCAAACAAACAAACACTATCATGAGAGCCTCCGATCCTAACAATTGGTATCAGAGCCTGGACAGTCAAATTCGATCTAACAATCAATTTGACATAACAGTTCGCCTCAAAATTCATTGATACTAAGGTTGGTTGTATATAGTTGAAAAACAGAGTACCGAGTAAATCATGTTCAAAATGGTTAATCAAAAACTATGTAAATCAACCAAGTTGTCATATGACACACAAAATTTCACATAACAAGTGATGTCATGCATAAATCACCAATAGTTTCAGATCTGGAGACTTGTCTGATGACTTTGGTGTGATTATTCTCTTTACAAAATTGATTTCAAATGTTATTATGAAGTTTGTGTTGTTTTCATCATAGCTGCAGCTAAGGTGTTCACCTCATGGTTGACAAAAGCCTATGTGCGGATAAAAGCACTAGTGTCCTTGTTAACATAAAAAGAGGGAAATCAAAACTTTAGTGATTTGAATCTTATGTATTGAAAAACAGGTTGACTGTCCTCTACAAGGACCAAAATCAATTGTGTTAAGAATACATTAAGAAAATCAACAGTCAAAATATCCAGATCATGAGTAATGTGAAATTTGGCATAAGCATGTGCAAAAATGACCAAATCTCTCAAAACATTGCTGAAAATGATTTTGGATTGAGTATTTTTTTTTCCTTGAAAACCTTCCAGTAAAAGTTTCAATACTCTTCTATGGAAAGGGTAAAAAGGGAAAGAAGAAAATTACAAAAACTCAAAAGTGTGTTTATCTCAAAACTTTTGAAATCAAAAGAAAAGAGTATAAATATAAAACACTTAAGAGTTCACAAATTAGGTTAACAATGGTCATCATGCAACTGTGTGCATTCACTGACTCAGGGAAATTCAGGTAACAAAAGTATCACCTATGATTAAACTTACAAAGAGGACTAGACAAATGTTCAAAAATTTTCTCCATGTGTCCTCAGGTTTGCAATCAACTGACAAAGAAAATGGTTCCAAACAGTGGTCAAAATGTATCCAAAAGTTTCCTACCACTGTTGTCAAACCACTGACCATTTTCAAAAACTTGTGAATGATATGATTATATACTCTATTGAAATTATACCAGATCCTTTTTGATACTATTCTCAGAAAATCCTTTAACTATTTTTTTGTTGTTCAAAGGATTTTCTCAAATAACCAGGATATATTATTCATTTTTTTTTTTGGAATAATATATTTGGAACTTATGCTTGTTTTTGTTGGCAATAGTTTCAGCTCCTGTCAGGATGTAATACCTTATTTTTTATGGTATTAGTGTCCTCATAAATGGGTCAAAAGGAAATGGTACATATGTCATGATCATATCATACTCAGGTTTGCTCCTAAATTTTTATCAAAGGTTGATTGCAAACTGTGCTTAAATTACTAAGGTACTCATGTGTTAATTGAATATTAAACGAAAATGAGTTGCCTTAGTAAAAAGTTTTCATCATCTGGGGTACTAAACCACTGTCTTTCAAAATTGACATGTGGCAAAACCTTGAATGAAAATCTTCAAAACTGTTGCTGAAACACCTGTCCTTCAGAGTTGTACTATTTACTCTAACCACTGTTGATAAAAATCCATCAAAAATGGATTGATATCACTTGTTTGCTACCTCAACAGCTGTTGACCAAAGTAGCTCTCCACCCTTGATTCCACATCTTCAACCACTGTTGATAAAAATCTGCTAACAGTGGATAAAAGTCAACACTGGTTAGCACCAATTCCTTTTATTCCTCCACTTTCACCTTTAAACAGTTGTTGGATCATTAAAGTCACCAACAGTTGTTAGCTCAGATGACTCACATCTGCAGCCTCACCTTTTGAACACCAATGCCATTTTAAGATTCATTCATGTTTCCATTCACTTGACAACATCAATTGAAAGGGATTCTTATAAAAATTTTATCCCAAAACCTTTGTCTTCTTACTGACTTTCTACCATTCCATCAACGAGTCATGTACCTTATAGCACTGAAAGACAGAAAGTTGGGTAGCTGTCATTTAAGAGGAGCTTCAGTAGTTCAGTGACAACAAGTTTGAAAACCTTGTGCCACAGCCAAAGGATGAGAATCTATTTGGCAAAAAGTGGGTCCTAAAAGAATATTGCATATGTTGAAGCATGGTTGTCAAGTTTTATCAAACTCAAAACAAGTACAAACATCAAGGTGTTATTAAATGTGCACATGCAGCAGATATTTCCAACCCCTGATTGAAGAATATTATGATGCTGATGTTGTTGCCGAAAAGTCCAACTGTTTGTAACTTCAAAATATGTTATTGAATTTTGGTATAGTTGCTCAAAAGATTGTTTTTATGCAGGACAGTCAAGTAGCTGAAATATATCATCAAAAGTCCAATATCTCATTGATTCACCATCATTCATTATCAAGACATCATCTTGTGAGGGATTGCTATAAAAAGGTTTGATTTCATCTTTAACATGTCCATCCTAAAGATCAGTTGGTAGATGTACAAACCTAAGAATTGGATTCATCTACTATTAAAAACTTGATCCCTATGATTGGAGTGCTAAACATGGATTAAAGCAAGCTTTCTTGTGTTCCATGTGTAAATAGCATAAAAATGTTTTTAGAAAAATCAAAAATAACCTTAAAAATAGTTTAAACTTGAATTTTTCAATAAATCCTCAAAGTCTGTTCAAAGCACTGATGGCATTAAAACTCTGTTAAATAGTAAAATCTATCCACTGCCAAAGAGTATCCTCTGTTTGTGCAAAACACTGATTTACAACAGAGGTTACACGTGGACAGATGTTATTCAACAGTTGTGTGCATCAGATGCCATCATCACTTTTTCAAATAAATGGCCTTACACCTGAAAACATTTACAAGGCTATCAAAAATTTCCAAAACAAAAGCAGAGGTTTCTGAGCAGATTTTAGCAGCTACCACTGCTCCTCGGATATCTGCTGCTGAGCCCACTGCTCAAGGTGATCACAGTAGTAACACAACTGCTGTGAAACCCACACCTAAATCCACCAAAAGACCAAAACAAAAGAAAATTCAAAAGCCCCCCAAACCTACAATAAAGGCAACTCTGGAAGATGAGATCCCAGAGCAACTGCCAGTGACAACACAAAAGTCACTAGAAACCACTGCTGCTACTTCCTCACAGCAGATGGTAGAAAGATCTCAACCCCAGCCTAAAACTCCTCCTGCTTCTTCACAAAAAGAACAGGTTGTAAGCATAGGGACGCCATCTTATGAAGCAATGGATTCACTTGAATCTAACTTCCACAGCCCTTCTCCCGGGGTAAACCCTCTTTCATCCCATATCCTCACTTCACAAATACCACCATCAATAATACCCTTGTTGCATGCAGTTGCTATAGCTCAGACACAAACCAGTTCCTCTCTATCACCTATCACTGAGAGTACACTCCTACAAGTGACTGGGTCTGATGCTTATACTTCTATTATCCCAGCAACAGTTGAGGAGGCTACACCCCTTGAGTTACAAGTAACTCTTGGTGGTAGTTCAAGTGAAGCAGCTACTACAAGTGCTGAACCCACTGGTTTGCACTTGGACAGTGGTTTCATCAATAAGACTTCCTTGAAGGCAATTTCTTCACTGAGAACTCTTGTGTATGAAGAAAGAAGTCCCCAGTACCAAGACAAAGGGGCAACAGTGGATGATTTTTGGGATACACTTCCTCAAATCAACCACTGTTACAACCACTGTTAGTGGGAAATCAGATGACCCCATTAAGTTGGGTGATGGTTTAATGTACCAAGAATTGACGGCTAGAATTGATAAACTGGATACATCTGTTGCAGAAATCAAAGACATGCTGCAACAGTTGTTGAAAGCACAAACGGTACCATCCACTGCTGCACCATCTCCAACAGCTACTCCATCATCTGCTCCTACTCTAGATGAGCTGTGGAATTTATTTCAACCCCTGCACTATCTTCGAAAGAGTTGATGATGCCAAAAAGGGGGAGAAAAATGACTCTGAGGAAAATCTCTCAGTAACTTCTGCTGAAACATCTGTCAAAGAAAAGGAAAAGGGAGGTGATGAAACCCTGAAAATTCAAGCAGATGATGAAGATACACAAATGAGGATCGTTCAAAGTCAAGTCAATTCAGCTGGTCTCAAAACCATCGCTGATATTAAAAGGGTAAGGGATGAGAGCAGAGCTTTGGTTGAGAAAAAGTTAGTTCTGCAAAAAGGAAAAATAAGAGGTTGGTACTTCATTAAAGAAGAGTCCTGTTAGAAAAACAAGGCAATCAACCACCACAGCTTCTAAAACTAAGCCAGTTACTACTTCAACCACAACTTCTGTTCCCACAAAATCACTTACACCTCCACCATTAACAACATCTGTCACTCAAACAACTGCCACCAATACCACATCAACACACACCACAACCACTGCCATCCCCACTAAATCAACCACCACAAACACCACCTGCTGCCATCCTTCATCAAAGAAGGAAACAAAGCAGATGGATGCAGAAATATCAAAAGAAGAACAAGCTTGAGAAGAATATATCATGAAGATGGTTCTTCAGACACTTAGAGCAGAACTACAAGAAACAGCAAAATCTCGAGACACTGCTCAAAGTTGTCATCACCAGGCCTCAACCTTCAAACTCATCATGCAAATAAACCTCTCCCAAGAAACCCACTAGGTTCAAAAATACTAAAGTGGAAGTCTGATCAAAAGACCCATGTATTGACTTTGCTCAGATCTAATGGTGTAGTGAAGCACATATCAAGGGAACAAGCACTGGGCCTGGGTGTTGAAGATCTGCAAGATCTCCTTGAGCTTACACTTTGCAGGGATGAGGAAGACTCAAGTTCCAATGACTTTGAAGCAGAATTTAAAAGACAAGCTAAGGAACTTCTGATGAGGTAATAAAGATCTACAAATAATGAAGGGTTTTGGCATCATCTGTTCCAGGGGGAGATTGTTGGGATTGAACCCTACCAGAGGAACAGATGATGTAAAGCCAAAACCAGATCAGGGCAGTGGATCCATAATAAGCAGCTGTTTACATTAGACTTTCCCCTTGGAAGTGATTTGAAGAACATCTGATGGCCAAACCACTGTTCTGTACAACTGCCGCCTTGCAACTGCTGATCACACTAAAGTACTGATGAAGATTAAAGGCTGAAGCTCAATCTTCTGACGGAATTCAAGCACTGCTGAAGAGTTAAAGCACTGCCCATTCAAGGTCTGATCACCCTTTGAAAAAAGCACTGCTTAGATATCAGTGGTTGACTACATCAGTGGAATGAAGAATCAGTGTTTATACATCAGTAGTTAGTATGTAATCAGTGTCTGTATGAGCAGTAGTTATAGATCAGTGCTTATAGGTTGTTAGTTTGTTAGATGTCACTTTCATGGTGACGTCAGCTGAGATGCCTCAGTGGTTTGGTTTGCCTATAAATGTAACAGTACCCGGTACTGTTACATTTGATTGACTGAGTGGGATCTTCTCCTCATGTCTAATCCTTTCATCTTGTGTGCAACCATCCTTGGGGCATCAGGCTGAGGGGGAGTTTAGTTTGTAAGCATATCTGTAATCTTTTGCTTTGATTTGTAAATCTTTTGACTCTATGAGAAGCAATTGTTTATCAAACTATTTTCTCCATTTGATTGTGTTTACAAAGTTTGTTTTCATTTCCGCTGCACTTTACATGTTTTCATATTCATTGATCATTCATTTCAAACAAACAAACACTATCATGAGAGCCTCCGATCCTAACAACAGTAACAAAGAAGTCATCCAGTAGGAACTTACCCGTCACAACGTTGGGATCATTCCTCGCTTCACCCTGACTAATCACGAAAATACGTCCCTTGGCACCATTGACATTATTGTCACCCCCATTGTTTCCATTTCCCTAGTTGTTGTTGTGGTTGTTCTGATTCTGGTTCCGCTGAGGACAGTCTTTCTTGAAGTGGCCTTCAGCACCACACTGAAAACATCCATTGTTGTTACCCCTCTGTTGCTGCTGCTGGTTCTGTGGAGTCTGCTGCTGTTGCTGTCGTCGCTAATTCGCAGGATAGAGGCTCCTGCAATCCTTGGCCGCATGACCATGTTTGTTACATCTCTGACAGTTGCCCTTAGTGCATGGTCCGTTGTGGTGAAAGCCACAATGATTGCATTTGGGGTGATTTCCCTTGTACCCACTCTGACCCTGATTCCCAGAAGACTGCTGACCGGGGCTCTTGTAGTCGTCAGTTCTCTGCTGCTGAGACTGAGACTGAACAGAAGTAGAACATTTGCTTGAATTTCCATCCCATTTGCGCTTGTTGTCGCTATGAGCATCTGAAGTAGTGGTAGTAGCACTAATACGTTTAGGCAGCTTGTTCTGCTCAACTGCCTGATCAGTGAGGCGATGGGATAGTCGAATGACTTGCTGGATGGTACCAAGGTTAGCCGGAGTTACATGGCTCTGAATCTCTGGCACTAGACCCTTGAGGTACAGCTCGATATGTTTGATAGGAGGATCCACCATAGTAGGGCACAATACATCCAATTCGTTCGATCTTTTCGTATACGCTTCGATTTCAGACCCCGTCATCTTCAGATTGTAAAACTCCACCTCTAGCTTGTGAATGTCGTTGCGATGACAGTACTCCTCCTTGATCAGATCTTTGAAGTCGTTCCATGGGGTGGCATTAGCAGCTGCCAACCTTAGCATTTGAACCTGTGCGTTTCACCAACTTAACGCAACACCTTCGAGTGTTCCAGTAGCAAATTTCACCCTACGAGCCTCAGGGCATTCACACATCTCAAAAACGGATTCGATCTTCTCAAACCAGTGGAGAAGACCTACAACTCCTTCTGTGCCGTTGAAGGTACTGGGTCGGTAATCCATGAAAGTTTTGAACGTACACATGGGAGGCTGAGCAGGTTGACCTGTCGCGCGAGAAGGAAAAGACAAGGTTAAGCACAAGAGTTGGTTCGCGAGAGTAGGATCTAAACATCCTAGGATAGGTCGAAATGGCAGGTTATACCTCCTGCAGGGGCTGCTGCGAGTGCCTCAGCAACTCGTTCGTTGATTAGAGCCGTCAACTGGGCTTGAGTCAAGTTCAGACGTCCACTCATGATCTTCATGTCAAAGGAAACACCAGTGAGAGAAGTGTCGCGAAAGTGCATAAGTGTGGAATAACAGAAGAGAGCAAGCACACACACAGGGTTTCAAGCGATGGTTGTTACGCTAACTAAGAATATCATGATCAAATGCACTACTTAAGCTAACAGGTAGGCAATACAAACACAAACCATATTACCTAAGATGTTGAGACTTGCACATGGAGCGAAGTGTCATTGTGGATCGTTAAGCATCGTACAGGTTATAGTCTGGTTTTGTCAAAAAGCTTTTCCCTTTTTAAAACCAAGTTCACTATAACCAATGGCTCTGATACCAATCTGTCACACCCCCAAAATCTACAAGCGGAGTATCACCGCAGGAGGCGTGACTGACCAGGATCAAGCCACCAATCATATTTAACAATGTAAAATATTAAGGATAAAACCAACCACAATATAATTGGTGTCCAAAACAATTTAACCAAGTTCAAGTTATCAGCGGAAGCATAAAGTGTAAAACCAAAACATAAGTTTTAAAGTTCAAAAGTTTAACATGGAACTCAACAGTCCATGTCCCACAACGACCTCTCCTTCATGTGCAAGCTCCAAGTAAAACCTTAACGACCTGCAAGGCATATAGTAACGAATCAACAACAAAGTTGAGCGAGTTCACAGTTGGTTGTCCATTTTAAAGTTGTTTAAAAAAAACCATAAGTTCATTTGAAAATCAGTAGTTAATCAGTTCCTTGTTTCCCAAACCATAAGCAGTGGGGGCTACCCCATGTTATCCACTAGACCCGTTACCATATTCGACCACTGACTCAAGTAAGTTGGTGCCCTAACGTCAATGTCTATCATCATTGACTAGTGCCTAGATCCATTAGTTCACGCCCGTCCTCTACGGCACGGTGTGAGGCTTGTCAAACCTAAATAGCGCTATCTAACTAATGACCCGCTCGCCATTGGCCCGGCGATTAAGTCGATATAAAAATGAGGGACTTCATGATAGAGATTTTGGTCTAGTATTAATGTTATCACCCTTCAATAAAGAGGATGTGGTACGTGTCCCCAAACCAGGAGATCACGCAGGTTCCGATTAAATCCTTAGTACATGTTATCACCCTTCAATAAAGAGGATGTGGTACGTGTTCTGTCACACCCCGATTTCCACGTGTCACCGGTGGGCCCGGTGGGGGAGTATCGTGACGTGGTTGGCAACATAATAGTCAAACAACACAATATTTAATATGCACAGCGGAAGCAAATTTAAAAGATATAATACAACCGAATTTAATATTGTAATATCAAATGTCACAATATTCGGAAGTTTATCCACAGATGGATCGAAAATAAAATAGAATTAATAGTTCAACAGACTTCAGGCATCTTAAGCTTGTGAGACTTCTATTGATGCTAAGGAGAAATCCCAGCCAATTACGCTTAGTACCTGCGTTTAATCTTTTTGGAAAAATACGTCAGTTTACACTGGTAAATACATTCAACTGACTCATTTTGGAAAATGATTGAAAATTGGTTTGGATGCACGTGGCATAAACATTTTATTTAACTTGGGAGAATTATTTAATATTATAATCTTGTGAACGAATTACATGTTCCTTGTGCGTTCAGTAGCCCGGATCTTGTCCGGGTTAAAGATCAATAGACACACCACAATATTCTTTTGTGCACTGACGGGTGTACGCCTACACCCCGCGCTTAAGTCGTGGCCATTTCGTAAAATGATGCCAGGGATATCCGGGACATGGTCATTAACCCCCCAAAGGCTTTAAGTAACAAGACTGTTTAAACGAGCCGATCAAATTATTCAATTAACCACCCAACGATGGAAGATTTGATGCCCGATCAAGCGGTATTCTATATACCGTAACCCAAGCCCGTATAGGGAAAATAAGTTAAAAGTATTTACCTGAGAAATGTATAAATCACAATAAGCAAATTGCAAGTAGCTTTTACTGGTTCTCCTAATCTGGAACAAAGGTTTATAATAACCTATTAGAATCCTAACGGGTCTTTAGTTAAGCTTAAGCTTACACCGGTTAGTTTCAATGATACGGTTCGTACGCACTATTAAGCGAAGACCGGATAGAATGTGATTTAGACCCGACAAGTTCAGAGACTTGTTTAATATGGGTATTTTATGCACACTCTGGATTTTGAGATAAAACCGATAAGGTTTGACCCGTGTCAGCTAATTTATGTAAACTTGTTACATAAACCGAACCGAACGCGCAATAAGCGTAACGGGTAATAATGAGAGCCATTTACAGGTTTCCTAAGTTAATATGCTCCATACATGTTGTGATATCCGTAATATATCATTTATTATGCCCGAAATGAATTTAATCACAAACTATGCCCCTTAGGGGTAGTTTGGTCATTTTAAAGGTTGTAAAAGAGTTTAAGTGTTAACCTGAGTTACAGGCCTGATGTAATCAGCAAAGATAATCAATTTGCTAAGTTATATCAGTAGGGTAAAGTATATATGTGAAATTTATCAATTATAACCAAACTATGCACCGTAGGGGCATTTTGGTAATTTCACATAAGCCGAAAAGCTCAAAACTGAAGTATGAGTTTAACAACTTTTGCTTACTGTTAAAATATTATAATTTACCTCAAATATCAGTAGGTATCACCCTTAGTATGTTTAAATTAGTTCTAGTACACACTAGGCGTTAAAAACGCTTAATTAGGCGATTAGAAGCCGTTTCCGGGTTCTATATAGAAATCTGATATTTTTATTATTCCAGGAGGTTTAAAATAATTTATTTATCATTTAAGATCAGTAGCAAAAGGTTTGGAGTCGATTACATATGTAAAACTCATTTTATGGCCCGTAAGGGCAAAACCGACAATTACCGGATTAAGCCTACGACTATGAGTTATGCTCAGCCTAAAATTAATTAAAAATCTTCAAAAATCCCAAAATAATATATTACATCAGTGGGTAAAGATTTTGGTATCAAAAAGTAGGCTTAACTAAGCGATCCGCTAATGACGCCGTTTTATTAACATAAGGCTTTCATTTTACGCTAACGAGCATAACTCTTAATCTACACCTCAAACTGATGTCAAATTTTGTATGCAAGTTTAAATATCAGTAATTAAATTTTCTACTCTTTTACATTTCCAAAAATCACGTTTTAAGGTGAAAATGGCATAATGGTCAACATATGAATAATTAACGGAATCATGCGTATTAATCGGTTAACTAATGAACCATGGTGTATAATCACAGAGGGTTATACTAGCATGTAACCTGGTCCAAATGAAGCTCTTAGGTATTTCTAAATCATACCAAAACGGGTCAGAACTGAAAGTCAAAGCAAAAGTCAAACTATGCGACTTTCGGTTCCGAACCGGGTCTAAACAGGAAATTGTCGGGTTGAACATGTTTAGACATGTTCTTACACTAATTACCAAGTTATATTAATGATCAAACAGGTTTTATATGTTCTACATTGCTAATTATGCATAAATTGAAATTTAAGTATCCTGTTGACTTTTTCTTAGCATGTTTGACCCGACTTTTGACCTGGTTAGAGTGGTAATCAGGGGGAACCCTTTTAAGGGTTTATTACCCACATAATTACCAACATATTACTACTTTTGATTCGAAAAATTACTGGACTAATAGTGATTAATCTTAAAGTCAACCGTTAATTACGACGGTTTGACTTTTAAGCTATAACTAAGCTAAAACTTAATTTAGAAAGGTCAAGCAAACTTACAAGAGTCCTATGAATGACCAGAGATCACTTGAGTCTGCTTTAAAGCTCCAATAATGATCAGAAGTGCAAGAGAAGGTGTGAGGAACTTGGTTGCAACTTTGGTCCTTTATATAGTGTTTAATCCACCACAAAAGGTTGACACACAAGTCTACAACTGACCATAAGCTGCCCACAAGTGTCCCTAGTGCTCTAAGACTGTTTAGGGGTCGCCCATAATGCAAAAATATCTGTTAAGGGGCGATTGAGCGCGTTTGCAAGCTGCTGTCTACACTTTCTGCATCTGGGCGATTGACGCGGCCCGCGTAAAGTTATGTTAACCTTTACACGGCCCGCCTTGACACTGTTATCAGATTTTACATTTTCCATTTGTTGCATACTTGACCCTTGGCTCTTCGAAAGGGCAACTAAGTTTATTTCTTGCATTTTGACCCCCTCTTATTTACCTACAAGGGCTTTAGGACTGATACCCACTTTGCCAAGCCCCTGGACATTCCTGGTTAACCCGAAAAGTCATAACTTTCAACGTTAATGCTTTAACCCCTCGCACACGAATTTGATCATAACTTTCTCATACGATAACAAAACTTTATGAAATTTATATCGCGCATTCTAGTGAGCATAATTATCAGTTACAAAGCTTCGGGTTTGTCAAAAGGTCACTCAGAGGTATAACTTAAACATGTTGACACATTTAACCCCTGTAGTTTGTAATCTCTCACTTTTAGTTTCGCATGATCCATGATTTATTCGTTTGATGCCATAAACATCATGTAGGGTTATTGTACAATATTTTTATTCACTGTTGACATTTAGAACCCGTATATTCACATACTTTCCATGATTGTCAACTTTAGTCCTTCTATAACATTCTTTCACACGTTCAAACATATGACACGTGTCTACACATTATAGGACGTGAATTTTCGAGGTGTTACATCCTCACCCCCTTAAAATAAATCTCGACCCGAGATTTACTGAAATAAATAAGGGTACTTTTCTTTCATCGTGGATTCAACTTCCCACGTGTATTCGGGACCTCTACGGGCATCCCATTTGACCTTTACAATAGGTACATGCTTCCTTCGAAGCTTCTTAACCTGTCGATCTTCAATCGACAATGGTTTTTCCACAAATTTTAAGCTCTCATCTATATGCACATCTGTATGGGGTATAACCAGTGATTCATCAGCGAAACACTTCTTCAGATTGCAGATGTGGAACACATTGTGAATTCCACTGAGCTCATCTGGTAAGTTTAACTTATAGGCAACTGACCCAACACGTTCGATAACCTCGAAAGGTCCTATGTATCTCGGGCTTAGCTTTCCTTTCTTACCAAATCGCATCACCCCCTTCCAGGGTGACACTTTAAGTAACACTTTGTCACCTACTTCGAAGTGAAAAGCTTTACGCTTTGGATCTGCGTAACTCTTCTGCCTATCTCGGGCAGCTATGAGACGGTCGCGAATCTGGACAATCTTGTCCGTCGTTTCGAACACTATATTTGGTCCTGATAATTGGACATCTCCAACTTCCGCCCAACAAACTGGCGTTCTACACTTTCTACCGTATAATGCCTCAAAAGGCGCAGCCTTTATGCTGGTGTGGTAGCTATTGTTGTAGGAGAACTCAATTAGTGGTAGGTGCTTATCCCAACTACCACCCAAATCGATCACACATGCACGTAGCATGTCTTCCAACGTTTGAATAGTACGCTCACTCTGACCGTCTGTCTGAGGGTGGTAAGCCGTACTAAAATTCAAACGCGTGCCCAAAGATTGCTGGAAACTCTTCCAAAAATGTGACGTGTATCTAGTACCTCAGTCAGAGATAATAGACACAGGTATGCCATGTAGGGCTACAATCTTATCAACGTATAACTGGGCTAACATGTCGGAGCTATAAGTCTCCTTGATGGGTAAGAAATGTGCTGACTTAGTCAGTCTATCAACTATAACCCATATTGTATCATTTCCTTTCCTGGTCTTAGGTAACTTGGTGATAAAATCCATAGTTACCATTTCCCACTTCCACGTAGGAAGTTCAGGCTGTTGTAGCAAACCTGACGGCTTTTGATGCTCGGCTTTGACTTGCGCACATGTCAAGCATTTAGCTACATAGGTGGCTACAGACTTTTTCAAGCCTATCCACCAATAATTTGCCCTTAGATCCTGGTACATCTTATCAGCTCCAGGATGAACGGAGTATTTGGAACTATGGGCTTCCTGGAGGATGACATCTCGAAGTCCTCCATAAATTGGAACCCATATGCGTCCATTTAATCTTAGAATTCCGTCCTTGCTAAGAGTTAACTGCTCCTCAGTTACCCCTAGCTTTTCATTAGGATAGTTAGCTTCCAACACAGCTTCCTTCTGTGCAGCTAACAACCTTTCAGTCAAACTGTTCTTTATCTCCATGCGCTTGGCATTGATTCGGATGGGTTTCACCCTTTCCTTTCGACTCAAGGCATCGGCGACTACATTCGCCTTGCCGGGATGGTATCTGATTTCACAATCATAATCATTTAAAGTTTCCATCCAACGGCGTTGCCTCATGTTTAATTCCTTCTGACTAAACAGATGTTGAAGGCTCTTGTGATCAGAATAGATCACACACTTGATCCCATATAGATAATGCCTCCACAGTTTTAGTGCGAATACAACGGCACCCAACTCCAAGTCGTGGGTGGTGTAATTCTTTTCATGCACCTTTAACTGTCTTGAAGCATAGGCAATAACCTTGCCTTTCTGCATAAGCACACACCCCATGCCAGTGTGCGATGCATCGCAGTAAACCACGAACTCTTCTATTCCATCTAGAAATGTCAGAACTGGGGCGTTGCTCAACTTTTGCTTCAGAATATCAAAGGACTCTTGCTGCTTAGGGCCCCAAATGAACTTTACTTTCTTCTTAGTCAAGGAAGTTAGGGGTGCAGCAATCCTTGAAAATTTTTCGATGAAACGCCTGTAATATCCTGCCAATCCCAGGAAGCTACGGATCTCTGTAGGCGTCTTTGGCTCTTGCCAGTTCATAACTGCTTCAACCTTAGCGGGATCCATTTGGATACCACGCTCACTAACCACGTGTCCAAGGAATTGGACTTCTCGAAGCCAGAATTCACACTTAGAGAATTTGGCATAAAGTTTCTCCTGATGTAGAAGTTTGAGAATACATCGAAGGTGTTTCTCATGGTCAGCTTGGTTCTTAGAATAAATAAGAATGTCGTCGATGAAAACGATGACGAATTTATCTAAGTATGGCTTGCAAACGCGATTCATGAGATCCATGAACGCGGCAGGTGCATTAGTGAGCCCAAAAGGCATCACTAGGAACTCGTAATGACCATAACGAGTCCTAAATGCTGTTTTGTGCACGTCTTCATCTCTAACCTTCAGTTGATGGTAGCCTGACCTCAAGTCAATCTTCGAGAAATAACTTGCCCCTTGCAATTGATCGAACAAGTCGTCGATTCTGGGCAAAGGATACCTATTCTTTATCGTGACCTTATTAAGCTCACGATAATCGATGCACAGACGCATCGATCCATCCTTCTTTTTCACAAATAGGACTGGCGCTCCCCATGGAGACAAACTAGGTTTAATGAAACCTTTAGCTAGCAGTTCGTCCAGTTGTGTCCTTAATTCCTTCATTTATGTGGGCACCAACCTATAAGGTGCTCTAGCAACCGGTGCTGCTCCGGGGATGATATCAATCCTGAATTCTACTTGCCTATCTGGTGGCAAACCAGGTAGTTCTTCTGGAAAAACTTCTGGGTATTCAGAAATGACAGGGATGTCTTCTATCTTTGGTTTAGGCTCATCAATAATCACCTGTGCCATGTAGATGACACAACCCTTCTTTAAACACTTGGAAGCCTTGAGCATAGTCACTTGCTCAGGCAATCCATACTGGGTATCTCCCTGAATGGTAAGTGATTCACCAGACGGAGTCTTTATCACCACTTGCTTTTTGTTGCAGACAATTTGGGCCTGGTTATGAGATAACCAATCCATGCCCAAGACTATGTCAAAACCGGCTAATTTAAATGGAAGTAGAGACAGAGGAAAAGAATGGTTCTTAATGGATATAACACATCCATCTAACACAGTTGAGACGGTTTCTAGGGTGCCATCCGCTAACTCCACCTCATAATTCACATTTAAGGTTTTGACAGGTAAATTTAGCAATTTGCAAAATTTATGATCTACAAACGACTTATCAGCGCCTGAATCAAATAGTACTCTTGCAAAGACATCATTTACAAGGAAAGTACCTGTAATAACGTTGTCGTCTAGAACCGCTTCCTTTGCGTCCATTCTGAAGACTCTAGCATTAGTCTTCTTGGCCTCTTCAGGCTTCTTGGTGTATTTAGGGCAGTTGGTTTTAATGTACCCCTTCTCATTGCAACGGTAGCACGTTGCGTCTTTCATCTTCTTGCAATCCAAGGTTTTGTGATCCGTGGACTTGCATATTCCACATGTATAGGTTTTTTACTGAGTCTGCGAGTTCGACTCGAGTCTGCACTTTCCATAGTTTCTTGCAAATTTTGCATTTGGGCTTCTCACTAGAATGATGCCCATCTTTCCTTGACTCCGATCCTTTCTTGTTGTCACCGTTCCCACGGTGTTTCTTGTTCGATCTCCGTGAACCATCATCTTCACGTTTTCTCTTCTCAGCCTCCTTATTCCTCAGCGATCTCTGCCTGACCGCATCCAAAGTGAGGGACAAGGATATGTCAGCTACAGATCTAAAAGTAGCTGGCCGAGAAGCCTTCACGCTTGCCTTGATTTCCGGGGCTAAACCACCGATAAAACGAGCTATTCTTTTTGGCTCCGGGGTTACCAGATATGGAACCAACCGGGACATCGTGTTGAAGTTCGTTAGGTAAGCTTGACAGTCAAGGTTTGTCATCACCAATGATAGAAAATCAGATTCTATCTTCTCCACCTCATGCTGAGGGCAGTAATTTTCCCTGATAAGGGCATCGAATTGTTCCCAAGACATGTTGTACAATGGGATTTTCCCGGTGGCTTGAATCAGTGACCTCCACCATGCTAAAGCTTCACCCTTAAAAGACTGCGACACAAACTTGACTATATCCCTCTCAGCGCATCCGCTGATATCCACAACTGTGTCCATCTCGTCCAGCCACGTCATACAGTCGATGGCTCCTTTCTCCCCAGTAAAATCACGGGGTTTGCCGGAAACAAAATATTTATAAGAGCAACCCTTGTCACGGGGTCCTTGGTTTAGTACAACCTGCTGAGATGGAGCACTGTGGTGGTTCGAGGAGTGTCGATCATCATCTTTCTTCGGTTCGTTCTTCTTGGACGGTGGCTTTGAAGGTTGTGTAGATAGGGTCCTACTACGAGTCCCACTATACTCTTCGTACTGCCGTTCCAATGCCTTTGTAACTGCGTCGTCGACCAACGCTTTTAATTCCGCACCCGTTAAATTAATCCGGGCGTTATCAATGTTCTCCACTAGATGACTATTTATCTCGTCTGAGTTAGCCATTTTAATTGAACTGTTACAGAAAACAAGGACAATAGTTTATTTGGGAGTTTATTATGGAATTGCCCCTTAGGGTAATTCATTAACCATGGTAAACAGAGACCATATTTGGTTAATTTATTAATCGTATTCTATTAGGATTTCAATTAAAATTTTATCCTAATTATAAACAATAACAATATATATTAGCACATAAGGCTTAGTCACATGGACAATTTAAATTATAAGCTATGATTTCAGAGAATCAAGGCTTTTAAGGTATACTGGCTCAACAGGCCTAGTCACAAGGACATTTTAAATTATAAGCTATGATTTCAGAGAATCAATGCTTTTTAAGGTATACTGGCACAATAGGCCTAGTCATAAGGACGTTTATAAATTATAAGCTATGATTTCAGAGAATCAAAGCATGAAGGTTTGAACCTAGTTCATTACCTTTATCTGACAGGGAGTCATCGCTACCACTGTCTTTTGGCTCATATGGAAATGAGCACGGCCCGTAGGCACTATGTTACCACGTATGGTAAAAATATGATCATCTCAATTGATGATCTAAACCCATGATTCAGAGATCATTAAATTGGGTTAGGATCCTTTTGAAGAATCCAAAAATAAGAATGACGTGTGTGATTTAAATGAATCACGTCTGCCAGGAGTGTTAACATGTTTACAGATGTTAACAGGGATTTGAATCTTTTAAACAGGTCTTACCATTATGGCCAGGTCTTCATAGTGACACTCAGGCTAGGTTTCACACTTAAGATTCTTATTCAATATTTAAATAGGCAGATTATTATTAAAAGGAATGATTTTGATTTATTTATTTCATATATAATATTTATGCATATAATAGCAAACATGAAATTTATAAACTTATATTCCATTAATTATCAAAATATTACATATCGCCCTAAACGGGACTTTTTAAATAAATAAACTTACCCACGCAGGGGTTTAAACAAGTACTTACCCACGCAGGGGCTTAATAACACACATACCCACGCAGGGGCTTAATAACACACATACCCACGCAGGGGCTTAATCAACATAATAGTCCATGCAGGGACTTACACAAATAACATACCCACGTAGGGGTTTACAGAAAGATAGACCCACGCAGGGGTCAAAACAAACAAGACTGGCCCACGCAGGGGCTCAACAACAAATGGAAGGATTCAGTGGTCCTTCTTACTCTTCCCTTTAATTAGGCTCGTTAATCCTTGGAAGAAAGTTTGTCGCTCCCTTCGTTCCCTGTGAAACTCTCGCTCTACATGGTCCAACCTTTGCAGAATTTCTTCACGCTCTGGTGGGGAGAACCTTGGTGGTTGCGATTGTTTCCTGATAATAGGTCTTGGAGGTATTTGGTACCCGTGTGTTGGGTACCATACTCCCCATGGATCTCCATAGGGTCCTTGGGTGTTGTAGTTAGCCGCTACCATGTAGGGGTCGGCCTCTGCATAACCATAATTGTGGTGAATCGGTGGTTCAAACGAGTTATACGCCATGGAACCCGTGTATGCTGGAATTGGGTTATCAAAACCCATCGGCGGTGGCTGTGGTACAGCTGGGTTAGAAGGTCCACCCATTTGTGGGTCCTCCTGATGTGGCGGATAGTGACTGCCACTGGATTGACGAGGAGAGCTGAAATGAAAGTCTCCTGCTCGCGCAGACATACGCGCTCCGGATCTCCTACGCCTTGGCGGTTGTGGAGGTGCCGGTTGAACTGGTGGCGGTGGAGGCGGTGGCGTGACTGCCACAAATCTTGAATCCACAGAGGGATCCTGCTGCTCCTGCTGAGGCGGTGAATGGCGAGGAGGTGTATAGTACCATTCGTGCCTGGTAAACATAGCTTGAAAGCTATCTGGACCAACATAGGGTGATCCGTGGAAAGAAGACCCGTCAGAGATCTCTATCGGGTGGTTTGGTGTACCACTGGCAGGTTCGACGGGGTCCGTATCCTCGTCCATATCGTCCGCGTGATCTCCCGAGAAATGATCCTCCGGCCCCAATGGGTTAAAACCCACTGGTTCTGCTATGTAGTTTGCCGGGTTAAACCGGCCCCTAAAAACTGGTGTAGGGTCACCAAAAGAATTATGCGATAAAGATCGCTATAACGGTATGTAGGAGGGTTGAGGGTTGTTGGGCTTGTACTCCGGCTGTGGCCCATAAGGGTTATGGACAGGAGGTGTTGAACTGTGTGAGACCGACCGTCTAGCCGGTTCAAAGAGGTTCCTCCGGTTTTGTCGGGGATCGTCACTCTCAGTGGTCGAAGGAGCTCGCACGTTCGACGGTCCTGCCTCGTTGTCATTGGGGGCGGTGATTGGCCCCTTTCCGCGTCCTCTTCTCCTGAAGAATCTTGGCGGCATTTTGTTAATCCTGTCAATACAATATGAGATAACGACAAGAATATATATAAAGTAAAGGACAAAACAAAAACCAAACAAGGTAGAATTTGTCCTATGTTATTTGTCTAGACTCGAAAGTTTAGATATGTGCAAATGTGTAACTGAGATTAAACACAAAAGGCTAGTGTTTAATTCACTCAGTGTTGGCTCTGATACCAACCTGTCACACCCCGATTTCCACGTGTCACCGGTGGGCCCGGTGGGGGAGTATCGTGACGTGGTTGGCAACATAATAGTCAAACAACACAATATTTAATATGCACAGTGTCACACCCCGACTTTCCACGTGTCACCGGTGGGCCCGGTGGGGGAGTATCGTGACGTGGTTGGCAACATAATAGTCAAACAACACAATAATCAATATTCACAGCGGAAGCAATTTAAAAATATGATACAACCGAATTTAATATTGTAATATCAAATGTCACAATATTCGGAAGTTTATCCACAGATGGATCGAAATAAAATAGTATTAATAGTTCAACAGACTTCAGGCATCTTAAGCTTGCGAGACTTCTAGTGATGCTAAGGAGAAATCCCAGCCAATTACGCTTAGTACCTGTAAGGCCCTATAATTGGGTAGGTTTACGCTTATCTTTATCAAACACAATTATAGGCTATTGGGCTTAGCCTTGTAGTGGATTAGACAATATTAGAATAAGCCATGTAGGCTAATTAAGGGATTTGGGCTTATTTAGTTAATTATATTGTGTATGTGGGCCTGGCCCATTCTGTAACTAGGTCACCCTATGTAACTATAAATAGGGTGAACCTAGTTCATTATTAGGTTAGACAATTTTTGAGAGGTTATTCAGTATTTTCGAGTTGCTTGTTGGTGTACCAGACGGTTCCTAGAAACCGTGTGCACTTTGATATTCAATCAATACAAATCGTTCTTGTTCTTATCACTTTCATCAGTTTTCCGCGCTCGTGATTGTGATTTTGATATCCGGTTGATAGTTTTTGGGACTTACAATTGGTATCAGAGCCTAAGTAGTCTCACGAAGGCTCGGTTGTAATCGGATATTATTTGAAGATCGAAGAACGAAGAAACCGCTTGAAGATTCGAAGAACACGAAGAAATTTTTGAAGATACGAAGAACAGTTTGAAATTCAGTGCTTTGATCTGATTTGGTGGTTGTGGTTGACTGTTTACGAAATTTTAGATTATATTGTTGGAAACTTTTAAAGGGATTGATTTAGGAATAAAATTTTCGAAATTGTTTCCTTGGTCAAAGTTTTGGAAATTGCTTGATTTTTGGGATTGGCTGTTATTGATTGGAAGTGTGCAAGGCAAATAGCTGGACTCAAAAGGAAAAGGAGCGACGTAATCTTGTGCGATCAGTGGATATCTTGTGCGATCATATTCACATTCTCATTTGTGCGATTACAACATTTTCGTCTTGTGCGACTACTTCTTTTCTTGTGCGATTGACATTTCAAATTGTGCGATCCAGTTACAGGTTCATCATCGTCCATCTATCGTCGTTCAAGTATCACCACATCACTACCTCCGGTCTCCATCTTTATTCCTACATCTCCAACCACCATCTGCAAACAACCTGCAACCTGCAACGTGATCTTTACCAACTTCGTACACCCTCGCAATCACCGTAATCATCGTTCACAACGTCCATCGATTATCATCATCACCACCGCATTCGTCTCGGATAATAGTTCACCATCCGATCACTCCGATCACCGGTGTTTGCGGTTTCGGGTTCGACATTGTTACACAACTTCACAACAGCCGAATCATCTTCACCATCGACAAGCCTATCTCGGACCGAACATCACTTCTGTCATCGTGCGTCACCATCCTCATCTTCTCCGGCAGACTCCTTCGAAACCCACTCCGGCGACCACCACAGTTGACAACCTCCGATCACCACCATCGTCCACCACCAACCTGCTAAAACCTCTGGGTTACCTTCTTCATCATCTCCGACAACCCTCGTTCACCGCCGACCTCTGACAACCTTCGTTCACCGTCCACTGTTAACCACCCTCTCCACCACCGCTCATCCACCAATCACCACCGTCACCTTCAACCTATCTCAGACGTGAAGAAACGAAGAAGAAATCTGTGACGGCTGACATAATTTTAGGGTTTCGGGACGGTTTGTCATCGAAGAAGAGACAGTTATCGTTTGTTTTAATTAATTGATAGTATATTAATAATAATAATAATTATAATATAATTATTTAGTAATCATTACACAATCATTATTAGTAATATAATATATTTCTTTTAATAATAATAGGTATAATAATTATAATTATAATATTAAATTGTTTTGTTAAAAAATAAAAAAAATAAAACAAAAGGGGTTTGTTGGTTGGTAATAAGTTTTGACAGGTTTGGAGGCGTGGTACAGGAAGCTGGTTCGTGCGTGTGGTAAAGGGTTTGAGTTAGCGAGTACACGGGTTCTTGCTTTGGGCTTGTGTTGAGGAAATAGGGGGGATCGCATTTCTGGGGGATCACATTTTCGGGGGATCAAATCTTAAAAATGTCTTCTAAGAGAGAAGTGCTTGAGCAGGAATTTCAAGGATTCAGATACTCATATGGTGAATCTATAGAAGCACTTACAGGCCGGTTTGCTGAACTGCTCTCTGAAATGGAGAAGGCTGAGATTGACGTGTCTAATCGCACGAGCAACACAAAGCTTCTAGATGTTATAAAAAGGATTCCAGATCAGGCAAACTGTAGTTGGTTTAGAAATGTTAATGAGATAATTGTGACAACCGACTGCTATTGTTACAAAATGAAGCCGGATGAGCTGATCTCACTCATCAAGTCATATAACAATGCTGACAAGCAGTCTACTCAAGATATTCAAATGAATGACTACACTCCTTCTGAGGCTGAGGTATGTGTAGATGATGTTTGTTGTACTGAAAAATGTAGAAAGAAAGTAAAAGGTTTAAAGAACAGGCTTAATCGCTTACTATGCAACTTCAAGATACCAGATCCAGTAGTTATGAAATTAAAAAGAAACTGGGTGGGTATAAGGATATGGTGGAGGCGCAAAAGCGTGATATCCGAAAGTTGCATAGCGATCTAAGCGAAGCGAACTGTCGATATCTCCACTTCAAGGAGCTATCTGAAAAGTTAACTGTTGAATTAAATGACTTAAAATCAACTTTTGAAAATACTGAATTTAATTTTAAAAAGTTTGATGTTTCAAGTGAAAAGGTCGAAAAGATGATAAATCAACAGTTAAAGTATAGCAAAAAGGAAGTGAGGAATAAAGGATTGGGATTTGTATGCATACCTCCACCATACAATCACCATTACACCTCTATTCCTATGACTGAGGAGGAGATAGCCGACTTGCCTGAAATGGAATATGGGAAGCCTGGGGATAGGAAGTTTGAGCCTGTTAATCAAAAGAAAGTTAAAATCACAAGGCCTGATAAAACCGAAATTATTCTAGAAAAACAGGCGTTTAATAAAACTTTTGTGAAACCTGCTGAAGTTTCAAAACACACCGAGACTCTAAGTTTTGAGAAAAATGCTGATGTTGATAAGCATTTTCAAGTGTTAGATAATACTGAATCAACATTTTCTCAAAATTCACCTGAAGTACAACAACAAGAGAAAGAGTCAAAACAATCTTGTGAAAATAAACCTGTCACAAAAGAGCCTGAAGCAAAAGAACCTAGAGTTAATGTAGACAACATTGAGTTTGCCATGTTAAGAGGTTTGACTGAGTTTGTGAAATAATTCAATAGGAGCAAACAAAGTGAATCTGCCTCGTCATGTGACACATCTTGTGACACTTCTGAGACATCCACTTCTGAGAAATCAGAAATGGGCGAATCATGTAGTGTCAACAGTGCATCACCTGAGGAGGCAGAGGCATCTCAAAATGAATCAACTTCTTCATCTGATTCGTCATGTGACTCCTCAGAGACAGCAAACTGTGAAAAGTCTAGGTTAGTTGATTCAGCTGAGTCTAGTAGCGAATCACCGGAAGAAGTTGAACCAAATCAGATAAAAGTAGAATCAGAATCGACATCAGGAGCTTCTGTTAAGATTAGTGGTGAATTGACAACTGAAGCCTCTGCTCCATCTTTGAATATTGATGATTCTGAAACTACTGAAGAAACGGTGTCACTCGAGAATGACCATGTTACTATGGCTTCGCCTGCCACCGTTTGTGAAAAACTGAACGTTACTGATGCTTCTACTTCATGTGCAGATGAGGTAATAGTAGAGGATTGGGTTGAGGAGGATGATATTGTTTGTCAAAAAGCTGACGATGTTTGTTCAAAAACATCAAATTTGTCTGCTGATGCTCCTCCTTATGTGAGAAAGGATGCTTCTGAGCCAGCTTTGAGAGGCCCTTCAAACAAATATGTGCCTCCAAAGCCAACAGTTAGAAATGAAAATGTTAAATCCAATGAATGTGCTAACTGTTGTAAACAGGGGCATAAGAAACAAGGGAAAAAGACTGAACAAACTGCACACAAATCATCCAACAAATCGTATAACTCATATTCAGCAGCGGTTGGATGGAATGGATCGGGATATGCTCCTTACGTAAAGAAGCAGACTTGCTACAACTGCGGCATACCCGGTCACATTGCAAGAAATTGCACACATCGTCCCTATGTGCCATATTATACACAGCATCAGAAGGTTACACCTAGGGATAAATCTTATTCTAAGCCAATGAAGGTTGAAAAACCTAAGGCAATGATGAATAAGCATCCCCAAGTTAAACCATCTGATGGGGACTGGAATGCTGCCAAAGCTAAAAGAAAACAAGCTTTGAAACCTAAACAAGTTCTAAAAAATAAAAAGGTTGAAAAGCAGAATGTTTTGCCCAAGGCTCCTAAGAAATTAGAGAAGCCTAAACAAGTTTGGAGGGCAAAACACAAAGCAGCGACATCACCAGTCCTTGAATCTAAAGGGGGCATGTGTTTTCGAGAAGTATCGTACATTGATGCTTCAGGAATACCCAGGACCACGATGGCCTGGGTACCAATGTCTTACTAATCTCCTTACTTTTCAGGGACAACCAAGGAGGAGCTGTTGACAATCCTTGGATGTTGATAGCGGTTGTTCCAGAGACATAACGGGTAACATTTCACTGTTTCAAAAGGTACATTTATTTACAGTTGATATGTTTCGTTTGAGGAGATAAGAGAAGTAAGTAAGACAGGATCAGCAAAAAGGTACAAAATCTGAATTTCATGTTCGAATTTTGATATTGATTAGTCTAATGATGGAACGGTTAAACAAAAACAAAAATATTTTCATTTTCTTTAAATAAAAAAAAATAAAAAAATAAAAAATATTTTATTTTAGTCTAATTGATTAGTGGGTTTTCTTATTATTATTTTGTTTTCATTTTGTATAAGATCAATCCATAAGAACAAAAAGAAATATTATCACAAATTTAGGGGGATATCTTAGGTTATCTGTAAATAAAAAAAAAAATACAAAAACATTTGAAAAACAGAAAAATCAAAAATATTTTGTTGCATAAATGGGAAATGAAATAATTTCATTATGTGGATTAAGGCTGACTCATGTAAGACCAACATTGAAATGGTCGGACTCTAGAGCGATATGTTGGTAGGCTTTATCCTGATGGCTAGATTCTTTGACTGGTTCTGTGAAGAACGCTAATATTATTCTATGATCTCAGGAAAGAACGTCACTTGGAATTAGGACATGGCTATTTGAATGCGTGTGTGATGTCCCGATACACACAATTTCGTTCTAGTTCTGAAATCTTTTCTGTCCAACTCGTGTATCTCCTCTGTTTTGCGTGAGCAAAGACCTGGAGATGCTAGGCAACGTCAGCTTCTGCTGCATCCAGATACATGCTGACCTAGCTGTACGTTGTCGCGCTGTAGATCAAATACACCCGAAAGAGGCCCTCTAGTGCCCAAAAGAAACCCGAAAAAAAATAAAAAAAACCTATATCAAACTGAGAAAATCTCATTTGATCTGTATATTATATCCATCTCTGCTGCTGATCTATTCTTTTCTCTTCTCAATCCAGTCCCAGTCAAGATTTCAGAATCCTAGAACGGGCTTGTGAAATATGTGGTAGGGAAACTGCATGTATGATAGCGTGTTCTGATTAAAAATTCCGGGATTTGATCGTGATTGAATTGAGTGTTCATATCAATTAAAATGAAAACATGATAAATCAGTTGCAGACCGTCATTTGAAAAAGGCCTAGGGAGATAAGTTTAAGTGGACAAATATACTGGCAATCGCTCGGATCACCCAAAGTAAATTAGTGTTGATAAGTGTAGTTTGGCCTGAAACACTATGATTTGATCCCATTGCAAATTGTAATTGTATATTAGTTTCTTTATTTATTTGTGTTTTAGTTTAAATTGTTAGTTTTTATAAAATCAAAAATCCAAAAATAGAGTGCTTCTATGTTTTATTAAAAATTTTTAACCGTTCTTGAAGATTTAATTGATCATCATAATTTGAATGAACAGTCTTGTTACTTAAAGCCAATTACGCTTAGTACCTGCATTTAATCTTTTTGGGAAAATACGTCAGTTTACACTGGTAAATACAATCAACTGACTCATTTTGGAAAATGATTGAAAATTGGTTTGGATGCACGTGGCATAAACATTTTATTTAACTTGGGAGAATTATTTAATATTATAATCTTGTGAACGAATTACATGTTCCTTGTGCGTTCAGTAGCCTGGATCTTGTCCGGGTTAAAGATCAATAGACACACCACAATATACTTTTGTGCACTGACGGGTGTACGCCTACACCCCGCGCTTAAGTCGTGGCCATTTCGTAAAATGATGCCAAGGATATCCGGGACATGGTCATTAACCCCCCAAAGGCTTTAAGTAACAAGATTTGATGCTCGATCAAGCGGTATGCTATATACCGTAACCCAAGCCCGTATAGGGAAAATAAGTTAAAAGTATTTACCTGAGCAAAGTATAATTCACAATAAGCAAATTGCACGTAGCTTTTACTGGTCCTCCTAATCTGGAACGAAGGTTTTATAATAACCTATTAGAATCCTAACGGGTCTTTAATTAAACTTAAGCTTAGACCGGCTAGTTTCAAAGATACGGTTCGTACGCACGATTAAGCGAAGACCGGATAGAATGTGATTTAGACCCGACAAGTTTGAAGACTTGTTTAATATGGGTTTATTATTCACATTCTGGATTTTGAGATAAAACCGTTAAGGTTTGACCCGTTTCGGCTAATTTATGTAAACTTGTTACATAAACCGAACCGTACGCGTAATAAGCGTGACGGGTATTCATGAGAGCTATATACAGGTTTCCTAAGTTAATTATGCCTCAAATATGTTGTGACATCAGTAAGATGTCTTTCATTATGCCCGAAACGTGTTTAAACACAAACTAGGCCGCGTAGGGGTAGTTTGGTCATTTAAAAGTTTATAAAAGAGTTTAAGTAGCAACCTGAGTTACAGGTCTGATGTAATCAGCAAAAATACATAATTTTGCTAAGTCATATCAGTAGGATAAAGTGTATATGTGAAATTTATCAGTTATAACCAAACTATGCCCCGTAGGGGTATTTTGGTAATTTCACATAAGCCGAAAAGCTCAAAACTGAAGTCTGAGTTTATCAACTTTTGCTTACTGTTAAAATATCATAATTTACCTCAAATATCAGTAGGTATCAACCTTAGTATGTTTAAAATAGTTCTAGTGCATACTATGCGCTAAAAACGCTTAATTAGGCGATTAGAAGCCATTTCCGGGTTTGATACATAAATCTGATATTTTTATATTTCCAAAAGGCTTAAAATAATTTATTTATCATATGTGATCAGTAGCAAAAGGGTTGGAATCATTTAGATATGTAAAACTCATTTTATGGCCCGTAAGGGCAAAACCGACAATTACCGGATTAAGCCTACGACTATAAGTTATGCTCAGCCTAAAATTAATTAAAAATCTTTAAAAATCCCAAAATAATATATTACATCAGTGGGTAAAATATTTTATATCAAAAGTATGTTTAAGTAGGCTATACGCTAAATACGCCGTTTAATTAACATAAAGCTTTAATTTTACGCTAACGAGCATAACTCTTATTCTACACCTCAAACTGATGTCAAACTTTGCATACAAGTTTATATATCAGTAGATAAGGTTTCTACACTTTTACATTTTCATAAATCACGTTTTAAGGTGAAAAGGGCATAATGGTCAACATATGAGCAATTAACGGAATCACGCGTATTAATTGGATAACAAATGATCCGAGGTGTATAATCACAGAGGGTTATACTAGCATGTAACCTGGTCCAAATGAAGCTCTAAGGTATTTCTAAAACCTACCATAATGGGTCAGAGCTGAAAGTCAAAGTATAAGTCAAACTATGCGACTTTCGGTTCCGAACCGGGTCTAAACAGGAAATTGTCGGGTTGAACATGTTTAGACATGTCCTTATACTAATTACCAAGTTATATTAATGATCAAACAGGTTGTATGTGTTCTATATTGCTAATTATGCATAAATTGTAATTTACACATTCTGTTGACTTTTTATTAACACGTTTGACCCGACATTTGGCCTAGTTAGAGTGGGAATCAGGGAGAACCCTTTTGAGGGTTTATTACCCACATAATTACCAACTTATAACTACTTTTGATTCGACTAATCACTGGACTATTAGTGATTAATCTTAAAGTCAACCGTTGATTACGACGGTTTGACTTTTAAGCTATAACTAAGCTAAAACTTAATTAAGAAATGTTAGGCATACTTACCAAGGTCCTATGCACTATTAGGGATGACTTGGGTATGCTTTGGAGCTCCAGAAGTCCTCAAGAATGCAGATGGAATGGATGATCCAATGTTGCAACTAATGGTCCTATTTATAGTGTTTAAATCACCATAACTTGTTGACATCTAATTCTATCATGGACCATGAATCATCAACACATGCCCCTAAGTGCCTAGAAATGTTTAGGGGTCGCCCATGGATGAAAATATCTGATCTAAGTCGGTTTAAAAGCTCAAACAGGCTGCTGTCCACGAATTCTGTATCTGTGTGTCTGACGCGGCCCACATGAGATTTAACAAACTTTTACGCGGGCCGCATGGACCTTGTAATCAGAATTTTTCATTTTCTAGTTTCCACATCTTGTCCCTTGGCCTTTCGAAAGGGCAACTAAGCCTAATTCTTGCAATTTGACCCCTTATTATTTACCCACAAGGGCTTTAGAACTTGTACCCACTTTGCCAAGTCCCTGGACACTTCCGGTTAACCCGAAAAGTCATAACTTTCAACGTTAACGCTTTAACCCCTCGCACACGAATTTGATCATAACTTTCTCATACGATAACGAAACTTTATGAAATTTATATCGCGCATTCTAGTGAGCATAATTATCAGTTACAAAGCTTCGGGTTTGTCAAAAGGTCAATCAGAGGTATAACTTAAACATGTTGACACATTTAACCCCTGTAGTTTGTAATCTCTCACTTTTTGCTTCGTATGATCCATGATTTATTCGTTTGATGATATGAAAATCATCTAGGGTTATTATGAAGTATGTTTATTCACTGTTGACATTCAGAACTCGTACATTCACATACTTTCCATGTTTGTCAACTTTAGTCCTTTTATAACATTCTTTCACACGTTCAAACATATGACACGTGTCTACTCATTATAGGACGTGAATTTTCGAGGTGTTACATCATCACCCCCTTAAAATAAATCTTGACCCGAGATTTATTGAAATAAGTAAGGGTACTTTTCTTTCATCATGGATTCGACTTCCCACGTGTATTCGGGACCTCTACGGGCATCCCATTTGACCTTCACGATAGGTACATGCTTCCTTCGAAGCTTCTTTACCTGTCGATCCTCAATCGACAAAGGTTTTTCCACAAATTTTAAGCTCTCATCTATATACACATCTGTATGTGGTATTACCAGTGATTCATCAGCGAAGCACTTCTTCAAATTGCAGATGTGGAACACATTGTGAATTCCACTGAGCTCTTCTGGTAAGTTTAACTTATAGGCAACTGACCCGACACGTTCGATAACCTCAAAAGGTCCTATGTATCTCGGGCTTAGCTTGCCTTTTTTTTTTACCAAATCGCATCACCCCTTTCCAGGGTGATACCTTAAGTAACACTTTATCACCTACTTCGAAGTGAAAAGCTTTACACTTTGGATCAGCGTAACTCTTCTGCCTATCTCGGGAAGCTTTGAGACGGTCACGAATCTGGACAATCTTGTCCATCGTTTCGAACACTATCTCTGGTCCTGATAATTGGACATCTCCAACTTCCGCCCAACAAACTGGCGTTCTACACTTTCTACCATATAAGGCCTCAAAAGGCGCAGCCTTTATGCTGGTGTGGTAGCTATTGTTGTAGGAGAACTCAATTAGTGGTAGGTGTTTATCCCAACTACCACCCTAATCGATCACACATGCACGTAGCATGTCTTCCATCGTTTGAATAGTACGCTCACTCTGACCGTCTGTCTGAGGATGGTAAGCCGTACTGAAATTCAAACGTGTGCCCAAAGATTGTTGGAAACTCTTCCAAAAAATGTGACGTGTATCTAGTATCTCTGTCAGAAATAATAGACACAGGTATGCCATGTAAGGCTACAATCTTATCCACGTATAACTGGGCTAACATGTCGGAGCTATAAGTCTCCTTGATGGGTAAGAAATGTTCTGACTTAGTCAGTCTATCAACTATAACCCATATTGTATCATTTCCTTTCCTGGTCTTAGGTAACTTGGTGATAAAATCCATAGTTACCATTTCCCACTTCCACGTAGGAAGTTCAGGCTGTTGTAGCAAACCTGACGGCTTTTGATGCTCGGCTTTGACTTGCGCACAAGTCAAGCATTTAGCTACATAGGTGGCTACAGACTTCTTCAAGCCTATCCACCAATAATTTTCCCTTAGATCCTGGTAATTGAACTTACCAATCTATTGCCCCTACAATAGATGTTTATCATTCTATCTTTACAAGGTCTCCAAGGGAGCAGCCTTGATGTTTACATATCAACTATCATAGAAAAGCTTATCTTAAGGTGAGATGGTTATTCTAACTACTACTTAACAAATTTTAAGGATTTGTTGATCCTTGTAGTTAGTCGAACAAATCGACGATTCAGAGCAGCTGATGGCAAATTCTTAATTGTTGCCTAATTAGGGTTGCGGTAAATAATGCATAAGCAAAATGAACCGCCTTTCTTATTTAATAATATCAAACTTTCGGAATATCGAGTTAGGCTATATGAACCCTCTATTTTAAAACTTAGTAAATCAGGGTTTCGATTCTTCCAATGATGGTACTAGCCGTCTTGAAGATTTCATAATAATACAGCCTTAATTGGGATATAAATCTTAATTCTACCTGCCTCTCAGGGGTAAACAGGGAAATCTTAGGAGAAGATAGTCCAGATACGAGGAGGTTACAGGGATTTCCATATCTCAGACTCCAGTTCACCTATCATTGCTTGTGTCAAATAGGTGACACCTTTATGTTACTAGTTCACGAATTCCTTAATCGGAAACATTTACTTGGACAATTCCATTATGGATATCTCCTTTGAATACCATTAGTTGACTTTGGTACCATATGACCTCTCAGAATATCTTTGTGGTCCCATGTATTAAACCTCCATACTGATCAGGCATGGAAGCAATCTATGGAACTTATTAAGATACACCAATCCTCATATGGCGCTTTTATCATGCCATCTGGGATTCGGAATCGATAGAGATTAAAGAGATATCAACTATATATGCTGACACACTTCCTCTTAGAGAGAGGACATTTCGAGAACTCTACGACTGAAAGTTTCTGATAGGAACAAAAGAAATGACTCTTCCGATTTAGTCTGTAACTTTTACCTTACTCTTAATATCTGGGGGTTTTTATGGGAAAATTTCTAAAAGTTTGCTAAGCTTAAGATCTTATGAGAGACTTAGCAGCATCTTAACCCAAACGTATCTCCTTGAGTGGTCAAAGGCTCACCATAAGGAGTTTTGATAACTACTTGCTTCTTATCATCCACAATATGGGCTTGGCTACCAGACGACCAACCAATTCTTGTCACTATATCGAGTCCTTTATTATATAAATGGAAACGAGGACAGCAGAAAAGAATGATTCCTAATGGATATAAAACACCCATCTAATATTGCTGAAGCAGTCTCTGAGGTACTATCGGTAAATTTTACTTTACATTTAACGCTTAGAGTTTTAGCAGGCAGATTTAATGATTTACAAAATCTATTGTCTACGGAAGACTTATCTGAACCTGAATCAATTAATACTCTAGCATGAGCGTTATTGATAAAGAAAATACCTGTTGTGACATTGTCATCCTGAATAGCCTCCTGAGCGCCCATTTGAGAGCTTCCAGCTTCGGTCTTCTTAGCTTCCTTAAGCTTTTTAGCGTATTTAGGGAAGTTGGTCTTAATGTGCCCCTTTTCCATTGCAACCATAGCAGGTTGCGTCTCCCAATCTCGTGCAATCCAAGGTCTTATGCTCCTTGGGCTTGCAGATTCCACAGTATAGAGGCTGGGATTCATATCTGCAATTCCCGAGGTGGTATTTCCTACAGGTTTTGCATCTGGTCTTTTCACTGGTCTGCTGTTTGTCCTTCAAATCCTTCCCAGACTTAGTTGTTCCTTCCTTGGCAACATTAGGGCAATTAGTACTGATGTGGCCCTTTTCGCCGCAGCTGAAACAGTTTGCATTCTTTATGTCCCTACATTCATGGGATTGGTGGCCAGCTCTTTTACAGATGCCACATTGCTTTATCTTTTGGCTTGATCGACACTGTCCCTAGTGTCTTCTTTTGCAGGTTTTACATTCGGGTTTTGCCTCCTTTGGTTTGGACTGGTTATAGTTTGAACCGGTCTTACCCTTTTTGTAACCTTTATTTGGGGTATTATCGCACTTTCGCTTAAGATCCTTCAACACACGGTCCACAGCGTTGCTTACGGCTATTTTGATCCTAGCCTGTAACCCAGTGCTTATTAATTTCAGTCTTGCATCATCCTTCCGATTAACTGGATGATTGTGAGCTTCAGAGGAGTCAGCCATGGTGAAGCTTTGAAGGCTACAAACCAAGTAGTAATAATTGGTTTAAGTTTATTGGTGAATTGTCAAATTTGATGATTATTTAGCCATGGTACAAATAAACCATATAGGCGAAAAGATAGTATTAACTTTATTTGATTATGTTTTGCCTAAGTTTTTAAATAAACTATCTTTGGCGCTTAAACGGAATATAATCCTTCATATTTATTAGGTAGGGGACATAAGTCACGACTGCCAATGTCATACTGACATCTTTTATATATAGAACAAGGGCTTGTTCCAAGGGACTTTTGATGGCTCATAGGCCTTGTCACTAGGGAAATTTTAAATCATAATCAATGATTCCTTTGGATCAGAAAATTTCATATGTCATTGTCTTGACAAGAAGTTATGAAATAAAACTATCTTTTCATGTATACATCTTTGCCCGTAGGTATACATCCTAATGGATGTTTTGATGTGTTCATCATGTTCGACGTTTATTAGCCATGATTCCTATTGATCATAGTCGAAACAAGGGGTTTGTAAAAATTTCCTAATATAAAGATGACAAGTGTGATTTTATCGCATCACTGTTGTCAGGAGTGTTCACATATTTACAATGTTACAAGGGTTTGAATCCTTTGAATAGGTTCTACCATCTTGGCCTCGCCTGGAACGACATATAGGCTAGGTCGTACCTTCAAGATTCTTTTTAATAAGTATGCTGGCAGGGGAAGGAAGGATATTTATTTTATTCAGGATTTTCGTCATAAATCCTAATTTACAAGTTAATAATAGCACAAATGACCTAGTCGCGTAGACAAGTTTAATTTATAAGCCATGATTTCAGAGAATCGAGGCAATATAGTAATGGCACGAAAGGCCTAGTCACAAGGACGTTTATAAATTATAAGCTATGATTTCAGAGAATCAAAGCATGAAGGTTTGAACCTAGTTCATTACATTTATCTGACAGGGAGTCATAGCTACAGCTGTCTTTTGGCTCATGTAGAAATGAGCAAGGCCCGTAGGCATTATATTAACAGACAGGGAGTCATCGCTACCACTGTCTTTTGGCTCATGTAGAAATGAGCAAGGCCCGTAGGCACTATATTACCACGTATGGTTAAAATATGATCATCTTAATTGATGATGTAAACCCAGGATTCAGGGATCATTAAACTGGGTTAGGAATCTTTTGAAGAATCCTTAATAACGTGTGTGATTTCCAACGAATCACATCTGTCGGGAGTGTTAACATGTTTTCAGATGTTAACTGGGATACGAATCTTTTAAACAGGTCTTACCATCTTGGCCAGGTCTTTATAATGACACTCAGGCTAGGTTTCACTCTTAATATTCTTTTAATATTTATCGCAGAACAATTTCTAAATTGAAATGTTAATAAGGATCTGAATCTAAATTGAGGAACTGCCATCTTGGCCGGTCTTATTATGACCCGAAGCTAGGTCTTGTCCTTTTTAGATTTTGCCATTTTATTATAATGGTAGATCTTGCAAAAGGAAATGTTATTTTCCATTTATTTAATATTCTTGTTTAGAATGAAAGTTTAAACTTAATCATTCCACTATATAAAATAAAAGTATAAAGTTGCCCTAAGCGGGACTTGAAAGGAATAATGTTGTCCTCGTAGGGACTGAAAGATAATTGTGTCCTTATAAGGACTTATTAAGGAAACGATCTTCAGCAAGAGGAGTTTCTTCTTTATTTATTTCTGAGTGTCCTCTCCTTGGATGCTCGTTTCATTCTAGCCGTGGTACGAAGCTCAGCATTTCAAGGCTCCAGATGTGGAGAAGTTTTATTACAGTTTCTTCGCTTGGCGACGTATATATAAAAATTTGGAAGCAAAAATTTCCAGGTTAGGATTGAGAATATTCGTAAGTTAAGTCTAGACTCAGAAGGTCAAAGAATGTGCTACTGTGTCATTGAGATTAAACATGAAAGACTAGTGTTCAATTCACTTAATGTTGGCTCTGATACCAACCTGTCACACCCCGACTTTTCACGTGTCACCGGTGGGCCCGGTGGGGGAGTATCGTGACGTATGTGGCAACATAATAGTCAAACAACACAATAATCAATATGCACAGCGGAAGCAATTTAAAAATATGATACAACCGAATTTAATATTGTAATATCAAATGTCACAATATTCGGAAGTTTATCCACAGATGGATCGAAATAAAATAGTATTAATAGTTCAACAGACTTCAGGCATCTTAAGCTTGCGAGACTTCTAGTGATGCTAAGGAGAAATCCCAGCCAATTACGCTTAGTACCTGCATTTAATCTTTTTGGGAAAATACGTCAGTTTACACTGGTAAATACAATCAACTGACTCATTTTGGAAAATGATTGAAAATTGGTTTGGATGCACGTGGCATAAACATTTTATTTAACTTGGGAGAATTATTTAATATTATAATCTTGTGAACGAATTACATGTTCCTTGTGCGTTCAGTAGCCCGGATCTTGTCCGGGTTAAAGATCAATAGACACACCACAATATACTTTTGTGCACTGACGGGTGTACGCCTACACCCCGCGCTTAAGTCGTGGCCATTTCGTAAAATGATGCCAAGGATATCCGGGACATGGTCATTAACCCTCCAAAGGCTTTAAGTAACAAGACTGTTTAAACGAGCCGATCAAATTAGTCAATTACCCACTCAACGGTGGAGGATTTGATGCTCGATCAAGCGGTATGCTATATACCGTAACCCAAGCCCGTATAGGGAAAATAAGTTAAAAGTATTTACCTGAGCAAAGTATAATTCACAATAAGAAAATTGCACATAGCTTTTACTGGTCCTCCTAATCTGGAATGAAGGTTTTATAATAACCTATTAGAATCCTAACGGGTCTTTAATTAAGCTTAAGCTTAGACCGGCTAGTTTCAAAGATACGGTTCGTACGCACGATTAAGCGAAGACCGGATAGAATGTGATTTAGACCCGACAAGTTTGAATACTTGTTTAATATGGGTTTATTATTCACATTCTGGATTTTGAGATAAAACCGTTAAGGTTTGACCCGTTTCGGCTAATTTATGTAAACTTGTTACATAAACCGAACCGTACGCGTAATAAGCGTGACGGGTATTCATGAGAGCTATATACAGGTTTCCTAAGTTAATTATGCCTCAAATATGTTGTGACATCAGTAAGATGTCTTTCATTATGCCCGAAACGTGTTTAAACACAAACTAGGCCGCGTAGGGGTAGTTTGGTCATTTAAAAGTTTATAAAAGAGTTTAAGTAGCAACCTGAGTTACAGGTCTGATGTAATCAGCAAAAATATATAATTTTGCTAAGTCATATCAGTAGGATAAAGTGTATATGTGAAATTTATCAGTTATAACCAAACTATGCCCCGTAGGGGTATTTTGGTAATTTCACATAAGCCGAAAAGCTCAAAACTGAAGTATGAGTTTATCAACTTTTTCTTACTGTTAAAATATCATAATTTACCTCAAATATCAGTAGGTATCAACCTTAGTATGTTTAAAATAGTTCTAGTGCATACTATGCGCTAAAAACGCTTAATTAGGCGATTAGAAGCCATTTCCGGGTTTGATACATAAATCTGATATTTTTATATTTCCAGAAGGCTTAAAATAATTTATTTATCATATGTGATCACTAGCAAAAGGGTTGGAATCATTTAGATATGTAAAACTCATTTTATGGCCCGTTAGGGCAAAACCGACAATTACCGGATTAAGCCTACGACTATAAGTTATGCTCAGCCTAAAATTAATTAAAAATCTTTAAAAATCCCAAAATAATATATTACATCAGTGGGTAAAATATTTTATATCAAAAGTATGTTTAAGTAGGCTATACGCTAAATACGTCGTTTAATTAACATAAAGCTTTAATTTTACGCTAACGAGCATAACTCTTATTCTACACCTCAAACTGATGTCAAAATTTGCATACAAGTTTATATATCAGTAGATAAGGTTTCTACACTTTTACATTTTCATAAATCACGTTTTAAGGTGAAAAGGGCATAATGGTCAACATATGAGCAATTAACGGAATCATGCGTATTAATTGGATAACAAATGATCCGAAGTGTATAATCACAGAGGGTTATACTAGCATCTAACCTGGTCCAAATGAAGCTATAAGGTATTTCTAAAACATACCATAATGGGTCAGAACTGAAAGTCAAAGTATAAGTCAAACTATGCGACTTTCGGTTCCGAACCGGGTCTAAACAGGAAATTGTCGGGTTGAACATGTTTAGACATTTCCTTACACTAATTACCAAGTTATATTAATGATCAAACAGGTTGTATGTGTTCTATATTGCTAATTATGCATAAATTGTAATTTACACATTCTGTTGACTTTTTATTAACACGTTTGACCCGACATTTTGAGGGTTTATTACCCACATAATTACCAACTTATAACTACTTTTGATTCGACTAATCACTGGACCATTAGTGATTAATCTTAAAGTCAATCGTTGATTATGACGGTTTGACTTTTAAGCTATAACTAAGCTAAAACTTAATTAAGAAAGGTTAGGCATACTTACCAAGGTCCTATGCACTATTAGGGATGACTTGGGTCTGCTTTGGAGCTCCAGAAGTCCTCAAGAATGCAGATGGAATGGATGATCTAATGTTGCAACTAATGGTCCTATTTATAGTGTTTAAATCACCATAACTTGTTGACATCTAAGTCTATCATGGACCATGAATCATCAACACATGTCCCTAAGTGCCTAGAAATGTTTAGGGGTCGCCCATGGATGAAAATATCTGATCTAAGTCGGTTTAAAAGCTCAAACAGGCTGCTGTCCATGAATTCTGTATCTGTGTGTCTGACGCGGCCCGCATGAGATTTAACAAACTTTTACGCGGGCCGCATGGACCTTGTAATCAGAATTTTTCATTTTCTAGTTTCCACATCTTGTCCCTTGGCCTTTCGAAAGGGCAACTAAGCCTAATTCTTGCAATTTAACCCCTTATTATTTACCCACAAGGGCTTTAGAACTTGTACCCACTTTGCCAAGTCCTTGGACACTTCCGGTTAACCCGAAAAGTCATAACTTTCAACGTTAACGCTTTAACCCCTCGCACACGAATTTGATCATAACTTTCTCATACGATAACGAAACTTTATGAAATTTATATCGCGCATTCTAGTGAGCATAATTATCAGTTACAAAGCTTCGGGTTTGTCAAAAGGTCAATCAGAAGTATAACTTAAACATGTTGACACATTTAACCCCTGTAGTTTGTAATCTCTCACTTTTTGCTTCGTATGATCCATGATTTATTCGTTTGATGATATGAAAATCATCTAGGGTTATTATGAAGTATGTTTATTCACTGTTGACATTCAGAACTCGTACATTCACATACTTTCCATGTTTGTCAACTTTAGTCCTTTTATAACATTCTTTCACACGTTCAAACATATGACACGTGTCTACTCATTATAGGACGTGAATTTTCGAGGTGTTACACACAGCGGAAGCAAATTTAAGTAACAAGACTGTTTAAATGAGCCGATCAAA
Organism: Helianthus tuberosus; assembly: GCA_030545235.1. Lineage (NCBI taxonomy): Eukaryota > Viridiplantae > Streptophyta > Magnoliopsida > Asterales > Asteraceae > Helianthus > Helianthus tuberosus. Next base: position 63,150,047 of record CM060395.1, read on the forward strand.
TTATTCAATTAACCACCCAACGATGGAAGATTTGATGCCCGATCAAGCGGTATTCTATATACCATAACCCAAGCTCGTATAGGGAAAATAAGTTAAAAATATTTACCTGAGCAATGTATAAATCACAATAAGCAAATTTCAAGTAGCTTTTACTGGTTCTCCTAATCTGGAACGAAGGTTTATAATAACCTATTAGAATCCTAACGGGTCTTTAGTTAAGCTTAAGCTTAGACCGGTTAGTTTCAATGATACGGTTCGTACGCACTATTAAGCGAAGACCAGATAGAATGTGATTTAGACCCGACAAGTTCAGAGACTTGTTTAATATGGGTATTTTATGCACACTCTGGATTTTGAGATAAAACCGATAAGGTTTGACCCGTGTCGGCTAATTTATGTAAACTTGTTACATAAACCGAACCGAACGCGCAATAAGCGTAACGGGTAATAATGAGAACCATTTACAGGTTTCCTAAGTTAATATGCTCCATACATGTTGTGATATCAGTAAGATATCATTTATTATGCCCGAAATGAATTTAATCACAAACTATGCCCCTTAGGAGTAGTTTGGTCATTTTAAAGGTTGTAAAAGAGTTTAAGTGTTAACCTGAGTTACAGGCCTGATGTAATCAGCAAAGATAATCAATTTGCTAAGTTATATCAGTAGGGTAAAGTATATATGTGAAATTTATCAATTATAACCAAACTATGCACCGTAGGGGCATTTTGGTAATTTCACATAAACCGAAAAGCTCAAAACTGAAGTCTGAGTTTAACAACTTTTTCTTAATTTTAAAATATTATAATTTACCTCAAATATCAGTAGGTATCACCCTTAGTATGTTTAAATTAGTTCTAGTACATACTAGGTGTTAAAAACGCTTAATTAGGCGATTAGAAGCCGTTTCCGGGTTCTATATAGAAATCTGATGTTTTTATTATTAAAGGAGGTTTAAAATAATTTATTTATCATTTAATATCAGTAGCAAAAGGTTTGGAGTCGATTAGATATGTAAAACTCATTTTATGGCCCGTAAGGGCAAAACCGACAATTACCGGATTAAGCCTACGACTATGAGTTATGCTCAGCCTAAAATTAATTAAAAATCTTCAAAAATCCCAAAATAATATATTACATAAGTGGGTAAAGATTTTGGTATCAAAAAGTAGGCTTAACTAAGCGATCCGCTAATGACGCCGTTTTATTAACACAAGGCTTTCATTTTACGCTAACGAGCATAACTCTTAATCTACACCTCAAACTGATGGCAAATTTTGTATGCAAGTTTAAATATCAGTAATTAAAGTTTCTACTCTTTTACATTTCCAAAAATCATGTTTTAAGGTGAAAAGGGCATAATGGTCAACATATGAACAATTAACGGAATCATGCGTATTAATCGGTTAACTAATGAACCATGGTGTATAATCACAGAGGGTTATACTAGCATGTAAGCTGGTCCAAATGAAGCTCTTAGGTATTTCTAAATCATACCAAAACGGGTCAGAACTGAAAGTCAAAGCAAAAGTCAAACTATGCGACTTTCGGTTCCGAACCGGGTCTAAACAGGAAATTGTCGGGTTGAACATGTTTAGACATGTTCTTAAACTAATTACCAAGTTATATTAATGATCAAACAGGTTTTATTTGTTCTACATTGCTAATTATGCATAAATTGAAATTTAAGTATCCTGTTGACTTTTTCTTAGCATGTTTGACCCGACTTTTGACCTTGTTAGAGTGGTAATCAGGGGGAACCCTTTTAAGGGTTTATTACCCACATAATTACCAACATATCACTACTTTTGATTTGACAAATTACTGGACTAATAGTGATTAATCTTAAAGTCAACCGTTAATTACGACGGTTTGACTTTTAAGCTATAACTAAGCTAAAACTTAATTTAGAAAGGTCAAGCAAACTTACAAGAGTCCTATGAATGACCAGAGATCACTTGAGTCTGCTTTGAAGCTCCAAGAATGATCAGAAGTGCAAGAGAAGGTGTGAGGAACTTGGTTGCAACTTTGGTCCTTTATATAGTGTTTAATCCACCACAAAAGGTTGACACACAAGTCTACAACTGACCATAAGCTGCCCACAAGTGTCCCTAGTGTCTAAGACTGTTTAGGGGTCGCCCATAATGCAAAAATATATGTTAAGGGGCGATTGAGCGCGTTTGCAGGCTGCTGTCTACACTTTATGCATCTGGGCGATTGACGCGTCCCGCGTAAAGTTATGTTAACCTTTATGCGGCCCGCCTTGACACTGTTATCAGATTTTACATTTTCCATTTGTTGCATACTTGACCCTTGGCTCTTCGAAAGGGAAACTAAGTTTATTTCTTGCATTTTGACCCCCTCTTATTTACCTACAAGGGCTTTAGGACTGATACCCACTTTGCCAAGCCCCTGGACATTCCTGGTTAACCCGAAAAGTCATAACTTTCAACGTTAACGCTTTAACCCCTCGCACACGAATTTGATCATAACTTTCTCATACGATAACGAAACTTTATGAAATTTATATCGCGCATTCTAGTGAGCATAATTATCAGTTACAAAGCTTCAGGTTTGTCAAAAGGTCACTCAGAGGTATAACTTAAACATGTTGACACATTTAACCCCTGTAGTTTGTAATCTCTCACTTTTAGCTTCGCATGATCCATGATTTATTCGTTTGATGCCATAAACATCATGTAGGGTTATTGTACAATATTTTTATTCACTGTTGACATTTAGAACCCGTATATTCACATACTTTCCCTGATTGTCAACTTTAGTCCTTCTATAACATTCTTTCACACGTTCAAACATATGACATGTGTCTACACATTATAGGACATGAATTTTCGAGGTGTTACATCCTCACCCCCTTAAAATAAATCTTGACCCAAGATTTACTGAAATAAATAAGGGTACTTTTCTTTCATCGTGGATTCAACTTCCCACGTGTATTCGGGACCTCTACGGGCATCCCATTTGACCTTTACAATAGGTACATGCTTCCTTCGAAGCTTCTTAACTTGTCGATCTTCAATCGACAATGGTTTTTCCACAAATTTTAAGCTCTCATCTATATGCACATCTGTATGGGGTATAACCAGTGATTCATCAGCGAAACACTTCTTCAGATTGCAGATGTGGAACACATTGTGAATTCCACTGAGCTCATCCGGTAAGTTTAACTTATAGGCAACTGACCCGACATGTTCGATAACCTCGAAAGGTCCTATGTATCTCGGGCTTAGCTTTCCTTTCTTACCAAATCGCATCACCCCCTTCCAGGGTGACACTTTAAGTAACACTTTGTCACCTACTTCGAAGTGAAAAGCTTTACGCTTTGGATCTGCGTAACTCTTCTGCCTATCTCGGGCAACTTTGAGAAGGTCACGAATCTGGACAATCTTGTCTGTCGTTTCGAACACTATCTCTGGTCCTGATAATTGGACATTTCCAACTTCTGCCCAAGACTTGTGCGATCGGGACCACCTTGTGCGATCCACTTGTCTTGTGCGATCATGCAGTTCTAGGTTGTACATTGTGCTTTATTGATTGTACCTAGCTTGTGCGACTACATTTGTGCGACCACACTTGTGTGACCAGAGCTTGTACGATCAGATCAGATCTTGTGCGATCTGATCTTGTGCGACTGGCCTTATGTGACTGATTAAATCTTTCCTAAATTCATGCAATCGGTTACAATCAATTCTAACAGTTTCCTATTCCCTATCTAGTCGATCAAACATACTAACAGTTTCCAAGTTTGCCTTCATCAATCAAATCAAACATTTATCATTAGATTCACATGAACCCTAACCATTCATCTAATCATAACAATCCATCTTAATCCTTATTGAATCAATTAGTTTAGTTAATCGTTAAGATGCAATATTCATCATGCCACAATCCGAAAACAGAAACATAAAGACCGATTAACATCTACTCGGTTCTAGTTCAAAACATGCAAACCCGAATCATATGAACATTATCATATAAACCCTAATTCCAAATCAACACAAGTTTCACAATTATCCTATAGATTCGGTTCGATCATTTAAAGGCATCAACCAAATATTCATCTCTTGTTCATACATTACCACCACATCAAGAATCATTCATCATTCATGCAAACAACCCTAGCTATCACATCAAATCATGGAATTATAATATCATTTAACAAAACAATGATCGTGAAACACTAACCGGTTAGAAGATAGGATGAGGGGTGATCCGAACAAGAAAGTCTTCGAGAGAAGGGGATGGGATGCCGTCGGCTTCAAGAGAGAGGGAGGAGAGAACTAGGGTTTGGTGTGTGTTGTGTTTTGCAAGTAATGAGGAGTATACCCCTTCCTCATGAGGTTATGCGCAACAATTGGAATGGGCCGAACCCATTACGGTTGCCGTTGTGGTTCGAGTGTAAAGAGTGTGGCTCTAATGGGCTTGTGCGATTACATTACATACATACATTACACAAGATCACATAACACGTAACACTTATTCATTAAAACAAACATATCAATTTGCCACATAGAGTTCATACACGTTACATTAAACACAAAGATAGGTCCTGAAATGCGAGTTGTCACATATTATTAGGACCCTAAAAAATAGAATAAATTACGATTTTCAATTCATTTATTTTTCTCACAATAACAATTTCATATTTAAAATAACACTAGAATTTTCATCCTCGTTTCAATTTAATCCATCCTCGTTACTCCATTCATTTATTCTGTAATTTACGTGAAACGATTATAACAGATCTACTAGCTGACTAAACCCAACTAGGAAATGTTTACAAACAATCTCAATGATGAACGTATTTACCTCCAGCGATCTCATATTAACTAAAAATTAACTCATTACTTTTTTTATGACGTGGACTGCTTATATAACAAAACAATAATATATTAAAGAAAACTCTTCTATTTCATTCCTCACTCTTTTATTTGGGGACACACATACAAACAAGAGTGAGAAAGAGAACTATGGAAGCTCCGACAGCCGATCGGTCTCCGGTTACCAGAGGCGATGATGACGTGTCAGACGAAGGTAATGACTAAGACTTCCATTAGTGGTGAAAAATACGGTTTAGTTTTGGCAGCGGTATGGGCAGGTTTTCGATGGTCTAATGGGAATAATGACTAGCGATAGGCAATAAGCAATGGCGAAAAGGTTTTTTAATGGTGGTCATCGGACGTAGGTTCAACTATGCAATGGCGGTGCCATGGATCACGTGTACTAGCCACTAAATTTACATATCTATCTGCAAAGATGTAGGTATAATCCAGTGATATGAGAAGTTGGGTTAGAAGACAAATCAGTGGCTTGCAGTGAGATTGATAGATGATTGAGTCGAATTGATAATCTCGCGATCCCTTTTTCTAATGAGATTAGGCGACTGTTATTAGGGTTTTGTCACGACCAGAAGGACTTCAATGGGTATTCTTGGTTTTCTAGCTAGTTTGGTAAGTTCTACTAACTTCGTTGTTTCCCAATTTTCCGATTTCATTCCTCGTGTCAGATTTGAGGTTTGACGATGGTTATGTTGGTATTCTCGACAACAAAAAGTTGGAGCTGTTGTCATTCTTTGGCAGTGGCGACGTTGGGATTTAAGGATGAAAACCATGCCAACGATAGTTAGAACGTCTCTTTTTGCCACATAAGTAGGCCACGTCATCAAAAAAATCAACGAGGTTAACTTTTAGTTACTATGAGATTGTTGAAGAAAAAGACGTGTAAAGTTAGGACTATATGTAAACATTTTTCGTGTTGGGATTAATCTTAGTGTAGGATCATATGGGGTCTAATATCTGGTTATGATGAATAAATCAAAGATGAACACACTTGATAAATCTTTAAAACTCGAAAGATGATTTCGCATAAACTCAATATAATAAAACCCCAAAATCACCCTAATTTGTGTTGGCTAAAACCCTAATCTACCTTTATATTTATAGCCTAAACATACTTAGGCTAATTACATTTAGGTCGCCATGGTTTTAACTAAAACAAGAAATATACAAAGATGAAAATTAATAGATATATTTTATCCAAACAAAATATATTTATTCAACCAGGACATGAACGTGATTGCATAATTGATAACATTATTCTCTAATTTGACCCAACACTTGGTCAAAAGGTCAAAGTTAGGATGGTTAAAAATCCATTTTCCTCACATAAACATCTTTATTGTCGGCCATCGCCTTAAAACCTTCATCGCCGACCATATTTGCTTGTTTGGGGTATTTTAGTTTTTTAGTAAACATATTAACAATACAGATGAATGGAGTTAATGAGGTGGACTTGATTGTAACAAAAATGAAAATTCTGATTTTGCAAAATTTAAACCATTAGATTGAATATTTATTTGGACGAAGCACAATAATCAAAATCGCCCACTTGCGATATGCACATATCATGTATATATGTGTGGGTGCTCGGGGACAAAAGTGAAAGTGCACTAATTTTAATGTTATTTTACTGATTTCGTGAAAATAACGTTAAAAGGGGGGATGGTTAATCAAGCATCATGTGCTGGCGTTGATAGCCAAAAGACAAAGGGGTACATGCACTAATCGGCATTTGTCTCAATTGTTGAGTGTTATGTGTCGTATGTCCAAGGCTTGATGCAAAACTACTATCGAGTCGGGGGTCTCACTAGAAGTAGCCTCTCTATTCCTACAGGCTAGAGGTAAGGTTGTCTACATCTTACCTTCCTCAGAACCCATCTTAGTTTTGCTATTGGTAGAATATACCGAATATGATGATGACAATAATCAAAATCATAATATACTCCAAGAAATATGTACAAGTCCATGACAGGTATATAACTTATTTAATAATATATTTATGTTAAGTTATATGTACAAGTCCATGACTCCATTGGGTGGGGACACAAACCAGATGTGGGAGGCTTTGGCAACTACGATTACCTATGTGGCAAAGGAGACTTTAGGGGTTACAATTGGGACTAAAGAGTCTTGGTGGTGGAATGAGGATGTGCAAATCAAAATAAGGGATAAGCAAGAATGTCTTAGGGATTGAGGTGCACAAACGAGGGTGAGCATTTGAGATTGAGGGAGAGATACAAAACTGCTAGGAGGGAAGCGAAGAAGGCGGTGACAGGGGAAAAGAACTTAGCATATAAGTAAATGTATGCACACTTAGAAACTAATGAGGGGGAGCATGATATGTTCAAGATTGCCAAGGCTAGGGAGCGAAGAAGGCAGGAATTAGGAGTAGTGAAATACATAAAGGGGGAGGATGGACGTGTTTTAATTAAGGAACATGACATAAAGTTAAGATGGAAAACTTACTTTCACAATTTTTTCAATGGAGATAAGAGGGCCTACCAACAAGAAAGCGATAACCCAACTACACCAAGCCGACAAAGGAATAACTGCTACTGTCGGGATATCACCCAGGGAGAGGTGAAGATTGCACTTAGGAAGATGGGAAAGGCTAAGGCAGTTGGTCTGGACAACATACCGATTGAGGGTTGGAAGTGTTTGGGAGATGAAGGAGTTCAATGGCTGACTACTCTGTTCAATTATTTTCGAATATGGAAAATGCCAGATCAGTGGAGTAGTGTAGTAGCGTAGTAGTTCCCATATATAAGAAGAAAGGCGATGCCCAATGTTGTGAAAATTATAGAGGAATTAAGTTGTTATGTCATACTATGAAATTATAGGAGAGATTAATTGATACTAGAATCAGAAGAGAAACTCAGGTTACGGTAAACCAGTTTGGTTTCATGCCAGGTCGATCAACTACGGAAGTGATACATATCATCAGAAGATTAATGGAAAAGTATAGGGACAAAAAGCGGGATCTACATATGGTCTTTATTGACCTTGAAAATGCATACGATAGTGTGCCCCGTCGATTGATTTGGGATAGTTTAGAGGGTAGAGGGGTCCCTGGGAGGTATATAGATATAATTAAGGATATGTATAGTAGGACTGAAACGAGTGTACATACTCCTTTAGGAGATATCGACTTCTTCTCAGTGGAGGTGGGTCTCCACCAAGGGTCGGCGTTAAGCCCGTTTCTTTTTGCGGTTGTCCTAGATGAGTTGTCAAAGTCCATCTAGGAGCCAGTTCCATGGTGCATGCTTTTTGAAAATGACATAGTGTTAATTGAAGAGGCTAAACAAAGCATGAATGTAAGGTTGGAGGAGTGGCGAACAACCTTAGAGGGGAGAGGCTTAAGGATTAGTCACTCAAAGACGGAGTATCTCTATTGTAACTTCAATGGTGCTGGTGACTACGAGGACACTCAGATCACTATTGAAGACCAAGCAGTCCCACAGGTAACTATGTTTAAGTACTTAGGATCGTTTATTCAAAGGGATGGAGAGATAGATAGTGACGTAGCCCACCGCATCCAGGCTGGCTGGTGTAAGTGGAGAGCAGTCTCTGGGGTGTTGTGTGACAAGCGGTTCCCAACTAAATTAAAGGGGAAATTTTATAAGGTTGCAGTTAGACCTGCTATGTTGTATGGAACAGAGTGTTGGGCCATCAAAAAGTGTAGGATCGATCTCGACCTAAATGAGTCGTTTGGAGAAGCTCTAATTCGTTTCAGAGGCGGAAACTAAGAAACGAATGTGTAAACAGCTAGAAAATCACTTTAATCCTCTTTTTCATTCAATACACAACGTTTACAATACGAGGAAATACCGGCAGCACTTCGGTATAATATTTCTGAATCGTTACAAATGAAACCGTTTGAACACTATTTATAGAGTAGGACCCTTCCGTTTGAAAGTAAACATAATAGTTCAAACGACCAACTCAAACGGAACCCTATCTCAAACTTTGGTTTCAAACGGAACCCTATCTCAAACTTTGGTTTCAAACGGAACCCTATTGTTTCAAACGGAACCCTCTTTCAAACAATGGTTTCAAACGGAACCCTATTGTTTCTCTATTTCTTGCTCAATCTGATCTGCAACGAACCCGAGACTCGACATAAGACGTAGTCGACAGATGTAGTGCACCAACAAACTCCCCCTCGGATGTTGACGGAGTCTTCAGTGTTGAGTCTTCGCATCTTCAGTCTTAATCTGTCTCTAGTCTTTACTCTCAAACTTTTCTTGCAAGTCTTCACACTCCCCTTGCGATATGCTGGCATTTCTTCAGATCTTCAGCATCATCAGCTTTAGGATCGTTGTCTAGCTTTCTGTCTAGCAACTTTTCATCCTATCCTGCAAAAACTCTACCTCAAAATAAATTTCTCTCACATATTTCAAACGTAAACACTTGCACTAATCAGACTCAATCTCAAACAATTACAGATCTACCAACCTGATGAACCATTTTAGGGTTAGATTATGAAAACATTTAATTCCAAACAAACATTCCCCCTCAAATATTGCTCATCATGTTTAGCACTCGGAATTTTGAAATCTGCTTTTCAATATCAGTTGTCGAAAATCTTTTTGGATTTTTCAAAATTTATGCTAAAACTCACTAAAATCTTTTTGTATTTTTGAATATAACAAAGAAATGCAGTAAAGAAATATTTACAAACAATATTTTTTGTGAGTTTGTGCAAGAGGATCATATCAGTTTCTGAGACATATCACCAACACCATTAAGCTTTTAATCGTTTTAAGCTCTAAACGATTCACATAGATTGTCAGTATGTTTGTCCACTTAAATTTTCACACAAAGTTCAATTGATCCGAGATACGAGATTAATGTTTTAAGCTCTTGAACTTATTCGTGTGTCCCACTACTTGAATATACTCCCGTATCCAGATCCCAATATTCAGTCTTACAGGTGAGTATACCACAGATGATATCTGTCAGGGAATAAATTATAGTACGAGGGCCGTGAGAGCTCAGGTCGATCTTTCGATACGCAGAGAGATGACGGCTTCGACTTTTGGTGAGTCCCCTTTAGAGGATCTTTTGCATTACAACAGCAGCGACTATCAATTTTATTGTTTCATCAGCTTGCTGAGGGTGATGCTATGTTTCAAGCATTTGCAGAAAGTATTATCCGGGGACTAGGTCAGAAATTTCTTTCAGCAGAAGTCCCGGGATAATACCCCAGATATCACTGAGCATAAAGACCTAGTATCTCAGAATAAGGGACCTTTCAAACAAGATTTCAGGGGTTACCTATATATCCAAGTTTGTGTTAACCCACAGAATAAGCAAGTTTGAAATTTAGGTTTATATCTCGTCACAATTTACTAAATGTGCAAAAACCTACTGGCACATCATCAGTGAGACCGTTTATCACATTTTTACTTTCCAATTCTTTAGCATGCTGTGATCGTCCACTGATGTACTATCATTTCCTCTTTTATGCAACAAAAACTCATTTTTGATTTTATCATGTTTTTGGCTTTTTCAAATTTTCAAATGTTTTTGGATTTTCTAAAATCTTACTCCCCCTAAAATGCAAACACATTTTAGGAAATTTGAAAACAAACTGTACACAAACATGACAACTAATATCGAATTGCCTCAATTCTCCATCCACTTGGCATAAACAATCAGAACTCCCCCTCACAACAAACTATTTTCCCATTATGATTTCAAAACACTTAAGTTTGTTTTAATCAAATGGTTTTTCCGGAAAATAAGTTTTGTTGATTTTATCACTTGTAAAATTGGGGATCAAATCATCACATTGTTTTACCAATCATATGTTGTAAATCAGATACAACTTAATGTCCCTGATTTACCACTTGTAAGATCATTCCAATTCAACTTCTGAACCACTTGTAAAAATCACAACCATACAATTTAAACCTGCTTTTCAACCAATTTACCATCTTTTGGTTGAATTCTCAAGGTGCCGATTCCTACTCCTCGCTTACAAACCTGGGAGTTCCGGCAAGTCCTGCAAAATTTCTCAAAAACATTTTATACAAGCATGATAAAGAATGATGCCGATTCATGATCCACGATTACCAACTTGGGATCTCCGGCAAGTCAGGTTTTTATTCTTTGAAAAATATATCCACCCAAGCCTGGCCTTCCTTGGGTGTAACAACCTCTTCATCATCTTTTCTTTCAACTAACCTGTGACCTCCTCTTTTGGCAGCATAAAATTCTTTAACACTTTTGGCCTTACCATTGATCATTTTGCCAAAAATATGTTTCACAGTTCCATTGAAAGCTTTATCAACATCAAATTTCTTCTTGTCAGAATAAAATTGATTTGAAATTTCAACTTTCCCAACTTTCTTTTTAAAATTTTCATCACTCAAAGGTGGAAAATTCTCATCGTTCATAGTTGGAACTGATTTATCAACCTTTTTCTCAATACGTGGCTCCTCTGATTTTGTGGAATCAGATTCATCACCAGAATTATTACCTGAACCTTTCACAACCCATTTTTGATTTATTACATTTTCTTTTCTTTTTACCACATTCTTTGAACATTCACCAATCTCAAAGGTCGAATTTTCAAAGCCAGTAAATGGTTTGGTTGTAAGTTCAGTTTTCTCCATAACTTTCTCTTTCAATTTACCAGATACTTCCTGTTTTGGTTTGAATGTTTTCGGACAATTCCTAGCAACATGACCAGCAATCTTGCACTGAAAACATGTTCTCTTTTCAATCTTCTTTGGAACAGCATTCTTCTTCAACTCTTCTTGCTTCTTGACAAGGAATTCCTGATTTGTCTGCTTTCTGAATGCTTGCTCTTTCTCATCATTTAAAAAATTTCCTGAAACAAACACAGTTTTTGGTTTAGAAAATTTTTCATTTTTATAGTTTTTCGGTGGCACAAGCATGAAAGATGGCGGTTGCATAGATGAGGATGCTGAGGTGGATGTATGGACACACAAGACTCGATCGGATAAGAAATGAGGTTTTCAGGGAAAGGGTAGGAGTAGCTAGTATATTGGAGAAGATTAAAGAGGGAGATTGTTAGGATCCGAGTTTGATTCGATTGTGTTGTTTTAATAAGATGTAATGAAAGTAGATAAAACAGGGAATAAGTTGCAACAGAATGATGTAAGACTTTACAACACAATCAAAGAAAGATTAGCTTTCATCATACAATGCTTTCATTAGTTATAAGATTGAATACACAATGATTGACTTATGCATGCATGAACACTAACTCCCCCTCAGCCTGAGCTCACTAGTTGTTCGTACAAGATGAATGTTGTGCAAAAAAAGAGCTAATAGAACAGTACAGGTACTGTTCTATTTATAGTACAAAACCTAACCACTGAGCATCTTTGCTGACGTCACCCAGACAGTGACAGCTAACAGCTATAACAACCTCTAACCATTGATATACATAGACATTGTTACATTGTAAAGACTGATAACAAAACACTGATGCTACTATCTGCTGTTAATGCTTAAGCACTGATGATGCTGAGCAGTGCTCTCCTCTAGGGTTGATCAGGCCTTTGATTCAGCAGTACTTTGTCTTCAACAACACTTTGACACTCAGCACTTGATATGTCTTTAACAGTCTTTGTCATCAGCAACACTTTGATAGAACAGTTGTTGAGCATAACAGTCTTTAGGATCCTCAGCTGTTAGAAGCACTGCCATTGGAGGGAATTAAGTTCAGGCACTGCTTATTGTGGATCAACTGTTGAGAACCAGTTTTCGCTTTTGTATCATCTGTTCTTCAAGGAAGGATTACATGGGCCAACAATCTCCCCGTAGAACAGATGATGCCAAAACACTTCCTTATTATGATCTTTATTCTCTCATCAGCTTTTCCCGGACTTGCCCTTTGAATTGGAGCTCAAAGTCCAAGGAATCAACATCATCTTCATCCCTTTGAAGTTGTAGGTTCATCAGATCTTGGAGGTCATTTACATTCAGACCTAATGCATCCTCCCTTGATATCTTTACAACACCACCATCAGACTTGAGCAGAGTCAATACATGGGTCTGTTTGTCAGATTTTAAGACCACCATTTGGGTCTTATGTGTTTCTTGGGAGAATGTTTATTTGTGACGAGTTTGGGGATTGAGGTCTGCTTGCCAGCCTTTTGACAGTTTTAGCAAGTTGAGCTTGAAGTTTTAAAGAAGCAACATCTAATCCAAATTGTAACTGATTCTTGATAGCCACTTTTCTAAATTCAGCATCTCTCTTTTCATCTTCCTCATCAATCTGTTGCTATCTTTTTCTTTGGTTTAAGACATTGATGGATACATCAGAAGATGTGAACAACTTTGTAAGAGAGAGGGTCTACTGCTGAGGCTTATCAGTGGTTTGATCTTTGTACACTGGCTTCTTAGGAACATTAGGATCTGATTCTCTTAGTTTTTCCAACTTATCATAGATTTGATCAACATACTGCCTAGACCATCTTCCAATGGCCCTTACAGTCCCATACTTAGCTGCTACAAGCTCAGCTCCCCTCCTCTTGTACTCCAAAGTAACATATGCAGCAGTTTTCTTAAATTTGTTCAAGTTGGGAGCATTCTTTCTCTTAAGAGGATCATTTTTCATTCTTTCAACTCTGTTTGCTTCTTCTTTCATAGCTATAAGAGGCCAGTCTTTGAATTGATGCTCGTAGGCTTGGTAGGGTTTGTCTCTCATGATAAGCTCTATGAAATCTTTCCTCAGTTCCTTTTGAAGATCAGCAGTTTGTGGCGGATTTGACATCTTCTTACTTAGGACTCTTGCATAGTCTTCCAGTTTCCTAACCTTACTTAGCCGATGTTGCATTCGACCTGATAAGTTGTTGTCACCTAACCCTTTACTCTCTTCTTTAGCAATGTATTTGTCACACCCCGAATTCCACGTGTCACCGGTGGGCCCGGTGGGGAGTATCGTGACGTAGTTGGTAACATCATAGTCAAACAACACAATATATAAATGCACAGCGGAAGCAAAAGATAAATATATTACAATCCGATTCAAAGTAATATCAAATATTACAACGGAATGAAAGATGGATCCACAGGCGGATCTTAAACAGAAAGATAATATCGTTCAACAGACTTTAACATCTAAAGCTTGCGAGACTTGATTATTGATGCCTGGAGTAGCCAGCCTATTACGTATAGTACCTGCATTTAGCCTTTTTGGAAAATACGTCAGTTTACAGTGGTAAATACAATTAACTGACTCATTTGAAAAGGTTTTAATAAAATTGATTTGAATGCACGTGGCACAAACTCTTTATAACTTGGGATAATTATTTAAATACATAATCTCGTAAAAGAATTACATGTTACTTATGCGTTCAGTAGCCCGGATAATGCCGTGTTAAAGATCAATAGACACACCACATAATCTATTTATGCACTGACGAGTGTACGCCTACACTCCGCGCTTAGGTCGTGGCCATTTCGTAAAATGATGCCAAGGATATCCGGGACATGGTCATTAACCCCCCAAAGGCTTTAAGTAAACAAAACGATTTAAACGGGCCGATCAAATTATTCAATTAACCACCAAACGATGGAAGATTTAATGCCCGACCAAGCGGTATTTTATATACCGTAACCCAAGCCCGTATAGGGAAAATAAGTTAAAAGTATTTACCTGAGCTAAATATAAATTCAATCCCAGCCGTATATCAATTTAGCAAGTACAGATAGCTTTTACTGGGCTCCTAATCTGGAACGAAGGTTTTTAATAACCTATTAGAATCCTAACGGGTCTTTAATTAAGTCTTGACTTAGACCGGTTAGTTTTCAAAAGGAAGATATGGTTCAAACGCATGATAAGGCGAAGACCGGAATAGAATGTGATTTAGACCCGACAAGATTGAAGACTTGCCTTATATGGGTAATCTAAGTATATTCTGAATTTTGAGATAAAACCGATAAGGTTTGACCCGTTTCGGCTAATTTATGCAAACTAGTTACATAAACCGAACCGAACGCGCAAGAGGCGTAACGGGTAATCATAAGGGTCCTAACCAGGTTTCCTAAGTTAATATGCCTCAAATATGTTGTGATATCAGTAAGATACCTTCCATTATGCCCAAAACGAATTTAAACACAAACTATGCCCCGTAGGGGTAATTTGGTCATTTATAATGTTATAAAAGAGTTTAAGTATTAACCTGAGTTACAGGTCTGATGTAATCAGCAAAAATACTCAATTTAATAAGTTATAACAGTAGGGTAAAGTATATATGTGAAATTTATCAATTATAACCAAACTATGCACCGTAGGGGCATTTTGGTAATTTCACATAAGCCGAAAAGCTCAAAACTGAAGTCTGAGTTAAACAACTTTTGCTTACTGTTAAAATATTATAAGTTACCTAAAATATCAGTAGGTATCAACCCTTGTATGTTTAAAACAGTTTTAGTTCATACTATGCATTAAAAACGCTTAAAAAGGCGATTAGAAGCCGTTTCCGGGTTCTATATACAAAGATGATATTTTTATCATTCCAGAATGTTTAACATAATGTATTTATCATATAAAATCAGTAGCAAAAGGTTTGGGGTCAAAAAGATATGTAAAACTCATTTTATAGCCCGAAAGGGCAAAACCGATAATTACCGAATTAAGCTTACGACCCTAAGTTATGCTCAGCCAAAAATTAATTAAAAATCTTCAAAAATCCCAAAATAATATATTACATCAGTGGGTAAAAAGTTTGATATCAAAAAGTGGGTTTAAATAGGCTATATGCTAATTATGTCGTTAAATCGCTTAAAAGCTTTCTAATTACGCTAATGAGCATAACTCTCAATCTACACCTCAAACTGATGTCAAATATTGGGTGCAAGTTTATATATCAGTAACTAAGGTTTCTAATCTTTTACATTATTAAAAATCATGTTTTATGGTGAAAAGGGCATAATGGTCAACATATAGGCAATTAACGGAATCATGCATATTAATTGGTTAACTAATGAACCAAGGTGTATAATCACAGAGGGTTATACTAGCATGTAACCTGGTCCTAAGGAAACTCTAAGGCATTTCTAAATCATACTAAAACGGTTCAGAACTGAAGTCAAAGCAAAAGTCAAAGTTTTGCGACTTTCGGCTCCGAACCGGGTCTAAACAGAAAATTGTCGGGTTGAACATGTTTAGACATGTTCTTACACTAATTACCAAGTTATATTAATGATCAAACAGGTTGTATGTGTTCTACATTGCTAATTATGCATAAATTAGAAATTAAGCGTTCTGTTGACTTTTTAAATAACAAGTTTGACCCGACAAATGGTCTAGTTATAGTGGGAATCAGAGGGTGCCCTTTTAAGGGTTTAATGCCCACATAATTACCAACTTATAACTACTTTCAATTCGACTTATCACTGAACCATCAATGATTAATCGCTAAGTCAACCGTTAATTACGACGGTTTGACTTTTAAGCTAAAACTAAGCAAAAACTTAACTAAGAAAGGTTAAGAATACTTACTGAAGTCCTATGCACGATTAGGAAGGCTTAGGGTCTGCTCTTAAGCTCCAAGAAGCTCCAGAAATGCAGAAATGAAGTGTGATCACAATGTTGCAACCTTATGGCCTTTTATAGTGCTTGGAACCTCATAGATTGTTGACAACAAGTGCTATAACTGATGTTTGATCACTAACAAGTGTCCCTAAGTGTCTAGGGGTTGTTTAGGGGTCGCCCAAGATGAGGAAAATCGATTATAAGTCGGTTAGAAAGCTTGCCAGACACCTGTACGCGTTTCTGATCAGGTAAGGCCGTCGCGTAGCGCGACGACATGGGTGGCTAGTGCTCGCGCTATGCGAGCATGTGGTGACCTGCCAAAACATGTTTCCATTATTTGCAGTTTTGGTCCCCGGTCCTTCTAAAGGTCGCTTTCACTTCTTGTTTTGCACAATGAGCCCTCTAAATTGACTTATAAGGGCTTTAAGACATTTACCCACTTTGTTTAGTCCTCGGTTAACTTTATTGTTACCCGAAAAGTCATAAACTTCAACGTTGACGCTTTTAACCCCTCGCATACGGATTTGATTATAACTTTCTCATACGATAACGAAACTTTATGAAATTTTTATCACGCATTCTAGTGAGCATAAATTACCGTTACAAAGCTTCGGGTTTGCTAAAAGGTCACTCAGAGGTACACTTTAAACATGTTGACACATTTAACCCCTGTGGTTTGTAATCTCTCACTTTCTTTCATATTTAGCTTCGTATGATCCATGATTTATTCGTTTGAAGGTATGAGCATCCTGTAGGGTTACTGTAAAGTATATTTATCCCTCGTTGACATTTTTAAACCCTTATATTCACATACTTTCCATGTTTGTCAACTTTAGTCCTTCTAGAGTATTCTTTCACACGTTCAAGCTTATGACACGTGTCAATACATTATAGGACGTGAATTTTCGAGGTGTTACATCCTCCCCCCTTAAAATAAATCTCGACCTCGATATTTGCTAAAATGCTGAAAGTTCTTTTTTTTTCGCATAACGGACTTAACTTCTATAACATATCTGGAGTCTTTCCAAGTTCCCAAAGTGACTCCTATATTAGGTACATGTATCCTTTTGGAGCTTCTAACCCCGTCGATCCTCAATCGACACAGGTTGCTCACCATATCATAAATCTGCATATCATTATGTGATAGTGATTTTCGACTTATTGGCGAAACACACCCTTCAGTCACTAGGGTGAAATGTATTACGAGCTCCGCTATGTTCCTTAAATAGGTTTTAGCTTATAAGCTACTTGATCTTGATACATTCGATTTCCTTTAAATGATTCCATATATTCAGAGCTTAACTAGCTTGATAATTTAACAAATTTGGCACACCCTTCCTGGTGATATCTTTTGTTGAACCTTATTCCTTAACAAGAATTTAGGAGGGTTGCTACTTTCATTAATTCTTGATTTTCTGCCGAATACTAGCAACTTACTGATGATTTGGAATTTGTATGATCTTATTCGTTGCTTCCAATGCAACTTTCAGATCCTGATAAGTGGACTTACCAAAATCTCGTCCATCGTACGGATGTTTTGATATTTCATCTATACAGGGTCTCCAAAGGAGCCACCTTGATATTTATATAACAACTATTATAAAAAAACTTATCTTAAGGTGAGATGGTTGTTCCAACCATTGCTCAAAACTAATCTTAAGGAGTAGCTAATCCTTACAGTTAGTCGAACAAATCGACGATCCTGGCAGCTGAGGGCGATTCTTAGTCGTTGCCAATTTAGGGTTGCGGTAAATAATGCATAAGCAAAATGAACCGTCTTTCATAGTTAACTATACCGAACTCTTAGGATATTGAGTCAGGCTATATGAGCCTATGTCTTAAAACCTATATAATCAGGGTTTCGATTATTCTATAATCAACATGGAGTTTTCACAATACTCCAGCCCACAGCGGGATGTTAATCTTAATTCTACCTGCCTCTCAGGAGGTAAGCAGGGAAAACTTATGAGAAGATACTTAGGTATAAGGAGATTTCAGAGATTTTCCAAATCCCAGACTCAAATCCATCCATCAATGCTTGTGTCAAATAAGTGACACCTGTATGTTACAATTCCACGAATTTCCTTAACCGGAAACATTTACTTGGACAATTCCATCCTGGATATCTTCTTTGAATACCATTAGTTGACTTTAGTACCATATGACCATCAGGGTATCTTTGTGGTTCCATGCATTAAACCTCCATACTGATCAGGCACGGAAGCAATCTATAGGACATATTAAGATACACAAATCCTCACACGGTGCTTTTATCATACCATCTGGTATTCACAATCGATAGAGATTAAAGAGATATCAACTCGAAATGCTGACGCATTACACCTAGAGAAAATATACTTCTAAAATTCTGCGACTGAAGGTTTCTGACAGGAGCAGAAGAAATGGTTCTTATGATAAGGTTCTACCTTACACTTAACATCTGGGGTCCTTACAGGGAAAATTTTCTAAAAGTTTGCTAAGTTTATGGTCTTATGAAAGACTTAACAGCACCAGAAACCACAATAAAATCACAAATAAGGATTTATCTTGTGACATTCCTAATGTGAGCTGCCTCAAATCATTCAACAGGAGGGTTAAATGCCTCCATTCTTAATCCTTCTAAACTTAGCTGTAAAATCTTAGATAACTTTAGGGCAGTCTCAGCTTTGACTGATTATTTCTTAATCTATAGAACGTGAGTAGCTGAGATTGATCCGTAATGGATTTATAATAAGCAGGCCTTGAAACCTTAATGTGCCCTCTTATTTCCGATGCTAACCCCCAACAATTATTGCATTAAGCTTAGGTCTTGGGTAAATGGAATAGAGCGCTGTCTCAGCCAAAAAATTGTGTTATACTGTCAAAAGTCTAGAACTTTTATGGCGAGCGTTAGAAAATTCCTATTTCATCTTTCTCCATTTTGTGATGTGGGTAATAGGTTTTTCTAATAAGGTCCTTAAAAACTTGGACCATCCCATATTGCATAAGGGGATCTTTCTTGTGGACTTCAATGATGTCCTCACTAATTTAGGGTATTGCCATCGAATGACTGTAATGTATACCTTACCATGTCCCTTCCAGCATAACCGCTGATATACCTAATGGTTTCTACCTCATCCATCAATTTCCTGAAATCGATGGCCCCTTTTTTACTATTGAAGTCTCTTGACTTCTAAGAGACGAAGTACTTTTAAATACATTCTAAGAGGAAAGGGGCTTCTTGCCACATATGATTTGGTTTGGGTTATTCTTCGCATTTGAAGTATGACTATGGCTCTTCTCATGGACAGTGACATGTGTTTTAAAGCTTGCAGCATTTGGCTTCTTGAACCTTTTCAGAAATTTTTTCTTATAGTCTTTCTAATAGATACGTTAATTACAGTTTTGGAGGCTAACTCCATTAACACTGTGGTTCACATTAGACACACTTTTAACATTTGTCGCATTTCTTGCATCGCGACTGTTGTTTGTCCCTTATGAGGTTTCCATACTCGAAGCTTTAGTATTAAATACCAAATTCAGCAAGTGCTTAGGCACTCCATATTCAGTATCTCCTGGAACGGTCAAAGGCTCACCATAAGGAGTTTTGATAACTACATATTTCTTATTACATCCACAATATGGGCTTGGTCACACTACGACCAATCCATTCCTATGACTATATCGAGTCCTTATATTAATGAAAGCAAGGATAGCGGAAAGAGAATGGTTCTTAATGGATATAAACATCCATCTAATGCTGCCGTAGCAGTCTCTGAGGTACTATCGACCAATTTTACTTTATACTTAACGCTTAGAATTTTAACAGGCAAATTTAATGATTTACAAAATCTATTGTCTACGGAAGACTTATCTGAACCTGAATCAAATAATACTCTAACATGAGCGTTATTGATATAGAAAGTACCTGTTGTGACCTTGTCATCCTGAATAGCCTCTTGAGTATCCATTTGAGAGTTTCCGGCTTTGGTCTTCTTAGCCTCGCCAGACTTCTTGGTTTTATTAGGGCAATTAGTTTTGATGTGCCCTATTTCATTGCAACCATGGCAGGTTGCGTCCTCCATCTTCTTGCAGTCCAAGGTCTTATGCCCCTTGGACTTGCAGATTCCACAAGGTGAAGTCTGAGATTCAAATCTGCATTTCCCGAGGTGGTATTTCCTACAGGTTTTGCATTTGGTCTTTTCACCTGACCGCTGGTTGTTCTTCAGGTCCTTGCATTCATGGGTCTTGTGATCCATCTCCTTACAGATGACACATCCCCTGGTCTGATCATAGAAACATTTTCCAAAGTGCTTCTTCCCGCAGGTTCCACATTCGGGTTTTGTCTTCTTTGGCTTGGACTGGTTATAGCTCGAACTGGTCCTACCCTTTTTGTAACTTTTATTCGGGGTATTATCGTACTTTCGCTTATGATCCCTTAACGCTCGGTTCACGGCCTTATTTACAGCTGTATCTAACATAGCCTGTAACTCGGCACCCGTTAAATTCAGTCTTGTATCATCATTCTGATTAACTGGATGATTGTGAGCTTCAGAGGAGTCAAAAAATGGTGAAGCTTTGAAGGCTACCAACCAAGTAGTAATAATTGATTTAATTATATGATGAATTGTCGAATTTGTTGATTAAATAGCTATGGTGTAAATAAACCATATAGGCCAAAAGATAATTTTTAAGTTATTTGATTATGTTCTGCCTAGGTTTTTAAATAAACCATCCTTGGCGTGTAAACAGAATATAATCCTTCATATTTATTAGACAGGGGACATAAATCACGACTGTCAATGTCGTACTGACATTTTATATATCACAAGAGCTTGTTCCCAAGGACTCTTGATGGCACAGGGCCTTGTCACTAGGGAAAAATCTAAAACATAATCGATGATTCCTTTGGATCGGAAAATTTCATAGTTCATTATCTTGACAAGAATTTATGAAATAAAAACTATCTTTTCATGGATACACCTTTGCCCGTAGGTATACATCCCAAATGGATGTTTTGATGCGTACATCATGTTCGACGTTTACTAGCCATGATTCCTATTGATCATTTATGCTAAATAAGGGATTTTGGAAAATTCCGAATATAAGGATGACAAGTGTGATTTTATCGCATCACGGTTGTCGGGAGTGTTAACACATTTTCAGATGTTAACAAGGATCTGAATCTCCTTTTAAACAGGTTTTACCATTTTAGCTAGGTCTTCAATGACATTCAAGCTAGGTCAAACCTTTTAAGATTCTCTTTTAATATTTATACTGGCAGGAAAGGAATGATATTTATTTTTATTCAGGATTTTTATTAATATTATCCTGGATTTAATTAAAATATAACTATAGCACAAAAAGTCAAGTCACAAGGACAAGTTTAATTTATAAGCCATGATTTCAGAGAATCGAGGCAAATTTATAAGTTAGTAATAGCACAAAAGGCCTAGTCACGTGGACAAGTTTAATTTATAAGCCATGATTTCAGAGAATCGAGGCAAATTTATAAGTTAGTAATAGCACAAAAGGCCTAGTCACGTGGACAAGTTCAATTTATAAGCCATGATTTCAGAGAATCGAGACAAATTTATAAGTTAGTAATAGCACAAAAGGCCTAGTCACGTGGACAAGTTTAATTTATAAGCCATGATTTCAGAGAATCAATAGACTAGATAAGAAAATTGGAAGAATCCAATATAAGAATGACTGTTGTGATTTTCTCGAATCACATCTGTCAAGAGTGCTAACACGTTCTTAGGTGTTAACAAGGATTTGAATCTCTTGAATAGGTCCTACCATCTTGGCCTCGTCATATAGGCTAGGTTTACCTTTAAGATTCCTTTTTAATAATTAACGCAGAACAATCCTAACTCGGGATGTTAATAAGGATCTGAACCTAAATTGAGGAACTGCCATCTTGGTCGGGTCTTAATAATGACACGAGGCTAGGTCTTGTCCTTTTTTTTTTAGATTTTGCCATTTTATTATACTGGTAGATCTTATAATATAGGAATGATATTTTAAACATAATCGTTCCTTTAAAATTTAAACAAGTATATGGTTGCCCTAAACGGGACTTCTTAAGAAAATGACTTGCCCCTGCAAGGGCTAATCAGAAAAATAACAAAAGAAGCAATTAAAAGACAATGAAATGAATTAGGATTAGTCCTATGTTCTTGTCTAGACTCAAGAATGTGCATTTGTGTAACTGAGATTAAACACAAACGGCTAGTGTTTAATTCACTCAGTGTTGGCTCTGATACCAACCTGTCACACCCCGAATTCCATGTGTCACCGGTGGGGAGTATCGTGACGTAGTTGGTAACATCATAGTAAAACAACACAATATATAAATGCACAGCGGAAGCAAAAGATAAATATATTACAATCCGATTCTAAGTAATATCAAATATTACAGCGGAATGTAAGATGGATCCACAGGCGGATCTTAAACAGAAAGATAATATCGTTCAACAGACTTTAACATCTAAAGCTTGCAAGACTTGATTATTGATGCCTGGAGTAGCCAGCCTATTACGTATAGTACCTGCATTTAGCCTTTTTGGAAAATACGTCAGTTTACACTGATAAATACAATTAACTGGCTCATTTGAAAAGGTTTTAATAAAATTGATTTGAATGCACGTGGCACAAACTCTTTATAACTTGGGATAATTATTTAAATACATAATCTCGTAAAAGAATTACATGTTACTTATGCATTCAGTAGCCCGGATCGTGCCGGGTTAAAGATCAATAGACACACCACATAATCTATTTATGCACTAACGAGTGTACGCCTACACTCCGCGCTTAGGTCGTGGCCATTTCGTAAAATGATGCCAAGGATATCCGGGACATGGTCATTAACCCCCCAAAGGCTTTAAGTAAACAAAACGATTTAAACGGGCCGATCAAATTATTCAATTAACCACCAAACGATGGAAGATTTAATGCCCGAACAAGCGATATTTTATATACCGTAACCCAAGCCCGTATAAGGAAAATAAGTTAAAAGTATTTACCTGAGCTAAATATAAATTCAATCCCAGCCGTATATCAATTCAGCAAGTACAGATAGCTTTTACTAGGCTCCTAATCTAGAACGAAGGTTTTTAATAACCTATTAGAATCCTAACGGGTCTTTAATTAAGTCTTGACTTAGACCGGTTAGTTTTCAAAAGGAAGATACAGTTCAAACGCATGATAAGGCGAAGACCGGAATAGAATGTGATTTAGACCCGACAAGATTGAATACTTGCCTTATATGGGTAATCTAAGTATATTCTGAATTTTGAGATAAAACCGATAAGGTTTGACCCGTTTCGGCTAATTTATGCAAACTAGTTACATTAACCGAACCGAACGCGCAAGAGGCGTAAAGGGTAATCATAAGGGTCCTAACCAGGTTTCCTAAGTTAATATGCCTCAAATATGTTGTGATATCAGTAGGATACCTTCCATTATGCCCAAAACGAATTTAAACACAAACTATTCCCCGTAGGGGTAATTTGGTCATTTATAATGTTATAAAAGAGTTTAAGTATTAACCTAAGTTACAGGTCTGATATAATCAGCAAAAATACTCAATTTAATAAGTTATAACAGTAGGGTAAAGTATATATGTGAAATTTATCAATTATAACCAAACTATGCACCGTAGGGGCATTTTGGTAATTTCACATAAGCCAAAAAGCTCAAAACTGAAGTCTGAGTTAAACAACTTTTGCTTACTGTTAAAATATTATAATTTACCTAAAATATCAGTAGGTATCAACCCTTGTATATTTCTAAATCATACTAAAACGGTTCAGAACTGAAGTCAAAGCAAAAGTCAAAGTTTTGCGACTTTCGGCTCCGAACCGGGTCTACACAGAAAATTGTCGGGTTGAACATGTTTAGACATGTTCTTACACTAATTACCAAGTTATATTAATGATCAAACAGGTTGTATGTGTTCTACATTGCTAATTATGCATAAAATAGAAATTAAGCGTTCTGTTGACTTTTTAAATAACAAGTTTGACCCGACAAATGGTCTAGTTAGACTGGGAATCAGAGGGTGCCCTTTTAAGGGTTTAATGACCACATAATTACCAACTTATAACTACTTTCAATTCGACTAATCACTGAACCATCATTGATTAATCGCTAAGTCAACCGTTAATTACGACGGTTTGACTTTTAAGCTAAAACTAAGCAAAAACTTAACTAAGAAAGGTTAAGCATACTTACTGAAGTCCTATGCACGATTAGGAAGGCTTAGGGTCTGCTCTTAAGCTCCAAGAAGCTCCAGAAATGCAGAAATGAAGTGTGATCACAATGTTGCAACCTTATGGCCTTTTATAGTCCTAGGAACCTCATAGATTGTTGACAACAAGTGCTATAACTGATGTTTGATCACTAACAAGTGTCCCTAAGTGTCTAGGGGTTATTTAGGGGTCGCCCAAGATGAGGAAAATCGATTATAAGTCGGTTAGAAAGCTTGCCAGACACCTGTGCGCGTTTCTGATCAGGTAAGGCCGTCGCGTAGCGCGATGACATGGGTGGCTAGTGCTCGCGCTACGCGAGCATATGGTGACCTGCTAAAACATGTTTCCATTATTTGCAGTTTTGGTCCCCGGTCCTTCTAAAGGTCGCTTTCACGTCTTGTTTTGCACAATGAGCCCTCTAAATTGACTTATAAGGGCTTTTGTAGGATCGTGTCTCGACCCGAACGAGTCGTTCAGAGGTGTTCAACTTCGTTTCAGGTGCGGAATAACAAGAAACAAAGTTAGAAATAGATGATTCTTCACTATAACTACTGATTGTATTGATTAACACACGATTACATGCAGTTCTTCACACCGACAGCATTTCGGTATGGTATACAAGGCAATCTCCTACTGATTTCGCTCAAGAACACATATATATAGTACTGTGATTTCTCCCCAAGAGACACAAGGACCACATGAGCGAAATCAACCTGACCACATAAGCGAAATCACCTACCTAAGACCCTATGAGCGAAATCAGGATCTAATACACATACATTCTCCTATTTTCTTGTAAAACGTGCTCTAATTTAACATTTTAAGACTACAACTCGATACAAGACGAAGTCAACAGATGTAGTGCACTAACAGACTCCCCCTCAGATGTTGACGAGTCGACTATCGAGTCACGACAATGCTATGTCTTCACTTCTTCAGTCTTGATCAGTCTCTGAGCTTCTCTCTTTCTATCTTCATCTCTTTCTCTTTTATCACCAACAAACTTCTTCTCTTAGATGTTGACATCTTTAAATTTATCATCATGAACATGCACTCCCTCTCAAATGTTGATTCATCCTGCATAAAACTCTACCACAAACATAAGTTTTATGATAAACATTTAAGCATATAGACACCATTTGAAACTATCTCAAACAAATATATCAATTCATTTCTGATGAACCACTTGAAATCATATCGTTTTTCTTATCAAAATAACACACTCTCCCAAACCATCTGTTCATCATGTTTAGCACTTGGAATTTTGAAAATCAGTTTTTCAATATCAGTCGTCGAAAATCTTTTTGAGTTTTTTCAAAATTTATGCTAAAACATATCAAAAAATCTTTTTGGATTTTCTGAAAGAAAATAATTGACACCACTTGTAAAAAAAAACAGAAATGAAATATTTACAGACAATATTATTGTGAGTTTGTGTAAGAGGATCATATCAGTTGTTAAGACAAATCACCAACACCGTTAAGCTTTAAACATATTAAGTTCTAAACGATTCACTTAGATTGTCAGTATACTGGTCCACTTAAATTCTCACATAAAGTTCAACTGCTTCGAGATATGAGATTAATGTTTTAAGCACTTAAACTCAATCGCATGTATCACCTCAGAATATACTCCCGTATCCAGATCCCAATATTCAGTCTTACAGGTAATTATGACACAAATGATATCTGTAGGGGTTAATAAATTATGAAGAATCATGAGAGCTCAGGTCAGAACTACCATTCAGCAGAGAGATCATGACTCAACTTTTGGGTGTGTCCCCTTTAGAGGATCTTTTTTACAACAGCATTGCTAAGCAATTTTATTGTCTTATCATATATGCTGAGGGTTATGCTATGTTTCAAGCATTGCGAAAAGTATTATTCGAGGACTAGGTCAGAACTTCCATTCAGCAGAAGTCCTGGAATAATACCCCAGACATCACTGAGTATAAAGACCTAGTATATCAGAAAAAGGAATCTTTCAAACGAGATTTCGGGGGTTACCCATATATCCGAGAGATGTTTCCCCACGATATAAGCAAGTTTGAAATTTAAGTTTGTATCTCGTCACAATCTACTAAATGTGCAAAAACCTACTGGCACATCATCAGTGAGACCGTTTATCACTTTTTAACTTTCCATTTCTTTAGCATGTTGTGATCGTCCACTGATGTACTATCATTTCCTCTTATATACAACAAAACTCATTTTTCATTTTATCATGTTTTTGGCTTTTTCAAATTTTCTAATGTTTTTGAATTTTCTGAAATTTTCTACTCCCCCTAAAATGCAAACACATTAATGAAAATATGAAAACAAACTAACTCTTGACCCACTTAAAACATAAAATGCAAAACAAACTATACAGAAACTTGACAATTGACATCGAATCACATCAAATCGCCATTCACTTGGCATAAACAATCAGAACTCCCCCTTTCACAAACCATTTTCACATTTAGATCTCATAACACTTAAGTTTGTTTTAATCAAAATGATTTTTCCGGAAAATGAGTTTGTTTTTACCATTTGTAAGTATAGCAATACTAGGTTCGGGGATGTGGTTCATCATCTTGTCTTTCAACCACTTGTAGGAAAAAGCAAGTACAAATTAATGTCCTTGATTTACCATATGCAAGCATGCACAGTCAAATCTTCTTACCACTTGTAAAACAAACACAAACAAACCTTTTACCGTTTGTATGATTAACATTACCGTAGTAAATTCCTCAAGAAAGATGCCGATACCTGCTCCTCGCTTACCAACCTAGGAGCTCCGGCAAGTCCAGAGACTTACTGTTCATAGTATGAGCCATCCCAGTCACAACCCAGGGATGGTTCAACTTTATCTTTCTTCGTCTTCTTCTCATAGAACTCTTTAACCCCTTGGACTTTTTGATCAATCATTTTACCAAAAATGTGTTTCACAGTGGGGTTAAAGGCCTTTTCAACATTGAAAACCTTTTTGTCATCATAAAATTGGTTTGAAATCTCAACTTTACCAATTTTCTTTTTATAGTTTTCAGTTCGAAGTGATGGAAAATTCACATCATCCACAGTCAGAACTGATTTTTTCCTTTTACCTCAACCTGTGGCTCTTCTGATTTTGTGGAATCAGATTCATCGCCAGAAGATAGCTCCTCTGATTTCGACCAATCAGAATCATCGCTAGAGCTACCACCAGACCCTTTTACAACCCATTTCTGATTGTCAGATTGAGCTCTTTTCTTATAAAACTTGTTTGAACATTCACCAATTTCAAATTTTGAGTTTTTGAATAATTTGGTTCGATCAATTGGTGGTTCAAACTCAATCACTTTCTCTTTCTGTTTACGAGAAACTCCCTGTTTTGATTGTATTGCCTTGGAACAATCTCTGGCAATATGTCCAACAGTGTTGCATTGAAAACAGGTTCTCGTATCTTTCTTCTGCTCAGCCATCTTCTTCATGTCATCTTGCTTCTTTGCAAGGAACTCACTATTTGACTGTGTCCAGAATTCTTTCTTTTCTTCCTCTTCAGTTCAGAGCTAGTTCCTGAAACAAATGTCATTTTTGCTTTAAAATCACGAACATATTTTTCATTTTTCTGTTTTTCTGTTGGAGTAAAACCAAGACCTTTCTTTTTGAAATTACGATTAGGGTTTGGTTTCTTGTGAAAACCAGAACCAGAACTGTAACCTTTTTTCTTGTTTAATCTTTGTTGTACTCTTGAGGTGTAAGGTTTAGATTTACCATTAAGATTTAAATCTTTTATTTCAGAAATTTTAATTTCTGTTAGTTTGAAAACCTTTTTGATCAATTCAGTTTTGACACCTCTTATTGGAAATTCCTCATCAGAATATAATTTGTCGGAATCATTCAATGTATATGCAACTTTGAATGTTTCGTCACTCAAATTAGATTTTGATAACATGAATTCTTTGTTGTAAACCCTTTTGACTGAAGACTTTGAACTGTTGACTGTTGAACTCGAACTTTCTGAACCAAACTTTGACTCTGACTCTGACTTTGACTCTGAGTTTGACTTCAACTTTGACTCCTCAGTTTCATCTTTATCCAACACCTGATCGACAACTTTCTTTATTAACTCGGACTCATGATCAGTGTCAGATGATGTAAACGTGACATTTATATTTTCTGGCAAATTGACTGACGACTCTGACTCCCATTGTAAGTTTGTAGCCTTTTAGACTCTTTCAGAATTTGGATTTCTGGGAAAATATCCATTTTCTAGCGGGGGTGGACACTTGTTGTAACCTACATCTTGTTTCTTACCAGAATCCTTCTTGTCAATCTTTTTCTTTGTGTCACTCTTCTTCTTGTTCTTCTTTTCTGGAGTCTTTTCTTCAGCCACTTTTCCATCATCATTCTTTTCTTCAGTTACTTCATCCTCTTTAAATGCTTTCATGCCTTCAACAGTCGGATAGATCCTGTCAATAACATAAGAAGTACATGAGTAACTTTTTAACAAATGATTAACTCTTTCAGTTTTGATTCTTTGCAGTTCCAGTTTCTGTTCAAGAGCAGCACACTTTTCAATGTAGTTGTTCACCACTTTTTGCTTCGTCATAAAAGCTCCCTGAAGTGTCTTCATTGTTGTAGCTTGTTCTTCACTTGTTTGATTATACTGGTTCATAGCTTTGTTCAACACATCATAAGATTCCTTCAAACTATTCAAGTTATAAATCAATGTGCTGTTCTGCTTCTTTATAGCTTCACAAGTATCACACTTCACAGGAATCTTTTTAGCATCAACTTCTTGATCAACCTTGAACTTTGGAACTTCAACCTTTACTTTCCTTTTGATCACTGGAACTTCTTCATCGTCACTGCTAACTGGTGTCTTTACCTTTTTCTTTTTCTTCTTTGCTTTCTCATCTTCACTGTCACTTTCAGCAATCAATTTCATATCAGCATCAAATTTTCTTGCCCAATACTCAGTATCATCATCACTGTCTTCTTCAATTCGAACAACATATGCTTTGTGATTTGAATCTTTGTCTGGAATATAATCATCCCAATTGAAATTTGCCCAGCTAAATCCCTCGGGTAGCTTTTCATCATCTTGATCAATCACACAAGCTTTTCCATCAGCTGATACATATTTATCCCAGTTGAATGCTGTTGAAGACTTCTCATCTTGATTCACCACACACGCTCTTTTTCCAGAATCTTCAATCACATTCCTTCCATGTGCAGTTTGTGCTTGATGTTGATGTTGTTGAGATGGTTGCTGCGCAACTTGATGATAGATGGCTTTTCGGTAGTAATCATTGTTGTTAAAAGGATTCTGAGCTCCACTTGCTTCGCGATTAGTGCACTCCCTCTTGAAGTGACCCTTCTCCCTGCAACAAAAACAAGTGACTTTAGATTTGTCAAAACCTAAAGTAGAAACACCAGCCTCATGAAGATCATCTCTTCCAGTGATTTGCTTGAATTTCTCAGCTCTCCTCAACACGCTGGCCAAGCACCATTTTATGTCCATCAGTTCCATCTCTTCAGCATCTATCTGGTCGTAATCTTCCTTTGTTAGCATTGGATTCCCGATTTGACCTGCAACAAAACTACCATAAGATTAAAGAACAGTTCCCAATAAAGACATATGGCTTTTTGCTAACTCTTCAGAATATTCCTGATCATTTTCAATGTTCAACACAATGTTGCATTGAAGCTTTTTGCCATTTCTTGTTGTTGAAACATTCGGATCAAAAGATGGATATGATGAAAAACTTATGTTGCTGCTTGATCCTTTAGAAGAACTTTCAGATGAACTCTTTGCATTGAATGCGGTTTGAACTTTCGGTGACAAGTTGGTGGATTTATCACTCACACCACCTTTGTAGTAAAGTCCTATATCTTGTTCACCGTCGAAATCTTTCATTCTTATTACTTTTCTCTGCTCCATCTCATGAGCTTCAATCTTTTCAATAAACTTGCTCAGTGTCAAATCTTTAAAACCTTTCTTGTTTCTGAGCATCATGAGATAAGTACCCCAAGTTTCATACGATAACGCATCTGATAATTTTTCAATCAATTCCTCATTATCATTATTGATCTTCAACCTCTTCATGTTAGCAAGCAGATTGCAATATCTTTCAATGATTTGCTTAGTGTTCTCATTTTTTAATCCTCGGAACAAATCAAACTCTTTTTTCAGTAATGACTTCTTGTTCTTGACCATTTCCTCACTGCCTTGAAACTTTGACTTTAATGCTTTCCATATTGAATAAGATGTTCCATTATGTTGTAATAAAACCAGGATGTCTTCTTTAACTGCTTGTTGAATAAGACTTAACATCATCTTCTCATCTTTGTATTTCTTCCGGTTTTCAGCACTCAGATCTTTAATTGGAATTTTTTCTTCATCGTCATTCATTGGTCTAACGTATTTTGTTTCGACATTCTCCCATGCATCTAGATAATTTGCCTGTACCCAGTTTTCAAACTTTTCTTCCCAACTCTTGTACTCCTCGATGTTCATGAGTTTCAGAGGTTTTTGCATCGTTCCTGTTTCGTTCTCCAACATCGTGTTCTGTGCAATACTCATCGAATTAACCGGTGTAGCGAAAGCGTTGTAAAATTCCTCGTCCATTTTTCAGATTTAAACAATTTTCCCACAACAATCCTTAAAAGCGAAATCAAGACTCTTTGGATGTCCTTAAAAGCGAAATTAATATTCTGTATGACCTATGAGCGAAACCAAGTGCTCACAAAAGCGAAACCCCTGGTATTGTTCACTGAAGTGAAACCTTATAATGATCGAATAAGCGAAACCTCTGATTTGGTGACACAAGAGCGAAATATGATGGTCAAAAGAGTGAAACCCCTGATATTGGTGACACAAGAGCGAAATCAAAGTGTCCAAATAAGCGAAATTACTAAATGTATGTATGAGCGAAACCTATTCGGATCCAATTTTAGTCCATTTCTAATTCGTATTTCAAAGTCAAACTCTCAGGGATTTATCTATGTCCAAATACGCACAATCTGTGAAATTTTGAGTTTATTTTGACCGGTAAAACTGTCTGAACTGAAGAAAGAAGGTGTAGAAGTAAGAAATCTTGATGAATTCCAGCTAATCTCTGCAGAACTCCTCCTCCTGAAGCTCTGATACCAATTGTAGGATCGTGTCTCGACCCGAACGAGTCGTTCAGAGGTGTTCAACTTCGTTTTAGGTGCGGAATAACAAGAAACAAAGTTAGAAATAGCTGATTCTTCACTATAACTGCTGATTGTATTGATTAACACACGATTACATGCAGTTCTTCACACCGACAGCATTTCGGTATGGTATACAAGGCAATCTCCTAGTGATTTCGCTCAAGAACACATATATATAGTACTGTGATTTCGCCCCAAGAGACACAAGGACCACATGAGCGAAATCAACCTGACCACATAAGCGAAATCACCTACCTAAGACCCTATGAGCGAAATCAGGATCTAATACACATACATTCTCCTATTTTCTTGTAAAACGTGCTCTAATTTAACATTTTAAGACTAAAACTCGATACAAGACGAAGTCGACAGATGTAGTGCACTAACAGCTTTAAGACATTTACCCACTTTGTTTAGTCCTCGGTTAACTTTATTGTTACCCGAAAAGTCATAAACTTCAACGTTGACGCTTTTAACCCCTCGCATACGGATTTGATTATAACTTTCTCATACGATAACGAAACTTTATGAAATTTTTATCACACATTCTAGTAAGCATAAATTACCATTACAAAGCTTCGGGTTTGCTAAAAGGTCACTCAGAGGTACATTTTAAACATGTTGACACATTTAACCCCTGTGGTTTGTAATCTCTCACTTTCTTTCATATTTAGCTTCGTATGATCCATGATTTATTCGTTTGAAGGTATGAGTATCCTGTAGGGTTACTGTAAAGTATATTTATCCCTTGTTGACGTTTTTAAACCCTTATATTCACATACTTTCCATGTTTGTCAACTTTAGTCCTTCTAGAGTATTCTTTCACACGTTCAAGCTTATGACACGTGTCAATACATTATAGGACGTGAATTTTTGAGGTGTTACAGTATTCTACTTGTTTGGCTTTCAATTTCAGATACTCATCAAGGAGTTCTGAAGCCATGAAGAGATGGGAAGGTTCTTTTGGATGGATCATCCTCTGTATAAAATTGTAACATTTTATTTTGAACTGCAGGCAGTTCCAGAGGGTATTATACTACCAATGGTATATCTCATGGGGTGTGATCAGCGGGTGGATGATTAAGTGGATTGGATGTTGGTAATGAAGGTGGAATAAATGGTTTGGGTGAAGTTTGAATGAATGGAGCAGATGATAGTGGAATTGGTGCAGGTATTTCTTTTTCTTCATTTTCTTCTTCATGCACCATGAATTTTCTTTTTCTTGTGTAAACAAATTTTGGAGGAGGAGGAATTTTTGAAGAAGAATGGGCTATAGGTGTAAGTGTTGATTGTGATGAAAATTGAAATTGGGTAGAATCAGTGGATTGACTAACAGTTGTTGAAACAACTGGTGTTTCAACCGCTGTTGTCTTAACATCTGTTGAAGCATTTGTTGCATCAACATCTGTTGCAGTGGATGTTGGAAGTGGTGATGAGGGTTTTGTTTTCTGCCTTTTGAGAGGCGATTTTTGTGGTGAGGGTTTTGATTTGGGTGAAACAATAGGTGGCTTTTTGGTACCAGCAGTGGTTTTGAGACCAACAGTGGTTGGCTTTTTAGGTTTAGCAGTGGTTTGTTTTTGTGGTGGTGAATGTGATTTAGGATATATGGTGTCACACCCCGACCGCGTAAAACAACAAACCGCGGCGGAAATGTCGGGGAGTGGAGTGACAGAATTATTGTTTCACAACCATGGTAATTAAATTTTATTTATTTATTTAAAGTGTTTACATTGTCTTTGCATTAACGGAAACATAACATAATTAAGCTGTCTTTTAAGTCACTAAGGCCCGAGTCTGCCTAAGTGTAGCATGATCAACCTCAAACATTAGCTCCTGAAACACATGTGAAAATAGGTACGTCAGCATAAAAATGCATGTGAGATACATAGGTTTTGTTGATGAAGGATTCATGACTTGTAGTTAAAAGAAGTGTTTAACAAAAGTAGTCATGAACCTTATAAAACTGTTTTCTTTTATAAAATCATTTGAAAATCAACATGAAAATCAGATGATAATAAAAGAATAATGCATGGTTAAATAAATAACCAAGTAAAAATAAGTTTGTATAAATTATGTCATTTGTAAAACAGTGTCTTGTGAAAATATGTCATTTGTATAAAATGTATCATGTCTTTGTCGAAATGGTTCAAATAACGCTATGATATGTAATATCATAAAAGCACTTATATATAGGAAGTACCAGCAGCGTATCCCCCATGCTTTTATCATATTACACACGCCTCGTTATTAAAATCACTTATCAATAATCACCCAAAATGTTTTGCTTATACCAATGTCAAAATGTTTATGTGTAAACAATGTCCAAATGTTAAATGTAAACCATGTCATGTATAATCAAATGTAATGTATGGCAAGTAAACAGTATTTACTCAAACCATAGGTGTAATGTCAACGTGTAACCAAAATGTCATGTATGGTGAATAAAGAGTATTTATTCAAACCATAGGTAAAATGTACAAAACAATGTCTTTGAAAAAAAACCTAAGTTTAAATCAAAAGTTATGTTTTGCAAAAACCATGCTTTATGATTACGAACATTTATGCAGTAATGTTTATCGCATACATTCAAGCCTTGAGACTGTCAGATAAACCACTTAAACGAATCAAAGGTTTATCAAAAATGTTTTCGGATTTTGTCATTCCATACTTCCAAACAAACCTAGGAAGTCGGGAACGGGATTTGTCAAGTCCTATGGTACCATTACATACTACCGAGCGGCGTGATCAATGTTAATGAATGTGTTATTGTCCCGTTAAACATACCAAATGTCATAGCCAATGTAAGCATGTCATGTGAAAACCATGTACTAAGTATGCTAAGTAAACATACATAGTAGAAATGTTCATGAAATCAATTGTGCCCATATGCTGAGTAAACATATGCAGCAGAAATGTAACGTAAATCAATGTGCCTATATGCTGAGTAAACATATGCAGCAAAATTGTTTATGAAATCAATGTGCTAGCATGCTCAGTCAACATACATAGCAAAGCATAATTGAAAACATGTACTATATATGTACCAGGTGAAGATAGCAAGCATATGTCATAAAAGCATGAAAGTAACAATGTAGGCAAATGTGTATCACCCCAAAATATTTGAAAGCGGTAAAAGAGAGGACTATGTACTCACTTAGGATTGCTTATTAGTCTTGGAATTAAGACCAAATAAAGCTTCAAGGATCACAGAATCAAACGGCACCTAATATAGGTAACTACGTTAATAAACGGATCCTAAATCGGGAGATATGATAGAATGAGGTTCTATAAATCAAATGAGTTTTGGAACTCATATGGTATGATTTAATAGACCTAACATTCTGATTAGTAACTTATCCTAAGTGCTTTTGACCCGTTTCGACCCGTTAAGGTAGTTTAAGCTACTTTAACGCGTCGTTTGCGTAAAACTAAGGTCGGATGGTTATCTATGTCCTATGTTAAGTCTTACATGCCCAATTATGTTTAAAAATGTTACTAAATCAGTTTAGATGTCAAAAACTTGATCTCATATGTTAAGTATGGATTTATGTTCAAAAAGGGCATTTTGGTCATTTTTAATGAGCATATAAACGACTTAATGAATAACTAACCAACCTAAGTGATCATAAGGTATAA
The DNA here is from genome assembly GCA_030545235.1 of Helianthus tuberosus. Lineage (NCBI taxonomy): Eukaryota > Viridiplantae > Streptophyta > Magnoliopsida > Asterales > Asteraceae > Helianthus > Helianthus tuberosus. Next base: position 63,185,461 of record CM060395.1, read on the forward strand.
CCTCAGTAGGTTATTCCCTATGCAACTATGATCACTTAATGAGTTTGGTCGGATCCTAATGATCGACCAAATGGGTCGGGTTCGAAAGTCTAAGCGGTTGTCGAGACCGCTTAACTTACGACCCTAAGCAAGCACGAAACTAATAGTGATGAGTTAAACATGTTAAAACATGTTTAACTAAGTTTGAAAACTGATTTGGTATCAAAACAAAGGGTTTTGATACCCGAAAATAGTTCCGTCGCAAAATGCACATAAATACGCATTTTGACCGAAACTTTGACTCGTCACTACGCCTAGTCAACGTGGTAATCAGTAGGTATAATCGCTAAGGATTATAACCATCGTGATTACAATCACGTTGCAAAGTTCAATTGAACTTTGATTTGACCAATTGATGGTCAAAACCGAAAGTCAAACTGTTAGACTTTCAGCTCTAGATGGCTGAAAATAATAACTAAGCCATGAAAGAACACTTACAATGCTCTATGGCTGAAAGATTAGACTAGAAGAACTCAGGTAGGTGGCTCCCAATGATGGAAATCCTCCACTTAGAGTTCAAAGATGGAAATGAGCAATGAACAAAGTGAAATGGAGATGTATTTATAGTTGTGGAGATGTTACAATATCATTACAAGTGGATATGTATTCCTCAAGCAATGAATCTTGGCCATACAAGTGTTATTGACAGCTAATATTACTTGGAGAGGTGTTAACTTGGAGCCCAAAAACAAGAAAAATTGCATAAAAGGCCCTCAAGAACAAGCTAGAAGCTGAAATGAACATTTTGTCACTGGCACTCTCTTGCGCCCCATGTAGAATATGGGTCTGGCCTTCGCGCCAGGCGAGGACTTGCAGAACAGAAGTTTACAAGTTTGGCAGAACTGGCCCTTGAAGCTCAAAACTTGATTTTTGACACGTTTAAGCCCCGTTAACCCATTTTCAAGGCTCTATAATGAAGTTAAAGTATAGGGGAGTCAAAACATGCCTAAAAATATCACGGATGTCGGTTCGTTTGGTCGTAAGATTGCGTTATTTGGTTAATTACGACGAAACTCGAATGGACGCGAAAACGATCCAAATTAAGCGACGAATGGTATTTTTGCATTCCTATCACTAAAATAAAATATTTTAGCGACTACAAATTTTTTTTGATGTCCAGATGTGGTCAGAAGTAAGATATGCGCGTAAATGCAAACTTACGCCGTTTTTGACGCTTTTAGTCCCTGTTGATCAAATAAGCGCATTTTCACATACCGAACCCCTCAAAGCTTATTTCTAAGCTATGTTAAGGTTATTTATGGTATGTTTAGCTTATGATCATGTTTCGGAATGTATGTTGCCATACGAAACGATAGACTTTTGCAGTTTGACGCAAATGTGAGCGAATAATCTTGTTTTTGTCATACCAAACCCTTCAAAACTTATTTATAAGTTATGTAAAGGTTATTTAAGGTATGTTAAGCTTTTGTTGCTGTTCCAGAGTGTTTGTCGCGTTAAACTAATTACATTTACGCATCAGTTTGCGTATAACTTTCCAGAAATCGACATAGAGTTCAAAATCGATCAAAAATCAAAACGTGCAAAATGTCAAACATAAATAAACAATTATTGGAATCCAAAACACATTGTTTTATTGTTATTTGAATTTTTCAGAGTTGTACAATGATAACACAAGCACAGATGACACATATGGCAAGGGGAGGTTTGTTGTGTTTGTGTGATTTTCTTCTGTCTGAGGTGCCAAGGTCCTTTGTTTTTATTTCCCATTCTCTTATCTCCTTTTTCTCCTTTTTTCAAACATTTTCCTTTGTTTTGTTTTGATTTTGTATAGTCTTCTTTCTTGTAACTTCATCATCTACCTGAATGTTTAGGGTTTCATCAACTCCATTTTTCCTTTCAGAGACAGGCGTTTCAGCAGGTGTTACTAAAGACTTCTTTGTAGGCACTGGCTTTTGTTTTGGCACATTTTGTGGTGTGGGTTTGCCAAATTTTTTCATTGAATCATCTTTCTCCCCCTTTTTTGCATCATCTTCATCATCATCTTTTTCGAAGATAGGTGTAGGAGTAGTGCCGGACATCTTTGCAAGGGCTTCTTTGATACCCCTGATGTCAGCCTGAGTATCTTTATATCTAGCTTCATCCATAACCCTTATAAGTTCCATTTGTGTGTTATGTTGAGCAGCAGCCAGTTCCCTTTGGGCAGCAAGAATTGGTTAAACAGAATTCCAGAGCTCTTGGGATAATTGTTGTGGAGTTGGTTGACTTTTGGAAGCATCCACCAACTGCTTTATCATATCTTGCATGTTTCCAACAGTTGTTTTAAATGTAGATAACCTCTCCGTCAAATCCTGATATTTTAAATCATCACCCAACTGAATGGGATCATCTGATTTCCCACAAGAGGTGGTTGTATCAACTTTTGAGATAGGAAGAGCCTCCAAATTCCCATTAGCTGATGCCCCTTTTCTTGGTACTGGGGACTTCCCTCTGCATCAGTGGTTACCTTGGTACCCACATCAGTGGTTACCTTGGTAGACTTAGTAGTGGTTGCCTTTAAGGGAGTCTTACTTATGAAACTACTGTCCAGATGTAGATTAGTGGATCCAACATCTGTAGTAGCTGCTCCACTTAAACTGCCAATAAGAATTTCATGAAATTCAAGTGGTGTAGCCTCCTTAACTGTTTGTGGGTTAGCCAATTGAATTGGTTCAGACATAACCATTTTAGAAGTTGTACTCTCAGTAATGTGTTGGTGAGAGGGGCTGTTTTGTGTCTGAATTTCAATGGCCTCCAACAGAGGTATTATTGTGGGTGGAAGTTGAGATGTGGGGAGTGGTGTAGAAAGAGAATTTGCCCCGGGAGGAGGGCTGTTAAGCATACTCTCAAGTGAGGGTAATACTTCATATTGTGGGGTCCCTGTGCTTACAACATGTTCCTTTTGTGAGGAATCATGAGGAGTTATGGTTTCTGGTTGAGATCTTTTCAATTGTTGTGAGGAAGTAGCAACAGTGGTTTCTTGTGACTTTTGTGTTATCACAGGGTTAACCTCTGGGATCTCATCTTCCAGAGGACCCTTATTTATGGGTTTGATGGGATTGGTGGTTTTATTTTTGGTCTTTTTGGGTGTGGATGGTTGGGGTTGTTGCACAACAGTGGTTGTGCTGCTGTGTTCACCATGAGCAGTGGGCTCAGCAACAGAGGTTTGAGGAGCAGATGTGGACTCATCTAAAATTTTCTCAGACCCCTTTGCTTGTGTTTTTGAAACTTTTGACTCTTTGCCCATAAGGTGAGTAAATGTTTCAGAAGAAAGACTATTTATTCTAAAAGCTTTTCCTTGTTCAAAAGCATTTTGTGGAATTTTCTTTTGTAAGTAATAGCTTAAGAACCTTGGAAACAAAAGGAAAGCTGTGTTTTTCGTTTCTTTAACATTTTTCACATTATTGACCAAATCAGTTAACAATGCTTGGGAGTAATTAAAATCTGTTTTTGACATAATAGCATACCCCAAGTATTGGATTTTTAAAGGAATTTCATTGAAAGCAGTTGTTTTGTTTGAAACATAAGTGAGCAGGGTATGGAACAAGAATTTCATAGGTGGAGGAAAATTTCCTTTTTGCATTGTTGCTTTGGTCAATTGTCCATCATACCCTCTTTCAATCAAATCCAATTGATACTCACTTTTAGGGAAAGAAGTTTTACCTGCTAGATCATTCATCTGAAAAACCTCTGAAATGGTTTCTGGGGTTATTGGGACCAAAACACCTCCTACTTTTGAAGTGATCCCCATTCCTTTTTATCTGTTTCTTGCAGTTCAACATTTTTCCAGAAATCACGTAGGGTATCTTGGTAAATGGGTGCATCACAAGTAAGCAAAGTTTTATACTTTGAGGATGACAGGGTGTCGATTATGGAATGAAACTCTGTATTTTTATCTGTTTTCGCAAGTGTACAGAGGTAATTGTGGGGGTGTTTGATGATGAGAGCCATGGTCAGAATGAGAAATCGAGAATGGTTGAGAGAAAAATGAAGAAGAAGATGGTAACCGCTTTAGAGAACTTTTGAATTCAATACGACAGTGAAAGCTCTGTTTGTGAGTTTTATCAGGGTTTTAATAAAGAGAAAAAGTGAATGTTGATGTGGCAGCGGTTTCAAAGATCGGATGGTTAACATCTGCCCACGTGGCAACCTCTGATGGACAAAGTGGATGACAGTTGTTTGGAAACCACTGTTGGGCAACAATCAGTGGTTGGGAATAGTGTATGAAATATCAGAGACTGATGTTTATCTATCAGTGGATAGACATCAGTGGTTGAAACACTGATGTTTAGTCAACAGTGGACACCAAGAAAATGAAGGAACAGAGGTTGTCATTCAACAGTGGGTGAAAGTTCAACTGTCAGAGGTTTGAAACAAACAGTGGTTGTGAACAGACTTTTAAGGATTTATGAAAATGCTATTATATATTGAGAGAAGGAAATAAATTTTGATTTTCAGAAAACATTTTAATGTTTTTTATTCAAGGATAAAAAGGTTTTAGCCTTTTAATCCAAGTTAAGCATACCAATCCTAGAGATCAAGCTTTCAAAGGTGGATGTGTCTAATGCTTTGGTTAGCACATCTGTCAGCTTATCTTTAGTTGGAACATGGTGCAGAGAAATCAAACCTTTTTCATAGCAATCCCTCACAAAGTGATGTCTGATGTCAATGTGCTTGGTGGTTGAATGAGAAACTGGATTTTTGATGATATTTTCAGCTGCTTGACTATCCAACATGAGAGGAGTCTTTAAAGCAGTTATACAAAAATCCAATAGCTGATTTTGAAGCCACAAAAGTTGGGCTGTACAGCTTGCAGCAGCAATATACTCAGCTTGTGTAATGGATGTGAAAACAACTGCTTGCTTTTTTGCTTTGCCAAGACACCAAGCAATCACCTAGGAATTGACACCCTCCTGATGTAGACTTCCTGGTGGTGTTTCATCCAGCAAAATCACTGTCTGAATAACCTGAAAGCTTAACATTCCCATTAGTAGGATACCAGATGCCAAGTGTGGGAGCACCTTTTATGTATCTGAATATTCTTTTCACAGCAATGAGATTAGATAGCCTAGGTGCTGACTGGGATCTAGCACAGACACATGTTGCAAGCATGATGTCTGGCCTTGATGCAGTTAGGTACAATAAAGACCCAATCATGCTTCTATATAAGGTTTGATCAACCAGTTCATCTTTTTGCTTCAGACATGACAAGCTTTGTGGTTGCCATGGGTTTACTATATGGTTTATCATTAGTCCTAACATTTTATATTTCTTGCAGTTCTCAGATATAATCCAAAACTACAAGAAACAACCAGCTTGATAGTACAACCATCAAAAGTCATAAAAATATGTTGGATTCTTGCAATCCTCTTGTCCAGTCCTTCATAATGGTAAGAGATTGTTTTCAAGAAAATGAGTGGCAAGATGTAACCTTGAAGCTTATTGGAACAAGAGATAAGGATGGAAGAGTTAACAATTTACCAACAGCATCAGAAATTGTTGCGTTAATAATTGGTGTTTTGATGGAGCATTTGATAAACGAGACATTGTTGTTATAAAGAAATCTGGTGGTCTTCAAAGAATTAGTGAGCTTCATCCCTCTTACCTTGCTTTGCAATATCCACTTATTTTCCCATAAGCAGAAGATGGTTATAGAGTTGGTATTAAACATAGAGGGATTGCGGTTGATAATGAGGTACTTAGAACCAACCTTACAATTAGAGAATTCTTTTGTTACAAAATTCGAGATAGACAGAATCAGTTTTCATTTTTAGTTAATGCGAAAAAACTATTTCAACAGTTTTTTGTTGATGGATACACGATGATAGAATCAGCCAGGTTGAACTATATAAGGTCACAACAACCGAAACTTATAATACAAAGTCTTAAGAACTTGAATGCTACTGTTGAAAGTGGAGATAATAATGCCTCAAGTTGTGGTAAACCTATACTTTTACCGTCATCATTTACTGGTGGTTCTAGATATATGATGCAAAAGTACTTGGATGCTATGGCAATTTGCAAGTCTGTTGGATATCCCGATTTATTCATAACGGTGACTTGTAATCCCAACTGGCCTGAGATTTATAGGTGTTTGCATGATAAAGCTCTTAATGCTGAAGACAGACCGGATATTATCTCTAGATTATTCAAGTGTAAATTGGATCATCTTATAAAAGATTTCAAAAAAGATAAATTCTTTGGTGATATACAAGCAGGTACCTTTTAGTTATATTTTTACTTTGAACATCTAATTATATTTATCTAACAGCTCACTGTTGAAAATTTCAGTAATGTATATAGTAGAATTTCAGAAGAGTGGACTCCCACATGCTCACATATGTTTGTTCTTGAGTGCTAAAAGCAAATTTCCAACTACATCTGATATTGCTCGTGTTATTAGTGCTGAGATACCAGATAAAGAAAGAGATCCTGAATTATATGAGCTTGTCAAGAAATTTATGATTCATGGACCATGTGGTACAGACAACCCACTTTGTCCATGTATGGTTCAGCAAAAATGTTCTAAAAAGTTTCCCAAAAAATATGTAGATGAGACTTGTGTTGATTCTGAAGGATATCCTGTCTATCGCCGTCGTCAAACAAGTAATATAGTAGTAAAGAATGGTGTGGCACTTGATAATAGGTTTATAGTTCCTTACAATACTCTCTTGCTCAGGAAGTATCAGTGCCACATTAACGTTGAATGGTGCAACCAGTCAGGTTCTATCAAATATTTTTTTAAATATATTAATAAGGGGCCTGATAGAGTCACGACTTTTGTTTTTCAATCCAATAGCACCAACAATGATACGCAGCATAATGTAGATGTAGATGTAGATGAGATAAAAGCATACCTTGATTGTAGATATATCTCTGCTTGTGAAGCTGCTTGGAGAATATTCATGTATGATATACTTTATAGATATCCAGCTGTTGAAGTAGTGCCTTTTCATTGTGAAGATGGTCAGAGAATTGTGTATAACGATCATGATAATTTGTGTGATATTGTTACTGATCCAACTGTGAAAATGACAATGTTCACAAAGCGGATGAATTGTAACAAAGTCGATGAATTTGCCAGGACATTGAAGTATGTTCAGTTTCCGGGATATTATGTATGGAAATCTAAAAATCGGAAATGGAATCGAAGAAAGCATCCGTATGGATCAGTTGGGAGGATACATTATGTCCCACCATCACTTGGTGATTGTTATTACCTAAGGATTTTACTGAATCATATTAAGGGCCTAACCTGTTTTGAAGATATAAAAACAGTTGATGGACAGGTTTTTGAAACATTTAAAGATGCATGTTTTACACAGGGACTGTTGGATGATAATAAGGAATATGTTAATGCCGTCAACCGGAGATTTCTTGAGGACTTTTTTTTGTAATGTTGTTGCTGTCAAATTCGATATCTCGTCCTGGTGTTTTTTGGTCGGAAACGAAGTCCCTGTTATGTGAAGACATTTTGTATCAACAACAAACGATAACTGGTGTTGCAGGTAATGTGATTATTTTATTAAAGTTACATATAACTACATTAATATTATGCAATAGCTCCGTTATTGGGAAAAAAACTAATACTTTTTCCAACATTTGTTTTAGATTTGGTTCTTCAACAGGAAGAACTTGAAAATATTTTTCTATCTGAAATTGAAAAGTTGCTACTTATCAATGGGAGTACAGTGAGAAATTTTGATGATATGCCAAGTGTTCCGGACAATTATGTTTCGTCGTCGAATAATCGATTGATAATGAAAGAACTATCGTATGACAGAGTAGCTCTTCAAAGGGAACATGATGGTTATATAAAGTGTTTAACTGGCGGACATGAAAGAATATATAAAATTGTTATGAAAGCGATTGAAAAAGGTGATGTAGGTGTCTTTTTGTATATGGTTATGGTGGAACTGGAAAGACGTTTCTTTAGAAGACATTCGCCGCTGCATTACGATTGAAAGGAGAAGTTGTATTGAATGTTGCATCCAGTGGAATTGTTTCACTTTTGCTGGATGGTGGTAGAACTGCTCATTCAAGGTTTGTAATTCCAATCAACATTAATGAGGATTCAATATGTTCGATAGAGTCTAATACTGAATTAGGTGATTTAATTAAAAGAGCAACTTTGATTATTTGGGATGAAGTACCTATGACTCACAAACATTGTTTCGAGGCTCTAGATAGAACAATGAGAGACATATCACGTTCTAGTCAACCGAACATGGAATGCAAGCCTTTTGGAGGAAAGATAATTCTATTTGGTGGTGATTTTAGACAAATTCTTCCGGTCATCCCTAAAGGTACCTGACCAATGATAGTCAATGCTTCTTTGAATTCTTCTTATATATGGTGATACTGTCAAGTACTAAAGCTAACTGAGAATATGAGATTAAGAGTTGGATGTCAGGAAACAAATTTGAAAGAAATAAAGGAATTTGCAGAATGGATTTTAAAGCTTGGTGATGATATGCTTGGTGAAAAAAATGATAGTGAGTTAGTTATTGAAATTCCAGATGATTTACTTATTCATGACCAACTCAATCCTATTCTTCTCTCATTTCATTTACATATCCGGACATGAATAAGTTTTTGTGGGATTTAACGTATTTCCAACAAAGAGCGATTCTTGCTCCAACTAATGAAGTAGTGGATTCAATAAATAAAGAGTTGTTAGAGAATCTGCCTGGTGAAGAGAAGATTTATTTTAGTTCAGATAGTTTATGTCAATCTGAGGAAGAATATGAGCTTAACATGGCATTGTTTCCTCCTGATGTGTTAAACAATCTTCGTTTGTCTAGTTTACCTAGCCATAAATTAGTATTGAAACTTGGTGCTCCAGTGATGTTACTTAGAAACATTGATCAGGCAAATGGATTGTGTAACGGTACACGTTTATATGTCACGAAACTCGGAAAAGTTGTGATTGAAGCAAAAATTATCACAGGGACTAATATAGGTCACCATACTTTGATTTCAAGACTGAAGATGACATCTTCTGATAAAAGAATACCAGTGAAGATTTCTCGAAGACAATTCCCACTTTCACTGTGTTTTGCTATGACGATAAATAAAAGTCAAGGACAATCATCTGTAACACCTCGAAAATTCACGTCCTGTAATGTGTTGACACGTGTCATATGATTGAACGTGTGAAAGAATGTTATCGAAGGATTTAAGTTGACAATCATGGAAAGTATGTGAATATACGAGTTCTTAATGTCAACAGTGAATAAATATATTGTACATTAACCCTACTTGATGCTCATACCTTCAAACGAATAAATCATGGATCATACGAAGCTAAATATGAAAGAAAGTGAGAGATTACAAACTACAGGGGTTAAATGTGTCAACATGTTTAAGTTATACCTCTGAGTGACCTTTTCACAAACCCGAAGCTTTGTAACGGTTAATTATGCTCACTAGAATGCACGATATAAATTTCATAAAGTTTCGTTATCGTATGAGAAAGTTATGATCAAATTCGTATACAAGGGGTTAAAGCGTCAACATTGAAAGTTATGACTTTTCGGGTAACAATAAAGTTAACCGAGGTCTTAACGAAGTGGGTGTGTATCTTGAAGCCCTTATATGTCAAATTAGAGGGTTCAAATTGCAAGAAATAAGTTGGTTGACCTTTCGAAGAGCCAAGGATGCAAACTTAAAAAGTTTTAAAACCTGAAGTTAGGCTCCAGGCGGGCCGCGTAAGGTCTTGGCAATCCTTACGCGGGCCGCGTCAGGCCCCCAGATGCAGAAAATCGTTTATTTTGGCTGTTCAGCCTTGGAACCGACTTAAGATGATATTTTCTCATCCATGGGCGACCCCTAAACATCCCTAGGTCCTTAGGGACATGTGTTGATGATTCATGGTCCATGATAGCTTGAGTTGTCAACAATCTAAGGTGATTTGAGCACTATATAAAGGCCTTATGTTGCAACATTGCAACCACACCTCATTTCTGCATTTTGGAGCATCTCTGGAACTTTAGTGTCTTCCCAAGTCCTTCCTAATCGTGCATAGGACTCTTGTAAGTATGCTTAACCTTTCTTAATTAAGTTTTTGCTTAGTTTTAGCTTAAAAGTCAAACCGTCGTAATTAACGGTTGACTTAACGATTAATCACTAATGGTTCAGTGATTAGTCAAATTAAAAGTAGTTATAAGTTGGTAATTATGTGGGTAATAAACCCTTAAAAGGGTTCCCCCTGATTCCCACTCCAACTGGGTCAAATGTCGGGTCAAACTTGTTAATAAAAAGTCAACAGGATACTTAGTTTCTAATTTATGCATGATTAGCAATGTAGAACACATACAACCTGTTTAATCATTATTATAACTTGGTAATTAGTGTAAGAACATGTCTAAACATGTTCAACCCGACAATTTTCAGTAGAGACCCGGTTCGGAACCGAAAGTCGCATAGTTTGAATTTTGCTTTGACTTTAAGTTCTGACCCGTTTAGGCATATTTTAGAAATGCCTTAGAGCTTTGATTGGACCAGGTTCATGCTAGTATAACCCTCTGTGAATATACACCATGGTTCATTAGTTAACCAATTAATACGCATGATTCCGTTAATTGCTCATAAGTTGACCATTATGCCCTATTCACCTTAAAACGTGATTTTTGAAAATGTAAAAGAGTAGAAACCTTAATTACTGATATATAAACTTGCACCTAAAATTTGACATCAGTTTGAGGTGTAGTTTGAGAGTTATGCTCATTAACGTAATTAAAAGCTTCTTTAGCGATTAAACGGCGTAATTAGCGTATAGCCTATTTAAACTCACTTTTGATATCAAACTAATTACCCACTAATGTAATATATTATTTTGGAATTTTTGAAGATTTTTAATTAAATTTTAGGCTGAGCATAACTTATAGTCATAGGCTTAATCCGATAATTGACGGTTTTGCCCTTACGGGCTATAAAATGAGTTTTACATATCTAATCGACTCCAAACCTTTTGCTACAGATTAGATATGATAAATAAATTATTTTAAGCCTTCTGGAATAATAAAAAATATCAGCTTTATGTATAGAACCCGGAAATGGCTTCTAATCGCCTTTGTAAGCGTTTTTAACGCATAGTATGTACTAAAACTATTTTAAACATACAAGGGTTAATACCTACTGAAATTTTAGGTAAATTATAGTATTTTAACAGTAAACAAAAGTTCTTTAACTCAGACTTCAGTTTTGAGCTTTACGGCTTATGTGAAATTACCAAAATGCCCCTACGGTGCATAGTTTGGTTATAATTGATAAATTTCACATATATACTTTACCCTACTGTTATAACTTAGTAAAATAAGTATCTTTGCTGATTATAGCAGACCTGTAACTAAGGTTAATACTTAAACTCTTTTATAACCTTGTAAATGACCAAACTACCCCTACGGGGCATAGTTTGTGTTCAAACTCGTTACGGGCATAATAGAAGACATCTTACTGATGTCACAACATATTTGAAGCATATTAACTTAGGAAACCTGTATATGGCTCTTATGAATACCCGTTACGCTTATTACGCGTTCGGTTCGGTTTATGTAACTAGTTTGCTTAAATTAGCCGAAACGGGTCAAACCTTATCGGTTTTATCTCAAAATCCAGAATGTGTACGAAATACCCATATTAAGGAAGCCTCCGAACTTGTCAGGTCTAAATCACATTCTATTCCGGTCTTCGCCTAATCGTGCGTTTGAACCGTATAACTAACCGGTCTAAGCATAGGCTTAATTAAAGACCCGTTAGCATTCTAATTGGTTATTTATACCATCATTCCAGACTAGATCCTTCCGGTAAATTGTACCTACGCTTACTTAAGTGAATACGGCTGAGTTATTATAATTCTTGCTATTTAAGACAGGAGCTAGCTCAGGTAAATACTCTTAACTTATTTTCCCTATTACGGGCTTGGGATACGGTAATATAAATACCGCATGGTCAGGTATGGGATTCAAAGACCAATAAGTCGGGAAATCCAAATAACCTGTTTTAATTCGTATTGCTTGACTGAAACATTGGGGATTAATGCGACCGTGTCCTGGATATCCTTGACTCATTAAATGCAATGGCCACGACCTAAGCACGGGGTGTAGGCATACACCTGACAGATGCCATATGTTTATTAATTAATTATACCCAATAAGGGATTCCCAATAAGGGAATAGTGGTGAGTCGGTTAATCATGAACCGGCATAGAACCGGGCCCCGTATGTAGAGCAAGTTATGTAAAACTGATAACATGAAATATAGCTTGTCCCAAGTATAAAAGATTAATTTTGCCATGAGCATTTTAATCAAAGTGTCAAAACATCTTCGTGCCTTGAGCACCTAAACCAATTTTCATAGACATTTTCAAATGAGTCGGTTGAGTGTATTTACCAGTGAAAACTGACGTATTTTCAAATGTCTAACTGACTGGTACAAGTACGTAATAGGCTGGAAGCTGCTCAGGACGTTAATAAGGAATCTTGCAAGTTCTAGGCGTCTAAAGTCTGTTGAACAATATTTATGTTTTAAGATCCGTCTGTGGATCCTTTACTTTCCGTTGTAATACTTGGATATTACTTTTTATTCGGATTGTAATATAATTATCTTTTGCTTCCGCTGTGCATTTATATATTGTGTTGTTTGACTATTATGTTGCCAACCACGTCACGATACTCCCCACCGGGCCCATCGGTGACACGTGGAAAGTCGGGGTGTGACAGGTTGGTATCAGAGCCAACACTGAGTGAATTAAACGCTAGCCTTTTGTGTTTAATCTCAGTTACACAGTTGCACATTCTTGAGTCTATACAAGAACATAGGACAAATTCTAATTCGTTTTATTTGTCCTTATTTGGTTCCTTGTTATTTTCTGATTAGCTCTTGCATGGGCAAGTCATTTTTCTGTTAGAAGTCCCGTTTAGGACAACCATATACTTGTTTAAATTTTAATGGAACGATTATATTTAAGAATATCATTCCTATATTATAAGATCTACCATTATAATAAAATGGCAAAATCTAAAAAGGACAAGACCTAGCCACGTGTTATATTGGGACAAGGCCAAGATGGTAGTTCCTCAATTAGATTCAGATCCTTGTTAACACCTCAATTTAGGATTGTTCTGCGTTAAATATTAAAAAGAATCTTAAGGGTAAAACCTAGCCTAAAAGTCACTGCAGACAAGGCCAAGATGGTAGAACCTATTCGAGAGATTCAAACCATTGTTAACATCTATAACATGTTAACAATTCCTGGCAGACATGGTCTGATAAAATCGCATGAGACATCCTTAATTAAGAGTACTCCAATTTTCCTTATTTATATAATCATCCCTTAAGGATGAAGTGCCTACGAGCTATAATTGACGCCCTCTGTGACTAAAGACAGTGGTAGCCTACAACTCCCTGTCAAGAAAAGGTAATGAACTATGATTCAAACCTTAATGCCTCGATTCTCTGAAATCATGGCTTACATCATCCTATAAGATGATCATACTATAACCATCCCTTAGAAGGGAAGTGCCTACGGGCTATAATGTATTGTCCATTTGAGACATTGACAATTGATCTTTATGATTCCTTGTCTATGGTGGTGAGCTATGCTCAAGCCTATTAGTCTATATGATCAATGTGATCATGACTAATATCATCAATATGATGATCATATTATCAACATCCTTAGTGATGAAGTGCCTACGAGCTATACTTTATTATATTGTCAATACGACAATGACAGTTGTAACCAGTATGGTTCCTGTCTAAGGTGGTGGGCTATGCCCAAGCCTCATAGTCAATATGATCAATACTATCATGACTACTATCATCAGTGAGATGATTATTATTGTCTTAAAACATCGTTTTGTAATGTCAATCGATTTGCCTACGGGCCATATTGTATCGTCAATTAGGACAAAGACAGTGGTAGCCTACAACTCCCTGTCAAGAAAAGGCGTGAAAACGTTCAAGCCTAAATACTTGATTCTACAAAATCATGGTTTATAATTTAAAGTTGCCCTTGTAACTTAACTTTTGTGCTATTACTAAATTGCCTCGATTCTCTGAAATCATGGCTTATAAATTAAACTTGTCCATGTGACTAGGCCTTTCGTGCCACTAGTAAAATTGTTATTGTTTTTATAATTAGGATAAGTTATAATATAAATCCTAAATAAATGTGATTAATAAATTAACCAAATATGGTCTCCGTTACCATGGTTAATGAATTGCCATAGAAGACAATTCCATAATAAACCCCCAAGTAAACCATTGTCCTTGTTTTATGTAACAGTTCAATTAAATGGCTGGCACAGATGAAATTAATAGCCACCCAATGGAGAACAATGATAACGCCCGAATTAATTTAACGGGTGCTGAACTAAAAGCGTTAGTAGACGACGCAGTTACAAAGGCCTTAGAGCGGCAATACGAAGAGTATAGTGGGACTCAGAGTATGACCCTATCTACACCGCATTCGAAGCCTCCTTCCAAGAAGGATGAACCCAAGAAGGAAGATGACGAGCGTCACTCTTCTAATCATCACAGTGATCTGTCTCAATAGATCATACTGAATCAAGGACCCCGTGATAAGGGTTGCTCCTACAAATACTTTGTTTCATGTAAACCCCGGGATTTCACTGGGGAGGAAGGAGCTGTAGATTGTATGACGTGGTTAGATGAGATGGATACAGTTGTGGATATCAGCGGATGCGCTGAGAGGGATGCGGTCAAGTTTGTGTCGCAATCATTTAAGGGTGAGGCCTTAGCCTGGTGGAGATCGTTGATTCAAGCCACCGGGAAGATCCCTTTGTACAACATGACTTGGGATCAGTTCGTTGCTCTTATCAAAGAAAATTACTGTCCTCAACATGAAGTTGAGAAGATCGAGACTGAATTCTTGACATTAGTCATGGAGAACTTAGATTGTCAAGCATACCTTACAAGTTTCAATACCAAGTCCCGATTGGTTCCTTATTTGATCACACCGGAACCAAAGCGAATAGCTCGCTTTATTGGGGGTTTAGCCCCAGAAATAAAGGCCAGTGTGAAAGCATCGAGACCTACTACATTCAGGTCGACGGCAGATATGTCGCTATCTCTCACACTCGATGTGGTCAGAAACAAGGCTGCCAAAGCCTCTGAAGAAGGGAAACGTAAAAGGGAGGAGGATAACTCCCAGAATCCTAAGAAGAGCAAATCCGAGCTCAACAATAACCAACAGGATTCCAACAAGAAGCCTACATGCAAAACCTGCAACAGAAGACACTGGGGACAGTGTCGATCAAACCAAAAGATAAAGCAATGTGGCATCTGCAAAAGAACTGGTCACCAGTCCCACGAATGTAGGGACATAAAGAATGCAAACTGTTACAGCTGTGGCGAAAAGGGCCACATCAGTACAAATTGTCCTGAGGCTGCCAAGGAAGGAGCAGCTAAGTTTGGGAAGGATAAGAAAGGAAACGCCTGAACTACCGGTTGAATGCCAGAGACAGTGCATCCCAATAATAGCATCAGGTACGTCCTTACCTTTTAGCATCGATTGTATCTGCTAAGTATTTTACGTTAATGCAAGGGATAATAAACCTTTAGTAAACCATAAGCTTAGCAAACTTTTGATTGCATTCATAAGAACTTCAGATATTAAAAATGAGATATAATTTACCAATGGAATCTTTAACGACCCTCTCTCCCATCCTCGGAGATAATCCTTTCATAAGAATCTGGAGTACTCTCCCCCAGAAAGAGTACGACAATATATATTATTTTATTTTATTATTTTCTCATTATTTTATATCACCTGCGAATGCCAAACTATGTTTGATAAGAGTGCCATATGAGGATTGGTGTATCCTAGTGTGTCCCATAAATTGCTTCCATGCCTGATCAGTATGGAGGTTTAATGCATGGAACCCCTGAGATATCCCAATGGTTATATTGTACTAAAGTCGACTAGTAGTATTCAAAGAAGATATCCAATATAAAATGTCCTTATAAGTATCTCTACTTAGGACATCCTTGCATTGGTAAAAAGAATGTGTCATATATCTGACACCGACATGGATAGTTGAACCAAAGCCTGAGAATGCAGACATCTCTAACATCTCTGTGTGTGTCATGATTTTCTTCTTTATAAGAATTACCATGTTTACCTTCTGAGAGGCAAGTGGATGTTAGGACAAACATCCCGCTTAGGGCTGCAATTATTGTAAAAGTCTTATATCTATTAGTACCAACGGAATGGGAAGAACTAAGATCCAAATCGATAAGTTTTTAGAGAAGGTTTCATAAAGCCAAAATTCGAAGTTCTAAGAACTCCGATTTATATAAATAAGAAGGATGGATCATCTTGCTTATGCATTGATTACCGCAACCCTATTTAGGCAACAATTAAGAATCGCTATTACATGCCCAGGATCGTCGATTGGTTCGACTAGCTGTAAGGATTAGCTATTCTTTGAGATTAGTTAAGCAGTGGTTGGAATAACCATCTCACCATAAAATAAGTCTTTCTATAACAATTATTATGTAAGTATCAAGGCTACTCCTTTAGAGACCTTGTATAGATTTAAACATCTATTGTTAGATAGAGAATTGGTAAGTCCAATTAACAAGATCTGAAAGTTGCCTAGGAAACAACAAATAAGATCATTCAAATCCGTAATCGATTGTAAGTTGCCAGTATACGGCAGGAAATCAAGAACTAATGAATATAGCAAACCTCCTAAATTCTTGTTAAGGAATAAGGTTCAACAAAAGATATCACCCAGGAAGGGTGTGCCAAGTTGTAATTATCAGGATAGTTAAGCTCTGAATATATAAAGTCATTCAAAAGATTCGAATGTATCAAGATTAAATAGCTTACGAGCTAAGACCTAATTAAGGAGCTTGGTGGAACGCGCAATGTGACCCACACTAATGATTTAGCGACGTGTCACCAATAAGTCGAAAAGCACTATCACATAATAATATGCAGATCTATGATAGTATGAGCAACCTATGTCGATTGAGGATCGACAGGTTAAGGAGCTCCAAAAGAAAGTATGCACCTATTGTATAGGTTAACTGGGATACCCTTGGAGGCCCAAATATACTATGGAAGTTAAATCCATGATACGATAGAAAGTACTTCCTTTACTTTAAGAAAATCTCGAGGTCGAGATTTCTTTTAAGGGGGTGAGGATGTAACACCTCGAAAATTCACGTCCTGTAATGTGTTGACACGTGTCATATGATTGAACGTGTGAAAGAATGTTATCGAAGGATTTAAGTTGACAATCATGGAAAGTATGTGAATATACGAGTTCTTAATGTCAACAGTGAATAAATATATTGTACATTAACCCTACTTGATGCTCATACCTTCAAACGAATAAATCATGGATCATACGAAGCTAAATATGAAAGAAAGTGAGAGATTACAAACTATAGGGGTTAAATGTGTCAACATGTTTAAGTTATACCTCTGAGTGACCTTTTAACAAACCCAAAGCTTTGTAACGGTTAATTATGCTCACTAGAATGCACGATATAAATTTCATAAAGTTTCGTTATCGTATGAGAAAGTTATGATCAAATTCGTATACAAGGGGTTAAAGCGTCAACATTGAAAGTTATGACTTTTCGGGTAACAATAAAGTTAACCGAGGTCTTAACGAAGTGGGTGTGTATCTTGAAGCCCTTATATGTCAAATTAGAGGGTTCAAATTGCAAGAAATAAGTTGGTTGACCTTTCGAAGAGCCAAGGATGCAAACTGAAAAAGTTTTAAAACCTGAAGTTAGGCTCCAGGCGGGCCGCGTAAGGTCTTGGCAATCCTTACACGGGCCGCGTCAGGCCCCCAGATGCAGAAAATCGTTTATTTTGGTTGTTCAGCCTTGGAACCGACTTAAGATGATATTTTCTCATCCATGGGCGACCCCTAAACATCCCTAGGCCCTTAGGGACATGTGTTGATGATTCATGGTCCATGATAGCTTGAGTTGTCAACAATCTAAGGTGATTTGAGCACTATATAAAGGCCTTATGTTGCAACATTGCAACCACACCTCATTTCTGCATTTTGGAGCATCTCTGGAACTTTAGTGTCTTCCCAAGTCCTTCCTAATCGTGCATAGGACTCTTTTAAGTATGCTTAACCTTTCTTAATTAAGTTTTTGCTTAGTTTTAGCTTAAAAGTCAAACCGTCGTAATTAACGGTTGGCTTAACGATTAATCACTAATGGTTCAGTGATTAGTCGAATTAAAAGTAGTTATAAGTTGGTAATTATGTGGGTAATAAACCCTTAAAAGGGTTCCCCTGATTCCCACTCTAACTGGGTCAAATGTTGGGTCAAACTTGTTAATAAAAAGTCAACATGATACTTAGTTTCTAATTTATGCATGATTAGCAATGTAGAACACATACAACCTGTTTGATCATTATTATAACTTGGTAATTAGTGTAAGAACATGTCTAAACATGTTCAACCCGACAATTTTCAGTAGAGACCCGGTTCGGAACCGAAAGTCGCATAGTTTGACTTTTGCTTTGACTTTCAGTTCTGGCCCGTTTAGGCATGTTTTAGAAATGCCTTAGAGCTTTTATTGGACCAGGTTACATGCTAGTATAACCCTCTGTGATTATACACCATGGTTCATTAGTTAACCAATTAATACGCATGATTCCGTTAATTGCTCATAAGTTGACCATTATGCCCGTTTCACCTTAAAACGTGATTTTTGAAAATGTAAAAGAGTAGAAACCTTAATTACTGATATATAAACTTGAACCTAAAATTTGACATCAGTTTGAGGTGTAGTTTGAGAGTTATGCTCATTAGCGTAATTAAAAGCTTCTTTAGCGATTAAACTGTGTAATTAGCGTATAGCCTATTTAAACTCACTTTTGATATAAAACTAATTACCCACTGATGTAATATATTATTTTGGAATTTTTAAAGATTTTTAATTAAGTTTTAGGCTGAGGATAACTTATAGTCATAGGCTTAATCCGATAATTGACGGTTTTGCCCTTACGGGCTATAAAATGAGTTTTACATATCTAATCGACTCCAAACCTTTTGCTACTGATTAGATATGATAAATAAATTATTTTAAGCCTTCTGGAATTATAAAAAATATCAGCTTTATGTATAGAACCCGGAAATGGCTTCTAATCGCCTTTGTAAGCGTTTTTAACGCATAATATGTACTAAAACTATTTTAAACATACAATGGTTAATACCTACTGATATTTTAGGTAAATTATAGTATTTTAACAGTAAACAAAAGTTATTTAACCCAGACTTCAGTTTTGAGCTTTACAGCTTATGTGAAATTACCAAAATGCCCCTACGGTGCATAGTTTGGTTATAATTGATAAATTTCACATATATACTTTACCCTACTGTTATAACTTAGTAAAATAAGTATCTTTGCTGATTATAGCAGACCTGTAACTAAGGTTAATACTTAAACTCTTTTATAACCTTGTAAATGACCAAACTACCCCTACGGGGCATAGTTTGTGTTCAAACTCGTTACGGGCATAATAGAAGACATCTTACTGATGTCACAACATATTTGAAGCATATTAACTTAGGAAACCTGTATATGGCTCTTATGAGTACCCGTTACGCTTATTACGCGTTCGGTTCGGTTTATGTAACTAGTTTGCATAAATTAGCCGAAACGGGTCAAACCTTATCGGTTTTATCTCAAAATCCAGAATGTGTATGAAATACCCATATTAAGAAAGCCTCCGAACTTGTCGGGTCTAAATCACATTCTATTCCGGTCTTCGCCTTATCGTGCGTTTGAACCGTATAACTAACCGGTCTAAGCTTAGGCTTAATTAAAGACCCGTTAGCATTCTAATTGGTTATTTATACCATCATTCCAGACTAGAGCCTTCCGGTAAATTGTACCTACGCTTACTTAAGTGAATACGGCTGAGTTATTATAATTCTTGCTATTTAAGACAGGAGCTAGCTCAGGTAAATACTCTTAACTTATTTTCCCTATTACGGGCTTGGGATACGGTAATATAAATACCGCATGGTCAGGTATGGGATTCAAAGACCAATAAGTCGGGAAATCCAAATAACCTGTTTTAATTCGTATTGCTTGACTGAAACATTGGGGATTAATGCGACCGTGTCCTGGATATCCTTGACTCATTAAATGCAATGGCCACGACCTAAGCACGGGGTGTAGGCATACACCTGACAGATGCCATATGTTTATTAATTAATTATACCCAATAAGGGATTCCCAATAAGGGAATAGTGGTGAGTCGGTTAATCATGAACCGGCATAGAACCGGGCCCCGTATGTAGAGCGAGTTATGTAAAACTGATAACATGAAATATAGCTTGTCCCAAGTATAAAAGATTAATTTTGCCATGAGCATTTTAATCAAAGTGTCAAAACATCTCCGTGCCTTGAGCACCTAAACCAATTTTCATAGACATTTTCAAATGAGTCGGTTGAGTGTATTTACCAGTGAAAACTGACGTATTTTCAAAAGTCTAACTGACAGGTACAAGTACGTAATAGGCTGGAAGCTGCTCAGGACGTTAATAAGGAATCTTGCAAGTTCTAGGCGTCTAAAGTCTGTTGAACAATATTTATGTTTTAAGATCCGCCTGTGGTTCCTTTACTTTCCGTTGTAATACTTGGATATTACTTTTTATTCGGATTGTAATATAATTATCTTTTGCTTCCGCTGTGCATTTATATATTGTGTTGTTTGACTATTATGTTGCCAACCACGTCACGGTACTCCCCACCGGGCCCACCGGTGACACGTGGAAAGTCGGGGTGTGACATCGTTGGAGCGTGTTGGTTTGTATCTTCCACGTCCAGTGTTTAGTCATGGCCAGCTCTATGTTGCTGTATCTAGGGTAAAAAGTAGGAAGGGGTTGAAAGTTTTGATTTGTGATAAAGAAAAACGAGTTTGTACAACAACTACTAATGTAGTTTACAAATAAGTTTTACAAAATCTATGATGATACTTAACATCTGTCAAGCTGGCAACGTCTGTTGGGTATAATGGAGGAACAGTTGTTAGGAAATGTTTGTTGGAAAGCAATAGAAGTTTCTGAAAGCATCTGATACTTGCTCTGCATGAAGCCTATCCTGAGAACATATGCTGCGAAAAATGTTTATATCTGGTGTTGTAGTAACAAGTTCCCAGGTCTCATTTTTAATGAGAGCAATAAATTTCGTTGTTCATAACTTTATTCTCTTAACATCTGTTCACTAACCCTTTTAACTTCCGTTGACTAACCTTTTTAACATGGGTTTTAACTAACATCTTATACTTACAATCTATCAATGTGGCAAACTTTGTTGGAGATAATGGATGACATTTATTAGCAAACGTCTGTTGGAAAGCAACAGAAGTTTTTAACAGTCGATAGACAACAGTGGTTTGGTTATCAACATAATGGAATTCCTGTTGACTAAACCTATTGGCCATTAGTTTATATCAATTTTGTAAGTCTGCACTAATTATTTTTTTACTTTCTATCAAAATGTGTTATGCATGTTTTTCTAAAAGCCACCCGTGTTTGCACACGGGTCTTACCGCTAGTACTATATAATAAAAGAAACCATTTTAGGGACACTTGTCATCATATTAGGCCATGTCTTATGGATAATTATTATTTTAGTTTAATCTCTTCTAATTAATTATAGATAACCTTCCTACTAAATATTATTTAGTTTAATTATTACTTTTATATTTATCTATTTACTTCAAATTCAAACTTAGTTATCTCATTTGATATTAGAGTAAATTGCAATTTTAGCCCCTGTGGTTATATCACTTTTACTCTTTTAGCCCAAAAAGGAGTTTTTTAACATCTGAGCCCTCAACGTCTTTTTTAACCCTTTTGGACCCCAACGTCTTTTTTTCTAACCCTTTTGGCCCCTAACACTAACCTCATCCATTTTTGGGCTAAAAGGGTAAAAGTTATATAACCACAGGGGCCAAAATCGTATTTTACTCTTGATATTAACTATATATTTAAACGTTTTGTTTAGTTTGGTATCAGATTTTTCGAAACTTAAAATAAAATTAACTAATATTATTTATCATTTCTACATTTACAAGTTTTAAATAAAGGGTTAAATTTATTGAGAGTTCGTTACATTTACAAGTTTTAAATAAATGGTTAAATTTATTGAGACTTCGTTAACAAATTTTACTACAATAGAATAATCTATTTATATCAATCTAAATCTATATCTATACTATACTATATAATAAAACATTAACGTGTGACACCTGTCATTCATTGTAAGAATTTATTTTATGATTTTCTCGCCTCACTTCCAAACTTATCTTATATTAAATAAATGAATAATGAGCTAATATTAAATTTCACACTACTTTAAATTTCGAATACCATTCTTATATTTTTCTAATAAAATATTATCCTAAAATTTAAATTGTTAATTTAAGATATTTTTAAATAAAACAAATTATTTATCACGAAAACCAAACTTTGTATTAATATATGAAATATTTTTATTTTCATTACTAAAAAATTATTATACAATTTTATTACATAGTTTATAAATCAATTTGACGGAATTGGTACCAACATTTTATCAATCAAATAGATGCTGATTTGCTTCTTGAATAACATATCTTCTTTTCAAGAACCATATTCACGATCACTATATTCATTGCGTATCAAGTATTATCCATTAGTATATTGAAAGATATGACTTTTTTATTATTGGTATATAAAATCAGATTTATTAAACCCGTGTAATACACGTGGTTTTTTAAAGATATACATTTTTTTATTATTTACTATACAAAATTACATTTATTCGACCCGTGTAATACATGAGATTTTTTAAGATATAACTTTTATTATTTGATATATAAAATTATATTTATTCAATTCGTACAACACACACTGTTTTTTAAGGATATATATTTTTTATTATTTAGTACAGAAAATTACATTTATTCAACCCGTGTAATACACATATTTTTAAAGATGTAACTTTGTTATTATTTGGTATATAAAATTACAAACCCGTGTAATACATGAGGTTTTTTAAATATGTATTATTTTATTATTTGGTAAACAATATTACATTTTTTCAACCCGTGTAATACACGTGGTTTTAAAGATATAACTTTTTTATTTGGTATATAAAATTATATTTATTAAACGCGTACAATATGTTTCTTATAGATATAACTTTTTATTATTTAATATATAAAATTATATTTATTCAACCCGTGCAATAAAAGAGGTTTTTAAAGATATATTGTTTTATTATTTAGTATAAAAAAATTATTTATTCGACCCGTGTAATACACGAGGTTATAACCTAGTGATTATATAAATAAATGTGATATTGGAAATTTTAAATATAAAAATTAAAACAATAAAAATATAATAAAACTTAAGTAAAATAATATAAATATATTAAAACTTAATAAAAACACTGGATTACCAGGAGATGTTACCATATGATATTTATTGGAATCACTTGTTAGAATCTATATTAGATTAGTTAAGAAAACCATACTTAAATTTAATATATTATAATGAAATCAATAGATTTTATTTGCCGTAATGCACAATAATTTAAAACCACATCTACACTATATTATGATGCATGATGGATATGTATTTTAAGATACCTAAAAGATAAGAATTTTTTTCCTCTTAATTTATAAAGACATCCCTAAAATAAGGGTAAATTGGTCTTTTAAACAATAATTATATTTTAGACCCCAATCTTATTACACTTAAATCCCTAAGTTTTAACACAATTATGGGTAATTAGTTACATTTTTTTTCTCACCACAACAAACTTATATTTCTTTACGTATTATTGTCATATCTTATAAACTATAATGTTTTAAAAAACCAAAAGTACCGTGACGACCTACTTATTTTTGTCGATGTTTCGATAGTTGTCTTGGTCAGTATTGACGTGTGGATTAAAAGGTACAAGTAGAAGATGCCTTCGTGTACAAGTGATTAAAGCCCAAAGTACTTAGTCATTATCCCAAAAAAGTTTAATAGCTACAGAATGTCAAGTGATTAAATGTTCATCTTTAACAAAATTATTGATAATTAGTTAGTAGTTACACTTTATCTTCTTATAAAAAAAACTAACAACCCCCCCCCCCCCCCGCTTCCACACACACACACGATTTTTAAATGGTCATAACTTTTTGGTACGTTAATTTTTTTTTAAAATACATCATATAAACAAGTATTTTATTCTCTTTAATTTGAGAATAGTATTGTTGTACTTTTTTTAATTAAAAATCGATATGTTACGTGATTAACAGTGTCTAAGGGTGAGTAATAAATGAATAGTATTGCTTTATTTTTTTTAATTAAAAAATTAATATGTTGCGTGATTAACAATGTCTAAGGGTGATTAATAAATGAATCGTTAACCGAAACTGAACCTGAAAACTGATTAACCGAAACTTGAATTAACCAAAAACGGTTATCGATTTTTTGTACCCTCATTTAACTAGAATTAACTGAACTGAACCATTATATTTTCATATATTTCTAGCTTTTATACCTTCAGTTCATGTATTTCATATTTATACCCCAATTTTATGTATTTATACCTCCATTTCATATACATATACATCAATTTCATGTATTTATACCTAAATTTCATGTATTTCTAATCAAAAGTTTTAGACCAAGTTTGGTTTTGGCTATTAACTGAAATTAATCAAACAAAAGACCGTCAATCTAACTGAATAAACCAAACCGATTAACTGAAAACGGATTGGTTAATAAAATTGACTAATCGATGACCTAGATTTCGGTTGAGGAAAATAATCTAACCAACCGAACAATGTACACCGTGGCAATGCCTGTGTTTCTGCCGCATCACGTGCGTACCTATCGGTTATTAACCAAAACTGGTTATCGGTGAGCAATAACTAAATCGCTAACCTAAACTAAACCGAAAACAGACGAAACCGAACCAAAATCAACCAAAAACTGAATTAACTGAAAACCAAATTAACGAAAAACCGGTTATCAATTTTTTTGTACTCTCGTTTAACCAAAATTAGCTGAACCGAACCAAATCATTCATATTTTCATATATTTCTAGTTTTTATACCTACGGTTCATATATTTCATTTTTTATATCTCCATTTCATATGTTTATACTTTTATTTCATGTATTTATACCGGTAATTGTAATTTTATACTTACAGTCGAATAAATATGTATATTTTTTTCACAAAGTCTCAAGTCAATAAGGTTGAATGATGTGGAATATAGCTCTCATGAAGTTAAAGCGTCACGTCTGCACTACGTAGATAGTGGGGCTCTAACTTTCCCCACTTTTAACAATCATGGTGTAGTTTAAAGACACCTTCAAATCATTTTTTTTAATTCATTCTTTAAAAAAATTATAAGTTTAAGTTAAACAATAAAGAAAATATATTTACATACAAAGTTTTATTTTACCAAATACGATACACTAAAAGAACTACTATAAAATACGATTACTCTAAAGAAAGATTTTGAGTGATTCTAAAGATTTGAGAGTGTATTGCAGGTTGGTTTTATGAAATATTTATATATATTATATATGAGGTTTTTAAAAATTAAAATATATTTTTTAAATTATATGACCGTTGCCAATAGTCAAAATTGTGGCCTCCCCCAAATCTTTAGCCGTTGGCACTCGTTAGTATGGTGACGAAGCCTTCAAAGACATCGAGGTATTGGTTAACTTAAAATTATATAATTGCATTTTGTAATACATATTCACTTTTTTTAATGGCTAAATTTACATATCATGGAGATTAAACCCATAAACTCTACCTATTCTACATTTAAACTAACTCACAACACTATGTGACTATTCCTAATCAACTAATTGTACTATGTTCAATCATGCTAACACGCTAGATAATTTGCGTATAGTGGCACATTTTTTGAAGCAGAATTTAAGAAATCTTAATAAATAAAATATATAAAAATGAGTTAACATAATAAATATTTTAAAGCATCATAAGCATACTTTTCTCTTAAATTTTTAATACTTAAAGAGAAAAACGATCATTGCATCCATGCAAAGTCATTAGTCAGTGTGGTTGAATATCAAAATCAAACACTCTTGTAGAGGCATAAAGCCATATGACCTAAACTAAAAAGTAAAAACGGTAGTTCCACAAGTCTAATTTATTAAGCAGAGTCTCATTGGAAACAATCTATTTATTCCTACGAGGTAGAGCTAAAACTGTCTATATTTTACTCTTCTTAAATCCTACCATAACTTTGCTATTAATGAAATTTTCTGAGTATGATGATGAATATAGATGATAATTAATGGAAAAGTCAATAAACTTATACAAAAAAAGTGGTGGAATTTACAAGTTGATTTATTTTTTTAAATTTGTTTTTACTACAGAATTATTAAGTAGTTTATGTTTAATGGTGCAACCTTGCTTTCATAGGAGGGTGAATAATAATGACATGGGTAAGACCCACCGCCGGTCATTATGGTGTCCAACGTTTTTCATTTGGCATCCTGTCCTTCTCAACCCCTCTATTTTCTCCTTTTTTTTTTTCCCTTGTGTGCCCATTTTCAAAATTATTTCCTCCTTTATTCTTTTCTACTTTTTGTTTGCTTTTCTTGGTTTATTCTTTTTATTAAAGTTAACATTTTAAAGAAAAGAGGCACATATACTTATATTAGCAATGAGTTTTTTTTAACATATAACCCTTGGTTAAAAGATACTTAGGTTGAATTAACATGTCTAAGTCGAGCTCAAACTCGACTTGTTTTTTGACAGGTTTAAGTTTTAAACTTGGCTTGTTAGTAGTTTTTTATGTTCAAGCTCGACTTAGGATCGATTTGTCTTGTTAATTCTTTATTTATATACACAGTATATATTATAATTCTATGTATATATATCATATGATATATATTATTTATTTATTCATATAATATATTATATAAAAAATATTTACTACATAATATATATATATATATATATAATACAAATTATTCTATAACATGCTTGTTTATCATTAGGAGCGTAGTCAAACAATGTATTTAAAACTTAGGCTCGAGCTCATTGATTAAATGAGCTTTGATTTTAGCTCGAGCTTGAGCTCGTTTACGTTCAACTCAATCAAGGTTTTAGTAAGCTGAGCTGCTCATGATATTGAGTAGCTTACGAGCAGGGCCGTTTCTACATTTTTTGAGGCCCTAAGCGAACTACAAAGTGGAGGCTATTTTGCAAAATTATCCTTTTCAACATATTTAGTAAGAAAATCCTCTTTCTTTACCCGAGCTTGGGACATGCAATTAAAAACTAAAAAATTTATAATTGTCGTAGTGAAAAAAATTTAAGTTACATTTTTTATAGATATAGCATATGTTAAAATAAAATTTATTTTTCTAGCTTTAATTGAGGCAAATTGTTTGATGAAATTATCGTAATCAAGTTCTTCTAAAAATCTTTTTCGATTGATATAATAGCTAATGATTGTACGCCTTTTAATTTGGGTAATGGACTAATGAGTTGTTTCAATTGCAGGCCTTTTTAGTGGATTGTTCAATGTATTATCTTATAATAACAACTGAGACTAGTATAAAGAGAGCACACAATTTTAGAGGCCTTTTAATTTGAGTGACCCTAGGCCTGGACCTAGGGTCTGAAGCCCTTTGGGCTTTGGGCAGGCTCTGCTTACGAGTGATTCGATATGTTTCCACCCTATTTAAAATTGGAGAGTAAAAAAGGATGTTTAGTCATAACTTAACTTTAAAATAATCAGTAAGTATCAATATCAAACCTGAAGGTTCTTTGAAAGCAAGTTGCTTATGATTTGATACAACCTTCGGGGAAAAGAGTTTTTTTACGACAATTACATTGAGAGCAAAGTTTTTGATACATTATATATCTGTTATTTGTCAGCCTCGATCTTGTAATGTTATGTCAATATCGCAAGATAAATATAGGGTAACACAATGAATTTCACAAACAGGAACTAGAAAAAGCATCATGCCAAACAAAAGAAAACATATGTTAACTTTATACTAACTGCATGATTTGCGAGCGAAACGAAAAGATTAGCAACACATGAATTTTTAAATTATTACAGGATAAAAAAATAGAGCAAAATCCCCACTCTCAAGTGAGACTTGAGGTGTAGTTGCATTTCAATTTCTTTTAACTTTTCTGATGTCGTGTCGAGGTAGTGTACCAATGTACCATCCGCTTCTAACTCATTGCTAGTAGCGGTTGATTGTTAATAAAAATATCCTTTGCCGTTAAAAAATATATTTGATTATGTCTATGTGTATATATAATTTATGTATGTATAATGGTTTTAAACTTGAAAACCTCTTCAAAATAATTTCTTAAATATCATAAAGGCCAAGCACAAAGTCAATCGTTAGGACCACGGCAGGCTTATTGTGACTCTTTACCTTTTGTTTGACCATAAGGAATAGAAAACCGACACATCCATTTTCTTGAACGGCCAACGAATCCTTCAAATGAGCTACTAGCAAAATTCACCACATCGGAATACACTCGCCTTCTAAACCGGGGAAAACCCTCACCTAGGGCCGGACCCGTGATCACTCGCCCGAAGGCACAACAGTCCGGTGAAGTAAAACCCGCTCAGTTCAAGGATCGAACTAGCGATCGCCGCCTACTTGGACATGCTAAAACCTTTAGATTTGTTGGCTGAGTACTAAATGTGTTATAAAGTGCAAACCACATGGACTATCTATGTATTTTTGAAAAACTTGGAACAAAACTGAAATTCTGATATACCACATGGACCATCGTTTACTTTACTCTAATCAGAATATATAAATATGTGTGTGTATATTTATATATTAGAGTTTAATTAATTGGATTTTTTTTAAATGTGTGAAAACAAATGTGCATTTTGGGAAGACCCTACAAATTGAGGAGCGGAGTAGTGAGACTACGACCCACTAGTCCATGACTCATGAGTAATGTCTATCGTCACTTGGACCCCATAATTTGGCTTTTTGTAATTCAAGTTAATTCATAAAATCATTGAAAAGTAAATCACATTTTAACAATATAATTATAGTAATAACTTCCAATGTAAGCAAATCGTTTGCCAACTAGCAGATCCATAAGTTTTGATTGGACATATTTTTTGTAATAACAAATATAAACTATTTGATATCAAAAAAAAATTTTAATGGCAAACGGAATATATTGATCACAAAACAGCAGTAACCCAGCAAAAAACTGAGAAGCCAAAAAACACAGTGTCAAGAAAACTTAAAGACAAGTCATAATAAAACATTTATACTAAGCCTTCTCCACTCGTCCCAAGACGGCACCTACAAAATAAAACCCACCACACTTTTTGTAGTATGTGTGATTTTGGGATAAGGATAACACAAGATTCTAAATAAATTGCAATAGAGAAAGACGAGACTAGACTCAGATCTGAAATATGTAGTTGTGTATCAAAAACATAAATCTGGTTTCTTGACCATCGATAGAATAGATCTATGAAACTTTCTTTTTTGAACTCTAATAAAACAGATCCGGAAGTTTGAACCCCGAAAAGCATGTATGAAGAACGAGATGCGAAATCGAGAAGAGAGAAACGAGGTGTGATTACCACCAGGGTGATTAGAACCGCTTTCTCTGAGAGGATGTAG
The DNA here is from genome assembly GCA_030545235.1 of Helianthus tuberosus. Lineage (NCBI taxonomy): Eukaryota > Viridiplantae > Streptophyta > Magnoliopsida > Asterales > Asteraceae > Helianthus > Helianthus tuberosus. The sequence goes on from CM060395.1 coordinate 63,215,168, forward strand.
AATCACACTTTGCTTCCTTCTCTTCGAAATCCAGATCTGCAAAAAAGAAGAGAGAAAAGTGAGATGTAGAGACGGCTGGTAGGGAAAGAATTCCTTTTTTCCAGCTACAAAAAGTGTGTTTGCCCCATATCTCTTGCCCTAATAATGAGGTGAAGACATCCTTATATATGAGATATGTGCAACCCTAACCTCAATGGGCCAAGCCCAGTTAGGGGTTGTCCTACAAGCCCACAACCTAGTGTAGTATAAACTACATCGCTAGGCTTCGCGGATTAGTACACAATAATAAATAACATAATAAAATGCAATAACGGAAATGACCGATCGTTTGAGTCGGGTCCAATACCATACCTCTGCAGATGCCCTCTTGTCCTAGTGACACCGGATGTTTATTCTCACCAAAGTGGCGTTGGTTCAAGTCTCACATAAATAGACAAATTTTAGGAGTAAATTTTAGGGTGTGTGTTGGGCATTGAGAAAACCTATATAGCATTAAGATACATTAAAGCATGGTTGATGTTCATTTACATTTTTATACTTATAAATCACACAACCACTAATCCTACTCCTAAGTATACAACTTTAATCCACTATAAGACTAAGCCCCAACTTCACAAGAAGAAAGTAACACATTCTATTATAACTTGGTAACCCTAAGCTACAACCCTTTGGTTAATGTTTGTTTACATAATAATAAGTTATTTATCTAAGGCAAATTGGAAAATAATAATTCCATTTTTTCTGAAATTGGCCGATAATAATCCCAAGTTAGTTATTAGTCGATAATAATTCGACCTCGTTCAACTTTTTTGTAAAATAGACCGCCGTTAAAATAAGCTTAACGGAGTTAAGTTTTTTCCCGAATTACAAACCGATGTTTTAGGGCTTTTGATCAGAACGAGGATACGAGTCGATTGATGTAAAACTTACCTCGAAATTGTGTTCGAAATGGCTTGAATTTTGTTAATTGGAAGTTAAACACCCGAATTGAAGCACCGTTTTCGTGGGTTGGGGGCAGTATTTTGAGGTAAGTTTTACATCAATCGACTCGTATCCTCGTTCTAATCAAAAGCCGTAAAACATCGGTTTGTAATTCGGAAAAAACTTAACTCCGTTAAGCTATTTTAACGGCGGACTATTTTACAAAAAAAATTGGATGAGGTCGGATTATAATTGGCTAATAACTGACTTGGGATTATTATCGGCCAATTTCATAAAGATGGGATTATTATTTTCCAATTTGCCTTTATCTAATAAATTATTATTGCTTAATTAAAGAATTTAGCCAAAAAAAAACACACACACAGGTATGAAGTTTAGGTGAAAAATAATCTCTTATGGATTTATTTGGTCCTTTCAAATACAAGTTTCTTTATAGAAAGGGCGTGTAAGCTTTAATTTCACTCTTTATAATAGCATTTTATATTATATACCACCTAAGAGCATTCCCATCCAGTCCATCAAAAGTGTGTGGGGTTTTTAAAATGTAAAGAGTATAAAAAGTGGTTGTGAGTGGAGGAGAGATAAAATGTTACTGTTCATCTGTATATTTGAGGGGACACTGTTCACCCACTATATTTTTTTAATATATATTGAAAGTGGTTGTGAGTGAAGAGAGAGAAAAATGTAATATATATTGAAAAGGAGAAAGAAAAAATATTTGTTTTTAGTGAAAATCTATTATATATAATAAATGAAAGTTATTTGGGCCACGTGTCACTTGATTAGGGCATCCTCAGTTCTCTTTTCCCGCCCAACAGTGCCATCCCCTTTTCCTTATATAACCTCTCTTCTCACTTCTGATCTTTGTTTACAAACGCCTAGGGTTCTTTCTCTCTCTATATTCAGGCGATTCAAATTCAAATTTCACAAACCTTAATCTTCTTCCAGACGCCACCATAAAATCATCTTTTGTTCATCGATTACTTCATCAAAAGGTTTGTTCTTCTTTTTTTTAGTTGAAATAGTTTCATGATTTCCTGTTATTTATACTAATCCTTTGTGTTTTGTGTCTTTTCATGTAACCATTGTTAGGGTTTCGTTCGAGAGTTAGATCAAGAGATGTGTCGCCGGCTAATGGTTCTCCATAATCATGGTATGTGTTTTTGTTTTTGATTTTTACTTAAGTTTTGTTATCTGAGTTGTTACTAAATGATTATTTTCAATGATCTGTTGCAGATGATAATGATGATGATTGTTCTACTGTCCTTTCCAGTATCATTGTTCCAACATCGTTTAAAGTATGTGTTTTTTGCTACTCCGATTTCCAAATTTTGAGTTTTTAATTATCAAGTGATATACTCTAATTGTCGCTTTATATTTCAGTCTAATCACATTTGTTTGAAATTCATACAATATGTTGCGGGTTATTATAGGTTTGTAATCAAAGAAGTTTAAAGTTTAATTAAACACAAAGAAAGATTATTAAATTTACAGTTAAAATATTTTTTTCTTATGAGTAAATGATGATTATAATTGACTTGTGCAGCAGATGACGATGACTTGTCCAAGAAAGGATCTGCTACTGTTGTAAGATAAGATTTTATCTTACTAGAGCAATGGTCTTTCCTGCCTTTTTTGTATTAAAAGAAGCATAAAGTTTGGTTTAAACCACAGTTCTTTATAAACAAAGTTAAGGATTAAGTATATGAGGACAGGGCTACTCTTCAGCAGCTGAAGAAGTGTTTTCATGTACTGCATCTTGGTCTGTTCACTAGAGATCAGCTTTCTATAAATCCTGATGTTAATGCATTGAGTCCTTCCATGGAGTTCATGTCGATTGTTGGAGATATACAATGATTGACTTTATGTACCTAGAGTTTGATTAACCAAAGGAAAACGACTGTTTAGTATCAGCAGTGGTTCGGCATCTACAACGGATTTAAATTTAGTATTTAATTATCAGTTGTTCTTATGTAACTTTAGTATTTAATTATCAGTGTTTCTTATGAGGTGTTTATATGTAACAGTATTTATCACAACTCGTTATTTGTTTGATCTGTATTATAAATACAACAGTTGTTTGATTTTTATACTATTAAATAAAAATGTAGTACACTTGGATGTTAAATAAGTTCCTCATTATGATTATTTGGATATAATGTTTTTGAAATTCGTCTGTTTTTTACAAAGAGATGTTTATGGGCAAACCTCTATTTATCGTCAAACATTTGTTTAACAGGAAATATGTTTTTATGTTCAAACATCTGTTTAAGGTCAAATATCTGTTTATCTCCAAACAACTGATATTGAAGGTGAAATATTTGTTTAAGGTCAAAGATATTTAAAATAGTAAAAAATGATAGTTTTCATTAATCCTTAAAAGTCTGTTGGAACCACTGTTTTGGTTCAAAGATCTGATTGTTAAAGTCTGTTGGAACCACTGTTTTGGTTCAAACATCTGATTGTTAAAGTCTGTTGGAACCACTGTTTTGGTTCAAACTTCTGATTGTTAAATGTTATCCACTGCTGAGAGACAACCTCCGTTTCTTTTTGCTGAGAGACAACCTCCGTTTCCACTGATCGGAAAAAATAGCCACTGGTCACTTTTACATTTTTTACATCCACTGATATGGACCATCAGCGGTTTCCCTAAAAAATAGTAACTGCTCACATTTTTATTATTGATGTTGTTAATTAGTAATAGATTGAAATTATTAAATGAAAACTAGAATTGCAATCAAATTACCATTTTACCTGATCTTTACATTCCAATGACATAAGAGTTCCACCAAAATTATTTTCATGATAAAATTTAAAGTTAAATTAAAAAATAAAAAATAATCTTGATGACTATTTGTTCCAAATCAAATCAGTAATTAATGCTGATTTCTTGAGCTTTGGACATTTGATTAAGCAAATTTTGAATTTCAAATTGACGGTTATTATATCTTGATTAAAGTTTAAATAAAATTTAAAAAAGTCATGATGACATTTGTTTTCAAATCAAGTCAGTAGTTATTGATAATATCAGTAATTTTGAAATTCAAAATATTCAAAATGGTAATTTAAAATTTTCGTTCTCTTTTTTTTTTCCTACTTTGCATATCATTTCTAATATTTAATTACTTTAATAAAGCAGCATATAAGAATATACACTACTTACGTTTGAAATTAAATCCGAAATTTATGACGTACAACAACAGTGGATAACTACAACAGTGGTTCAGCATCAACTTTAGTTTTTCTATTGTTTATTTGTTTATGTTAGCAATGTTTATATGTAACAGTGTTTTACGCATCAATGTTGTAAAGACTGATAGGTTGTTAGATGTCATCACCTCAGTGTTTTATATGTGACCATTTTTATGGCATCAGTGTTTATATTTAATTTATATTTAACAGTGTTTAGGACTGTTGTTTATACGTAACTCTATTTATCACATCAATTCAGTGGTTTGATCTGTACTATTAATTGAACAGTTGTTTCATCTTTATACTAATAAAATTCATATACACTTTGATTAATAGTAAGCTCCTCATGTTGATTGTTTGGGTATAGTATTACAATCAAATTATCAAATGAAAACTAGAATTACAATCAACTTACCATTGTACCTAATCTTTACATTCCAATTACCTACAAGAGTTCCACCGACATTATTTTCATGATAAAATTTAAATTTAAAATAAAAAAATAAAAAAAATTCTTGATGACTATTTGTTTCAAATCAAATCAGTAATTAATGCTGATTTCTTGAGCTTTGGACATTTGATTAAGCAAATTTTGAATTTCAAATTGACGGTTATTATATCTTGATTAAAGTTAAAATAGAATTTAAAAAACTCATTATGGCATTTGCTTTCAAATCAAGTCAGTAGTTACGGATAATGTCAGTAATTTTGAAATTTAAAATTTGCAAAATGGTAATTTAAAATTTTGGTTCTCTCTCTTTTTTTTTTTCTACTTTGCATGTCCTTTCTAATATTTAATTACTTTGCATACCTTTGAAATTAAATCTGAAATTTATGACGTTCAACAACAGTGTCAAACTACAATAGTGGTTCAGCATCAACGTTTGTTTATTTGTTTATGTTAACAGTGTTTATATGTAACAATGTTTTCCGCATCAATTTTTTATAGACTGTTAGGTTGTTAGATGTCATCACCTCAGTATTTTATATGTAACCATTTTTATGGCATCCGTGTTTATATGTAACAGTGTTTCGGAACAGTTGTTTTTTACTATGTAACAGTGTTTCGGAACAGTCCTCACTTCAGTGGTTTGATCTGTACTATTAATTGAACAGTTGTTTCATGTTTATACTAATAAAATTCCTATACACTTTGATGTAACAGTATTTATCACATCATTTCAAATTGATGGTTATTATTTCTTAATTAAATTTAAAATAAAATATAGAAAAGTCATTATGACAATTGCTTTGAAATCAAGTCAGTAATTTTGAAATGATAAATATACAAAATGGTAATTTAAAATTGACGTTCTTTCTCTTTTTTTTTTCTATTTTGCATATCATTTCTAATATTTTATTATTTTAATAAAGCAGCATATAGGGATATACACTCCCTACCTTTGAAATTACATTTGCCACTGCATTCAGTTAAAATTTTTATTGGATAATCGGTAACCTTGAATTCCAACCTTGATATTTTTTTTAAGAACATCCATGCTTATTGTATTATTAGCATATTACGTTTAGCAATACTTATTATTTACAAGATTCTTTTTTTTATGTACAGTCTTCAAATGGAGGTTGCAAAGGTTACCATGCTTAACGATCTTAATACATTCTCAAACAACTATTCGATTAGAGTTAAGATTGTTAGCATTTCGAAGAAGATGATGAATGATAACAAAAATGAAATATATCGTCTTGATATGATCTTCATGGATGAGATGGTACCGTATATAGTTGTCTTATCTTTTTTTGGACATATGAATATCCAAATTAGTATAACACCTTTTTTATTTAATCGGATGTTTCATATTCTTAGGGAACTATGATACAAGCCAGCTGTTTGCATAAAATGCTTGGAAAATTCAAAGACTTCCTTCAGTTGGATGAATGTCTTCTTATCACCAAACCTTCTCTTGCTACTAATAAGTCATCTGCTAAGTATACCAAGAGAAATGACAAAATATCACTTTATTTCTATACTTCTGTTGAGAAATGCTTTGACTGGTCTGGACCGAAATACCGTTTTAATTTCGTTAACCTCAAGGATGTTGTTAAAAATAAAATTGAAGTAAATACAGTTATTGGTATGTAAATCACTACCTGATATATATCTATTGTTTTGTCTTATTGTTTTTTTTTTATTGTTATCACTTCTTAATGCTGTTTTCTTTTAACAATATATTTTTGTTTATAGATTGGATTGGTTATGTGGATGTATGTTTCAATCTAGAGGATACGTCAAAGAAGGATGAGAGCAAGGGCAAGAGACTTAATCTTAGACTTGAAGATCTTGAGTGCGTTCTTTTTATTAAGTTGTTGCATTTTGACGTTTAAAGCATTATAAGGTTGCTTGATGTTATTATGTTTTATGTTAATATTTTTAGAGGCCAAAAGTGTCCGGTTACTTTGTGGGATGGTTTTTCTATTGACATGTTTGCTTACATGAATGATAAGAAAAGAGATAAATATGTTGTTATCCTTTGTCATTTTGGTATGGTCAACCTTTACAAAGGTACAATTTAAACTTAATTAGTTTAATTTTTTTTATCTTTAGTAATTTAAACGTTGTATTTATTTATATATTTTAAATTTGACAGTATTTATATTGTCCTACATTTGTTTTTATTTTTAAATTCAGGCAAGCGTGGAGTTGCAAATAGGTTTGAGCTGAGCAGACTTTTTATTGACACTGACATTGAAGAGATTTCCTCTTTTAGGAAGAGGTATAGTTAGTAATATGCATATAAACATTGAATATTATTATTTTGTACTTACATTTAATTTTTACGTTTTAATTTGATCGCATGAATCTGTTTAGGTATGTAGAGAAAATTTCAACTTCATCTTCATCAAATGAGCATGTTGGTTCAAATGTTATCTCAAGTGTTGAAGATGAGTTTCTTAGTAACCCTGATTTCATGCTTATTGGTTTCCTTGGAACGATATCAACGGTGTGTATTTTCTTATAAGTACTCTACATGCTGATTTTTTTTATACTCTTTTCTAAGTGTTATTATTTTTGTTTGATATTGATAGACAAAGAAGGTTTTGATTCTTGCCACAATCACAGCTATATGCACTGATAAACTTTGGTATTACAATGGTTGTAACCACTGTAAGTCAGGTGTGGAGGAAAGATTTGTAACGAAAGAAAATGCGGATGGTTCATTTGATGTTGATCATGCAAAATCGTTGGTTTGTACAAATGATAAATGTGGAGGAGTCGACATCTATTCTATTCCGCGGTTTGAGATTACAGTTTTTTATTTCCTTATACTAAATACTAATATGAACGGTTCATATTAGTAATACTAATGTTTTCATTTGTTTTTAACTTTGATAGGTTCAAGATACCTATTAGGGTGCAAGACTCTTCCGGTACTGTGTCTTTGACACTGTTTGATTTCGAAGCTTACAAGATTCTTAACAAATCTGCAAAAGAGTTATTTTCAATCCAAGATCAGGTAACAAATACATGCATTCAGTTGTTTGGCCATGTAGTTAATATAACTTAAAATTAATTTTTATAAATTCTATGTTCTCAATTATGGAATCATTATGCTTATTGTAATTTATATTAATTTTGATAAAATCATAGGTTGTTAATTCTGGAGACATACCGAACCCATATCCTGAGATCTTTGACACATTGATTGGAAAGAGGTATGCTTTCATCATAAGTGTTAAAGACTATAACATTGAGCATCAGGTTGAAAACTATGGTATTTCAATGGCCACTAACGATGATGAGATCCTTGCTGCGCTTTCCGCCAAATTCACTCTTAACCAGGTTTAAATCTTCATTATGTGAATCTTTTAATTTTATAGTTATATCTTTTTGAAATAGATTTATACCATTGTGTGTATTTTCTGTTATTGTGTATTATGTACTTAAAACATGAGCAGTCCGAATCGTTGGATGTTCCAGATTCCTGCAGTTTGTCTACTCCTGTTGACCTTATGAAGGTAATATGAGAATTTGTTTATTTGTACTAAATTTTTTGAAACGTTAGTACTTATTGTCTTTTTATATCAGGATGAGATGCCATGCTGTGGTGACAATGTTACCCCTTTATCCCAACCACTGGTAGGCACTAAGAATCCTTCTTCAGATGAAACAAAACGTAATATTCTTGAAGTTTTCGATGTGGATGATGCATTAGGTTGTTCCTCGACAAAGCGCCGCATCAGTGATGAACTGTGTCAGGATGAAGATGCTGGTGTTTCGACGCTTTTGATTCCAAAGATTGAAAAATAGTTTTTTTCAGTATTTTCAGATATATTTACGTGTTGATTTCATATGCTGTTGCCATGTTGAACTTATGGTTTTCGTTTTGTTGCTTTTGGGTGTTTGGTGGGTTATGTTTTGGACTCATTGTGTGGTTTTGAATTCCTGAAAACTTATCTGCTTATTATACTGTTATGTTCTAATATTATAATGACTATGATCTTTCTTTGCATATTATTATCTATATTGTTAAATAAATATTGAGATGTCAAAGAATTCACGTTCATCTTCTACGGCAGCTAATTCATCTCAACGAAATTTACATAGTAAGTGAAATTATAACTTCTTAACTCATGTATCAGTTGTTAAGTAGCATCACTTAATCCTTAACTCATGTATCAGTTGTTAAGTAGCATCACTTAATCCTTAATCACGATTCTCTATCCACTGACTACTACATCAGCAGTTGTTAACCATTAGTAGTTCACTATCAGTTGTTAAGTACCCTTAGTGTTTTAATCACTAGCAGTGCTTACAAGTTTTTCATCAGCTGTTTCACTTAACAGTAGTTTCACATAATAGTAGTTTCGCTTAACAGTAGTTTCACTTAACAGTATTTATGCTGATAAAACAATTATAGTTCAAGTCGTTATTCATGGTCTACAGGAGTTTATGCTGATAAAACCATATATTTTATGGTTTCAAATTATTGGTATCCACTAGGTGAGAGGAACATTGTTTGTTTTGATGTTGTTAGTGAGACTTTCAGAATGCTTCACTTTCCTGAGAGTATTGTAGTCAATCCTTGCCAAGGGCATTTTTTGACCATTGCAAAGAGGTTGCATTTGATTGTTATTGGAAAGTTTGCTGAGCTAACTGCTGATTTGCTCAGATATGAAGAAGAAGGCTGGAAGAAGATGTTTGTTTTCAATAATCCTCGTGTAGTTGATTACGTAGATGCACGCCGAAGTACTAATATAATTGAAGACAACAAGTGGTTGATAACAAGCATCTGGGGGGATATGATTGAAGTTGATCTCACCAACGAACTTCTGAAATACCTCCAACATGTTGACAACTACAATGGTCCGAAAGGAGCTTTACTTATCGAAACTACTGTTTCACCAATAGATTAGGAATTAGGATCCTGTATTTTATTGAATGCTATTATCTGTTTTGACAATTGTATCTTTTATATAATTAGTTGTGTTAAAATTATTAATAATGTTTGTTATTAAAATTAAGTAAATGAATATCGATGTTTGAGAGTGTAAATTCTTGTAATATTGGCAAAGGTCGGTTTAAATGATCAAAGCTTTGTTATTGAGAACAGGTGTTTCAAAATTAAACAGTGGTTGATACATCTGTTGAATTGATGGATGAACTTTGTATGCTGTTTAACACTTGTACTTTTTATAAATATTTAGGTTTGAGAGTGTAAAAGCTTGTAATATTGGCAAATGTATGTTTAAATGATCAAAACTCTGTTATTGGGAACAGATGTTTGAAAATAAAACAGTGGTTGATAAATCTGTTGACTTTGGTCAACAGATTGATGTCCACAGATGTTTGGAACTACTGTTCAGAAAACTGCGGTCGAAACCGCTGTTTGGTTAAAATGGTGGTTTAAAACCACTGTTGGGTTAAAATTGTTTGGTCTTTTAAGGCTTAAACTGTTTTGCCTTAAACAAATGTTAACAAGTTAAACATCTGTTAAGGCTTAAACAGATGTTTGTCCTTTTGTATCAGATGTTTCGACTTAAACAGTTGTTTGATCTTAAACACATGTTTGACCTTAAACAGATGTTTTGCCTTAAACAGATGTTCTTATTCTATATCAGATATTTGGACTTAAACAGATGTTTGACCTTAAACAGATGTTTGGCCATAAACAGATGTTTGGCCTTAAACCAAACATCTGTTTAAGCTCAACATCTGTTTGACTATTTGTCAATATCTTATTGACTTTTGGTTAACATCTGTTTCAAATTTGGTCAACATCTTATTTTGTAAAAGAGGTACAAAAACAAAGATTTTTTTGAAAATCCCAAATCACCCTATCATGTAAGTGCATTGATGTAAAAGTGGAAATTATATTATTCATATGGTCCTGTTGTGGTTTTGTTTGTCCTCTAATATGAGTTCATGATCTAATCCGGTGATTTGAAGTCATTGTTGTTGAATTGAATGAGATGGTTGATGTAATGTGGTCGTATCACAAACAAATAGTAATTAATTAATCTAAATAACTTTCCCGAGCCCGAGAAGCAATCCCGGGTAAAAACCTAGTATATTGATATAGGAGTTGTGTTTTTTAGTGAAATGTATGTATATTTTTAGTGGATTGGATGTGAATGCTCTAATTAATCCGTATTTATAAGGATCTAAACCCATATTATGTTTTAGGTAAAATTATCATACAAAGTCTTCTAAATCTAGGAAGTGTACAAAGGCACAATCTACGGCAAAATATAACATAATGGATCGCAAAATATAACAGGATGCCGAGAAATATAACACAATGTCGAGGAAAAAAGACACAATGAATCGCAAAAAAAGACACAATGACGAAAATAAGAAAAAGACACAATACTAGATAAAAAGACACAATGATATAAAAAAAACTAAAATCTACAAGCTAAAAATCAAAAAATGAAAACCTAAAATATAAGATCATAGAGATCAACAAGACGGTTCCAATTCCGCTAGAATGAGTTCAATCGAAGTCCGTTTGATACTCTTTCTACGACTTTCTATTTTTAAGAGACTATGTATTTAAATCTTGAGTAAATTACAAAAATTGTCCTTTAGGTGTGTCACTTATTGCAAATTGTGTCCTTTATCTTCAATAATTCCAGAAAACGTACTCGATGTTTGCAAACCCTTACAAGTTATGTCCTTTAGCCCTAACTCAGTTAATTTTTTGTGGTTAAATCTGATCAAATGGACCCCACATGAGGGTATTTTGGTCATTTTACTCTCATGTGGGGTCCATTCGGTCAGATTTAACCACAAAAATTAACTGAGTTAGGGCTAAAGGACATAACTTGCAAGGGTTTGCAAACATCGAGTACGGTTTCTGTAATTATTGAAGACAAAGGACACAGTTTGCAATAAGTGACACACGTAAAGGACGATTTTTGTAATTTACTCTTAAATCTTACACATCAAATTTGTGAGTAACAATTACCAATAACACTAGGCCATAAGCAAGTTTTAATTTCGTAACACATGATTAAGTTGATTGCCAAAAATATTATATAATGAAGTGATAAGCTCAACTCCCCCTTTTAGTTCTCTATCAACCTCTTACCAACTTGAAACGACACAAAAGCACACTTAGTGAATTGTAAGTGAATATAATGAGGGTTATATAAGTGTAAGGATTAGGATCAAATACAAAAGACAACATAAATAAGAAGGGTAAGAAGGATTCTAGTCCATTGATTTTAAATTTGAAAGGTCGTGAGGGGCTGTTTGGCAACATCTGAATGTTAAGTGCTGAACTAGTAAGAGGTCTGAACCATTAAGAGCTGAATCAGTAAGAGGTCTTAACCATTAAGTGTTGAATCAGTAAGAGGTCTGAACCATTAAGAGCCTGTATAATGCTTAGCCTTTCAGAGGCAAATGTCTGACCAATTCAGATTAGATGTTTTAACCATTCAGACTTTGTATAAATCTTAACAATTCAGAGGCAAATGTCTGAACCATTCAGACATCTGCTCGTGAAACAAACAGTCTGAACCATTAAGTGCTGAACCAGTAACAAGTCTGAACAATTAAAAGCCTCATTAAGAGATAAACAAGTAGCCCCTAAGATTAGTTTTATGTGAAAGAAAACAATGTAAGGGTATAAAAGTAATCCTACATTTATTGACTTTTTCTCTTCACATGCAAGCAACATGCCATTTCCCCCTATTAATTTAAAACGTTCATAACCTTTTCATATGGCATTTGTTATTAAAAATAATCTCACCATAATAACAAGCGTTTTTTCTTTAATATAAGTAGGATATTGCTAGATAAAAAAAACTAAAAAAAATCACTTTTACATGGTTTTTTGTATTGTGTTAAAGGTTGTGGTCATTGTGTCTTTCAACTGGCTTTTGGTCCTTACGTTTTTTACTAGGGTTCATGTACATTGTGTTATTATCAAAACTTATAACACAATGTTAATTTGGGTTCTGTTCATTGCATTTTTATTAGGACCTATAATACAATGTATGACACAATGCGTATGGTGTTATATTTGGGTTTTCTATACATTGTGTAGTAGGTTCTGGTCATTATGTTTATTCTGTTATTCGTTGTGTTTTAATCGGTTGTTCATTTTGTTTTTGTTTTGTTGTCCATTGTGTTTTAATCTGTTGTTCATTTTGTTTTTGTTTTGTTGTCCATTGTGTTTTAATTTGTTCATTGTGTTTTAGTCTGTTGTCCTTTGTGTTTTTTATCTGTTGTCATCAATTGTGTTTAGTCTACTTTCCATTGTGTTTTTAGTTTGATACTCATTGTGTTTACATTATGTCTATTGTGTTTATCATGTTGTCCAGTGTATCTTTTATCTGTTGTCATCGATTGTGTTTTTTGTCTACTTTTCATTATTTTTTAGTTTGATATTCATTGTGTTTTACATTATGTCCATTGTGTAATAAACAACTGGGTTTTCTCATTGTGTAATACGTGACTGACTGGGTTTTTGAAATTATTTTAAAGTACAACAACATAGTAATCATATTAAAGATAAAAAAACGTTCGATTTTATGGTATAATTTAAAAAAAATGACATATAAAAAAGTTATGGACGTTTAAAGATTAAAAGGAAAATAACATGTGACTTGCATGTGCATAATTTTTTTATTCTCTTTGACATAATTACCTTTCTCCCTTAATTTTTTTTACACACTTATCATTCTATAGTGGCTTCTTACACTTCTTATTTTTAAACCCTTTTATATTATAACTCAACACTAAAAGATAGTTTTAGTGACATAGGTATATAGATTAGAAATTTAGGATGCATTTGGATTCTTTATTTATACATTTTTATGATAACCTTTTTTTTGTTGCAAAAGCTGTGAGTGAGATTACTCAATGAAGCATCTAATTATAATGTTGAAGTTAGCAATCGAGTTAAAGTCTAGCCTGTTGAAATTAGTCAGTGAAGCATCTTGTGAAGTTTATTTATTTATTTTATTAAATAACTGAGTAATGAGTAAATTACATATTGTTCATGTCGTGAGTCAAAATTTTACTTTTGGATATCTTTTTTTAGAGATTACATATATGGTTTCTAAAGATTTGCTCAACCGTAAAATATTTAGTATTTTTAATAAGTGGCATTAAAAATCAGTTCAATTGTTGAAAATAACGGCAAGGTGTCACAATTTTTTGGGTGGGAGACACCCCACACCCCCCTCCCCCATCGGGGTGGCCCGTCGCCTCTCTCCGGCCAGATGTGAGTGTCTTAACCGTGGCCCAGCTGGCATCAGAGTGTGACCGGCGTCCAGGGAAAAAACCCCACAGGTAACTCGCCTTGGATCAAGGCTTGACGAGTTGAGAGCCGCCACAGAGAGGAATAAACCGCCTCAAGTGGGGATCGAACTTGGGTACCATAGGTAAAAACCCGGGTGCATCAACTAGTTGAACTGACATTGCAATACCGAGCAATAAGTTGGGGTCATATGTATGATTTTCTAAAAGAATGACTACAAGTAAAATTCGACTTACACATGTGTTATTAAATTCATGTATACATTAAACATTCCTAATAATGAGTGAGGATACAATAGGAAGTTTATTTGGCTAGGAAGGCTAGGAAGTGATCTTGACAATCCATTTAATTAATCAATGGCAAAGATTAAATGAGTGAAATTGAAGCAAAAAAAAAAAAAGAGGCGCGTAGGTTTGTTAGGGGCATTCTAGTCAATCCAGCACAATAGTTTCTTTCTCCTCCAATTCCCCCCATTTTTTAAACGTTAATAACTTTTTCATACGACATTAATTTTTTATAAAAATTGCACCAAAAAAACCAGCGTTTTTTTATCTTTAAAACGAGTATACTATTACTATATTTTCGATTTTTTTTTGAAAACCCAGTTGCGTAAAACGCAATGGAGAAAACCCAGTTGCGTAAAACGCAATGAAAAAAATGTCTTATTTCTAAAACGCAATGGCCAGAAAACACTTAAAAATGTCTTATTTCTAAAACGCAATAGCCAGAAAACACTTAAAAAATGTCTTATTTCTAAAACCCAATGGTCAGAAAAGACTTAAAAATGTCTTATTTCTAAAACGCAATGCCTAGAAAACACATAAAAATGTCTTATTTCTAAAACGCAATGGTCTAAAAACACAAAAGAAACTGTTCTCTCTAAAACGCAATGAACTGAATACACATAAAAATGTGTTTACCTAAAACGCAATGAGTAAAAACACTTCAAAAATGTTTTATTTCTAAAACACAATGACCAGAAACTGTTGTTCACAGAACCAGAAACTGTTGTTAACAGAACCAGAATCTAACTAAAACGCAATGACTAGAACCTGTTGTTTACAGAACCAGAAACACTGTCTACGAATGCAGTTTTCCAGAGGCAATTTACAGAAAATTAATTTTTCTGATGCATTTTTATTACAACAATTTAATCGGAAATTTTTTTTCCGAGCTGACCTGAGCTCAACCCCAGCCAGGGGCTCTGCCCCTTGGACCCCGCCAGGGGCTGCCGCCCCTGGGACCCCGCTACCAGGGGCGCTGCCCCCGGACCCCAGCCAAGATCGTAAAACGCAATGACTAAATCAAAAACCCAAATCGTAAAAATGAAATTAAAGAATTTCTTACATGGATCGAAATGATTTTTTCAACAATTGACGAAGTTTGAATGATTGAAACACTTATCAGCGCTCGAATCGAACGAATCGAGTGATTATCTCCAAAATCACCGGAAAAAACGAGATTTTTTATGACATTAAACTGAGTTTTCTTCAAAAAAAAGCTGAAGAACACGTTGATCGGGTGTTTGAATAATTGATTTGTGATGAAAATCGCACTATAATGTAGTGATTATTGAGATAGAAAGTGAAGAAATGGTTGAGGATGGTGGGTTTTGGAGTTACTGGGTTTTGAAAAGGAAGAAGGGGTTGGATTGACTAAAATACCATTTTTCTTTATTTTAAATGTTGCCACATGTCCTAATCCTATTGCTTCCTACACTTCCTAGCCAAAATAAACTTCCTATTTATCATTTCCCTCCTAATAATATATTCAAAATCAATCATTGTTGTAAAATGTATAGTTTTGGTAATATATAAATTAATCATGCATATCCATAAATTAATTAATATTACTAACGACAAACTCATGGTATATAAATTTAGAAAAGGTTGGATACCCTAATGACACCAGACTTATTAAAAATTAAAATTTAACCACTTATATATAAAGCTAAATGCCAAAATACTCCTTAACCACTAGAAAAAGTTGGCATGAATTAAGCTGAGTGTAGGGTTAAACATGCACACTCTTGCTTTTTTGAAGTATAATAATGTTATGTTGATGAAATTAGAATCTTATCATTTATAAGATAGGGTAGGGAAGGGTGGGGGTGGGTTATGTCTTTAAGGGACACTTATAGGACATTTAGCCCCTTATGGGGTGTTTTTTTGTGTCAAATGGAAGGTATTGGGGTGCAAAATAAAGTTAGTAATTGACTTAATTCTGGGATCTTTGCCTTCAAAAATAAGGAATATGGTACATGGGGGTTCTGCCTTGGTTAAATATAGTAAAACTAAATTTTATGATAAAAAGTAACTTATTATTAGTTTTTTTCTTTATCTTTATTATGTTGGTATGATAAAAAGTAACTTATATTAGTTTTTTTCTTTGTCTTTATTATGTTGATTTTTCTTCTTTAGATAAATATGTCATATTCTTAGCATTTTTTGTATTATTCATCCTATCCTAATTTTAATAAATAATTTCGAAGAATGACATGTGTTAATATTATAGCATTCCTAAAAAATAGTTTTTAATCAAAATTGATTTGTTATTATTATTTTTAAATGGGTTAATATCATAGAATAACGACATTGTTTATTTTAAAATTCTTGCCTTAACATCCGCTTTTACTTCAAATATATCTCTAAGTTAACCAATAATTTAAATATATATTTAAGTTGACTATTTTTGGTTAGATGAGATCTGCCTAACCTTCACACAAAATTTACCCTTGCTTCAAATATATCTTTAACTTATAATATATAATATATAAAATATAATAATGATGATATTTTTTTTAATTAAACCTTAACAAAAACAGATTTTTATGAACTTATTTATATTATATTTAGAGTAAAATGCCAAAATCATCCCCGATGTTTGGTCGGATTTGCTTTTTACATCCAAAATAACTTTTTTTTTTGTATATGTACATTTGAAGTTTTAATTTTGTTGACATTTTCATCCAAATCACAAACCCAAATAAAGTGTATCGTTAACTCAGGGACGATTTTGACAATTTAGCTATTTATTTTTTACCATTATATAAAAAACAATAAAAATGATTATAATTATAATATATTATACATATACACACACATTTATATATATACACACTGTGACACCCGATAATTCACGTTAACACGGTTAACACAACTCCGTTATCTCAATCATTATCTTGAACATTCACTTATGCATTACACTTGATTAGGATTAATTAAGTGTGTCAGTGATTACACAAACACTCACATAATGGTAATTCGGAGAATTACCGAACCACACACGAGTTTGTTCCCGAACGTTGGTGATTAAGTGAAATTATAATTCTGGAATAATTATATAAATATAAATATTGTGAATTATGTCATCTGATACTTACGTGCATTATGTGAACTTTTATGAAATCGCGTGCTTTTACGCGTGATTACTTGGTTTCGTGTTTTAGTATATTGTAAATTTTTTTAGAAAAACCCAACGAATTTCGTATTAGGTTCGTATCGTGTCAAAAAATCACACCCCTAATCTTGATGTGTAAACGAACTGATACCGACCAGATTCCCACAGCAAAGCGTGGTGAGAAATCCACTAGTATATATATGGGATTTTTACATATTTCCCCCGCCTAAGCTTCCTTATTACGTATTTCCCCAAACCAAAAAAAACAATTACATATTTCCTCTTCCCAACCAATATATATTACATATTTCCTCTTTTCATTAAAATAACTCTTATTTATGACTATTTTACCCTTATTTAAACTATTAAATGAATATTTACATATTTCTCCATTCTAATATCATCAGTTAATTACATATTTACCCAATTCATATAGTATCACCCCAATTCTTCTATTTGTTACTATTGTCAAACAATACAAACAAAACCATAATACTCATAATAAAAAACACAAACTTTCGTTAAAATGCAATCCTTGTTCATAATCAATTCCTTTAAAAAAACGTAGGGTATGTTTGGTATGATGTAAGACCGCCCGTAGTGGGGCGTTATTTTTAAAAAAAATTGAAAAAAAAAACGCCCCAAAACGCCCCCTCCCCCACTACACTAGGCGTTTTGGGGCGTTATTTTTTGGAAAAATTGTTCTCCGCGTTATATTTAAAACGCTGCCTTTTGGTTTGACTTCTGACAACTTTGAGCTACCCACCAATAAACTTTGAACATGAATTCTGACAACTTTTGAAAAAGGTAACTTTTGAATGTTTTTTTTTCATTAAAAATAATATGGGCGTTATGGGGCATTATACCCACTACACCACTTTTGTTATAATGCCCCCTTGCTGACTAGGACGCCACGTGTCGTATAATGTCCCATGGTGGGGGCATTATAACCTTCTACCACTACACATGGTCTAATGGAATGGACGAATGAATGGAATAGACGAAGGAAACAAATGGACAAGGAAATGAAATGGATCATTACCATTCCATTGTCGTGTTTGGTTACCCATAGGAGAATGAAATAAATCATTAGTTTGCAATGTTTGGTAGACGATAAAAGATGAAAGAATGGAATACAATTAATTTGACAAATATACTCCTTATTGGTTGTGTTAACATCGCTATGGTTTGAAAGTACCAGATCAAATTCAAAGTTAATCATCTTTTTCTCAATCAATCAAAGCTGTTAAAAGAAACAATAATTACTTCTACCAAAAAAAAAAACCCATTGTTTTTGAATTAATTAAAAAATATAATGAAATGAAAAAGTTCATCATATGCAGACATCACTGGTAAAAGGAGAAATGATAAAATAATGAGGTATGCTCCAATAAATATTTGAATGGAAATTAAATAGATTTAGCTTTATGACTTCTAATTCGATAAACTCCATTAACATCCACTGCAGTTCTGACACGATTAAAAATTAAAATAGACAAAAACCACAAAAATCTAAATGAATCGCAGAGAAAATGATCCTAAGAAACATTATGGGAATTGGAAATATGTAATTTTCTCAAAAAACAGGGAAGGGTAGTTGGGTAATTTTTCAAAAAAGGGGAAATACGTAATTGTTTTTTTGGTTTGGGAAAATACGTAATAAAGATGATTAGGAGGAAGAAATATGTGTGGCTTAATGATTGATGCAACACCTTTTAATTTTCTCCCTTCAGCTTTTAATATTTATTAACTTATACACCCCTTGCACTTTACTTGATTTGTTTCTTTTCTTTTACTATTTTACATTCTTACACCTTATACTTTAATAAACTTATCACACAGCTTCTAGATTTTAATAAAGTTTACTTTTTGGATTTTCTTCTTCGCTTGTTATACCATGTGCAAGTATCGTATCGATGTTGATTGAATTCCCACGCAGCGCGCGGGTAATTTTAGTAGTTTAAAATAAAGTGAGTTGGGTATATATAGAGCGGATTTAAGACACCTATAACTATAAAGAGGTTCTGTTACGCAAATTAATCTCGCCCACTAAGAAGCTCGAAGAGTGGGCTTGATTCATAGAATGAACAAAAAAGGCCATACAGAGGAGAGATCAGAGATTTGAAGATGAAAACTAGCAAGCTACAAAGCCATCGTAACAACCCTATTGCCTACGTAATCCTTACCTCCCATGGAAGTTTAGGAAATTTATCCTTTGATCAGTAACAAAACCATACCAACCATTACAGTGGCGAAGCTTGAGATTTCCGACCGAGGGACGGAAGTCACTGGACCTAAAAATTTCTATAAAACCGGGGGGTCGAAAACGTACATACCAAAAAATTTATATACGAAAACTACATACCCACCACTACTGAGCGAAAAGTTCGGGGCGTCGGCCACCCCCTCCCGCTCCCACTATGTTGCGCCCATGCTAACCAATAAAATCATAGATACCCTACTAACCAATAAGATCATGCAAAATGTATTCCGCGTGAAAAATGTGTAGGTGGGTCCCCCACTCTGTTTTTTGCTTCGTAGTGTTAGGGGCTGTTTGGCAAGTGCTGAACCAGTAAGTGCTGAACCAGTAAGAGGTCTGAATTGGTAAGAGGCTCTGAACCAGTAAGTGCTGAACCAGTAAGAGCTGTTTGGTTGTATCTCTGAATGACTATGCAGAATGACTATTTTACCCCTCTGAATGACTGGAGAGAGAAAATCATTGATTTAAGGACTTATAACCGTCCATAATTAGAGCATGTTCAGAAAAAAATAACACCACTCAGAAAAAAAATAACACCATTCAGAAAAAAATAACACCATTCAATTCATGGTGTTTTACAAAAAAATATAACACCATTCAGAAAAAAATAACACCATTCAGAAAAAAATAACACCATTCAATTCATGGTGTTTTTACAAAAAAATATAACACCATTCAGTAAACAAAATATAACACCATTCAGAAAAAAATAACACCATTCAGTACAAGATATAACACCATTCAGAAAAAAATAACACCATTCAGAGAGGCAGGAGATGTATGGTGGAAGACAAGGAGGAGGAGGCAGCCGCTGTTCGGTGGTGAGGAGAGGGAGGATGAGGGCGGCGGCCGGATATGTGAGAACAAACCTCCGCTGCCGGAGTCGTGCCGGAAAACGGCTCTGCTATTGACGTTGTTGCTGTGTGCCGCCGCTGAACTCCGCCGCTGCTGAACGTCGCCGCCGTGACTCCGCTCCGTTTGTCGGAATCTTGATAGAGAGGCAGGAGATGTATGGTGGGTTAGGGTTTTAAGAAAGGATGAAGAAGAAGAGCAGCGATTTTGGTCTGAGGTTTGAGGAAGGGTACACAGGTCTTATTTTTCATTCAAACTCTCTCATATGCTGAACCATTCAGAGCTGAATGGAACCATTAAGAGGTGATGCTTTAGTGAACCAAACATATCTACCTCTGACCGATTCAGAGGTAGCCTCTGAATGGAACCATTCAGAGGCAAACAAACAGCCTATACTGAAAATTTCTGAATTTTTTGTACTAAAAATCGGTATACGAGCCCAAACCAGTTTGAGTTGAACCCTGGTCCAGTTCAGCCAAAGAAAGTCAAAGCGGGTTTTGCCCAAACTATTCGATTGAAACCAGTTCTAGAAGGGGAAACGATCGGGTTTGCCCATGCCCGCACACATCTTGCACACGGTCAACATGTTTTTGATGAACTGATTCATAAAATATCAACAAAACAAGAATGAACAAACTTCCAAGAAAACAAAGACCAGTCGTTTAAAAATCCATCAAAAGCATTCTCCAAGCCATGGTCCATGAGCCATTTTATTACAAACCATAAAACGGAAGTTCACTACTTTATAAATAGAAAGAAGCCTCGATGCAGAAAAGCAGCCAATCGGGTTGGATAGCGGCTAGGCGTTCTGGTTCCCTCCACAAACCTCTTTCCCCTTTGACTTGTTGGAAACCATGGTTCGATTCACAGACTTATCTTCGCCCACCTAACGCATAGAGATTGCCAAATGGACGGGTCAGTTAATGGGTGCAAACAGGTTAGGTTGATGGAGTTGATGGATCCATCCAAAAGCAATGACAAGATTCACAAATTATATAACAATATTAACAAGCAGAGTAACAATACCTTTACATCTTCAGCCAAGTTTCTCTCATTCTGGCACGAGGAACCACCAATGTCGCCAACAGAAAGAGTCAACACTAGACTTAGCGAACCACCCGATTGATTATTTTCTGTCGCAACGTTTTATTAGAGTATTGTATAGAACAGAATATGAAAGGTGGTTTTATAACAAAGAACAATTTTATTCTTTGTGACAAATAGGAGTGCTAACCATTGGTTCTAGACAGTGGGTTACTACGGATCACGGGCTCAAAAGGCATCGACCGCTTTCGGTTAACGGAAATAGACGATGGCATATGTGGCACATCTAAAGCTCGAGGTTGAATGTCCCACGGGCAAACTCTACGAGGAGCCAGATGACTGAATGGTGCGACATCCCATTGAACCTGCAAGATTTTTAAAATAAAATTACATATACCAGTTATTATGCGTTACTCACTTTTAAGTAATACGGAACATGTAGAACTTTTACATTTAATTCTCTGATTCTATTTTCATAAGATATTAGCATCACGAAGATTTAGATACTTCTAATAAGAACTCCAAAAAGATATGAAATTAATATACTACGGTTTAAACATAGTTGTCAATAGTGAATAGTGGACGATTGCGACAAGCTACCTATATGTTGTGTAGCGATTGCGACGAATTAGCGCCCACTATTTCATGTTTAGCGATAAAGGGTAGAAATATGTAAAAATTAAAAACTATATTTAACACACCAATTATGTATAGAAGTGCTAAAAATACGTTAAAATAGCTAAAATACGCTATCACTAATCATCTAAATAAATTAAAATAAATAAAAACATCCGCTATTAATCGCTATAGGGTTTGTAGCAACCCTTCACCTATACGCTAAGCTATTCGCCATAGCGGGCGCTTCAAGCGCTATTGACAACTACGGGTTTAAAATTGTGAATCAATCTTCAACAATTGAAACATATTTCATTAATACTCAAATCTGATTAGAACAATGAATTACCTTAAGGCATCGCCATTCAGAATTTGGCCACCTAGCAGGATCAATATCTTCCTTTGCAGTTATTATCCCTGAAAATCTGGTGACAGTATTCACTTTAGTTTGTTAAACAGTAAAAAAATGGTAAATAATATTCTCACAGTTAAGAGTTGGCAATTTCGAATTTTCATCCATCTATTCTAAAGGGGTCTATAAATGGAAACACGTCAAATGGGTTGAATAGTTGAGAATTGCCCAAACTCAATTTTGTTTGCATTTTTTTTTATTTCAAGGATTCATATTAGGGGCAATTTCATATACACCCCTACAACCTTGTAAAATATCATATATACCCTTACAAAATTATAAATATCATATATACCCTTACAAAGTAGTTGAAATATCATATACACCGAATTTATTAAAAACAATTTAATAAAATACAATTTTACCCTTATTTTTCTATAACTTTGAAATCTCATATATGACATTCAACTTCAAATATTATATTTACTCTTTTCTAGCTTAATTTATTTAGTTTAAATATTATATATATGGAGATTACTATTGTTTACATAAAAAATAAATAAAAACAAAAATAGGTAAAAGTAAATTTAAGCTTAAAACTTGGAAGTTAAAAAAATAAGTGTAAAATGATTATTTGTTAAATTGTTTTTAATAAATTGGGTATATTTGATATTTTAACTATTTTGTAAGGGCATATATGATATTTTTCGTTTATGTTGGGTATATATGAAAATTTTCAAGTTTGTAAGGGTATATATGAAATTAATCCTTCATATTATTATCTTTTTTGTAACAATATTGTTTTGATTCGTCACCTACAACCCGTTTGACCCCCATACTTGAAGCAAGAAGTACCAACTTTCTCGACATATCTTCAGGGTCATCAAGCGTTTCAAAACGCATTCCGGCAGAATAGTTAAAGTTTAGTGATTCCATGACAACATCAAAAGGAACTATAAAAGCAGAACAACACATCCTGCAGTAAATCCATAGATTTAATAACCAATTAACCATTTGGAGCAAAGTACACAGATGGTTCCTCTGGTATACAAAAATTTTGGATTTGGTCCCTAGCCTTTCAAAAGCACACAGATGGTCCCTGTTGTTGGCACTTTGTAACGCAATTAGTCCCCAGCCAATAAATCTAAAGGTTTCGGTAGGTCCAAGTTAGGGGCTATATGCGTTACAAAATCAAACCACAGGGGCCATCCATGTACTTTTGGCAAAGTTGGGGACTAAATGTGTTACAAAGTGCAAACCATAGGGACTATTCGTGTACTTTTGGAAAGCTAGGGACCAAATTCAATATTTTGGTACACCACTGGGACCATCCGTGTATTTTAACCATTTGCATTTCACTGAGAAAAGTGAAATGGTGTCAGGTTAGAGAAGGTTACCTAGGATGATAGATTACGGGGAAGTAAGTTTTTGTGGTCATGGAAACAGAGGCATCAACTAGTACGCCACGTCGCATAGCAGATCCCGTTAAATCTTTAGATGCTTTTTGCATACTAACAGCTCGTTGAATGCCGATATAAATTTCGTTTCGCTCTCTGCCACAAGGAAATAAATGGTCAAACGTTTTATGAAAACAAAGACCTTTTTTAGTAGAAACACACACTTACACTCCTCTCATGAAGATGCAAGTGTCCCCCGCTTTAAGCCTTTTTGTACTTGCGAATTTATTCCAACCATTCACTAGCATATGTCTCTTTGGATTGCCTGTACTTGCAAACAGAAACAGTTTTCAATTTTGGAAGCATTTAGGCTTGATGTTACAAGTCCTGAACATCTCTCCTTAGCTTGGTTTAAAAAGCGAGAGGCGCACAAAAGCAACTTGGTCTAAAACCGAGGCGCGAAGCGGCGGGCTTTACGTACCCGAGGCGCAAGCTAATTATATATATTTTTATATATCTCATAGGTTTTTAGCTTTCCCTACCCAAAATATAGATATAAGTAAGGTTTTCGTATGATTTTAGCTGCATGTACAAGTCAAAAAAACCCAAGGTACAACAGTTAGATGCATAAAAACGCCTCGGGTACGAGAGGCGTGTGCCTCAGGCCAAAAAAGCCCAGAAAAATCCCAAAAAAGAGCGCCTTTTTGGCGCTTCTTGTAATTACTCTAGGTGCTAAGCGAAAAAGCCCAAGGGTGTGCGCCTCGCGCTTTTTAAAACCAAGCGCATTAGAAAGGTACTCTAGATTCTAGAACATTACTTGCAATTAAAAACCATAGATTATAATTGGATTATATAAAAAATGCTTTTTATTCACATGAATTATATAACAAAAGGCGTTACCACGATAAACATGTTGGAAACGCCATTCTGCCCCATGTAGATCCTTGGCCACCAAAGGTTGGGATGCTTGATCCTGACTCGCATCCTGCACACATCCGTTAAAAAAATGAACGATCATGATCTTCAAAGATTACTAACGTCATTTAAAGTATTATGACAAAGTTAGGGCATTAAACGAACCGAACGAACACATTCATGAAAGGTCCACGAACGCTTACTGATTTCTTGTCCGTGTCCGTTCATTAAGGAACAGGTTCATGAACTATTCATGAAAACTTACCGAATGTAGATGAATGCAAACGAACACAAACAAATGTTCATGAACATAAATGAACACAAACAAACGTTATATATTCATTTAAAATACAATCTGCATTTTTCATCTGAAAGATTATGAAGAATGCATACAAAATAAATAAATACTTGACATATTAACACACAAACTAAGAAGTTTGTCAAGCTTTAACACAAACTGAAATTGAAATGATCAAATGAGGGATGTTGGCGAAGGTGTGTAGTATAACTATGGTTTCAAATTTTAAAAACTAAAACCAATAAAAGAAAAATATAAATTAAAAAAAACCTTTAAATGAACAAACACAAATGAACATAAATGAGAGAACATAGATGAACACATTACTGAACGTTCACGAACATAAACGAGTGAAAGCAGCCTTTGTTCATGTTCATTTGTTTAACTTATCGAACGAAATTTCTTGTTCATGTTTGTTCATTTATTAAGCGAATGAACATAAACGAACTTCCCGCCAAACGGTTCACGAACTGTTCACTGAACGTTCGGTTCGTTTACAACCCTAGACAGAGTTGTAATAGTCACAGCCATTAAAGTAAGGAAATGTGACGTTAAGCCATACCAAAGGTGGAAATGTTTTTTCAACACCTAACTTGGGTAAGCCACATCCCCCATGTGTGCTTGCATCTGAAACGGTCAGAATCTTTCGGAAAGAACTTGCGGGAATCTTTTGAGGAACACTTCTAACAGTTGATCCATCACCTTCTTCACTCTAGATAATCCATATTATATTGTCAATCCACAATAAAAACAATATATCCAAAAGTATGTTCCAAATAAAATAGTAAAGTACACGGATGGTCCTTGTGGCTAACCAAAATTTTGGATTTGGCCACTAGCTTTTCAAAAGTACACGGATGGTCCTTGTGGTTTGCACTTTGTAACACATTTAGTCCCCTGCTAAATCTAAAGGTTTCGGTAGGTCCAAGTTAGGGACTAAATGCGTTATAAAGTGCAAACCACAGGGACCATCCATGTATTTTTCACAAAAGTTGGGTACTAAATACGTTACAAAATGCAAACCACTAGGACCATCCGTGTACTTTTCGAAAGCTAGGGACCAAATACAAAAAATTTGGTCAACCACAGGGACCATCCGTGTACTTTTCGAAAGCTAGGGACCAAATCCGAAATTTTGGTCAACCACAGGGACCATCCACGTACTTTACTCAATAAAAATACGGGGTGACGTAAATGCCTTACATCTGGAAGCAACAGAAACTTAGCAAACACCTCATCTGAGTCTGGGTATGCCTGCAAAAGTTACAACAGAAAATAAGAAGACCGGTGAAGATATTACCAGATATACAAGATTAAAAAACCTAAAGTCAAAGATTAGTCAAATACAATGCATTGGTCAAAGTCAAAACATACCTTTAGCTCAACATTAACAACCTTGAAAAGAATCTTTGGAGGTAAATCATAGTTATGTATGGTTATGTCATCTTCATCCTCCATGCATGCCTCAATCTAGCAGATTATAAAAGCAACAGGCTTATTCAATAGCATTCAAAGGGCTCTGTAAACGAACAAAACGTTCAGCAAACAGTTCGTGAACCATTCAGTGGGAAGTTCGTTTGTGCTCGTTCGTTTAATATATGAACGAAGACTCATTTAGTTATATGAACAAACATGAACATCATTCATTTATGTTCGTGAATGTTCAGTGACGTGTTCGTTTATGTTCGATAGTTCATTAGTGTTTTTAGTTTTTATATTTTATTTAAGTACTTCAAAATTCCAAAATATAAAATATTTAATATGCATAAGTGTTCGTTTGTTTTCATGAACATTAGTTTGTGTTCATTTATGTTCATGTTCATGAACGTTCGTTACCTAAAATTAACAAACGAAACAAACACGTTCATTTCCTTAACGAACGAACACGGACATAAAATTTCGTTGGTAAGTGTTCATGAACAGTTAGTGAACATATATATTTCCTTAACAAGCGAACACGGACACGTTCGGTTCGTTTGCAGCCCTTGCCATTCATAAAAGCAACAGGTTTATTCAATAGCATATTATAGCTTAATAAAGTAATTTGATGTGATGCAGAACAACAACTAGGTGGGTCCTTTAAAAATGTTAATTATATTCACTTCAGTAAGGAATTTATAGAAATTACTTCCTTCCTGCACAAAATTTATATATAATTAGAACATATTATTTCCAGAACTCCAGTTACAGCAGGATTTCTCTCAGTTATGTAACTTTTAGAGAAATTAAAAATCAAGAGTAATAATTAAAAGTTTTAACCATTTATTGACACAATTCAGTGAAGCTTGTACATAACTACATATCAGTGGCGGGTCCAAAAATATTATTTATGGGGACAAAAAAATGGGCTGGGTAAAAATGAGGGCTGAGCCAGGTTGAGCTTGAACTTAAACGAGCCGCCGAGCAGGTTGAGCTTGAAAAAAATATATGTATTATTTAAAAAAATATAACATAAGAACAAGAAAAAAATTACGCATACATCTATATGTATTATTTTTATTTTCTAATGTTTTAAAGGCTGAAAGACATTAAAAGTATTATATGTAAAGTTTTTGTTTATTTTCTCATATTTTAATATGTTACTAATTAATTAAACTTAAAATGTCAACACTTCAACCCCCTCCCACATACTTTTTATTTTAATACATTTAAAGTTGATATTAATCTATGTAAAATAAAATGATTCGAGTAGGTTCGCGAGCGGAGCCAGGCCTTGAGCTCGGCTCGTTTACAAATCCAGCCGAGCCGATCCGACTAGTTTACAACCGAGCTTTTTTCGAGCAAGCTTGGAGCTTGCGAGCTTTTTGAACACCCGTAGTAAAAATTGGGTGGAGTAAAAAATAAGTTGGTCAAAAACAATTAGCAAATGGCGGATAAAATAACATGCACGTATAATGTAACAAGTGCTTTAGATGTATTTCGACTTTTCTTTTTCAACAAAACTTCCATAACTCCTAATTGAACTATAATAATAAATAAATAATAAGCATTAGACAAAGTTATTTCAACAATTTCAATAATCATTTTAACTTTGCTTAACAAACAAAACTAAACACTAAGAAACAAAAATATATAAGAAGTTGTGCAAGCTATTAAAGTGTATTGAATGTTGTCAAACACTCGAACTATAAGATTACAAATAAATTGAATAATTACTCAATCCAACTATTAAATGTGTTAAATATAAAAATTAGGAAAATTGGTTTTTAATAAACCAACCTTTGTCCCGTTGGTAAATAATAATCTTACCTACGTAATTGGTATACAATAATCCTACCTATCAACATGTTGGTACTCAATGAACTTCCGTTAATTTTTTTGAACTGAAGTTAATTTTTAAGTTTTATTTATTACATAAAAAGTCTCTGTAGTTGTAATTTACTAGTTTTAACTATTTTATAAAACAAAAAAACCTCAAGGGACTGTAATTTACTAGTTTTAAAATAGTTCAAAAATAGTAAATTACAACTACAGGGACTGTTTGTGTAATAAATAAAACTTAAAAACTATCTTCAGTTAAAAAAAATTAATGGAAGTTCATTGAGTACCAACATGTTGATAGGTAGGATTATTACCAATTACGTAGGTAAGATTATTATTTACCAACGGGACAAAGGTTGGTTTATTAAAAACCAATTTTCCTAAAAATTATTGTGCAGATCAACAAAGAAAAACAAACCTGCTCATGGTGGCCTTGAGGGAAATAGAAAACCCTTTCACCTATCTGAGGAACTTTAATGGTCAGGCCCGCGCATTCATGCCATAGTTGATTACGAAGAGCCGCATGATCATTACATAAAACTAAAACAAAAAATATAGTGTTAACATAGCAAATTAATTATTTATCTCTGTGTTTATGATGACGGAAGCAAAAAGAAAAAAAAATGAAATTTTAATCAGAGATGACGGCCATGAACGGAAAAATCCAAGACAATATATTTCATAGTTATTTCATGAATTATTTATTTATGGTGTGATAAAAAAGAAGAAATAAGATTTTAATTTAAGATGGTGGTAGTAAATGAAAAACAAAACAAAACAAGATAGTTCATAGTTTTTTCGGGACCTGCATATATTGCTTTAGAGTTACGCACTTACACGTCAAGAAAAAATCATGAATTTAAATTCAAAGTTCAAACACATTAAAAGTATGAACACCCTCGATTACTTCAAGAAATTCACTTTATAGAACTCAGTTCGTTATGTGTTAAGCATTAAAATGTCCTTTTCGGTTACAGATGTTTATAGAAATATATAAACAAGCTGAATAAAAAATTTATGAAGAACATTGTACTAAAAAAAATAGATTCTTCAGATCTTGATACCTAGAACCAAAAAGAGAACAAAATCAATCAAACAAAAATACGAAGGACCATTGTGTCTTCCAAAAGTTTCAAACCAACAAATTTGATCAAACGATAACTTCTTTAAACATTGAAAAAGAAGCCGCAAAGAACACACACTATACCATGTCAAGAAACTAGCAAAAAGAATTACAGATAAAAAGAAAATGTTGATAAGAAAAAACGATTCACCTATGTTTTCACTCGAAGAAGCCATCTTTCTTGATGCTATGAAAATGAAAAGAAAAAATAATATGAACTCTTTACAATGTGCCTTATATAGCCCACTACCAACTCTTTATGATGAAGTTATTACTCTCTCATCAAAGTTTGCAACAAAGTTTACGCTGGATGTAATTTTTTATTTATTGATAATTAAGATAAAAACAAATTAATGAACACGCCAATGCCCTCTCATAAAGAACTACAATATTTCATGACAAAAGTGTAAAATGTGAAACGTAATGCGGTTTAAGTGCCTCAAATCACGCATTCATCTCAAAATGATACATGCTTTACACCATTGGCTTAAAATACATGTATTCACATGTTTACAAAATTTAATTTCATACTATGTTGTCAAAGACGCAAGGCGCAGGCGAGGCGCATCGGCCTCGCCCGGAGCCTAGGCGCAAGGCGCAAACAAAGTGTGGGCTTTTTTAAGAAAAGCGCACATAGAGAAAAAAAATATAAAAAATATGTTATGCTTTGAAAATAAATAAGATTCCACATATAAAAAAAAAACTATTATATATGCCATTTAAGATCATGTAGCTAATAGTTAGTAGCAAAAGTTTAGAGCTTATATGTTGGAAGTTTTGGGTGTGTGAATGAAAGTCTCAAAAGGTGGTAAATACTTTGTCCCACATTGGTGTGGGAACAAAGTGAGTGGTTGTTTATAAGGTAAAGCCTTTACTACCCCATTGTAGCTTTATGACATGTTTTACCACAAGTCCTACCCGCAGGGGGTGGTGCAAAAATGAGTTTCTGAACTGGAATTTGGTTGAACTCGTGCGTGCCCGCACGTCCAACTCTGAAAAACCGGGCCCGCGTGAGGCAGTTTTTGCACTCGGTTCGGTTTCGTCTTTAATGGTCATTTGCCGTGTTACCTTTTGTTTTTTGTGCCTCAGTACCGTTTTTTGCGCCTAGGCGTGCGCCTTTTGCGCCTCAGCACCGTTTTTACAAAAAAAAACCCATTTTTGCGCCTAAGCTACCACGAGGCGCTATAGGCTCGCCTCGTTGCGCCCGAGCGCCTAGGCGCGCGCCTTTTGCGCTTTTGACAACTATGATTTCATATTACGTGAATCTAAAATTAATATAAATATTTTTTTTAACTTTGTCATCACATCAATAACTGTATTGTATATGTGTGTGTGAGCGCGTGTGCATACACCCGCACGCACTTTGTGTGTGTACGCAAGGTTTAAAAAAACGGAAACGAGTTTCGAGGAGTTTTCCATTCGCCTCACAAAGCTTCGAGGCGAACCGAGGCGTAAGGCCGAGGCAGAATTAAAAAATAAATACAAAAAATATATATCTTATAAAAATAATAATACTAACTAAATTCATCATCAAAAACACATATAAAAAAGACATAAATTGCTTGAAATTGACACAAAAAGCCAAAACATCAAAAACAAATATAAAAAACCCTTGAGGCGCACGTACAATGTAAACCCCTGAGGCGCGCCTCAACCGTTTTTATAAAACCATGTGTGCACGTGTAAGGTTGGGTACAAATAAGAACCACTAAAATTCTGAAAACATTTGAAAACTACGTGAAGATTTCAATACGCCATGGCAATTTCGTAATTAACGTAAAAACACATCATGTCACAATTTAAGCATTTGATTTATTCAATTGTCAATTAATTCAATGGTGAATAATATTTCTAATGGTGTATTACCTGTGAATACAGACACTTATGATTTCTAATGGTGCATCTATGGTATATTCACAATTCAATTCACTATGATTTTAATCATAGTTGTCAAAGGCAATCGCGTAGGCGACCAAAGATCGCTTTCTAATCCTTAGGTAAAAAAAGCCACGATCTTGAACTTGGAAACCATAATATACTTACCAATATTATAGAGATATATTTAGCTATATGTCTCGAAATTAATAAAATATACTTACCGAAGTTAAACTTGTAATCAGAATTGTATTAGATTGTAATTGTGTGATTAGGGTTATATGAGGTGGGTGTTTATATAGAACACCATATTACACATCTAGTCCTTATACTATAGTACTTTGTCTAATACTCCCCCGCAAACTAAGCATGGAAACGACTTTGTTTGAAATATAAAAGCATAAAATATAAAGATAGGTCTTCATTCTTCTCCGCCTTGTTTCCGCCCGTCACACGCCACTATCACCAGTTTTTTTTTCCTTGGGCAGAACTTTTCAACACTTCCCTCTGCCTCGTTACTGAGGTTTGTTTCCCTTTTTTAAAAAGCGAATATCCATGGGATTGTTTCCCTCGCCGTTCTTCTCTTGCGTTATTAAAGGAAACAACCACCTGTTGTATGGTGGCGGCGGCGTTTTAGGGTTTTGTAGCAGGTTGTTTTTGCAACCCTAAATGCAGGGAGGTAAAAGTTGTGGTTGTGTAATTGTTGTAGATGCGAGGGCTAGGGTTTATGGTGATGGTTGTACGGCGGCTAGGGTTTGGGGTGGTGGTTGTAGGTGCGGCAGCCGCTAGGGTTTGGGTTATGGCTATTGTAGGTGGTGTTTGGTGGTGGTCACAGGCAGTAGTAGAAAGGAAGAAGAGAAAACTGAACGTTTGTTGTTTGTGGTGGTGGTAAGGCGGCAGCGATGGCCGGCCGGCCGCCCCTCCGATGAGTTTTTTGGTGGTTGTACTAGTCCTAAGCTCTGATACCAAGTTAAACTTGTAATCAGAATCGTATTAGATTGTAATTGTGTGATTAGGGTTATATGAGGTGGGTGTTTATATAGCATCATATTACACATCTAGTCCCTATACTATAATACTATATCCATGGGATTTTGTTCCCCTCGCCGTTCTTCTCTCTTGTCCTCACACCAGTGAACAGAATGGAGTGGTCGAAAGACATCACCGTCATGTTGTCGAAACCGGCCTTACACTAATGGCACAATCCCACGTTCCTCAACGTTTTTGGCATTTTGCCTTTGAAACCGCAGTTTACCTAATCAATCGAATGCCCTCTCGTACAAACTCCGTCACCGTCAACCTGATTTCTCCTTTCTTCGCATCTTTGGGTGTCGTTTTCCTCATCTTCGTCCTTATAATCCAAACAAAATGGATTTCAGATCTACTCCGTGTATTTTTTTTTTTGATACAGCAAATCTCATCACGGATATCGATGTTTCGACCCCGTCTCCGAACGCATTTACATTGCCCGTCATGTTCGGTTCAGCGAAAGCACGTTTCCGTTCTTGCGTAAGCCTATCGAACCCTCACCAGAAGCCGCCCCCAATCCTTATGTTTCCACTACCCCACCAATTCCAACCCTCTACCAACTGAGGTGGAACCATAACCTCAAACACCGTCACTACCAGCCTTCCTTACTCATACTACTCAACCAGCCCACACCTACTCTCGTCGGTCCACTATAAACCCAACTTCTGCTTTTGACCGTTACCATCAGTCTCCACCCACCCAAACACCCACACCCACTAACCAGACACCAACTACCGGTTCACATCCTGATCCGCCGCTCACCACAACTAACTAGACGACATCTTCACAATCGCCGACCTCACAACCTGACCAGTCGCCTCTTTCTGTCCACCCACCAACCCAAACTCCACCACCACCGCCTCGACCACGGCCAGCTAACCTACGACCTGCACCTAAACAAACCAGACCTTACAATCCCTCTTCGTTTCACGTCTCCACCGACATTGAACCTACCTCCTTTGCCATTGCCAACAACGATTCTCACTAGTGTAAAGCTATGGCGGATGAATACTCGGCCCTTATCCGTAATGGTACTTGGTCTTTGGTCCCTCGTGTTCCAAACACAAATGTGGTGGATAGCAAATGGGTATATAAAGTTAAAAGAGATCAACATGGGGCAATTACGCTCTACAAGGCGCGACTGGTTGCAAAAGGTTTTCAGTTTTCACCAACAACCTGGTATCAATTACATCGAAACATTTAGTCCGGTAGTGAAATCTACTACAATACGGGTCGTTCTCTCGTTAGTTGTGACCAAACAGTGGTCTCTATGACAGCTTGATGTTCAGAATGCCTTTTCACATGGCGATATGAAGGAAACGGTATACCTGAAACCACCACAAGGATTCGTTGATCCTCAACGGTCGGATCATGTGTGCCTCTTACATAAGTCTTTGTATGGGCTTTTCACCGGGGTAACCCTTTACCCAAAAGTCTTTGTATGGGCTCAAACAGGCACCACGAGCTTGGTTTGAACGAATTTCTTCTGCCTTGACTTCTCTTGGATTTAGGGGATCCAAAATAGATCCTTCTCTGTTTATTTATTCACGGAATGGGACACTTATGTATATGTTGGTGTATGTCGATGACATTATTCTGACAGGTAATAACAACCAAGCTATCAATCATGTGGTGCATTGTATCAGTAAACCGTTTGCAATACAAGACATGGGACTCTTATCCTATTTTTTGGGTGTTGAGGTGGTTCGTAAAGGCACAAATCTCATTCTTTCACAACGGACATACATTGCTGAATTATTGGATCGAGCAAAGTTGTCTAAGTCCAAACCCGTTCCATCCCCATGCACCGCAAGCATGGTTTAAAAAAACGTCCGAGGCGTACGTACTGAGGCGCGCCTCAGTTCGGAACGGAAGGAAAACGCATATGAGGCGGCGCCTCAGGTTCAGATATTAAACGGACGCCTCAGTTGAGTGAGGTGGAAAAAAACGGCCGAGGCGGTAGGAATATGGCGAGGCGTACGTTTTTTTTAGACCGGAAATTCGATGAAAATGGGGTCGGGCCGGAGCTGTTAGAAGAGATGAAGAACAAACATCAACCAATTTCAAATGCTCTCTGCAAGCTACTGCAATTTCAAGATGAAAATGGTGGTTGGCCGGAGCTCTTTGCTCTTATAAACTTCAATAGTCAATTTAAACAATATATAAAAGATGAAATGTGAAATTATGAAAGTTCATTGGAACTTGTAATGTTCACTGCAGCAGGAATTAAAAAATGGAGTACAACTGTATAGTGTATACAATTATAATAATTATTCATTTAATTTGTTTTTGGTTTTAAATGTTTTTTATTATTACTTTAAAAATCTAAAAGTTATAATATCTTCACTTAATTTGTTTTTAGTTTCTATTATTTTAAAAATTTATTAATAAATTTATCCGGTTCTTATTATTTTAATATTTTTTGATGTTAAGTATTTATTATTTTATGATATATATAATTTTAATATTTATTTATTAATACCGCCTCAGCCTTACGCCTCGTTCCGCCTCAATACTTACGCCTCGTGAGGCGAAGGGAAAACGCCTCGATACTCGTTTCCGTTTTTTTAAACCTTGACCGCAAGAGCCTCTCTTTCTCTTAGTGACAGTGCTCCATTTAATGATCCAGTAAAATAAAGACAAATGGTTGGGGCATTACAGTATGTTACTCTCTCCCGACCTGATATTACATTTGCAATTAACAAAGTTTGTCCGTTCATGCACTCTCATACCGAAAAAATCACTGGTCTGCGGTCAAGCGCATCCTGCGATATCTACACGGGACAGCTGAGGCCGGCCCCGATAATTTGTGTACCATGTTCAAACTCGAAAAAACGTGCCCTTAGGCCTTAAAATAATTGGGTATTAGGCGGTCTAAACCTAATGACAATGGGTTAATTACTAATCTAAACCATAAAAATAGTTTTGTAAGTGCCTATGTTGGTGTTTATATGGGTATACCATATTAATTTATTTTTTACATATAAATCTAGGATTTTTTTTTTAAATAATGTGCCCTTCGAAATATCGGGCCCTGTCCGGTGGTCCTCCCCGCCCACCTTCAGGGCCGTCCATGCTGATCATGGTCTCTTGATTTCTAGCTCGTCGTCCCCTATTTTACATGCCTACACAGATGCTGCTTTTCATAACTTGACCGCCTTTTCTAATGCAGACTGGGCTAGGTGCCCGGATGACCGTCAATCCACGGGCGGATACACTATTTATCTCGGTTCGAATCTCGTCTCTTAGTCTGCCAGAAAACAAAAGACTGTCTCTCGGCAATCCACTTAATCCGAATACAAAGCCTTGGCTGATACGGTTGCTGAATTAACATGGCTCAAAACATTACTGAGTGAACTCCATGTCCCGATGCGTTGTGCTCCTGTTTTATGGTGTGACAAATTGGGAGCTACATACCTATCTGCTAATCCGGTCTTCCATGCTAGAACAAAACATGTGGAAGTAGATTTTCACTTCGTTCGAGAGAAAGTTGCTCAAAGGAAGTTATATGTTCAGTTCATTTCTACGCATGATCAAATTGCTGATGTGTTCACAAAACCGCTGTCATCAGATCGTTTTCTCTACTTGAACTCCAAGGATAAGAGTCGGTCCCCGGCCTTAGCTTGAGGGGGAATCTTAGTTGATATTTAGAATAGGTTAACCGGCCCATTATGTTATATCATCCGGCCCTAGTAAAGTTGTATAGATCTATATATATCTCATATTGTATTCACATATCATCACAATCAATAATACAATCCTTACCAAGTTTTAACTACCAATACTATGACAAAGATATATACAAATCTTAATCAAATTGTATATGTTATAGAAAGATATATTTAAATTTCAAAGCAATTAGAGATATATTCAAATCTGCATTATATCGAGATGTATATCTTTTTATTCAAGAATTCTGCAATATATGAAGACCTAACTCATTGAGTTTTAACACCAACTGATTTATTCGTCCAGTATTGATAAACAACGTTGCAGTATATGGATTTCATTGCTTCATACAAATTCCTTATGATTTATTTGATATTTATTTATCATTTAAATTTTGATTCCTATTTGACATGTTATGTCGTTTCAACCTAACGTTGGACATACTAAATATCCGACCTTGGATGGAAGCATAACTTTCTGAGATTTTCCGATGACATAAATCATAAATGTTGTTACATGCAAATTCTGCAACAAAGTTACGAAAGGCAAAGTTTTTTGAGCTAAGCAACATCATATACGAGGTAACAGAAACGTTAAACCTCATATGAAGTGTCCACAAGAAGTGAAAGATGAGTTGAAGACCCATGTTATAAACCAAAAGGCAAAAAAACAAATGATGGCTTGCATGATCTGGGTGATGAACAAGAGGGGATGAGGTAACGGAGATATCACCCAAATCATGCAAGCCCTCATTTGTTTTTTTGCCTTTTGGTTTATAACATAGGTCTTCAACTCATCTTTCACTTCTTGTGGACACTTCAAACAAGGTTTAACGCGTGTGTTACCTCCTATTTGATGTTGCTTAGATCTAAAAATTCCGCCTTTCGTAACTTTGTTGCAGAATTTGCATGTAACAACATTTTTTGTCATGGGGATTTCTCAGAAAGTTATACTTCCAGGGTCGGATTTCCTGTACTTTGAGGGTTCAACATCATGAGACGCCATAACCTTTCGAAAATGAATCAAAATTAAAATGATAAATAAATATGAAACAAATCAGAAAGAATTTATATGAAGCAATGAAATCAATATGCTACAGAATTCTTTATCAATAGAGTATGAATGTGTATATATCTCTAACTGTTTTAGAATTCAAATATATCTTTTAAAATATATACAATTTGATTGAGATTTGTATATATCTCTATCGTAGTATTGGAAGTATATTTTATTCATTTCAATTTATACAGTTGTATATGTGATAAGAACTTGAAATTGAAAGATGAAATTGATACAACAACAATAACCACCTTACCCTGCATAATCCCACCTATAGCAAGGCTATTGATAGGGTCTGGGGAGGGTGGGATGTAGGCAAGCCTTACCTCTATCCCAAGGGATAGAGAGGCCGCTTCCAGTGAGACCCCCGGCTCCAAAACCATAACCAAGACATAATATTTCAAACAACATACTCAGGCACACAACTACTATAAAAACGTAAAACTAAAATAATTAAAATTCACACATAAAAAGTATTTCTTAGTAAAACTACGACATCGGGAAATAGAGAAAACCTATAAAAATGTCATATAACTCCTCAAAGAGAAATTGAAAATTAACCTCCTAAGACAACAACCTAAAACAAAACCAGGGCAAGTCCTTAAAACCTTAATCCTACGTCTCCCCGAAGTTCTATCCTCAACCATGTCCTCTGAAAGGTGCAAATCTAGCAAATCATGTCTAATCCGTTCATCCCGAGTCATTTTCGGCCTGCCTCTACTCTTCCTTCCTTCTATAGTGAGCGTTTCGATTGTTCTAACCATGGCTGCTACATGTCTCCTCCTGACATGCCCAAACCATCTCAATCTCCCCTCCCTTATCTTATCTGAAATACTAGCAACCCCTAATCTTTCCCTGAAAACCTCATTTCTTATCTTGTCCAAACTAGTGTGCCCACACATCCATCTTAGCATCCTCATCTCTGCTACCTCTAGCTTACGTGCATGAATTTTCTTAATAGCCCAATAGTCTGTACCGTATAACATAGCCGGTCTAACTGCAACTTTATAAAATTTCCCTTTTAATTTAGTTGGGAACCTTTTGTCGCACAATACCCCTGTGGCTACTCTCCACCTACACCATCCACTCTGAACACGGTGAACTACGTCACCATCTATCTCTCCATTACTCTGAACAAACGATACTAGGTACTTGAACTTAGTTGCCTGCGGAACCACTTGGCCCTCAATGGTGATCTGAGTGCCATGATCATCGCCTGCTCCACTGAAATCACAGTAAAGGTACTCAGTCTTAGAGCGACTAATCCTCAAGCCTTTGCTCTCTAAGGCTACCCGCCATTCCTCTAACCTCGCATTCAGGCTTTGTTTACTCTCCTCAGTAAGCACAATATCATCCGCAAAAAGCAAGCACCACGGAACTGACTCCTGAATCGACTTTGACAACTTATCCAGGACAATCGCAAATAGAAACGGACTCAGCGCTGACCCCTGGTTGAGTCCGACCTCTACAGGAAAGAAATCAGTATCCCCTACCGGTGCACGAACACTATCATATGCCTTTTCTAGATCAATGAGCACCATATGTGGATCACGATTTTTCTCTCTATATTTTTCCATCAATCTCTTTAGAATGTGTATCGCTTCTGTAGTTGACCTCCCTGGCATGAAACCAAATTGGTTCACCGTAACCTTGGTTTCTCTTCTAAGTCTAGTCTCAATCACCATCTCCCATAATTTCATAGTATGGCTTAACAACTTAATCCCTCTATAATTCCCACAACTTTGGGCGTCTCCTATGTTCTTATATACAGGCAGGCACTACAATACTACTACTCCACTGGTCTAGCATTCTTTCAGATTTGAAAATAATATTGAACAGTGGTGAAGCTTGAGATTTCCGACCAGGGGGTCGAAAACGTATATACCAAATAGAATTATATAACCGCCGGGGGGGGGGGGGGGGTCGAAAACGTATATACCTAAAAAAATCTATACGAAAACTACATTCCGGACACTACTGAGCGAAAAGTTCAGCCCCCCCCTACAAAGCTGCGCCCTTATATTGCTTGACTACTAATCAAATGCATAGAATTAACATCAATTGTTTCAATTTTAATTGGATTTACAGTCAACAACAACAACAACATTCATAAAGATATAAATTAGTCGTCACTACCACTAAAACCCTAACTGAATAATGAATTGTGGAAAAGCAATTCATGTAATCGTTCGTTACCTTGTTGTGATAAGCATGAATGGAGCGAGAATGATTTCTGGAGATGAATAGCAGGCGGACGAAAGAGGAGTACACAACTCTGGCACCATCGTTACTTTTTAACGGTTTAGGGTTCTTCTGCATTCGATTAATAACAGAATATGGGAAAAAGTTGACCAATTTTTTTTTTAACAAAACTAGAGTGGTACTGCGGTGCGGGGGACGGCCTACGGCCGGCTCGGTGCGGCGCCGTCCCATTCTTTCCGTCCTCCTTGTGACGCCCAAGCCGGGCCAAATTTCAAACAAAAATGTTGTTGTAACAGTTATTACAATTCACCCCGTTTTTCAAACCAATCCAACCCAGTCTCTCTCTTTTTTATAAAATTCTTCATCTTTTATAAAAATTTAGCCATGAATCCATACAATCAAAACAACACGAACCCAAGCGTTTTCTCGGTACCAAGCTACTATCCAACGATGGATCCGAGTTGGTCGGCATCGCAATTCTTTTTTTTTTTCGGGTTTCCAGCAAAGCTCCAACGCTTTCGCTCAAATGAACCAAATACAGAAGAAGATAATGACAACCGATATCAAAACATATCCGAAAGAAGACTGTCACGTTTGCGTAAAATGAAAGAAAATATCTCCAAAAATGGAATTCTTAAGATTTTTTTTAAGTTAAGGTTCTTTTTAAGTTATGTAATTTTTTTATGTTATCTAATGTTTTTTTATAAATTACGTAATGATTTTATTTTATAATTTATGTAATGTTTAAAAACATGTTGATTTTTTTGAAAAAAAAGAGGCTCATTCTCTACACCCTTGGTCCATCTTTGGAGAGACATCCTCCTTGGGTGTTGATGTGGCAGGTGACGTGGAGGTCCATCCTTAAAGGATGAGGCTCCTCCACACCCCATTGCTAGTGTGTGCTTTGCGACGGGTTGCCATTTTTTTGCATTTCTTTGCGTGGTGCGATAGTAATTCGCGTTGGGGTGTAGATGCAATGGAAAATATAGATAAGACGATAAAAAATAAGCAAGTTCAGGTCAAAATGGCGGTAAAAATAAGCATTACAAGAGTTCAGGGATAGAAAAATGTAAATTGGTTAAAGAAAAAAAATAACTTGAGTAAAGAACGGGGGTCAAAATTAACTCTGATACTCCAACACTTCATTGCCCACACTCACATGAGGTAGCTCGTCCATACCCCACACTTTGTTAATCCGACACCTTTATAGGCCGCCACACTGATGTAAAGCCAGCACCTTCATAGCTGACACACGTGAAAGTCGATGCCTATTTTGTTAATTTCGTGATCTTATCCAGTTTTTTTATGATTTTCTAAAAAAGCAGAAAGAAATGCAGAAAAAAGTTGGGTTGAAATGAAGATTAAGGGAGTTTCATGTAGTTCAAAATGAAAAAGAATTGTGTGTAATTTGTAGTTAAAAACTGTGTGAATTGAAAGAAAAAAAAATAAGAAGAAAAAGGGTTTTGTTTTCACAAGTTGAATCGTTAAGCCCAAATAAGTATCTTATTAAATATATCAATTCTAACCCAAGTATACCTTAATATGACCTTTTATCAAAACAACCTTGGGTTTGGAGGTTGTAAAACATATGTATAACTTAATATGACCTTTTATCGAAACAACATTGGGTTTGGAGGTTGTAAAACATATTAATGTATTTGTAAATGTGTTGCAATGACGTTGTAAATCTGTTAAATGAGTCAACATGATCGAATAAATGGATCAAACGGAAGGGTTGGCTGGTCGACAATGTTAAATAGGCCAACCGAACACCTCATGTTTAGTTAAACAAGTTAAATAGGTCTTGCTAGAACACATTTTGCACAAGTTAGATTTCCGCAAGGAACAAGTGAAAATACACAAGGGACATGCTCAATCTATAACGCCAATGCGAGAAGCAATCAAGGATTTTGCCAACTCCATTAACGATCAATATAGTCTAACAACTAGTACCATATTTACTAATTACTAGCAACACAATACACACAATATTATGGAAGGAGGATCAAGCTAGAATTACTCTTCTCAGCTCACTAAAATAGAATTTCCAAAATCAGAAGATATGATCTTTCTGCTTGGCTATACAAAACTAGGCAATTTGTTTGGCATCTATTCGTTTTTTTAGGATAAGACACTTCTGTGGTACCAGATGAAACAGAGGAACGGTGCAACTTTTTTATAACATTACATTTATTCTACCTATGTAATACACAAGATTCTAGCCCCGTATGTTAATAATAAACATGACTCGGATTAGGTCAAACACGGATCTATCTTTACTAGAATTTTTAATTAATCTACACATAGTAATGAATGTATTTTGATCCTTTCATTTTAACCATTTTATTTTGCATAGTGATAAAAAGTACTTATTTTATATATGTTGTATTTCAATAGTATTATATCACTATGAAAGCATACAA
Organism: Helianthus tuberosus; assembly: GCA_030545235.1. Taxonomy (NCBI): domain Eukaryota; kingdom Viridiplantae; phylum Streptophyta; class Magnoliopsida; order Asterales; family Asteraceae; genus Helianthus; species Helianthus tuberosus. The sequence continues at coordinate 63,256,803 of CM060395.1, forward strand.
ATTTAGTAAAGTTATTACAAAAGCTCAAATCAATAACTTACAACAAACATTATTATTTCACCATAAGTGCATTAAAAACTATTGATGTGTCGCTACTTATTTTGATTTTCTTGAAATTGGTTTAAGATTAATGTAGCTTATCATTAAATTTGTATTTTAATAAATGCTCAATACCTTTAATTATATGTGATTTCTAATATATTAAAAAACCATTTCATTTTTACAAGATGTTGATCCTATACAAGATCCTATGCGTAAGACGTTTTCGATGATCAACAAAACACGAATGTGCAAACATCCAAATCTGATAACATGTTTAAAGAAAACAAAGCCAAATTGTATGAAACCATCAAGAACATTTTCCAAACCATAAAACAAGAGGTCCACTACTATATTATATTAACATAAACGAGCCTAGATGCAGAAACGCCTATGAATTGCCAGAAACCACGGATCAAATCACAAACGCATCTTGGCTCCAATGCTTGCCTGCCTACCAACAGAGGTTGCCAAATGAACGGGTCAGATAATGGGTTGAAACTGGTTTAGGTCAAAAAGGGTAACTTTTTCGATAGAAAAGAAACACATTACATATGACGATCAGACAAGATATACAAATCATATGATTAAGTAGAGTACCAATACCTTTTTATTCATCTTCATCCACATCCATATCCATCGCATCTTGGCGCAAAGAACTACCAACTTCGGAAGTAGAGAGAGTCAACCATTGACTTTGCAAGCCACCCCATTGATTATTTTCTGTTACAAGTTTTTTTATTTAGAGTGTTGTATAGAACAGAAAATGATAAAGAACTATTTTAATCTTTATGACAGACTAAAATAGGAACGCTAACCACTGGTTCTTGAAAACGGGTCATTGCGGATCATGAGCTCAGAAGCCATTGACCTGTTTCGGTCAATGGAAATAGACGATTGCCTATGTGGCACAGCCAAACCTAGAGGTTGAATTTCCCACGGGGAAACCCTAGGAGGAAGCACACGACTGGATGATGAGACATCCCATTTAACCTGCAAGGTGTTTAAAAAAGTACATATAAGACTTTTTTAGTAATATAGAACATACAGAACTTTAACATTTTATTCGCCAACTAATGACTACAAGTCATCTTAAAAAGATAAATTCATATATCTATATGTATTATTTATATTTTTTTAATATTTTAAAGACTAAAAGACAGATTAAAAGTATTATATGTATTATTTTTGTTTATTTTCCCATATTTTTATATGTTAGTCTAATATTTTAAAGACCAAAAGGCATATTAAAAGTATTATGTGTACAATTTTTGTTTATTTTCCCATATTTTTATATGTTGATAATTAATTAAACTTAAAAATGTTAAACACTTCAATCCCCTCCCACATTTTTATTATTTTCGTACTTCTAAAATTATATTATAATTAATCTATAAAAAACAATTCGAGCCGGCTCGCGAGCTCACGAGCCGAGCCAGACCTAGCTCGGGCTTGACTTGTTTACAAAACGAACCAAGCCGGCTTGTTTACAACCGAGCTTCTTTCGAGCCAAGCTTTTTTCGGGATTTTTCCGAGTGAGCTTTGAGCGAGCCACGAACCTTTTGAACACCCCTACTTCAAATATGATTAGAACTTTGAACAATGAATTACCTTGAGGCATCGCCATTCAGAATTTGGCCACCTAGCAGGATCAATATCATCCTTTGCAGTTATGATCCCTGAAAATCTGGTGACGACATTCTTTTTAGTTTTTAGAACAGTTAAAATTCATAAATAACACTCTCATTGTTAGAGTTGGCAATTTTGATCCATTTATTTCCGAATGGGTCTATTTGGGTTATGTTAAACTTAATAAAACGGGTATGGGTCAAATAGTTGAGAATTGCCCAAACGCTATTTTGTTTGCATACAACATAACCTCCTAAACCATAACATTTTATTTAAAAGCTTCAAGTTATTAATATTATTACTGTATTATTTTTGCAATCACAATGTACACCTCAACTGGTGATATGATCCGTTACCCACGACCCGTTTGACCCCTATCTTGCCATCTCTACTCAAATCTAAAAGCAAGAAGTGACAACTTATTAGGTATATGTTCAGGGTCTTCTCCTTCATCAACAAGCATTTCAAAACGCATTCCAGGAGAATAATTAACGTTAAGTGCTTCCATGACCTTATTATAAGGAACCATAAAAGCAGAAGCACACACCCTGCAGTAAATTTGTATGTTTAATAACATACGATGAGACCATTTTCATTTAAGTGAAGAGGTGTTGGGGTAGAGAAGGTTACCTAGGATGGTAAATTACTTCGAAGTTGGTTCTTGTGTTCATGGCATAAGAGGCATGGGAAAGTACGCCATGTCGCATTGTGTTTCCATCTACATCATGTTTAAAGAAAACAAAGCCAAATTGTATGAAACCATCAAGAACATTTTCCAAACCATAAAACAAGAGGTCCACTACTATATTATATTAACATAAACGAGCCTAGATGCAGAAACGCCTATGAATTGCCAGAAACCACGGATCAAATCACAAACGCATCTTGGCTCCAATGCTTGCCTGCCTACCAACAGAGGTTGCCAAATGAACGGGTCAGATAATGGGTTGAAACTGGTTTAGGTCAAAAAGGGTAACTTTTTCGATAGAAAAGAAACACATTACATATGACGATCAGACAAGATATACAAATCATATGATTAAGTAGAGTACCAATACCTTTTTATTCATCTTCATCCACATCCATATCCATCGCATCTTGGCGCAAAGAACTACCAACTTCGGAAGTAGAGAGAGTCAACCATTGACTTTGCAAGCCACCCCATTGATTATTTTCTGTTACAAGTTTTTTTATTTAGAGTGTTGTATAGAACAGAAAATGATAAAGAACTATTTTAATCTTTATGACAGACTAAAATAGGAACGCTAACCACTGGTTCTTGAAAACGGGTCATTGCGGATCATGAGCTCAGAAGCCATTGACCTGTTTCGGTCAATGGAAATAGACGATTGCCTATGTGGCACAGCCAAACCTAGAGGTTGAATTTCCCACGGGGAAACCCTAGGAGGAAGCACACGACTGGATGATGAGACATCCCATTTAACCTGCAAGGTGTTTAAAAAAGTACATATAAGACTTTTTTAGTAATATAGAACATACAGAACTTTAACATTTTATTCGCCAACTAATGACTACAAGTCATCTTAAAAAGATAAATTCATATATCTATATGTATTATTTATATTTTTTTAATATTTTAAAGACTAAAAGACAGATTAAAAGTATTATATGTATTATTTTTGTTTATTTTCCCATATTTTTATATGTTAGTCTAATATTTTAAAGACCAAAAGGCATATTAAAAGTATTATGTGTACAATTTTTGTTTATTTTCCCATATTTTTATATGTTGATAATTAATTAAACTTAAAAATGTTAAACACTTCAATCCCCTCCCACATTTTTATTATTTTCGTACTTCTAAAATTATATTATAATTAATCTATAAAAAACAATTCGAGCCGGCTCGCGAGCTCACGAGCCGAGCCAGACCTAGCTCGGGCTTGACTTGTTTACAAAACGAACCAAGCCGGCTTGTTTACAACCGAGCTTCTTTCGAGCCAAGCTTTTTTCGGGATTTTTCCGAGTGAGCTTTGAGCGAGCCACGAACCTTTTGAACACCCCTACTTCAAATATGATTAGAACTTTGAACAATGAATTACCTTGAGGCATCGCCATTCAGAATTTGGCCACCTAGCAGGATCAATATCATCCTTTGCAGTTATGATCCCTGAAAATCTGGTGACGACATTCTTTTTAGTTTTTAGAACAGTTAAAATTCATAAATAACACTCTCATTGTTAGAGTTGGCAATTTTGATCCATTTATTTCCGAATGGGTCTATTTGGGTTATGTTAAACTTAATAAAACGGGTATGGGTCAAATAGTTGAGAATTGCCCAAACGCTATTTTGTTTGCATACAACATAACCTCCTAAACCATAACATTTTATTTAAAAGCTTCAAGTTATTAATATTATTACTGTATTATTTTTGCAATCACAATGTACACCTCAACTGGTGATATGATCCGTTACCCACGACCCGTTTGACCCCTATCTTGCCATCTCTACTCAAATCTAAAAGCAAGAAGTGACAACTTATTAGGTATATGTTCAGGGTCTTCTCCTTCATCAACAAGCATTTCAAAACGCATTCCAGGAGAATAATTAACGTTAAGTGCTTCCATGACCTTATTATAAGGAACCATAAAAGCAGAAGCACACACCCTGCAGTAAATTTGTATGTTTAATAACATACGATGAGACCATTTTCATTTAAGTGAAGAGGTGTTGGGGTAGAGAAGGTTACCTAGGATGGTAAATTACTTCGAAGTTGGTTCTTGTGTTCATGGCATAAGAGGCATGGGAAAGTACGCCATGTCGCATTGTGTTTCCATCTACATCTGTACATAATTTTTTAATTCTAGTGGCGCGTTGAACCCCGATATATATTTCACCCGAGCCCCTGTCACAAAGAAATAAACGGTCAAACATTATATATACTATGAATATGCAATTTTGTCCCATCAACCAACTTTGGCCCCTCAACTTTGGCGTTAACTAATTTTAGCCCCTCAACTTTAATAATGACATGTTTAGCTCCTTAACTACAGCTTTAGCCCCTCAACTTTATAAATAAACAACTTTAGCCCCTCAAATTTAACAATGACATGTTTAGCCCCTCAACTTTGATAATGACATGTTTAGCCCCTTAACTAAACAACTTTAGCCCCTCAACTTTAATAATGACATGTTTAGCCGTTAACTAAAACATCAACAACTTTAACTCTCGTGATTTGCTTATTTTTATCTACGCTTTGAACCCACTACAGTTTTATATTAATAAAGACTTTTTCATTAAGACAAAATGTTGGAAGACAAGAAATATCTGGTGGGTTAAGGGGCATAAAACACACGCATACTTACAATCCTCTCATGAAAATGCAAGCATCTCCTGCTTTAAGCTTCTTAGAACTTGTAAATGGTCTCCAACCCTTCGCTAGCAGGTGTCGTTTTGGATCGCCTGTACTTGCAAGTAGAATAAATAGATAGTAAAATTAAATGCATTTCAACTTCAAGAAAACTTCTTTACCCAAAAAAAACTTCAAGAAAACTTGAATCAACTTATTCACATGAATTATATCAAAAGGCATTACCGCGATGGACAAGCTGGAAAGGCCAGCTTGCCCCATGTAGATCCTTGGCCACTAACCGTTGGGATGATTGATCATTAGTCGCATCCTGCAGGCACATATATTAACAAGATAATACATTATAAGATGTCATAGTCACAACCAGAGTTTTAATTAAGTTAACTTTTTTTCTGCAACTTACTGAAAACTACAGGTTATAAAGTGATTTTAGAAAGGGCTGCAAACGAACCGAACGTTCAGTGAACAGTTCATGAAACCGTTCGGCGAGAAGTTCGTTTGTGTTCGTTCGTTTAATAAATGAATGAACACGAACAAGAAATTTCGTTCATATAGTTGAATGAACGAACATGAACAGAGGCCGCATTTGTTCATTTATGTTCGTGAACATTCGGTAACGTGTTCGTTTATGTTCCTTTGTGTTCACTAGTTCATTAGTGGTTTTAGTTTTTATATTTTATTTAAATACTTATTAAACAAATAAAATATTTAATAAGTATCAGTGTATTATATATGTTTTGTTCATGAACGCTTGTTTGTGTTCGTTTGTTTCTATTTGTGTTCATGAGCTTTGCGTTCGTTGCCTAAAATTAACAAACGAACACGTTCATTTCCTTCACCAACGAACACGAACATAAAATCTCGTTCGGTAAGTGTTCATGAACAGTTCGTGAACACGTATGTTTTCTTAACAAACGAACATGAATAAGGTCTTGTTCGTGTTCGTTCGGTTCTTTGCAGCCCAAAATTTTTTAGATAAAGATAAAAGCTAATAATTTAGAAATTAAACACTAAAGTGAGATAATGTGACATTAAGCCATACCAAAGGTGGAAATGCTTTCTCAACACATAACTTGGGTAAGCTGCATCCCCCATGCTTGCTTGTATCAGAAGTCGTCAGAATCTTCCGAAAAGAATTTGCAGGAATTTTTTGAGTAACACTTCCACAGGTTGACCCCTCACGTTCTTCAGGCTAGATAATCCAAATTACAAAATGAATCCACACCAAAAAAATATTAAATAAATTGTAAAAACAAATAAACATAAAGGGTGATATATAAATGCCTTACATCTGGAAGCAACACAATCTCAGCAAACACCTCATCAGTGTCGGGGAACGCCTGCAAAAGTTACAACTGAAAATAAGATGGGCAAAGATATTGCCAGACATACAAGATTAAGCTACTTAAAGTCAAAGATTAGTATGAAACAATAAACGAAAATCCTTTTTGGACACATGTCACTTTCTGGTGCCTTCTCACCCTAATTTTTCTATTAAATATTAATATGAAACAATAAGTTAACTAAATCTAATTTATCCTCACCCTTACTTTTCTACTTCTCTCCTATTAAATATTAATAATAATAATATTAGACAGCAATTTAATGAAATCTAATTTAAATTATTACATAAACGTATATGACACTACAAAATAATATTCTTTGAATAAGTTATTAAGATAGTAAAAAAAAAAATAACCCAAGCAATAAAACATCGACAATTTAACCTGAGCGTACAAACTTAATAATATAAAATATATTATTTGGATAAAAACAATAATTACTATTACTAATAAAGTATCAAATAACAAGCACAACTACTTGTAATTTTAACTCTCTATTAATAGTATAACTTAAAACGCTAGAATTACAAGCACTTATTTAAATACAATATCAAATTATCTTTGTAATATTATTTGATAAACATATTGATGTAATACACGGGTTTTAATAAAGACATAACGTTTTTGTTACTAAGTATAGAACAATACATTTACTCAACATGTGTAATACACGGGATTCCAACCTAGTAACAATATATTAGTCAAAGTCAAACATACCTTTAACTCAACATCAACAACCTTGCAAAGAATCTTTGAAGGTAAACCATAGGTGGGTATAGTTGGGTCATCTCTATCCTCCATGCATGCCTTAATCTAGCAGTTTATACAAATGTTATTAATGATAACATTACAAATTAATTACTCAAGTCTAATTATTACATATGTTCATCACTAAAATTACGCAGATCAACAGATAAATCAAACCTGCTCGAGGCAGCCTTGAGGGAAGTAGAAAACCCTGTCACCTATGTGAGGAATTATAACAGCAAGCCCAGCACATTCATTCCATAGTTGATTATACAAATCAACATCATCATTACCTAAAAAATTAAATCAAAAAATGGTGTTAGCATATTGAATGAATCATTTATTTCTGTATATAAAGAGTGAGAAAAAAATGTTTGTCATGGACGTGTTGTGAACGGAAAATTCCAACACAAAATAAATTATAGTTTTTTCATGAATTATTTATTGCTGTGTTAATGGTGTGAGAAAAAAACAGAAGAAAATAAGAATTTAAATAAAGATGGTGGTAGTCAACCGAAAAATCCAAATAAGATATTTTTAATGGTTCTATGCATTGCTTCAGAGTTACGGATCAAGAAAAAACATGAGTTTAACTTGAAACACATTAAAAGTATTAACACCTCCAATTCTATCAAGAACTTGACTTTTGAGAACTCAACTTGTTATGAATAAAATTTTAAAAATATCCCTATTTGTTGCAAATGTTTATAGAAATATATAGACAAGCTGACTGAAAATTTCCATAAGAGACTACTAAAAAGTAGATTCTTCAGATCATAAAACGTAGAACGAAAAAAGAACAAATCAACCAAACAAAAAAACTAAGGACCATTGTGTCTCCCAAAAAAAAGTTAAACCTACAAATTTGATCTAACAAGAACTTCTTTGAACATTGAAAAAGAAGCTGCAAGGAACACACACTATGCCTTATCAAGCAATTAGCAAAATGAATGTAAGATAATTAGAAAATGTTGATAAGAAAAATGATTCACCTATGTTTTCACTCGAAGAAGCCATCTTTCTTGATGTTACAAACAAGATGAATAGGTAGGCTGAAAGAAAACAAAGCAATACCACCACCTTGCTATTCACCTCTCTACCACTATGGGTCTTATAACTACAATTTTAATCTCAATTTAATGAGATAATTTGTTTACTATTTCAGGGTAAGAGTGTAACATGTGATATGTAACGTAGTTGAGCCAGCCTTGAATTACGCATTTCATTTTCAAAAGATACCATGCTTTACACCACTAGTTTAAAAGCCTTTATTCACATACTAGGTTACAGTCCCGTGTATTACACGGGTTGAACTATAAAAATTAGTGTAACATGTGATATGTAACGTAGTTGAGCCGGCCTTAAATTACGCATTTCATTTTCAAATGATACCATGCTTTACACCACTAGTTTAAAAGCCTTTATTCACATACTAGGTTACAGTCCCGTGTATTACACGGGTTGAACTATAAAAATTGTTTGTTTGTATAGCACAATAAGACAAGTAGGTGTACCTGATAATCATCTCACAAGTTTGCAATCTCTTGCTATTATACGGGTTAAATTTTAATGACTTATTACATAAATAGTGGAACAAAAAGAAAAGTTACATTTTAGCTATACAAATATAATTTTATAAGTTTACACTTCTCTCTTGAGTCATTATAACCTATCTTATTATATACGGAGTAACACTAAAAAAATTAAAATAATGATAATAAGATTGTAAGTGTTTTAAAAATAGAGTGCAAGTTATGAGGTTGTGGCAAATGAATTGTAATTAAGTTCTACTATGTATATTAATAATGATATAATAAATATGTTGATATAAATACCATAGTTATTAAAGGCGCGAAGCGCACTCTAGGCGCATAGGCTCCGATTAGGGCCTAGGCGATAGGCGCAAAAAAAGCGTGGGCCCGAGAAAAAAAAGCGCACTTAAATAAAAAAATTAAAAAGTTCATTAAGGGAATAAAGTACTCAAAACCAAAACAATAATGTTCATACTAGCACTTCAAAAGTCTCAGATAACAAAATACTTAAAACCAAAATGCTCGTAGCACTTAAAAAAGTCTCAGATAACAAAATACTTGAAGCCAAAATGGTCAAACTCGAAAACAAAAGGTTCACTAAAGTAACAATGAGTAAAACTTGAAAGCAGAACTGAATAATCTTGATAACACGAACTGAATAATCTTGATAACACGAACTGAATAATTTTGATAACACGAACTGAATAATTTTGATAATTCGAACTGAAAAATGTGATAATAAACTGATATCATCTATTTAAACTTAAAGCCCTATAAATACTGCAGAAAAAGTGGAAATTACCAATTAAAAAAAATAAAAAGCATAAATCATTAATTACGCATGGGAAGAACTAAACTGCGCTGTTATTACTTGGGAACTATAAGCGCAGTAAATGTGAATAGCCCAGAAAAAGCGCCTAGGCGCCAAAAGCACTCGCTTTTGATAGCTCTGATAAATACTATTTTAGGAAATAAGGATAATGAAAAGAGATATATCATCATAGTATATAAAATATTACATATTTAAAAAAAATTATACTATAAAGACAATATGTGTTTAAAAACATAGGACTAAGTCAAGATAACCTCTTTAAACCAACAAATTCGATCAAACAAGAACTTCCTTAAACAATGAAAAAGAAGCCACAAGGAACACACACTATACCATATCAAGCAATTAGCAACATGAATGTTAGATAATTAGAAAATGTTGATAAGAAAAACGATTCACCTATGTTTTCACTCGAAGAAGCCATCTTTCTTGATGTTCGAAAAATGAAAAACACAAATAAGATGAATAAAAAAAAAATTACAACCACCTTGCTATTCACCTCCTCTACCACTATGGGCCTTATATAGCACACTACCAACTCTTTGTAATAAAGTTTTTATTCATTAAATTTGCAACAAATTTTATGTTGGATATCATTTGTTTATTACATAGTTTTCATATTTATTGAAAACTTAACATTAAAAACAAATAACCAACACACTCTAAATTATAATTACAATTTTAATTTACAATCAAATTAAATTAAATTAAAGAGATAATATGTTTACTATTTCAGGATAAGAGTGTAACATGTGATATGTAGCGTAGTTGAAACGGCCCTTAAATTATGCATTACACATTCAAATGATACATGCTTTACACCACTAGTTTAAAAGCCATCATTCACATATTTACAAAATTACTAAATTAAATAAGCATTTTTAACTGTCATTATATCAATAACTCTAAGGTGTTGTTTTGAAACCTTGTGTTGAGCCATTAAGAGGCTCCATCAATCACTAAGAAGTGTCTTTTGAGTTAACCAAACACACTCTACCTCTGATCAATTCAGATAGACCTGGCAAAAGTAACCCGTCATGTTGATTTTGGGTCTTTATGGGGTCACAACAATAACTTCCTGGGTTGATTTGGGTTTAATGTACTTTCTAATGGGTCAAAATGGGCAAAATAAAAAGATGAAAAGGCTTTAACGGGTCAGAGCGGGTCAAGAAGAGAAATAGAGCAGGTGAAACTAGGTTGCAGAGAAAGAGCGGGTGAACTTGGGTTTCTATTTCGGGTCTCTGAAGAGTGAAACTAAAATCAATTCGTCTTTGAAATCATCTTCTACATCGATCTTGTTGATTCCAAAATCAACTATGTTTTGCTTTCAAAATCTTCGACTCCAACTTGTTCCAAGTGGACTATTGATACGTGGTCGAAAACCAATGTCCGTTTATGTTTAAGTTTTTACTTAACTTTTAATCTTGAAAAGCCTACTTTTGATTAGATATGTGTTTTACAGGTTTAGCGGAGCTTAAGGAGCTTTTCGGATCACCGGGACAAAAAACGAACCACCGGGGCGCGAATCGGATCAACCGGGAGCAAGATTGGAGAAAAACGGAGACCAAGGGAAGGAAGGCCCGTAGCCGACGCCTCCCTAGGCCGTCGGCGATGCGTTCATTTATAGGTGCGTCGGCTGAAATGAGCGTATCCAGGAATTTAAGGCATCCGGAGGATTTTGTTTTTTTGGAGGGCGTCGCCGACGGGTCCCCAGGCCGTCGGCGACGGCCCCTGGTTCTCTCAGACGCGAAAAAATGGTTGTTGGGTTATTGGAACGAATTTAAACACCATTTTTGGTCAACATACGGGGGTACACTCTTTTGAAGTTTGAATAGGAGTTCTTGGAGCCATAATCACCATCCTTCTCACTCCCAATCATCAATTATCACCAACCTTCATCCGAATCAAGAACCATTATCACCTAATTCACCTTCATCACTAATCCATAACCCTATTTCATTCACTTATCATTCCTTTCACCATCATCATCCACCAAAACCCTAATCCTCATAATTCCACCAATCCACAAGTTTCAAGATGATCCAATTCAAGTTCCCATCATCCGTTCATCAAGTCCCGTTCACCATGAGCGGCTAATTTCTTGAAGGTTTCACCCCGGTGTAGGTTATTGTAAGTTTCTAGGGTTGAACATTGTTTGAGCTTTGATTGTGACAAGTTGTGTTTTGATTTTGAATCTTTAGATAATTTTCGTGCATTTGAATTGAATTTGTGAATTGTCGAACAATGATAAAGTTATGACTTTACGAAATGAATTTGTGCACTTATGCCTTATCTAAGCTAGGAATTACATGTTCTTGGTAACAAAGTGCATTGCGGTCCGTTGTTTACGACGTTGATAACTCTTGGCACCTAAACCACGCGACACTAATTCCGTTAATCACTTTTGCAATTGAATCAAATCTAAAACGTGTAAAAACCCTAGGACTTCAATTACCGAACCGGGTGTGAACCTTGTTTTACATATCTTGTTTTAAACTATCAATTAAGTTTTCTTGTAATCATTAATCTTTAGTCGTTAATTAATTTAATCAATTTCACTAGTTAATTCACAAACTTTTTAATCAAACAAAAACCACAAAAATAATCTAGCAAGCTTCATAAATTGTGACAACCATTAAAAATCAATCAAGTCCATTCGCAAACCACATACTCTTCGTGGTTCGACCCCTTACTACCACTAGCTATTTGTTAAGGGTAATTTGGGCATATAAATCTTATCTTTGACCGGAGCGCGACACTCCGGTCAACTATTCAAAGGTTCATTCTTCTACAATCATCCTTTTTTTAAAATTCGTTCTTTTTGTTTTCCTCCATTGCTCTTATGTAATTTGTCCTATAATTTTCTGACTGTTCTCCAATCAATTGTTCTTCTGCAATCGTTCTTCTTGGCATTCACAAATTCCATTTTGGTATGGCTCAGGTAATAAGTGTTCTTCAGTGGCGATTGTGGAGTGTACCAATGGAACGCCAACCAGATGTTTGATGAAAGTCTAGGGAGAATTATGGAACAGGATTCATAAATTTTGGATGAAAATTGAATGTTGATATGTGCATATGGGTTGGATTGAGGAGTGAGTAACTGGAAACATGTAGTTAAAAACAGATCATCACTAACCGGAAACATGAAGTTAAAAACAGATCATCACTTTTTTTTGACCGAAACCATGTCGACCCGAACCCATGTCACCCAACCCGACACACTTGTTTTGCCAGGTATAATCAAGATGTTGCTTCCCTTTTGGTTAGAATTTGAGCGTCGCTAAATTGACTATAATCAACACGTTGCTTCCCTTTTGGCTAGAAATTGAGCGACACTAAATTGACTGACGTTGCTTCCCTTCTTCGCTATTCTCACCAGAGACAAGCCGGGATCTAGGGTTCAACGTCTTCTTTACGCCATACAACTGGCACAACTCCCCTTCTGTTTCATCAATCATAATTTGGAGAGGAATAGAATTGAAATTCTAACCGGTTGTTATCAGGTTTGATTTTTTGTTACATAACCCCTTTGAATCTGTTGTTTTTCTGCTTTACTTTTTTGTGTTAATTTAGTCTTTGATCTACTTCCGGTCAAGCTGGAACAATGCAAATTAAAAAAACATTGTTTTTTGTTTATTTTTTTAACAAGTGTTCGATCAAGTATAAACTTGATTAGTTTTGTAAAAAACCTACTGAGCCGTGGTGATGGTATCATTTATATTGCATTTGTATATAAAATTCAATGAATTTATAGTGGAAATTTGATTAATGGTGCAAAGATGTTAATATGAAGCGAAGATGGATATACTGTTGTTACAAACGTTCTTTAAAAGAACCCTTTGTAACCCGACCCCGTTCCCAAGGCCGGCCCTGAGAATTTGTGTACCATGTTCGAGCTCGAAAAACGTGCCCTTAGGCCTTAACGAAATTGGGTATTGGGAGGTCTAAACCTAATGACAATGGGCTAATAACTAATCTAAACCTTAAAAATAGTTTTGTAAGTGGGCCTATGTTGGTGTTTGTATCAATGTTTTCAGGACCGGGCCAAAGGTCGACCCGGTCGCCTTACGGAGTCAAAGGTCGGACCGGTCCGATCGGTTCGACCGGATTTAAGTCCCGGATTACGTCATAAATTATATAAAAATATAGACCAATTAGTAAAAAAAAAGTGAAACAAAATAACTAATTTTTCAAGATTTACGGTCTCTATTGCATTATATAAAGTAAATATGTCTGAAACTTTTGTGGCTTTTTTCATTCCCAATGATGCATATATTAATATAACTTAATTTCTTCATTTACTTCACCTTCTTCTCCATTCTTTAACAACAATCTCTGCACATACAACTTTCTTTTTACTTTTCCTAAATCCTCTCAAAGATATGAAGTTATCCTCATTCACTCTCTTCTCACACCATCACTACCCTCTCTAATCTCTACTGCAAATAAAAGAACTCACAGATTAGAGGTTCAAATCTTGCGAAGACAAAGCGTCATGTTCAAATCCGGCAAAACAAGGCTGAAATTTGGTCCAGATCCGGCAAAAACGAGCCTAAGTTCGTCGATTTCGATGCCGATCCAACAAAGAGAAGGCTTAGATGAATGTAATGTTTATTACTGATGAAGTTTTGTGAAGTCCGGTCGACCCCTTCCGCCACCGATTATCCGGTCAAACTGCCGATTGGCGGCCGAACCAGCCGGCCAAATGCTCATCCGGTCTATTCATGTGAACCGGCCCGGTGTTACGGATCTCGGCCTGACCGGTCGAACCGCCCGGTCCGGGTCTGAGAACATTGGTTTGTATGGGTATACCCTATTAATTTATTTTTTTAGACATATCAATTTTTTTTAAAATAACGTGCCCTTCGAAATATCGGGCCCTGGCCGGTGGTCCTCCCTGCCCACCCTCAGGGCTAGCCATGCCCATTCCAACCCAAACGGCCAAACCATAACAACCCTTTTTTTAATTGACCCGTTTTGAACCGCCACCTGACCCACCCGTTTTGGCAAGTGTAAATTCAGAGATGTAACCTCTGAATGGAATCATTAAGAGGCTACCAAACAACCCCTAGGGTCTGTTTGGTATGGGGTAATGGAATGGACTAAGGAATGGAATGAACGAGGTAATGGAATGGACAAGGGAATGCAATGGATCATTACCATTCCATGTCTTGTTTGGTTACCATGTGTGGATGGAATGAATTATTATTCTATATTGTTCGGTAGGCAAGAAAAACGGAGTAATAAAATCAGCGGTGAGTGGTGGTGGTGGTCGGTGGTAGTGATTGTGGGTGGTTATAGGTGGTGGCGGCGGCGAGTGGCGGTGCGGTAGTGACGACGAGTGGTGGTGGCGGCAAGGTGACCGTTGGTGGTGGGTGGCAGCAAAGGTGGCGGTGGTTGGTGGTGGCGGTGGTGGTGGCGTCGACGATGGTGGTGGGCGGCGGCAGCGAGTGGCGGTTGGTCGCGGTTGTGCTGATAACGGTGGCGAGTGGGTGGCGGCGGTGCGGTGGCTGTCGGGGTGAGGTGGTGGCGGGTGGCAGCGATGGCGTCGGTGGTGGGTGGTGGTGGTGGTGGGTTGTGGCGAAGGTGGTGGGTTTTGGTGGTGTTGATGAATGGTGCAAGAGGGGATGAAATGGAAAAAAAACATGGTGGATGGAAGGAATGATTTTGAGGGAATGTTGGAATGGGTGATTCCATTCCGTTGACCAACCAAACAACCTTTTCTTCATTCCCTCGTAATCATCCATTCCATTACACCTCCCATTCCTTCGTACCAAACACTACCCTAATATTTATGTGTGTAGAAAGAGAGGATTGGGTTCAAATAAGAACCCTAAAACTTTAAAAACCATTGGAGAAAATGAGAACCACTTTGATAAATATTATTTTACGTGGTTGCATTTCCGTAATTAACACGGAAACGTGTTGGGCCAGCATTTGATTTACACGTGAATACATATGAACTATGGTTTCTAATAATGTATTCACCTGTGTTTACTTGTATTCCCGGATGAATAACACTATATCTCATGAATAAGTGTTTTATGTTAGTTACAAAAACGCCACCTAGTTTATAACTAGGTTTTACTTGTATACACTAAGCTATATGTTCACATGTAGTGTATTCTCGAGTGGGTACACCATGTTAACCAATGACGGATCTACAATAAGAATTCAACAGTATCCCCATTTTTTTATCGTACATTCATAGTTTCATACACTGTAATTGAAAAAGAAAACACGATAATAAAAAAGACTTAAAACAGATATCTAATAGATTTCCCTCTTTGGTTTTTTAAAGCTTGATGAAATAGTCATTACATTGTTATCTGTTACTTTATCAAATGTTTTTCTTTGGACCGCACAAACTAGATCATTGTTTAAATAATCATCGTTGTTCGATTGCGTAAATCCGTCTTGACAAGCTTCAATTTAGAAAAACATTTTTCAACAATTGCATTGCAACCGGTAAAACCAACGCTAGCTTCAACAATTGCGTTGCAAACCTATCATTTTTTCTTAAAGTGTGATAAAAGACCTTAAGATCATTCAAAGACACCATCTTTCTTTTGTACTAAAATCATCCAGATACTACATCTCAGAAAATGCCACTACCTTAGATGTGCCGAACATAGAAAACCAATCACAAGGATTTAGACTTCACATATTTTCAAGCAAGGCAGTTACCTCATTGAACCTATTTCCAAAATCTTGAATTTGCATATCCAAAACTGTATGAAAAATGTCAACTTCAAAGTGATGTGGAATAATAGTGATATTCTTTCGATTTCTTAGATTACTATAACTTTCCGTCATATTTAACAATGTAATATTGTTGTTTCAGAAAAAGAAGTCACATTATCCAACATCGAATCAAATCCGTTTTGTCTTAAATCATTCAATACTCATTTTGTTCTGTTTAACAACTTAGCCACTTTATAAGTCTCGACTTTTTTAAGATGTTTTGAGAGAGCATTTGCGTGCCCTAAAACATCTTCCATCAAGTGTATAAAAAACAAATTCAAGTTTTTTAAAGTGTGAGAATACCTTTTGCATTAGATCGTTGTGTGCAATCTCCTTCATCTTTAACATAAGGAAGCAGGTTAACAACTTTAGGAAGTAATCTAAGCAAACTTATGATTTTTCTATGGTGAGAACCCCATCGTGTATCTCATTCATACAAGGGAAACCTCTTTGTTTAATCCTTTATAGGTCTTAATTCACCTTTAAGAACTTTTCCCACTCTCTTATTTTACCTCCCGTATCATATCTTTTTGTATGCAAGAAGGAGAAACCGTATTAACAACAATGGAAAAGGTATTCATAAAAAGTTTTTAACACCGAGATGTTTTTTTGTAACAGCCACAATCACTAACTGAAGTTGATGAGCAAAGTAATGTATGTATTGTGCTTATAGATTATCTCTCAGAATTAAAGCCTTTTAAACTATTAAACTTTCCCCGCGTGTTGCTTGCATCATCATAACCTTACATATTTTAACAAAAATAAACTATAAGATAAATCAAATAATCTCTATTAAAGTATGAAACTTATTACTTGATTTGTGCTCAACTTATTATTTGCTAATAAAGAAACAATGGCTTGTTTAAGAGTTGAAGAATATGTAACTGTCACATTAGCAATTCCAATAAAACTCTCTCTAACAACTCCGAGTTTATCAACATATTTCACTACTACAACCATTTGTTGGTTACTTTAAAAATATGTTACTAGACTCATCTACTAACAATCCAAACACATTGTCTTTTAATCTTTTCGCAAATGAGTTGATTTTGGTTACTTCTTTCGCAAAGCATTCGATAATCTTTTTTTGTATCGATGGGCATGTCAATTTATTATTATTTTTTGCATTCTCTAATGTGTGCTTATCAATATCTAGGTTATTATCACTAATCAACTTTAAAGTTGAAAAAAAAAGACCTTTAGAACGAGATTCTTCCTTTTCATCGTGACCATGAAATGGTAAAAAAAAAATCTAACAAGAATCTACCACTACGAACAGAACCACTTAATCAAAACCGATTTGCAATCTTCCTTCATATCAATCCATTTGATAGACCACCTATTGCTAGTTATCACCCTAATCAAACAGATGACATAAGAGCATATCTTGTTAAAGGGTTTTTCCAACCACATGGTCATAGATTTCCATTCAAAGACTTAGATGGTAAGCCAAGACGCTTTGTTGTAGAATGGTATGATGAATACATGTGGTTAGAATATAGTTTTAAAGTAGACAAAGCATAATTCTTATCTTGTTACTTGTTTAAAAAAAAATGTTGGTAATCAAAGTGGAAGAGAGATATTTTTTCATCTGAAGGCTTTTGTAATTAGAGTACAAAGGGTGCCTTAGAAAACCATGCTAGGATAATTGACGGTTATCATAGTAAGGCAGTAAGGCGGCGGTGCAAAAATGTGACAATCTCTCCAAACAAAATCGATCCATTCAGGTGGCACTCAATAATAAGATAAGTAAAGTGAGGGAGAAAAGATTGCAATCGGTTTCGATTAAGTGGTTCTATATATAATGCTAGATTCTTGTAAGAAAATTCTTTACCATTTCGTGGTCATGATGAATCGGAAGAATTCCATTCTAAAGGTCTTGTTTTTCAACTTTAAGGTTGATTAGTGATAATAACCCAGATATTGATAAGCACACATTAAGGAATGCAAAAAAGAATAATAAATTGACAGCTCCATCAATACAAAAAGAGATTATCGAATGTTTTATGTTTTGTAAAAGAAGTAACTAAAATCATTTACAAAGAAATTAAAGACGATGTGTTTGAGTTGTTACTAGATGAGTCTAGTGACGTATCTTTAAAGGAACAAATGACTGTAGTTATGAGATACGTTGATAAACTCAAAGTTGTTAAAGAAAGTTTTATTGGATTTGCTCATGTGACATGTACATCATCTTTAACTCAAACAAGCCTTGTTTCTTTATTAGTAAATAACAAGTTGAGCATAGATCTAGGAAAGTAATAAGTTTCATATTTTCATTACATAAACTTTAATAGAGCTTATTTGATTTATCTTATGGTTTATTTTTGTTAAAACAAATAAGATAAGTGGTCTACGGTTATGATGGTGCAAACAACATGCAAGGAGAGATTAATTGTTTAAAAGCTTTGATTTTGAGAGATAATCAATCGGCACATTACATTCATTGCTTAGCTCATCAACTTCAGTTAGTGATTGTGGTTGTTGCTAAAAAAGATCCCAATGTTAACACTTTTTATGAATACCTTTCCATGGTTGTTATACAATTTCTGCTTCTTGCAAACGAAGAAGGCAAAATAGAGTGGAAAAAGAAATTCTTAAAGGTGAAACTAAGACCAGAAAAGGATTAAACCAAAAGGGGTTTCCTTGTACAAGCCGAAGATACATGATGGGGTTCTCATCATAGAACAATCATAAGTTTGCTTAGATTATTCTGGAAGTTGTTGACGTACTTTGTTGTGCTAAAGAAGGAGATTGCACTCAACAACTGTCTAGTGCAAAATGTATTTTATCATATTTTAAAATACTTGAATTTGTTTTTATATGCACTTGATAGAAGATGTTTTAGGCCATACAAACGCTCTCTTAAAACATCTTAAAAAAGTCAAGCCTTATTAGAAGCGGCTCAGGAGATGAACGGAACAAAACGAGTATTGAACGATTTATGACAAAGCGAGTATGATTCGATGTTGGAAAAGGCGCCTTCTTTTTGTGAAAAAAAAACAATATTACAATGTTAGATATGACGGAAAGTTATGGTGATCCAAGAAACCGAAAGAATGTCATTACTAATCGACATCATTTTGAAGTTGACATTTTTAATAAGGTTTTGGATATGCAAATTCAAGAATTTCGAAAATGGTTCAATGGGGTAACTACTTTGCTAGAAAATACGTCGGGTTTAAACCCTTGTGATTGGTGATCTAAGTTTGACACATCTAAGATAATGGCATTTTCTAGGATGTATCCGAATGATTTTAGCACGAAAGAAAGAGGGTGTCTTTTAGGTGATCTTAAGGTTTTTTTATCACACTTAAGAAAAGATGATAGATTTGCAAACTTTAATGGAATATGTGACCTTGTTCGTCAAATGGGGTGGAAACCAGAAAATATCGTTCTTTCTTTGGTTTATCGGATATTAAAGTTAGCGTCGGTTTTACCGGTTGCAACCACAACTGTTGAAAGATATTTTTCTGAAGTAAAACTTGTCAAGACGGATTTACGCAATCGAATGAGTGATGATTATTTGAACAACGCTCTAGTTTATGTGGTCGAAAGAGAAACATTTGATAAAGTAATAAAAAAACGATGCAACTCGATTTCAAGCTTTAAAAAAACAAAGAGAAATCTATTAGGTATTTCTATAACTTTATTAATTACCGTGTTCTTTTTCATTTACATGGTATGAAACTATGAATGTACGTTAAAAAAAATTTGGGATACCCCGAATTTTTTCTTCTAGATTCGCCAGTGGTGTCATCCCATATCCCATTAGACCTTTTACATACAAAAGAAAATAATTTAGCCTCTTAACTTCATTTCCTTTCTATCCTATTTGCTATGCTCTTCAAGGTTCCACCGCCCGCCCCTACATCTCGTACCTACCCTATGTGCTTCGCTCTCCAAGGTTCCTTACATTCTGTCCTCGCTATTCTACCCTCATTTCTATGTATATACATACAAGAAAGTTAATTTTTTACATAAAAAGTCCACTTCAACATATAAACAATTTAAAAATGATTTATTTAAATTTCCATAAAAAAGTGTAAATATTTTATGTAACGAAGTTTGTTTGCCTTAAATTATGCATTATTTACCCTATTAGATTTACTGAATAATGTTAACTTTATGTTGATAAATCCGACTCCAAATTTAGTACAAGCATTTTCTAACTTCATCATTAAGTAATTTTATACAAGTGTGACGATCATATAAGAATCATAAACATGGTGATAACGTAAGTGTAAGAATTCGAGGTAATAATCATAAGAACTAATGATGAATTCCAAATAAAGAGCAAAGAGAGAAAATGAGACCAATGGGGTGGAAACCCCATTTACCCATTGGGTGAACAAAAGAGATATAAGACTACATCTTTCTCATATTTTAACTCATCGGTAAACTTACAATACGCACACCATACATAGAACTATATCTATCTAGATAGAGTAAATCTAAGCTACTTGGCCACTTGCACATCAACTTGACAATAGAAGCATGGTTTAAAAAACGTTTGAGGCGTGCCTCGAGGCAAGATGGGAAGAAATCGTTTTTGAGGCGGCGCCTCACTGGCTATTTTTATACGTACGCCTCATTGGTCTGAGGCGGGTCGTATCTAGTAGAGGCGGTCATTTATGAAGGGGCGTACATTTCTGATGGTAACCGGAGAATTAGGGTTTTGTTCATTGGAGAATACGGTTGTAACAACAAATGATGCTTACCAGGTGCGGCGGCACTGAAGAAGAACCACAGCAGCTGGACATATAGTGTGGGCGATCCAGAAGAAACAAAGCATATGCAATGACGGCTGTATCAACAATTAGGGTTTCCGATGGAGAATGGAGAGGTTTTTAGATGACGATTGGGTCCGAAGAAAATGACGTGAGTTTTTATAAACTTGGGCTCATTCCTATAGATAAGAAAATTTTGACTTAGCCCAATGAATTCTAGAAGTATTTATTAGAATTTTGAAGTATTATTTTATTCTTTTATAAGATATATAATTTTTATATTTATTTTTAATTACGCCTTGTTTCGCCTTGAGGCTTACGCCTTGTTAGGCAAAGGGAAAACGCCTCGAAACTCAAATCCGTTTTTTAAACATTGAATAGGAGCAACTTGACATATCTTATCTCCTGCTTTAACAAGTGGATACCATGTCAATAAAATATTACCTAAGACACATTTTCTTACACTCCCCTCAAGCTATAGCAGAGATGTTAATCATACCCAACTTGTTACGAATATAGTGAAATTTTCTTACGCAAGGCTTTAGTGAATTCCTGAAACAGCTTCAAATACATATCAACAGTAGAATAGAAGCAAATGGACCATCAAAACTAGCTAATTGCCGGAAGCGAAGCAAGACATTCCCAAATAGCAACATCAACTATTTGAATCTTCAAATCAAGAATAGCGGATCGAACAAGATGTAGACCAACGACCCAATTAGCCCAAAAGATCCACTACACTCATTACTCATGAAAGTAAGAGTGTAACCGAACTCAAACTCCCAAATTATCCAAAATGATCATTCAAAGAAATGCTGACACAACAAAATGATCACACATAAAAGTGTAACCATACCTAAATCCAAAAATGATCACATAAAGACTCCATGTTAGCAACAACATGGTGGTTAACATAAACACAGACACAAACATAAGCAACCTGACACCCCCCCCCCCCCAAGCAACAACATCAGGTGTTTGCTCAACACAATGATCAAATAAAAATGATACAAGACTCCCTGTCCACAAACAAACCCAAAATTGACCAAGCATCAAACTTATGATGCAGAAATCCTCAAAACCAAAGTCAACTCTCATGGTGATCGAACCAAAAAATCACCCAAACCAATCTTGGCATTGAACCTGAAAGAAACCCAAACCGATCTTGGGATCAAAATGAAACGAAACCAAAATTCAATCTTGCGATCGAACCAAATGATTGTCAAAGTACAAAGACCAGAGCTGTTCGCCTGACAATATCCAAAGCCAAACCGGAACCCAAATGTAGTAACTCAAACCGATCGTGCGATCAAATCTAAAAAGAAACCCAATTTGATTACTAGAACAGAATACGACCCCGAATGCGAACGCATCCAAGCCGGACAACAAAACCAGCTCAAACAGAACATGGATCCAAATTCCAGAACCAAAAGGTCAGACTCATAACAAGGACAAGACATACAAATTTCCAACCAGAATAGAAACCCATGTAAACACTGATAACAAAGATTCGAAGTTAATCAAAGATCAGAAATCAAACCAGAATTCTGAAATTAAGATCAGAATCAGAACTCCCAAATCAGTAAGTTAGAAATTTAGACGTCCAACCTGACCAAATCAGACCAGAAACCCAAATAGAGCAAAAACGAGTAGTGAAGCCAGAAGTCTGACCTTGTCAAAGGTCAAACCATAGGGTAACAAAAGCTGAAAACTTGAAAAATATTTTAAGTCCAAATCAGAAACGGAAGGTCAGTCTAAAGTATGACCAAAGGTCAAAGTACAAGTCGAAACCCTGATATCAAAACTTATCAAAAGTAAAACAAGTTGGGTACAACAAGGATTAAAGGGTACCAGCTGCTCACCAAAATTCAAACCAGCAACAGACCGTCAGGTCTGATATACAAATACAGAACCAGAAGTGCTCAAAACAAAAAATAAACAACACAGACGTGATCAAATCACTGAGTGTCGGCAAGAAAAGAACGTCGTCGATTGTCCAATGTTGGACGCGGCCTCACACGTCGGCGGGTGAGCGGCCGGCGATGGCGCGTCAGTGGTTTTCTGGCGATTTTTTTTCAGGGTTACTAATTTGAGGGTGGTGAATCCGATGGTGGTGAAGGTGAGATTCAAATGTTGCTCGAAAACTGATTTTCAAAACATACTCTGTGAGTACCAACTCTCTAAACACAAAGTGGAACTCTCCCGAATGAATCATAGACTCTGATACCATATAAGAATTCATGGTAACAATCATAAGAAAATGATGTTTTTAGGGAAAGGTTAGAAATAGCTAGTATATCAGATAAGATAAAGGAGGGAAGATTGAGATGGTTTGGGCATGTGAAGAGGAGGCAGACGATAGAACCAGTTAGAGTGGTTGAAACCCTCGAGGTGGAGGGGAGGAGGAGTAGAGGCAGACCCAAAATTACTTGGGATGAGCGGATTAGGCAGGATTTGCAAAAATTGCACCTCTCTGAGAATATGGTCCATGATAGGAGCTCGTGGAGACGTAGGATTAAGGTTAAGGATTTCTAGGAAAGGGTACAATTGTGTTTTTAGGTGTAGTGTAGAGTATGGTCGTACATAAGTAACTATGTGTATAGGATGTTTTGTACAGTTGTGTTTCTAGGTGTAGGGTATGGTCGTAAATATGTAACTATGTGTATAGACTGTTTTGTGTTGTCATATTTGTTCTGTTCTACCATGCACTTTTTCGCAACTCATACACATATTTGTTCTGCTCTACATTGGTAGCTCCATACACATACACACACACCCCATGCTCTATTTATTTCTTTCCTGGGTGTTTTGGAGCCGAGGGTCTCTCTGGAAGCAGCCTCTCTATCCCTAGGGGTAGAGGTAAGGTGTGCCTACATCCCACCCTCCCCAGACCCTACAAATAGCATTGCTATTTGTGGGATTTTACTGGGTATGATTGATTGATTGATTGAATCATAAGAAAATGATTTCACATGGATCATAGCACTCAGAGCTAACTAACGACGAATTTGAGATAAAGAACAAAGGGAGAAAACGCGACTAAGGGGTGGAAACTATAAGAAGGTAAGAGACTAAATGCTTTATTGATTCAATAGGGATTACATTATATAGAGAATATACGAAACTCTAGGAACCTAAGCCAGTCCTGTGGGCTCACACTAATAACAATAATATATAGTCTAATAGAAACCCCATTGGGTAAACAGAAGAGATATAAGACTACATCTTTCTCATTTTAACTCATGTGTAAACTTACAATACACACACTATATATCAGATAACTAAATCTATCTAGATAGATAGTGTAAATCTAAGCTACTTGGCCAGTTGCACATCAGCTTGACAATAGGAACAACTTGACATATCTTATCTTCTGCTCTAAGTCCTTAACAAGTCTATATGGTGTAGGCTTAAGCCCACATCTCGGAACAACCGCAAATTAGAGAGGGAGCAGAATGTGAAACCGACCGGCCCTAATAGCTCATCCCAATTGTCCATTCTAGTTGATTAGGTTTAGACGGGGCTAAACCCTAATTAGCTAGTCTATATAACATTCTCCTGTACTTATAATTATCATCACTCATAAATACAAAAACCCTAGCTGCCCTCGTTGACGTAGATTGCACACTGCGGCCAAACCTCGTTTACTGCTTATTTGTTTGTTTGTGTACTGCTCGTTTGATCCTATAAACTAGTATCAGAGCTTAGGAAAGCTCTTGATTGTACACACAAACCAACCCCAGCCGCCTGTTAGGGGTACGCCGACATCAACACATCATCGACCACCGCCGTTTCCGGCAAACCAGGGTACCGTCACCGCCCCTGAATAGAACGACATCACCGCTGTTTTCTGTTCGCTGCCGCCTTTGAACTCAGCTAGACTTCTGCCTTGCGGTCGCCGCCAGTCTCTCAGCGTAGAACCACTGAACAGTTGTCGTTTAATATGAACAACAGGGTTGTTCCGATATGTTGCTGCTTTGTTTCGGCTTTCTACACGGTTTACAAGGTCAGTTCTTTCTAAAACCAAAGCTGGAAAGAACTATAATACAAATTCCAAAGTTGGAACAGTTGCGCACCTAGCGCTTTTTAAAAGAAAATTTGGAAAAGTGAGGGTGTTTATGCCGTTCATTAGAACATTCAATACTAACTAGAAACACAAGCATGTGTGTACCGCACTCAAACACACACAGAGTGAGAGTAGCTTTATATCTGGTTCTAGGTAAGCAGCATAAAACTTTGTATCAATAATAGTATCCTTGGGGCAGATCCAAATATTCACTACAATACCAATTCCTCTTTAACTTTTAGCACGTGAGCTGGATGTCAAAACCATAGTCACCTAATTCGCTCCGGTTCGCTAGATGGGACGAATTCGGTACAGAGGGGGGTAGGTTCATTTCGGTACGATCCGGTAGGGTGTAGAAAATTTTAGAAATATAAAGAATAGCTATTTATAATTTATATATATAAAATATTAACTTTATACTTTTTGTATAAATTTATAAGTTTAAGGACCAAATGTAAACTAATAAAGATAGTGGGGGTTAAATGTTTAAATAAACAAGCTAATCTTACACTTTCTATGAAAAAAAATACAGGTTTTAGGGACTAAATGTAAACTAGTGAAAGATAGAGAGGTTAAATGTTGAAATACCTAAACTTATTTAAACCTAAAAAGCCTAAAACACAAAGTTACACAGCCGCATCTTCTTCTTCATTGTTTTCGGCAGAAAGCAGCAATTGAAACCCTAAATTCTCGAATTGGTACCGAATTGGTTCGTATACGTATTATGTATGGTAGGAAACGTACCAATTCGAAATTCACAGGTTTTCCAGCGAATCTGGTAACTATGGTCAAAACCTAAATTGTAAACAATCATAAGGTATATAACTAATTACTCATTGGCAAGTTCTATATTTCCAGCACAGAGACAAGTTACTATATAATCATAACCGCATCAGAAAATATAAGCACCAAAATTAAAACAAAAATGCATGTTATCTCAAGATCATCCCAATGTGCAATTAAATACTTAAAAATAATAATAATGATAAAAGCATTTCTTACTTTAGCTAGAGGATCAACTTCATTGTAGCACTCTGCTGTTGGCATCCCAACTATGAATTCTGCCAAATACAATACTAAAAACACCTAGTCAATAAACAATGTAATATTTCAGGTAGCCAATTTCCAGAAGTACTAATCAAAAAGTCAAACCTTGACCAAACAGAATCCCATCTTCCATGACCCTAGAAACCAAGAACAAACAAAAAGGGTCACTTAAATAAGTTAAATCATAGTTGTCGATAGCGAATAGCGACAAGGCACCTATAGGCTACGTAGCGAATAGCGACAAATAGCGACGGCTATTTTATAAATAGCGATTACACTAGAAAAAGAAATTTGAAATTTTTTATATGTATATTACATCAAAATACCCTTGTATATATATGCTATTTTACATGTATATTTAACAAAAACCTATAAATCCAGCTATTTTATACCTATGTCTATCTAATTGCTATTTACATAAAAAAAAACAATCGCTATCATCGCTATTTGTCGCTATGGCCCGTGTATAGCGACACTAGGTCGCATGGCTACATAGTGCTCTATAGCGGTCAGTATAGCCGCTATTAACAACTATGAGTTAAATCATAACTATATAACTCTATCATCAACAACTTTGCTGTAACCTTGTGAGGAAAAAAAAAAACCCTAAATCTCTTATCAGTATATATTATTTAATATGAATGCTTGACTGCTAATAAATCCCTACAATTCCCTTGTAATCAATAAAAAAAAAGATAAATTTGTTCCAGTTGTGACAGGGTATGAGTCAAGAACTACCATTTCAACTCAAAAGAACATCATAAAAATCGAAACTTTAATGTTGTATAACAACTGAATAACAAATTATTGAAAAGAAATTCATGCCTTGGATGAATTACAGGCCGGCGAAAGAGTATTGAAGTATTTTGGCGCCACTTAACCATCGTAATCTTTCGAACAATTTTCTTTGAAGATTGTATTTTGTGATCTATGAGAAACTAGCCATCGCCATCGCCATCGCCATCGCCCTCGCCCCCATAGTATCGACGTTTCAGTTTTGGTGGTTTGTTGAATGGAGTCTGTAGAATGGGGGGATTGATGATGGGGATATTGATGTTAATGATTAGTGGGCTGATTTGGTATTGGGCTCAGGCCCATCATCCAACATTTTCTTAAGGCCAGTTTGGCAATTTCTAAATGGTTAAGTGCTGAATCAGTAAGAGATCTGAACCATTAAGAGCTTCATTAAGAGGTAAACAAACAACCTCTTATTCTTATAAAGAGCTAATTATTCGGATGGTTCTCAGGGGCCGTTCTGCGCGAATTAGTCGTTTAATCATTAATACTGGTATGCGTAGAATTGTTGATAGATCTATCGGGTTGACCACCCCGTCGTGACCGATATCTCCGTGTCAAGTCAAACGACGAATTGATATTCTATGATTGTCTAGCGTTGATTATAACCTTATTGTTAATATATAGTTCATAGGCCTTGCAACCCTATGAATCTGAATACTTGATGCTTGAAATTTAATATATAAATAAACCTATGGGAAGATGATTTGTGTCGAAGGTTTTGAGAAAACACTTGCGACCAGAGAATTGACCCTTAGATTTTAATAAGGAAATTGATTTGACTTTCTTAATGTATACGAATGATTTTGACATGTGAATTCATAACAAGAAAGCTTTTCCTTAACAAATTGATTGTAATTTGAATAAGTGAACTCACCAACCTTTTTGTGTTGACGCTTGATTTTTACGTGTTCTTCATGTACATGAGTTCGGGCTTCAGGATTTTGGCTTGTCTTGTGATTGTTGATGCAATTTCTTAATAAATAATGTGTGGAACAACTTTTTAAAACTATTTGGGACCGTCTGTATTAAGATCCATAAGGGATCAAACAACTAAATTATGTTGTGTTTACGTTTAAAACTTTAAATGTTATGTTTTAATTAAGTTACATGTCCAAAATAAGTATTGCGTCGTCCACAAAGATAATTATGGGTACCAACCTCCGTCACCGCCACGTTTGTATTTCTGCTTCGATGTTTTTGGGGTGTGACAGAAATTGGTATCAGAGCCAATGGTTGTTAGCGAACTAGAAGTTTTCTTGAAAAACTCTAGACTTCAACCGAATAATTTTGAGAGTAATTCCCAAAATTCGCGAAGCCAGTAATTAAAATAAACACTAATTTTGATCATGTATGAAAACTATGAGAAGTTTATGTGCATACGTGTTAATCTGTTTATTTATGCCTTGTATGTTACTTTTCATTCGAACACACACTTACTTAGTACGGTTACGTTCTGTCACAGGTGTCGCACTCACATGAGATTGTCGAGATTCACGATTCCGATAGTATGCACGAATTCGAGACCTTTCCGACCTCCGTTTCACTAGAGATACCACGCACTACCTCACAACTCATTCACATGGCCGATTTCACTTCGGCATTCTATGTCGGCCCTACTGCTTTTTCCAGTCAGGTTGACCCACATTACACGAATACGAGTAACGGATGAATTGATGACGGTGACACGATTGTTTCTCCTTTAGTCTTTGAGATTGGACAATCATCAAGGACAACACCAGTAGTCGATGAGCCAGCTAGAGGTATGCCTATTGTTGGAGGATCATTTGGAGTAGCACCGGTGGTGGACGCCACTATTTTCACGGCTCGACCATTAGAGCCATTGGTAGTCCCACCCACTTTCGCTACTGAGCCTATGTCTGAGATCCCTCCGTCTGTCATATCCAAGTCATCTGTTCCACAGTCCGAGTCACGAGTTTCCACTACTCCTTTACTAGTTTACACTCATCGTAGGAAGAGGATCCGACCCGCCGAAGACATTGCATCAACACCGAGAGCCATTACTAAGCCTGCTTTGAAGAAGCAGAAGAGAGTTTGGGTTGACCGATGTTCTCACTGTGATCGTCAAATCGCTACTTTGCGCGGAGACTTAGAGACGACGAAGGGAAAGGTTCAAGACCTTGAAGGCCAGGTGGATATGTATGAGGAGATTCATGAGTTAGATGATAGTGCTATGCATCAGATGTACTGGAGGATTGTGGAGCTAGAGGAGTTGGTTAGGCACTTTTGGGCTTTTTAGGATTTAAGTTATGGATGGTTGTTATGTTTTGTTTTGTATCTTTTGGTAACACTTTTAGGCTTGCATGCCAACTAGATATTTTAGTAGGAAATTCAGTGAACTTGCTTAATGGTGTTTGATTGTATTCACACCAAATTTTGTTAGTCTTTTGTGAACTATGAACAAATGATGTAATTTCCATGATAAAATATCATATGATGGGATTTTGGTTAAATTCTTTAATTGATATGTGGTTGTGGTTACATATGTATTGTTAACTGGTACTTAAACATAATCAATTTAACGTAACGTACACACCGGGACAAGGACATAAGCTACACATACCTTAAATACCCTATACATAACTTACATATAAGTTTTGAAGGGTTATGAATGACAAAAACAAGTTTATACAAGTTCAGGGACTATTTCCGACAAACTGCAAAAGTCTGCCAATTCTTGTATTTTTTAATACGGACCACATATACAAATCAAATATTTTTGTAATCAATAAAATCCTGTATTTTATTGATGAGAATGCAAAAATATCAATCGTTGCGCAATTTCGATCATTTTCGTGTTCGTTAAATCGTTTTACGTATTTTTTTGAAACGCGTAACCGTACAACCGAACGAACCGACATCCATGACATTTCCGGACAAAAACCAAGTTACATATGCTTTAACACCTTTATATAACCTAAATATTAGGTTAAAAGGGGTTAAAAGTGACGAAACGCAACGAAATAGGTCCAGGGGCCAAACCAGCCATTTTTAGAAACTTTGTCCCTGCCACCATTGCATACGGTCCGTAAGAGGGCACCCCATACAGCCCGTAAGGGGTGCCCAACAAACCAGAATTGGACAGCAACTTGTTTCTTTTGCCTTGGAGCCCAAGAACTCGAATTTCCAGATTGTTTCCTGTAAATGACAAATGTTAGGACCTCCCCCATGATCATGCCACCTCTAGGGACACTTGTGATGATCTTAGAGCTTCATAAACACTATAAATCCCATCAAATTCACTTGTTTTCTTTGCCCATTTCCATCTTCCTCTTCTATCTTCCACATTGGAGGTTCCTGGTTATTTTGGGAGCTTCCTAGAGTTGAAGACTTCTCCTTGGATCACTAGTAAGTGTTCCATTTTGGTGTTCTTTATTTATAGGCTAGTTATGAACTAAAAGTCAAATAATTTGACTTTCTGTTTGACTTTTGGTTCTGACCTTAATTGGTCAAGTCAAAGTTCAATTGAACTTTGCCACGTGATCGTAATCACGAAGATTATAACCCCTTGCGATTGCACCTTCTGATTACCACGTTTGCTAGTCGAAGTGACGAGTCAAAGTTTCGGTTAAAGATGCACATAATGTGCATTTTACGACGAAACTATTTTCGGGTATCAAAACACCAAGTTTTTATACTAAATCTGTTTTATAACTTAGTTAGACATGTTTTGACATGTCTAACTCGTCACTTCAAGTTTAGTGCTTTATTAGGGTCGTAAGTCGAGCGGTCTTCACCACCGCTTTGACTTTCGAATCCGACCCGTTTGGTCGATCTTAGGATCCGACCATACACATATTTGTGACCATAGTTGTATAGGGAATAACCTACAGAGGTTATACCTTATGGTCACGTCGTTTGGTTAGTGTTATGATAAGTCGCTTCTATGTTCTTTAAAAATGACCAAAACGCCCTTTTTGCGCATAAATCAATCTTAAGCATATGTAGCCAAAGTTTTGACATATAAAGTATAAACTAATGTTACAACATTTTTAAACATGTTTTAGCATGTAAGACTTATCATAGGACATATTTGACCATCCGATCATATATTTAGGCAAATGACCCGTTAAAGTAGCGTAAACTACCTTAACGATCATAACGGGTCAAAAGCACTTAGGATCCTTTCCAAGTCAGAATGTTAAGTTTATTAAACCATATCATATGAGTTCCAACACTCGTTTGGTTTATAAGACTTCATTCTATCCGATCTCCCATTTTCAAGTTTTGACACACTAACATGTAGTTATCCGATACACTAGGAACCACTTCAACACTTGAACTCTTGATCCTTTGAGCTTTGTTTAATCATTTGAACAAGACCTATATGCAATCCCAAGTGAGTACATAGTTCCCATCTTTTACGTTTTTCAAATGTTTTGGGGTGATTCATATGTGTAATCAAGTTTTCTCAAATGTATGGCATATATGTGTTTACTAAGTGTTTTTTGTGTATTATTCCTATTATGCAAGACACGATGATTAAGAAGATGAACCAAATCCTTATAAGATCTTTTTATCTTCATAGTTAGATACTTGTAGGATATTTGAAGTACAATCTTAAATCTTTATATTTTCATAGTGAGATTTCTAAGAAGTGCTTTACACGCCGATGGTTATTGTTTATGTGTAGAGATTGTTGGTGATTTAGATAACGAAACTAGAGTAATAAAATACGGACATGGTGGATACGCCGCTGGTACTTCCTATATATAAGTGTGCTTATTGTATTACCCTTCGTGGTGTTATCCGAATCACCATTAGGATTTAGGATTTTGTGATTCAATGATTCAATGTGACCAGACCAAATCCTTATAGCATCTATCTATCTTCATAGATAGATTCTTGTGGGATATTTAAAGTGCTAAATTGAAGTCCTTGTTTGGATTATTTATGTACTTTAATGCGTATGCTATGATTCAATGAGACCGAACCAAATCCTTATAGCATCTATCTATCTTCATAGTTAGATTCTTGTGGGATGTTTAAAGTGCTAAATTGAAGTCCTTGTTTGGATTCTTTATGTACTTTAATGCGTATGTTATGATTCATTGTGACCAAACCGGATCCTTATAGTATGTATCTATCTAT
The DNA here is from genome assembly GCA_030545235.1 of Helianthus tuberosus. Lineage (NCBI taxonomy): Eukaryota > Viridiplantae > Streptophyta > Magnoliopsida > Asterales > Asteraceae > Helianthus > Helianthus tuberosus. The sequence goes on from CM060395.1 coordinate 63,288,752, forward strand.
CTTTATAGTTAGATTATTGTGGGATGTTTAAAGTACTAAATTGAAGTCCTGGATTGGATTCTTTGTGTACTTTAATGCGTGTTTACAAGTTGATGACCAAGTTGATGATTATGTGTTTAGTAGTGATTTAGATAACGAAACGAGTGTAATACCATAAGAACATGGTGGATACGCCGCTCGTACTTCCTATATATAAGTGTTCTTATTGTATTACCCTTGTATCATTATCCGAATTACTTTAGGATTTATGTGTTTAGTTGATTCAAATGTTCAATATCCAAATCCTTGTAGAATCTTCCATACCTTAGTATGTTCGATTCTTAGAAGTATATTCAAAGTATTATTATGAATCCTTGATTGGATTTCTAATAATACTCTCACACGTTATGACCGATTTCAATGTTATTATTAATCCTTGATTGGATTTCTAATAATACTCTCACAAGTTATGACCGATTTCAATGTTGTTATTATTAATCCTTGATTGGATTTCTAATAATACTCTCACAAGTTATGATCAATTTCCATGTTGTTATTATTAATCCTTGATTGGATTTCTATTAATACTCTCACAAGTTATGACCGATTTCAATGTTTTAACAAAGACCAAAGTACAAATTTTCAATAGCATAAAAATTACCTAGTAATAATCATATTGCCATATGCAAAACTCTTTTGTCACAAGTTTCACAATCAAGATAATGTATTGCAAATGCTAAATCTTTTTGCCATTCCTTGGCTTCAAAGAGTCCATATTCAATTGACGACTCTTGTGTGATGGAGAGTGCAAAACACGAGCGTTAAGTGTGTTAAATTACATATCTTATTGTGTTTTAAGCAATTACGTATTTTGAATATGTTAACTACGTATGTTTGTGGTTTTACAGGTAAATTATTTAATTCGGTGAAGTTTGGAACACACGGTGATGGAATGGAACAAGCACGGATGATGTTCGTGACTTACGGTTAGTATGGTTCAAAGACAAAAAAGAAACAGACACTTTTACATGTGGCTTACGGTCTTATACATGCGACATACGGTTTCATCATGGCTTCACAATAAGAAACAGTCAATTGGATTTAAGATTTAAGGTTTACGGTTTGAAAGTGGGGCTTACGGATCAAGGACATGCAGCACGTTTGTTTTGTGAGATGGATTTCAAGGGTTTTTAAAACCTTAATTAATAAAACATTTCATGATCCATCGAATAAAGGCATATACTATATTGGACTCTTGAATCGAGGGAACATCATCATTACTATCGAAGATTGGCAGCCATTATAGACTTGTTTGGCAATATCATCTACACTTGATTTCTGGAGCCATATATTACATAATTTTTAGATGCCAAATGGGCCCAGCAACATCTATATACATCATACGAATTTGGTGGCAGACCTCATGGATTGACTTTTGGGCTTTCATAATAACAATATCATCACCATCGAATTATGGGAGGACATAATACAATTTTTGGGCCGTGGATCCATGATGATTACCTAAGAAAGTTTGGCAGCGAGACATTGGTACTTTTGGGGGGGTGCCTTTAATGGATAATCATTATCATTCATCGAGGAATTAATTAGCAGCCACCATCATCAAACTGGAGGAGCCGCACACAACTTGGAAGCTCTCTAATCATATCAACATAATCATCATGGTTTCATCTCTCTTTCAAGTTATCGAAAGTGTCATGAGCGGCTAGTCGTCCCGTGACCATCTCCGGGACTAGGGTTTATGTTTGAACATTGGGTTTGCTTATGTTTACAACTTTTTGGATTGAGAATTGATTAATCTTTCGGTTAGTTATTCTTATTGTTTTTGTTTCGATTAAACAATATTTGATTATCGTAATCATTTTTGTTCATCAATTATTTGGTTTGTTCATCAACAACCGGGATTAAATTCTAGGATGTCATTGTTTTAAACCTTTAATCATTGAACTGGTTAATGTTTATGAAATCTAAAATTGGTAATTAATTGGATTACTATTCATTTGCATCAATCTTTCGGTTTCGATCGTGGATCATTGCAATCAAATATATTATCCGTTAATTATTTATCAAAACAAGTTTACAAATCATGTCTATGTGATTTCCAACTGGTAGCAACTAAGTAACCTGATTTTCTGCATAACCTGAAAACCGGAGATTGGTACTTTCTTTCATTATTGTTTACAAATACAATTTTACATTCGTTTTCATAATACTTTCACAAACTGCAAAAAGCAACTAGTTTAGAAATAGATGATAATTAAAGCAACGAACTTTTACACTTTCCACTGATTCCCCGTGGATTCGACACCCTACTTGCCCTTTACTAGTAAAAGGTAAATAGGACACTTTACTTTATTTTTGACCGACCTTACGACATCGATCAAAATGGCGCCGTTGCCGGGGAGTCGGTGCGCTTAGTATTTAGTAAGGTGTTTTCTTAAAAAAATAAAAAGTTAGAAAAAAACAAAAAAAAAATCCAAAAATATTTCTTGTAGTTTTTGGTTTTTTTTTATATGTTAGTTTCTACGTGAGTATTTTAGTTTGTTTGTGCAGGAAGTAAAATCTTTGGATCATGGATAGAGCTCATCAGTCATGCCCTTGTTGTGGGAAAAGTCACATAGATGAAGATTGCCTAGTGTTTTGGACAGACCCAGTGTTTTGGAAAGAAAAATTGATGTCTGGGTACAAGGCACCTTCATATCAGGGACACTACCAGTCAAATGTCAACCACAAGTATGAGCAAAATTGGGATTATGATGATTACGAATCCGAGGTGGTGCCCTTCTCAAGATACCAAGAAGATTATAATGGTCGTTACCATGACTACTCTGAGTCAACATACAATAATCATGGTAATTACCAAGGGAGTTCAGATCAGCCACACCAAAGTCAAAATGATTGTCAAGGTAAACACCAAAATTGTAAACTTGATGAAATCATGGATATTATGATGGAGGTGGCACGAGAGAGCAGGTTGAGAACTGAGGCCATGGTCCATCGATCGAATCGAATAGACGAACAAATTGCAACATTGAAGGCTGTGAAGGATGAGACCACATCCATTCCTGCATTTGTTGAAGAAACACAAGAAATACCAGTTTTGGTTGTTGAAGATGAAGAAGAGGTTGAAAGTCTTCCTGAACTTGAAGTTATATGTTTAAACCTACATGAAGACTTAGCACCTACTGAAGAGCTAGAGATTGATGTAATTCAAGTTTATTCCGAACCACTGCATACTTTGATTACTCCAACTAACAAAGCGGAGGATGATGACTCGAGTGGGAATAAGAGAAAGGTGAGTAGAGAAGACCTCGGACAAGGTACATTGAAGTGGATATATGATGATCCAACAGACGTACTCATGATAGGAAAGAAGGTGAAGACTCGACATGTCAACTATCGAAAACACCTTGGAAATTCGGTAGGCAAATGTGGATTTCACTTGTTCCGATTTGATTCAACAAATTACGTTGGCAGAAGTGAGCAGATGGGAGTTTGGAATGTCAATTACCGAGCATATGCAGGAAACTCGGTGGGTAAATGTTCACTTCGACCCCCATGAACGAACGTCAGGTACGGTCTGGCTGAAGACCTATAAACTTAGCGCTCTCGGGAGGCAGCCCGAGGATGTAGAGTAGTGTATTTTTGTTTTGTTTTTGTGTGAGTAGTTTTGCAGGTTATCAGGTTATTAATCTCTACGGATGCAATGGTCCAAGTATGGGGATGCTCGGTGAAGTCCCGATACGTTCTAGATGCAGTTGCGGACAATGCACGGATTAGAGTTCAGTCAGAACTGTCCATACTCAATCTCCATTTGGACAGGGATGATTTGCACACTAATTGTAGAGATTGACCCGAGTACTTGTTGGACACGGCCGCGAATGAAATGCTATACGGTCGTGGTGGAACAGGGCGCATGAGGATTCTACGCTTTAAACTAGGGGAGTCTGTTCCACTTTTATTATTGCATTTCTATTCGTGTTTTTGGTGGTGTTAAACTCTATGTGTTAGGGAATGTGTTTTAGTTATTTGTGTTAGGGATTGGCCGCTTATGGGATGGTTTGGTTGTTATTCCCGGGTTTGTTTTAAAAGCACTATATACATAGGGGACAATGTCGCCCAAGTGTGGGGATGGGAAACCCGGGAAGGAAAGGTTTGGGACAGAGGCTTGAAAGAGGTTGAAAGTGATTGAAAACGATGAAAAGTGAAAAAAAATTTAAAGATTTTGAAAATTTTAAAGAATTTCATCGCCTCAAGTGAACTAATTGGATATGAAAACTGAATGTTTCAATCACTAATGGGTCCTTTGCTGGTAGTAAACTAACATAGTCCCTTGTCATGGTCATTCCTTTAAGTTTCATGAGAGTAGGTCCGACATGTGTTTTTAGGATAAAAGAATTGAGAAGAGATGTCTATTTAGGGGTAACATGCTTTAGATTGCATATGCTACGTGTCGGCAGCCTTTTTACCCTTCTTTGGTGAGAATTTTGAGCCTGTAGAATGATAGAATGATTTATATTATGACTTCATTTGATGAGAGCAGGCCGCATGTTATTCTGTGTTAGAACTTGTATGATTTGATACATTCTGAGACTGTGGTTTGATATGTGCACGTAAATGATAAAGGCATTAGGATATACCTTACACCTGTTTATTTGTTTTGTGTTTACCGAACCATCACCCTTAGTAGCCCTGTTGAGCCTATTTACCCTTTCGTTCGTTCACCTATTGTGAATTGTTGATACCGACCGTGAACGACAAAGTATGAATAATTGAAAAAAAAAACAAAGAAAAGAAAAAAAATAGAAAAAAAAGAAAAAGACAAAAAGAAAGTTTTGTGAAGGTTGTTTATGTCTTGGGTAGAAACCAACCCAAAAGTGTTAGTCGTTATGTGTTTGCAAATTAAGTTGTCACGGTTTGGTCGTTTGTTTGTCGCCACATAAAAATATAAATAAAAGCCAAAAAAATCTCCTACCTTTAACCTAAGCCTAAAACCGAAAGTCCTTTTGATGCGTGCCATGTTATATGATACAGTGGAGGTTTGATTGTTATACAAGCCTATGATTACAAAATTTCATGTTTGGTTTTGAGTGTTATACATACTAGCACATTACACGCTAGTTCATATTTTTAAATCGAGAGGAGAGTTTATTGTGAGGGGCGTGTAGCATGTGTATAATCCTAAGCATGTTAGTTTTTAATAGACAAGTCTTGAGTTTTATAAATTGCATCAATTGCTTGTCAGACTGTCAATCTTGATTGTGTCAGTCTATGGAACGGGTATGACTTGGGACTTAATATGTTGCATCGGTTAAGGATTTAGAGGTGTTGTTACTATGGTGAATAGTTCCGTATCGGTTTGCTTGAGGACAATCAAAGGTAAGTGTGGGGATGTGATGGAGAGTGCAAAACACGAGCGTTAAGTGTGTTAAATTACATATCTTATTGTGTTTTAAGCAATTACGTATTTTGAATATGTTAACTACGTATGTTTGTGGTTTTACAGGTAAATTATTTAATTCGGTGAAGTTTGGAACACACGGTGATGGAATGGAACAAGCACGGATGATGTTCGTGACTTACGGTTAGTATGGTTCAAAGACAAAAAAGAAACAAACACTTATACATGTGGCTTACGGTCTTATACATGCGACATACGGTTTCATCATGGCTTCACAATAAGAAACAGTCAATTGGATTTAAGGTTTACGGTTTGAAAGTGGGGCTTACGGATTAAGGACATGCAGCACGTTTGTTTTGTGAGATAGATTTCAAGGGTTTTTAAAACCTTAATTAATAAAACATTTCATGATCCATCGAATAAAGGCATATAATATATTGGACTCTTGAATCGAGGAAACATCATCATTACTATCGAAGATTGGCAGCCATTATAGACTTGTTTGGCAATATCATCTACACTTGATTTTTGGAGCCATATATTACATAATTTTTAGATGCCAAATGGGCCCAACAACATCTATATACATCATACGAATTTGGTGGCAGACCTCATGGATTGACTTTTGGGCTTTCATAATAACAATATCATCACCATCGAATTATGGGAGGACATAATACAATTTTTGGGCCGTGGATCCATGATGATTACCTAAGAAAGTTTGGCAGCGAGACATTGGTACTTTTGGGGGGGTGCCTTTAGTGGATAATCATTATCATTCATCGAGGAATTAATTAGCAGCCACCATCATCAAACTGGAGGAGCCGCACATAACTTGGAAGCTCTCTAATCATATCAACATAATCATCATGGTTTCATCTCTCTTTCAAGTTATCGAAAGTGTCATGAGCGGCTAGTCGTCCCGTGACCATCTCCGGGACTAGGGTTTATGTTTGAACATTGGGTTTGCTTATGTTTACAACTTTTTGGATTGAGAATTGATTAATCTTTCGGTTAGTTATTCTTATTGTTTTTGTTTTGATTAAACAGTATTTGATTATCGTAATCATTCTTGTTCATCAATTATTTGGTTTGTTCATCAACAACCGGGATTAAATTCTAGGATGTCATTGTTTTAAACCTTTAATCATTGAACTGGTTAATGTTTATGAAATCTAAAATTGGTAATTAATTGGATTACTATTCATTTGCATCAATCTTTTGGTTTCGATCGTGGATCATTGCAATCAAATATATTATCCGTTAATTATTTATCAAAACAAGTTTACAAATCATGTCTATGTGATTTCCAACTGGTAGCAACTAAGTAACCTGATTTTCTGCATAACCTGAAAACCGGAGATTGGTACTTTCTTTCATTATTGTTTACAAATACAATTTTACATTCGTTTTCATAATACTTTCACAAACTGCAAAAAGCAACTAGTTTAGAAATAGATGATAATTAAAGCAACAAACTTTTACACTTTCCACTGATTCCCCGTGGATTCGACACCCTACTTGCCCTTTACTAGTAAAAGGTAAATAGGACACTTTACTTTATTTTTGACCGACCTTACGACATCGATCAGTAGTTGACAAAGTATTGCAATACTAAAATTTTTGCCATTTATTTGGCTAACAAAACCTATGTACTCGCCAGCTTTTATGTTGACTCTCATTTTCACATATGTTTCAGGTTTTCATTATTCAAGCATGTTACACATAGGATCGCATCCGGGCCTTAGACTTCTTTAATCAAAAGACAATTACATGTCTTCTTTGTATTGTAAGACAATGTTAACAATAATGAAACAATTTAATACCAGTGGTTGTGAGCAATTTGTAACGTGACTCCCCAATATTTTCGCCGCGTGTTGTTGTATTACGCAATTGGGGTGTAATATATTAGTATCAGAGCACTGGTTATAGGGAATTAGGTTATTAGAATACCTTTAACCTAGTCTATAACCTTCCTAGGGACCCAAACATGAGTATACTTTGGATCTCTATCCTAATCTTCATCCTCATTCTTATACTTGCCACAACTACTCTATGATTCACAAATCATCTAACCTTGGATGATTCATCCTAAACCCTTAGGCTTTATGCCTTAAGGTGCTCCTCAAAATGTTTTTCTCAAACATTTTCATAGAAATCTTGGGTTTTAATAATGTGAACACATGCCATCTGGAGACTAGATGGGTGGATGCCTGTACCCCGAGTTTTCTATCTAAAGCTAGAGTGTTCGTACAAATTTGCATTTTCGAACCAGTGACTTTTAACTGGAACTCTTGGGGTGAGTGTTCACTTATAGGCTAAAGCATGTCTTCTTGAAACATTATGAAAACCTATCCACCTTGACCATGTCGAACAATTTCTAAACACTACAACGTTTGTGACACTACTCCATCATATTACCTTCGATAATATGTTTTTATTCAAAACACTCGAAACAAATTTCATTTCATCTCATGACACTTTGTAATCCTATTTCATTTTCAAATACTATCTTTTGTCTTTCATAATTTCAAAATTTTTATCATTTGGATGAGAATTTTCAAATTTTTATACACAAGGTTTCTTTAGTTTAAAAATTCAATTAAAAATATTTTTATCTTAAAAATAATAAATTTTTAAAAGGTAAAGAATTTATAACACAAACCATTAACTTGGTTTGTATTTTCTCATCAAAAAATATAACAAAAGTTTATTTTTAAGCATTTCTTATTTCAAAACAAAATCCACAACACTATTTTTCCTGAATACAAGAACAACATTTTTGAACAAATACCAAGTCAAGATTTTCACTTCACTATGGTGTTTTAAACTTATGACATTTCTATGGGTCTCATTTATTTGATTTCACTATAGTTATTTCTTCAAAAGATGCCTCCTCACCGTGACGCCACTCAGGATGCAGAAAAGGCGGCAATGATCGCTCAGTAGATAGCTGCTATACTCCCAAATCTTGTGACCCAACTTAATCAAATCTACAACAATAACAACAACAACAATGTTATCACGCCCTGTAACTACAAACAATTCAACTCAGCTAAACCACTCAAGTTTAATGGATCTGAAGGAGCAACTGGGCTCCTACAATGGTTTGAGAGTATATAAAGCACATTCCGCCATGTTCAGTGTCCTAGTGAGCGCAAGGTTGAGTTTGCCTCGAGTGTTTTCCAAAAGAGAGCACTCACTTGGTGGAATGGAGTCATGAGAGACAAAGGTGCAGACATAGCGATGGCACAAATGTGGGAAGAATTCAAAAATCTTATGAAGAAATACTTCTACCTATGAAGCGAAATGAGGGCACTCGAAACTGAATTTTATTACCTCAAACAAGATAGTGGTGAAAACCGTGCTTACACAGACCAGTTTGAAGAGTTAAGCCTACTCTGCCCCACTATGGTCACACCTTCGGATCGGGCCATTGAGCAATATATTAATGGCCTACCTGATCCAGTCCAAGATATTGTCACTGGCAGCAAACCTGCAATGGTTAGGGAGGCTATCGAACTAGCTGCTACCCTAACCGACTCCCAAGTTAGAAAAGGGAAACTTTTTCGAAAGGGAGACAAGAAACAAACTACTATGGAGAACCCAAAGGAAACAAAGGCTGAACCTTTTAGAAATTCTAAGAAGCGTAAAGCTTCAAGGAATTTCACCATTGCTGCACCAATTCCACTAAACTCACTACCCGTTAGGGGATTTTATCGTGGAAAACAACCTCGGTGCAATCGTTGCAACTATTATCACCAAGCTAATTCTCCATGCCGCCTGTGCACAATCTGTGGTCATTTTGGCCATCTAGCGGCGACCTGTCACATCCAAAACCAAGCTGCCCCTACTCAAACTCGCCCTCGCTACCCAGCTGGAGCATGTTTCAATTGTGGTGATTTAAATCATTTCAAGCAAAACTGCCCTAAGCTTGCTAACGCAAATGGATGAATGTACAATGTCAATGAGACTCAAGCTTATGATCAAGCACTTATGATCATTGGAACCTCTACATTTCCTGTTTATCATCCAAAAAGTATGAACATATTTCAACTATATTTGTAATGACAGTATAAATTTCAAGAAGTTTTCTTCATTCTTGTTATTCGTATTCCATTTACAAATTCCAATGTGATTACACTATGTGTAATATACAACTACATACCGACTTCGAGGATTCTGTTATTTATTATTAGGAACTAAATCTCGTAGTTTAGCATATTATGACTGCACACTAGTGCGTTCATACAATCTATGCAACACGATCTCTACAAATACTATGTGCCTATCACTACTTTCTTGTTTTCATGACATTACATACATGGTTTGTTTATCTAGTATATATAGTACATGATTACAAATACATTTTGCTTCGTATGTTGACCTAGCATACCTAGTACACGATTTTCAAAGACATTTTGCTTCGTATGTTGACCTAGCATACCTAGCACATGGTTTCAAAACATTTTCACGACATGCTTACATTGTTTATGACAATCCATGCTTAGTATATGATGCATACTACCAGTTTGGTTAGTGTGAAATATATATTAGCATTTGTACTAGAATAAAATACCTGCTACTGATTTTGCTAAATGCGGAACAAGTGGTGTTATCATTGCTAGTATTTTGGTTCAATAGATGTTGTGTCATTTGATTTAAATGTTACTTGGACCTTATTATTTGTTTCCCTCACTTAACAAGATGAGCTATGTGGACCATGCGACGAAACAAATAATTATGGGACACACATAATTATGAGGTTCGATGCATGAGAATCATAGTAAGCCTTGTTAAGTATGGTGGTATAAAATCTAGAGTGATTAGGTAACGAGACGAGTATGATGCAATAAGAACATGGTGGATACGCCGCTGGTACTTCCTATATATAAGTGTTCTTATTGTGCTATTCATCAGAACGTTACTCAGATCACTTGAAGATTTTATGTTATCTTGGATCTCTATGTGATTATGTGATTATTTTTTATTATGTGTTTATTGAATGCACTGTCCATGCTGAGTACATTCTTTAACTCTAATCGAGCCGACATGGAGTATATTATGGTGTTAAAAGTGACGACCTTGATTCCATAGGTATGTTGACCCGTCTCCTATGCATGAGATGCTCATGGTACATGGGATGTACCTCGTGGGACATTAGAAACCGTGTAGTACGGTCAGGCTTGAATGTACACCCCTTTCTTTGGTTAGGATTTACCCTAAGAGCTTAGTATAACATAGTGCCATACAAAACAATTTTTATACATTGATGACACTTTTAAAAGATTCACAAGTTCTAAAGGTTTAAATACCTTGAGATACTTTGAATATCCCTACTCACACTTTGAATCCCCTAAAATTTCCAACACCAAATGATGCTCCGCATCTTTGGAATCTCGAGCTTTGATTATCTTTCAGTCATTTCAAATACACTTTATGATATCCTTTGAATAAATTTCGGGACGAAATTTCCTAAAGTAGGGGAGACTGTAACCCTTGTGCAAAATTTTGGGTTTTCAAAAACTTTTTCTTTTGGAAGAAATTCGTTAACCGATACTTAAACATAATCCGTTTAACATAACGTACACACCGGGACAAGGACATAAGCTACACATACCCTAAATACCCTTTACATAACTTACATATAAGTTTTGAAGGGTTAGGAATGACAACAACACGTTTATACAAGTTCAGGGACTATTTCCCAAACTGCGAAAATATGCCAATTCTCGTATTTTTTAATACGGGCCACATATACAAATCCAAATATTTTGTAATCAATAAAATCTTGTATTTTATTGATGAGAATGCAAAAATATCAATCGTTGCGCAATTTCGATCATTTTCGTGTTCGTTAAAATGTTTTACGTATTTTTGCAAAACGCGTAACCGTAAAACCGAACGAAACGGCATCCACGATATTTCCGGACAAAAACCAAGTTACATATGCTTTGACACCTTTATATAACCTAAATATTAGTTTAAAAGGGGTTAAAAGTGACGAAACGCGACGAAACAAGTACATGGGCCAAACCTACCATTTTTGGAAACTTTGCCCCTGCCACCATTGCATACGGACCATAAGTGGGCACCCCATACGGTCCGTAAGGGGTGCCCAGCAAACCAGAATTGGACAGCAACTTGTTTCTTTTGCCTTGGAGCCCAAGAACTCGAATTTCCAGCTTGTTTCCTGCAAATGACAAGTGTTAGGACCTCCCCCATGATCATGCCAGCTCTAGGGACACTTGTGATGATCTTAGAGCTTCCTAAACACTATAAATACCCATCAAATTCACTTGTTTTCTTTTCTCATTTCCATCTTCCTCTTCTATCTTCCACATTGGAGGTTCCTGATTATTTTGGGAGCTTCCTAAAGTTGAAGACTTCTCCTTGGATTACTAGTAAGTGTTCTTTATTTATAGGCTAGTTATGAACGAAAAGTCAAATAGTTTGACTTTCGGTTCTGACCTTAATTGGTCAAGTCAAAGTTCAATTGAACTTTGCCATGTGATCGTAATCACGAAGGTTATAACCCCTTGCGATTGCACCTTCTGATTACCACGTTTGCTAGTCGTAGTGACGGGTCAAAGTTTCGGTTAAAGATGCACATAATGTGCATTTTACGACGAAACTATTTTCGGGTATCATAACACCAAGTTTTGACACCAAATCAGTTTTATAACTTAGTTAGACATGTTTTGACATGTCTAACTCGTCACTTCAAGTTTAGTGCTTTATTAGGGTTGTAAGTCGAGCGGTCTTCACCACCGCTTTGACTTTCGAATCTGACCCGTTTGGTCGATCTTAGGATCCGACCAAACACATATTTGTGACCATAGTTGTATAGGGAAAAACCTACGGAGGTTATACATTATGGTCATGTCGCTTGGTTAGTGTTATGATAAGTCGCTTCTATGTTCTTTAAAAATGACCAAAACGCCCTTTTTGCACATAAATCAATTTTAAGCACATGTAACCAAAGTTTTGACATATAAACTGATGTTATAACATTTTTAAACATGTTTTGGCATGTAAGACTTATCATAGGACATATTTGACCATCCAATCATATAGTTACACAAATGACCCGTTAAAGTAGCGTAAACTACCTTAAAGAGTCATAACGGGTCAAAAGCACTTTGGATCCTTTCCAAATCAGAATGTTAAGTTTATTAAACCATATCATATGAGTTCTAACACTCGTTGGTTTATAAGACTTCATTCTATCCGATCTCCCGTTTTCAAGTTTCGACACACTAACATGTAGTTATCCGATACACTAGGAACCACTTAAACACTTGAACTCTTGAACCTTTGAGCTTTATTTAATCATTTGAACAAGACCTATACACAATCCCAAGTGAGTACATAGTTCCCCCTTTTACGTTTTTCAAATGTTTTGGGGTGATTCATATGTGTAATCAAGTTTTCTCAAATGTATGGCATATATATGTTTACTAAGGGCTTTTTGTGTATTATTCCTATTATGCAAGACATGAAGATTGAGAACACGAACCAAATCCTTATAGGATCTTTCTATCTTCATAGTTAGATTCTTGTAGGATATTTGAAGTACAGTCTTAAATCTTTCTATCTTCATAGTGAGATTTCTAAGAAGTGCTTTACACGCCGATGATTATTGTTTATGTGTAGAGATTGTTGGTGATTTAGATAACTGTAACACCCCAAAAATATAAACCTTTTCATTTATAAATTGGACGTCGGTAATAAATAGAATGAACTAACTAGGAGTAAAAATAACCTAGTTAGAGGAAAGCCTCGTAGTAACATGTTAGTGTGTTGAAAACACCTAAAATAAAAACCTAATGATAGTTGGAGGGTTAAAGGTGTCAAAATTGAAATAAGTTTTATTAAAACAAAAAAAAACCCAAACATACACAAGAGTGTGTTTCTGGTTCGGCTAAAACACAGGGGCGACCAAGAGCTCTCCTCAAACCCTAGTTCATGCTAAAATTGATCAATTGAAGGCATAAATCTGACCCAAATCGAAATCCAAGCAAAGATTAGTGATATTCTTCGTAAAGGGATCATAAGGTATGTGAACATTCGTTATTTGATTCCATCCAAAATTCTGGATGAACAATTATAATTCGAAATTAGTGTTGCATGAATGTTGTTTGGATGAAATTAGAGCGAAATAGTGCTAGGAACAAACCCTAGTCATTAGATTGTTGAAATTATGCTCAATGCTTGAGAATTCCATAATCACCATTGAAGGTGATTAGTGGGTTTTGTAAAAGCATGTTAAACACTAGGGTTATAGTTATCATTCTAGTGTATTTTGAACTCTATGAAGTGAATTCAGATTTATTGATTTGAAAATTTGATATGAACTTGCTTAATTGATGTTAATCCTGGATAAATGACAAGTTATGAACTTGATTGTAAATATGTAAAAATTTTGCCCACTAGGTGTTTGTTAAAATGCCTAAATGAAATCGCGGTCTACTCGGTTGTGTATAAAACTTGATTATAATAGGTATTCGGAATGAATGCTAGTGGTATAATAAAACGGGTCTCACTTATAGAAGAGAACCCTTAGTTCTTGCGAAAATAAATAAATAAGTTAGATCTAATAATCGCTTGAACTAGTTGAGATATTGGAAATATAATGAACCGGGTAAAAGATTTGTTAGACGGTGGCTTAAAAGAATGCCTACCGGGTGATTAGAGAAAATGCCTAAACTAGTTGATAAACTTGAATGTGCATTTATATACTAATGGACATTTGACTTTTTAAAAGTCAAACCAACCTACCATACAATGAATGATAATTTTTATATGAAATACGTTAGGTGGAGTAGTCATAATTGATGATGACTAATCTAACCGTCTTACGAATCATGATGATAGTTTGACGCTTGACAAGCTAGGTGGAGGCTTGGAAAGGAAGCGGGTCAAACGAATTAAGTGTAAAGGGAAAGCGTACTTCGGATGCAAGGTAAGTAAAGCTTACGCCCCTCCTATTATTTACAAAATGCTTATAGTGAATATGGAATATATGAATAGTAGTATGTAAATGAAATAAGATGTTCCGGCACGATACAATGCGGGTCGGAACAAGTGAGAATGACAAAAACCATAGGTTATGGTAAAAAGGGTAAATAAGGAAAACTAGATGTGAAATGATGAACAAATATAAATTATTGAAACACTATGTTTTGGTGTAAACCGTGGTGGGTAAAATAGTAAAGTAGTAATCTGGGTATGGATTAACGAATAAATAAAGGGTTTCGAAGGGACACCACATGGCGAAAGTCATAACGGGTTAAATAAAATAAAATAAAATGATTTTTGAAATGAGACATAATCATGGGAAAAACCGGAATAGGTTAAAGGATGAAACGGTAATTAAATACCATCTCATAATGATAATTTGTCATTTCGACTAAACGGGTCAAATGGTGTTGTTAACACCATTTGACAATAATGTTTGACTATCGGTTGTTGAGTTTAGTGAACACAGGAATTAGCACATGGTACGCGTTGCTATTAACTAGAAATTAATAGCGAAAGGTATTTAAACGAGTCAATCCTATGACCCGAGCCAGGTACGCATTTTTAGAATTATAGTTAAAAATGATAGTTTGGTCAACTATTAGCAAAAGTCCTTCGTCGTAAAATGAAGGACTAAAATTGACAAAAAAAGCCCTTGATGGGTAGATTGGGCAAACGACCCATATGGGTTGTTTAGGAATTGGTATTAAGATTACCAAATAAAGGTAGATACCTTAATGTAGTAAAATGATGGGTGAAAGGAGAGTGAAATTTAAAGTAAATGGTAAATCCCTCTAACGGGTCAAGATGAAGTTTTACGCATAACTCAACCTTTAGTGGTATAATGTATGAGAGTTTTAGACTCACGAGTTAATGGTTTTGAGATAAGAAATATCTTAAGAATTTACAATGATTTAGACGAAAGTGGTTTAAGGAATCATGAAACGGGTCAAAAGTGTTAAAAAGGGATTTCAATCCGAGAGCTTGAAATTTGAATTTTCGAACTAGTTGAATACCAGGTTTTAACTCCATAAGATGGAGAATTAAATTTTGAACGCATAGGAAAAAGAATCGCCTAAAACGGACTAGTAGACAAAAAGTTATGGCCGTTTAAAGTTCGATTTTTGTTGAATAATTGAACTGGGCAGGAAATGCAGGAACAAACACAGTCCTGCTGGAAAATGTTCTCCCTCGCGGCACGCGCAGGGGAACTACAACACTAGCGCGACACGCGGGTGCCGTCGCGGCACGCGAAAAGAAAAGTGGAGCCTCTCGCGTGGCGCGAGGGGCATAAATTTGATATTTTATTTTGTTTCGTTTATTTGATATTGAAACTTGTTTATACTTGTTTCTAAATTATCAAAACTAACTTTTGAGTTGGTTTTGATCATAGGTGAATATCAAGAGTACCCGGATGAAGATCAAGCTAAATGAAGAACCGAACACGATCAAGTTATAAGCTTCCGCACATTGTTACGTCGTCGTTTTGAACGACTGTCGAATGTTTTTCTTAAATTGTAAAAGGTTTTAAATAAACCTGTATTTTGCAATGTATATGTGCTCAGAATCACATGTTTATTTTTCGTAAATTATACGAAAACCGTTAAATAATAGCTAGGGTGTTACAATAACGAAACTAGAATAATACAATAAGGACATGGTGGATACGCCGCTGGTACTTCCTATATATAAGTGTGCTTATTGTATTACCCTTCGTGGTGTTATCCGAATCACCATTAGGATTTAGGATTTTGTGATTCAATGATTTAATGTGACCATACCAAATCCTTATAGCATCTATCTATCTTCATAGATAGATTCTTGTGGGACATTTAAAGTGCTAAATTGAAGTCCTTGTTTGGATTCTTTATGTACTTTAATGCGTGTTTTATGATTCAATTAGACAGAACCAAATCCTTATAGCATCTATCTATCTTCATGGTTAGATTCTTGTGGGATGTTTAAAGTGCTAAATTGAAGTCCTTGTTTGGATTCTTTATGTACTTTAATGTGTATGTTATGATTCAGTGTGACCAAACCGGATCCTTATAGTATGTATCTATCTATCTTCATAG
Source organism: Helianthus tuberosus (assembly GCA_030545235.1). NCBI lineage: Eukaryota > Viridiplantae > Streptophyta > Magnoliopsida > Asterales > Asteraceae > Helianthus > Helianthus tuberosus. The sequence continues at coordinate 63,305,246 of CM060395.1, forward strand.
TTAGATTATTGTGGGATGTTTAAAGTACTAAATTGAAGTCCTTGATTGGATTCTTTGTGTACTTTAATGCGTGTTTACAAGTTGATGACCAAGTTGATGATTATGTGTTTATGGGATTAGTAGTGATTTAGATAACGAAACGAAACGAGTGTAAATACCATAAGAACATGGTGGATACGCCGCTGGTACTTCATATATATAAGTGTTCTTATTGTATTACCCTTGTAGCGTTATCTGAATCACTTTAGGATTTATGTGTTTAGTTGATTCAAATGTTCAATATCTAAATTCTTGTAGAATCTTCGATACCTTAGTATGTTCGATTCTTAGAAGGATATTCAAAGTATTATTATGAATCCTTGATTTGATTTCTAATAATACTCTCACAAGTTATGACCAATTTCAATGTTGTTATTATTAATCCTTGATTTGATTTCTAATAATACTCTCACAAGTTATGACCGATTTCAATGTTGTTATTATTAATCCTTGATTGGACTTCTAATAATACTCTCACAAGTTATGACCGATTTCCATGTTGTTATTATTAATCCTTGATTGGACTTCTAATAATACTCTCACAAGTTATGAGCGATTTCAATGTTGTAACAAGGACCAAAGTACAAGTTTTCAATGGTATAAAAATTACCTAGTGATAATCATATTGCCAAATGCAAAAATCTTTTGTCACAAGTTTCACAATCAAGATAATGTATTGCAAATGCTAAATCTTTATGTCATTCCTTGGCTTAAAAGAGTCCATTTTCAATTGACGACTCTTGTAGTTGTCAAAGTATTGCAATACTAAACTTTTTGCCATTTATTTAGCTAACCAAACCTATGTACTCGCCAGCTTTTTATGCTGACTCTCATTTTCACATATGTTTCAGGTTTTGATTATTTAAGCATGCTACACATAGGATCGCATCCGAGCCTTAGACTTCTTTAATCAAAAGACAATTACATGTATTCTTTATATTGTAAGACAATGTTAACAATAACGAAACATTTTAGTACCAGTGGTTGTGAGAAATTCGTAACGTGACTCCCCGATATTTCCGCCGCATGTTGTTGTATTACGCGATTGGGGTGTTACAAATAGAAACGTCAATATGCCACTAAAAGCGAGACATGATCCCACTACCGACGGTACCGGATTACCAACCACTCCGGAGGAATTGGCACAGTTAATTGCTTAGCACGTTAACACTGCTCTGGAACAACGTGAAGCTAACCATACTACAGGGTAGGGGTGTGGGCGCGGTACTAATGCGTACGGTTTTGGTGGAGCACCGATTGGAACCCCTCCAGGTAGAGTAATGATCGAAAAAGTTTTAGTAGGTTCTTGTGTTATGATATAATCTAAGAGCAATCTTAATTTTTCATTAACCTAGTGAACAGTGCATGGATGTACATACAAAATATTCCAGGTTGTAACCCAAGATCATTTACCGGAGTTGAAGGACACCTTGATATCATTAGATGGATTGAGAAGATGGAATCTGTAATGGCAGTCAGCGGTTGTGCAGCTGATCAGAGGGTTAGGTATGCTTCATGTTCATTTATTAACGAAGCTTTTTCCTGGTGGAATGCTCAAGTTCAAATTTTGGGAGAAGACGTTGCCTATGGTCTTACCTGGAACAAACTGAAAGATATGCTTTTTAAGGAATATTTCCCACGTAGTGAGTCACATAAGATTGAGACGGATTTCTGGAAACTAACCATGGAAGGTTTGAATGTTGGAGCTTATATGACCCGATTTAATGATTTGGCTAGATTGGTTCCTCAAATGGTCACTCCTGATTTTGTTAAGATTGAGAGGTGTATTTGGGGATTGGCACCACAGATTCGCAACATGGTTACATCAGCGAAACCCACTACCTATTTGGAAGTTACTGCACTGGCGAAATCATTGACCGATGATGTCGTTCGCAAAAGTGGTCTTAACAAGAAGGATGAGACTGGGAAGTCATCAGCGAAAGTCAATGCAGCAAGAAAATTTGAGCGACCGGAACGTTCTGAGCATAAGTCTGGGGATTTGAGAAAGAGAAAGTTGGAGAGTTCGAGGAAAGATTCTGATGAGAAATGTGAGAAAAAACGAGGTTCTAGTAAAGCATTTGTGGCTAATACCAGTAGTTCAAGGAAAGATGTGAACAAGGATGATAAGAGTGGCTTGATGAAGAGAACTCAGGGTGATAGCGAAAGAAATGCACCAGATGCGGTCGATCCGGGCATGTGGCTCGTGAGTGCTTTGCTAACAACACATTGGATGGAGTCAAGCTGGAAGGATGCTTTAAATGCGGAGAACAGGGACACTTCAAGCGGAACTGTCCTAAGATGAAAGGTCAGAATGCCAGAGGAAGAGCATTTGACCTGAATGCTGGGAAAGCTCGTGATGATCCTGCAGTTGTTACTGATACGTTCTTAATCAATAACCACTATGCTTTCATGTTATTTGATACTGGAGCTGACTTGAGTTTTGTTTCGGAAAACTTTGAACCATTTATGTGTTCTCAAGCAAGTAAGCTAGATAAAAAGTACTCAATAGAATTAGCAAATGGTAAATTGATAGAAACTAGTGAAGTCATTCATGGTTGTAGTATTCGGTTGAAGAATTATAGTTTAAGTATTGGTTTGTTACCAGTGGAGCTGGGTGGTTTCGATGTAATGGTTGGGATGGACTGGCTATCCAAGAATAAAGCTGGGATTATTTGTTTGGAGAAACTAGTGCGAATACCCCGCTCTGGCGGTGAAGCAATAGTGATTCATGGAGATCGAAAGAGTTTGAAATCAAGAATCATTAGTGTTATGAAGAAGCATAATATGTTGCGCAAGGATTATCTTGCATTCTTGGTAAACATGGTGGATACGAAGATTGAAGGAAGAAAGGTTGAAGAAATTCCTGTAATTCGTGAGTATCCGAAAGTTTTCCCTGAAGACTTGCCAAGATTGCCCCCTGCTAGACAAATCGAGTTTAGTGATCACTTATACATCTTTGGCCAAGTGTTGAGTGATCACTTGTGAGGTGTGTAAATTTGTATATAGCTTAATGAAATTTTAAAAGGCATGTAATGCCCAAAATTATTTATTTTTCTTAAAAAGAGCTCTAAATAAATCATGTCGAGCAGTATTGTAAATAAAATAAAAATAAGAACAAATAAAACTTGGATTCCCGACACTCTACAACAAGACCCAAAAACTTCTTCTCTACAAATTCCATTTGGGTGATATTAAAGAGTTTTGCTTGAGGACAAGCAAAGATTTAAGTGTGGGGGTATTTGATATGCACCAAATGCAACATATAAAATGTATAAAATAAGGTATAAAATCAACCCTTTTTAGTACTAATGTTGGAAAAAGTGTGTTCAGGATTAAAAGAGCTTAAATGTACAAAAAAAACAAATTAACGACAAAAACCAACATAAATACAAAAGAAGGGAAGATACATCATACCGACCCTCCGAGCTTCACCCCAAGACCAAAAACAACGAATCAGAAGACAAGCTTGGGGTCGTGCCACCAAGGCATGGGGCCGTGTCCCGCTCAAGATTCCAGAAAGAAAAAGAAAAACAAAAGCAGACAAGATACATGAGGTCGTGTCCCATGGACATGGGAGGTGGTCAACTCCCAGATATGTAATTCTTGGATAGTATAGCAAGTAAAATGGCCACGAGGCCGTGCAAGCATCCAGATTGACACAACTTATTAAATGAAGACATAGAAGAAGGGGGCACAGGGCCGTGTAAAGCTTCTGTTTCCAACTATAAATAGGGGTGCTTGATTCAATTGTAATCCATCCCTTGGCAAACCACTTCTCTCACAGCTGCCTCCACTCCACCACCACAATACCACCATCATCCACCACATTCATCCATCATCCATCTTTAGAGTGTGTAGTAGTCTCGGGATCCAAGATTGATCATAAGATTTTTTGTTAAACAAAGGCTATGCTTGGCTAATCTCTTACATCACTTAGTGAAGACAAGTTATTTATGTATTACTTTTGATTTCCAAGCTTTGGTTAACTTTTTAATTGAGTTTGTATTTATGACTTTATAATCTAGTTTTTTTTTATATTGAAAGTGAACTTTATTGTATCATCTCTTCATATTTTTTTGAACCACTCATTCGTGTCTTTACGGTCTATATAAAGCGCGTTAACTGCCTGGAAGGGGGTTAGAATGGTGGTTTGGGTAAAGTTCTTGCCTCGTTCAGTGTATAGATCCTACGAGGACTTGATTCAAGCTTATTAGAACTTCCTTTGAGGCAGATAACATCAAACTGGGGGAAGTAAGAATGGTTTGAATCGCTTATAAATAAACTACTATTAATACTTTAAACCGGCCTTGTGGGATTGTATCCCTGCTGACTCAAACCAATATGGCCGAGGGTAGCGTTGCCTCCAAAATAGGGACTTGCCACATTTTGCATTAATAACTTACTTAATTATCTTTCAATATTACAGCCTTGCGGGACTGTATCCCTACTAACTCAGACCAATATGGCTGGGGGTAGCATTGCCTCCAAAAGAGGGCATGCCACTATAACTATGATAATCTTTTAAAACACCCTAAGTGTGGAAATCATCAAAGGATACATAAAAGATGAGTCGGAACCAAGTGATTCTATCTTGTCTATTTGTTTCTTTTATTTATTTATTGTCTTCCTTTATTTTACTTATTAAAAATATTTTCTCAAAATTTGGTTAGATTAGACGTTGACGATATTCCGGTATTAAAAGCTCTTGTGTCCTTGGACATCCTCGGTATCTTACCATCACTATAATATGCCAATGATGGGTGCACTTTGTCGCAACCCCCGCCCCCTATCTGTCCCGGGAACGGGGAGCCCAAGACTCAGTTTTGGTGGTATCGGTGTTTATCAATTTGGCAGCGGAAATTTCATCAGGACCGTAGTTAGGAAATATTTTATCAGAGTAAAACACCACATTTTATATAAATAAATATATTGGGATAAAACCCAATTTTTCATTACAAACTGATTTATAGGGATAAATCCCATTTTATTGAAATAAAACATCTTCTTTTATTTAGGTAACTTTTATAGCCACTTTTCCAAGCCTTCAGTGTTGTCCAGCTGGCTTTCACATTTTGTTACCTGAAATGCGTTTAAAAACATTTTGTTAGTGGGAAATACTGGTGAGTGAATCCCAGTTTAATCAAGAAGATTTTTATCTTTTAACAGTATTGAGAGCGATTACAATGTTTACATCTACACAATTACTCATTCAGTATTGTCAATCCTGACTGGTGGGTCATATTACCCACTTGGCTAACTCTTTGTCCAATGGTAACGTGTTCCAGATTTTGTATACAAAACCCCAATATACCGGCAGTAATTGAAGAATTACAAAGACTCAATCACTGCTAATTATAATTTAAAATAAATAAAGGTTTTGTAAAAACAGTTTACAAAAAGGATTACAAAAAGGAGATTACTCACATTGCTGTCTTAGGGTTTTCCTTAAGAATTTCCTGGTGATTATCTATAATTTACACAAATGCACACGCGTTAGCATAATAACCCAATATTTACATTAGTAATACCCTCCCCGAGACGGTATTCCAACGACTACGTCGGGCAGAACCTCGACAGCCGTTACGGAACCCTGGATCAATCAGGCAGCGTATCTAATACGTAATCGGGGTTATGATACTTACAATGAGGCAGAGCTTCGTTATTTAGGGGGGTATTATGCCCAGAAATTACTTTAACTACTCAAAAATTTGAGAGAGAGAAAAGAGAAATGAGCGAGTTGAGACTGAAGTTGAATGCCTCTATATATAGTGCCTATTCGACTTCCGTCGCGCCCCGCGTAAACCTCCTCCAGGGCCTTCGCGGCCCACGAGGGTGGCTAGGGTAGGCCCCAGCTGGTCCGACTCACACCTTAGCTTCGACACGACTGGGACACGTGGCGGCCTCGGGGCTTGCCTGGTTTCTAGGTTGTCGCGGCCCGCGACAGAGGTAGTCAAGGGCTACGCGCCCCGCGACAACCCATAAAATTTTGTTTTTATTTAATTTTAATAAAAATAGAGGTATTTGGGGCCCGTTTTTGCATACGGGGTGTATTTTAGGACATATAGGGATGTTTTAAATATTTTAGGGGTGTCAAAAATTATTTAGGAGGGTTGTTATATCCTCCCCACCTTGTTTTAGAGCTTGTCCTCGAGATCTACTGGAATAGATGCGGGTATTTCCTTTGCATTTCTGATTCAAGCTCCCATGTGTATTCTGGTCCTCTTTTGGAATCCCATTTTACTTTGACCAGAACTAATCTCTTGTGCTTGAGGTTCTTAACTTTCCTGTCTTCGATCTGTATAGGCTTCTCTACAAATTTAAGTTGTTCATTTACCTCTATATCTTTAATAGGTACTACCAGTGATTCATCAACTAAGCATTTCTTGAGATTAGATACATGAAATACAACATGTATTCCTGCCATTTCCTCAGGCAGTTGTAGCTGATAGGCTACAGGTCCTATTCTTCTAATAATCTCAAAAGGTCCAACATACCTGGGGCTTAACTTCCCTCTTTTGATGAATCTTACCACTCCTTTCCAAGGAGAGACTTTTAATAATACCTTATCTCATACCTGAAATTCCAACGGCTTTCGTCTGTTATCAGTATAACTTTTTTGTCGGTCACGTGCTGCTCTCAGTCGTTCCTTAACTTGAATGATTTTATCGGTTGTTTCTTGTACTATCTCAGGTCCGGATAGTTGCTTTTCTCCAATTTCCGCCCAACAGACTAGGGTTCGACACTTTCGTCCATAAAGTGCTTCGAATGGTGCAGCATTGATACTTGTGTGATAGCTGTTATTGTAAGAAAATTCTATTAATGATAAGTGATCGTCCCAATTACCTCCGAAATCAATTACACAAGCTCTAAGCATGTCCTCCATTGTCTGAATTGTCCTTTCGTTTTGTTCGTCCGTTTGAGGATGATAAGCTGTACTGAGATTCAACTTGGTTCCCATGGCTTTTTGGAAACTTGTCCAAAAATGAGAGGTAAAACGGCTATCTCTATCAGAAACAATTGATAAAGGAATTCCATGTAATGAAACTATTTCATTTACATACAACTTAGCTAACTGTTCCATACTGTAGGTTTCCTTCACTGGTAGAAAATGAGCTGACTTAGTTAGCATGTCTACAATCACCCAGATTGTATCATTACCTTTCCTCGTTTTGGGTAATTTGGTAACAAAATCCATTGTTATCAATTCCCATTTCCATACTGGCATTTCTAACTGCTGTAATAAACCTGAGGGTTTCTGATGTTCAGCTTTAACTTGTGAATAGGTTAAACACTTTCCAACATAAGATGCTATATCTTTTTTCATTCCTATCCACCAGAAAATTTTTCTTAAGTCTTGATACATCTTATCACTTCCAGGATGCATCGTATACTTAGATTTATGGGCTTCTTCTAATATATGATGGCGTAGGTGTTAGGGCTCATTTTCTTAACATACGTATCCTGACCAATATCCTGCCTTTGTTTGTTTATTTGTGACAAGGATGCTGGAAGAGGATATTGCTAACATCTTGGGCGATATCCTGAGGCTTATTGAATTAACCACGTGCAGGTTAAAGGCTGAGACTTACTAACGGTCAAGAGGACTTCTTCTCCTCAAGACTCGGACGAATTTGTTGAGGGAGAGACGTTGAGCCCGAAAGACCAGGTCTACAACGTTCGAAGAAGGAATATTCGGTGGATCCCGCAAGTTTAGGGTAGTTTGTTATTTTATCTTTACTATAAATAGATGGGGGCGGATCAGCTTAGAACACACAATTTTTCACTAACACTCTCATACACTTTCACTCTCTAGCTCATCGCAAACACTACACTTGTATTCAAGTTTCGTTGTAACACTTAGTCAATCCGTACCACATCCTGCACTGTATCCTGATTTTTGAAGCAATAGAAGAACTAGGCAGCTGCGATTGTCAGCTCCCGAGGTTTTATGCCGGCGATCTAGATTGATCAAGTGCTTTCCTCGTACATCTCGTGTCGTTTACTTTACTTTTGCTCATTGTTTGATCATAGATACAGCTCAATATCCTGAGCCGTATCCTGAATACTGATTTTCTAAACAACTTAACAAGCACATTTTTAATTTACTTTCTAGCACACTACCTCACTTTACTAATTTGATCACTAAATTGCTTCGGTAATTTTTGACCAAAACAATTTGGCGCCCACCGTGGGGCAAGTGGTGCTCTATTTACTAAAAAATTTTGTCAAATCGCTAATCGGTTTTCTATTTTCAAAACTTTTTGCCACATTGTCCATAATGGCCTCAAGATCAAACATGAGTTCCTCTACTGTGTCTGCTATGACTTCTGCTACTACCGGTTCGGTGCTTCCACCACCTCCTCCAAGGATGCCAGCCTCTACACAATCTCAAGATGTTATCCCTACTCGGAGTGTCCAGGGATCTGCTCCCGTTTTAGCTTCTAATGATGAAATTTTAACCTTATTTGGAAGTGTGCAGGAACAAATGAGGCAGCAACAGGAAACAAACCAGATGCTTTTAAGGGAAATACAACTCCTGAAGTCTGGCTCGAGCAGATCTGCTGAGGATATTGTCACTCCATTACATCCCAGAACGTTGAACTTCAGTTCAGCTGTGTATACTAAGGATAACAGGGGGAATATTGTGCCCAGTCTTCCTCAGAATCATACTCCTGAAATACCCTCCTCGGTCAGGATGTCAACCATGAGGAGCTCAGGATATGCTTCAGGATATGGGCAAAATCCTCCAACGGGTAACGTGTCGAATAATAATAATACTCATGCTACTAACAGTGGTGGATCTTTGCAGGATACAGGTGTAACATCAGCACTTACCAGGGAACTTCAGAAGTTGAAGGACATGATATCTAGTGTACCTGGGGTGGTCCAGCCGATCCCGGAAGTGTCTCAAGACAGCCACAAGATATCTCGTTTTGCATATCCTATCTGTGATGCTGAGATCCCAAAGAGATTCCAAACCCCCAACATGAAGCTTTATGATGGGACTACGGATCCTGAGGAGCATATTGCTCAGTATAGGGAAAGAATGGAGATTAACCCTATCCCTCCGGAGCTCAAGGAAGCGTGCTTGTGCAAGGGATTTGGTTCTACTCTAACAGGATCAGCCTTAAAATGGCTGTTAAACGTTCCTCCTCACTCAATTACTTCATTTGCTCATTTGGTTAATTTATTTAACAGTCAATTTTCTTGTAGTCGGAGTTTTGAGAAACTAACCAGTGATCTTTACAGGATAACTCAAGGGCCTCAGGAATCCTTGAGGGATTATGTGAACAAATTCAGTCGAGAATCCTTGGATATCCCACATCTTGATGTTGCAACAGCTGTGCAAGCTTTTAAGATGGGATTACAAAAGGATTCTCAGTTTTATCAGGATCTTGTAATGAATCCCTGCAGGAATCTCGACGAAGCTCGTAACAGGGCTTTGAGATATATCCGTCTGGAAGATGACAGGAAGATGCAAGAAAGGATGAACTCATCCAACACTTATGAGTCAACTAATAGGAAGTCAGAATCCTCGTTCAAGTCGTATCGGCCTAAGCCGTATAGTAGAAATGAAAACAAAAGAGTGAATGCTGTCGAAGATGAGGATCCTGAAGAGTATCCTGAGTTGTCCGAATATTGCTTTTCTGTTAATATTCCTGAATTGATGTATGCTATGCAGGGTCTAGGAGACAAGGCTAGGTGGCCTCGAAAGAATCAACAAAAGGCTGACTGGAAAGATAAGTCAAAATGGTGTGCTTTCCACGAAGATTTCGGACATGTGACTGAGGATTGCATTGCTCTAAGAAAAGAAATAAGCTATCTTCTAAGCAAGGGATATTTGAAAGATCTCTTAGGAAGAAAGAAGAATAAGGGTCAGGATACTGAGAAGGATCCTGAGCGAGCAGCATCACCTCCCGCGGATGCCAAGATAATCAACTTCATTTCGGGAGGATCCGACATTTGTGGAACTTCGTATTCGGCAGCAAAGAGACATGCAAAGGAAGCCAAGGCCGAAAGGGGAGACAAACCTGTCAGGATGACTACCCTCACAACTGACAAAGTGATCACTTTTGATGCTGATGACAGGGATACTGTCCAAGATCCTCACCATGATGCTCTGGTAATAACGTTATATGTGGCTAACCATTTTGTACGCAGGATACTGGTTGATAATGGCAGCCCTGTTAACATAATCCAACTAGAAACTCTGAAGAGAATGAATGTATCTCCAATGGATATCACTTCAAAGTCTACCGTGCTTGTTGGATTCAGTGGAGAGGCTAGAAACACAGTGGGAGAGATAAAGTTGCCAGTATACGTTGAAGGAGTCAACTCGATACAACGTTTCTGTGTGATGGATTCTCTATCCTGCTATAACATCATACTGGGAAGACCGTGGATTCACGATATGAAGGCCGTGCCATCAACATATCACCAATGCATCAAGATACCTACCCCTTGGGGAGTGGTCAAAGTTGATAGTGATCAGCAGGAGGCGAAAGAATGCTACTCATCCTCGATGAAATCCTCAACCAAACCTAGTGCAGCATAGCAATTAAAGACGCGGGCCCAGGATATCGTGGAGGATCCGGAGCAGGATGTGAAGAAAATTATCCTGGACCAGGATAATCCTGATATTTCGGTGCTCGTAGGGACCAATATCCCTCAGGATATTGAAGAACAATTAATTAACTTTTTGAAATGCAGGATGTCTACGTTTGCATGGAAGCATAAGGATATGACAGGCATATCCAAAGATATTATCATTCACAAGCTTGGAATTGATAAATCATTCAAGCCTGTGCAGCAAAAAAGAAGGAAGTTTGCTACTGAGCGGAACACAATTATCCAGGAGGAAGTTGAGAGATTATTAAAATCCAGAATGATCAGGGAGGTTAAGTTCCCAAGGTGGCTAGCAAACGTGGTTGTAGTACAGAAGAAAAATGGGAAATGGAGAGTTTGTGTGGACTACACAGACTTGAACAAAGCTTGTCCTAAAGATCCATTTCCTCTTCCCCACATTGATGCAATGGTAGATGCCACTGCCGGGCATGAAATGCTGACCTTCATGGACGCATCTTCAGGATTTCAACAGATCCAAATGGAACCTTCTGACCAGGAGGATACTGCCTTCATGACACCAACAGGTATTTATTGTTATACAGCTATGCCTTTTGGTTTGAAAAATGCAGGTGCAACATACCAAAGATTGGTAAACATGATGTTCAAAGACAAACTGGGGGACACCATGGAGGTATATATCGATGATATGGTGGTGAAATCTAAAAAGGCTGAGGATCACCTCCAGGATATCAAGGGAGCATTTGATATCCTGGATCAATACAACATGAAGCTGAATCCTGCTAAATGCCATTTCGGAGTGGGGGCAGGAAAGTTTCTTGGATATATGGTGACAAAGAGGGGGATAGAAGCGAGCCCAGAGCAGATCAAAGCTATCCTGGATATAAAATCACCCTCAAACATGAAGGACGTACAAAGATTAACAGGCCGAGTAGCAGCTTTAAACAGGTTTATCTCGAGATCCTCAGAGAAATGTAAAGATTTTTATGATATCCTGAAGAAGAACAAAAAATTCGAATGGGGTGAGAAGCATGAAGTGGCCCTACAAGATTTGAAGCGATATCTCTCAACCGCACCTCTATTAATGAAGCCTGAAAATGGTGAACCACTATCCCTGTACCTTGCTGTATCAGGGAATGCTGTAAGTGCCGTTCTTATAAAAGACCATGAAGGTCAGCAATATCCTGTTTATTATGTTAGTAAAAGTTTGCTAGATGTTGAAACTAGGTATTCTCATTTAGAAAAATTGATACTAGCATTAGTCATGGCATCAACGAAACTTAGGCATTATTTCGAGACACATAGGATACATGTTAAAACAAATTATCCTGTCAAAAATGTGCTTAGGAAACCAGAGATGTCAGGCAGGATGGCCAAGTGGTCAGTAAAGTTGAGTGCTTATGATTTAGTATATGAACCTAGAAATGCCATAAAATCTCAGGCTTTAGCTGACTTTGTGGCTGACTTTAGTAGTGACATTCAGGACGAGGTAGACCTAGAAGTTCAACAGTTAGGAGAATCCTCAGGATCCTGGACATTATATACTGACGGTGCATCTAATGTAAGAGGAGTAGGATTAGGAATACTACTAAAATCGCCACAGGGGGACATATTACCCCAGACTATTAGGTGTGAATTTCCTGCTACTAATAATGAAGCAGAGTATGAGGCTTTAATTGCAGGATTAGAGTTGGCTAAGAGCATGAGTATCAAAAATTTGCAAGTATATGTTGACTCTTTGTTAATTACTAACCATTTTAATGGATCCTATGCAGTTAAGGGTGAGAAATTAATCGAATATCTCGATATTCTCAAAAAATTAGCAGGATATTTCGATGTTTTTATACTTGAACAGGTACCAAGGGAGGATAATGCTGAAGCGGATGCCTTAGCAAATTTGGGATCATCGATCAAGATACCTGAAGGGACGCAAATACCAATATTACATGTCATATATCCTGCAACGAATCCTCAGGATAAAGAAGTAGCTGGTATTCAGGATCCTGGAGTAGAACATCCTGAAGAGGATCCTAAATCCTGGACGGCTCCAATCATGAGATATCTCAAAGAAGGACACATCCTTGGAAATGAAAATCCTAAGGCATTTAGGATGAAGGTATCACGATTCACTATTATAAATAATATTTTATACAAGAAATCTCTTGCAGGACCGTATTTGAGGTGCTTGGAGGATCCTGAAGCCAAGGAAGTACTTCAGGATATACATGAAGGGGATTGTGGTAACCATGCTGGGGGCAGGTCGTTATTCTCAAAAGTATTAAGGACAGGATATTATTGGCCAACGATGAGAAAAGATGCCGCATAATATGTTCGAAGATGTGACGCATGTCAAAGACATAGTAACATACTGCATCAGCCGGCTGAACCATTATATCCTATTGTTTCCCCTTGGCCATTTATGAAGTGGGGTATGGACATAGTGGGAAAGCTACCAAAAGCTCCGGGAGGAAAAGTCTTTATGCTAGCAATGACGGATTATTTCTCTAAGTGGGTTGAAGCAGAAGCATTTGTTCAAGTTAGAGACCAAGAAGTAGTATCCTTCATCAAGAGAAATATCCTGACCAGATTCGGAGTACCAGCCGAGATAATCTGTGACAATGGTTCTCAGTTTATAAGTATGAGGACTACTGACTTTTGCAAGAGTTGGGGAATCAAAATGATTACATCTACTCCGGTACATCCTTAAGCAAATGGACAAGCAGAATCCTCAAACAAGATAATTGTCAATAACTTAAAGAAAAGGCTTGGAGCCAAAAAAGGAAGATGGGCAGAAGAATTACCCTTTGTTTTATGGGCTGATAGGACAACGGTAAAGAATGCAACAGGCCAAACCCCATTTTCGTTGGTATTTGGAGCAGAAGCAATGATTCCAACGGAAATGACAATACCTACTGCAAGATCTACCTTAAGTGATCCTGAGCAGAATCCTGAAGCCTTGAGTCAGGATTTAGACACTATAGATGAAAAGAGAAATGCGGCAAGACTAAGGATGGCAGCATATCAACAGAGAATATCCAGGGCATATAACAAGAATATTAGAACCAGAAGATTTAAGGTTGGAGATTGGGTGTTAAGAAAGGCTTTTCAGAATACTACTAATCCTGCCGATGGCAAGTTAGCTCCAAAATGGGAAGGACCATATGAAGTTGAATCAGAAGCAGGGAAAGGAGCATACAGACTCAAGAATATGGAGGGGGATATGCTACCGAGATCTTGGAATGCTATACACCTTAAGCTCTATTTCAAGTGAGTTTAGAATTCAATTTCTAACTCAGAATGGTATGAATTCTATCTTTTTTAAATATGTTTTGGTTTAATTTATTCTTTGAAACTCAATACTGACTTAAGCATCGGAGGGGTGTTAGCCAAGCTAACACCCACCTTAGTTTACAATTGTTTTGCAAGATATGTTTCAGGATATAGCTCCAGGATATGTACTCAGGATAACTCGGAAGATTAGAGGATTGGCCCCCTCTCTCACGTTTAAGGGATACTGATCCCTTCACAGGTTTAAAGGTATTCACCTTTCTTCCGAATTGGGTTTAAACACCCCGCCTGGAGCGCAAGTTATTCAGGGATAGTTCAAGGTGGCGGGACCAGTCCATGTAAAAGTGGCTGACAATTTCGTTACTGTTGGCTATATCCTGAATCCTAAAGGTATATGAGGATTGATCACCCTCTCTCACGAAAGGGTATTTTCATACTCTCTAAGGTTTAAAGGTTTTCACCTTTCTAAGTCTTGGAGTTTATACACTCCCGCCTGTAGCGCATGAAAATTTGGGATTTTCCCCAGGATACAAGGGATTTATCTCCAGTACATCCTTGGGTTTTGCCCTTGGGACGTAAAAAATTGCCTATGGAAACTGACATTCAGAAGATTTCTAAAGTATTTGAAGACATTGTACACAGGGGACATTCCCACCAAGGTGGTGGTGTAAAACTAAAAGGATGAGGTTTGGAACTAATGCACTAAGTACCTTGCACAGGGGACATCTTCATTGGAAGAGTTGCAAAGGGATTGAAGTTTGGTAATAGGTTTATACCCTATTTCTGGTATGATCTTTCCTTTGTAAGCCTCATTTAAGTTTTTAGTGACATTATGTTAAGTATCCTGATATATATCCTCAAAGTCCTTTTAAGGATATTTGATTAGGGTGTTTGAAACTAGTATTAGTTTGGAACTTTGATCATTTAATATTATCAAAACTTGGTTTTGAAAAAGATAGAGTGTTTTTCACTTTCTAAAGAAATTTCTACAAAGTTGAAGGAACGTTTGGAAATTCTATCTAATAAAAGGCTTTTGCAGTATATCGCTGAGCATACTGATCAGCAGTGTTGTAAAAGTCGGATTACTCGCCCGAGTACTCGGCGAGTACTCGGTCCTCGGACCCCCTCCGAGGCGACTTCCTCCTAGGCGGTCTCAATTAGTCGGCCTCGGGAGTACTCGGTGCCTAGTCGGCCTAGTCGGCGCCTAGTCGGACGTAGTCGGCCTAGTCGGTCTAGGCGGTCAACGTGGTTTGTTGACTTTTAATCGGTCAAACTCGGTCAAAATCGGCCTACTCGGCCTTGTACTCGGACTACTCGGCCTTGTACTCAGACTAGTCGGACTTGTATTCAGAATATTTGAACTTTAAACATGTTTCATTTTAAATTATACTCAGTTGACACGAATTATGCTTATTTTAACACATAAATAATATATAACAATTAATTTTCTTTATATTTACCATGTCCGCGTACTCCCCGAGTACTCTCCGAGTACTCCGATTACTCCCAACTCCCCAGTCGGCCGACTAGGGACCGCCTAGCGACTTTTACAACACTGCTGATCAGGATATTTTATAAGATAACAATACAAAATCTTTACAAAGCTAAGAGTCACACCAAGTAATGCAAGGTAACAGAAAATAACTCAAAAGATAGTTATATTATTAACAAGTCAAAAGTTGTGCTTTTGGTTTCACCTAAAACCAAGGCCCATCCGCCAAAAGCACGATCAGTTTTTACCATATTTGTGTAACGGTTGCAGGGTATATCTCAAAACAGGACCTGTCCACCTACAACCGTTATCACATTCAAAACAAGTTATACTAATTGATGACCAAGGGCTTCGTCCTAAAACCTAGGACCCATCCACCTTTGGTCATCACATTGTTCTAGTACAGGAAATGTAAATTGTTCAAAGACAGGAAAAGTAAATTGTTTATGCAACCACAACCATGAAATTAAAAAGTGGGCTCCGGCCTTGGCACGTATATCCATCATCGCCCACTCCGCTGCCTAAGGGGCAACACCCTCTTGAACAGCAACCTCCTTCCCAGCGTTTGCACCAGCATCAGCCTCAGGATTCTTCTCGGCATCACCACCAGCATTGGCCGCTTCCTCTGCCGCCTTAGAAGGGTCTTCACCAGTATGTTTTGCAGGATGAGCAACGGGATGACCTCCGAGGCCCTGTAGTTTCTCCTCCCAAGCCTTTACAATCCAGGAGGGGCATTCAAAACCCAGATCCATGGCCTCATAAGCCATCCTTATCCTGGCTTGGAGAAGAGAGACGACCACAGAAGCTTTTAGGCTATCCCGGTATGAGCTCATATTCTGCTGATATTGAAGAAGAGCGGCATCTAGTTTGGCTTGAGCATCCTCATTGGCTTTGTGAAGAGTAGCCTGGTGATCCCGGATCATTGCCTTGTATTTGTCTTCGTAATGTTGGGATTTAGCAGCTGCAATGGTTCCTTGGTCGGCTATGGTGGCCTCAGCTTTCTCCAGCTTGATCTCCAACATCTTGTTAAGCCCGCAAGCGTCTTCATACAAGTGCATAAGGCGATCCAGACCCTATCAATAAAGACACAGGTATTGATGTAAAAAAATAAGCAGGATAAGGGCTAACATACTCGTGCAGGGTATCGAAGAGAAAATTCTACCTGTTTGAGGAATGAGATGGCTTCATTGAACCCATGATTCTCGAGAGAGAATGTTTCGGAAACAGATGGGGAGTCCGTCTCCTTTCTCTTCCGAGAGCTGGATGCCCGGGTCCTGGATGCCGGAGGGCCTTTGGGAGCAGAAACAGTCTTCGAGGAGGTAGGCTTTGGTGTAGCAGACGGCTTTGGCTTGGATTCTTGTTTGATGGGTTCAAGGCTGGAGTAGCAATCCAACTCATCAAGTTCAAAACCTTCAAGGTTGACGACTGGTACTACACAAGGGAAGATGTTCTTAAATTTATTATACTGTTGAAAAATAATTTATATGTTGAGAATGGGCTTACCAGACATTTCTGAGCTTGATTTCTGGCTTGAATCGGTAAGAGACAGGGAGAAAGTTCTTTCCCTAGCAGGAAGACGGTATATTTCTTCGATCTTGGATTCGGATTCTGCACTAGGAGGCACTAAATCTCTGAAATTGGCTGCATAAAAACATCAGGATATAAGTCCGGGATACAGTTTGAAGATACAATTGGGGATATTTCTAAAACCCTAAATCCTACCCTTGGTTAACCATTTAACCGGTAGATCAAAACCCTTATCAATAGAGTCTCTTTTTACGAAAAAGAATTTTCGTCGCCATCGATCCTCGTTCTTGGTGGCTTTAAGAACCAGGGGGTTCTTAGAGGTAGAAAACAGAAGATAACGATGGTTGCCGTGGGATCTCAACCAGTATGCTATAGGAAGGTCCTCAGCAAGTAGGTTAGGAAAATGACGAGATTTGATTTGATCCAGCACTATTAAAACTCGCCAAACCATTGGCATAACCTGGGCGTAACTAAGGCCGGTGAGGTCGAAAAAGCTAGAAATAAAGGGTGGAAACGGGTACCGGAGTCCAAGAGAGAAGGGGTAGGCGAAGAAACAAACCCACTCATCAGATATTGCATCTGATCGGGCTTCCCGATCAAAAGGGCGAAAGACTGTTCCGGTGGGAAAGGCACTGGAATCTTTAAGAGCAGCGATGTCGGCATTGTTGAAGCTGCAGATCTCCTTTGCTGGATCAACAATGAAGTTCTGGCTTACGAGGTTTGAGGCTGGTCGGTCCGATCGGGATTTCGTTCGTGGTGCCATAAAAAGTATCGAGCAAACTAAAGGCGATTCAAGAAAGAAGGATAGCAAGAGAAATACCTGATGTCCGCTTGAAGATAAGGATAACTGTAATAAGGAGTCCCTCGGTTAATATAGGATGAATATAGGGGGGTAAAGAGTAAATAATGCTTTGGAAGTTGCACCGCTGTCATTTCAAGGGTCTAGTCGTATTAATTACCTTAAGTTATGAGGTGAAACTTTTGAAATATATCCGTTGGATTGGTATCCCAACTGATATATTTGGGGACAATTGTTAGGGCTCATTTTCTTAACATACGTATCCTGACCAATATCCTGCCTTTGTTTGTTTATTTGTGACCAGGATGCTGGAAGAGGATATTGCTAACATCTTGGGCGATATCCCGAGGCTTATTGAATTAACCACGTGCAGGTTAAAGGCTGAGACTTGCTAACGGTCAAGAGGACTTCTTCTCCTCAAGACTCGGACGAATTTGTTGAGGGAGAGACGTTGAGCCCGAAAGACCAGGTCTACAACGTTCGAAGAAGGAATATTCGGTGGATCCCGCAAGTTTAGGGTAGTTTGTTATTTTATCTTTACTATAAATAGATGGGGGCGGATCAGCTTAGAACACACAATTTTTCACTACCACTCTCGTACACTTTCACTCTCTAGCTCATCGCAAACACTACACTTGTATTCAAGTTTCGTTGTAACACTTAGTCGATCCATACCACATCCTGCACTATATCCTGATTTTTGAAGCAATAGAAGAACTAGGCAGCTGCGATTGTCAGCTCCCGAGGTTTTATGCCGGCGATCTAGATTGATCAAGGGCTTTCCTCGTACATCTCGTGTCGTTTACTTTACTTTTGCTCATTGTTTGATCATAGATACAGCTCAATATCCTGAGCCGTATCCTGAATACTGATTTTCTAAACAACTTAACAAGCACATTTTTAATTTACTTTCTAGCACACTACCTCACTTTACTAATTTGATCACTAAATTGCTTCGGTAATTTTTGACCAAAACAGTAGGTTTCCTAATTTAGGTATCCACATTCTTTTCTTATGGAATCTCCAAATTCCATATGTTCCTTGTTCTAATTCCTTAATCATTCCTTTCAATTTTTCAGTATCATCCTTGGTTACTGATTCTTGTGCTTTTCTAATCTGTTCATGTAAATCTACCTGCAGGTTTAACTTAAGAGAACGCATTCTTTTTGGATTTTCATGATACTTTCGACTTAAAACATCAGCTACTATGTTTGCCTTTCCTGCATGGTACTGGATATTGCAATCATAATCACTAAGTATCTCCATCCAGCGTCTTTGCCTCATATTCAACTCTTTTTTCCCGAAGACATACCTTAAACTTTTATGGTCGGTGAAAATGGTAAACTTACTACCGTAAAGGTAATGTCTCCAAATCTTAAGGGCAAAAATTATTGCTCCTAATTCTAAATCATGGGTTGAATAATTTTCTTCATGATCCTTAAGTTGTCTAGATGCATAGGCTATAACCGTTTGACGTTGCATTATGTAACACCTCAAAAATTCGTGTTCAATAAAATAACGACACGTGTCATGTAAGACAAAAAGTGTTATAAACCCGGATCTAGTTAAAGATGTATGGCAGGATTTAAAAGTGTCGTCATGTTAATTCATACCTCTGAACGACCTCCTTATGAATCCCAAGACCCTAATGTATATTATAAACATCTGTTATACTCAAACCCGGTAAATACTAACAATAATTGACTCTTATTTGCAAAAGTGGAATCCTACGAAGAAATGCACGACAAACCTTCGTTCATGGCTTTTCGTTAAAGTCCAAGACAATTGTACATCATTAAAGGTGATCTAAACTATACAAGGCATGTTCATGAGGCCCCATTCTGAAAAATAGAAGCCCAAAATTCGTAATAACCATGTTACCTGTTCGAAGCTTGAAAGGGCAAGAGTTTTTGTCCTCTGGAAAAGGCTTACGGACCGTCCTCAAGCCTTACGGTCCGTAAGGCATGCACAGCGACTAGAAGTTGACAGTTGGCTGTTATAAGCGTGGTAACCGACTTAGTTAGATTTTTTTCACTTCTTGGGCGACCCCTACATGGTTTTAGACCCTAGGAGCACTTGTTATTGATCTGGATCACCCCTTAGACTTAGTTGTCATCATCATAATGGATCAAGAACACTATAAAAAGCCCCTCATGTTGCAACATTTGATCACACCTTCCATCTGCATTCTTGAAGACTTCTGGAGCTCCAAAGCAAACCCAAGTCATCCCTAGTCATGCATAGGACTTTGGTAAGTACCCTTGACCTTCCTTAATTGAGTTTTTACTTAGTTTTAGCTTAAAAGTCAAACCGTCGTAATTACCATTTGACTTAGCGATTAATCATTAATGGTCCAGTGATTAGTCGAATTGAAGGTAGTTATAAGTTGGTAATTATGTGGGCATTGAACCCTTAAAAGGGCACCCTCTGATTCCCGCTCTAACTAGACCATTTGTCGGGTCAAAGTTGATTAGAAAAAGTCAACAGAATGCTAATCTTCGAATTAACGCATAATTAACAATGCAGAAGGCATGTAACCTATTTTATCACTCATATAACTTAGTAATAAATGTAAGAACATGTCTAAACATGTTCGACCTGACAATTTTCTGTTTAGACCCGGTTCGGAACCGAAAGTCGCAAAACTTTGACTTTTGCTTTGACTTCAGATCTGACCCGATTTAGCATGATTTAGAAATGCCTTAGAGCTTCATTAGGACTAAGTTACATGTTGGAATAATCCTCTATGTTTGGTTCGTTGTTTGCTCGATTCGTTTACACGTTTCCGTTAAATGACTAATGTTGACCAATATGCCCTTTTGACCATAAAACGAGAATTTTGGAAATATGAAAGGACAATAATCTTTGTTACTGATTTATAAACATGTCCCTAAATTTTCACATCAGTTGGAGGTCTAGATTAGGAGTTATGCTCATTAGCGTAATTAGAACGCCTTTTAGTAATTAAACGGCGTCATTAGCATAAAGCCTATCTAAACCCAATTTTTGACACCAAACCTTTTACCCACTGATGTAATATAACATTTTGGGATTTTTAAAGATTTTTAATTATTTTTAACCTGCTCGTAACCTAAGGTTATGGCATTAATTCGGTAAATACCGATTTTACCCTTTTTGTTCATAAAATGAGTTCTACATAATATTTTGACACCAATCCAATTGCTACTGATTTTATTTAATAAATGAAGTATTTTGAACTTTATAACCTGTTCAGAAAACTCAGATTTCCTGTATAACCCGGAAATCACTTAAAATGGCTTTTTAAGTGTATTAAACACATAGTTTATGTTTAAAACCATTTTTATCATATAAGACTTATCACCACTGATGTGACCTGATAAAATGACCAAAATCTCAGAATTTTAATTAATCTCTTTTATAATCTTTAAAATGACCAAAATAACCCTACGGGGCTTAAATTGAGATTAAACTCGTTTTGGGCATAACGGAAGATATCCTACTGATATCACAACCTATTTAAGGCATATTAACTTAGGAAACCTGTAAATGACTCTTATGGTTACCCGTTACGCCTCTTGCGCGTTCGGTTCGGTTTATGTAACTAGTTTGCATAAATTAGCCGAAACGGGTCAAACCTTATCGTTTTTATCTCAAAATCCAGAATGTGGTTAGATTACCCATATTATATAGGTCTTCAAACTTTTTGGGTCTAAATCACATTCTATTCCGGTCTTCGCTTAATCACGCGTTCGAACCGTATCTTTCTTTAAAACTAACCGGTCTAAGTTTAGGCTTAATTAAAGACCCGTTAGGATTCTAATAGGTTATTATAAACCTTCGTTCCAGAATAGGAGACCCGGTAAAACCTACACGCACTTGCTTATTGTGATTATTACTTTGCAAAGGTAAATACTTTTAACTTATTTTCCTTTATACGGGCTTGGGGTACGGTATATAAAATACCGCTTGGTCGGGCATTCGACCTTAATCGTTTGGTGGTTAAGTATTATCGAGATGACCCGTTTAAAAATTTGTTTTGTTTGCTTAACGCCTTTGGGGGGTTAATGACCATGTCCCGGATATCCTTGTCATCATTTTACGAAATGGCCACGACCTAAGTGCGGAGTGTAGGCGTACACTTGTCAGTGCATAAATAAATAATGTGGTGTGTCTATTGATCTTTAACCCGGCACGAACCGGGCTACTGAACGCATAAGGAACATGTAATTCTTTTACGAGTATTATATTCAAATAATTTATCCCAAGTTATAAAAAGTTTGTGCCACGTGCATTCAAATCAATTTTATTAAACCTTTTCTAAATGAGTCAGTTAATTGTATTTACCAGTGTAAACTGACGTATTTTCCCAAAAAGATTAAAGTGCAGGTACTACACGAACTAGGCTGGCTTTCTCCTAGCGTCCACAATAAGTCTCGCGAGCTTGGATGTCAACACTGTTGAACAATTTTTCCTATTTATTTTTGATCCACCTGTGGATTATTTTCAACTGTTGTGATACTTGATATTACAATTATATTCGGTTGAAATATATCTATCTTTTGCTTCCGCTGTGCATATTAAATATTGTGTTGTTTGACTGTAATGTTACCAACCACGTCACGATACTCCCCACCGTGCCCACCGGTAATAAGTGGAAATATCGGGGTGTGACACATTAACACACATCCATAGCCTAATTTAGAAGCGTCACAATAGACTATAAAGTCTTCAGTTCCTTCTGGTAACGCTAGTATGGGTGCGTTAGTTAATATTTGCTTAAGAATTCTAAAGGCTTCTTCTTGTTTTGGTCCCCATTCAAACTTAACAGATTTACAGGTTAGCTTAGTTAAGGGAATGACTATTCTATAAAAATTTCGAATAAATCTTCTATAATAACCGGCCAATCCTAAGAAACTTCTAACCTCGGTTGGAGACTCATGGGTTTTCCATTTGGTAATCGCCTCGATCTTGGTGGGAGTTTAGTTAATGGTTGATTGAGAAATTTGCAAAATGAAGTATTAATAAAACTTTGGTTCGCACCAGAGTCAAATAATACTTTAGCAAAAACATCATTAACTAAAAACGTACCGGCTATCACGTCTGGAATCATCTTAGCTTCATCTGCAGTAAAAAAAAATGCTCTAGCATTTTTAGTGTTCTTGGTGTTCGTAGCTGGAGCTAGTTTTGGACAGTTTGGCTTGATGTAGCCTTGTTCTCCACAGTTGTAACATATCCTGTTGTTAGGTTTCTTCCTGCAGTCTTCTTCCTTGTGTCCGGATATTTTGCAGTAGTTGCAATATATGGAGCATCTTCCAGAATGCTTCCTTTTGCAATACTTGCAATAAGGTGCAGAGGTAGTACCTACATTTTTCCCACAGTTGGAATTTCCAGAGCGAAATTCTTAGGTAAGTTTTTGAGCTAAGGTTCTCCTCTGATCTTCTTCTCGTGTACGTACTAATTCATCAGTCAATGTGTTTGCTAGTTCTACAACTTCTTCTATGGTTTGAGGTCTAGCTGCCTTGACTACATGCCTTATTTCACTGATTAATCCCCAGATATAGCAGGAGATTAATATTGGTTCGGGTGATGCAAGGGTTGGCACTATTCTAGCATATTCAAAGAATAACGTAGTGTATCCCTTACTATCTACTCAAGTCATCCTAAGGTTTAGGAACTTATTTGCTATCTGTTCTTTTTCATTGGGAGGGCAGAATTTCCTTTCTACCATGTTTTTAAATTCCTCCCATTCCATATTGTAAACCCTATCACTTCCCCTAGACTGGAGGATAGTGTTGCACCATTATAAGGCTGAGTTCTTAAACAGATTGGAAGTAAACATTATCCTATCCTCTTCCACACACTTGCTTATTTTTAAGACAGCCTCTGCAACGGCCCCTTCATTTCCCAAGAATTCCATTGGTTTACAAGACCAGAATTCTTTATAAGAACAACCATAAGACATGGTTCTTCTTCTTTTGGGAATGGGCGCTTGAAGTATGGGTCCATTGTTTACGCTGTGTTCAGGTTCAGTGGGTCGTTTACTATCATGGTTACTTTTATTATCTGCTTCCTTAACCGTTTTGATAATATATGGCATCACATCTATTATCCCTTGTGCCACTATGTGTTGGATGGCACTGTTCCACTTGGTGTCCATTATTATTGTTGTTTGGGTTATCGTTATCCGGGTTATTGTTACTCTGGTTTTCCTGGTTCACTTCGTTGTCCATCTGAATTTTAAACATTTGCCACTTATTAATATCACAAGATAGTATTTAGGGCAAACAATCACACAACACACATATTGATCAAAAGCGTCGAGCATTGCGACTTACTCTTTCTTATATATTATGTGTCTAATACAAACTGGAACTGGAATCTAAAATTACAATACTAATATGCATCACTAACCACAAAGTGGTCTATACTACGATAGATATATCATCATTATATATATTATATATATTTTTTTATTATTATATTATTATTACTATAACCATTACTGATATGGGTTCATCCAGATCTCCATATTACGCTCCTCGTACTTCCAGACGAGTCGTTCTCCAACCTGCCTCATCCTCTCGCTACTTTCTAAAATCTCCTCACCGAAAGTTTGGAGCTCTTGCACATTTTCTGCACTCATTGGGGGTGCTGGTATTGGGTCTGGGTACTGTGGCATGGGTTCTTCTTGAGGATATGGATTTTCTAGGATTTCCCTAATGTATTCATCATTATCATAATAGGGATCTAGAGGGTCCAGACCTGGGTAAGCAGCTAGGTTTGGCATGGGTTCTTCTGATATTGGGTAACGTTGCTGATAATCCCTATGATCATCGAACCACAGGTCGTAGTCTGGGTCTAAGGGATTGGGTGCTGGTATTCTAAGTATCTCTTCTGAGTTAAAATCATGCATTTAGATTTGGTTTTCTGGGTTGTTTTCAATTTCCATTGGCTGAGTGGGAAACAATGGTAATGGTTGGGGTGCTATGAGTTGCTCCAGGTTTGGGTCGGCAGCTGTGGTTGCTAGGATATGAAAGTTTGCTAGACTCCTATTAAGCATATCTTGGGTTTGAGCATCTGTTTCTCTCTTAGCGGCTGCTAGAACTCGCTGTTGGTGTAACTTTTTCATCCTCTTCCTACGTTCGTGTGCTCCCCTACTGAACCATCCTCTCTTTTTAGGAGGGAATGGCTCTTCAGACTGAGCCTTGAACACGAATATCCCATCTTCATTGTCAGCTGAATACCCTGAGAGGGTAGGCTGTGAAGAGGTACCTTCGTTTTGAGGTGGGCTAGACAACTGACGATAGGCGTCGAAGGGTCCTTGGTCGCTCATACTATAAACTAACAAATAGTCAAATAACACACAACAATATAATACAGATATGCACGTATTTTCGTAATCAATTTCCTAACATATAATATTTTGGTGTCAGCAGAACACTTCTGTAGCTGAATCAGTAGCTTAGCTCTGATACCACCTTCTGTCGCAACCCCCGTCCCCTATCTGTCCCTGGAACGGGCGGCCGCGAGACTCAGTTTTGGTGGTATCGGTGTTTATCAATTTGGCAGCGGAAATTTCATCAGGACCGTAGTTAGGAAATATTTTATCAGAGTAAAACACCATATTTTATATAAATAAATATATTGGGATAAAACCCAAGTTTTCATTACAAACTGATTTATAGGGATAAATCCCATTTTATTGAAATAAAACATCTTCTTTTATTTAGGTAACTTTTATAGCCACTTTTCCAAGCCTTCAGTGCTGTCCAGCTGGCTTTCACATTTTGTTACCTGAAACGCGTTTAAAAACATTTTGTCAGTAGGAAATACTGGTGAGTAAATCCCAGTTTAATCAAGAAGATTTTTATCTTTTAACAGTATTGAGAGCGATTACAATGTTTACATCTACACAATTACTCATTCAGTATTGTCAATCCTGACTGGTAGGTCATATTACCCATTGGCTAACTCTTTGTCCAATGGTAACGTGTTCCACATTTTGTATACAAAACCCCAACATACCGGCAGTAATTGAAGAATTACAAAGACTCAATCACTGCTAATTATAATTTAAAATAAATAAAGGTTTTGGAAAAACAATTTACAAAAAGGATTACAAAAAGGAGATTACTCACATTGCTGTCTTAGGTGCTGTTTGTTTTTTAAGAGGTAAAATGTCTGCAGTCTGCGGACCACATCTGCAGACATCTGTAGCAGAAGAGGTGGACCAAATGTCTGCAGTCTGCAAGAAGAAGACTGTTTGCTTTTTAACTTCTGCATGCTTCTAAAATAAACTGATGGTGGTTTTCGGAAGGTGGTGGTGGGTGGTGGTGGTGGTGGACGATGATGGTGGTAGACGGTGGTGGTGGGTGGTGGGTGGTGGACGGTGGTGGTGGTGGAGATGGACGGTGGTGGGTGTTGGAGGACAGTGGTGGGTGGTGGAAGGCAGTGGTGGGTGGTGGACGTTGATGGGTGGTGGCCGGTGGTGGTGATGGACGGTGGGTGGTGGTGGTGATGAACGATGGTGGGTGGTGGACGGTGGTGGTGATGGATGGTGGTGGGTGGTGGATGGTGGTGGTGATGGACGGTGGTGGTGGTGGTGATGGACGGTGGTGGTGGTGGATGGTGGTGGGTGGTGGATGGTGGTGGTGATGAATGGTGGTGGTGGATGGTGGTGGGTGGTGGATGGTGGTGGTGGTGATGGACGGTGGTGGTCGGTGATGGTGGGTGGTGGTCGGTGGTGGTGGTGGTGGGTGGTGGTGGTGGTGGTGGTGGTGGGTGGTGGTGTTTAACCCTCTGCAGACCTTAGAAGATCTTAGAAGTGGCTGGACCAAGTCTGCACCAAGAAGACCTCGCGCAGACCTTTTTTAATGAAATGTCTTCGGAAAAACAAACAGTCTGCGCGTCACAATGTCTGCGCTTGGTCTGTGCTGCGCAGACAGAAGAGCCTACACAGAGGTTTTATGAAAAAACAAACAGCACCTTAGGGGTTTCCTTAAGAATTTCCTGGTGATTATCTATAATTTACACAAATGCACACGCGTTAGTATAATAACTCAATATTTACATTAGTAATACCCTCCCCGAGACGGTATTCCAACGACTACATCAGGCAGAACCTTGACAGCCGTTACGGAACCCTGGATCAATCGGGCAGCGTATCTAATACGTAACCGGGGTTATGATACTTACAACGAGGCAGAACTTCGTTATTTAGGGGGGGGGTATTATGCCCGGAAATTAGTTTAACTACTCAGAAATTCGAGAGAGAGAAAAGAGAAATGAGCGAGTTGAGACTGAAGCTGAATGCCTCTATATATAGTGCCTCTTTGACTTCCGTCGCGACCCGCGTAAACCTCCTCCAGGGCCTTCGCGGCCTGCGAGGGTGGCTAGGGGAGGCCCTAGCTGGCCCGACTCACACCTTAGCTACGACACGACTGGGACACGTTTCGGCCTCAGGGCTTGCCTGGTGTCTAGGTTGTCGCGGCCCGCGACAGAGGTAGTCAAGGGCTACGCGCCCCGCGACGACCCATAAAATTTTGTTTTTATTTAATTTTAATAAAAATAGAGGTATTCGGGGCCCGTTTTTGCATACGGGGTGTATTTTAGGACATATAGGGACGTTTTAAATATATTAGGGGTGTCAAAAATTATTTAGGAGGGTTGTTATACACTTGCCCTAGCTTGTTGTAGAGAGTGATAATGTTATATCGTGTTTTATAAATTTAAAGCTTGATAAACGAGTAAAAAGTACTTAAAAATATATTAAAAATCATGCACACCCGCATCACGTCAAAGACGTTCCAAAAACTGCTTTTAGAACGCGTTATGGCCATTATGAGTTTTTAATCATGCCATTTGGCTTAACTAATGCGCCAACAATGTTCATGGGTCTCATGAAAAGGGTATGCAAATCCTACTTGGATAAATTCGTGATAGTATTCATATATGATATATTTATCTATTCGTGAACCAAAGAAGATCATGAGCAACACTTGAAGATCATTTTCAAACTACTGAAGAAAGAGAAATTGTATGCTAAGTTCTCTAAATGTGAATTCTGGATTCGAGAAGTTTATTTTCTCGGGCATGTCACAAACGAGAAAGGTATACATGTTGATTTAATTAACAATTTATTTAATAATCCAGGCTGTTAATATGAAATGAAATAATTAAATAACTCCTTGATCGATATCCATCATTCAAATCCATCAACTTTTATAACTTCACAAGTAATAACAATTAACATCTAGATTCGATTATTCTCCAATAATCATCACCATTACGCGCATTTCATGAAAGATTATTTAAGCATTAAAAAAAGACTTACTTAGTTTTTGTTCTCGGTGTAACCCTTAGATTGTATCTCAATACTAGTATTGTCAAAAATTGTTACTTGGGTATGCTATTCCAACAAAGTAAAGGGGTCAAAAGGAAAAAAATCATTGAAAATAAAGACAAAAATCAACAAAACACAATATACAAACTATAATACATAAAAATGTTGATACTTAATATATATATACATATATATATATATATATATAGAGAGAGAGAAAGAAAGTGTATTGTACAATCTGGGTTAACGTACGTTACGTACGCTAGGAAAATATAACGTGTATGATTAGTTGTATAACATACATTATTAGGGTTCGTTTCAATTAGCCTGGGATTGATCAATTGTTTGATCAATATCGTCCAATTCGTTTCAATTTTCTTTTCGTTTCAGTTCAAATTGGCCATTGTTTGGTCAATTTCATCGAATTGTGTTCAAATTCATCTTTGATTTTGAAAAGTTTCAACAAAATGACGACTCGAAATCAGCCCCGTAGAACAGAGGATGCAGGAGCAGGCGTGATTATAGGTTCAACACGCGTGATTATGTTTTTCAACATGCGTGATTAGGGTTTTTGAGTTTTATAACGTGCGTGCTTTCCCAGCGTACACATCGTATGTTAAGTAACATTGTACGTTAACTAACCCATATATATATATATATATAATTTGAGAAACTAAAAAAGGAAATTAGGGTTCTTCTTTGATGTTTAGTGTGGGCAATTTTTTTAAAATAAAAACATTGCAATTAAAAACTCTTAAAAGAAATATGTAAAAAGTATTGGCCGATAATTATATTGTGTAGATAATTGCTGTGGAAATTATTGTTCTGAGATATAGTTGTAATAGCTAGGGATATCCATTCCTAAATTAGTGATAGGGTTGTTATGTATTCTCCATGTATAAATGGTATTTTGATTGAATATGGTATTTTGATTGAATAATAATCATCAGAAAATTATACGGTATCCTGACTTTTATGGTATCAGAGCCACGATTCTCATTTGATTACCTTGTCACCCTTCTTCCCTGTTCTTGGCAACAGATAATTTTCTTTTTCACCCTTCTTCCCTATACCAGCAGCTGATAATAATTACTGTTCTCAGCAGCCGATAATTTTTTTTCCGATCAGTTATAGTATAATATTTTTTTTCCAATTAGTTGTAGTCATGACCAAAGAGACACCTGAATCCTCAACCAAACCAGCCACTGCTATCCACCTAGCGTATTCTATCACAAACATTCAAACCAAAATCCGCACACTGGACGTATCAAAGGTCACTTATTCTTCTTGGATCAAATTGTTCCAGCTTCATGTGGTCGCATATAAGGTTTCTAACCACATTGACGACACTTATGCGCCTGACAAAACAGCAACATAATACGACCAGTGGAAAGAACTTGATGCCCTGGTCCTACAGTGGATTTACAGTACAGTTTCAGATGATCTTTTGGTTCGCATTCTGGATACTAATACAACCGCACGTGCTGCCTGGGAAAAACTTGAAAAAATATTCCTAAGCAATAAAAAGGCTCGAGTTGCGGCTCTAGAAACTCGGTTTGTTAATTTAACCCTAGCAGTGTGCACTTCTCTTGATGATTACACTCAGCAGTTGAAGGCTCTCGCAAACCAACTTGCTGATGTGGACCAACCAGTGTCTGAATCTCGCTTGGTTTTGCAATTTGTTCGAGGGCTTCCAGTTCAGTATGATACTATTTCCACGTTTATTAATAACCTTGATGCAGATTTGGAATCTGGCACAAAGCTTGCTACATGATGAAGCTCTACTCATTGAAGCACGTCAGGGTCATCTTCCACAGTACTAGTTGCACCAGTTGCCTCCCCAACTCAGTCAACAAACAACAACACCATCGGTCAACAGTCCTCTGATCAAAATTATAGTCCGAACAACACACGTGGCAGGGATGGGCCCGAGGTCAATGGAACCGTAGTTGAGGAAGTCGGGGTTGAGGAGATGTACGTTCCCATCAGCAGCAGTGGGCCGGTCAAAACCCATCATATCCGACTTGGGCCTGGTGGAACACCCACCTTATCCTTATCCGTATCCGACATAGAATAATTGGAGGCCCAATAACAATTTTCTCAGCCTACTGCACCTCCTCCACAGGCCCACTATGTAGATTTTTCAGTCCCAACTTTTACCATAGATCCCTCGGGCCAGCCCCATTTCTCAGCCCAGCAGTTCAGCCCGCAACAATATGGATATGATGCCTTGAACCCATCAGATTTAAGTGTTGCTTTTACTAACATGAAGGTTAACCATCCCAACTCCTCATGGACACAGGACATCATGGATACCGGAGCCGGTTCACATGTTACTCGGGATCAAGGTAAAATTCTAACTGATTATTCATCTACTGTTCGTAGTACAATCTTAGTCGATTATGGCAATTATTTACCAATTAAAGGCTCTGGCACTGGTTTTCATTCATTACCAAACCGCACTTACATTTTTCCAAACATCTTATGCAGTCCACAAATCATTAAAAATCTCATCTCAATAAGACGATTTACTCGTGATAATAATGTTTTATAGGATTTTACCCCTTTGTTTTTCTTTGAAGGATCCCACCACTAAACAGACTCTTTCCTGAATATTTTTCAGTTGTTCCATTAAATCTAGTTTCAGATTTAACCTAAGAGCACGCACTCGTCTTTGCTTCTCATGGTACTTTCGACTTAAGGCATCTGCTACTAGATTTGCTTTTCCTTCGTGATACTGAATATCACAGTCGTAGTCACTCAGAATTTCCATCCACCTTCTTTGCCTCATGTTCAATTCTTTTTGCCCAAAAATATATCTTAAACTCTTATGATCTGTAAAGACAGTAAACTTACTACCATACAGATAATGTCTCCAAATCTTAAGGGCAAAAATTACTGCTCCTAACTCTAAGTCACGAGTTGTGTAATTTTCCTCGTGCTTTTTCAGTTGCCTTGATGCGTAAGCGATCACTTTCTTACGTTGCATTAACACACATCCTAATCCTAGTTTGGAAGCATCACAATAAACTACAAAATCTTCTGTTCCTTCAGGTAATGCAAGAATTTGGGCATTTGTTAATCTTTGCTTTAGAATTCTAAAGGTTTCTTCTTACTTAGGTCCCCATTCAAATTTAACAGTTTTACAGGTTAACTTAGTTAATGGAACAACTATCTTGGAAAAGTCTTGGATAAAACGTCTATAGTATCCAGCTAATCCTAGAAAACTTCTGACTTCTTTAGCTGACTTCGGGACTTTCCAATTCATGGTAGCTTCTATCTTGGAAGGATCTACGTGAATGCCTTCATGATTAACCATGTGACCTAGAAATTGCACCTCTTGTAACCAAAATTCACACTTAGAAAATTTAGCGTAAAGCTTTTCTTTTCTTAACAGGGTTAAGAGTGCATGCAAGTGTTCACAGTGTTCGTCTTTGCTTTTGGAATAAATAAGTATATCACCAATAAAGACAATCACAAATTTACCCAAATACGGTTTACAGATCCTATTCATCATATCTATGAATGCTGCAGGAGCATTTGTTAACCCAAATGGCATGACTGTAAACTCGTAGTGACCGTACCTAGTCCTGAAAGCAGTTTTAGGAATGTCCTCTCCCTGTACTTTTAGTTGATGGTATCCGGAGCGCAAATCAATCTTAGAGAAATACCTAGCTTGCTGAAGTTGATAAAAAAGATCATCAATTCTAGGTAATGGGTATCGATTCTTAATGGTAACCTTATTTAATTCTCTATAATCGATACACATTCTCATTGACCCATTTTTCTTTTTCATAAACAACATCGGTGCTCCCCAAGGGGATGAACTGGGGTGTATGAATCCTTTTCCTAACAATTCATCTAATTGCTTTTTCAGTTCTAACATCTCCGTTGGTGCTAAACGATAGGGTGCCTTAGCTATTGGAGCAGTTCCAGGTATTAGATGAATTCTAAATTCTACTTCCCTATCTGGTGGTAGTCCGGGTAAATCTTCTGGGAATACATCTGGGTATTTGGATACTACTAGAATTTCCTTAAGTTCTTTGCTCTTAGTGCTAATGATTACTGAAATCATATACACTACGCCTTGTTTTCGTTCGTAGCTAGCAGCTTTCATTACTGAGATTAATTTCATTGGCCTGCTTGGCTTATCTCCTGTAATCAGAATCATCTCTCCTGTCGGCGCACGAATTTCCACTGAATTTTGAT
This sequence comes from Helianthus tuberosus, assembly GCA_030545235.1. NCBI lineage: Eukaryota > Viridiplantae > Streptophyta > Magnoliopsida > Asterales > Asteraceae > Helianthus > Helianthus tuberosus. The sequence goes on from CM060395.1 coordinate 63,337,508, forward strand.
CACATAGGATTCGAGCATGGTTGGCTACTAACCAATCCATTCCTAACCCGACGTCGAATCCTGCTAAATTCATAGGTAGAAGGTTTGCCGAGAACTTATGTCCTGATAGTTCTATTTTTCCTTCTTGAAGTACCTCATCTATACTGATAGGGTTTCCTTCGGCCGTTTCTACCGTATAAAATTGACTAAGTTTGGTTAATGGTTGCTTAAGAGCTTGGCAGAATGAAGTATTTATAAAACTTTGGTTTGGACCAGAGTCAAATAATACTTTTGCATAAACATCATGGATAAGGAACGTACCAGCTATCACGTCAGGAATCAGATCTGCCTCTTGCGTTGTTAGCTGAAAAGCTCTTACGTTCTTCTTTTTAGTTCTGTCGGCCGCTTTCACTTTGTTGTTAGCTGTCTTGACTAATTTAGGGAAATTTGGCTTAAAATGCCCTGCTTCTCCGCAATTGTAGCAGATCGTAGATTTCTTCCTGCAATCTTCCTCTCAGTGCCCCGGTATTTTGTAGAAATTGCAGTATTCCTTACATTTTCCAAAATGTTTCCTTTTACAGTTTCTGCAAAATGGCGGTGCGGAAGACTGTCCGGCTCCCTTTTTCTTGTAATTATTATTATTACCCGAACGAAAACCTTGTGTAATTTTTTGGGCCAAATCCTTCTTCTTATTCTCCTCCCTCATACAAACCAATCCGTCAGTCAAGGTATTGGCCAATTCGAGTGCATCGTCAATAGTCCGAGGTCTAGCAGCCTTGACTATATCGCGGATTTCGCTAATCAATCCCCAAAATAGCGAGAAATAAGTACAGGTTCTGGCGAGGCCAGAGTCGGTACTATTCTTGCATACTCGAAGAATTTCGATGTATACTCACGGCATTTAACATCCACCATCATGTGGTTCAGGAACTGGTTTGCCATTTGTTCCTTTTCATAGGAAGGACAGAATTTCCGTTCTATCAATTCCTTGAATTCTTCTCAACTCATGGCATAAGCCATGTTGCTTCCTTTGGCTTGTAGAACCGTATTCCACCATTCTAATGCCTCCTCCTTGAACAGGTTGGAAGCATACATCACCTTGTCTTCATCTGCGCACTTACTTATTTTGATAACAGCTTCTGTCTTCTCTAGCCAGCGTAGTGCAGCAGTTGCTCCTTCATTGCCCGCGAATTCGGTTGGCTTACAGGCTAGGAATTCCTTAAAAGTACAACTAGTTGTTGAAACTTTCATCTTTTTAGGTAATGGGGCTTGAATTATATTATTATTGCCTCCATTCACGCTATAACTGAAATTATCATCACGGGTGCATTTACTATTGTCAGATTTGGAAGGTTTGACTGGACTTTTAACGGCTGCTATGATTGCCGGGATAGCATTGGCTATACCCTAAGCAACTATGTTTTCTATATCCTCTCTGTTTAGGGAGTTATTCTGTTCTGAGTGATTTACTTCGTTTGCCGATTGATTTACTGCGTTTGCCATCTGAATTATTAACAATATACACTGATTAATATCACAAAAATAGATAACAAATAAACACAATACTGCAATCACAACACAGACTGAGTCAGCACATATAGCCAAAATTGTCGATCATTGCGACGTTTAGATTTATATATATATGCATCCGTACAAACCACATATTTACAGATGTTTTATTTTATTTGGTGACATTTATATTATTATTATTATACATTATTTTATTATTATTATTATTATTATTATTTATATATATTTTTTCACATATTATTATTACAAAACACCTAAACTATAGTTAACCGGCTTCAAAAGTGGAATCCCCGTTCATCATACTTCCAGGAGATGTTGTCACCCACAGATCAAATTCTGTTTCCCGAGTCCACCAACTCTTCGCCGTAGCGCGTACCTCGGCAACATTTTCTGGGTTCATAGGTGGAAAGGTGGCGGGGGCAGGTTCAAATTGTGGGTAGTAAGGATTTGGATTATTCATGAGATTCTGAAATTGCCAATCATTCGTCCACCACTCCTCAATTGGATCAGGAAGGGGTAGTGGGTTGACAATAGGTTCAGGGATGGCAGGTTCCAGGTTTATAGGAAGTTCAGTTTGGACGGGAACATTCACAAGGTTTTCATCAGCTGGGCCGAAATTATCGCAGTTTGCTAATTTCCTGCCTAGTTCTTCCCAGGGTGGTAAAGCCGGAGCCTGACTGGAGCTTTCTCTTAACACCTCTTTTCCCTTTGGTTCGACTGTTTTCTTCACTTTTTGAGCTGCGGGTTTCTTCTTCCTTCCCCTCTTCCAGTCCAGAAGCCTCCTTCTTTTCTTTGGCTTAGGTTTCTCTTGGGCTTGGAACACTATCGGTTCATCTGGCTCAGCTTGATACCCGGTCTGGTTCTCGGTGGTTTCCATGTCTGTGGAATGTATCGAGAAGTTTTGGAGAGCCTCCGATAACTCATTCTTACTGTTTGTCACACATAAGGAAACACAAAATTCTAAATTAATATTAATTATTGCAAATAAATTTCACAAAAGCACCAAATCCCTAACTACTTTAATTTAAGTATTTTTAAATACTTAGGTTTGCTTAAACCAGTGGCTCTGATACCACCTTTTCTGTCACGGCCCCCGACCCGTTTTGCCCGGTTCGGAAGCCGCGAGACAGAAACCCGTGGTATTGGTATTTAATTGGCCGCGGAAATTTCAACATGATCGTTTGTCAGAAAAATAATATCATAGTTTTAAAAACACCGATTTATTTTATTATTAATTTTGGGACAAACCCCATTTACAGGAAAGGAATTTCGCTGGGAAATCCTTTGATTACAGAAAACATGTTTATTTCTATTTACTGAGCCACTTTATTTAAGCTGTAGTGCTACGTGGCACTTTTCCTTTTCTTCACAGTAAATTACTTGAAACATGTTATAAAAAGATTTGATCAGCGAAAAATACTGGCGAGGGCATTCAATTTATACAAAAGACACATTGTTATAATATACAGTATTAAGAGCTATTACGATGTTTATATCAACCAATTACCCCAAATCGGTATTTGTCACTCGATCGGATATGTGACTATGGTCATATCACACATTGACTAACCCGTTGTCCAATGGTGAAGCTTATCAAGTAGTGTATACAAAACCCCACATACCGGCAGTAATTGTAGATTACAAAGACTTAATCACTGTAATTATAACTTTGAAAACAAGTAGGGTTTTGAAAGCAATTTCATAAAAAGATAATTATTCACATTGCAAGTTTAAATGGTCAAAGCTTGCCTACTGGTTAAGCTGGTAAACCTAGTTAAATATACAATGCAAACAAAACTAGGTTAGTAACTTAATTCAACATTTACGATAATCAAGAGATCAAAACCCTCACGACGAATGACAAAGTATAGCCCAATTTAGGCAACACTTAAACATCCATGTCGCAACCCCCACCCCCTATCTGTCCCGAGAAAGGGCGGCCGCGAACTCAGTGTCGGTGGTATCGGTGTTTATTTATTTGGCAGCGGAAATTACATCAGGACCGTAGTTAGGAAATATTTTATCAGAGTAAAACACCACATTTTATAGAAATAAACACATTGGGATAAAACCCAAGTTTTCATTACAAACTGATTTATAGGGATAAATCTCATTTTATTGAATTAAAACGCCTTCTTTATTTAGGTAACTTTTATAGCCACTTTTCCAAGCCTTCAGTGCTATCCAGCTGGCTTCTAATTGGCTTTCACATTGTGTTACCTGAAACGCATTTTAAAAACATTTGTCAGTGGGAAATACTGGTGAGTGAATCCCAGTTTAATTAAGAAACATTAATTTAATTTAAACAGTATTGAGAGCGATCACAATGTTTATATCTACCCAGTTACTCATTCAGTACTGTCAATCCTGACTGGTGGGTCATATTACACATTGGCTAACTCTTCGTCCAATGGTAACATGTCTCATATTTTGTATACAAAACCCCAACATACCGGCAGTAATCGTAGAATTACAAAGACTCAATCACTGCTAAATTGCATTGTAAAATAGTTAAGGTTTTGTAAAAACAGTTTACAAAAAGGAGATTACTCACATTGTTGTCTTAGATTTTCTGTAAGGGTTCCCTGGGATTATCTATAAATTACACAAATGCACACGTGTTAGTATAATAACCCATTTTAACATTAGTAATACCCTCCCAGAGACGACATTCCAACGACTACGTCGGGCAGAACCACGACAGTCGTTACGGAACCCTAGATCAATCAGGCAGCGTATCTAATACATATCCAAGGGTTATAATACTTACAACGGAGCAGAACTTCGCTAATTAGGGGGGTATTAGACCCGACTATAGCTTATACTATCAGAAATTCGTTGAGAGAGAATTGAATTTGAGCGACGTAAACTGAAGGCCCAAGCTCCAGCTTTATAGGGGCTGAGTTTGGGTTTCTTGCGGCCCGCGTAGGAGTAGCCAAGGGGCTACGCGGCCCGCGTCAAAGGGGGTCAACGGTGTAGCTGATCCGAGTCAGCTAGTAGGTTCAACACGCGTCGGCCACGTGTCAGCACCAGAGCTTGCCTGGTTTTTAAGTTGTCGCGGCCCGAGTAAGGGTTGAGGTGTGGCTCACGCGGCCCACCTCAAACCCAAAAATTCCATTTTTAATTTATTTTAATAATAATTATGGTATTCAGGGCCCGTTTTAACGTATGGGGTGTATTTTAGGACATATTGGAATATTTTAAAATATATTAGGGTGTCGGAAAATAATTCAAGGGTGTCGGTTTTCTTTAGGGTTGTTATATCCTCCCCACCTTGTTTTAGAGCTCATCCTCGAGATCTACTGGAACAAGTGTGGATATTTTCTTAGCATTTCTTATTCAAGCTCCCATGTGTACTCAGGTCCTCTTTTGAAGTCTCATTTCACTTTGACCAGAACTAATCTCTTGTGCTTGAGGTTCTTGACTTTCCTGTCTTCAATCTGTAGAGGCCTTTCTATAAACTTGAGTTGTTCATTTACCTCTATATCCTTAAGAGGCACTACAAGTGATTCATCGGCTAAGCATTTCTTGAGATTAGATACATGAAATACATCATGTATTCCTGCCATTTCCTCTGGCAGTTGTAGCTGATAGGCTACAGGTCCTATTCTTCTAATAATCTCAAAAGGTCCAATATACCTGGGACTTAGCTTTCCTCTTTTGATGAATCTTACCACTCCTTTCCAAGGAGAGACTTTTAACATCACTTTATCTCCTACTTGAAATTCCAATGGTTTGCGTCGGTTATCGGCATAGCTCTTCTGTTGATCACGTGCTGCTTTTAGCCGTTCCTTGACTTGAATAATCTTGTCGGTTGTCTCTTGCACTATCTCAGGTCCAGATAGTTGCTTTTCCCCAACTTCTGCGCAACAGACTGGGGTTCGGCACTTTCGTCCATAAAGTGCTTCGAATGGTGCAGCATTGATACTTGTGTGATAACTATTATTATAAGAAAATTTTATTCAAGATAGGTGATCATCCCAATTACCTTCGAAATCAATTACGCAAGCTCTAAGCATGTCTTCCATTGTCTGAATCGTCCTTTCACTTTATCGGTCTGTTTGAGGATGATAAGCTGTGCTTAGATTTAACTTGGTTCCCATTGCTTTTTGGAAACTTGACCAAAAATGAGAGGTAAAACGGCTATCCCTATCAGAAACAATTGATAAAGGAATTCCATGTAATGAAACTATTTCATTTACATATAATTTAGCTAGCTGTTCCATACTGAAAGTTTCTTTCATTGGTAGGAAATTAGCTGACTTGGTTAGCCTATCTACAATCACCCAGATTGTATCATTACCTTTCCTTGTTTTGGGTAATTTGGTAACAAAATCCATTGTAATCAATTCCCATTTCCATACGGGCATTTCTAACTGTTGTAACAAACCTGAGGGTTTCTGATGTTCAGCTTTAACTTGTGAACAAGTTAAACATTTAGAAACATAGGTTGCTATGTCCTTTTTCATTCCTATCCACCAGAAATTCTTTCTTAAATCCTGGTACATCTTATCATTTCCTGGATGCATAGTATATTTGGACTTATGGGCTTCTTCTAATATACGATAACGCAGGTTCCCTAATTTAGGTATCCACATTCTTTTTTTATGGAATCTCCAAATTCCATCTGTTCCTTGTTCTAATTCCTTAATCATTCCTTTTAATTTTTCAGTATCATCCTTGATTACTGATTCTTGTGCTTTTCTAATTTGATCATTTAAATCTACTTGCAGATTTAATTTAAGAGAACGTACCCTTTTTGGCTTTTCGTGATACTTTCGGCTTAAAGCATCTGCCGCTACATTTGTTTTTCCTTCATGATACTGGATATCCCAATCATAATCACTGAGCATTTCCATCCAGCGTCTTTGTCTCATATTCAATTATTTTTGCCCGAAAACATACCTTAAACTTTTATGATCGGTGAATATGGTAAACTTACTACCGTAAAGATAATGTCTCCAAATCTTAAGGGCAAAAATTATGGCTCCTAATTCTAGATCATGGGTTGAATAATTTTCTTTATGATTCTTAAGTTGTCTAGATGCGTAAGCTATAACCTTTTGGCGTTGCATCAACACACATCCATAACCTAGTTTGGAAGCGTCACAATAGACTACAAAATCTTCAGTTCCCCCTGGTAATGCTAGTATGGGTGCGTGAGTTAATCTTTGATTAAGAATTCTAAATGCTTCTTCTTGTTTTGGTCCCCATTCAAACTTAATGGATTAACAGGTTAACTTAGTTAAAGGAATGGCTATTCTAGAAAAGTCTCGAATAAATCTTCTATAATAACCGGCCAATCCTAAGAAACTTCTAACCTCGGTTGGTGACTCAGGGGTTTTCCATTTAGTAATTGCCTCGATCTTTGTGGGATCCACATGAATTCCTTCATGATTAACTAAGTGTCCAAGAAACTGTACTTGTTCTAATCAAAACTCGCACTTGGAAAACTTAGCATAAAGCTTTTCTCTTCTTAATAGACTTAAAAGTAAGTGCAAATGCTTTGCATGATCTTCCTTACTTTTAGATTAGATGAGAATATCATCAATAAAAACAATTATGAATCTATCCAAGTATGGTTTACATATTCGGTTCATCTTGTCCATAAATACGGCTGGGGCATTGGTTAAACCAAAGGGCATGACAGTAAATTCGTAATGACCATACCTTGTTCTGAAGGCGGTCTTAGGAATATCCTCTTCCTATACCTTTAATTGATGATATCCTGACCTTAAATCGATTTTTGAGAAAAATCAAGCTCCTTGCAATTGATCAAACAGGTCATCGATTCTTGGTAATGGATACCGATTCTTAATTGTGACCTTGTTTAATTCACGGTAGTCAATGCACATACGCATTGACCCGTCTTTCTTTTTAACGAATAAAATCGGTGCTCCCCAAGGCGATGAGCTTGGCTGTATAAATCATTTCTCCAACAATTCGTCTAACTGTTTCTTCAGTTCCTGCATTTCGGCAGGTGCCAAACGGTAGGGTGCTTTGGCAATTGGTGCTGTTCCGGGTAACATATGGATTTTGAATTCGACTTCTCTGTCTGGGGGTAGTCCTGGTAATTCTTCTGGAAATACATATGAAAACTGGGATACTACTGGAATCTCTTTTAATTCTTTTCCATTAGTGTTAGTGATTATAGAAATCAATTATACTATAGACCCTTTTCTTATATAACTTGCAGTTTTCATCACAGAGATGAATTTCGTGGATCTAGAGGGTTTATCTCCTTTAATTGTGATCTTTTCACCTTTTGGTGAATTTACTTGGATTGACTTTTGATCACATAAAATACTGGCTATATTGGCTATTAACCAATCCATTCCTAAAACGACATCAAATCCTGCCAAATTCATTGGGTAAAGGTTTGCAATAAACTTTTGATTTAAAAACTCTATTCTTGCTCCCTGCAAGATTTCAGAAATCCTAACCGTTTCTCCATTCGCTGTCTCTACTAGACATTCTTGCGGAAGTTTAGTTAATGACTGATTTCGAAGTTTGCAAAATGAAGTATTAATAAAACTTTGGTTTGCACCAGAGTCAATTAATACTTTAGCAAAAACATCATTAACTAAAAACGTACCGGCTATGACGTCCGGGATCATTTTGGCTTCATCTGCTGTTAGAACAAATGCTCTAGCATTTTTAGTGTTCTTGTTGTTTGCAGCTGGAGCCAATTTCGGACAGTTCGGCTTGATGTGGCCTTGTTCCCCACAGTTGTAGCATGTCCTGTTGTTGGCTTTCCTCATGCAGTCTTCTTCCTTGTGTCCTGATATTTTGCAGAAATTGCAATATATGGAGCATCTTCCAGAATGCTTCCTTTTGCAATACTTGCAATAAGGTGCAGATGTGGAACCTACATTTTCCCCATGGTTGGAATTTCCAAATCGGAATTCCTGAGCAAGTCTTTGAGCTAGGTTTCTTTTCTGGTCTTCTTCTCTAGTACGGATTAATTCATCTGTCAAGGTGTTTGCTAATTCTACAGCTTCTTCTATGGTTTGCGGTCTAGCTGCCTTGACTACATGTCTAATTTCTCCGATTAATCCCTAGATGTAACGGGAGATTAATACCGGTTCAGGTGATGCAAGGGTTGGTACTATTCTAGCATATTCAAAGAATGTGGTAGTATAACCCTTACTATCTACCCCGGTCATCCTTAGGTTTAGAAACTTATTCGCTATCTATTCCTTTTCATTGGGATGGCAGAATTTTCTTTCTACCATATTTTTAAATTCCTCCCATTCCATGTTATAAATCTTATCACTTCCTCTTGACTGGAGGATAGTGTTCCACCATTCTAAGGCTGAGTTTTTAAATAGATTAGAAGCAAACATTATTTTGTCTTCTTCAGCACACTTGCTTATTTTTAAAACAACCTCAGTCTTTTCTATCCAGCGTAGAGTTGCAATGGGTTCTTCATTGCCTGAGAATTCTATTGGTTTGCAGGACCATAATTCTTTATAAGAACAACCATAAGACATGGTTCTTCTTCTTTTGGGAATGGGCACTTGAAGTACAGGTCCATTGTTTACGCTGTTTTCTGGTTCAGTTGGTCGCTTACTGCTATGTTTACTTTTATTATTCGCTTCCTGAACCGTTTGAATAATAAATGGCATTGCATCTATAATTTCTTGTGCCACTATGTGTTGAATGGCACTATTATCCACTTGGTTTCCATTGTTATTGATGCTCGGATTCTCATTAACCAAGTTAATGTTACTCTGGTTATCGTTATTCAGATTTCCTTGATTTCCTTCGTCGGCCATCTGAATTTTAAACATTTACCATGTATTAATATCACAAAATAATATTTAATATAACCAATCACATGACACGCATTTTGGTCAAAAGCGTCGATCATTGCGACTTTACTCTATTCATATAATATCTATTACACACCAGTAATGAAATTAAAATTACAATACCAATTGAAATAAAATTACACTAATAATAGTAGGCATCCGTAGTTTTTTTTTCATACACATACACACATATTATATTATTTTATTATTATTATTACTACTACCGTTTCTACCATCAAATTCATGGATATGGATTCATCCAGAAATCCATATTGCGCTCGTCGTACTTCCAGACGAGTCGCTCTCCCACCTGTCGCATTCTTTCACTACTCTCTAAAATTTTCTCACCAAATGTCCTAAGTTCCTGTACATTGTCTGCACTCATTGGGGGTGCAGGTTCTAGGACTGGGTTCGAAATATGGGGTGCGAGTTCCTGGTACGGAGGTGTAGGGGCCTGAAATTGGTAAGGGTTTTCTAAAATCTCCCTAATGAATACATCGTGGTAATAGGGATCTAAAGGATCTAAACCTGGGTAGGCTCCTATGTTTGGCATGGGTAAGTCTTCGTGTATTGGGTAGCGTTGCACATAGTCCCTATTATCGTCCCACCAGGGGTCGTAATTTGGGTCTAAGGGAGTTGGTGCGGGTACCCTAGGTATTTCCTCCGGGTTGAAATCATGCATTTCTACTTGATTTTCAGGGTTTTCTATTTCCATTGGTTGGTCAGGAATTGGTGGTTGTGATTGGGGTGCTATCATTTGCTCAAGGTTAGGGTCAGCTGCAGTGGTTGCTAGGATGTGGATATTGGCTATACCCTTATTAATCATATCCTGGGCATAGGCATCTGTCTCTCTTTTGGCTGCGGCTAGTACTCTTTGGTCTTGTAACTTTTTCATACGCTTTCTACGCTCGTGTACCCCTCGACTGAACCATCCTCTCTTTTTATGAGGGAATGGCTCCTCGGACTGAGCCTTAAACACGAATATTCCTTCTTCCGTATCAGCAGAGTACCCTGAGAGGGCAGGCTGAGAAGAGGAGGTGCCTTCACTTCTAGGAGAAACAGACAATTGACGATACGCGTCAGATGGTCCTTGGTCGCTCATACAATTATGCACGTATTCCCGTAATTTATTTCCTAACAATTTGAATTTTGATGTCAGCAGAACGCTTCTGTGGCTGAATCAGTGGGTTAGCTCTGATACCACCTTCTGTCGCAACCCCCGCCCCCTAGCTGTCCCGGGAACGGGCGGCCACGAACTCAGTGTCGGTGGTATCGGTGTTTATTTATTTGGCAGCTGAAATTACATCAGGACCGTAGTTAGGAAATATTTTATCAGAGTAAAACACCACATTTTATAGAAATAAACACATTGGGATAAAACCCAAGTTTTCATTACAAACTGATTTATAGGGATAAATCCCATTTTATTGAATTAAAACGCCTTCTTTATTTAGGTAACTTTTATAGCCACTTTTCCAAGCCTTCAGTGCTATCCAGCTGGCTTCTAATTGGCTTTCACATTGTGTTACCTGAAACGCATTTTAAAAACATTTGTCAGTGGGAAATACTGGTGACTGAATACCAGTTTAATTAAGAAACATTAATTTAATTTAAACAGTATTGAGAGCGATCACAATGTTTATATCTACCCAATTACTCATTCAGTAATGTCAATCCTGACTGGTGGGTCATATTACACATTGGCTAACTCTTCGTCCAATGGTAACGTGTCTCACATTTTGTATACAAAACCGCAACATACCGGCAGTAATCGTAGAATTACAAAGACTCAATCACTGCTAAATTGCATTGTGAAATAGTTAAGGTTTTGTAAAAACAGTTTACAAAAAGGAGATTACTCACATTGCTGTCTTAGATTTTCTGTAAGGGTTCCCTGGGAATTATATTTAAATTACACAAATTCACACGTGTTAGTATAATAACCCATTTTAACATTAGTAATACCCTCCCTGAGACGGCATTCCAACGACTATGTCGGGCAGAACCACGACAGCCGTTACAGAACCCTAGATCAATCGGGCAGCGTATCTAATACGTATCCAGGGGTTATAATACTTACAACGGAGCAGAACTTCGCTAATTAGGGGGTATTAGACCCGACTATAGCTTATACTATCAGAAATTCATTGAGAGAGAATTGAATTTGAGCGATGTAAACTGAAGGCCCAAGCTCCAGCTTTATTGGGGCTGAGTTAGGGTTTCTCGCGGCCCGCGTAAGAGTATCCAACGGGCTACGCGGCCCGCGTCAAAGGGGGGCAACGGCGTAGCTGATCCGGGTCAGCTAGTAGGTTCAACACGCGTCGGCCACGTGTCAGCATCGGAGCTTGCCTAGTTTTTAAGTTGTCGCGGCCCGCATAAGGGTTGAGGTGTGGCTCACGCGGCCCGCCTCAAACCCAAAAATTCCATTTTTAATTTATTTTAATAATAATTATGGAATTCAGGGCCCGTTTTCACGTATAGGGTGTATTTTAGGACATATTGGAATATTTTAAACTATATTAGGGTGTCGGAAAATAATTCGAGGGTGTCGGTTTTCTTTAGGGTTGTTATAATCCACTAGATCAGTTATAATCGATCGGATATTGTACCGTAGCAGTGATCGAGTTATTACCCCGTTATCGTAGCAGAGTGTTGGTACTTTGATCTATTAAACTGAGCAGAATTATAAGAGACAGAAGAAATTTGTTGAGCAACTTTGAAATGTCACAGAAATCTCAATTTATAACTGTTTTGCCAGTCACTCGAGCCCCGCGGCTCCCTCAGCGAAGATCTTCGCGGCCCGCGAGCACCCACCTAGATACGGCTAGGGCTTCCGTGTCATACCCCTAGGTTTGACACGTGGTTGACACGTGTCAATCAACATGTCCGGATCATCATCAGTCTCTCGCGGGCCGCGAGAGACTTCTTCTTACTGGGTCGCCGCCTGCGACAACACAAAATTTCAGTTTTATTTGATTTTTATATAGAATAAGGTTATAGGGGTTCGGTTTTACACTTACGGAGCATTTTAGGGCGTTTTTATGAGTTGTTACATCCCGGGGCTCAACTTCTAGATATTTTAACTCACAGTTTTAATTTTACATGTAATAAAGACAATTTGTCTAATGTTTGTCATTCATGTCAAACCTCAAACAGTAAACGTTTACCATTTTATGCATCTACTTCTTTTACTTTTGCACCTTTTGACATTGTATGTTGCGATTTGTGTACCTCACCCATAACTAGCTAAACAATATATAAATATTACATGGTTCTCATTGATAATCTTTCTCATTTTGTTTGGTTTATCCACTTAAGTATAAATCTGAAACTTTTCCCATTTTCGCAAAATTTAATAAACTAATCTTAACCCAATTTAATCGGAAAATTAAGACTTTTCATTGTGACCTTGTGTCGCAACCCCCGATCCCTGATTCCCGGGAACGGGTGGCCACGAATCAGTTTCGATGGTATCGCGTATTGTCTAATTTGGCAGCGGAAATTTTCATCAGGACCGTAGTTAGGAAACATTGATCAGAGTAAAATACCACATTTTCATAATATGAAACAAATGGGTTAAAACTCAAGTTCGTAGTACACACATTTTCATAGGAATAAATCCTATTTTATTAATAAAAACATCTATTTTATTTTAGGTAACTTTATTGCCACTTTTCCAAGCCTTCAGTGCTGTCCAGCTGGCTTCTATTTGGCTTTCACAGTTTGTTACCTGAAACGCGTTTTAAAAACATTTGTCAGTGGGAAATACTGGTGAGTGAATCCCAGTTTAATCAAGTTTAAATAAAATCCCATTGTACAGTATTGAGGGCGATCCCGCAATTATATTTGTTTCCAAGACATCACAATTAACATCCATGGTACTGTCAAACCCGACTTGTGGAAATGTTACTCCTTGACCAGGTGGTAACAAATTTTGTATACAAAACCCCAACATACTCATGATAATTGTATTCTTACAAATACTCAATAACTGTTTAATATAGAATTAATTAAATGAGGTTTTGCAAAAACAGTTAACAAAAAGCGGATCAACTCACATTGCTGTCTTAGATTTTCCGTAAGGGTTTCCTGGTGATAATCTAAAATTATTCAAATGCGCACGCGTTAGTATAATAACCCATTTTAACATTAGTAATACCCTCCCCGAGACTGCATTCCAACGACTACGTCGGGCAGAACCACGACAGCCGTTACGGAACCCTAGATCAATCGGGCAGCGTATCTAATATGTATCCAGGGGTTATAATACTTATAACGGAGCAGAACTTCGCTAATTAGGGGGTATAATACCCGCTTATATTGCCTGTAATTCAGAATTTGAGATTTAAGAAAAGGAAATGAGCGATCGGAACTGAAGGCAGATGCCATTCTTATATAGTGCCCGATCTTGACTTTGTCGCGGCCCGCGTAAAACAAAGACAGGGCCTACGCGGCCCGCGTCAAACCTGGTCAACTGCGTAGGGGGTCTGGGTCATCATATAGACTCGACATGTGTTGGGCCACGTGGCCACACCGGGCTGCGCCATGTTTTTAAGTTCACGCGGCCCGCGTTAACTAACGGGGGTCTTACGCTGCCCGCTAAAACTTAAAAATCAAAGAAATCAGGTTTTAACCTTTAAACCACCCGCGTAAGGTTTGAGGTGGGGTCTACGCGGCCCGCCTCAACTTAATAATTAGATTATTAATTATTTTTATTAATATTTAGGGTATTCAGGGCCCGTTTTCATGTATGGGGTGTATTTTTGGACATATTGGGATATTTTAAAATATTTTAGGGTGTCCGAAATATTATGAGGGTGTCGGTTTTTTATAGAGGGTTGTTACATCCTCCCCACCTTGTTTTAGAGCTCGTCCTCGAGATCTACTGGAACAAGTGTGGATATTTCCTTTGCATTTCAGATTCAAGCTCCCATGTATACTCAGGTCCTCTTTTGGAGTCCCACTTCACTTTGACCAGAACTAGTCTCTTATGCTTGAGATTCTTGACTTTCCTGTCTTCAATCTGAAGAGGCCTTTCTACAAACTTGAGTTGTTCATTTACCTCTATATCCTTAAGAGGTACTACCAGTGATTCATCGACTAAGCATTTCTTGAGATTAGATACATGAAATACATCATGTATTCCTGCCATTTCCTCTGCCAGTTGTAGCTGATAGGCTACAGGTCCTATTTTTCTAATAATCTCAAAAGGTCCAATATACCTGAGACTTAGCTTTCCTCTTTTGATGAATCTTACTACTCCTTTCTAAGGAGAGACTTTCAACAATACTTTATCTCCTACTTGAAATTCCAATGGCTTGCGTCGGTTATCGGCATAACTCTTCTGTCTATCACGTGCTGTTTTTAGTCATTCCTTGAATTGAATAATCTCATCGGTTGTTTCTTGCACTATCTCAGGTCCAAATAGTTGCTTTTCCCCAATTTCTGCCTAACAGACTGGGGTTCGGCACTTTCGTCCATAAAGTGCTTCGAATGGTGCAGCATTGATACTTGTGTGATAACTATTACTATAAGAAAATTCTATTAAAGGTAAGTGATCGTCCCAATTACCTCCGAAATCAATTACACAAGCTCTAAGCATGTCCTCCATTGTCTGAATTATTCTTTCGCTTTGTCCATCCGTTTGAGGATGATAAGCTGTGCTCAGATTTAACTTGGTTCCCATGGCTTTTTGGAAACTTGACAAAAATGAGAGGTAAATCGACTATCCCTATCAGAAACAATTGATAAAGGACTTCCATGTAATGAAATAATTTCATTTACATACAATTTAGCTAGTTGTTCCATACTGAAAGTTTCCTTCATTGGTAGGAAATGAGCTGACTTAGTTAGTCTATCTACAATCACCCAAATTGTATCATTACCTTTCCTTGTTTTGGGTAATTTAGTAACAAAATCCATTGTTATCAATTCCCATTTCCATACTGGCATTTCTAGCTGTTGCAATAGCCCTGAGGGTTTCTGGTGTTCAGCTTTAACTTGTGAACAAGTTAAACATTTAGAAACATAGGCTGCTATGTCCTTTTTCATTCCTATCCACCAGAAATTCTTTCTTAAATCCTGATACATCTTATCACTTCCGGGATGCATTGCATACTTAGACTTATGGGCTTCTTCTAATATACAATGGCATAGGTTTCCTAATTTAGGTATCCACATTCTCTTTTCATGGAATCTCCAAATTCCATCTGTTCCTTGTTCTAATTCCTTAAGCATACCTTTTAGTTTTTCAGTATCATCCTTGATTACTGATTCTTGTGCTTCTCTTATCTGATTATTTAAATTTATCTGCAGATTTAATTTAAGAGAACGTACCCTTTTTGGCTTTTCATGATACTTTTGGCTTAAAGCATCTGCCACTACATTTTCCTTTCCTTCATGATACTGGATATCACAATCATAATCACTGAGCATCTCCATCCAGCGTCTTTGTCTCATATTCAACTCCTTTTGCCCGAAAACATACCTTAAACTTTTATGATCAGTGAATATGGTAAACTTACTACCATAAAGGTAATGTCTCCAAATCTTAAGGGCAAAAATTATAGCTCCTAGTTCTAGATCATGAGTTAAATAATTCTCTTCATGATTCTTAAGTTATCTAGATGCATATGCTAATTTGGAAGCGTCACAATAGACTACAAAGTCTTCAGTTCCTTCTAGTAACGCTAGTATGGGTGTATTAGTTAATCTTTGCTTAAGAATTCTAAAAGCTTCTTCTTGTTTTGGTCCCCATTTAAACTTAATGGATTTATAGGTTAACTTAGTTAAAGGAATGGCTATTCTAGAAAAATCTCGAATAAACCTTCTTTAATAACCAGCCAATCCTAAGAAACTTCTAACCTCGGTTGGTGACTCAGTGGTTTTCCATTTGGTAATCGCCTCGATTTTTGTTGGATCCACATGAATTCCTTCATGGTTCACTAAGTGTCCAAGAAATTGTACCTGTTCTAGCCAAAACTCGCACTTTGAAAATTTAGCATAAAGCTTTTCCTTTCTTAATAAACTTAGAAGTGCGTGCAAATGCTTTGTATGATCCTCTTTACTCTTAGTGTAAATTAGAATATCATCTATGAAAACAATTATGAATTTATCCAAATATGGCTTACATATTCGGTTCATCATGTCCATAAATGCAGCTGGGGCATTGGTTAAACCAAATGGCATGACAGTAAATTCATAATGACCATACTTTGTTTTGAAGGCGGTCTTAGGAATGTCCTCTTCCTGTACCTTTAATTGTTGATATCCTGACCTTAAATCGATTTTAGAGAAAAATCGAGCTCCTTGCAGTTGGTCGAACAGATCATCGATTCTCGGTAATGGGTACCGATTCTTAATCGTGACTTTGTTCAATTCACGGTAATCAATGCACATACGCATTGATCCGTCCTTCTTTTTAACGAATAATATTGGCACTCCCCATGGTGACGAACTTGGTTGTATAAATCCTTTTTCCAACAATTCATCTAATTGTTTCTTTAATTCCTACATTTCGGCGGGTGCCAAATGGTAAGGTGCTTTGGCAATTGGTGCTGTTCCAGGCAATAGGTGCATTCTGAATTCAACTTCTCTGTCTGGTGGTAGTCCTGGTAATTCTTCTGGAAATACATCTGAAAACTGAGACACTACTGGAATGACTTTTAGTTCTTTTCCTTTAGTGTTAGTGATTATGGAAATCAAATACACTATAGAACATTTTCTTATATAACTTGCAGTTTTCATCACAGAGATGAATTTTGTGGATCTAGATGGTTTATCTCCCTCCTTTAATTGTGATATTTTCACCTTTTGGTGAATTTACTTGGATTGACTTTTGATCACATAAAATACTGGCTTTATTGGCTATTAACCAATCCATTCCTAAAACGATATCAAACCCTTCCAGATTCACGGGATAAAGGTTTGCCATAAACTTTTGGTTTAAAATTTCTATTCTTGCTCCCTGCAAGATTTCGAAAATCCTAACAGTTTCTCCATTAGCTGTCTCTACTAGACATTCTTGTGGTAGTTTAGTTAATGACTGATTTAGAAGTTTGCAAACCGAAGTATTAATGAAACTTTGGTTTGCACCAGAGTCAAATAATACTTTAGCAAAAACATCATTAACTAAAAACGTACCAGCTATCACGTTTGGAATCATCTTGGCTTCATCTGCAGTCAGAACAAATGCTCTAGCATTTTTAGTATTCCTGTTGTTCACAGCTGGAGCAAATTTTGGACAATTTGACCTGATATGACCTTTCTCTCCACAGTTGAAGCACAATCCATTACTGGATTTTCTCATGCAATCTTCTTCCTTGTGTCCCGGCATCTTGCAGAAGTTGCAAAGAGTAGAGCATTTTCCCGAATGCTTTTTCTTGCAGACCTTGCAGAAAGGTGCAGAGGTAGAACCCATATTCCTATGATTGTAATTCCCATAACGGAATTCTTGAGTAAGCCTTTGGGTTAGGTTTCTCCTCTGGTCTTCTTCTCTAGTACGGATTAATTCATCTGTCAAGGTATTCGCTAGTTCTACAGCTTCTTCTATAGTTTGTGGTCTAGCTGCCTTGACTACGTGTCTAATCTCTCCAATTAATCCCCAGATGTAACGGGAGATTAACACTGGTTCAGGTGATGCAAGGGTTGGTACTATTCTAGCATATTCAAAGAATGTAGTAGTATACCCCTTACTATCTACCCCGGTCATCCTAAGGTTCAGAAACTTATTAGCTATCTGTTCCTTTTCATTGGGAGGGCAGAATTTCCTTTCTACCATATTTTTAAATTCCTCCCATTCCATGCTATAAACCTTATCACTTCCTCTTGATTGGAGGATAGTGTTCCACCATTCTAAGGCCGAGTTCTTAAACAGATTAGAAACAAACATTATTTTGTCTTCTTCAGCACACTTGCTTATTTTTAAAACAGCTTCAGTCTTTTCTATCCAGCGTAGAGCTGCAATGGGTCCTTCATTGCCCGAGAATTCTATTGGTTTGCAGGACCAGAATTCCTTATAAGAACAACCGTAAGACACAGTTCTTCTTCTTTTGTGAATGGGCACCTGAAGTACGGGTCCATTGTTCACACTGTTTTCTGGTTCAATTGGTCGCTTACTGCTATGTTTACTTTTATTATTCGCTTCCTGAATCGTTTGAATAATAAATGGCATTGCATCTATGATCCCTTGTGCCACTATGTGTTGAACGGCACTATTAACCATTTGGTTTCCATTGTTATTGATGCTCGGATTCTCATTAACCACGTTAATGTTACTCTGGTTATCGTTATTCAGATTTCCTTGATTTCCTTCGTCGGCCATCTGAATTTTAAACATTTACCCCGTATTAATATCTCAAAATAATATTTAATATAGTCAATCACATGACACGCATTTTTGCAAAAAGCGTCGATCATTGCGACTTTACTCTATTCATCTATATACTAGGCATCTATTACATACCAGTACTGAAATAAAAATTAAAATACCAATAGAAAGAAAATTACACTAATAGTAGTAGGCATCCATACACACATATTTTATTTTTATTTTATTTTATTATTATTATTACTATTACCGTCTCCATTCTCACATTCACGGATATGGATTCGTCCAAAAATCCATATTGCGCTCGTCGTACATCCAGACGAGTCGCTCTCCCACCTTTCGCATTCTCTCACTGCTTTCTAAAATTTCCTCACCAAATGTCTTAAGTTCTTGTACGTTTTCTGCACTCATTGGGGGTGTAGGTTCTAGGACTGGGTTCGGAATCTGAGGTGCGGGTTCTTGGTATGGGGGTGTAGGTGCCTAGAATCGGTAAGGATCTTCTAAGATTTCCCTAATGTATTCATCGTGGAAATAGGGATCTAAAGGGTCCAAACCTAGGTAAGCTCCTACGTTCTGCATGGGTGTGTATTCATGTATCGGGTAACGTTGCACATAGTCCCTAACGTCATCCCACCAGGGATCGTAATTTGGGTCTAGGGGATTTGGTGCTGGTACCCTAGGTACTTCTTCCGGATTGAAGTCATGCATCTCTACTTGGTTTTCAGGGTTTTCTATCTCCATCGGTTGGTCAGGGATTAGTGGCTGTGGTTGGGGTGCTATTATTTGCTCCAGATTAGGGTCAGCTGTAGTGGTTGCTAGGATGTGGATGTTGGCTATACCCCTATTTATCATATCCTGGGCATAGGCATATGTCTCTCTCTTGGCTGCGGCTAGTACCCTCTGATCTTGTAACTTTTTCATACGCTTCCTACGCTCGTGTGCCCCTCGACTGAACCATCCCCTCTTTTTCTGAGGAAATGGCTCCTCGGACTGAGCCTTAAACACAAAGATTCCTTCTTCCGTATCAGCAGAGTACCCTGAGAGGGCAGGCTGAGAAGAAGAGGTGCCTTCGCTTCTAGGTGAACGAGACAATTGACGATACGCGTCAGATGGTCCTTGGTCGCTCATACTGAAAACTAACAAATAGTCAAATAACACATAACAATAAATACAATTATGCACGTATTTCCGTAATTTATTTCCTAACACTTTACATTTTGATGTCAGCAGAACACCTCTGTGGCTGAATCAGTGGCTTAGCTCTGATACCACCTTCTGTCGCAACCCCCGATCCCTGATTCCCGGGAACTGGTGGCCGCGAGCCAGTTTCGGTGGTATCGCGTATTGTCTAATTTGGCAGCGGAAATTTTCATCAGGACCGTAGTTAGGAAACATTGATCAGAGTAAAATACCACATTTTCATAATATTAAACAAATGGGTTAAAACCCAAGTTCGTAGTACACACGTTTTCATAGGAATAAATCCTATTTTATTAATAAAAATATATATTTTATTTTAGGTAACTATATTGCCACTTTTCCAAGCCTTCGGTGCTGTCCAGCTGGCTTCTATTTGGCTTTCACAGTTTGTTACCTGAAACGCGTTTTAAAAACATTTGTCAGTGGGAAATACTGGTGAATGAATCCCAGTTTAATCAAGTTTAGATAAAATCCCATTGTACAGTATTGAGGGCGATCCCGCAATTATATTTGTTTCCAAGACATCACAATTAACATCCATGGTACTGTCGAAACCGACTTGTGGAAATGTTACTCCTTGACCAGGTGGTAACAAATTTTGTATACAAAACCCCAACATACTCATGATAATTGTGTTTTTACAAATACTCAATAACTGTTTAATATATAATTAATTAAATGAGGTTTTGCAAAAACAGTTAACAAAAAGCGGATCAACTCACATTGCTGTCTTAGATTTTTCGTAAGGGGTTCCTAGTGATAATCTAAAATTTACACAAATGCACACGCGTTAGTATAATAACCCATTTTAACATTAGTAATACCCTCCCCGAGACGACATTCCAACGACTACGTCGGGCAGAACCACGACAGCCGTTACGGGACCCTAGATCAATCGGGCAGCGTATCTAATACGTATCCAGGGGTTATAATACTTACAACGGATCAGAACTTCGCTAATTAGGGGGGTATAATACCCGCTTATATTGCCTGTAATTCAGAATTTGAGATTTAAGAAAAGGAAATGAGCGATCAGAACTGAAGGCCGATACCATTCTTATATAGTGCCTGATCTTGACTTTGTCGCGGCCCGCGTCAAACCTGGTCAACTGCGTAGGGGTCCGGGTCATCACATAGACTCGACATGTGTTGGGCCACGTGGCCACACCGGGCTGCGCCATGTTTTTAAGTTCACGCGGCCCGCGTTAACTAACGGGGGTCTTACGCGGCCCGCTTAAACTTAAAAATCAAAGAAATCAGGTTTTAACCTTTAAACCGCCCGCGTAAGGTTTGAGGTGGGGTCTACGCGGCCCGCCTCAACTTAATAATCAGATTATTAATTATTTTTATTAATATTTAGGGTATTCAGGGCCCGTTTTCACGTATGGGGTGTATTTTTGGACATATTGGGATATTTTAAAATATTTTAGGGTGTCAGAAATATTATGAGGGTGTCGGTTTTTATTGAAGGTTGTTACACCTTGGGGACGAATTTGATAATCATTCTTTCAAATACTTTGCTACCCAACATGGTCTTATATTCCGGTTCTGGTGTCCTCAAACGTCGTCCCAAAATGGCCCGACTGAGCATATGATTTTTCGCCTAAATGACATCATTCGCGCCCTTCTAATCATGCTAACCTACCACCTAGTTTTTGGGTGGAAGCTCTTCACACCGCCACTTACCTACATAACATATTACCAACCAAACGGCTGAATTTTTACACACTAACCTTTTCCCTTTACCTTTGATATCCCGAATATGAACAATTACGTGTGTTCGGATGTGCTTGCTTTCCTAATACCTCTGCCACTCAACCTCACAAGCTTCACCCTCGGTTCGTCCTATGTATCTTTCTTGGTTATCCACTGGACTTTTGAGGTTACTATTGCTTCGATCCCATAACCGTAAAGGTTCACATCTCTTGTCGTGTAACATTTGATGAATATACTTTTCCCTACACCATTCCCCAAAACTGTAAGTCTTACACCTTCCTTGATGATCCAATTCCCTTCCACTTCGAGTTTAACACACCTACTTTACGATCATCACCTACAACCCCGTATCGACTTACCTATACTTGTCGACCATGTCCAACGACCACCACCAATCCTCCCTATCTATGGCCCAAAACCCACAACTACAACCAACCATTCCCATATCTACGGTCCAAACCCCACCAAGCCCAAACCCTACGACCCACCCACCAATACCCACAAATGTACATCCTATGTCTACCCGGTCAAAAACCCGATCCTAATTGCACCATACAAATCTCATCTTAGATACACCTAACCTTTCCCCTGTTCCATCTACTTATGCCAAATCCTTTACAGATCCTAATTGGTTATAGGCCATGTAGACTGAGTTTACTGGGTTACAAGAAAATGAAACTTAGGAATTAGTTCCCCGACCTACTAACCATCCTATTATATGGTGTATGTGGCGTTTTCACCATAAATTTAAATCTGACAAGTCTTTGGAATAGTATAAAGCCCGTTTAGTGGTTAATGGTAATTCTCAAACAATGGGTATTGATTGTGAGGGCACTTTTAGTCCGGTTGTTAAGCCGACTACTATTCAGACTATTCTGTCTCTAGCTATCTCTCGTTCCTAGCCAATACATCAACTGGATGTCAAGAATGCTTTCTTGCATGGGAATTTAAATGAAATAGTTTTTATGCATCAGCCACCGGGGTTTGTTGACAACAAGTATCCTAACTATGTATGTCGAATAAAGAAGTCCTTATATGGACTGAAACATGCACCACGGGCATGGTATACTAGGTTCACAACCTACATTACATCACATGGATTTAAGAGTAGTGGTTGCGACACTTATTTATTTATTTTTCAGTGAGGCCCATCCAACATTGCTTATTTGTTGCTCTATGTGGATTATATAGTTTTATCATCATCTAATGGCGTGACATTATTCACATCCTCTCACGAGAGTTTGCTATGACTGATCTGGGTCACTTGCATCATTTTCTGGGTATTATAATGGATCAGCGTATAAATGGTATTTTCTTGTCTCAACAACAGTATGCCAAAGATATTATTCCCCGCGCCTCTATGTCTTCATGCAAACCTTGTACTACACGGTAGATTTATCGTCTAAACTTAGTGCTTCCGACGGACTCGTGTTCTCGGATCCCACATTATACATAAGTCTTGCAGGCGCATTACAATATCTTACTTTTACTAGACCTGATATATCTTATGCGGTTCAACAGGTTTGTATGTTTATGCATGATCCACGAGATTCTCACTTTTCTTTCATGAAATGGATCATTCAATATATTCAAGGCACTGTGGATTATGAACTTCGCACTCTCAAGTCACATTCCAATGCCTTGGTAGCATACTCTGATGCGGACTGGGGAGGTTGTCCTGATTCCTGACGGTCCACTAGTGGCTATTGTGTATTTCTGGGCGATAATCTTTTTTCTTGGTCTTCGAAGCGTCAGCCTACGGTTTCCCGTTCTAGTGCTGAGCTGGAATATCGCAGTGTTGCTAATGCTATGGTAGAGACCACTTGGTTACGAAATCTCCTTCTAGAGTTGCATACACCGTTACGACATGCTTCTATTGTGTATTGTGATAATGTTTCGGCTGTGTATCTTTCAGATAATCCAGTACAACATCAACGTACCAAGCATATTGAGATTGACATTTATTTTGTTCGAGAAATGTCCGCGTCAGACACATTCAAGTTCTTCATGTTCCTTCGACATTGCAATACGTTGACATATTCACTAAAGGCCTTTCAAGAGAGTTGTTCCGATAGCCTTTCCGGTCCAGATTGAGCGTGTGTCCTCCACCCGCTCAAACTGTGGGGGAGTCTTAGCCGATAATTATATTGTAAAGATAATTGTTGTAGAGATTATTATTCTGAGATATAGTTGTAATATTTAGGGATACCCATTCCTAAATTAGTGATAGGGTTGTTATGTATTCTCCCTATATAAAGGGTATTTTGAGTGAATAATAATCATCAGAAAATTATACTGTATCCTGACTTTTAAAAAGGAGGGGTTTATTTGTTGTTATAGTTGTATATGTATATTGATATATAATACATAAGGTGGTTAGAGATCCGGATATTGGACGAATTGTATAATGAAAACAATATAATTATATAATTTGGAAAAAAAAGCTTCTTATAACTAACGTATTTTAATTAACACACGACAGTTCACACAACTAACTTGAAAATATCATAAAAAACAGTTATGTTAATAAGTAACACTGAAATACCATAATAGCATGTGTATTACACGAGTTGAATACTGAAAAATATGTAATATATATATATATATGTATGTATATATATATATATATATAAGTGTCCGCTAAAATGAGAACCACCTCGAGTTGTAAGAACCGTGAGAACTACTTGATCCGGGACGAGGTGGACAAATTTTTTTTCATAAACGTAGATGCATGTATTATAACAACATTTGTAAAAAAAATTCAAAAAAAAAAAATGTCGTGTGTGTAGTTTTGAGCACCACAAGTTTGTGTTTCACAAACTTGTGGTGCTCAAAACTACACACACGAATTTTTTTTTTACAAATGTTGTTATAATACATGCATCTACGTTTATGAAAAAAAAAATTGGTCCACCGCGCCCCCTACGGTGTAGTTCTCACGGTTCTTACAACTCGAGGTGGTTCTCATTTTAGCATTCCCCTATATATATATATATATATATATATATATATTGTCACACCCCGATATTTCCACGTTTGACCGGTGGGCCCGGTGGGGAGTATCGTGACGTAGTTGATATCATCATAGTCAAACAACACAATATATAAATGCACAGCGGAAGCAAAAGATAAATATATTATAATCCGATTCAAAGTAATATCAAATATTACAACGGAATGTAAGATGGATCCACAGGCGGATCTTAAACAGAAATATAATATCGTTCAACAGACTTTAACATCTAAAGCTTGCGAGAATTGATTATTGATGCCTGGAGTAGCCAGCCTATTACGTATAGTACCTGCATTTAGCCTTTTGGAAAATACGTCAGTTTACACTGGTAAATACAATTAACTGACTCATTTGAAAAGGTTTTAATAAAATTGATTTGAATGCACGTGGCACAAACTCTTTATAACTTGGGATAATTATTTAAATATATAATCTTGTAAAAGAATTACATGTTCCTTATGCGTTCAGTAGCCCGGAGTGTGCCGGGTTAAAGATCAATAGACACACCACATATTCTATTTATGCACTGACGAGTGTACGCCTACACTCCGCGCTTAGGTCGTGGCCATTTCGTAAAATGATGCCAAGGATATCCGGGACATGGTCATAAACCCCCCAAAGGCTTTAAGTAAACAAAACAATTTAAACGGGCCGATCAAATTATTCAATTAACCACCATACGATGGAAGATTTAATGCCCGACCAAGCGGTATTTTTATATACCGTACCCCAAGCCCGTATAGGGAAAATAAGTTAAAAGTATTTACCTGAGCAAAGTAATAATCACAATAAGCAAATGCAAGTAGCTTTTACTGGTCCTCCTAATCTGGAACGAAGGTTTATAATAACCTATTAGAATCCTAACGGGTCTTTAGTTAAGCTTAAGCTTAGACCGGTTAGTTTCAAAGATACGGTTCGTACGCACGATTAAGCGAAGACCGGAATAGAATGTGATTTAGACCCGACAAGTTTGAAGACTTGTTTAATATGGGTATTTCATACACATTCTGGAGTTTGAGATAAAACCGATAAGGTTTGACCCGTTTCGGCTAATTTATGCAAACTAGTTACATAAACCGAACCGAACGCGTAATAAGCGTAACGGGTATTCATAAGAGCCATATACAGGTTTCCTAAGTTAATATGCTTCAAATATGTTGTGACATCAGTAAGATATCTTTTATTATGCCCGAAACGAATTTAAACACAAACTATGCCCCGTAGGGGTAGTTTGGTCATTTACAAGGTTATAAAAGAGTTTAAGTATTAACCTGAGTTGCAGGTCTGATATAATCAGCAAAAATACTTAGTTTACTAAGTTATAACAGTAGGGTAAAGTATATATGTGAAATTTATCAATTATAACCAAACTATGCACCGTAGGGGCATTTTGGTAATTTCACATAAGCCGAAAAGCTCAAAACTGAAGTCTGAGTTTAACAACTTTTGCTTACTGTTAAAATATTATAATTTACCTAAAATATCAGTAGGTATCAACCCTTGTATGTTTAAAATAGTTCTAGTACATACTATGCGTTAAAAACGCTTAAAAAGGCGATTAGAAGCCATTTCCGGGTTCTATACATAAAGCTGATATTTTCTATTATTCCCGAGGGCTTAAAATAATTTATTTATCATTTAAAATCAGTAGCAAAAGGTTTGAAGTCGATTAGATATGTAAAACTCATTTTATAGCCCGTAAGGGCAAAACCGACAATTACCGGATTAAGCCTATGACTATAAGTTATGCTTAGCCTAAAATTAATTAAAAATCTTCAAAAATCCCAAAATAATATATTACATCAGTGGGTAAAGAGTTTGATATCAAAAAGTAGGCTTAAATAGGCTATACGCTAATTACGCCGTTTAATCGCTAAAGAAGCTTTCTAATTACGCTAATGAGCATAACTCTCAATCTACACCTCAAACTGATGTCAAATTTTGGGTGCACGTTTATAATTCAGTAACTAAGGTTTCTACTCTTTTATATTTTCAAAAATCACGTTTTAAGGTGAAAAGGGCATAATGGTCAACATATGAGCAATTAACGGAAACATGCGTATTAATTGGATACTAATGAACCAAGGTGTATAATCACAGAGGGTTATACTAGCATGTAACCTAGTCCAATTAAAGCTCTAAGGCATTTCTAAAACATACCAAAACGGGTCAGAACTGAAGTCAAAGCAAAAGTCAAAGCTTTGCGACTTTCGGTTCCGAACCGGGTCTAAACAGGAAATTGTCGGGTTGAACATGTTTAGACATGTTCTTACACTAATTACCAAGTTATATTAATGATCAAACAGGTTGTATGTGTTCTACATTGCTAATTATGCATAAATTAGAAAATAAGCATTCTGTTGACTTTTTAATAACAAGTTTGACCCGACATTTGACCTAGTTAGAGTGGTAATCAGAGGGTGTCCTTTTAAGGGTTTAATGCCCACATAATTACCAACTTATAACTACTTTCAATTCGACTAATCACTGAACCATTAGTGATTAATCGCTAAGTCAACCATTAATTACGACGGTTTGACTTTTAAGCTAAAACTAAGCAAAAACTTAACTAAGAAAGGTTAAGCATACTTACTAGAGTCCTATGCACGATTAGTGATCACTTGAGCCTGCTTTGGAGCTCCAGAAATGATCAGAAATGCTGAAGGAAGGTGTGAAGAATTGGTTGCAACCTTGGCCCTTTATATAGTGCTCAAGAACTCATGGATTGTTGACACACAAGTCTAAGCATGGCCATGGATCACTTCCAGATGTCCCTAAGTGTCTAGGGGTTGCTTAGGGGTCGTGCAAGATGAGGAAAATCGTTCATAAGTCGGTTAAAATGCAAATGGAAGACAAGAACCCAAAGTTTTCGGAACAGACAGGCCCTCGCGGCACGCGTAGCCCCCCTAGGGCGCGTGGCGCGAGGCCCCTTCTGAACAAATCTGAAATTTTGATTTTTTACTCATTGGTCCTTGGCTCTTGGAAACTTTGCTACGACTTTATTTCTTGCACTTTGAACCCTCCAAATTAACTTATAAGGGCTTTAAGACATATACCCACTTTGTTAAGTCCTCGGTTAACTTTATTGTTACCCGAAAAGTCTTAACTTTCAACGTTGACGCTTTAACCCCTCGTATACGAATCTTATCATAACTTTCTCATACGATAACGAAACTTAGTGAAATTTTTATCATGTATCCTAGTGAGCATATTTAATCGTTACAAAGCTTCGGGTTTGCTAAAAGGTCATTCAGAGGTATACTTTATACATGTTGACACCTTTAACCCCTGCAGTTTGTAATCTCTCACTTTCTTTCATATTTAGCTTCGTATGATCCATGATTTATTCGTTTGAAGGTATGAGCATCATGTAGGGTTACTGTAAAGTATATTTATCCCTTGTTGACATTCTGAACCTTTATTTTCCCATGCTTTTCATGTTTGTCAACTTTAGTCCCTCTAGAGTATACTTTCACACGTTCAAACTTATGACACGTGTCAATACATTATAGGACGTGAATTTTCGAGGTGTTACATATATATATATGGGGAAGGTTCAAATGAAAACCACTAGTTATTGTGAAAACTCGAAAACTAATTAAAAAAGCCAAAAAAAGATACCAAAATTTTTTTTTTTTTTTTTTGCATAATAATTTTCGCAGGTTTTAATATATATAAAAAAAAATTTTGTGTAGTGCACATGTGTATTATTACACATGTGTACCACAATGTTTTTTTTTTTTTTTGAAAAAAAGTTTTTTTTTCATATATAAAAACCAGCGATTTTTATAAAAAAAAATTGAAAAAAAATTTTTTGTGTGTTTTTTAGGCTTTTTTGTGTTAGTTTTCGAGTTTTCACAATAAAAGTGGTTTTCATTTGAACCATCCCCATATATATATATATATATATATATATATATAGGGTAGGGTTCATGAGTGAACAATGATGTATTTGTAAACAAAATGAAATTATCCTGACCATTGATTTTATAGATCTAGATTTTTTCTTTAGTGGCAAGATTGTAATTATCTTTTGTAATTTACATGTATTTTAATAGACACAAGGGCATAATTGTATTTTTCTCTCTTCATTTAATTAATTGATTTTTTTCTCTCTCCTGATTTCTCTTTCCAATTAAAAGAATATTTAGTTACATTCTCTATATTTTTTTTTCTCTCACAATTTACCTAACTTAATATTTGATAATTTAAAAAAATACAAATATTATCAAATATTCTTCCATATAGAGCACGATTAAAAATATTCAATTACATTATCTATACATATATGTATTATATCAGTGTTTGATGAATAGATGCATAGTGGAAACAATATGTAATAATACACAAGTGTATAAGTCTGGTATATACCGACCTATATACACTATTTACTTGAATAATACATAGGTGTATACGTCTGGTATATTTACCGACCTATATACACATATGTACTAGTACTTGAATAATACACATGTGTATAAATCTGGTTTACACCGACCTGTGGGAACAAGATATCATAATACACAAGTGTATAAGTCTTGTATATACTGACCTATATACACATATGTTAAAAAACATAATTTAATTAGGTTTAATATTTAATTTTAAAAAGAACATAAGAGTTTATTTAAAAAAAAACATTAGACCTTCAATCTCTTATAATTAAAATAATAGAGAAATAATTAAAAATGAGAGAGAAAGTGTTAAGAGAAGAGAAAATTAAGGGATTTTAATTAAAAGTACATGGCTAATGTCAATTTTACCCCTTTAATCTAAAAATGATCAAGGGCCAAGATTAGTTCACTCAGTTCACTCTCAAAAAGTTGTTCATAAATGAACCTAATCATATAATATATATATAGGGGTAGGATTTAAGGAAAACGCCATAAAGTGTGAAAACTGTGAGAACGATTTGGTGTTGACATGTGGCGTTAGTGCTAACTTACACTAAGGGTAATATTGTCAAAAAGCCTATGCACATGCCACTCACATACATATTCAACCGTCTTTTCTAAACTCTTGTAACTTTTCTATACGTGAATATTTTTTTTTAAAATACACCATAAAATCCAGTGTTTTATTATCTTTCTAACGAGTATACTGTTGCTATACTTTTGAAATTAAAAAAAAAGTAACATGAACTGGGTGTTCAAATAAAAACGTCATAAAAACACCCAGTTCAGAAAACGCCATGAAAAATACCAAGTTGAAAACGCTATAGAACACCCAGTTCAGAAAAACACCATAAAAACTCAGTTGGAAACACCATAAAAACACCCAGTTCAGAAAAAACACCATGAAAAACTCAGTTGAAAACGCCATAAAAACACTTAGTTTAGAAAACGCCATAAAAACTGGTTGAAAAACGCCATAAAAACACCCACTTCAGAAAAACGTCATAAAAACCCAGTTGAAAATGCCGTAGAAAAACAAAGTTTAAAATGCCATAAAAAACCCACTTCAATTTTTTCGAAAAATATATCAATACCATAAAAAACGCTGAATTTTATGGTATGATTTTTTTGAAAAATAATTGCGTATAAAAGAGTTATTGACATTTAAATATGATCGGGGGAAATGACATGTGATTAGCATGTGCAACCTTCCTGATAGTTCCAAGGCCCCTAATATTTATAAAAATGTTACCGCATCGATCTCAGTCACAAATCACTAAGATCTTGTGGCTAAGAAGCATTCTTACCGTTTTCACGCTTTGAGGCGTTTTCTCTTGATCCCGTTTCTATATATATATATATATATATATATATATATATATATATATTCTTCACATGACTAAATTTTCCATATATTAATAATCAAAATTTTTCTCTCCTCACATAATCACTATTCAATTTTACTTTAATTTAATTGGTTTACATTCTACCCCACCACTATGCATGATGCATACTTTATATGTTATATGGTGTATAGTGTGTACTCTATTGTTAATTTACCAACTTCTATTGTTAATTTAACAAGGTTATTTTTTTTGTCTTTTTATTTTACTTTCAATCCTTTTAGTTTTCATTTTAAAATTTTCAACTTCTATAATTTTCAATTTTCAACCCTATAGTTGTCATCTATTAGTTTTCAACTCATTTGGTTTTAATTTTTCATTTTTTACCACAACACTTTTTCACTTTCAACTTTGCTTCCCTATACTTTTCATTATATATTATGTTAACATGTAATAATGTATATAAATAGTATTATTTTATTATTGTGTATCCTTTTAGTATAATGTTTATTTAAAGTAAATAAAAATAATTTTATTGGAATATCATATATTAGATTTGTTATTTTTATTAATCATTGTTATAGATGTTTAATTAATCTATACTATCTATTAAGGGAGATTAGATGATGACATCGATTTGCCTACGTGTCATTTTCTTAGCTATGCCACATTGCCTCCGCTGATGTCATAAATCCGATTTATAAATATATATAAAAAAATCTATAAATCTAATCTAAATTTATATCTATATTATATATATATAATATAGATCAGGTGTTTCAAATTTTGAATTTTGAATTTTGAGTTCATTTACTCTTCCCAAGACACCTTCTTTCTTTATAACTGCAGAGAGAGAGAGAGAGAGAACTTCATATCTACGTTTTTCTTTCACTAAAACCCTAGCTACCTCTCCTTCATTGCTAAATCCTATTTCTCCTCCGTCATATCTTCGCCGTATTCCGTCATGGTAACGTCCACAATTCTCTCAGATCTCGACACCGAAATCCTAATTCCGGCATGTGCACTCGTCGGAATCGTCTTCTCTCTCCTCCAGTGGTTCCTCGTCTCCAAAGTCTCCCTCTCGCTCGATAAACCGGACGCTAAACACGCCTTCACTGAGTCCTTGATCGAGGAAGAAGAAGGTGTTAATGATCATAACGTTGTGCAGAAATGTGCCGAGATTCAGAACGCTATTTCGGAAGGTAGTTTAGATAATTAGATCTCTGTGATTTGTAGTATAATTTTTTGATCATTTGTATGATTTTAATTTTGTGATTTTGTGTTTTTGTAATATTTTATATGATGTTTTTACGCTTGACTTTTGGAATATTGTTTGTTTGTTGCTAGGATAAATAGACTATTACGATTTGAACTCCGAATCTTTTGGTTGTGGAGTATACATGTTAAGTACCAGGACGTCTCTTGGGGACGGTTGAGTGATTTATTTAGATTAAAGTTTGTAATTTTGTATGCTTGAATTTTTTAATATTTGAACATATAGTTTTTTTTATTTTTTAATCATAAAGTTTGACTGTTAATGTGTTCTATAGCATTAAGCTGACTGATTTCTTTTGTTGGTTGGATGTTGAAGGGAATTTTCAGCTACTGACATCTTTATAAATCTTTGACCAGCATATTTTTATATTAAAGATTATATTGACAGACTTGCATATTTTTATTGTTTACTATTATGAATCTACTGTGTCACTTGTATGAACACCAAATTTGAAAGGTATTTGCTGATACAGGGGTGTAAATGTGTAGTTCATTGTGATTCTGTCGTTGACCGAATGACCGTAGACTAACAGAAGCATGAAGTAAAATTTTTTAGAGATAGAAGGCATATGTTTTAATGTATATTTATGAGAGAAATCTTTATGAACAATTGGTTTCATTTCATATTTTCTTTGTATTGCAGGAGCAACGTCTTTCTTATTCACCGAATACCAATACGTCGGTATTTTCATGATCGCTTTCGCGGTTTTAATCTTCGTCTTCTTGTATGTAAGCCATACTGAAATTTTAATATTAAATTGTCTTTTTCTTGATATGTTTGGATGCAGTATGTGAATCTTTTTTTTATACAGACCGATGGTAGCGTACCAAACACACTTGTGATAGCAAATTGTGAAATCGTTAAACCTAGGGTTGCAGTAGCAGAACACATAGGGCTTGCGCTGCTGTGAAGGGGACTCAAATGCACTCTTAACTTTGACTGTGTGAACATTTATGGTGGTTTGTGTATGCTTGAATGTGTGCGCTAGATTAATTGGCATGAGATTAGCAGAGGAACTGTTTGTGAAATGCACTAGAGGGGGTTGGTCGATGAAGCACCAGAAACCTTACATAAGGTTAGATTTGATTTTTTATACTTCATTTTATTTTCCCTAATTAATGAAAAATACATACAATAGTTAAATTTGTTCATGGCATTCTAATTCTAGTACTTCCTTGCAGGTTTGATAATTAGAAGCTTGAGTATCAGGTTTGCCACATCCATGACTTCTGATCTTGCTTCATGGTCAACCTAATTTGACTATAGTTAATGAATATTGATGATTTGGGATTGTAATTTTAGTATATTTTTAATGAACATTGATTTAGGATATGTGATTATAGTCTTTTTTTTTTAAATAAACATTGATTTGGGATATGGATATTGTTAACCGTAAAGGTCTGTTACAAAAATTAAAATGAGTTATCAATTAACTCTGACTGTTAGGTATAACAGATTTTGTTTTTTATCTTTGGCCGATGAAACCGCAATTTAGGGGTGAGTGTAAAAGATGGATCCGGTGAAGAGAACAGTGGAGATGGTTGAGTGGAACAAGGGCAACCGCACCAGTTGGTGATGGTGGTGATCTGGATGGTTTTGGCGTAATAGACTTAAGAAATGGTTGGAACTCGATAACAAGCCAAATGGGTGTATTCAGATTCTATTGACACGTTCAAGCTGGTGAACATGTGGGAAGGTATAAACTGTTCTCATTGAACTCTTTGAACATGATATATTTAGTCATGATTATATAAGTAGAAAATTTAATATATATTTGGTTGAGCTCATTTGTTTCACATACAATATGATTGTTCGCAACATGTATGAAAATATGATTGCACACCAAAATGGGCATTCAACAAAGCTACACAAATCCTTATTCTTACCACCAAGCATCTCCGCAATAGGAGAGTAATGAAAATATTTCTATGGGCGACGAACTTGCTCATCGCCTACTGAACTTTTGAAGAGCGCACCATTTCCAGCGCTACTGAACTCTGTCCAACAAAAGTTCAAAAAAGAAAGAAGTTGCTAATTGCTAATATGAATTTAGGTTCCTTTGTTTAGGTAGGTCATACAAGCTATTTTTGCTAATTCATTTAGGATTATCAGAAGCTTAATTGAGCTATCTCTTTCATTCATGTTATATAGCAAGACTTTAAAAATGCTTCAATTCGCTTCATAATTGATCAATTGAGTTTTTTTACTCTATAGTTAGTACAATTGTCTGACACAAACATGAGTGATACTGATATTTTTTACTTTCGGCACTCTTATGGTACGTGGTGTCAAATATGTGGTGGTTCCCATAAAGATTTAGAATGTTATTTTCTAAATTACAAGCCCCATTATATAGACCCATCGTTTTCCTGTATCCTTAAGAGGGGCGAAAGTAAAAATAATCCCTATCTCTCCCTCGAATGCTCTCAACCGGATCTTCTAGGAGAAATGCTTCTTGATGAACTATTTCAATTGGAAGATCTAATTCTTAATTGGTTAAAAGAACTTAGGATAGATTTCGATAATCTATCTCAAGACAATAACCAAGAAGAGTTGTTGGGATCGCATTCGAACAACTTCGTTGTTCCCGACGATACCTCTAACTCTAATGAGGACTTGAGCGATAGTCGTCCCTGTGTCGATTGTGCCGTGAAGGACTCCCCATCGACTTCGTTCGATGCATACATAGACCTGAGCGATTCGGCATACACCTTCTTTAACGAGAGCCCGGAAAAGGGTTGGACTTGTCCACCTACATTTAGCATAGGAATCACCCTCACCGACAACCTCTTGCGTTCTCATCTTAATCTAGAGCAATTAAGGTATCTTAGGCACTTCGGGGATGTTCCATCCAGTAAGGAACCGCCCGATCCGGATAAGTTCCTTAGAAATAGACAAAACTTCATAAACAGCCTTTCGACACGGGGCCGTGCCCAGGTCAACACGCCCCCGTGTCCACCAAAAGATTCCTTTCTGACTTTTTTGTCAGAATACGGACAAAATGTGTCAGGATCTTGCCTGCACACGGGGCCGTGTCCAGCATGCTGTCATTTTCTATAAATGCAGCCAAGAATCCTGCACATTTGGACCATCCAGGGACAGAGATTTGAAAGGATCTTCTCACCTACCATCCTAGGTATTTTCTAAAAGAAGGTTCTAACAACCATCTTATCCTTTCCTCTTTTATCCATTGCCTTCTTCTTCTTCATCTTTCTTGTCTCAACACCTCCATTGAAGCTTGTTCCCAAGCTTTATTGTGATGTTTGTTAGATTTTTGTCCAAGGAATCTTGTTAAAAATAAGTTGTACAACATTGTTTTAAGTTATTTCTGTTTAAAAATGCTTCATAAGTTGGAAAAATAATTTGAAACTCCAAGATTCCTTGTTCCAAAAATCTGCAGAAAGGTGAACACGGGGTCGTGCTCGTTGAGCACGGGGCCGTGTCCGATGTACTGTTTCATTAAAATGAACTATTTTTGGTTTGTTTTTGTAGAATGTCTAGTCAAAACAGGGGAACCTCTTCTGCGCACTCCAGAAACAGTCGAAGGGAGAGAAGGTCATCAATTGAAGCAACTCTCGTACGTTACGTAATGGCATTACGTGAAGCTCTTGACGAGATGACTTCGGTAGAGGAGGTCCTAATAGACCGTATAAATTATCTTACGGTGGGGTTGGAAAACAGTTTTCAAGAAATCAACCTCTTGCACCAGAGTTTGAACATTCTTGTGACACCTCCCATGGAACCAATCCTCCCTCAAGAGGATTGGAACTTAGCACTTGGAATCAACAACCCAACCGGATGGGACGACATTCCAGCGGAGCCTCCTCTTGAAGATCTACAAGAAGTCCCGGTGGAGGTTGCACCACCTCAAACCAATGCCAATGAGCCCGCCTTTCTTCTCCCTAGGGAGATAGAGGAGTGGCTCGCCGACGTGTGAGGAACCCATGCCCGGAATTTCAAATTCTAAAAAGGTTATATTTTTACAAATTTACAACCGATAGCGTCGTGATAAAAAGAACCAACATAAGAAAATTATGAAACGGCATGAGAAGCTTAGTTAAAATTTGATTATATATACTTGATCACATAAAAAACCCATTCCCACAAAAGTGAGTTTTGAGCCTTTATTGAGCATACAAATACATATCTTTAAACTAAATGCTCATTTTTCATTTCTTGTGTGAATAGCCGCTTGGTTCTTACGACTCTAGAACTTGCCACGACGATACATTCCCGGTCCTTACCAACTTAAACCCGAGTAAGTAAATGACGGAGGCATTAGGACTAACCCTTTTTTTTTTCTACACCATTATTTTTCTTTTTTTTACCACCTACCCAAAATCCCCCTAGTTAACCCCTTTGAGCCTAAACCTTTTCATTTCTTAACCCAAACCAAACACCCTTTCACCCACCAAAATCTTTTTTATTTTTAACCATTTGTTTTAGTAACAGGCTCGGTTTTTCGTATGACTCTTTCAAAAAAAATATATATATGTTGATGATGCAGCAAAAGAAAAAAATAAACAAACAAGTTCATCAAAAATAACTTTGTTTGAAAAATGGCTTCATCAAAATAAAAAATGCAAAAATAAAAAGTCTTACGAAAACCGACGCTTTTTACGCTTTTCGCCCTTTTCTACTAACCACTAACCCAACCACCTACCTTTAACCCAAGCTTAACCCTTCACCCCAAAAGTGCTCTTGATATTTACAAAGGTATATAGTTAAAAAGGAGGATGATTGATTGCTTGGCAAGCCTATGGTAGGAGTAAGTTCCATGCCGCTCTCGAGTGATTCACTAAAATACATCTTCGGCCGAGTGTTGAGTGATCCCCCGTGAGGTATGTGAACGTGTATATAAATAGAATTTTAAAGAGGCATGTTATGCCCTAATAAGTAATTTATCTTATGTAAAGTTTTAAATAAATAATGACGAATAGGATTGTAAATAAATAAAAATAAAAACTTAATAAAGAATTTTGGAAATCCCGACACTCTATGACAAGCCCAAAAACCTTCTCTTCTACCCATTCCATTTGGGAGTGTAAAGCCATATTATAAAGAGTTTTGCTTGAGGACAAGCAAAGATTCAAGTGTGGGGGTATTTGATATGTGCAAAATGCAACATATAAATTACATCAATTGTGGCATAAAACTAACCCTTTTTTAGTACTAATGTTGGAAAAAGTGTGTTTTTGTCTTCCTTTTGTATTTTCAGGATTAAATGAGCTCAAATTAAAGAAGCAAAAAAAGGCAGCTAAATCTAACGTAAATACAAGAAAAGGAACAAACGTGGCATGCCCGACCTCCCCGACTGCATCTTCCCAAGCAAAACAAAAGAACAGAAGGTTGAACACGCCCCGTGATCAGTGAACACGGGGGCGTGCCCAAGTGCCAGCATAAAAGACAAAGCTATAGAAGCTTCTATCGCCCACCACGGGGCTGTGCTCAGTGGACACGGGGCCGTGGTAAACTATAAGATTCGCAGAATCCAGGCAAATCTTGATAGTACAGATATGCTTCTGCACACGAGGGCGTGCCCAGCGGACACGGGGGCGTGGTCAACTAATGCAGACAAGAGCAATTAATGAAGAAAGAGAAGGAGGATGGACAATGGGCCGTGCCCAATGGACACGGGGCCGTGCCCGAGCTGCTGTTCAGGCTATAAATAGGGGTGCTTGGCTCATTTGCAAACCATCCCTTGGCACACCACCTCTCTCACACTTCACCCACCACCCACCACCATCACAACACCATCATCCACCACCGTCATCCATTGTCCATCATAGAGTGTGTGAGTCGTCTCGGGATCCAAGATTGATCGTAAGAGTTCTTGACAATCAAAGGCCATGTTTGCCTAAGTCTCTTACATCACATGGTGAAGACAAGTGTCTAGTGTAATACTTTTTATTTTTAATCTTTTCGCACTTTTTACTTGGTTATGTATTAATGACTTTAATAACTAGTTTCTTATGTTGAAGGTGATTTTTCCTTATCGTTTGTCTGTGGTGTCTTGGCATTATTTTACTGTCTATATAAAATAAAAGATTTTCACCATTCATATCTCCACGGTCTATATAGAGGTATGTTGGCTACCTGGTCGGGGTTAAGGGAACGGTTTGGTAAGAGTCTTGCCTTGTTCAGTGTATAGATCCTGCAAGGACCTGGGTCAAATTTAGTAGGACCTCCTTCAATACTAACTGGTATTGGATGGCGGGGGTCCAAACTCTTTGATCCCCTCATATGTAAGCTACTATTAATACTTTAACCCGGCTACTTAGGACTGTATCCCTGCTGACTCAGACTACTTAGCCGAGGGTAACGTCACCTTCAAAAGAGGGGCCTACCATAATATGCATTAATAACTTAATTAATTATCTTTCAATAATCCGACCCTTTAGGATTGTATCTTTGCTGACTCAAACTACTGGGTTGAGGGTAACGTCACCTTCAAAAGAGGGGCCTACTACAATAACTAAGATAATCTCTGAAAAAGTGCAAAAGTGCGGAAATAATCAAAGGTTACACTAAACACGAGTCGGAACCAAGTGATTCATCTTGTCTATCTGTTTTTACTTTTATTTTTATTTTTCAGCATTTTAGTTAGTTTTTATTTTTCTAGTTTAAAACCTTTTTCTAAATTTTTGATTTAATTAGACGTTGAGGATAAACCGGTACTAAAAGCTCTTGTGTCCTTGGACGACCTCGGTATCTTACCAACACTATACTACGCTCATGATGGGTGCCTTTGCCCATATGTGTGTTTGGTGTTAGTAAAATATCGTGTTTTATAAATTTAAAACTTGACTAACGTGTAAAAAGGGCTTAAAATATATATAAATCCATATACACACCACACACGCATCAAATAACGTAGTCATACCCAAGTTAAACATGTTCATTTGGGGTGCAAGAGAAGGAAAAATCCCAACAGGTATGGCTTTAATGGATAGGAGTTTGCAAAACTGTGATTTTTGTGTGATGTGTCGGAATACTGAAGATTCGGATCATCTGTTGGTTTGCTGTCAGTTCGCAAGAGAAATTCGGAGAAATTCTTTGGTGAACGAAGCTATCTACAAATGTGCAATGGGATTCACTGAAAGACGTGCTGGAACGTATAAATGGGTTGGGCTTAACAGTGAATCGAAAGAAGGTAATTTATGACATTTTTTTCTCAAACCATGTGGAATATATGGACCGCATGAAATGAAAAAAATATTCAGAGGCAAGGATTTTAGAGGCAAGGATTTTAGCATGTACAAAATGGTCGAAGAGATAAAGGAAAAGACGTTTAAATGGGTATCGAACAGATCAAAGCTTGGGAATATGCCATTGGGCAACTGGATACTTTTTAGTTTGACTTTTTAAGTGCCATGTAAAAGTTAAATCATGCTCTATATGTTTTCCATTTTAGTAACTTGCTAATTGGTATGTTTTGGGAATATGCCATCGAAGAGGTCAAAGAAGCAACTGTTTCATGTACTTCAATGCCTTTGATAAGTTTTTTTTTTAACTTCCCTGAACCGTTAGATGATGAACATGATTGGGCTAAAGCTCACAACATGCCATGTGCCATATTATCAATTACTTAACTTATTTCTATACCAAACCTGAACTAATAATTTTTTCGTAACATAGTAATAAAATTTTTATGTCCTAACACATACTGTCTTTAACATTGTTTTATAAAGATATGTAACTAAACACAAACAATTTAAATGATATATTATAATCTGTTTTTTAGTATTTGATTTCGATCGTTATTAAACCTACCCGTGTGTATACACGGGTCTTACAACTAGTGATTGTATTATAAGATTATGATCTAAGTTAATGTGTTATATATGACGAATAAAATAGTTTCATAATTAATGATTAATTTATTATGTCACTAACAGGTAAATAGGATATTATTGATAATATTAAATTAGGATTAAGTTATCCTTTCATACTGTATAACACATTTCTTTATTTAGAACCATGAAGAGATTTTGACGGGAAAAAAATGTTTGGTGAAATATGACACTGACAAGTGTCCAATTTTACATTCATTAATTATGTAGTAAATTTGAGGATGTTACAATTGGATGCCTAAGACAATTTTTTGGTGTGTAAGGTATAATTTACTTTGTCCACATTGGTGGTTAAAGCCAATATTCATAGAGCATGAGAGAAGTCAATGAATTTTTTTTTTTGGCTAAGTTGAGCTTGAATTTTATTAGTCCTTTATACCCCTTAAAATCGGCTTGATTGTAAACGAGCTGAGCTGACTTGCCTTGAAACAAACTGAGCCAAAGTCTGGCTTGGCCCAGCACGGCTTGTGAATTGGCTCAAATTATTTTATTTTATATATTAACTTCATTTTTTTTATATATTTGTCCTTAAATCTCTTGTATTTACAAACATAGTTTTTAATTACAAACTATAAAACATCAAGAAAAAGTAACTTTCCTACCGGCCTTCGCGATATACTAACATACGTTTATTCCATATTAGTTTCATGAATGTCTTCGTAATGGTTTGTGTATTGTTTAACTGTTCTCGTCATTTTTATTACATTATGTAACACTCCAAAAATGGGTTTGTTAATTATACTACATTAACCAAAAATAAACGGGTAAAATACCATAGGTGGTAAAAGTAAACCCGGCAAATATTAGGATTTAAATAAATAAATCTAATATTTATTAAAAGGATGAAAAATACTTTGAGAAAACAAAGTATATAAAAGGCCCGAGTTAAAGGGGCTTAAAATAAAACGGGTTATGAACAAGATAAAAATAACTAGGAAATAAATAACCTAGTTAATTACAAGTCTTGTAGTAATGAGGAAACTCGATTAAAACACCCTAAATAAAACTTGGGAAAAGTAGAGGGGTTAAAAGTGTTAAACTAGAAACTAGTTTTTTTTTATAAATTAAAACCCAACACCAAATCACACACCTTGAGTGTGTGTTCTGGTCGACATAAACACAGGAGCCAAGAAGCCCTCTAGCTCAAACCCTAACAAGGATAAAATCAGCAAATTGAAGGGGTAAATCTAACCCAAATCGAAATCCAAGCACAAATTCGTGATCACCTCGGTGAAGGGATCATAAGGTATGCTAAATTTCATCATTTGGTTTCATCTCAAATTCTTGATGATTTGTGAAATCGAAATCTGAGCTTGATTAATTGATGTTTAGATGAAATTAGTAATGAAAACATGTCTAGGAGTAAACCCTAGTCAATAACTTGCTGAATTTGTGTTTAGATTATGAAGTTCATGATAATCCATTTATAAGTTAAATGGGTTTTGTAGAAATAGGATGAACACAAGAATTATGACTATCAAAAGTGGTGCTACGTGATTTCTATAAGATGATTCTGATAATAGTATGCATGCTTGACACAATGGAATTGAAATGTATGTTTATATTGGGCAAAAATAACAAGTTATGAACTTGATTTTAAATATGTAAAATTATACCCGTTAGGTGTTCGTTAAAATGCCTAAGTGAAAGATAAATGTTGAAAATCGGACAAAAACGCATGTTTGATTGATATGGTAAATTATGCGATAAGACTCATAAAAAGGGTTCTAAACAGTTTATGGATTGAACTCTTTAAGGAAGGAAACCGGGTCTTCAAGCGGACAAGCCGGAGCGGACACACGCTTGAAGGGAACGCTTCAAAGGTACGTGACTTGTCGTCTCGTCACATTTATGTAGACAAATTTAGTTAAAATATGTTTAAGGTGGATATAGCGAAAATGTTTGAGTTGGTATGTGATGTGTTGAAAAACACAGTCATCTACCCGTGTATTTTGTATTTTATTTTTATAGTTTTTGAGTAATTTTAATCTTTATACAGTTATATTATATTATTTTGTGTTTTGGCAGGACCTGGTGCAAATGGAGCAAAAACGAGTAATATGGAAATGACCAGCCAGTTGGGTAGAGTGGGGTGCCAGGGACTGAAGTGAAATTGCACTTATTTTCTGTGATTGAGCCGAGACCACTTTATCCCTATATTATTAAAATTGAAGGTCATATATAAAAATAACTATCAAATGGGCCGCTAAAAGCAGACAAGCCAACAGTATCATAATTTTTGTGAAGTTGGGCCATTATTTTGGAAAACCATTAAGGTGGGCGCCAACAAGAGTGGACAGCAAGAATAAAAGTGGCCAATTGATTTTTTTTCGGAAAACCACAAGAGGAACAATATCATTGGCGGCAGCAAGAAACTTCAGTGGAGGCGGATTAATCTCATAATTATTTTCAAAAGCAACATTGAGGATTCCTATATTGAAAAATTCGACAACATCAGTTCAGTGAAGACGGCTGTTTTCTTTTGGGCAAGGAAGAAAAAGAATTCGGTTCGTATTTAGAACATCACGGGTTTGATATTAATTTTATTATTCTAATCTTTTGCATTGAACCCATGTCTTATTTGATTTTCACAACTGATATTGTTATGTTTTTATTTACAATGAGTAGCTAAACTTTTTATGGTTGCCTAGGGTTGATGAACTAGATGATTGTTTAATTGATTAACTTTTGGTTTTGAATGAATGTGATGATTTACATGATATAATTTTTGAACCCGATTCTAAATATTTGTGTGTTAGTTTTGATTGGTTTAATAATTTATTTGTTGGTTCCATTGCTCTAGATACTTAGAAATATACTTTAGAGCCGTGAGTCAGTCTAGGTTGTAATCGTTCAGTCTAGACCTTGAAGGTGAGAAATCTAATTCAAGTTTAATAATTATTAAAATCAATTAATTAAAACGTGCAATCTTTTCTAGAGGTGAGAAATCTAATCTAGAATTGC
Organism: Helianthus tuberosus; assembly: GCA_030545235.1. Taxonomy (NCBI): domain Eukaryota; kingdom Viridiplantae; phylum Streptophyta; class Magnoliopsida; order Asterales; family Asteraceae; genus Helianthus; species Helianthus tuberosus. The sequence continues at coordinate 63,379,918 of CM060395.1, forward strand.
TAGGTTATTAGCTGGGCGTTGTTTGGCAGTTTGGGTGGCCGATAACTCGGGTTCATCTGTTTATTCGCGTCTAGAGTTTCCTAGGGTCCAGGGGCGGACCTATGTGGACACAAGGGGAGCGCCTGCTACCGCTTGGCGGGGAAAAATTTGACGTTTTTAGTGTAATTTTTGGAAAAATTTGACGTTTTTTCGATTTCGTTACCGCTTTTCTTATAAAACGTTCCTGCTTGGCGTGAATCCTAGATCCGCCACTGCTAGGGTCTCGGTGTTCTTAGTTATTTCTGCTTCATAATTTGAGGGTTTTAGTAAATAAATTACTTTATACCTGATAGTTGTGGGACTTGGTGGTCGATAACTCGAGTCAGTCCATTTTAGCAATTCATCACTTGTCATACTGCCAGGTTCGGTTTACCTTCCGGGGGTTTATCGGGTTAGGCAGAGTCTTCATTTTAAAACCAAGGTTAGGATTTTATTCATGAGTCTAGGGATTCTTACCTAGGTAACCTATTTTTCCCATACTTGAGTTTCAGTCCAGTCTCTAGTTGTTTGCGCTTGCTGTTGTTTGGTCGTCTATTTAATTAAATTGCTTTTTAGTTTAAAAATATATTTTCTCAAAACAAAATCAAATTATTAGGCTAGGGGTCGATAGAGGTTTAGTATCAAGAGTCGCTAGATTGTGTCCACGGTTCGATACTCGGACTTACTTGTTTTACTCCTTACGACCGGTACACTTGCCGGCAGTGTGTGGTTTACGGGTTTTTCCAATTTTAAACCTTGTTGAATTTAATTAATACATATTTCACACATCAAGTTTTTGGCGACGTTGCCGGGGACACAGTGCGCTTTTGAGGAGGATCCGAGTCGGGGATTTAGCCATTTTACTGCTTTATTAGATTAGTTGTTTTTTTTATTTCTTAGTAAAAAAAATCAATAAAAATAAAAAAATAATAATAAAAACCAAAAATTTAAAAAAATAGTTGTTTGCTTTCTTAGGATACTTGCTAGTTTTGTGTGCCTACTTGTTTAGTTAGCTTGTTTGTGATTCGTGTCATTTTATACCTGCTTTTCTGTGTATGCACACACGTTCCTCGGGCCCACCTGATACTTCACCATTCTCTGAGCCCGAATCCGAATTCCACCGCCGCCTACGTCAGCTTAAGTTTAAGGTTCCAAAAGTAGAATTCAATCTAGAACCCGAAGTAGTTATGGCTGATCGTAGGACTGTTGCTGATCACATTAGTGTTGCTCCCACCATTGTTCGCTCGAGCATCACCCTTCCTGCTGTAGAGGCGAACAACTGGACCATCCCACCCACCTTGATCAACACCATTACCCATGCAGTCCAGTTCCATGGTTTACGAGACGAGGACCCACATGCTCATCTGACTAGATTCGGTAGGGTCTGCAGTACTTTCCGCCTTACGAGCGTCACTGAGGAGGCCATTCATCTTCGATTGTTTCCATTCTCACTCACTGATCAGGCTGCTATCTGGTTGGACTCCCTCCCATAGGGAGCAATCACCACTTGGAATGATCTTCAGTCTAAATTCCTACAGAAATACTTCCCACCTACGAAAACCGCTCGTCTTAGAAATCTCATCTACGCATTCACTAAGCAGCCAGGGGAGTCTTTCTACGAGACTTGGGATAGGTTTAAGGCGTTGCTGAACAAGTGGCCACACCATGGCCTTGAGGAGTGGAGAGTCGTGGAGAAAATCTATAATGGAGTTTCTGAAGCGACTAAGAGACTGCTTGACTCCACAGCAGGAGGCAACATGATGAAGACCAAGACAGCTGCTGAGTGTCTTGAGATGATAGAGGATCTAGCCACTAGTACTTACACCGAGCCAGGCTTTGGGGGCGTTACTGCTGCCCCTAAAGGTATTCATACGGTAGATTCTAGTGTAGCTTTAGCCGCCCAGGTCGAATCCTTAACAAAGATGGTCAAGGACATTCAGGTTAAGATTAGTTCTAAGTGTGAGGTGTGTAGAGGTGGGCATGAGACGATAGATTGCCCTGTAGGATCTGAGGAGGAGTTGAGTTTTGTCCAGAACCAGGGACGAGGCCAGGGTTACAATTCTGGATGGCAGCAACGCCAAACCTCGAACTGGCGAGGCGGGAATCCCCCTGGATTCCAACCACGCCAGAGTCTCTTTCAGACCCCTGTTGATGGACATAGTAATGGAGAGCCTAAGTCTGAGCTTAGTGAGTTTTTAAAGAGGAATGAGGAGAATCAGAATAGGACTAACAAACTCTTAGAGTCGATAGTGATGCAGGGTGAGGCTAGACATCAGGAGCAGCTGAAGAAAAACCAGGACTTTAAGTTGATGTTTAGGAATCAGGGGTCCACCATACAGAGCCTAGAGAGAACCGTAGGAGAGATAGCTAGTAGGATGACTGAGAGGCCCGCAGGTAGATTCCCTAGCACCACCCAGCTTAACCCTAATGCCCAGTTACATGCCGTGTTCGGGAAAGGTAGTTGAGAAGGTGGTTGAACCAGCGGAGGAGAAAGTAGAAGAACCGGTTGAAGTGTATGAGCCCATTCCTCCATACCCTATGAGACTTTTGAACAAGAAGCAAATTGCTCAGTATAATGGGTTTTTAGAGATGATTAAAAAGCTCCACGTAGACATCCCCTTCCATGAGGCTTTGGCTAAAATGCCTAAATTTGCCAAGTTTCTCAAGGGACTCCTGCTCAATAAGAAGAAAATTGAGGATCTTTCGATTATTACATTAAGTGAGGAATGTTCTACGGTGATCTCAAACAAACTTCCCACAAAGATGCCAGATCCAGGAAGTTTCACCATTCCTTGTGAGATAGAGGGTTATGAGTTTAGGACTGCTTTGGCCGACCTAGGAGCTAGTATAAATGTGATGCCATATTATGTGTTTAAGAAGCTTAAGCTAGGAGAGCCTACCCCGACCTACATGAATGTTCAACTCGCCGATCGTTCAGAGAAATTTCCTAGAGGTATAGTTGAAAACGTGCTAGTGAAAGTAGGTAAGTTTGTGTTTCCTACTGATTTTGTTATTCTAGACATGGGCGAGGATCCTAGTGGACACTCTTGTGTTTCACTCATCTTAGGTCGTCCATTCCTTTCTACCGCGAAAGCTATAATAGATGTTCAAGGCGGTAAGATAACTCTTGGTGTCACTGATGACACAGTTACATTCCATGTTAATGGAAAGAATTCCGAGAAGGTAGGGACGCCCTCGGTAATTAGGCAAGAGTTAAAGGGAATTAGAGATGTTAAAATGGAGAGTGATAGGAAGAAGGAGAAGCATGTTAGGTTTAAGGAAAAGGTGGAAGTAGTAGGAGGTGAGGTTGAGTTTAAGGATAGTTCTTGGAGTTCGGTAGAGGAAGATGAATGGGGGGAGTTTAGTTCGGGATGTGTGAAGGAAACTAAGTGTGGGGATGGTATTTTAGTGTGTAACTCGAGGTATAAATTCCCCATGAGCGAGCATAAGTTGAGTTGGTTCGATGGCGACTTTTGGAGAAAGAAGGGTTTCGGTATGAGTGATTGTTTTAGAGGCCCTAGTGAGAGGTTCAGGGTGAGTTTGAGCTTTATGATCCCCCGTGAGTTTTGATAACTTGTTGTAGAATTGTATATATTTTTTTGTAGTGTTTCGTATTTGTTTTATTTTATTTTGAGTCTTAGTTAGTCTGTTTGAGTCAGTCTTGAGTCGGTTTTCGTTTAGAGTCGATATTATGCTTGGGTTTGCTTTGTTTTATTTGTGCAGATTTGGAGGATACCGCCCGTACTCAATCTCCATTCGGGCGAAGATTTCGAGCCTATATCATTATTGTAAAAAGGCAGCCAGGTATATCAGTCTTGGATACGATCGCGAAGGAAATGTTATACGGTCGTGTACGGGTTCAGATTGATGACACGCGCAGCTGACACTGATTTTTATCCTAACCAGCTAAGTCATTTCCAACTCGTTATCTTTTTATTTTTGTATATTATTTTAGGTCTTATTTCTTATTTATTTTTAGTTGTCTTTTATCCTACATTGGGGACAATGTAAACTTTAAGTGTGGGGATGGGAGACTACGTCTTTTTAGCTAGATTTGAGTAAAAAAAATCAAAAAAAAAAATTGAAAAAAAAGTGAAAAAAAAGGTGAGGTTGTTGCGAGTCCCGATCCTTTAGCGCATAAGAAACAAAAACCTTTTCAAAACGTCGGTAAAAAAGGGTTTAATTGTCGAATTTTCGAGTCGAGAGCGCATGTTTCTTTAAGTTGCGGAATAGTAGGTTGACTGAATCGGTTTTTGGGAGTAAAAGGTTTTGGGATGCCTAGGATAGTGGATGGAGCCGGAGAGTTAATTAGTTGTGCATTGTCGATATCGATAGCCCTTATTTTCCGCATGATAGTGAGATTTGAGCCTTTACATGTTTCATATATATATGATCACTCTTTTCATTTCATGTGTGTTTACCGACTTTGTTACATTACTTTAGAACTTGTGCGTTTTGATACAGTTTGAGACCTTCGGTTAGGATTTGGCATGGATATGATAGAGGCATTAGGATCACCTTGTTTTTGTAGCTTTGTGTTTGACCCGTTTCACCATTACCTTTAGACACCACTTTGAGCCTAAAACCATTCGTTTGTTACCCATTGTTGATTTGATAACCGGATCGTGCTATGTCATTTGTGTTTTTCCTTGAAAAAAAAAGAGAAAAAGCCAAAAAGAAAATATGAAAAAAAGAGAAAAAAAAAGGAAAGGAAAAAAAAAAGAATAAAGTTGTGGGTCAAAATGACCAATATGTTAGTATTTGTTTCGTGCTTATCCGGTTTATCGTGTGATTATGTGTTTAGCCATCTCTTCCCAAATAAAAAAAAAAAGAAAAAAAAAACCCTGCCTTTGCCCTTACCTACCCATTAAAGCCCTCTTGATCCGTGTCGAATTCTAACATTTAGGTGGAGATCTGATTGACGTACAAGCTTATGATAGTATGCTTCATAGTTCGGTTTTGAGAGTTCACTCGAAATTACATATATATATATTAGCCGAGAGATGAGTGACATTGTGAAGGGTGTTGACAGTGCATAATTGATTGCTTGAAGGTAAGAAAAACTTGTTTGGGTATGCCCGTTTTCATTTAAATATTATGATTCGTCAACCTTTTGAACGTTGTAAGTCTTGCGAAACCGCTGTGTTTGATGATTTCGTAGTTCGCGTTATAATTAGTTTGAGACTTGCGTTATTGTTAAGTGTTTAAGTTGGACATGTTGCTTGGGATTTTGCTGAGGGACAAGCAAAAGGTAAAGTGTGGGGATATTTGATATGTTGAAAAACACAGTCATTTACCCGTGTATTTTGTATTTTATTTTTATAGTTTTTGAGTAATTTTTAGTCTTTATACAGTTATATTATATTATTTTGTGTTTTTGCAGGACCTGGTGCAAATGGAGCAAAAACGAGTAATATGGAAATGACTAGCCAGTTGGGTAGAGTGGAGTGCCAGGGACCGAAGTGAAATTGCACTTATTTTTTCTGTGATTGAGCCGAGAGCACTTTATCCCTATATTATTAAAATTGAAGGTCATATATAAAAATAACTATCAAATGGGCCGCTAAAAGCAGACAAGCCAACAGTATCATAATTTTTGTGAAGTTGGGCCATTTTTTCGGAAAACCACAAGAGGAACAATATCATTGGCGGCAGCAAGAAGTGGACAGCAAGAATAAAAGTGGCCAATTGATTTTTTTTCGGAAAACCACAAGAGGAACAATATCATTGGCGGCAGCAAGAAACTTCAGTGGAGGAGGATTAATCTCATAATTATTTTCAAAAGCAACATTGAGGATTCCTATATTGAAAAATTCGACAACATCAGTTCAGTGAAGACGGCTGTTTTCTTTTGGGCAAGGAAGAAAAAGAATTCGGTTCGTATTTAGAACATCACGGGTTTGATATTAATTTTATTATTCTAATCTTTTGCATTGAACCCATGTCTTATTTGATTTTCACAACTGATATTGTTATGTTTTTATTTACAATGAGTAGCTAAACTTTTTATGGTTGCCTAGGGTTGATGAACTAGATGATTGTTTAATTGATTAACTATTGGTTTTGAATGAATGTGATGATTTACATGATATAATTTTTGAACCCGATTCTAAATATTTGTGTGTTAGTTTTGATTGGTTTAATAATTTATTTGTTGGTTCCATTGCTCTAGATACTTAGAAATATACTTTAGAGCCGTGAGTCAGTCTAGGTTGTAATCGTTCAGTCTAGACCTTGAAGGTGAGAAATCTAATTCAAGTTTAATAATTATTAAAATCAATTAATTAAAACGTGCAATCTTTTCTAGAGGTGAGAAATCTAATCTAGAATTGCTAGGTTATTAGCTGGGCGTTGTTTGGCAGTTTGGGTGGCCGATAACTCGGGTTAATCTGTTTATTCGCGTCTAGAGTTTCCTAGGGTCCAGGGGCGGACCTATGTGGACACAAGGGGAGTGCCCGCTACCGCTTGGCGGGGAAAAAATTGACGTTTTTAGTGTAAATTTTGGAAAAATTTGACGTTTTTTCGATTTCGTTACCGCTTTTCTTATAAAACGTTCCTGCTTGGCGTGAATCCTAGATCCGCCACTGCTAGGGTCTCGGTGTTCTTAGTTATTTCTGCTTCATAATTTGAGGGTTTTAGTAAATAAATTACTTTATACCTGATAGTTGTGGGACTTGGTGGTCGATAACTCGAGTCAGTCCATTTTAGCAATTCATCACTTGTCATACTGCCAGGTTCGGTTTACCTTCCGGGGGTTTATCGGGTTAGGCAGAGTCTTCATTTTAAAACCAAGGTTAGGATTTTATTCATGAGTCTAGGGATTCTTACCTAGGTAACCTATTTTTCCAATACTTGAGTTTCAGTCCAGTCTCTAGTTGTTTGCGCTTGCTGTTGTTTGGTCGTCTATTTAATTAAATTGCTTTTTAGTTTAAAAATATATTTTCTCAAAACAAAACCAAATTATTAGGCTAGGGGTCGATAGAGGTTTAGTATCAAGAGTCGCTAGATTGTGTCCACGGTTCGATACTCGGACTTACTTGTTTTACTCCTTACGACCGGTACACTTGCCGGCAGTGTGTGGTTTACGGGTTTTTCCAATTTCAAAACTTGTTGAATTTAATTAATACATATTTCACACATCAAGTTTTTGGCGCCGTTGCCGGGGACACAGTGCGCTTTTGAGGACGATCCGAGTCAGGGATTTAGCCATTTTACTGCTTTATTAGATTAGTTGTTTTTTTTATTTCTTAGTAAAAAAAATCAATAAAAATAAAAAAATAATAAAAACCAAAAATTTAAAAAAATAGTTGTTTGCTTTCTTAGGATACTTGCTAGTTTTGTGTGCCTACTTGTTTAGTTAGCTTGTTTGTGATTCGTGCCATTTTATACCTCTTTTTCTGTGTATGCACACACGTTCCTTGGGCCCACCTGATACTTCACCATTCTCTGAGCCCGAATCCGAATTCCACCGCCGCCTACGTCAGCTTAAGTTTAAGGTTCCAAAAGTAGAATTCAATCTAGAACCCGAAGTAGTTATGGCTGATCGTAGGACTGTTGCTGATCACATTAGTGTTTCTCCCACCATTGTTCGCTCGAGCATCACCCTTCCTGCTGTAGAGGCGAACAACTGGACCATCCCACCCACCTTGATCAACACCATTACCCATGCAGTCCAGTTCCATGGTTTACGAGACGAGGACCCACATGCTCATCTGACTAGATTCGGTAGGGTCTGCAGTACTTTCCGCCTTACGGGCGTCACTGAGGAGGCCATTCATCTTCGATTGTTTCCATTCTCACTCACTGATCAGGCTGCTATCTGGTTGGACTCCCTCCCATAGGGAGCAATCACCACTTGGAATGATCTTCAGTCTAAATTCCTACAGAAATACTTCCCACCTACGAAAACCGCTCGTCTTAGAAATCTCATCTACGCATTCACTAAGCAGCCAGGGGAGTCTTTCTACGAGACTTGGGATAGGTTTAAGGCGTTGCTGAACAAGTGGCCACACCATGGCCTTGAGGAGTGGAGAGTCGTGGAGAAAATCTATAATGGAGTTTCTGAAGCGACTAAGAGACTGCTTGACTCCACAGCAGGAGGCAACATGATGAAGACCAAGACAGCTGCTGAGTGTCTTGAGATGATAGAGGATCTAGCCACTAGTACTTACACCGAGCCAGGCTTTGGGGGCGTTACTGCTGCCCCTAAAGGTATTCATACGGTAGATTCTAGTGTAGCTTTAGCCGCCCAGGTCGAATCCTTAACAAAGATGGTCAAGGACATTCAGGTTAAGATTAGTTCTAAGTGTGAGGTGTGTAGAGGTGGGCATGAGACGATAGATTGCCCTGTAGGATCTGAGGAGAAGTTGAGTTTTGTCCAGAACCAGGGACGAGGCCAGGGTTACAAATTCTGGATGGCAGCAACACCAAACCTCGAACTGGCGAGGCGGGAATCCCCCTGGATTCCAACCACGCCAGAGTCTCTTTCAGACCCCTGTTGATGGACATAGTAATGGAGAGCCTAAGTCTGAGCTTAGTGAGTTTTTAAAGAGGAATGAGGAGAATCAGAGTAGGACTAACAAACTCTTAGAGTCGATAGTGATGCAGGGTGAGGCTAGACATCAGGAGCAGCTGAAGAAAAATCAGGACTTTGAGTTGATGTTTAGGAATCAGGGGTCCACCATACAGAGACTAGAGAGAACCGTAGGAGAGATAGCTAGTAGGATGACTGAGAGGCCCACAGGTACATTCCCTAGCACCACCCAGCGTAACCCTAATGCCCAGTTACATGCCGTGTTCACACGTAGTGGTAGGAGCACATGACTTGTTGATGAGGGGTTTGAGATAGAAAAGGTGATAGAACCTGAGAGGGTTGTTGAGAAAGAGGTAGACTCGGGAAAGGTAGTTGAGAAGGTGGTTGAACCAGCGGAGGAGAAAGTAGAAGAACCGGTTGAAGTGTATGAGCCCATTCCTCCATACCCTATGAGACTTTTGAACAAGAAGCAAATTGCTCAGTATAATGGGTTTTTAGAGATGATTAAAAAGCTCCACGTAGACATCCCCTTCCATGAGGCTTTGGCTAAAATGCCTAAATTTGCCAAGTTTCTCAAGGGACTCATGCTCAATAAGAAGAAAATTGAGGATCTTTCGATTATTACATTAAGTGAGGAATGTTCTGCGGTGATCTCAAACAAACTTCCCACAAAGATGCCAGATCCAGGAAGTTTCACCATTCCTTGTGAGATAGAGGGTTATGAGTTTAGGACTGCTTTGGCCGACCTAGGAGCTAGTATAAATGTGATGCCATATTCTGTGTTTAAGAAGCTTAAGCTAGGAGAGCCTACCCCGACCTACATGAATGTTCAACTCGCCGATCGTTCAGAGAAATTTCCTAGAGGTATAGTTGAAAACGTGCTAGTGAAAGTAGGTAAGTTTGTGTTTCCTACTGATTTTGTTATTCTAGACATGGGCGAGGATCCTAGTGGACACTCTTGTGTTTCACTCATCTTAGGTCGTCCATTCCTTTCTACCGCGAAAGCTATAATAGATGTTCAAGGCGGTAAGATAACTCTTGGTGTCACTGATGACACAGTTACATTCCATGTTAATGGAAAGAATTCCGAGAAGGTAGGGACGCCCTCGGTAATTAGGCAAGAGTTAAAGGGAATTAGAGATGTTAAAATGGAGAGTGATAGGAAGAAGGAGAAGCATGTTAGGTTTAAGGAAAAGGTGGAAGTAGTAGGAGGTGAGGTTGAGTTTAAGGATAGTTCTTGGAGTTCGGTAGAGGAAGATGAATGGGGGGAGTTTAGTTCGGGATGTGTGAAGGAAACTAAGTGTGGGGATGGTATTTTAGTGTGTAACTCGAGGTATAAATTCCCCATGAGCGAGCATAAGTTGAGTTGGTTCGATGGCGACTTTTGGAGAAAGAAGGGTTTCGGTATGAGTGATTGTTTTAGAGGCCCTAGTGAGAGGTTCAGGGTGAGTTTGAGCTTTATGATCCCCCGTGAGTTTTGATAACTTGTTGTAGAATTGTATATATTTTTTTGTAGTGTTTCGTATTTGTTTTATTTTATTTTGAGTCTTAGTTAGTCTGTTTGAGTCAGTCTTGAGTCGGTTTTCGTTTAGAGTCGATATTATGCTTGGGTTTGCTTTGTTTTATTTGTGCAGATTTGGAGGATACCGCCCGTACTCAATCTCCATTCGGGCGAAGATTTCGAGCCTATATCATTATTGTAAAAAGGCAGCCAGGTATATCAGTCTTGGATACGATCGCGAAGGAAATGTTATACGGTCGTGTACGGGTTCAGATTGATGACACGCGCAGCTGACACTGATTTTTATCCTAACCAGCTAAGTCATTTCCAACTCGTTATCTTTTTATTTTTGTATATTATTTTAGGTCTTATTTCTTATTTATTTTTAGTTGTCTTTTATCCTACATTGGGGACAATGTAAACTTTAAGTGTGGGGATGGGAGACTACGTCTTTTTAGCTAGATTTGAGTAAAAAAAATCAAAAAAAAAAATTGAAAAAAAAGTGAAAAAAAAGGTGAGGTTGTTGCGAGTCCCGATCCTTTAGCGCATAAGAAACAAAAACTTTTTCAAAACGTCGGTAAAAAAGGGTTTAATTGTCGAATTTTCGAGTCGAGAGCGCATGTTTCTTTAAGTTGCGGGATAGTAGGTTGACTGAATCGGTTTTTGGGAGTAAAAGGTTTTGGGATGCCTAGGATAGTGGATGGAGCCGGAGAGTTAATTAGTTGTGCATTGTCGATATCGATAGCCCTTATTTTCCGCACGATAGTGAGATTTGAGCCTTTACATGTTTCATATATATATGATCACTCTTTTCATTTCATGTGTGTTTACCGACTTTGTTACATTACTTTAGAACTTGTGCGTTTTGATACAGTTTGAGACCTTCGGTTAGGATTTGGCATGGATATGATAGAGGCATTAGGATCACCTTGTTTTTGTAGCTTTGTGTTTGACCCGTTTCACCATTACCTTTAGACACCACTTTGAGCCTAAAACCATTCGTATGTTACCCATTGTTGATTTGATAACCGGATCGTGCTATGTCATTTGTGTTTTTCCTTGAAAAAAAAAAGAGAAAAAGCCAAAAAGAAAATATGAAAAAAAAGAGAAAAAAAAAGGAAAGGAAAAAAAAAGAATAAAGTTGTGGGTCAAAATGACCAATATGTTAGTATTTGTTTCGTGCTTATCCAGTTTATCGTGTGATTATGTGTTTAGCCATCTCTTCCCAAATAAAAAAAAAATAAAAAAAAAACTGTCTTTAGCCCTTACCTACCCATTAAAGCCCTCTTGATCCGTGTCGAATTCTAACATTTAGGTGGAGATCTGATTGACGTACAAGCTTATGATAGTATGCTTCATAGTTCGGTTTTGAGAGTTCACTTGAAATTACATATATATATATTAGCCGAGAGATGAGTGACATTGTGAAGGGTGTTGACAGTGCATAATTGATTGCTTGAAGGTAAGAAAAACTTGTTTAGGTAGGCCCGTTTTCATTTAAATATTATGATTCGTCAACCTTTTGAACGTTGTAAGTCTTGCGAAACCGCTGTGTTTGATGATTTCGTAGTTCGCGTTATAATTAGTTTGAGACTTGCGTTATTGTTAAGTGTTTAAGTTGGACATGTTGCTTGGGATTTTGCTTAGGGACAAGCAAAAGGTAAAGTGTGGGGATATTTGATATGTTGAAAAACACAGTCATTTACCCGTGTATTTTGTATTTTATTTTTATAGTTTTTGAGTAATTTTTAGTCTTTATACAGTTATATTATATTATTTTGTGTTTTTGCAGGACCTGGTGCAAATGGAGCAAAAACGAGTAATATGGAAATGACTAGCCAGTTGGGTAGAGTGGAGTGCCAGGGACCGAAGTGAAATTGCACTTATTTTCTGTGATTGAGCCGAGACCACTTTATCCCTATATTATTAAAATTGAAGGTCATATATAAAAATAACTATCAAATGGGCCGCTAAAAGCAGACAAGCCAACAGTATCATAATTTTTGTGAAGTTGGGCCATTATTTTGAAAAACCATTAAGGTGGGCGGCAACAAGAGTGGACAGCAAGAATAAAAGTGGCCAATTGATTTTTTTTCGGAAAACCACAAGAGGAACAATATCATTGGCGGCAGCAAGAAGTGGACAGCAAGAATAAAAGTGGCCAATTGATTTTTTTTTCGGAAAACCACAAGAGGAACAATATCATTGGCGGCAGCAAGAAGTGGACAGCAAGAATAAAAGTGGCCAATTGATTTTTTTTTCGGAAAACCACAAGAGGAACAATATCATTGGCGGCAGCAAGAAACTTCAGTGGAGGAGGATTAATCTCATAATTATTTTCAAAAGCAACATTGAGGATTCCTATATTGAAAAATTCGACAACATCAGTTCAGTGAAGACGGCTGTTTTCTTTTGGGCAAGGAAGAAAAAGAATTCAGTTCGTATTTAGAACATCACGGGTTCGATATTAATTTTATTATTCTAATCTTTTGCATTGAACCCATGTCTTATTTGATTTTCACAACTGATATTGTTATGTTTTTATTTACAATGAGTAGCTAAACTTTTTACGGTTGCCTAGGGTTGATGAACTAGATGATTGTTTAATTGATTAACTATTGGTTTTGAATGAATGTGATGATTTACATGATATAATTTTTGAACCCGATTCTAAATATTTGTGTGTTAGTTTTGATTGGTTTAATAATTTATTTGTTAGTTCCATTGCTCTAGATACTTAGAAATATACTTTAGAGCCGTGAGTCAGTCTAGGTTGTAATCGTTCAGTCTAGGCCTTGAAGGTGAGAAATCTAATTCAAGTTTAATAATTATTAAAATCAATTAATTAAAACGTGCAATCTTTTCTAGAGGTGAGAAATCTAATCTAGAATTGCTAGGTTATTAGCTGGGCGTTGTTTGGCAGTTTGGGTGGCCGATAACTCGGGTTCACCTGTTTATTCGCGTTTAGAGTTTCCTAGGGTCTCGGTGTTCTTAGTTATTTCTGCTTCATAATTTGAGGGTTTTAGTAAATAAATTACTTTATACCTGATAGTTGTGGGACTTGGTGGTCGATAACTCGAGTCAGTCCATTTTAGCAATTCATCACTTGTCATACTGTCAGGTTCGGTTTACCTTCCGGGGGTTTATCGGGTTAGGCAGAGTCTTCATTTTAAAACCAAGGTTAGGATTTTATTCATGAGTCTAGGGATTCTTACCTAGGTAACCTATTTTTCCCATACTTGAGTTTCAGTCCAGTCTCTAGTTGTTTGCGCTTGCTGCTGTTTGGTCGTCTATTTAATTAAATTGCTTTTTAGTTTAAAAATATATTTTCTCAAAACAAAACCAAATTATTAGGCTAGGGGTCGATAGAGGTTTAGTATCAAGAGTCGCTAGATTGTGTCCACGGTTCGATACTCGGACTTACTTGTTTTACTCTTTACGACCGGTACACTTTCCGGTAGTGTGTGGTTTACGGGTTTTTCCAATTTTAAAACTTGTTGAATTTAATTAATACATATTTCACACATCAGTATGTCAATGAGGTGATGGAATTCACCCGACAACCAAATGGGTCAGATTAATGGTTAAAATAATAGTGATCAAAATAAAGACACCATTTGGTAAAAGTTATAACGGGTCGGACAATCTAAGAAAATGTCTTTTAAGTAGTAAAAACTCACGGTGCGAACTGGAATTGGTTCAAGTGGCCTAATGGTAATAATATACCATCATACGTCGATAAATGGTCATGTCTACTAAACGGGTCAAATGGCGTGTTAATACCATTTGACAATAATAACTGACGACTACTTGTTGAGTTTTGTGATTACAGGAAATAACATATGTTGCGTTGCTTTAATTAGAAAATTTAAAGCAAAGGGTATGTAAACGGGTCAATGATATGACCCGATCCAGGTACATATAGTTAGATTTATAGTTAAAAGTACTGCTGAATCCTTCCACTGTTGTGACTCCAGCAGTACTTGACATATTCAGCAGTGCTTGACCCATAGCAGTAGATTGAACAGCAGGGCTTTAGTCCTCAACAGTCTTTGACTTGATCAGCAGTTGTAAGTCAGCAGTTGTTACGATCAGTTGATTGGAGGTCATCAGATGTTGAAACCACTTTCAAGGGGAGAGACTTGTATATATAACATCTGCTTATTCTCGATCCACTACTCTGATCCGGTTTTGGCTTTAATTATCTGTTCCTCTAATAGGGTTCAATCTCAACAAGTTAAAAGTGGTATTTTGGTTAATTAATTAGTGGAAGTCCTTCGTCGTAAAATGAGGGACTAAAATTGACCAAAAAGCCCTTGATGGGTAAATTGGGCAAACGACCCATATGGGTCATTTGGAAACTTGCATTATGATTAAGAGATATAGGTAGATACCTTGAATGAGGAATTATGAAGTGTGAAAGGAAAAGAACGAGTTTTAGAGTAAAATGCTTAATATTCTCTAAATGGGTCAAAATGGTTTTATGTGCATATGTATTTCATAAGAAAGTATGAACCTGAGCTAGAGGTCTTGAGTTAAATACATTGACGTATGTATTTTGGTTGTTTAAGAAACAAGTTGGTGGTTTTGAATACAAACGGGTCAAAATGTTGAAATTGAATAATAAGCCGAATGCTTAAAAATTTAGAATTTTATTAGTTTGAATGTTAAATTTTAACTCCATATGATGGAGAATCAAATTACGAGCGCGTAGGAAAAAGAATCATGTAAAACGGATCAATAACGAGTAAGTTATGGTTGTTTCCGTAAAAACTGGAAGTGTTGGGAACATGCAGGTCCCAGATACGGACCTGCTGGAAAAGGGTCTCCCTCGCGCCACGCGAGGGAGCAATGTGGTGCCGGCACGTTGCACGACAGAGCACTGTTTTGGCGAAATTTTTTATTTTAATCAGTTTTGCTTCACGAACTCGTTTAAACACGTTTTAAACTACGTATGACTAATTTAATTCATGTTTTATGAATTGTAGGTATAACATATAGTACCGGAGGACGATCAAGCTCAACGAAGAACCGAACACGATCAAGAAATAAGCTTCCGCACATTGTTACTTCCTTGTTTCAAACGACGAACTCATGTATATTATATTTTAATGTTTTTACATTTGTAAAAGTTTTAATAAACCCGCATTCTCATAAGTACGTGTAGTCGTTAATACACATTTAATTGTCGATATTTATACGTAAATCTTAAAATAATAGTAAGGGTGTTACACATTAAAATTAAAAACCTATTTAATAAAATACAATTCTAAATTTATAAACATAATTCTAAACGTAAATTTGTATAATAATTGCATTGACCCATTAACATATGTAATTTATTTAGATAAACTAATTTATCAATAGAATTAACTTAAAATAAGCACACTGTTAGTTTTTAAAAAAAGAAATCGTGGTAAACTTTTAAATTCTTCCCGATAGTTTTCACTTTAGGTACAATCATCATACCAGTTTTCAAAACCTTAATATCCTTTGGTTGTTTCTAATTATCTATTCAATGATATGTAATATAACATAAGTAGTGTTGGGTTCTTACCCATATGGGTTGTGTTTTGTTATATAACAACACATTAGCATAGTTAATCATATGGATTCCACCCATAAGTTATATTATAAAGTGTTTGTTGTTGTTATCAACTAGATAGGTTGTATTTTATGGCACTTAGTGGTTGTACAAAGAATAAGTTTCAAAGATTGTCACACATCAGTAGTTGTTCAAGAAATAAGTGAGATTGGTTGCTTATAAATTAATAACCCCTATGGATTATTTATTGTCACTTTTTACATATTTAGCCTTATTAGTTGGCCTTTTGGTCTAAAGACGTATTTATTTGTTTTTAGTTACACATTTAATTATTTATATTTATTTAAATTAATGGTGTTGGCCCAAGTTAATTTTTTTACTTAGACAAAATTACATATATCAACCTTTATGTTATACCTAAACTGTATTTCATACATTTCACTATGAAATCGTCAAAACCCAACCTTTATGTTCATGTTTTGTAACATTTTATAACCTTTACAACTAACGTCGTCCAAAAACTCCGTTAAGCTACCTCACATGCTTTGCATGTGAGGGTACTATGGTCTTTTATAACATAAATGTTGATTTTTGCAAAATGTTATTATATATATAGTAAAATATTTTTTTTTGCAAAAACATTATTATTTATTAATAATTATATATTTATATATATAAACATATATAAAAAATACTTTTAAATTTATTTTACAAAAATTTTGATTTTAATATTTTTATAAAGTAAATAATAATGACAAGATAATTTACTTTTTATATAAAGTATAAATAAAACACAAATTCTTTTAAAATAAAATTATTGTAATATCCGGAATTTTTTTATAATTATAACGGATGTTTTAAACTACTCAAACTAAAAGGTATTTTTTATGTATATGTAAGTATGTGTTTATAAAAACTAAATAATAGAAAAATTTATATCGATAACAGAAACTAATAAATTAATTTGACGTTTAAAAAAATCTTTAATAAACTTCAGTAAACAAATTCTAAATATATAATATGTAAATAATACTAATACAAATGCAATAGGAAATAGTAGAATGTCTTAAACTACATGTATAATTTTAATATTGCATTTGTATTATTTACATATTATATGTTTAGAATTTGTTTACTGAAGTTTATTAACGATTTTTAAACGTCAAATTAATTTAGTAGTTTCTGTTATCGATATAAATTTGTCCAATGTTTTGTTTTTATAAACACATACTTACATATACATAAAAAATACCTTTTAGTTTGAGTAGTTTAAAACATCCATTTTAATTATAAAAATATTCCGGATATTATAATAACTTTATTTTAAAAGAATTTGTGTTTATTTATAGTTTATATAAAAAATAATTTATCTTGTCATTATTATTTACTTTATAAAAATACTAAAATCAAAATTTTTATAAAATAAATTTAAAACTTATCTTATATATATATATATATATATATATATATATATATATATATATAAGTATATAATTATTAACAAATAATAATGTTTTTGCAAAAAAAAAAAATATTTTACTGTATATATAATAACATTTTTTTTTTACAAAAATCAACCTTTATGTTATAAATAATCTTTTTGCAGTATCAACCTTTATGTAATCAAAGACCATAGTACCCTCCCATGCAAAGCTGTAAGGTAACTTAACTGAGTTTTTGGACGACGTTAGCTGTAAAGGTTATAGAATGTTACAAAATATGAACATAAAGGTTGGATTTTGTAACACCTCGCAAAATCATGACCAATAAAGTGAAGACACGTGTCATAAACCCTAATCACGTGGCAAATTGATTTTGAGGGACTAAAGTTGACAAACAGTGAAAAGATGAACACAGATGGACTAAAAGTGTCAACATATGAAAACTATGCCTTTAAATAACCTTCTACGGTATTCGTATTCTTAAACGATTGAATTATTGGGCGTGAGAAGCCATTTGTGAAAAACAAGTGAAACTTATAAGACGAAGGGGTTAAATGTGTCAACATGTTAATTCTTACATCTGAGTGACCTTTTAACGATCCCAAAGCTTCCTAATATCCAAATATACTTCCGAGAATGCCAAATGATAAATATATATGGTTTCGGTATCGTTAATTAAAAGTTATGCAAGATTTCAAGAAAAAGGGTTAAAAGCGTCAACGAGAGGAAATAGTACCTTTCGGGTGATCTCGTAACTGATTGGAAGCCTAACGATGTTTGTTTTATGTCCCTAGATACTTAAAAGTTAACTTTGGGGGTCAAAAGTGCATTAAATGAAAGTTATTTCCAGTTATAAAGGACCAGGGACTGAAAATGTAAACTTTGAAAGTTGTTTACCGGATTAAGGGGAGCATCGCGGGGCGCGTAAGCCCCCCTTAAAGTCTACGCGGGCCGTGAGGCAGCTGCCAGCGCCCAAAAAACTGGCAGCTACATGTTGCAGGTCTGTTCACCGCCATTGCATGGCTTCTACTCGATACCAGGGGCTGTTTAATGGTTTTTACTGCCACCATAACACCTGTAAACATCTGAGAGCTTCTCATAACAACTGGATTAATCTTAAGAGGCCTCATTTCACTATAAATAGGTCCCTTGTTTGCACCATTGAACTTGCACATTCAAATTTCATTCTCTAACTTCTTCTCTGGAGCTTCCTGGATCTATAGGAGTCTCCTCTAAGTTCAAACTTCGTGCTAGGACCTTGTGTAAGTGTTCTTAGCTTATGTAGTTTGGTTTTTAGATATTTAAAGACCGAAAGTCAAAGTTGTCGTAAATACGCTTTGACCTTTAGTTTAAACTTTATCGGTCCATCCATTATTCGAAATGAAAGTGGCTACATGACCGTAATTAGTTAGGTGATAATCCCTCAAAAGGACACCTCCTAATTACCATGTTTACTTAGTTAATTGTCGGGTCAAAGTAATTAATATAGAAAGTCAAACAGGTCAGTTTTTAAATAAATTCATATCTGATAATGTGGAAGCAATAAAATATGTTTTGTCACTTTAATAACTTGGTAAATATTATTAGAACATGTCTAGACATGTTCGACCCGACAATTCTGAGTTTAGGCTCGGTTCGCAACCGAAAGTCATAAAAGTTGACTTTTGCTTTGACTTTCAGTTCTGACCCGAATTAGCTTAGTTTTGTTAGGCCCTAAAGTGTGAGACTGACGTATCAAATTAATACAACGGGCCATGGTTACAAACTGGGCTTTACTGGGTTAGTTTATATTAGGTTTTGGACCTTTATAGGTCACTTGGGCCAAGCTTTAGGCCATGTGGGCCAAGAAGGCCCAAGGGGAGCCCATGTAGGGAAGTGGGCTTGAGTTAGTATAAAAACAAGTTTCTAACTTGTTTTTAGGTTGGAACTTTGGAACTTCATTGTTACAACTTCTAGAGAGCTAGAGAGAGAGGCGATTTGGTGGTGAGCACTTGTACTAGACGGTTTTGCTTTTCAAGTAATAGAATCGTGTGCAAGTGTTGAAAGTGATCCGGTTTGTTCTTCGTTTTTCATACTTTTTGGTTTATCTTGAATCCCATCAAGTTTGGATTCCGCACAAACTTGGTGTTGTTTGATATCATTGAAAGATCCGGTTAACGAGACTTACAAGTGGTATCAGAGCCATTAGAACCTGTTTCTAGGCTCGGTGTGATATCAAGGATTCAAGATTTTCGTTATTTTTTGGTTGGTGTTCTTCGCGTTCTTCATTGTGTTCATCCAGATTTTATAAAAAGTCAGTATATTTTGGTACTTTGATTTTTGAAAAGGTTGTTAAAAGATTAAACGTAATCTTTTTATTTTTCTGAAATATCTTATTTTCAAAATTCACAAAGTTTTCGGAGTGGAGTTGTGTTGATTGAAACTTTCCATATATTATTTTAATATACACGTGATCATCCATAGTTATCTCAAATCTTCTAATTGTTCACTGTTTAGCATCTGGTTTCGAGTCACAGCAAAGCTCCATCCACTGGTCTCGAATCATCATCAAACTGAACTCTTCATTCACTGGTCTCGACTCCAATTTTTAAGGAAACAGAGTGCATCAAGGTCTCAACTCAATTGATATCTGGTTTCAAGTCCCACATTGACAGAGATCTCGAGTCATCCTCACTACATTCACTCGGTCTCGACTCATCATCCATATCATCAATATTTTCAGCAAGGTCTCGACTCAACAACATCTTATCACGGTCTCGAGTCCCATCATCTTCACAGGTCTCGAGTCCCATCTCGACTTAGGTCTCGAGTCATTTAGTTTTAGTCGCAATCACTGTTTCGACGACGGTCTCGAGTCATTCATCATCTGAGTCGCAACCTCCATTCATCTTTCACAAGGTCTCGAGTCGCAATCACTACGGTTTCGACTCATAAGGTTTCCGAGTCGCAACGTGATCTGCTTTTTCATCTATCATTCATCACCCTCTGTTTTATCTATACATCACCATCTTCCTGCAACTTCACGTCTCCGTCACCACATCACCATCGATAAACACTGGGCCACCATTCCTCCATCGTTCACTTTCTCCGACGATCTCCACTCTTCATCGCATCACCTTCATACCATCTTTCGTCGATATCCATAATCATCCATACACAACCTTTCATCAATACCTCCGACCACCCTCCTTATCTCCGGTCACCATTCTTCATCACCACAGTTATCTTCTCCGGTCATCATTGTCTTCTCCATATTCATCGTGCATCTTCTCCGACCATACAAACGACATCGTCATCTGCCATATCATCAGTCTTCAGCGTCACCTCCGACACCGTCATCGATCATCATCATCAACTCCAGTGAGGTGTTGACGGCTGAACATTTATTAGGGTTTCGGTTCGGCATTTGTGTAACGAAGAAGAAGAAAGAACAGTTGTTTCTTTGGACTAATTTTTAATAATAATAATATAATAATTATAATAATTATTAATCATTAGGTTATCATTAGTCAATCATTGTCTTTTTTAATAATAATAATAATAAGTATACTTTTATAAACTATTAAAAAAGAGGTTTGTTTAAATTATTAAAAAAAAAGGGGGGGTTTGTTTGTTTGGTTGTGATAAGTTTTAACAGGTTTTTGAGGTGCGGTTCAGAAAGTGGGTTCATTCGCGTGCAAAGGGTTTGAGTTAGCGAGTACACGGGTTCTCGTTTGGTTTGTGTTTTGAGGAGAAGAACAAAAGTATCAACCACCCACTGAAATTATGGCATTCATGTTTCACAAACCAGTGGCTCAAGAAATTTCCAAAGAAGAGATAATTTCTATTTTCTGTACTCCTGAATGTAGAGAACGAGTTGAAGCCTATAGAATACACAACGCTGAGCTAATTGAAGACTACAATGACATTAAAAGGAAAAATTTTACTTTGGCTAATAACGAAAAACTTTTTAAAGAGAAAATAGAAGCTCAGCGAAAAGACATCATCCAACTCAAGGATGATGTTAGTGTAGCAACAGCCCAACTCATCATGGTTAAGGAAAAATTATGCAATGTGACTAAAGAACTGGAGGATGTTAGAGATAAATATCAAATAAATGAGCTAAATATTAAAAAATTTGATTCCTCCAGCAAATTGGTCGAGAATTTGTGTAATCAACAGCTAGCATATCAGAAAAGAAAAGGGTTGGGATTGGGTTTTAATCAGGCTCCTCCTCCTTACAATGACAATTATACTTATTTACCTATGACGGAGGAGGAGATGCTGAACGAAAACAAAATGACTTATGGTCCCAAAAACTGTAAGTCATCAGTAAATGTCAGACCTGCTGAAAAACAGGTGGTTAAACCAGTTAGTTTTGTTTCCAAAGGTACTTTTGATCCTAACGTTTCTTCATCATGTGCAGATGAAGTACCTGAAGTAAGATGGGGAGATATATTTGGGAATGAACCACCTTTAGATTCTGATGTTTCTAAACCTACTTTTGATAAAAACTGATTCTGGTTGTGTGTTTGGACAATCGTTTTTGAACTTGTTTCATAGTTATGTTTCGGGCAAAACTGTGAATGCTTGTGTTGAATCTTTGAATAATGTGTGTGATGATGGATGTTTTTCAGTAGCTGAAAATTGTGATTCTAATGTTTCTAACTCTTCAGCTGATGATAGTGTGACAGGTGAGGTCCCTCAGGATACATTCAGTGAAACCACTGAAACTTCTTCTCAAGAAAATCAACAGTGTTCTGATTCTTCTTCTGAATCGGTCTCAGTGGACGTCCCTAATGTTGAACCTAGTGGGACCCCATTGGAAACCGAGGTTGAAAAGGAACCATTATCAAACTCAGACGAAAAATGTGTTGATGAAATTTCAACTTGTTCTAAAATTGAAACTGAATCTGAATCTATTAAAGAAGAAAAGGGAGTTGAAATAAATGAACAGTCACCGAAAAATGTTTCTGAAAATAAAGATGAAACTGAAACACCGGTTTTTCAAAATGATCATGATAAAAGTGAGAAGGATGAATCTCATCATCCGTCTACATCTCATGCTTGTGCTAGTTCTGATCAACAGGTACAGAAGAACTCAGATAAGGCACATGGAACACAGGCAACGCAAGCTCGGTCATCTAGAACCATCAAATCAACTAATGCTGCTAGCTCTCAGAATCTCCATACATTGAAACGACAGACATGTTTCAACTGTGGAATTCCTGGACACATTGCTAGAAATTGTGTTCATTGTCCAAAAGTGCAACGAAATGCCAACACTCACTCATGTGCTGATAACTCGTCTAATGATTCTGCTGAAGTTTATGGTGTTACATCTGATAAACCAGAACTCTCTGATCCTACCAAAGCTGATGAAGAGAAAACTGACGTGAACAAGGCTCCAAGTGCGCAAGCTGTACAATCTGACCCTTCTGTTAGTAATGAAAAGGTTCAGATTAAGCAACAAGAGCCGAATCAAGCAAGTAAAGGACGCGGAAAGAAGAAGCCTAAACATCAAATACAAGCAGGCTCTCCACAGTCCTCAACGGGCAGCAATAGTCCTCAAAAGGCCCGTGACGTGAAAAATGCTTTTGTTAAGCCAGTCAGTAATGGCAAATGTGAGAAATATGCATTTGATTGTGCTAACAAAGCTTTCGAAAAGACTGGTGAGATTTCTGAACAAGACTTGCAGTCTAAACAAATCAAGAAGAATCAAAAGAAATCATCACCACAGAAGGCCCCTACAAACGACAAGTACAGACATCCCAATTCATCTTCGTCTGCGGGAAATGTGCAACACAAACAAGCACAGAAAGGACCGGTTCGTCCTTCAGGGACTGCAAGAGCTACACAAGCTGATCAGAATGCCTTCTATGTTAAGAGACAAACATGCTTCAATTGCGGCATTGCTGGTCACATTGCTCGGAACTGCACACATCGTCCCTACGTACCCTATTATATGCAAAATCAGAGGGTTACACCAAAGGGTAACTACCATTCCAAGCCAATGAAGGTATCTTCACCTAAGGCAATGAAGAATGTGAATCCCAAGGTTAAACCTTCTGATGGGGATTGGAACGCTGCCAAAAACAAACGGAAAGCTTCTCAGGAACAAAAATGTTTTTCTAAAACCTATAAAACTGAAACAGCTAAAGTTGCTCAACCGAAGGCAACAAACACGTTTGTTAAACTGAAACAGATTTGGAAACCCAAATCCAAGGCAGCAACGTCTCCAATCCTTGAAACGAAAGGGGACTTGTGTTTGAAAGAAGTGTCTTACTTTGATGCTTCAGGAAATCCCAGGACCACGATGGCCTGGGTACCCATGTCTTACTAATCTCCTTACTTTTCAGGAACAACCAAGGAGGAGCTGTTGACAATCTCTGGAATGTTGATAGCGGTTGTTCCAGAGATAGAACGGGTAACATTTCACTGTTGCAAAAAGTTCAAATTTTTTTTACAGATGATATGTTTCCTTTGGAGGAGATTAGAGAAGTAAGAAAAGATCAGCAAAAGGTACCGTTTAAATTCAGTACTTTGATTTGAATATTGATTAGTCTTCAATATGATGACAGAACGGTTAAGCAAAAATATTTTTTTTTTCTCTTTCTTAGTTCATTACTTTGTATATAAATTGTCCTTTCTCTAGTAAATGGTAAATTTGCGCAAAAATACAAGATTTATGCACAAATTTAGGGGAGAGAGGAACATATAGATAGATATAGAGTTTAGGGGGAGAAAACTCAGAAAATACAAAAAGAGTTTGCTGTAAATATGTATTGTTTTAGGGGGAGAAAATGAGAAAAATACAAAAACAATTGAAAAATGAAAAAGCCAAAAAGAAAAATTGCATAATATGGGAAGTTAAATAAATGTTCGTGTTAAAGGGTTTTGACTAACACATGTAAGGTGCCATAGCTGAAAAGACTAGGATCTACTGCGATATGTCGATAGGCTTGACGCTCAAAATGATAAAAGATACTAAGTGTTATAAACATAACGAATTATGTACCATGTGGGTAACATACCAACGGCGTATGATTTTATGGTCTTAAATCTTGCGTTGATAGATAGCCAACATCTGAGGTTTCGGGTCTTTATATTGTTGAATCATCCGGGGATATCTTGGCTGTCCTTCTGTTCAGAACTAAAATTGTACATGAACCCAGGAAAGAAAGTCACTTGGAATTAGCTCATTTCTATTTGAATGTCTGTATGTTATCCCGATACACACAATTTTGATCTGATTCTGAAATTTTCTCTGAAAAAAAAATCGTGTACCTCCTCTGCTGCATCCAGATATATGCTGACCTGGAGGTGCTAGGCAACGTCAGCTTCTGCTGCATCCAGATACATGCTGACCTAGCTGTATGTTGTCGCGCTGTAGATCAATTATACACCCGAAAGAGGCCCTCAAGTGCCCAAAAGAAACCCAAGAAACCTATATCAAATTGAGAAAAACTCATTTGATTTGTATATTATACCATCTCTGCTTAAGATCTATTCTGTTCTCTTCTCAATCTATTCCCAGTTAAGATTTCAGAAATCTGGATTGGACTTGTGAAATATGTGGTAGGGAAGATACTTGCATGATAGAGTGTGCTGTTTATATTTCCAGGATTTGATTAGTATTTATTTGGGTGTTCATTGTTAAGAAATCAAAACATGATAAAACAGATTATATGCAGACCTAGACACAGTCAGGATATCTTAAAGGATGACATCAGTATACTCACCTGCTACGATGAATCGTTGTGCTTACCTTGATCGCGGGGGTATGCCTTGGAATGGGACACACAGGTATAATAGTATAATATTACCTTAAGCATATCACGAAGTTGAAAAATTGAAAGTTGAGCGTTAAAGTTTAAGTGGACAAACATATTGGCAATCGCATAGACCAGTTTGATTAGGCTCGTACTGAAAAGTGTTCCTTAGTCTGCCTGAGAACGAATTTTGATCCCATTGCAATTGTAATTGTATATTATGGTAGTTGTTTATATTTTGATTTTTTATTTGTTTTTAGTTCTTAAAATAAAAATAAAAAAATTGAAAAAATCAAAAATACAAAAATAGTGTCTTGTTTTCTATAAAACCAAAAATCCAAAAATAGAGTGTTTATTTATTTTTCTTAAAATTAAAAAATGTAACCGTTCTTGAAGATTTGACTGATCATCAAAAGTTGAAAGAATTTAAATTGTGAAATCCGAGTATAAATACTTGGATGTACCTAGTGTTCATACGGTATTCTCCCTGTTGCATAAGAAATGTTTGCTTATGAGTTTGTGAGAATGTGCAGAACTTGATTTCAATCAAGAACAGGGGTTGTTGAAGACTGAGATGCTGTTAGCTGCTGACGAAGCATGAAGCAGCACGACTACAAGATGTACCTGAGTCAGAAGAACCGGATACGAAGTGCCATCTGACAATGAAAGTGCATTTGAAGAAGTACCGTGAATCTGCTTGAAAGAAAAAGATTGAAGAAGAAAAGAGCTGTTGAGAATCCTCCTCTCGTATTCTTTTTGACAAGATTTTCAAGCAAATGCTGATCGTGATCCTAGTATGAAGCTAACCACAAGAGCTGAAGAAAGAGACCCAGTGCTGAGAGTTCAGAAGTCAAGAACTTCCACAACATCTGCAGCATAGTGACAACCATAGACTACGTTGAAGACGTTGCTGAATTCATGCTATGAAGACAATTTGATGGCATCAGTCTAGGGGGAGATTGTTAGGCCCTAAAGTGTGAGACTGACGCATCAAAGTAATACAACGGGCCATGGTTACGAACTGGGCTTTACTGGGTTAGTTTATATTAGGTTTTGGACCTTTATAGGTCACTTGGGCCAAGCTTTAGGCCATGTGGGCCAAGAAGGCCCAAGGGGAGCCCATGTAGGGAAGTGGGCTTGAGTTAGTATAAAAACAAGTTTCTAACTTGTTTTTAGGTTGGAACTTTGGAACTTCATTGTTACAACTTCTAGAGAGCTAGAGAGAGAGGCGATTTGGTGGTGAGCACTTGTACTAGACGGTTTTGCTTTTCAAGTAATAGAATCGTGTGCAAGTGTTGAAAGTGATTCGGTTTGTTCTTCGTTTTTCATACTTTTTGGTTTATCTTGAATCACATCAAGTTTGGATTCCGCACAAACTTGGTGTTGTTTGATATCATTGAAAGATCCGGTTAACGGGACTTACAAGTTTCTTTATGCATTAAGGTTTCTTTGTGACCATATTATATAGTAGTATAACCCTCTGAGGTTATATTACATGGTCCTTTAGTAATATGAATTTATTTACTTGTTTCCGTTATTATGCTTAACTTTGACCATTATGCCCTTATGGTCTAAAAACGAGATTTTTGAATATGTAAGCGTGCAAATAACTTAGTTATTGATATATAAACATGTCTAAATTATTTTGACATTATTTTCTGGTCTCAAATTAATGTTATGCAAGATATCGTAAAATTTAACTTTTTTTGAATTAAATTACGCTTTCATGCATAAGTCACGTTTAAACTTAAATTTTGACACAAAACTCATTACCTACTGTTAAGATATCATTTTTAGGATTTTTTGGAATATCGGGTCAGATTAGATACTGACCATAGCTTTGAGTTCTTGTATAAATTCCATAATTGATGATAATGCCCTTTTTGCTAATAAAATGTGTTCTACATATGATTAACATGCTAAAGCTTTTTCTACTGATTTAATATGTAAAATAAAATATTTTAATCATTCAAGGCTGGTCAAAACCTCATAATCATATAAACATCGCAAATATCGTCAATTATCGATTTTTACACTAATTAGGTGCATAGTATGGTTTAAAATCATATTTAGCACCCAAGACTTGTTACCCACTGAAATTATAAATAATTTTTAATATTTTTACAGTAGGTATAAGTCATGAACTCAGACTTCCAATTTTGTCCTTAAAAACATATGTGAAATGACCAAAATGCCCATACGGTGCATAGTTTGGCCATAAATGGTAAACCATACGTATGTATGATATCCTACTGTTATAACATCATAAAATAAATATTTTTACAGAATGTTTTGGACTAGAACATTAGTTTACTTTAAAACCTCTTTTATAAATCTTAAAATGACCAAAATGCCCTTACGGGACTTAATTTGGTTTTAAAATCTTTTTGGGCATGTTTGTTGATATCTTACTGATATCACAACATATTTTAAGCATAATAACTTATGGGACTTGTATATGACTCATCCGGTCACACGTTTATGCTTATACGCGTACGGTGCGGTTTATGTGACTAGTTTACATAAATTAGCCGAAACGGGTCAAATCTTATCATTCAAACTTCAAATTCCATAATATATTTAGTTTACCCATATAATACAAGTCTCCATACTTGTCGGGTCTAAACTATATTCCAATCATCGCTTAATCTAGCGTTTCGTACCGTAAACATTTCTTTAAACTAACCAGTCTAAGTTTACTACTTAAATAAGACCCGTTAGTAATCTAATAGGTTAATAAAACATTCGTTCCAGATTAGAAGCCCGGTAAAACCTACTTGCACTTGTTTGAGTAGATTATACGGCTGAGTATACAAAAACTTGCATTTTAAGCTCAGGTAAATACTTTTAACTTATTTTCCCTTATACGGTCTTGGGATACGGTAAAATATTACCGCTTGGTCGGGTGTAAAAATCATTTAATCGAATATGGTTAAATGGAATAATCCCGTTTTAATCAGTGTTGCTTGATAACAATAAACATTGGGGGTTAAAGACCGTGTCCTGGATATCCTCGGCTCATTTCAATTGTAAATGGCCACGACTTAAGCACGGGGTGTAGGCATACACCTTACAGTTGCGTATGTAAAAGATATACTCACTTGTTGGGGTAACCCACCGTGGGATTATATTAGTGGTGTGTTGGTTAATCTTGTCCTTGCGTTTATCCCGGGCCCTAAATGTATGACAAACATGTGAATCTGATACAAGATTATCGTTATATAATTGTCCCAAGTTATAAAAGAATATTTGTGCCTTGTGCATTTAAATCAATTTTCATAAATGTTTTCAAAAGAGTCGGTTAATTGTATTTACTAGTGTAAACTGACGTATTTTTCAAAAAGACTAAGTGACAGGTACTACTCGTAATTGGCTGGGAGCTTCTGGGCATTAATTAAGGAATCTTGCAAGTTCTTATGCCTTAAGTCTGTTGAACAATATTTTGTATTATATTTAGATCCGCCTGTGGATCCTTTATTACAACCGTCTGTATAATTATTTTATTCGTACTTTACATTTCGGTTTGTAATAGTAATTTCTACCAAGACTTCCGCTGTGCTATAAACTGTGTATATTTGACTATGATGATATCAACTATGTCACGATACTCCCCGCCGGTCCCACCGGTAATATGTGGAAATATCGGGGTGTGACAGGTTTTGCCAATTTCATAGTGAAAAGTATGAAGTGCAGTTTAGGTATAACATAAAGGTTGATTTATGCAATTTAGTCTTTTACTTATTAATCGAAAATAGAACCGACCTAGTGTTCATAACTAATTAACCAAAACCGAAATAATCGAAACCGGTCGGTTTTCTAAATACCTTGACATGAAATTTTGTTTTGGTTAACCCGAACCGAACCGTCACATACACAACCCTAAAATCACCAACATAAGTGTTATGTATCTCGTCGTCTCGTGAGGACACCCCACTAGTAAGATGTATAAGATATATAGTATTTTAAAAATTGAAATAAGATATATAGTGTTTTAAAATTTGAATCGTTTGATCTACTAGTTTATTATAACAAAACTAATTAAAAAGATAAAAATTGATAACCAGATTGGATAAGGCCAAGCGGTTGTGGTATACCGTCCCATCCCATATATGCAAGATGGCCCCTTCTACACCTCCGCAAAGGCGACATGGGGGAGCGCTATCCTTTCCTCCACTAGACAATTCGTGAGTGCCAAAGAGAGGTGGCTGGGGCTAATGAGGTAGTGGTGGAGTAGTTAGGGAAAAGTTTGGTGTTCCTTATGACCCAGGTTCGACTCTCACTCTCCCCATTATTTTCTGTGGCATCTAGGTGAAGAGCGAATACGGGTGGCGCTGGTTCGTCTTGGATGGGAGGCGAGGTTTTACCGATTATTCCACTGTCGTGCCTTCAGGCGGGTGGAGGTCGGGTTTCCGCGCATCTGGGAGAGCCAAGGGGCTAGCGGCGGTCAGGTAGTTGGCCTTGGCCATAGCGTCCGGTGTCACGGTGATTGACATGTCGTTCCTTGCCGTTAAAAAAAAGAGGTGGGTGTCACACCCCAACCGATGGCGGAAACATCGGGATGAGACGAACAAATTGCTCAAAACTTCATAACGCTATGTGACAATATAGATTAAATTCAAATTTCATAAAATTGCTAAAAATGTCATACAAAAATCAATTAAGACAACATTGTTTCAATGATACATTGACAAAATAAATTAATCTAAATGTGTTTCTAAGTCCACCTAAATCTTGTTTCTTCACTTAGCATCATCTTGTCTATCGAACTTGCAACATGTATTAAAATAGAGTTCAATGCAAAAGCAAAGGCGAGTATACAAGTTTGATACATAATATAACATAGAATAAAATTGTTTAACGTGCTCGTATCCAACATGAACAACCATATGCAAGTTACTAGTACGCTGAGATTGTGTAACAATATGTTCAAACCCAAGAATCCAATGCGTTAAAATAGCCTATCCCGAAGTATCGCGGGAGGTAACATGTTTAACTTAACAATACCCCAAGACTCGTGGGCGATGCATTACCCCTATAGCGCTATAATTGTTAAGGTGGGCTAGCAAAGTTAATGAGCATATATCAACATAAATAGTTTACGCAGCATACGAGACTAACAAGCATCGAATTGTTCAAAGCTTCACTCCCAATAGACTAGCGGGAGATTAGCATGTTTCAATATGGATAGAGTGTGATTAAAATAGTTTCAAGTGTTTTCGTGTTTTTACATAGAATACATGTTGCACCCAAAAGTGTTTAAAAAGTAAAATGGGTTCGAGTATGCTCACAAAATTGCATATGCTTTCCGATTATCCAATGTGACGAAGTTGTTGAGACAAGAAAGTTGAATGTGTTCGATTTGGAGTTTAAGAGGTGTTTACATATGGTTCTAGGGATTTGGAGTTTAAATAACATGAAAATAAACATATGAAAATAATCATCTAACACCTATGACACTTGTTCTTAACACTATGAAACTCTAAAAGAGTTTAGATGTTTTCATGGAAGAAGGTTCCATTAGAATCGTGACAAGTTGTCAAGGCCTAAGATGATACAATCTACTAGCTTGACGAATGTCCATTAGTTCATCACCAAGAGTTCGATTATTTGGTTGTTACATAAGTATTACATAGTGTATATTACATCATATATGTCAGCATGAGGTAGAATATTAAATTCTTTATTTAGGCACATCTAAGTGTCATGGAATTCATACATGAGGTAGGGAGAACAAACTTCCATTTAGGTATCTCTATTGTTCACCACTTCATTTGTTGTTATGAACGACAAGGAGGGTCATGAATTTACAAGAATAATGAAATACACCAACTAATCTATGAGAAAACATCAAGAAGTGAGTGGATTTTTATGAAAGATAGTCCAAGCTAGTCTAACAATCACACCTTCATCAAGCTTCAAGCTTGAACACTTCTTGTGGGTAAAACCCTAACTAAAACAGAATGTTTGTGAGGTTTTAACCTCTGATTTAACAATTCCCAGCCTTGTTTTTAAGCCCAACTAACCATTCGATTGATTATGAGCATTAGGACATAGGTTTGAGATGAGATTAACTCAAGTTTATTATGGTTAACAAAGTTTTAGATGAAAACAGAAAAGTCAGTCAACTTTGGAGCCTTTTTGGTGGCTTTCCAGGGCATGGTTTTCCATGGAAAACCAATGGAAATGTAGCTAAGGTCAAACCAAAGAAGTAGGAAAAAGAATCGAGTGAATCGGATAAGAAATGAGCGAGTTATGCTCACTTTTGTAAGAGACGATGAATCTGCTCGAACTTGTGTTTTGCAGCTGATTTGGGGAGGATTTGAGAGTGTTTTTGATGATTTGTAAAGTGTATAATGCTTGGAAGAGGTGTGGTATTTATAGGGAATGATTTGGTTAGTTTGTAGTTGGATATTTAATGCTAAACAAGGTTTAAATTCAAAGAAAAACATAAAAAATCGAGCTAAAATCGAGTTGGGAAAGGGCTGAATCGCGGCTGTTGGTTTGGTCTGAGCGAGTGTTTAAATGAAATGGGAGCTAGGTTCTAAATGATTTGAAGACCCAACTCAGTTGGTTCGGCGCGCGTTTGGAGAAGCTGTCGACTCGGGTTCGATCCTCACGGTCTGCAGTTTTGTTTTGTTTTTTATTATTTAATAGTAACCAGCTTTTAAATAAAAAGTGGGCCGTGATTTGTTCGATGTCAAGACCTAGCTCAGCTGATTATGCGTGTGTTTGGTTAAGCCGGTGACCCAGGTTCGAGTCTCGTGGTCAGCCGTTTTTAAGGATTTAATTCTTTTTTTCTTTTTTTTTGTTTATTATACTTTCAGAAATTACACAACCAACCCCTGTAATTTTAAAGTTTCAGTTATTTACTCTAACAACCCCTTAGCTTTCACTAACTAACTTAACTTTACAATTTAATCTAACTAAGTTATATATATATACGGAGATGATCATGCGAGAACCACCTCTTATTGTGAGAACCGCGAAAACCAATGTGAACACACCAAAAATGCCTAAAAATAGCTAAAAATCACACAAAAATTTTTGAATTTTTTAATATTTTTTATAAAAAAATCGCTACTTTTCGAAGCAAAAAAAAAATATTTTTTTTTAAATTTAAAAAAAAAAAAAAAATTTTTTTGCTTCTAAAAGTAGCGATTTTAACATAAAAAATATTAAAAAATTCAAAAAAAAATTTTTAGATTTTTTTTAGGTTTTTCAGGGGCTTAGTTTTTAGCATTTTAGCTTGGGGGTGGGGGGGGGGGGGTTTAGGTTTTTGGGGGGTGGGGGAGGGGGTTTAGGTTTTTTTTTTGGGGGGGGGGGGTGGGGTTAGGTTTTTTTTAGCATTTAGCTTGGGGGGGGGGGTTAGGTTTTTTTTTTTGGGGGGGGGGGGGTGGGGGTTAGGTTTTTTTTAGGTTTTTTTAGCTATTTTAGGTAGTGTTCACATTGGTTCTCAAGGTTCTCACAATAAGGGTGGTTCTCGCATAAGCCCTCCCTATATATATATATATTTAAAGGAAATAACCCTATAGTTTAAACTAACTAACCAAGTTATATCAACTTTTAAATTAATTAGATTATCTAAGTAATTTAATTAGGTAATTTAACTTAGTTTGCTAACTAGGTTAACTTGTTTTTACCATTAACCACCTTTGAAACTTCAACAAGACTAACTAGATTAATATAAAAATAAACTTTTTAACTAGTAATATTAATTAATTTAATTAATTAAATAAAATAGGATAGATAAATAACCATATTTATAAACGATTTTAAATTAGGATAAAAAAATCTTTAAACGATTATCCATGAAGCTTCCGAATCTCATTATTTTAAGGGTTTATCAAGTGTCGGTAAATAAAGAATCCTTGAATAATATTTCGTTCAAATGAGAATTTCATTGTGATTCAAGTCTCGGATTCTTCAAAGCTTACATCGAAACGACGATTACAAGAACGCAAAGTTTCCAAGAATAGGACTATAAACAAAGGTTTTCAAATATAGAAAGTACGAAATAGCAGGGCGTTACAGTCTCTCCTCTTTTAGGAAATTTGGTCCCGAAATTTATTCAAGAGGAAGGCTTGAAATAGGTTTTTGACAAGAAGGTGATTATTTAAGATTGAGACTTGAAAATTTTGAAATGTAAAAGGTATGAAATTTTAAAGTATGACAAGATGGGTTTGTGAAAGAAGTTGTTTGGCTCAAATGATTTGAGGTACCAACATAATTGAAAGCGTGTAGGTGCATATGTAGGTAAAGAGAGTTTAAACAAGTTTGAATAACTAAATTTGGAGGTGTTTCAAAATGTATCATATTTACGAAGGAGATCCTTGTATCAAAACGGTTTGTATTTGATGAAAGTGGTGTAGTTTGCGTAGAAGGTTTTAAGGTTAGTATAAAATCACACATTTGTAAAAAAATGTTTATTGAGAGGAGCGAGAAGGTTTGGTACTTTAAATAAAGTGATAGCGGCCTACTGAATATGTTTACACAAAATGAAGAATAGGAAGACGGTTTTAAAGGTAAGGCGATAAGTTAGGATTCGAACGTTTAAACAGGCTTGAGGTTCGTATAGAAGAAAAGAATAATGGAGAATAATGAGAGTATGGAAGTGTACGAGTGACTCTTAATGAATGCAAGTATAAGAGTGGCATAAGCATTGGATAGACGAAAGTAGAGTGTTAAAAATGAAGTCCCGTCGTGGATAATCGGATATAATGCGCTTGTGAGTTGTTTAAAGTTTGTATAAGGTCCAAAAGGTCTGCAAAACACTGAATTTCTCATGGCACGTTTTACGAAAGTTTGGTAACATGGTGAAAACACTTATATATATAGGAAGTACCAGCGGCGTATCCACCATGTTTTGACCATGTTGCATCTGTTTCGTTATTCGTTGCAATGTTACATTCTGTGTCTTACTATACACAGTAGTACACTCTACGTTTCTCATGCGCTTATCACTATAATCCCGTGTGCACCTGCGATTATACTGATCATCGCATGATCCGCATAGCTTGTACCAGTTGCGTATGAATAAAGGTATACATAAATTTGAAAATAAGATTGTGTGCGTATAGAAGTCTAACATATAAGCATGTTTGTGTTCCAAATAGTATAAGACCAATGTAAGCGAGTCCCTCGGGTTTCGCTTGCGTACAGATGCGAAAGTATAAATTTTGAGTATGAGTAGAAGTATGAGCATAGTATAAGTTTTAAATATGAATGCGCATGAGAGCAAAACACAAATGTATGAATAAAAGTATGATTACAAGTATAAGTATAACGCGTATGGAAAATGAGTACAAATTTGAGCATAAACGAATGAACGTGAGTATAAACATAAATCGTATAAACGAGAGTATTGAGTACGAGTATAACATAAATCGTATAAATGTGAGTATAAATATGAGTATAAAATGTATTGTGATGAGTACGAGTATAAATATAAGTTTAGCCATGAAACGTACGAGTATGAGCATGGATATATAAGTGTAAAACATGAATGTTTAAGTATGAGTAAAATGTTTAAGTATGTATGTGAGTGTAAACACGAATACGATATTTAGTGTAAACGTAAATGGATAAACGGGAGTGTCAGTATAATTGTATTAATATGAATATAAACTTGGATATAAGTATAATGTAAATGTAAAATTCGTGAGCATGAGTATATAATGTAATATGTATGAATATGGATATGGAAATAAACATCAATGTATAAGTATAAATATAAGTGTAGACATAAGATGTATAAATACGAATATGAATATGAGTGTAATAAATTAAGGATTTTGTATATGTTATTAATCAAAATATACGAATTTAAGTACGTAAAAGATCAAGAAATTTTGAGTAAAAAAAGAAGACAAAAAAATGAGTAGTATATGTGAAATTGTTGTGAGGTATAAGCTAAAACACATAAGATGGTATGCATGTATAGTTATTTGAGCAAAACATGAAGTTTAATTAAATCAAAATAGATTGAGTTGATATGAAATATAGAATCTAGTTTGTGGATGTAAAGAGAGTATAAAACATCTATTGATTATGTGAATTGTACTTTGTAAATGAATGGAAATGCTACTATGGTTTTAAGAGAATTGATATAGTTGAAAATTTGTTGGTTCCTACGAAGTTTCCTTGCCCACGTGTTTTAAACTCAATTAACGTGTTGAATAATGATTGAAAAGGTTCTAGAAGTAACTAAGATTACCTTGTTTTAAATAACTATTCATTAATAAAGAAATTCGGAGTATAGAGGTTCTTGTGAAAATGTTGCTCCTTAGAAAAGAAATTTGGTATATGAGCTTAGTGATCGTGAAAGGTGTTCTTAATAAAATATTTTGTTGATTTTGAAAAGAGTTTTGGTAAACGATCGAATAATATTTGTAATATTTTGTATGATAAGTTGGTTTGATTCTCAATATAAAAAAATGCAATCTTTAGTATAATGATGCGAGATGAGTGTGTTTTAGTAATTACGTGGAATACGAAATTTCGCAGGCAATAGATTTATTAGACCGACTAGGTTGATAAGTAGCATTTCGTGAAATTTTGAAAATCGAGGAATAAACGTTCATGGTAAAAGTTAAGA
Organism: Helianthus tuberosus; assembly: GCA_030545235.1. Lineage (NCBI taxonomy): Eukaryota > Viridiplantae > Streptophyta > Magnoliopsida > Asterales > Asteraceae > Helianthus > Helianthus tuberosus. The sequence goes on from CM060395.1 coordinate 63,415,302, forward strand.
ATTTTCTGTGTGTGAGCTATATGAAAATAGATTGTAGCGTAAGAAATTTGTTTATATAAACAATGCATTTTGAAGTAATTAAAGATTTGACTAAATGATAAATGATTTAAATATAAATATGACCTTGTTTACATAATATAGTCTATTAAAGAAAGTTTAGGTAACGATCACCTAGGTAAGGGAATCACCCCCAACATGTTGGTGAGGTCGTTGTAAGATGAGGAAAAAAATCGGAGTTAATCGTTAAGGTAAGGAAATCACTCCTATCTTGGTGACATGTCTCCATTTGTTGTTGCAAAAGTGTAAATAAAATTACATGAGATTAATAACGTATAGTTATATGAAAAGTAATAGTATGATGTATGCGCAAAAGGCGAAATCTAAAAAATAACTTGAATTTGAAAAGAGAGGATTGCATCAAATAAAGTTGAGAATGATAAAATGTAAATTTGATTAAAACTTGGATGGTTCCAAAACGAAACTTTGACTAACCAAAGTGGTCGAAAAGTTCTTTTGAATTTGGGAAGCATGCTTTGGCCTAATAGGTGGTGTACTCTCGCCGACACGTCGGCTAACGGTATTCACCCTTCCGGTTACTACATGTTCCAATTCACTCGAAAATTCGAGACTTTGCGGGATTTATGAAAATCAAGGAGTGGGACTAGTCGACGAGATGCGGGCTTCATCCCTAACTTGACGACTTTGTACCCTAAGCGTGGTTGGTACTCGTTGGGTCAAAATTTAATTTCGACACGTTGACGAGGGTCCACTAGAATTTGAAATTGAAATTTCCATTAAGATGTGGATTTCACTCCTAACTTAATGGTGTAATTTCGTGTAAATTAGAATTAAGCGGAATGAGAGTCGTTTACCAAATTGCGGGTTTCACGCCTATTTTGGTAAACTCGTCTCGTTTGTATAATATGAGTGTTGTCTGATTTAGAATAATCAAGCAAAATCCTTAGAAAAAGCGTATGTTAAGGAAATAAACGAACAAGTATAAACACATAAGAAGGCATGTCGAGAATATTACATAAAGAATAGAACAATAAAACAAGTATCAACACAAAATAAAACAAGTATTAACACATAATGATAGCATGTCAAGTATTAACACATAAGCGACTATATGTTTAAAAGATCAAAAGAGAATAAATGAGAAGCAAATAGAGTAGCATGCAAGTAGTTTCAAGCAAAACTTAAGAATAAAGCTCTAAAACTATAGACTAGGTAAAAGCATTCCTACTTTTCCTAATTCCCTATAGTTATGGCTCTGATACCAATCTGTCACACCCTAACCCATGGCGGAAACGTCAGGATGAGACGAACAAATTGCTCAAAACTTCATAACGCTATGTGACAATATAGATTAAATTCAAATTTCATAAAATTGTTAAAATGTCATACAAAAATCAATTAAGACAACATTGTTTCAATGATACATTGACAAAATAGATTAATCTAAATGTGTTTCTAAGTCCACCTAAATCTTGTTTCTTCACTTAGCATCATCTTGTCTATCGAACCTGCAACATGTATTAAAATAGAGTTCAATGCAAAAGCAAAGACGAGTATACAAGTTTGATACATAATATAACATAGAATAAAATTGTTTAACGTGCTCGTATCCAACATGAACAACCAAATGCAAGTTACTAGTACGCTGAGATTGTGTAACAATATGTTCAAACCCAAGAATCCAATGCGTTAAAATAGCATATCCCAAAGTATCGCGGGAGGTAACATGTTTAACTTAACAATACCCCAAGACTCGTGGGCGATGCATTACTCCTATAGAGCTATAATTGTTAAGGTGGGCTAGCAAAGTTAATGAGCATATATCAACACAAATAGTTTACGTAGCATACGAGATTAACAAGCATCGAATTGTTCAAAGTTTTACTCCCAATAGACTAGCGGGAGATTAACATGTTTCAATATGGATAGAGTATGATTCAAATAGTTTCAAGTGTTTTCGTGTTTTACATAGAATACATGTTGCACCCAAAAGTGTTTAAAAAGTAAAATGGGTTCGAGTATACTCACAAAATTGCATATGCTTTCCGATTATCCAATGTGACGAAGTTGTTGAGACTAGAAAGTTGAATGTGTTCAATTTGGAGTTAAGAGGTGTTTACATATGGTTCTAGGGATTTGGAGTTTAAATAACATGAAAATAAACATATGAAAATAATCATCTAACACCTATGACACTTATTCTTGACACTATGAAACTCTAAAAGAGTTTAGATGTTTTCATGGAAGAAGGTTCCATTAGAATCGTGACAAGTTGTCAAGGCCTAAGATGATACAATCTACTAGCTTGACGAATGTCCATTAGTTCATCACCAAGAGTTCGATTATTTGGTTGTTACATAAGTATTACATAGTGTATATTACATCATATATGTCAAGCATGAGGTAGAATATTAAATTCTTTATTTAGGCACATCTAAGTGTCATGGAATTCATACATGAGGTAGGGAGAACAAACTTCCATTTAGGTACCTCTATTGTTCACCACTTCACTTGTTGTTATGAACAACAAGGAGGGTTATGAATTTACAAGAATAATGAAATACAACAACTAATCTATGAGAAAACATCAATAAGTGAGTGGATTTTTATGAAAGATAGTCCAAGCTAGTCTAACAATCACACCTTCATCAAGCTTCAAGCTTGAACACTTCTTGTGGGTAAAACCCTAACTAAAACAGAATGTTTGTGAGGTTTTAACCTCTGATTTAACAATTCACAGCCTTGTTTTTAAGCCCAACTAACCATTCGATTGATTATGAGCATTAGGACATAGGTTTGAGATGAGATTAACTCAAGTTTACTATGTTTAACAAAGTTTTAGATGAAAACAGAAAAGTCAGTCAACTTTGGAGCCTTTTTGGTGACGTTCTAGGGCCTGGAAAACCAATGGAAACGTAGCTAAGGTCAAACCAAAGAAGTAGGAAAAAGAATCGAGTGAATCATATAAGAAATGGGTGAGTTATGCTCACTTTTGTAAGAGATGATGAATCTGCTCGAACTTGTGTTTTGCAGCTGATTTGGGGAGGATTTGAGGGTGTTTTTGATGATTTGCAAAGTGTATAATGCTTGGAAGAGGTGTGGTATTTATAGGGAATGATTAGGTTAGTTTGTAGTTGGATATTTAATGCTAAACAAGGTTTAAATTCAAAGAAAAACATAAAATCGCGCTAAAATCGAGCTAGGAAAGGGCTGAATCGCGACTGTTGGTTTGGTCTGAGCGAGTGTTTAAATAAAATGGGAGCTGGGTTCTAATCGATGTGAAGACCCAGCTCAGCTGGTTGGGCGCGCGTTTGGAGAAGCTGTCGACCCGGGTTCGATAATCGCGGTCTGTAGTTTTGTTTTATTTTTTTTTATTATTTAATAGTAACCAGCTTTTAAATATAAAGTGGGCCGAGATTTGTTCAATGTCAAGACCCAGCTCAGTTGGTTATGCGTTTGTTTGGTTAAGCCGGTGACCTAGGTTCGAGTCCCGCGGTCTGCGGTTTTTAAGGTTTTAATTCTTTTTTTTGTTTTATTATACTTTCAGAAATTACACAACCAGTTATTTACTCTAACAACCCCTTAACTTTCACTAACTTAACTTTACAATTTAACTAAGTTATATTATATACATATAGAAGGAGGTTCATTTGAAAAGAATTTTCTTAAAAGAAGAAAAAATGAATTAATCTGGACCCTATATTTTTTGATCAATGGTTGTGAATCAAGATATCATTTTTGTCCACTTTTAATAAATGATTTAATTACTAAGGGTAGTATAGACATTTTGATATAGAATATTAATAAATATTTTATGGAGTTACCCAAGTCTTATTAATGCATCCATAAATTACTCCTTCACCATCATTAATGTATTGACTCCTACACAAATTTTATTAGAAGTGACAAAATTATTTAAAATTTTTGTGTCCTACACATATTTTATTATGAGTCGCAAAATTATTTAAAAGTGTTTGCGTCCTACACCAAAATATTATTTTAATGGTGTAGGAAATGTTGAAAATGTAAGATCATGTGCAAGATTGTTTTTATTGTGTAAGGTGCATAATTATTTTATAAGATAGGCTCATTAAATGATTAGAGTTCATTAATTTGAATAACAAAAATAAATAATAGACTCATTTAGTGATTTGTTCAAATTACATTTATATCCTTTATTCTTTTTATTCTTAATTTTTAATTCTTCTCATTTGAACTCTCATATATATATATATATATAAAGGAAATAACCTAATAGTTTAAACTAACTAACCAAGTTATATCAACTTTTAAATTAATTAGATTATCTAAGTAATTTAATTAGGTAATTTAACTTAGTTTGCTAACTAGGTTAACTTGTTTTTACCATTAACTACCTTTGAAACTTCAACAAGACTAACTAGATTAATATAAGAGTTAATTACATAGTTAGTCCCTGTGGTTTGTACAAAATAACATACTTAGGTACTAATAGTTTAAAATCACATTCTAGGGTATTAACTTTTCATTTTGTAACGTTTGGAGGTATTAACATTATTTGTAGGTTTAAAATCACATTCTATTAGTACCTAAGTATGTTATTTTGTGCAAACCACAGGGCCTAACTATGTTAATACCCTAGAAGTTAATACCTCCAAACGTTACAAAATGAAAAGTTAATACCCTAGAAGGTGATTTTAAACTATTAATACCTAAGTATGTTATTTTATGCAAACCATAAGGACTAACTATGTAATTAACTCTTAATATAAAAATAAACTTTTTAACTAGTAATATTAATTAATTTAATTAATTAAATAAAATAGGATAGATAAATAACCATATTTATAAACGATTTTAAATTAGGATAAAAAAAATCTTTAAACGATTATCCATGAAGCTTCCGAATCTCATTATTTTAAGGGTTTTAACTAGTTTAACGAGTATCAAGTGTCGATAAATAAAGAATCCTTGAATAATATTTCGTTCAAACGAGAATTTCATTGTGATTCAAGTCTCGGATTCTACAAAGCTTACATCGAAACGACGATTACAAGAACGCAAAGTTTCCAAGAATATGATTATAAACAAAGGTTTACAAATATAGAAAGTACGAAATAGCAGGGCGTTACAGTGGGTAGGGACCTTTAATATCTTAACCAATCCATATCCTTTTTATTTTAATTTCCTTTTTCTTTTTTAAAATAGTTAAAGGGGGCTTTAAAGGGGTGTTATCCCACACCGTACAAGTTAATAGTAAAGCTCCTCACTTTTTGTAGCACATACGTGACGATGGGGTGACATGATAAAGCCTCTAGGACTTTATCTCACATCACCCAACCAAACAACTACACGTAGCAGCATACATGATTTTCGAGTTACATCAGCGTCTATCTCCTTTTTTGAGCTTCACCTTGTTCCTTCTTAAAAGGGTCCACTGTCCACTCATACGGTGTAAGGCTACGATGATGAGGTATCGTATACCTTTGATTTGTATGTTCATTTATGGGCGGACCTAGCCTTTGGCCAGAGTGGGTAGCCGCATCCGTTGGAAAAAAAATTAGTGTATATTTAATGCAAAAACCCCGACCGTACCTCTTGAAAATATGGTTGAACACCTCATCCGCACACCCAACAAATAATTTCTGAGTCCGCCACTGTGTATATTGTAAGTCAACGGTGTCTTTAGCTCAAACTGAGCTTACCAAAGGTGACCCATTTCCCAATCCCAAGTTCTAAATTTCAAATGATTGCTTTGCATAAATATTCGATTTACATACATTTTTATCGGATACAAAAAAAAATAAGTGTTTCGATCCATTTTTACGTGAGTCCATGGTCATTAACAAACCAATATCGTGGCCATGCACCTTGCATAATCGTGGCAAAAAAAACCCTTAAAAAACCTAAAAAAAACTAACCCCCAAGCTAAAATGCTAAAAACTAAACCCCAAAAAATCTAAAAAACACACAATTTTTTTAAAATATTTTTTAGCTAAAAATCGCTACTTTTAGTAGCCAATTTTTTTTTTGATAACGAAAATTAGCGATTTTTCGCTAAAAATATAAAAAAAAATTGTGTGTTTTTTAGCTTTTTTTAGATATTTTTTGTTGTGTTCACATTGGTTCTCGCAGTTCTCGCAATAAAGGGAAAGGTGGTTCCTAACGGATCCTTCTCCAATATATATATATATATATATTATAATTTTTTTTAAAAGTAGAGTAAAATGCTCGGATGCTCCCTGTGGTTTGGTAAAATAACACTTATAGTCCCCAACTTTTAGAAATTACATGCATGCGCCTTGTGGTTTGCTCATTTGTTACTCGGATAGTCCCCAGAGTGGATCAAGGTTAATTTTTCCAGTTAAGTCAATGTAAAATTACTAAAATATCCTTAATGAAACAAAAAAATAAAATAGAAATTGATTAGGACCTACTCTTTCTTATATCATTTTTATTTGTAAAACCCCACCAACACACTTCATCTTCAACCTCCACCCACCACCATCACCCCCGTCCACCCTCCACCATCACCGCCATAGTCACTCTCCACCAATCGAATGCAGAAATTAACCTCTCCCATCCCTATCATTTCTTTCAGAATTGCAAAACACCTCCATTACACAACCAATCGAATCTGAACACCTTGCTCAAATCTAACAGAGCCAACAACTGCCATCCACCGCCCAACCTCCCTCGCTTTCTTCTCCGATTCCACACCATCACTCTAGTTAAGAGATAAAATATAAATTAAATTTGGACCCCACAGTATTAAAAATTATAGTTGGAATAGGCAATGTATATCATTCGAATAATTCGCCGAACAACCAACCATCTCTTCTAATAACATCCTCCTTCCTTCCGGTCTATCTCTCTCTCTCTCTCTCTCTCTCTCTCTTTGATTTGACAACAAAGCCTCCTACCTTCTGATGGCTTAATCTGCAGGCTTCCTCTCCGTCAATAAAATTTCCTCTAAATTGATATGGAAATTGTGGAGGATTTGGTTGCAGATGACGCCGCCCATGTTTTTGATTCCGATTACGAGTTTGATGCTTTTCATTCCTGTGATTTTTTGAAAGAGGAGACGATTGCAAAGGCTCAACAGGCTGAGAGCTGGTTCCGATTCACACATGAGTATCCGCCTTCTCGTAAGCAAGGTGATGGTGGGGAACTAGACAAGAAAGGGAGGGAGGTTGGGCGGTGGATGGCGGTTGTCGGCTCTGTTCAGATTTGAGCAAGGTGTTCAGATTCGACTGGTTGTGTTTTGGAGGTGTTTTGCAATTCTGAAAGAAATGATAGGGATGGGAGATGTTAATTTCTGTATTTTCGATTACTGGAGAGTGACTATGGCGGTGATGGTGGAGGGTGGAGGAGGGTGATGGTGGTGGGTGGAGGTTGAAGATGAAGTGTGATGGTGGGGTTTTACAAATAAAAATGATATAAAAAAGAGTGGACCCTAATCAATTTCTATTTTGTTTTTTGTTTCATTAAGGGTATTTTAGTAATTTTATATTGACTTAACTGGAAAAATTAACCTCCATCCACTCTGGGGACTATCCGAGTAACAAATGAGCAAACCACAAGGAACATACATGTAATTTCCAAAGTTGGGGACCATAGGTGTTATTTTATCAAACCACAGGGAGCATCCGAGCATTTTACTCTAAAAAGTATATCACCAACTATACATTCTGATGATGCCAACTCATATACGTCAATCCCCCCACTTGTAGCCTAGCGGTAAGAGGTTTGAGTTTTCCAATTGAGACTCAAATTCAATTCCCACTTGTGTCATATTGGTGTGGATATAGGCAATGAAGGGTTTGGACTAGACGTTGTGTGATGTTGTCAGTTTGATTCTTGAGCCCAACCGGGTTTCCGTCCCACTGTGTGTTATGCCAAAGAGTTATGCTCTTGTGGTGTCACAACGACTGTCAAGTAGCAGCCAACGGTATGGTTTCTCGGGGGGAACGCCCAAAAATGCCAAACTTTGAAGCTAGCGTGGACCAGTTAAGACAACATAGCATGGTCAAAGTGAGGCAATATGACGCTCTCCGATTTAGAGTGTTTGGTAACCTTATATATGAAGTTGACCGTTAAAAAAAAAAAAAAACTCATATACGTCAATGCATACGCTCCACTAGTGCCTTGAACAACGATGTACTATTGTGGCCCAACGAAAACTTATGATTATGAATTGTGTTTGGTTGTAAACCATTTCAAGTATCAAATTCTTGACAACGTTTCTTTCATTTTCAGAAACGTTTCTTTCATTTTCAGAAAAAAAAATTGTCATATCAATTCGTACCTTTATTAATCACCATATCTTCGGCTAGTTGTTATCAAATTCCACATAAAGTTGCATGTAACTTCACTATCTACTTTTTCAAATTTCAATATAATTGAGCACTTAATAAAAACACGTGTATCCACTACATGACATAACATTTTCATCCATCACTAAAAAGACATTAGAGATATTTATAAATAAAAACATGTGCTTTTAAGGTCGGTCGGAGTGGTGTCGACAAAGTGGGATCAGCAAGCTGGCAAGGTGGCCACTCTTGCCGAGAGAGATGGATGAGAAAGGGTACACTTGGAGTGGGGCTAGCCTTTTAGGGAGAGGGGGGGGGGGGGGGGATGTTAAGAAAAAATAATATTTCATTTATTTAAACCCTTAATTTTTTCACCACAACCAACTTCTTCCCTACTTAATTTTTTTCACCACAACCTTCTTCCCTACTCTTCTACTCTCATATATTCTAGCTATCAAGCAAAACAGAAAAAAGAAAAATAAAAGGTTTTGAGTTAACTAGTATTTAACCCGTATGCGTAGTGGTGTGCTAAACCGAATCGTTCTTGTTTTTATAATATGTACGTCACAGACGGATCTAGCATGTGATGAGGGGTAGCCCGGGCTATCCCTCAACTTTGCCAGCGAAGTACAATATTAGTGTAAACGTTTTTTCTTCTTCTCTATTTTATGTATCGTATACATGTGAGCAAATTTTAGGATACCCCTAGATCCAATTTTATTTTTAGGATACCCCTTAAATGTTTTCCTAGATCCGCCACTGATGTACGACATTATTTCGATTACACCGAAACTCGGCATAGTAACCGGAAGAGTATCACCTAAATACGGTACTATTAGCAAGAGCGAGAGAAAACTAAAAATAGAAAGTGGTAACCCTGGTTTATACCGACACATACAACCAAAACGATATGAAAATTTACGTCAAACTGAAAACGTAAATAAAAATAAGAACGAAAACGTATTATATCTGACCTGACTCATCCAACCTGAATTTATACCGATACGTACATAAAAACTAAAACTTGAAAGTTTAGAAACTTGATGGAGTTGAAATGACATTTTACAAAGTTTTTTTTTAAAGTTAAAGCGCTGTAGTTGTCAATGTTGAAAGTTGAAGGGTCAAATTAAAAAAGTTACTGTAGCGCCAAAGTGATGGACGCTACAATGTTTTTGAGTTGTAATTTAATGTTAAGAGTATTTTACACTTGCACTATGCGTGCAGGAGGCTCGATTCATTACGGTATCGATGCTTGATAACTTTATAGACCGAGTAAAGTATGAAAGAAAGTCCAGGAGGTGTAAACGAAATTCACTAAATGACAACTAAAAACACTATTAACGATTTCATTTTTGTATATAATAATAATAATAATAATAATAATAATAATAATTATTATTATTATTATTATTATTATTATTATTATTGTATATATAGTAATAATAATTAACTAGTGGTGTTTCCCGTGCTACGCGCCGGGACGTCGATCAATTTTGACTTGCCCCGTTACGTTTGGTCTTTTCATTTCAGCTCGTTACGGTACAGGCACTCAGTATATCAATCAAAAGAGGAAACAAAAAATAATATATATTTTATTTTAGCCAACTAGGATTCTTTTACTCTGGTGATAATTGGATGTTTTAGTACCTCTACTCTTTTATTTTGGGTTGTACTTGTACACCCAAAACTACCACGACCAGGACATATGTCCCAATTTTGGCACTTAACTATGCCAGGATATTATAAGCTTTATGCTCTATCGTAGTAGTTTAATATTACCATTAGTATGTTTCTATTAATTAGCCAGGTTTTTATAGACTCTTCACACCAAAGGAAGGCGTGTTAGGCAGCTATGGGATAATGGGAACCAACAGCATGCGTTAAACAAGAATTTGGTTAGGGGAGTACTAGTTCCTTTACCCTTAACACTCGTTATTTTCATGCGTTAATACATTAAGGACAATGCACAATTCTAAGTGTGGGGTGGGAAAACGAAATTGAAAAACTGTCTAGGAGCATAGTAGGGGCGCACAACCGTGCAACATAATGGCACGCCCGTGCCCACCTCGGCACTAAACTGTTAAATTTTTTTGTTGAAAACATTTTTTCAATTTTAAACACTTGCTTTGTTTTTTCATATAATCTAACTTTTTCAACTGATTTTCAAGGGATTAAAAGTCCTAATAATAAAACACATGCAATCCAGAAGGGTGGGTGTCTATACATCGAGTTTTCTGTCTAAGGAATTAATGTTCGTACAAATCCACATAATCGGACCCATCACACTTTCTTGGGAATTCTCGGCATGAGTGCTCATTTATACGCTAAAACATGTCTTCATTAAATATCATAAGGGCATAAAATCCTCCCAATTTTTTTTTTTATTTCAAACCTTTGAGTTCAATAAAAATAACCAAATTGGATAATGGAGGGTCATGGCATGTAGAAAGAACAAAAGTTATGCATAGATTTCACACTTTACCCTATTCCATTGATTTATATGTCAGAATTTTGAGCCTTAAAAGAGCATTGATCATACATACTTAATTACATGCTTATTCATTTGAAATAGAGAGTAAATTCATCCATTGCATTGTATTGGATTGCATTGTTAGAAGTTCTGCGGCATCCAGGTGAAGGGCGAATACGGGTGGCGCCGGTTCGTCTTGGATGGGAGGCGAGGTTTTACCTATCATTCCACTGTCGTACCTTCGGGCGGGTGGAGGTCGGGTTTCCGCGCATCTGGGAGAGCCAAGGGGCTGGCGACGGTCGAGTAGTCGACCTTGGCCACAACGCCCGGTGTCACGGTGGTTGGCACGTCGTTCCTTATCGTTCAAAAAAAAAAATTGTGTGATTTATACATTTCCAATGCCATGATCATTTACCCATCAATTCCACCTAAATTCACTTACCATAAAAATATCCACTTAGAGCATTCACATCCCTTCCACAAAATCTACTCTCTAATTATACGAAAAACGAGGCTTGTAAATGAACTGAACGTTCGTTCATGAAGTGTTCGTGAACTTGTTCGGCGGGAAGTTCGTTTATTTAATAAACGAACGGACATGAGCACATTTTTTTGTTCATTTAATTAAACGAACGAACACGAACACACGCTTTGTTCGTTCATTTATGTTTGTTCGTTTATGTCCATTTAAATTTAAATACATAAGTAGTTATATTTATATAAATATTAAACATAAAAGGAACTTTATAACTACTTATATAAATATAACTAATTGTTAATTGGCCTTCTAGTAATAAAATGGGGTTTTCTATAGAATTTATCATAATTAATCATTATATAAAAAGTACTTTACGTTGGATATGTTTAGTCAATTATGTTCATTTGTGTTTATTTATATTTGTTCAATTTTGTTCAATTGTGTTGTTTATTGTTTGTTACATTATGTTCATTTAAGTTTGTTTTTTATGTTCGTTTACGTTCGTGAACTATTCATTTAGGTTTTAAACAAACAAACATAAACAACATAAACGAACACGAACATGCTCATTTTCTTAACAAACGAACACGAAAAATAAAATGTGTTCGATTATATGTTCGTGTTCGTTTAAAGTTAAATAAACGAACACGAACATGCCTTTGTTCGTGTTTGTTCGGTTCATTTATAGGCCTACTAAAAACAACTACATTTTCTCTCTTCTTTCAATTCTACCTAAATTCACTTTCCATAAAAAAAATACTTGGTTCTTATCTTAAGCTATACTATACACGATAGGTCTCTGTACGTTGTGTGTATTTAGCTTAAATAAAAATCATTTTCATAAATCTAAAACTAGATTATTGTGCTTCAACTTATTAAGTTAATGCACTTAACTGTGCTTGATATTACTAAGACTAATATACCTAATTCACACGACATAAAGTTTTTGGCGCCGTTGTCGAGGATACAGTTTATTCAATAGCAAGACCTAAATTATTATTTTGACCAATCTTATCATCTATCCATTTTCTTTCTTCTTTCATTTTTAGTTTCACCTTTATTTTTAGCACTCGCGCTCATTCAGTTTGCTGATTTCTTTCAAGGATGACCACCGCAAAAGAGTCATCAACATGACAAAGGTGAAACAGAAGGCTAACCCTTTCTTAGAGAAATCTTTTTCTCCAAACTCTTTTTATCTACAAAAATCAATCCCTCACTTTGAAGTAGCTCATACCATGTGTAGAAATCAGGAGGTCAGGTTACTAGACATGTGGATCAAAGAAGTAGTGGACTGAAAATTCAGAAATTCGCCAAAATAAGTTTTTTCAAAACACTATAGGTAAGAAGCCTCGTGCCAAACCAGGCATGATAATTATTAAATTATTAAAAACAGTTTGTCTGGAAAATAAATTAAAATTAAAAACAGTTTTTGACAAAAGGCCGGGCATGCCCGTGTCCGACCCAGCACGCCCGTGCCCATCGGAAAACAGAAAAGCGGGGTTTGAATCTGTTTTGACCTAGGTCAAAAATCAGAACCCAAACTTGCATCTCCCATGCTTCTGCTTCCCGACCTCGTCCACCACCACTTCAAACTATCATTTTCCTTCGAATTTCTTCGAGAATCTTCATCTCCAGGTATTTACTACTTGTCTTTTTCTATTTATGCTTGAGATTCTTGTTCAAATTTGTCAAATTTCTCATGTTTTGGGTTATAACACATTTCTTGCTAAAACCTCTAATTTAAAACCATAAATCAACATAATTTCAAGATAAAACTTGTATGAATATGGACAATTTTGATCATTACTATTTATACAAATCAACATCGTCCTAAGAATTGTCTAAAGCTGTACTTTTACACGAAGGGTTCTCTGCCCGTTGTGTGTATTTAGTTTAATAAAAAATCATTTTTATTATTTAAAATTGATAATCATGCTTCCAAGTTTAATGTTAACGCACTTAAGTGTGCTCGATATTACTAAAACTAATATACCTAATTCACACGACATCAGTTAGCAATAAAGAAATTAAGCTTCATATTTCAAAGAGTGAGAACTAGTTGAGGAGTACGGTTGCATATTGAACTTTGTCTTTTGATGGTTTTGTTGGTTCAATGATTTTCACCGTTCATTTTAGTTCTTTGTTTGTGTTTATTGACATCATTGTTTGACGTTTATCAACTTTAATATCTATGAATAAGTTTATTTTATAATACAAATTGTTTGTTTATGTTACATGTTTTTCTTTAAGTATTTTTTATGGAGTCGTTTACTATGTCAATACATTGTTTAATGCATATTTTTTTACAAATTTTGTCAATCAAGTTAAAATATATCACAACTTCAACCATCAATTTAAAACAATTATAAAACAATATAACGTTTGAAAACATTTCTTTTTATTTTATGACATAATTAGATTAATATAAATTAATTTTTGCTGCCTGAGAAGTTCCCGAGTTATAACCTAATTTGTTATTATATATCTAATCTAGTCTAATACTAATAAAGAAGTGTAGATAATGCCACATGACATCTAATACTAAGAAAGAATTATAAATAATGCCACCTGGCATTTGCTCCTTTAATCCTACAACTTTTTTTAATTTAATTTATGAATATCATTTTGACTTATTTTAATCCCTATTATATTATAATTAATGTTTTATAAAATATCATCAAATGTCTTCTCCTAATATTCATATTATATATAAATATCTTCATTATAATATATTTTATGAACGTATATATTTTTGCTTTGTTTTATTCGGATACTCGGAATTTTTAGATTTTCGAAATAAATGAATAATAAAATATTCCGAATTAGTATTAGCGATAAAAACAGTCAATATAAATTATGTTATTGCAATTTCTCCGCGATAATTCATATGTTACTTTTTATTTCAAAATATTGATGTTATTTTAGTTTCATAAGTATTGTTATTTATATATTTGCAACAATTTCCATAAATATGCTTCACATAACTAATGGATATACGTAACATATTTTTTTTATTTATAACTCTGTAGCCAAAAGCTTTTTATCTATGTAACAACTTTCAATTTCAATAAGATTATATATTTATGAGCTTCTCATGGATTAATCACAATCTCAATTCACTTTTTTTCTTAATTCATAATCATCTTTAAGATTTTTAGTTTATTTACCTATATATATATATATATATATATAGGGGACCGCTAAAATGAAAACCACCTCCAGTTGTAAGAACCGCGAGAACCAGTCCCTAACCATTAGATCAACAAGATGGATGGATGAGATTAAAAGTAACTAAAATGAATATTAAATACATTTTGTCTTATTATGTCTTTAATATTTTAATCTAAAAGGGTAGTTTAATAAAATTACTCTTTTTTGTCTTTATTATTTTTTTATTACTTTTCATTTTTTAAAAAGATTTTTTTTATTAAAAGAATTTTTAATTTCAAATTTTTTTGCATGCCGGGCTTTTTCAAGCGTCATTTTTTTAACGCGCCGTTTTTACGCCGGGCTTTTTCAAACGTCGTTTTTTTAACGCGCCGTTTTTTATACGTTTTTTAACGCGCAGTTTTTTACACTTTTTATGTTTTACGTTAAATATTTTAAAATTTTTACGTTTTAAGTTTTACGTTTTACGTAAAAAAATTTACGTTTTACATTAAAATTTTTACGTTTTACATAAAACTTTTTACGTTTTACGTTTTTACGTTTTAAGTTAAAAAGTTTACGGTTTACGTTAAAAAGTTTACGGTTTAACTTTTTTTTTTACAAAAACTTTTTTACGCAAAAACGAACGCACCCATAAATCGCAAACTCGGGAGGTGTCTCAGATATATTGTTATCATCATCGACTAGGGGGGAAAATAAAAAACCAACAACATCATAACAAAGTGTATCTCGAAAAAAAGGGGTTTGGCTCAGATTATCCGATAATCAAAAGGCTGCAAAAGCGGGGTTGCAGGTTCAAAAAACCTACCCTCCGCCGTCCTTGCCGCGCCATCGTCATCAAAATCTACATTTTTTTTGCATCATCGCCGCCCAATCGACCATATCAAAACCCACATATTCAAAAGAACACAAATCAAAACCCCCAACATACCAAATCAAAACATAGATCAAAGAACACATATCAAAACCCCCAGCATAGCAAAACCCATCAGATTCAAGACACACACAAATAAAAACCCCAAATACCCCCTTTCTCCCTCTCGATTTTCTACTGTAAAGTGTAAACACATACACATACAAGGATGAACCCTATCCCTTCACTATCTACTTCCACAAAACACACACACCCCCAATACCTCTGCCTCCCTCTCGTTCTCTCTCTGGTTGAGCATTTGGACGGCGACCGGCGACAACCGACGACGGCCGGTCATCACTGAAGGTGACCCGACGATGGTGGAAGACGAAGACGCCGCCGCCGTGAGCGGCGGTGATAGAGATTCCAGCAGCCACAAAACAAGGTTCTTCCCCATCTTTCCAACTGTTCCTTTCCTTTTAGATGATGATGAAGACTGATGTTTAAGATGATGTTGATGATGGGGACGATGATATTGATGGAGATGGAGTGACGAAGTTGTTGTTGATGATGAAAGACGGCGGTGACCGAGGAGACCACCTGACGGCGGCGGTGGCCGCCGGAGCCTCGTTCAGGTTCAGATCTGGGGTTCGGGTCTGCCGAAAAGAATCAGGAGAGGAGGAAGGGGTCTCGCCCGTCGGAGAGGACCACCGGCAGCCGCCGAATGATAGTCCCGTAACGATCCGGTTTCAGTCTCGGTTCGGTGAAAAATAGTGAGACGGGTGATTCGAGCCAAAACAAACGAAAATGAACAAGAAAGATGGAAACTTTAAGGATTGGAACATAGATGTTTTCATTGAATGCGATGAAAGTACAAAAGATAATCATCCACCCCGGGTGAGCTCCCCCGGGGTGGTGGCTCACAAATGCACACCTAAAAAGTGGTGTCTAGTATTCTATTTATAGACCCTGAGCCTTGTTTTCCAAGCAAGCCGCCTCTTTCTTGGAAAACCTCCTAAACTCCATAAAACAAACGACTATCACAATTAAAACTCGCTACCTCATACAAATTATAACATCGCTAACTAAGGTCGCCATAATTGATAACATCATTCTCTAATTTGACCCAATAATTGTAACGCCCTGCTTCTTCGTACTTTCCTTAATTAGAAAGTTTTACTTGTATTTCTATTTTTAGTATCCTTGTAATCGTCTTTCGTTGTACCATTGTAAATCCGAGACTTCGATCGTAATGAAATTGATCTTTTGTGTGAAATATTTATTGATTATAGATGTTCATACATTAATACGTGCATTCGTTCGGTACGTATTCATGCGTCTCGTAAAGGCGTGTCTAATCTACAAATAATCATCTAGAATGCATGACCTTAAAAATGCTATACTTATAGTTACATGGATACACGTTTCACGATCCATACATACATACCTGGTTCATACATTTACTCGCTTCTTACTTAAAATATGTCATGTAATTGTTACCCAAATTATATGCTATAGTGCATAACATACCCTGAAATATTGTTAATGAAATATTAAATTAGCATTAGTAAACATGTAGCCATAATATTTAATCAAGTTACTTGTGATATTAATTTAGTTGATTAAACAAAATATATATATATATATAGGATTAGGTTCAAACGTGAACAAAATCCCAAGAGTGAACTGCGTGAACTGATCTGGGCACTTGATTTTTATGATCTTGAGATTAAAGTGAGTGGCATGATGGTAATTATTTGGTTAATTTTTCCATTTAATTAAATACAAAAAGGGTATATGTATAATTTCAATCTTAAATTGATTGCATAAATCTCTCACAAATCAAGTAATCAATTATCCTCTTAAATTGATTGCATAAATCTCTCACAAATCAAATCAAGAATTAGGAAAGATGTAACTTAATTCAATTATTAAAATAATTATTTGTTTAAATGCGATGTACACATGTGTATTCTGATTTTGCCCTCTTTTTAATGTGATGTACACATGTGTATATCGTCTGTTTTTGTGAGATCTCAGAATTTTTTTTGTATTGAATGTTGATGTACACCTGTGAATTACTGTACACATATGTACGATGCTGAGTATACATGTGTACTGTTCTATTTATATCCAAGTACACATGTGTATACCGTTGAAATATGAAGGTTACGTGGATCTTAAAAATCAAAATTTGAATTCTGGTGATGAAATCTGAAATAAAAATTAAAATTGAAATCTGGTGATTTGTTGTTTGTTTTGATAATTATCTTATTAATAAATAAACATAATGTGGATAATGAATTTAAATTAGGAAATATATAACTTAATTCAATTATTAAAATAATGATTTAAATCTAATTTTTTATATAATTACAATCCTACCCTTAACAACTAAAAAGGAAATCAATGGTCCATATCTGTTTACGCAGTTCACTCTTGGGAGGTTGTTCACGCTGGAACCCTACCCTATATATATATATATGTAGGGGGCCGCTAGAATGAAAACCACCACGAGTTATGAGAACCGCGAGAACCAAGTGTCACGGAGGGGCGTTGACCACGAAATTTTTTTTACACCTAGATCCGTATATTTTAAGACCGGGTGTAAAAAAAAAATTTCAAACGGCGCGCCCGAGGGGGTAGTTTTTTACACCCAAAGTTTGGTGTTTTTAATTTTTTTTTCTTTTTTTTTTACAAACTTTGGGTGTAAAAAACTACCCCCTCGGGCGCGCCGTTTGAAATTTTTTTTTACACCCGGTCTTAAAATATACGGATCTAGGTGTAAAAAAAATTTCGTGGTCAACGCCCCTCCGTGGCACTTGGTTCTCGTGGTTCTCATAACTCGTGGTGGTTCTCATTCTAGCGGCTCCCTATGTATGTATATATATATATATGGCTGCCATATCTAGTGATCTTTGCCATTTTAATTAGTTCATTATGGTGGACTTATGACATGTTATATATATATATATATATATATATATATATATATATATATATATATATATATATATATATATATATAAAGGAAACAGGTAAAAACAGCAATCGGATCCTTGTCCCCCATTTAAAGTCCTTTTTTTATTACACATCCACCAAGTATTTGTATTATCATAATAGATAACATGCTCCACTAACTTATGGTAATTAATATGTGACACAAAAAAAAATATATATATATTATGGCTGTATAGCCTTGCGATCGGAACTAGCTTGTAGGATTGTGGTTGTGTTTTAATCACCTCCCATGTGACTTCTGATTTAGTGGTAAATTATATGATTTAATAATCTACAATAACCTTACATATATAATAATTAAACTATGTTTCAACAAAGAAAAATGAAGTAAATTGGCTGCTAAAGCAGCCTTCGACCGCAAGCTCCAAGAAAGAAACAATTTATTTGTTTTAATTCTTTTAACACCCAACTAATCCTATTAAATGCCAACCAACTCAACCCTAATCCTTCCCTATAAATACCAAGCCATCTCCAAGCATTTTTTCACTTTTCTAAACACTCTCAACTCTCTCTAATCACTCCCAAAGCTCTAAATTCGCAGCAACAACTCAAGTTCGGACAGATTCTTCAAGCTTCACGAAAATGAGCATAACTTCTTCATTTCTTATCCGATTTAATCCATTCTTTTTCCTATCTGCTTGGATTGACCTTAGCTTCGATTCCATTGGTTTTTCACAGTAAATAAGTCCTTGGAACTCCGGCAAAAAGGCTCCAAAGTTCACTGTTCTTTTTTATTTTGGTTCAAACTTTACTAAACTTGTTTAAACTTTAGTCAACTCATCTCAAACCTATGTCCTTATGCTTATAACCACTTGTATGGTTAGTTAGGCTTAAAAACAAGGTTGAGACATTCAAAACCGGAGGATTAATCCTCACAAACTTTCTGTTTTGTCAAGGGTTTAACCTACAAGTGATGTTCAAGCTCAAGGCTTGATAAGTGTGTGATGTAGGATTTGCTTGGGCTATCCTACTTGAATATCCACCCATTGCTTGATGTTTTCTCTTAGCTTAGTTAATTATATTCTTGTATTACTTGTTAGTTCATGACCCTCCTTGTATATTTTTACATCAAGTGTAGTGGTGAACACATAAGAGGTATCTAAATGGAAGCTTGTTCTTCCTACCTCCTACATGATTTCCATGATACTTAGAGGTACCTACATGAAGATTAATCTTCTACCTCATGCTTGACTTATTGGACTTAATACTATAATCTAAATAATACTCATATGTATGTAATATTCAATATTCGAACCTTGATGGTGAGCTTGTGTTCATTCGTCAAAGTGTTAGAATAACATCATCTAAGACATAAGACTTGTACGATTCTAATGAGTATACTACTCATGAAAACATCAACCCTTGAGGTTTCATAGTGTCAAAACAAGTACTTTGTGTTCAAGGATGATTATTTTCATATGTTATATTCTTATGCTTTAAATTCCGAATCTCGACTCTAAACTCACCTTGAACTTTAAACCTCATACATTCGATCTCCTAATCTCATTGCTCGTCAACAATTGGATAATCGGATAGCATATGCAAATTTGTGAGTATACTCGCAACCCCCTTTTTATGTTTACCACTTTTTTGGGTGTAACATGTTACTTTATTTAAACACACTTAAACTCATTCTTTATGCAATGCACGAAAACAATCCTTATACATGAATACTATGTTATGATACTTGATGCTTACGTGGACCATACTTATGTGATATGTTTTAGTCATTAGCTATAGGAGTAACGCACCGCCCCCCTTAAACTTGTGGTCATGTCGAATTAACTAAACTTTCTTGCGTAAACAGAGGATTGACTAGAAATATTGCATGCCATGTTAGGTTGATCTTGTATAAACTAAGTTGCCATGTAGATTCGTTTTAAACTTTTATACTTATACTTATGCTTAAACTTGTATACTCGCATTTACTTTTGCATTGAATTGTATTTTAAACATGTTACAGGTTGAGGATTGATGATGCTACAAAAATGGATTAGCAAAGATGCCTAGATACTCATTTAGACGTTTAGGTTTAAGTGTTGTATAAATTTTGTTACGTTATGTTGAACAATGTTGTTATTTGAATTTCTTGTAATGCTTTGACAATTTATCTATGAAATGAAAATGGTTGAATTAAATATTGTCACAATTAGTGTTATGAAGTCTCTTGCAATCTTGAACAAGTCCCACTCCGATGATTCCGCCATTGGTTGGAGTGTGACAGATTGGTATCAGAGCCATAACTATAGGAAATTAGGAAAATTGCCATGCTTTTTACCTAGTCTATAGTTTTTGAGCCTTATTTTTATGTTTTGCTCGAAACTACTTGCATCATACTCTATTGCTTTTTATTCATTCTCTTTTGATCTTTTAACCATATATGCCATTTACACATGCTATTCTTGTGTGTTAATAGTTGCTTTATTATGCGTTAATACTTGTTGTATTGTCCCATTATTTATGTGGTATTCTTGATATGCTTTCTTATGTGTTTATACTTGTTTATTTAGTCCTTAAACCTACGCCTTTCCTAAGTAATTTTATTAGATTTATACTAAACTCGAAAACACTCCTAATACACAAACGAGACAACTTTACCAAAATAGGCATAAAACCCGCAATTTGGTGAACGACTCTCAATCCGCCTATTCTTTTACACGAAATTCGCCATCAAGTTAGGAGTGAAATCCTCACCTTGATGTAGAATTTCCATTTCGAATTCTAGTGGACCCTCGTCTAAATGTTGAAATTTAAAATTTTGACCCGACGAGTACCAACCACACTTAGGATACGAAATCGTCAAGTTAGGGGTGAAACCCGCACCTTGTCGACTAGTTCCACTCCTTGATTTTTTTTTCATCAATCTCGCCAAGTCTCGAAATTTTGATTGATTTGGGACATGTAGTAACCGGAAGGGTAAATACCGTTAACCGACTTGTCGGCGAGAGTATTCCACCTATTAGGCCAAAGCATGGTCCTCAAATTCGAAAGACTTTTCGACCACTTTGGTTAGTCAAAGTTCCGTCTTGGAACCATCCAAATTTTAATCAAACATGTGTTTCTATTATTTATCTTATACGATGCAATCTTTCAAATTCAAACTTATTTCCGATATTCTCTTTTCACACATACAACATATTAAATCATTTCATACATTTATACATATGCATGATTTCATAAAATTTTATTTATATTTATATTTTATTCATAAAAGTTGCCATGTGGATTCGTTTTAAACTTTTATACTTATACTTATGCTTAAACTTGTATACTCGCCTTTGCTATTACATTGAATTGTATTTTAAACATGTTACAGGTTGAGGATTGATGATGCTACAAAAATGGATTAGCAAAGATGCCTAGATACTCATTTAAACGTTTAGGTTTAAGTGTTGTATAAATTTTGTTACGTTATGTTGAACAATGTTGTTATTTGAATTTCTTGTAATGCTTTGACAATTTATCTATGAAATGAAAATGGTTGAATTAAATATTGTCACAATTAGTGTTATGAAGTCTCTTGCAATATTGAACAAGTCCCACTCCGATGATTCCGCCATTGGTTGGGGTGTGACAATAATATTCCCCGAGAATGATGCTATCAATTCTTCAAATGATCTTCAAAAATAAATCTGACTCCACCGTTTCGTCGGTCGCCGGTCAGATGGGGTTTCTTTTTAATTTAGGTAGTGATGTGGTTTGAAAACTGAGATCCTTTTAATTTAGGTAGTGGTGGTGTTCGTGACTTTTAAAAAAGACAAAGGAGAGAGGAGATGAGTTTTAAAAAAGGTAGAGAGAGAAAAGAGTCCTGACATTATAAATGAGGAGAGGGGTGGGGAAATGACATTTGGTGGTAAATGACCAAAATACCCTTTTGAGTGGCAGAATCTGATTGGTTGAAAGTGGTTCTTGCGGTTCTTACAACTAGAGGTGGTTTCTATTTTAGCGGCTCCCTATATATATATATATATATATATATATATATATATGGGTGGGAAGGTTCAAATGAAAACCACTAGTTATTGTGAAAACTCGAAAACTAATTAAAAAAGCCAAAAAAAACATACCAATTTTTTTTTTTGCATACCAATTTTCGCAATTTTTTATATATAAAAAAAATTTCAATTTTTTTTTGTAGTGCACATGTGTAATACTTTACATGTGTATGTGTACTACACAAATGTATAAAGACTATACACATGTGTAGAAACTAACAACTGTGTATCTTTTATAAACTGATAGTTAGCGAAACTGTACACATGTGTATAAATTAATAGCTGTGTATCTTTTATAAACTGATAGTTAGCGAGACTGTACACATGTGTGTAAACTAAACTCCGTGTATCTTGTATAAACTAATACAAGCGAGACTGTGCACATGTGTATACACTAACAACTGTGTATCTTGTATATATGGAAACTAGCGAGAGTTTAGGGATTTTGATTATATTGTGTAATAAATGCAATTTACAAAAGACAAAAATACCCTTCTGTCAATTAATTTAAAGAGAAGTTACAACATTATAATTACAATATTGCCATTGTTTAAAAATCTCTAGATGATGTAATCTAATGGCCCAGATTAGTTCACACAGTTCACTCTCAACCTAGTGTTCACTCTAGAACCCTACCCTTTATATATATATATATATGTATATATAGTAGGAGTTGGGTAGAAAGCCTTATTTTCCTAGAAAGTGTAGGAAGCAATCAGAACGTGACATGTGGCATTGAAGGATTTTAACTAAAAGGGCAATTGTGTAATTTGACATTTTATTTTAATTTTGGAATTTATATCTCATTAACTAACTATGCACGATTTTATGGTAACTGATTCTCCATGATTTGCGAATTACTACCAGATGTAAATATCAATCAAATTCTCATTCGTTCCTTTCACAATCTTGATCAACTTTATTCGTAAATCATTTTTTACGTGAGAGATAGTTATGGCTTCAAACACAATTCTTGATTGCGGATATGGCAAATACACTTCTTTTTCTATTTACTATTATCTGGTCTGTATCGATTTTTAATTATGTCTGGAAACCACCAGAATGTTCTTGACGTTGTGTTTTAACATCAAGCAGATTCATACAGTTGTGTTTTAGCATTCAGATTCATACAGTTGTGTTTTAACAGCAAGCATATTCATACAGTTGTCTTTTAGCATTCAGATTCATACAGTTGTGTTTTAGCATTCAGATTCATACAGTTGTGTTTTAACAGCAAGCAGATTCATACAGTTATGTTTTAACAACAAGCAGATTCATACAGTTGTGTTTTAACAGCAAGCAGATTCATACAGTTGTGTTTTAGCATTCAGATTCATACAGTTGTGTTTTAACAGTAAGCAGATTCATACAGTTGTGTTTTAACAGCAAGCAGATTCATACGCTGTGTTTTACCATCCATGCTGGTAATGCTGGAGAATTTCTTAACGCTGTGTTTTAACAGCAAGCAGATTAATATGATGTGTTTCTTCATAAAGGATAGAACGAAAAGAGAGAGAGAGAGAGAGAGAGAGAAAGGGAGAGAGAGAGAGAGAAAATCGCAAGAAATGTGGGGTGGTTATGGAATGACAATTATTTCCATATTTAAAACAAGCTAAATGAAATATCTACCCCTGATTAATTAAATAATCCTATTTTTAAGAAACACATATTACCAAAATGCCACCAAGATGATCTCAACCATTAAACACACCAATTGGATGGCCCAGATCGCTTCCTAGACTTTCTAGGAAAAACACACTTTCCGTAGGATCCCCACTATATATATATATATATATATATATAACAGTTATGCATCATCACCACTAATAATCTTTCAAAACTTAAGATAGAAAAGAAATAACCTAAATAAATATATAATCTTATTTATCATCATTATTAAATGTATATCTTATGAATTCTAATTTTCGTAAGATTATACAATCATCTAACAATATTAATCAAAAGTAATATTTATTTATGTAACACCCAGTGTTTCAAACGTCAAAGTCAAAGGAAGAAAAGATTGCTAATTGCGATCTGCCACTCCTCGCTTAACTATGGATTGTACACCGTGACTTGTAATCGAATCTCTTATTTTGTGGACTTTAGTTGTATTATGTGGAGTATCTGTGAATAATAAACGTTTAATCGCATATTTTATCGCTTAATCGCTAATCGCATCGCAATCGCATTCGCAACTCGAATTATACGTTCTGGATATTGTTTTATGTGTGTGTGCTATTTATGTGTTACTTGTGCATGTTTATTTATGTTTGGTGGTGATTAATCAAAACGCAATCGCAACGCTATCGCATCGCAATTTAACCGCAAACGCTAAACGCAAGTTAATTAGGACGACTGTATGCTAGATATAGTATTTTTGTGGATGTTATTAATATATCGCATCGCTTAATCGTTACACGCTTAAACGCATCGCAACGCCCAACGCATGAAACGAAACGCCGAAACTCAACTTGCCGGACCACTTCGATCGAATGGCCAATCGATCGAATGGCCGTCCGATTAGATTGCCATCCGATCGAAGTGTCATCCGATCGGCACGCCATCCGACACTTGCACCCCCTTTCCTTTTTTGGCAACCTATAAATACCCCCTGTCACATCACCAAAGTGATGTGACAGCTCTCACTCGTTCGACCAGCGCTCAAGATCACTTTTCACTCGCGATTCTTGTAAGTTTTCAACTCAAATCTTGTACTTCTATGATCTACACGCACTTCTTCACCATTTTCACCTTTGAATCTTAACTTTTAACCGTGAAATCAGTGGATTTGAGGTGTTCTAGGATGATGTCATCATGGAGTTCTTATGAACTTCAATATTTGGCTTCCTTCCACCAAGAACAACTTAGATCTGAAAGATTTCCACAAGATTAAACAATGTTTTTGCATAGATCTACACGTTTTCAAGGATAAAAGGATTGAAAGATGGTTTTGTAACTTTCTTTCAACTCTTTTACACTCAATACCCTCAAAACTGATAGAATCATAGCTCGTTCAGGCCTTCTACTCTTCTCTAGTAATGTGTCGGTTTGAGATCTGAATCCTATCAACGAGACAACCGATTTCGGGTTGAACATGAACACTGTCACGAACAGTTAACCAATAGGATTGGGGTGATTCCCGTTCGATCGGATAACCTGGGACTGATGGGGTTTCTGTTGTTTAACGTGTTATCATGCCGTCTCGAGCAAACCGCAAAACTTTTCAAACCTAACAAATTTCTAGGTATGCAAAGTGATCAGATCGCGGGACGGATTGCCGTCCGATCGGATTGCCATCTGATCGAACTGCAATCCGATCGGATTGCATCTAGACTTCAACACGTCAACATTTTGTAATTTTCAAAGATCATCAGTTTCTGACGGATTGCCATCTGCTCGGAAGACCATCCGGTCAAATGACAATCCTGCTGTGAACTTGTTCTCAAAAGAAATGTCTCGCCGGACGGATCGCCATCCGATCGAACTGCCGTTCGATCGAATGACCAGAAAGGTGGAGATACTCCTCTGTTTTCAAAATGCTACAACGAAAACTTCAAAGCCATCTGTAACAACCCTCAAAAATACTCCCAACGACAACATGTGATCAAAACCAGAAGTGCTCGCGATGGAACTTGTATATTCAGTTTGGAAAATTTAGCGGTTAAGGAATCTTGGTGTTCGACGAACTAAATCACATAAAAATAGTCATATTAGATTCACAATTAAAAACCAAACCAATTGGTATCAAGACCCGAATATACGCGATAAGTATCAGCACGAAAATCTAGGGAAAACGCATGATTGGACGAAAAAGCGGCCGAGGACACGCGTCACGCTAAGACGACACGTGTCAGACCTACGTGGGACACGTGGTGACCAAAGCCAGGCCAACCATCCCCGCGCCACGCGCCAGGGACAAGGGAAGCTGGCGCGCCACGCGAGGGGACCCAAAAATCAGTTATAATAGGGCAGCAGTGGGACTGAAGTCTGTGCACCAGTTCGATTAAATTTTGACGAACTTACTCTCTCGAATCTCCGTTTCTTTTCACACCACCCCTACACCCTAAAACTCTGCTCGTTATCAGGGTAATAACTCTAATTACGGACATGGTACTATATCCGATTGATTGAAACTGATCCAACGGATGTTTAAGTGCTGCCTGTATACGGTTATACTTTGTCATTCGTTGTAAGTTTTGATCTCGTGATTATCGTTAAAGTTAAATTGGGTTAATACGCTAATACGAGTTCCTCTGTATCTAGCATTAGAACTCATAATCAGGAAGCTGTTAAACTAGTATATCA
Source organism: Helianthus tuberosus (assembly GCA_030545235.1). Lineage (NCBI taxonomy): Eukaryota > Viridiplantae > Streptophyta > Magnoliopsida > Asterales > Asteraceae > Helianthus > Helianthus tuberosus. The sequence continues at coordinate 63,441,907 of CM060395.1, forward strand.
AACTTAGCTATTAAGATAACTTAATAGCTAAGGAAAATTAACAGGAAAGGAAACTTAGCAGTTAAGTAAGCTAAGTTAATTATTCAGCTAGTTATGTTATTTAAGTAATCGGCTAACTAAATTACTTGATTAAACCGTTAAGATTAATTAATTGGTTAAGTAAGATTAATTAACCAGTTAAGTAAGATTAATTAACCGGTTAAGTAAGATTAATTAATCGGTTAAGCAAGATTAATTAAGCTAAGCAAGATTAATTAAGCTAAGCAAGATTAATTAAGCTAAGTAAAATTAATTAAATACATTAAACACCTAGATAGATATACATGAAAACAAATATATATGAGATAGATAATATCAAAGGAAGGTACTAGGAAGGTGTAAGAGGATATATAAGTAGGTAGGAAGCTTCCTAGAAAATGTATAGGTAACTTCCTAGAAAAGCTATATGAAACTTCCTAGAAATTTCATATTTCCTACCTATAAATAGGAAGCTTAGGATTCATTTTTCTTTGCTCATTCCTTCTATTCTTCTCTCTATACGTTGGTGTTCTAACCAATAATCACCGATGCGATATTCTGTTCGATCGATTCGGGAACCAACTAACGAATGGCAAAGAGTTGTACTTTGTGAATTTCGTTAAACGAATGCCAAAGTGGTGTCTAAACAAGACTATACTTTGTGAATTTCGTTAAGGTTCTGATCTCGTGACCATCGTTAGGTTTGATGTGGTTTTACACTAATACGTATTCCACTCTGTTAAACTAAATGTTTAACTACCCGAAACTCTACACCATACTCTTACAATCAAAATGGATGCTTAATCATCAGAAGATTCAGAACCATAAAGTAAATGCGTAGAATCAAGATGCTTGTTTAAACAAGTCTATATGCTAACAAGGTGAGTCGTTCTCTTTTTATCAAATTGCTTTACAAAACCCTAAATGTTTTCCAGTTATAGTTTGCAGTGATTAAGTCTTTGCTAATCTTTAATTACTGGCAGTATATGGGGGTTTTGTGCACATTACTACTAACGATTTATCACTTTAGGTGGGCGAGCCTAATTAGTGATATGTCCACAGTCATAGATTCGGTCAAGTGACAGCTGAACCAGCTAATTATAAGATAGGGGCAAATATAAAAACCCTTAATGCTGTAAATTATAACAAAGTTATAATTGCAGTGATTAAGTCTTTGCCAATCTTGAAAGAGCAAATATAAAAACCCTTAATGCTGTGAATTATAACAAATGTGTTTTTATACAAAATGAATGAACTCACCAGTATTTCCTGCTGACCAAAATATTTTTAAAACGCGTTTCAGGTAATTACAGTAGATTGGAACAAGAGTAGCGAGACGGCACCGAAAGGCTTAAAGAAGTGGCTTATTTTATCAAATAAATTAAATTAAATTAAACGTTGTTTTACTTATTCGGATATATCCCATATCAAAACTACCTTTCAAAACATGCTTTTATCCCATCTATTTAATAAATAAAATCCGGTGTTTTCTAAACTCTGATATTTTTCCTAACTCACGGTCCTGGTGAATATTTTCGCTGCAATATTTTCAAAATAACCACCGGTACCACTTGACTGCTTCACGGCTCCCGTCCAGGGTGTGGTCAGGGGTCGTGACAGAAGGTGGTATCAGAGCCACTTGTTTAAGCAATTAGGTGTTGTAATAATACCTAAGCTTAAACGAAAGAGTTAGGAAATTGCTATTAAATGGTAGCACACGTGATAGTATTTAGACTTGAACCTAAGAAAAATGCTTTAGTATTAGCTTCGAGATAAACTAATTACATGCGTAGATAAAATGTGATGGGTGTTGGTATGCCGTAAGGATGATGACTAGAACGTTGCCAGTATGGTAAATAAGCGATAACACTTGGCCACTGTTATTTCTTATTTATTAGTACTACTTGGTTCTGGAATATAATCCGTCATGGGAATACTAATTTCCTTATTCCTTGATGAAAGCACTAATAAAAGGTTCATTTTTAAATCATGATTTAAGAAAGATCTATTTGTGGGAAATTCAAATTACCTCTCCGGCAAGACTGGGTATGGTGTAGCAGACTCTCCAGCTTGTCCGGGTAAGATGGGGTTACCTCTCCGGCGAGAACCAGGTAAGATGGAATATATGATATGTCAAACAAGTGACAAGAATTCCCTAAATAGTATCATGACCTGATGTCTGGCTTGTTGTTGGAAATATGAATCTGTTAAATACATTGACCTTATGAATGGTATGTATATTATAGTATGTGAAATATATGATTATATAGATATCTATAAGGAAATCTAAAAACCATAAGGATTGACAAATTAGAAGAAAGCACAAGCATAAGTGTCAATGATAATTATAGATTTATTTAATCTCTCGTATACATCTATAATTCCGATATCAAACATTATTTCCTTTGATTATCTATCTCGTAACTCGTGCGACAATATAAACGACAGGAACCCTTGTAGTTGGGACGCCATCGAAAGTATAAAAAATTCCCTATGTGTTACCTTAGATTATTAACACAGTAGGAAATCTATAACTAAAAGTCATGCTAGGCACAAGACGTCTAAAAACTTACACTAATAAGAGTAATTCTACTTTCTTTAAAAAAACTCTTGCAAAGATAAAAGTAACCACGACTAGGTGCACTTACCAAGACTCTCTTCACCGATAATCCTACTAAGCTTACCAGTAATAAAGCAGCTGTTACGAAATACACAGGCTACAAGGGACTAAATTGTCCAACCCATTAGTATATATGTAAAAAAGAATGAAGTAATGTATGCTTCAAAATTTAGACATTAAGATAGTGTGACCGAGCCTCGAAACACATGGTCAAGACATAGGCCATAAAGAATGAAAAAGATTGACAGAAAGGAAATTTTGTCCGCTTCATAAAAAGGAACAAATGGAAACGAAGATTCCGGAGATGATTGCTTAATTAGATTGAGATTTGCAAGCCAACCAGGGAAGTGACCACAAGGAAGACAAGACAGACCAGCCGACAAAGTTCGTATCTGTGATGAAAACTACGAGTTATGCACGGGGGGTAAGACATAGCATATATGATCTCGGAGTTCATTAACACTAGAAGCATGGAACTGAAAGATATTCCGACGGACATGTTCCCAGAAGATCTACTTGGACGATCACCCGATCGTGAGGAGAAACTCAGAATTCATCTGAGACTAGGAACAACCCCGATTGTTATATCACAAAGTTAAGACTAATATAGTAGTTAATGCTTTAAGTCATAAGTTTCATAGGAAGTCGAATCAAGTACGTGCTCTTAGATTAAATTGCGGATAGATTTAATGAAATAATTAAAGAGTACCCAAGAAACAGCAATCAAGGATGATGCTTAAGGATTATAAAGGAATAATGAAGGAATCAGAAAAAGGAACTAATGGAAATTAGGGATTCCATAAAGAATTCGGGTACCAATTCAAGGAAACCTGCAAGAAAGGATTCTCGAAGAAGCCCATAGAACTAAGTGTTTGATACATCGTGTAAGTAATATGAGGTATCGAGGTTTGAATTACTGATAAATAGAAATGAAAAAGGATGTAGCAAGTTATGTCTCTAAGTATTTAATCGATTAGCAAGTTAAAGCTGATCATTAGAACCCTTTAGGTTTACCTCAACGACATCAGTATGGAAATGAGATTGATAACAATGGATATTGTTACCAAATTACCCAAAACAAGAAATGACACAATCTGGGTGATTGTGGATCGACTAACCAAGTCTGCTCAATCCCTACCAATGAAGGAAACCCTTTAGTATAAGACACTTAGTTAAGTTGTGTGTAGACAAAATAGTCTCATTACAAAGAATCCTGTTATCTATCAAGATAGTCATTTCCCTTCTCATTCCTAGGAAAATTTTAACCCGACCTATTTTGATGTAGTGTGAAAGAACACTACAAAACATAAAAGATGTGCTAAGTACATGTGCAATAAATAGTGGTGAAAGTGGGATTATCACCCATAGGATTTTTCCATAATTAACCTTCAAGTATTAGTGTTGCCCATTTGAAACACTTTATGGAATGAAGGCACCATCCATTCTGTCAAGCAAAAATATGAGAAAATCAACTATCAGACCATTAGACTGGAAAATCATCAGAATTAGAATAAGAATATACTAAAAATCTCTCCACAAAAAGGAATAGTCGGAGTCAGTAAGAAAGAAAAGCTAAGCCCGAGATTTGTTGGATCATTTGAAATTATTAAAAGGATTGGGCCAGTAGCTTATCAGTTAAAATTTCCGAAGGAAATGGCAGGATATAAAGGTAAACAAAAAGTCCATTGAAAGATCTTACAAGTCAAAGATAAGAATCTCAAAACATGGAAAATGGTTCTGGTCAAAGTAAAGTGGAATTCAAAGTAAGGACCAGAGTATACCTGGAAACTAGGATCAGTGTCGAATTAAGAATATTCCTCCAAATTTCCGTAAATCTAGAGGACGAGATTTAAAACAAGGTGGGGAGGATGTAACAACCCTCAAAAATACTCCCAACGACAACATGTGATCAAAACTAGAAGTGCTCGCGATGGAACTTGTATATTCAATTTGGAAAATTTAGCGGTTAAGGAATCTTGGCGTTCGACGAACTAAATCACATAAAAATAGTCTTATTAGATTCACAATTAAAAACCAAACCAATTGGTATCAAGACCCGAATATACGCGATAAGTATCAGCACGAAAATCGAGGGAAAATGCATGATTGGACGAAAAAGCGGCCGAGGACACGCGTCACGCGAAGATGACACGTGTCAGACCTACGTGGGACACGTGGCGACCAAAGCCAGGCCAACCATCCCCGCGCCACGCGCCAGGGACAAGGGAAGCCGGCGCGCCACACGAGGGGACCCAAAAATCAGTTATAATAGGGTAGCAGTGGGACTGAAGTCTGTGCACCAGTTCGATCAAATTTTGACGAACTTACTCTCTTGTATCTCCGTTTCTTTTCACACCACCCCTACACCCTAAAACTCTGCTCGTTATCAGGGTAATAACTCTAATTACGGACACGGTACTATATCTGATTGATTGAAACTGATCCAACAGATGTTTAAGTGCTGCCTGTATACGGCTATACTTTGTCATTCGTTGTAAGTTTTGATCTCGTGATTATCGTTAAAGTTAAATTGGGTTAATACGCTAATACGAGTTCCATTGTATCTAGCATTAGAACTCATAATCAGGAAGCTGTTAAACTAGTATATCAAACTTAGCTATTAAGATAACTTAGCGGTTAAGAAAACTTAATAGCTAAGGAAAATTAACAGGAAAGGAAACTTAGTAGTTAAGTAAGCTAAGTAAGTTAATTATTCAGCTAGTTATGTTATTTAAGTAATCGGCTAAGTAAATTACTTGATTAAACCGTTAAGATTAATTAATCGGTTAAGTAAGATTAATTAACCAGTTAAGTAAGATTAATTAAGTTAAGTAAGATTAATTAATCAGTTAAGCAAGATTAATTAAGCTAAGTTAAATTAATTAAATAAATTAAACACCTAGATAGATATACATGAAAACAAATATCTATGAGATAGATAATATCAAAGGAAGGTGCTAGGAAGGTGTAAGAGGATATATAAGTAGGTAGGAAGCTTCCTAGAAAATGTATAGGAAGCTTCTAACCAATAATCACCGATGCGATATTCTGTCCGATCGATTCGGGAACCAACTAATGAATGCCAAATTGTTGTACTTTGTGAATTTCATTAAACGAATGCCAAAGTGTTGTCTAAACAAGACTATACTTTGTGAATTTCGTTAAGGTTCTGATCTCGTGACCATCGTTAGGTTTGATGTGGTTTTACACTAATACGTATTCCACTCTGTTAAACTAAATGTTTAACTACCCGAAACTCTACACCATACTCTTACAATCAAAATGGATGCTTAATCATCAGAAGATTCAGAACCATAAAGTAGATGCTTAGAATCAAGATGCTTGTTTAATCAAGACTATATGCTAACAAGGTGAGTCATTCTCTTTTTATCAAATTGCTTTACAAAACCCTAAATGTTTTCCAGTTATAGTTTGCAGTGATTAAGTCTTTGCTAATCTTTAATTACTGGCAGTATATGGGGGTTTTGTGCACATTACTACTAACGATTTATCACTTTAGGTGGGCGAGCCTAATTAGTGATATGTCCACAGTCATAGATTCGGTCGAGTGACAGCTGAACCAGCTAATTATAAGATAGGGGCAAATATAAAAACCTTTAATTCTGTAAATTATAACAAAGTTATAATTGCAGTGATTAAGTCTTTGCCAATCTTGAAAGAGCAAATATAAAAACCCTTAATGTTGTGAATTATAACAAATGTGTTTTTATACAAAATGAATGAACTCACCAGTATTTCCTGCTGACCAAAATATTTTTAAAACGCGTTTCAGGTAATTACAGTAGATTGGAACAAGAGTAGCGAGACGGCACCGAAAGGCTTAAAGAAGTGGCTTATTTTATCAAATAAATTAAATTAAATTAAATTAAACGTTGTTTTACGTATTCGGATATATCCCATATCAAAACTACCTTTCAAAACATGCTTTTATCCCATCTATTTAACAAATAAAATCCGGTGTTTTCTAAACTCTGATATTTTCCAAACTCACGGTCCTGATGAATATTTTCGCTGCAATATTTTCAAAATAACCACCGGTACCACTTGACTGCTTCACGGCTCCCGTCCAGGGTGTGGTCAGGGGTCGTGACACCATCATACGCAAACACATCCTTACCAAACGAATGTCAATCCGACCGAATGGCCATCCGATCGGATGACCATCCGAACGGATTGACATCCTATCGGATTGCCATCCGATCGGATTGCCATCCGATCGGATTACCGTTCAACACTTGGTTCACTTGCACCGTTTTACGCACCGTTCTTCGCTTATGATGTCGTTAACTGTTCAGGCTAATATCTCAGCGCCCCCTTCGATCCAAGAGAGTGTTTATTTACTAAACACGATCAGTGAGTATACTCGATCCCTTTATGCTTTACGCACTTTTGGGTGTTACATACGTTACTTATTCAAATCACGATCAACACATAACGCAAACACTATTTATACGCTGACCATTAATGCATGCTACGTGTTATTCGATGAATGCGTGTAGGTTATGTTTACACAGTGATTGTTGCCTGAAACCTTAGCAACGATAGTACTATAGTTTGGACTATGCACCTGTCGTGGACAGGGGTTGTTAAGGGCTTTACTTCATGTGTCCCAGTGGGGATATGTGTTGCGCATTCTACAACTCGCAGTCACGTCTGTGCATATTTCTCTGTCGATAACCTACTTGCCTTCACTTTGTTACATGTTACATGCTGGTTATGCGTAGATGATTTCGAACTCTATTATATTATCAAACTTGTATGCTCACCTTTATACTATGTGTATTGCCCTCTATTTTAACGTATGTGACAGGTGTTTAGGATGCTTTGCTTATTACTTGCTGGAAATCAAGCTAGGATGGAGTCTAGAAACAAATCTAATAAAATCTGAGTTGTCGGAACATGTTATTTGTCTTTGAGATATTTTAGTCTATAATAACTATTTACTTTGGTATGTTTTGGTATGGGACATAATATTTAAATATTTGGTAATTTAGTTGTTATGGAATTCTCCTGGACAATCTGTTTCGCTCAGTACCGCGTCCCGCTGTTTCCGTCATCGGTTGGGGTGTGACAGATTGGTATCAGAGCCATAACTATAGGAAATTAGGCAAGACTCGACCTAGTCCGGGTCGATGTCTTAGAAACGACCTAGTCTATAGTCTAAGTACCAACAGACCGACTTGTGCGTACCCTGTAGGGGTTTATACGAGCTTACTTGCTATTCACGCTCGCACTCGCTGAACACTACGGTATCACTGCACGTTATTTTTCGAAAATGAATGACTAATTAGGTCGAGATTAGGTGTGAAAGCCGCAAACTCTCGACTAAATCCCTCGTTCGACCCGCATTTTTACTATAAATAAGAGAATTTGCGTTGAATCAGGAGTGAAATTCATACTTTAACGCATATTTTCCTCTAGATCTCATCAAAAAAGGAACAAAGTTGTTAAGTCAGGGGTGAAACCCAAACCTTGATAACCTCTTCCGCTCTTTATTTTGTTTTACAAAAGTCTCACCGAAGTTTCGACAGACTCTAACGACTTGAAGTCACACTGTAACTGGAAGGATGCGTGCCGATCGCCCAGATTGAGGCGAGAGCACAGTCCAGAAGGCCAAAGTGTGTACACAAAGTCCTTGTGAATAATCGAATCACTTTCGGTAGTCAACGTCTACTAGCCAAGACAATCTATTCTTGATTTTATGTGTTTTCGATTCTGGATTTCGCCGACGCTGACTCTGATATTTGTCGCTTTTATGTGGATTTTATGTGTTTATGTGGTTTTACCTGTTTATGTGTTTTGATTTTTGGTGACTTATACGCTTTTCGCTGTTCGCTTTGATCAACATACACGACTCGCACTGCACATCTATCTCAATACGCTAACAAATCGCTCGCTATGCTACTCGCTGTGTACTCGCTACCCGCAATCGCTATTCTCGAACGCGCGGACCCTGAATGATAGGTGAATCAGTAAGACAAATGTAGGTGAATACGTGCAAAATATAGTGTGGTTTCTGTGGTTACGTGCCTCTGCGCTCTACGTGCTTATGTGCTTATGTGATGTTGTGCCTACGTGATTATGTGAATAGACGTGTTCCTGTGCTTTATAAAGTAGACTTTGGAGAAATCCATTAGGTTATGCTCGACTTAATCGAAATTGTGTTTGAGTCCTATGGCGATGTCTGTTGCAGACAATGTCATCATTTGGATCATTCCACTCCCGCACTGCTCGTCGTAACCATGAAGACAAGCGTATCGCTGCTCTCATTGCTAAACAGATGGAGAAAGTCATACCGCAGATTGTTAGTGAGCTGAATGAAAATGCTAGCAAGTCTTCTGAAGAGTCCAGGACTGATTCTCCTAAAGCTACTTTTAGCTTCAAGCAGTTCAAAGCCTGCGGCCCGAAAGAATTTACCGGCGAAGATGGGCCTACAGCCATGTTTCAATGGTTTGATTCAATCGAAGTCACCCTGCGCAAGAGTGGCTGTCCGAAAAACCTTCGCTCTGTTAACGCTACCGGCGTCTTCCAATCCCGAGCTCTTGATTGGTGGACGGCCGAGAGAAACAAACGAGGGAATGGTGTAGCATTTGGGCTGACGTGGGACGAATTGAAGGACATCATGATGCAAGAGTTCTGCCATCCCCACGAACTCCAAAAGCTAGAGGACGAATTCTGGCATATCAATCAGGATGGTGGAGATAACGCTGGTTTAACTGCTCGCTTCAAGCAGTTGAGTATCATCTGCCCTGGTCAGGTTACTACCCACGAGATTACGATCAAGAAATATATCTGCGCCCTGCCAGATTGTGTTGCAGACTTTGTGCAAGCTGCAAAGACGATAACAATTGAGGAAACCTACCTGCTCGCCGTTGAGATTAACGATAAACGGGTCAGGGCTGGTTACTTTGATAAGGCTTCCAATAATCTGCACCAAGTTACCGCTACTCCCACCGCTGAAACCGCTGCCGCACCGCAGTATTCAAAGTCCTCCCGCCGCAAAAGAAAGAACAACAACAACAGTAGCAAAAATTGTGCTGTCACAGCTGCCGCTCCACTCCAAGCAGTGCCTGCTCAACCGCAGCCCCAACACCGCCAAGTAGCGGCCCCAGTGACCACTGCACCGCCGGCCAAGCGTGCATATACTGGTCCTCACCCGCTCTACCCTACTTACACCTACCATCATCCCGTGGGGATCGCTTGTAGATTCTGTGTGCATTGCAATGCGTACGGCCACTTCACTGCTAATTGCCGTACTAGTCCATGTCAAGCTCCAGCTCCAGCTCAAGGTCAAGCTCCTGCTCAACAAGCTCTACTTCCTGCTCCACAAGGCCAACAAGCGGCTCCTGCACCCGCGATCCACGCTAGAGCTTGCTTTGCGTGTGGTGATCCTAACCACTTCACAAACATGTGCCCCAATCGAGTGGTGAAGCAAGAGCCACAACAGCAGCAGCCCCAGCAATGGCCTCAGCAGCAGCAGCAGCTAGCAGCCCGCGGACGTGCTTTCAACATCAACGCCCGCCAGGCGCAAGCGGACAACAATGTGGTGAATGGTACGTTCCTTGTGAATGGTATATATGCTTCGTGTTTGTTTGATACTGGAGCTGATAACTGTTTTGTATCGCTTGAATTCGAAAAGCTCCTTAATCGTAAGCGCGCCCATCTCCCCTCGACGTTCTATGTTGAAGTTGCCACTGGAAGAACCGTCGCTGTCAATTATGTTCTTCGTGATTGTACGCTTGAACTCAACAATCACGTCTTCCCTATCGACCTTATTCCGATGCAGCTCGGTAGTTTTGACATCATAGTAGGCATGGATTTCCTTTGTGAAAATTGTGCTGAAGTTATTTGCTTCGATAAGATGATCCGCTTCGCGCTCGCTAATGGTGATCAACTTTGTGTGTATGGTGAAACTCCTTTGAAATGTCTCAAACTCATGTCATGTACCCAAGCGAGCAAGTATCTCCGCAAGGAATACAGAGCTTTCTTGGCTAACATTGTAGTAGCGGAGAAGGAAAAGAAAGAGAAGGCAATAAACAAGGTGCCTGTAGTTCGTGATTTTCCCCTGGTATTCCCTGATGAATTGCCTGGTTTACCTCCGAGTCGTGATATCAACTTTCGTGTCGACCTCATTCCTGGAGCAAATCCTGTTGCTAGAGCTCCTTATCGACTCCCTCCGTCTGAAATGCGCGAACTCTGTAGTCAACTCCAGGAATTGCTTGATAAAGGCTTCGTTCTCCCTAGCATCTCTCCTTGGGGTGCACCAGTTCTTTTCGTAAAAAAGAAGGACAGGTTGTTCCGGATGTGCATCGACTATAGGGAATTGAATAAGCTGACTATCAAGAATCGCTATCCCCTGCCTCGAATCGATGATTTGTTTGATCAGTTACAAGGTGCTACGTGTTTCTCGAAGATCGATCTATGCTCAGGCTATCACCAGTTACACATTCAAGAGGAGAATATACCCAAAACCGCTTTTCGCACTCGTTACGGCCACTATGAATTCGTTGTTATTCCCTTTGGTTTAACCTATGCACCTGCGGTTTTCATGGATCTGATGAATCGCGTGTGTAAACCTTTCCTCAACCGCTTCATCTTCGTGTTCATCGATGATATCATGATCTATTCCAAGTCGAAAGCTGAACACGCGCAACATCTACGTTTGGTTCTCGAGTTACTTCAGGGGAATCGACTCTACGCTAAGTTCTCCAAGTGTGAATTTTGGCTGGAGGAGGTCCAAATCCTCGGTCACATTGTCAATAGTCAAGGTATTCCGTCGACCCCGCGAAGATCGAAGCTGTTAAGAGTTGGGTTACACCTAAGAACCCGTCTGAAGTCCGTTCTTTTCTCGGACTAGCGGGCTATTATCGCTGATTTATCGAAGGATTCTCTAAAATCGCTGTGCCGCTTACTTCTCTCACGCATAAAGACAAGCCTTTTGTTCGGGGAACTGAACAAGAGACTGCCTTTCAAACTCTCAAGTATATGCTCTGCAATGCTCCCGTTCTCGCTTAACCCGACGAAAACGATGACTTCGTTGTCTACTGCGATGCCTCGAACCTTGGTCTCGGATGTGTTCTCATGCAATGGGACAAGGTTATCGCCAACGCGTCTCGTCAGCTCAAGATCCACGAGAAGAATTATACAACCCACGATCTCGGGCTTGGTGCAGTTGTTTTTGCGTTGAAGATTTGGCGACACTACCTTTACGGTACCAAGTGTACGGTCTTCACAGAACATAAGAGCCTACAACACATCCTCAGCCAGAAGGAACTGAATATGCGCCAACGCCGATGGGTAGAACTTCTTAATGATTACGACTGTGAGATTCGTTCCCATCCTGGTAAAGAAAATGTCATTGCCAACGCTCTCAGCAGACGAAGCTATTTGCATAGCGTTCGTAACGTTCACGCCCAGCACCATCTCAAAACACTTATCCGTGACGCCCAACATGCTTGTTTCACCGAACGCACTTTGAAGAAGGAAAGGATTCTTAACGATGGCGTCCGGTTAGTAAATAAGTCGAATGGGATATTCCATTATCTAGACCGAATTTGGATTCCTATGCACACCAACTTACGACAAATTCTGCTAGACGAAGCCCACAAGTCTCGATATTCTATTCATTCCGGTGCCGATAAAATGTACCAGGACCTTTGCTACAGGTACTGGTGGCCGGGCATGAAGAAATATATCGCTCTCTATGTTTCGAAGTGCTTGACTTGCTCGAAAGTCAAGGCCGAGCACCAAAGACTCTCTGGCTTACTCGTCCAACCCGAGATCCCTATGTGGAAGTGGGAGAGTATAGCTATGGATTTCATAACGAAACTCCCGCGCACGCCATCAAGTCACGACAGCATCTGGGTTGTCGTTGACCGTTTGACTAAATCTGCTCATTTTCTGCTGATACGAGAAGACTTTAAGGTAGAAAAATTAGCCCGAATCTACACCGACGAGATCATTTGTCGACATGGGACGCCTCGCGACATCATCTCTGACCGCGATGGTCGGTTTAGCTCGCTTCTTTGGGAAACGTTTCAATCTGCTCTTGGTACTACGCTTAATCTAAGTACCGTTTTCCATCCCCAAACCGACGGTCAGACTGAAAGAACGATTCGCACCCTTGAAGACATGCTTCGCTCGTGTGTCATAGATTCCGGTGGTAATTGGGACGCATACTTACCTTTAGTCGAATTCTCGTACAATAACAGTTATCATTCTAGCATTCAAATGGCACCGTTTGAGGCATTATATGGAAGAAGATGTCGATCGCCTATTGTATGGCACGAGATTGGAGACTCGCAGATAACCGGTCCTGAGCTGTTGCAAGAAACGACTGACAAAATCCTCCAAATTCGAGACAATTTGCTGAAAGCTCGGAGTCGTCAGAAAAGTTACGCCGATAGACGCCGCAAGCCCCTTGAATTTGACGTTGGCGATCACGTACTCCTAAAGGTATCACCTTGGAAGGGTGTGATCAGATTCGGCAAGAAAGGAAAGCTCGCGCCTCGATATGTTGGACCCTTTAAGATTCTGGAAAGGATCGGAAAAGTGGCCTACAGACTCGAACTACCGGAGGAACTTAGCAACATCCACCCGACTTTCCACGTTTCGAACCTCAGAAAGTGTCTGGCCGAGCAGGATTTACAAGTTCCACTGGAGGATCTACAAGTGGACGAAACATTACATTTCATGGAGAAGCCTGTCGAGATCATGGACCGAGAAACCAAGAAGCTTAGGCGCTCACACATTCCCATTGTGAAGGTTCGCTGGGAAGGCAAACGCGGCGCAGAGTTCACATGGGAACTCGAAAGTGACATGAAGGCGAAGTACCCGCAGTTGTTCGTTACAACTAAGGCCTAATTTCGGGACGAAATTCCCTTAAGTAGGGGAGGCTGTAACACCCCGTGTTTCGAAAGTCAAAGTACAAGTCAAAGTCAAAGTCAAAGGAAGAAAAGATTGCTAATTGCGATCTGCCACTCCTTGCTTAACTATGGATTGTACACCGTGACTTGTAATCGAATCTCTTTTTGTTGACTTTAGTTGTATTATATGGAGTATCTGTGAATAATCGAGGTTTAATCGCATGTTTTATCGCTTAATCGCTAATCGCATCGCAATCGCAACTCGAATTATACGTTCTGGATATTTTTTTATGTGTGTGTGCTATTTATGTGTTACTTGTGCATGTTTATTTATGTTTGGTGGTGATTAATCGAAACGCAATCGCATCGCAATTTAATCGCAAACGCTAAACGCAAGTTAATTAGGACGATTGAATGCTAGATATAGTATTTATGTCGATGTTATTAATCTATCGCATCGTTTAATCGTTACACGCTTAAATGCATCGCAACGCCTAACGCACAAAACGAAACGCCGAAACTCAACTCGCCGGACCAGTTCAATCGAATGGCCAATCGATAGAATGGCCGTCTGATCGGATTGCCATCCGATCGAAGTGTCATCCGATCGGCACGCCATCTGACACTTGCACCCCCCCTTTCCCTTTTTAGCAACCTATAAATACCCCCTGTCACATCACCAAAGTGATGTGACAGCTTTCACTCGTTCGACCAGCGCTCAAGCTCACTTTTCTCTCGATTTCTCGCGATTCTTGTAAGTTTTCAACTCAAATCTTATACTTCTATGATCTACACATACTTCTTCACCATTTTTACCTTTGAATCTTAACTTTTAACCGTGAAATCAGTGGATTTGAGGTGTTCTAGGATGATGTCATCATGGAGTTCTTATGAACTTCAAGATTTGGCTTCCTTCCACCAAGAACAAATTAGATCTTAAAGATTTCCACAAGATTAAACAATGTTTTCGCATAGATCTACACGTTTTCAAGGATAAAAGGATTGAAAGATCATTTTGTAACTTTCTTTCAACTCTTTTACACTCAATGCCCTCAAAACCGATAGAATCGGAGCTTGTTCAGGCCTTCTACTCTTCTCTAGTAATGTGTAAGTTTGAGATCTGAATCCTATCAATGAGACAACTGATTTTGGGTTGAACATGAACACCGTCACGAACAGTTAACCAATCGGATTGGGATGATTCCCGTTCAATCGGATAACCTGGGACTTATGGGGTTTCCGTTGTTTAACGCGTTATCATACCGTCTCGAGCAAACCGCAAAACTTTTCAAACCTAACAAATTTCCAGGTATGCAAAACAATCAGATCGCGGGATGGATTGCCATCCGATCGGATTGCCATCCGATCGAACTACAATCCGATCGGATTGCATATAGACTTCAACATTTTGTAATTTTCAAAGATCATCAATTTCTGACGGATTGCCATCCGCTCTAAAGACCATCAGATCGAATGACAATCCTGCTGTGAACTTGTTCTCAAAAGAAATGTCTCGCCGGACGGATCGCCATACGATCGAACTGCCGTTCGATAGAACGACCTGAAAGGTGGAGATACTTCTCTGTTTTCAAAATGCTACAACGAAAACTTCAAATCCATCATACGCAAACACATCCTTACCAAACGAATGTCAATCCGACCGAATGGCCATCCGATCAGATGACCATCCGATCGGATTACCGTTCGACACTTAGTTCACTTGCACCGTTTTACGCGCCGTTCTTCGCTTATGATGTCGTTAACTGTTCAGGCTAATCTCTCAGCGTTTCCTTCAATCCAAGAGAGTGTTTATTTACTAAACACGATCAGTGAGTATACTTGATCCCTTTTTGCTTTACGCACTTTTGGGTGTTACATACGTTACTCATTCAAATCACGATCAACATACAACGCAAACACTATTTATACGCTGACCATTAATGCATGCTACGTGTTATTCGATGAATGCTTGTATGTTATGTTAACACAGTGATTGTTTCCTGACACCTTAGCAACGATAGTACTATAGTTTGGACTCAGCACCTGTCGTGGACAGGGGTTGTTAAGGGCTTTACTTCACGTGTCCCAGTGGGGATATGTGTTGCGCATTCTACAACTCGCAGTCACGTCTGTGCATATTTCTCTGTCGATAACCTACTTGCCTTCACTTTGTTACATGTTACATGCTGGTTATGCGTAGACGATTTCGAACTCTATTATATTATCAAACTTGTATGCTCACCTTTACACTATGTGTATTGACCTCTATTTTAACGTATGTGACAGGTGTTTAGGATGCTTTGCTTATTACTTGCTGGAAATCAAGCTAGGATGGAGTCTAGAAACAAATCTAATAAAATCTGAGTTGTCAGAATATGTTATTTGTCTTTGAGATATTTTAGTCTGTAATAACTATTTACTTTGGTATGTTATGGTATGAGACATAATATTTAAATATCTGGTAATTTAGTTGTTATGGAATTCTCCTGTACAATCTGTTTCGCTCAGTGCCGCGCCCCGATGTTTTCGTCATCGGTTGGGGTGTGACAATTTAGAGGTCCAAAGCACTTAGATAAGAATTTTATTTTAACTATTATGTTTATGATTAATCATTTTGGAATTATTAACGGTCAAGAATTTTATGGAATAAGCATTAGAATATATTTATAGATTTAAATATGTAATTTAAATCACTATTTATGGAATAACCATGAGAATATATTTATAGATTTAAATATGTAATTTAAATCACTATAGTTTGAAGTATATCATAAAATTTAGTTATGCAAATTTGTGTACACCTTATTACCAAATACATAATTCTATCTTTGAATCCGTGTATTACACGGGGTCTATAATCTAGTAGTAAGAAAGAACTATAAATAATGCCACATGGCATTTGCTTCTTTAATCCTACAACTTTTTTTAATTTAATTTATGAATATCACTTTGACTTATTTTAATCCCTGTTATATTATAATAAATGTTTATAAAATATCATCAAATGTCTTATCCTAATATTCATATTATATATAAATATCTTCATTACAATATATTTTATGAACGTATATATTTTTGCTTTGTTTTATTCGGACACTCAGGATATTTTAGATTTTCGTAATAAATGAATAATAAAATATTCCGAATTACTATTAGCAATAAAAACAGTCAATATAAATTATACTATTGCAATTTCTCTGCGATAATTCATATGTTACTTTTTATTTCAAAATATTGATGTTATTTTAGTTTCATAAGTATTGTTATTTATATATTTGCAACAATTTCCATAAATAAGCTTCACATAACAAATGGATAAACGTAACGTAATTTATTTATTTATAACTCTATAACCAAAAGCTTTTTATCTATGTAACAACTTTCAATTTTGATAAGATTATATATTTATGAGCTTCTCATGGATTAATCACAATCTCAATTCACTGTTTTTCTTAATTCATAATCTTTTAGATTTTTAGTTTATTTACCTGTATAAATATATAATCTTATTTATCATATATATATATAACAATTATGCATAATCACCACTAATAATCTTTCAAAATTTAAGATATAGAAAAGAAATCACCTAAATAAATATATAATCTTATTTATCATCATTATTAAATGTATATCTTATGAATTCTAATTTTCGTAAGATTATACAATCATGTAACAATATTAATCAAAAGTAATATTTATTTAGAGGTCTAAAGCACTTAGACAAGAATTTTGTTTTAACTATTATGTTTATGATTAATCGTTTTGAAATTATTAACGGTCTAGAATTTTATGGAATAAGTATGAGAATATATTTGTAGATTTAAATATGTAATTTAAATCACTATAGTTTGAAGTATATCATAAAATTTAGTTATGTAAATTTGTGTACACCTTATTACAAAATACATAATTCTATCTTTGAATCTGTGTATTACACGGGGTCTATAATCTAGTAGTAAGAAAGAATTATAAATAATGCCAGATGGCATTTGCTCCTTTAATCCTACAACTTTTTTTAATTTAATTTATGAATATCACTTTGACTTATTTTAATCCCTATTATACTATAATAAATGTTTTATAAAATATTATCAAATGTCTTCTCCTAATATTCATATTATATATAAATATTTTCATTATAATATATTTTATGAACGTATATATTTTTGCTTTGTTTTATTCGGATACTCAGGATATTTTAGATTTTCGAAATAAATGAATAATAAAATATTCCGAATTAGTATTAGCGATAAAAACAGTCAATATAAATTATATTATTGCAATTTCTCCACGATAATTCATACGTTACTTTCTATTTCAAAATATTGATATTATTTTAGTTTCATAAGTATTGTTATTTATATATTTGCAACAATTTCCATAAATAAGCTTCACATAACTAATGGACAAACGTAACATAATTTTTTTTATAACTCTGTAACCAAAAGCTTTTTATCTATGTAACAACTTTCAATTTCAATAAGATTGTATATTTATGAGCTTCTCATGGATTAATCAGAATCTCAATTCACTTTTTTTCTTAATTCATAATCTTTAAGATTTTTAGTTTATTTACATATATAAATATATAATCTTATTTATCATATATATGTATATATATATATATATACATATATATATAGGGAGAAGATCATGCGAGAACCACCTCTTATTGCGAGAACCGCGAGAACCAATGTGAACACAACCAAAAATGCATAAAAATAGCTAAAAATCACACAATTTTTTTTTAATATTTTTTATATAAAAATCGCTACTTTTCGAAGCAAAAAAAAAATTAAATTTTAAAAAAAAAAAAAATTTTTTTTGGCCACTAAAAGTAGCGATTTGAGCATAAAAAATATTAAAAAAAAATTTTAGATTTTTTTTTTATTTTTTTAGGTTTTTTGGGGGTTTAGTTTTTAGCATTTTAGCTGGTGGGGGAAGGGGGGTTTAGGTTTTTTTTTTGGGGGGGGGGGGTTAGTTTTTTTGGGGGGTTTTAGTTTTTAGCATTTAGCTTGGGGGGGGGGGGGGTTAGGGTTTTTTTTTTTTTTTGGGGGGGGGGGGTGGGGGTTAGGTTTTTTTAGCTATTTTAGGTTGTGTCACATTGGTTCTCGCAATAAGGGTGGTTCTCGCATGAGCTCCTCCCTATATATATAGGGTAAAGTTCTTGTACAAATAATCTTAACATACTAAACATACAAATTGAAGGAAAACTCAAAAAGACAAGTTGACATTTTTGTAATTATCAATAACTATCAAAGTTATTTTACAAATATACCTAAAAAAAACCTAACCACTCCCCCCCCCCCCCCAAAAAAAAAACCTAAACCCCCCACCCCCCAAAAACCTAAAAAAATCCTACCCCCCCCCCCCCCCACCACCCCCCCAAAAACCTAAAAAAAACCTAACCCCCCCCCCCCACCCCCAAAAACCTAAAAAAAACCTATACCCCCCCCCCCCACACCCAAGCTAAAATGCTAAAAACTAAACCCTCAAAAAACCTAAAAAATAAAAAAAACACACAAATTATTTTATTTTATTTTATTTTTTTAACATTTTTTATTAAAAAATCGCTACTTTTAGTAGCAGCAAAAAAAAAAAAAATTTTTTTTTTTTTTTTTTGCTAACGAAATGTAGCGATTTTT